>OZ014521.1:292829957-295229957 GCA_963966055.1 Lathyrus aphaca | reverse complement strand
ATTCAGGGTATTATGTTTGACTACGACAACGGTCTGCAAGGTTACCGTCAAAGGTTTATACGAGCATGGGGAAAAGTGAACAAGGTTGACAGCAAGACTCTGGAGCCCAAGTACACTATTCCTATGGAAGCTTACCTCAGATGGGTGCGATCTCGTGCTCAGACTCTCATGATGCCATATCCTACCATCCTGCCAGTTACTATGGAGCCTGTTGCTGAAGGAGATACCTCTTATACCATCCTTCACCCAGACATGCCCACTGACATGGAAGACTTACAGAGGTCTTGGATCCAGTTGAAGGAGCAAAGGGATACTTTTGAGACTCATTACAAAGCAAGTCAAGAAAGAATTCTGGAGCTAACAAAGCAACTTCACGAGGAGCGGAATCTCAACTCATACCTCAACACAAAGAGGAAACGTCCATGGGAGACTTAAAACCCCATCTTTTGTATTCATTTCATTTTTATTGTACGCCCAAGGGGCAAACAGATTTATAACTAATAAAAGTTTACTTTCTTGGTTGTTTAAACAAATTTAAATCCTGCGGTCCTTGAAAACATTGCATACGCATTTATACATCATATCATTGCATGACAAGTTTATTGTGCACAGGTTTCTTATCTTCTCGCTGTTTATTTCAGCAATGGCTCTTGAACAAACAGTTAAAGATCTCTAGGAACAAAATGCACAGTTCCAAGAGCTGATCCTGAACTTGTCCAAGGGGCAGGATGAATTGAAGACACTGCTGGCCAAGAAGACTAAGAAGACTAGAAGGTCAGGAGGCCTAATCAACATGGGAAGAAGGTTCAGAGGTCCCGTCAAGACCAAAGAACATGTTGAAGATTATGAGTCTGAAGAGTTTGAGAAAGAGGGAGGCAGTCTCCATAATACAATGGGGGACTCTGATTCTGAAGCTAACTACTATCATGAGCCTAATAAAGATAAGTTCAAGATGCTGGTGGATAGAATGGATGCTATGGAATTGCAAAAGTCTTCTGGGCTGGATTTTGAAGACCTGAGTTTGATATCTGGGGTGGTCATACCCATTGGTTTCAAGGTTCCTACTTTCGTAGTTTATGATGGTGTCTCTTGTCCCAAGCTGCATCTGAGATCTTATGTCTGGAGAATCCAACCCCATACTGCTGATAAGAAGTTGTGGATCCATTTCTTTCAAGAGAGCTTATCTGGAGCTCAATTGGAATGGTACTATCAGTTGGAGAGTGTCAACATCCGTGATTGGAATGATCTTCTGAGGCTTTTTATAAGCAATATCAATACAATGATGACCTAGCCCCTACTCGCATGCAACTACAAAGCATGTCTATGGGTGCTAAAGAAAATTTCAAGGAGTATGCCCAGAAGTGGAGAGACTTGGCTGGAAGAGTGCAACCCCCTCTAACTGACAGGGAGTTAGTTGATATGTTCATGTGTACGTTGAATGGTCCTTTTTACAGTCATCTCATTGGAAGCTCATCATCTGGCTTCACTGAGTTGATAATGACAGGAGAGCGCGTAGAAAGTGGTATAAGGAGTGGCAAGATCCAAGTGGGTGCTTCTTCATCAAGTACTGCAAAGAAGCCCCCTAGTGGGAAGAAAGAGTCGAATGCTGTTTATGGTCAATCTGATCGTAATAGGAGGCATCAGTCTGTGAGTGCAGTTCATATATCAAATCCTACTCCTGCAACACCAGAGCCACCACAGGGAAATCAACAGAGGCCTAGAAGGAAGTTCACTAAGCTCAACATGTCACTGGCCCAAGCCTTGCAACACTTGTTGAAGGGTGAACTTATCACTTTGAGGGACCCTCCTCAGAATCCCAATGTTACTTCTCCCAGGTACAATCCTAATGCACGATGTGCATATCATTCAAATTGTCAGGGACATGATACCAATAGTTGCTGGATATTGAAGAACAAAATTCAGGATATGATTGATGCTGGAGAGATTGAGTTTGACCCTCTGGGTACTCCAAATGTGATTACTGTTCCCATGCCAAATCATGAAAAGACTGTCAACGCCATTGATGAAGTTTCACATATTTCCTCAGTCGCAGATTTAACTACACCATTGTCTGTTATTAAGAAGAAGTTGGTACAAGCTGGGTTCTTTCCAGGTTGTCGTGAAGATTGTTTCTATTGTGCTTATAAGCCGGATAGTTGCTGGAGATTAAAGGACGGAATTCAACGCCTTATGGACAATTACACAATATTGTTTGAGAGGACACCACCTTCTGTGGAGAGCATGGTTGAGCATATAACTAAAGGTGCGAAGGTTGAAGAGGTAGATATGGTTGATAAAGTGCCGGTAAGGATTACTTCCAATGGACCTGTAAAAATCACTCGTAAGGGTCCAATTAAAATTACTGCTGAAGGTCCTGTGAAGATTGTTGCTGAAGCCAGAGTGGCTCCTATGATCATTACCACTCCTGGTCCTATTCCGTACACTTCTGATAAAGCTTTGCCTTGGCATTATGGCTCCGATGTTTATATTCATGGTGTTAAGCAGGAATCCATAGCTGATGCACCTGTTGTTGGTGAAAATGTGGATGTTGATAATATTGCTGGATCTAGTAAGATCACACGAAGTGGAAGAGTTTTCTCTCCTCCAATTACCTCCAAGAATACAGTTATTCCAGCTACTACCTCTACTGTTGATGCTCGGGGCAAAGGTCCTGTTATTGAACCTATACAAACTGATGTGCCAGCTGCTGATGATCTTTCTAAGCAGATGGAAGAAGTATTGAAGATCATTCGCAAGAGTGATTATGACATTGTTGATCAATTGGGGCATACTCCTTCCAAGATTTCTATGTTGTCTTTATTGTTGTGTTCTGAGGCTCATGCTAAAGCCTTGATTAAATTTTTGAAGACTGCTCATGTACCAAATGAGATTTCTGTAGACCAGTTTGAAAATTGTGTTGCACACTTGACCTATGATAATGGGTTAGGTTTCTCCGATGCTGATTTGACTCCGGCCAAGAGGGATCATAACAGGGCTCTACATATCTCTATTGAATGTAGGGGCACAACCCTGTCACATGTATTAATAGACAATGGTTCTTCGCTGAATGTGTTGCCCAAGGAAGTTCTAAATAAGCTTAGTCCTGAAGATGTTGTGTTGAAGCCCAGTAATATAGTGGTGAAGGCTTTTGATGGCTCGAGAAGAGTGGTGCATGGAGAAATTGATCTCCCAATAAAAGTAGGTTCTCAAGTTTTCAATGCTACTTTTTATGTAATGGATATCCGTCCTTCGTATTCTTGTTTGCTTGGGCGTCCCTGGATCCATGGGGCAGGTGCTGTAACCTCCACCTTACATCAGAAGCTAAGATATCCAGTAGAAGGAAAAGTTGTTACTGTTTACGGAGAGGAAGGATATATAGTTAGCCATGTGAACACATTTAAATATCTTGAAGTGGAAGGTGAGTATGTTGAAACTCTGTGCCAGACATTCGAAGTAGTTCCTTGGGTTGTTAATAATTATGAAGCTCCTCCTATTGTCAAGAAAGTTCCTGTGGTCACTAGAGTACCTCCTACAATGGCTTCCCTCAAGGATGCTAGAGCTGTGGTGGATGAAGGTGGTTGTACTATTTGGGATCAGCTCCCTGACATTCCTTACAAGTCTGACAAATTTGGTTTGGGTTTCACTGCAGAGTCCCAGAAGGCTGTTCGTCGTGCTCGTGCTGTTCGTATCACCAATCAGGGGATTATGAAGAATCAGATCAATGTTGTGGGTGACTATGATGAAGATTACAACTTGGATGCTTGGATTTTTCCTACTGTGGGTGTTGGGCTCAATAATTGGAAAGCTGAAGATGTTATTCCTATCTCCTTTAAGTCGGGAGTAAATACTATTACTGTGTTGTTACTTTTAAAATTTGTAACTTTTGAACAATTGAACTCTTAAGCCTTGTGCCTTACCCGGGGCACAATGGTATGCTTGTTTCAGGATGTCATTTCATTTGCATACTTCATTCAATAAAAAAATAGTGGACGTTTCGTTTTCGTAAATATTGTGTTCCTTGTCTTTCTTTTCTTTTATTTTTGTTTTATCAGCTATGTGTTCTTACACACACCCACGTCACTAAAATGCAGATCCTCATCCACTCTGGATCCTGTTGATAATAGTTCTACTATTGCCAATTATAATTTCGAGAATCCGATCTATCAAGCTGAAGATGGAAATGAGGACGATTGTGAAGTACCTGTAGAGCTTTCTAGGTTGTTACAACAAGAAGAGAAAGCTATACAGCCACATGAAGAGCCAGTCGAAGTTGTGAATCTGGGAACTGATGAAAACAGGAAAGAGGTCAAGATAGGGGCTGAACTAGAGGATAGTGTCAAGAGAAGATTGATTCAGATGTTACATGACTATGTGGAGATCTTTGCTTGGTCTTACGAAGATATGCCAGGGTTGGATACAGACATTGTGGTTCACCGTTTACTAGTAAAAGAAGATTGTCGTCCAAAGAAGCAGAAGGTTCCTCGCATGCGTCCTAAAATGTCAGAAACGATTAAGGCAGAGGTGATGAAACAGTTTGATGCAGGGTTCTTAGCAGTGACTTCTTATCCTCAATGGGTTGCAAATGTGGTACCGGTACCTAAGAAAGATGGTAAGGTACGTATATGTGTAGATTACAGGGATTTGAACAAGGCCAGTCCCAAAGATGACTTTCCCCTTCCTCATATTGATGTTCTGGTAGACAACACTGCTCAGCATAAGGTATTCTCTTTCATGGATGGTTTCTCTGGTTACAATCAAATCAAGATGGCACCTGAAGATATGGAGAAGACAACATTTGTTACACAGTGGGGGACCTTTTGCTATAAAGTGATGCCATTTGGTTTGAAGAATGTCGGGGCAACATATCAGCGTGCTATGGTGGCTTTGTTTCACGATATGATTCATCATGAGATAGAGGTATATGTAGATGATATGATAGCCAGGTCCCAGAATGAAGAGCAACATCTTGATCATCTGCATAAATTGTTTGAGAGGTTGAAGAAATACAAGTTGAGATTGAACCCAAACAAGTGTACTTTTGGAGTTAGTGTCGCTCCCGACAAATGGGAATGGCCCAAATAAAGGTACAGACGCGAACGGTCGGCGAGAGGGAACAATGAGAACACACAGCCGTGAACTCACTGGAGATGAATAGAGTCGCCAGCTAGGCATTTTTATCCCGGAGGAAAGGCAATGCTGCATAGACCTAGGAAAAGATAGATAAGACGGTTTGCGAACCAGAGAGACTGAGAAAGGGGGTTGGTTACAACCTAGGAAGGTATTAGCACCCAGATTGTCCGTCGTACTCGACGGGATCCACGCTTAAAAGATTTGTGTTTTAAAGGGGTAGTGTCAGTGCAATTTGTGTGTAAAAGAGCTGGAAAACAAAATGTACAGGTGTCAGTGTAAGAGAAAAGTGAAGTATATAAGTGAAGTGTCAGTGTAAGAACAGGAGTGAAATGCTCAAGATCATGAGGCTAAAGAATGAAGCTGGAAGGAGGGGGAATATACAGAGACTTTTGTTCGATAACCATTAAGTTATGCCTACGTATCCTCTCGTGCAATGAGGAAGTCAGAACACCGTAGTTCGACCCAAAGAGACTGAAAGATGAATTGACCTGTGAACTGCTTACTTGTCTATGCTCAAGTGTATGACCTGTCTGGCTCAGGTGCAAACTGTCTTGCATTAGACGGAAGAAGCTAGTTCTCGTTTGTGAGTGAGTGTGATGAGAAAAGAATCCCGGAGGAGACGATTATTGTTTGTTTTTTTGTATTTTCAGTCTTTTATTGCTTTTTGAAGTTTGTCATAAGTTAATGAGCTTAAGCCTAAACCAGTGGATTTAGTAAACTCATCACATCATCCCTCTGATTAGGGGTAATGAGAATACCTTAAGTGTGAAGTCAGATTCTCACACTTAATCACCTTTGGTGTAGGGTTAAGATCATTAACCTACTTGTGATTATTTAGATGCTTTTGGTGTTTTTGTTTAGTGTTGAGTAATGAGGTTAAGCCATAATCAAAGATTAAACAGACTCATTACACCATCCTAATAGAAGGATAATAGATGAGAATGTTTAAGCTGAGGAGAACTCCTCAACTTAATCCATGATTAGGGATTAAACTCATGACAAAACAAGCCTTTGATTAAGTGGATTTTACTTAATGATATGATGATGAAGTGAATTTTATGATTTGTAAGACAACTTGAGGGGGACTTGTCCATTAACACTAGGGTTAGTCCTTCTTAACCATTTAAGGAAGAATTAGGACCCTGATGCAAGGCCCAAGTTACAAGTGTGATGTCTTGATGATTATTATGTGAATTGATTAAGAGATTTAAACACATTAAGGGTTTAACACTTAGGATTAAAGTTATACACTCCATCCTAATAGAAGGATGCAGGCATAAGCTTAATCACAAAGCCTTAAAGCCTTTAGGGTTTAGTCCCTGATTATGAGATGAGAAGAGAAGACTCAAAGAGACACAAAGGTAAAACTATGAGGGGAGACTAATCAAGACCCTAATTCATTGTCATGCTTGGTTGTTCCTAAGGTTTGTGAGGTTTTCAAGGGAAATCTTCAATGGAACCACCAGGAAGCAGATGAAAGGATCAAGAGAAGCAAAGCAACTTGCTTCATTCAAGAAGTCAAGTCACTTGAAGAAAGAAAGTGGGAGGAGAAAGAATGAGCAAGCTCAAACTCAAACACATATAGAAATGCAGCAATGGATGCAAGAGAGATGAGAAGAAAAGTTATGAGAAGTGAAGGCAAATTCACTTCTCAAGGTTACTTACCACCTGAAATGTTAGAAAGAAATGCAATGCAATGCAAGATGGGATGAAATGGCATGATGCTAAGCAAAACCAGAAGCATGTTGATGATGATTATGATGTTATGAGGTGCTGCAAACATGAGGCAAGACATGGAGATGTTCATACAAGATCATGGATGCAAATGATGCAAGCTAAGGAGCATGAACAAGCATGGAAAGTTAGGAAGCATACAAAGCATACAACATGGCAAATGCAAGATGCAATGATCACACATGTTTTCTATATGTCTTAAGATGTCAAAGGAATCACAAGAATGCTTGAAATGCTAAGACAAGTCATGTTATGCAAGAGAATGCAAGAGGGATGCAAAAGAAAGCCCAAATTAGGGTTTAAGGATCAAACATCAAACAAAAACCCAAAACAGAAGCAAACCCTAAGATAAAAAATGGAAAATGCCATCCTAAGAAACCCTAAACCTATACTAAACCAAGGTCCAAAGGGGAGGTCTCAACTCTTAACCAATCTCAAGTTATGAATTTTCTAAGTTATTAGGGTTTTTAGGGCTCCTAAACAAAAGAAATGCCAAACAAATTGAAAATGCAAGATCAAATCATGGCCATTTTATCCTAGAAACTACATGCTAAACACAAAACAATGCAAGAAGAACCAATGTCCAACCCCTCTTAGATAGGCAGAAATGAATTTTTGAACTTATGATCAAAACAATGCACAAAATATGATTTAATTCAATGAAAAATTCTTAAAATGCATCAAGATCAAAAAATAAATTTGGTTTGAAGATTGGACAATGTTTCTAAATGTCTTAGAACATTTCATGAATTTTTTTGTAATTTTTAAATACCTAAAAGTATTTTTAATTAATTAATTTCCATTAATCAATTAAAAATAATCTTTTAAATATTTAAAAATACTTTTTTAATGATAAAAAATAAAATAAAAATATTTTTGGGTCTTAAAAATTAATAAAACTTTTAAGAAAAAGTTTCATAATTTTTAAGACATTTTTGCTATTTTTAATTAATTATGCAAGTTAAATGAAATAAAATGAAATTAAAATAAGAAAAAAAGAAAAGTAATCAGGATGGAGGGCCAGGATGGGCTCTGAATTCAAACTGGTTGACCAGCGCGCAAATGAAGGGTGTGGATTGCATCTGATTTAATTATCCTAATTAAAAATTAATTAAACTAATGAGAGAGATTAGGGCTAAGCAGATTGATCTGGGCCATCCAAACTGGAGGGAAGTCAACAGGTCAAAGGGGATCTACGCTCCACATTCAAATGCCCTTAATGACTGTAATTAGGGCTAAATGACTTTCAGGCCGCCGGAGAAGACTTCCGGTCGTCTTCTCCGGCCAACCAAAACCCTAGATTCTTCTATAGGTCACCAAATCACAAATTTCTTCCATCAAACTGACTCTCTCATCAATCTAAACCTAAACCCTAAGCCTAAATTCATTTATTTTCATCCATGAGCATGAATCGAAACAAAAGATAAAACACGGGCAAATGTTCAGGAACTCCATACATGCTGGTTTCTACACTATTTTCAAAAGCAAGCATACATTCATGATCAGGGGAACACAAGGCATCATAAAAGAACTAAAAAATCAGTTTCTGGGAAAAATGTTCATGAAGCTCACCTGAGATGCAGCTTCTCTGTTTATGAGCTCTCTGGACTTTTTTCTTGCACAGGCTTGCTCCCTTGAACCTCCTGAGGGCAAAATGAGACTCAAAATGCTTGGAGAGTGACTGGCTTGAAAGATCCAACTCTGGTGTAGCAGAAATGGGGATCTGTGTACAGGCAGCTTTAGACCAAAGTGAAGGGTGGTTTTGACTTCTTGTGGTATGCTTGACTTGTTGGTGAAGAAAGGTGAGGTGTTTGATGGCTGGATGAGGGGATTCGATGAGTTCTGGTTTGGAAGGTGAGAAATGGTGAAGCTCAGGTCAGGCTTGTTTCAGGCTTGAGCTTTGGTGGTTTGAGGTCTATGAAGTGTGGTGAGTTGAATGGTGAAGATGGTTTTTGTGTTTGCAAGCTGTGTAGGCAGATTCGAAGCAACTTGCAAGATGAGGTGATTTTGTGAATGTGATCAATGAAGTGTTTTCAGCCTTGCTAGATGTATGGAATGGCTTGCCCTTTGTCCACATAACTCTCTCTCATTGGTCAGATGATTGGACATGTGCTTTATTGATTGGTAAGTCACCTTTTGCAAAAAGTCAAATAATGTGTAAGAGAAGTATGGCTCATGATCTAGGCAAGTACATGGGCTGGTTCTGGTGCAGCAAGGTGAGGTGAGAGGCTAGCAAAGTGTAGTAACCAATGCAGCAAGTTGTAGGAAGTGATCATGAAGATTTTGCAAGTTGTAACTTTTTGGTTCACATGTGAAAAGTCTTGTTACATGAACCATAACCATGGGCATTCTTGGTTCAAATCTGAATTTTATGACTTAGAGAATGTTTGCATACTGGTTTGGAGTGAATTAGAAGTCACATTGGGCTTTGGTTCATGATCTTGCAAAATTTCCATTTGAGGCATGCCTTGAAAATCAATGATTTTGGCTAACTTTGTCACACCGTAACTTTTGATCCAAGAAGAGTTTGATCATGTTCTTGTACTTTTTGAAAAGGGAAAGATGAGATCTACAACTTTCATGACCAAAGTTTTTCCATTTGAAGCATTTTTGGATCAATAATCAAAGCTTGAAAAATGACCTAAAATGATGCATTCTTGAAAAGTCAACTATGCCCAAAAAGTCAACATTTGCAAAAACCCTAAATTCTTGATTTCTATGAACTTCAACCTTCTTTCATGATCAAATAAAGATCATATACACTCAAAATGATGAAGATCACCCATTGGTTGGGTCATTGGGGGCCTCAGATGCCCTGATTTTACACTGACTTGTCTGAAAAGTCAACCCTTGATCAGATGACTTCCCCATGGAATTTGTTCATGAAAATTGATATGAATACTCCCTATACCATATAGAGACCAATGGAAACAAGAATGACCAAAAAATTTGGGGTTATGGCCTCTGAAACCAAAACCCTAATTTTCAGTCAACTGTGCAATCTATCCTGGCTCTGCATCCACTCAAACCCTAGTTCTTGTGATTCTTTTGAATTCTTGACTTTGTGAGGGTGTACTATGATGTTTGAACACATGTAGACCCCTTTGAATTGATTGGTAGCCTTTGGAGTGGCTCAAGAAGCTCTTGGATTGCTCAGATCACAAACCCTAGGTGCAGATGACTTAGAACCAATGCAATGACTCAAAATTATGGTATGAGATGGTATGATTGTGTTTATGCATATGAGAAAGATCACAAGCCATGGTGAATGGGTGAGGGAAAATTTGGGGTGTTTACAGCTGCCCCTATTCAAACATGAGTTAGCTGTGCAGGATGTAAGCGACGACTTAACAGGCAAACAAGATAACTTGTGGTTGAATACCAAAGACAGTCCAAAATTTGCACTCACAGAATGAAGAAGAAAAGGGATATAGATTGTAAAAGAAAATAAAGTATATTGTAAAGTGTGAGCGACGGAGGACGACCGTCGAGCAGAGGACGACTGCTGGGCAAGGAGCAATGACGGGGACGGCCGACATGCTGGGGATAAAAGGTAAAGCCAAGACGGGGACGGCCGACTAGCTGGGGAAAATCAAAATATGATGGGGACGGCCATCAAGATAAAACTGTAAAAATCTCTGGGGATTAATGAAACATGACGGGGACGGCCATCAAGTTCAAAAAGGTAAAGCAACCAACGATGGGGACGGCCATCGGGCTAAAAGAAAAGAAAAAGGGACCACGACGGGGACGGCCATCGGGTTAAAGAATAAATGAAATAAACAGATGATGGGGTACGGCCATCAAAGGTGAAGGACGATCACCTAGCAGGGGACGGCTGCTCTGTTGGGGAATAAAGGAATTATGATGGGGACGGCCATCAAAGGTGGAGGACGACCACCTGGCAGGGTACGGCTGCCGAAAATATCAACGATGGGGACGGCCATCGGATAGAAAAGGTCAACGATGGGGACGGCCATCGGACGAGCAAGATGGAGGACGACCATCAAGAAGTGGAGGACGACCACTCAGCAGGGGACGGCTGCTCTCAGGGTTTATCATAACACAGGACGAGCGTCAGATAACCAAAAATCAACAATGGGGACGGCCATTGGATAAAGTGATGAAGGACGATCATCAAAAGGTGGAGGACGACCACCTAGCAGGGGACGGCTGCTAGAAAGATCAACGATGGGGACGACCATCGGATGAGCATGATGGAGGACGACCATCAAGAAGTGGAGGACGACCACTCAGCAGGGGACGGCTGCTCTCGGGGTATCATAACACAGGACGAGTGTTAGGTAAAGGAAAAAAGCTTACTTGGCGATCTACTGGGGGTATAGTAAACACGGACG
Source organism: Lathyrus aphaca (assembly GCA_963966055.1). Classification (NCBI taxonomy): domain Eukaryota; kingdom Viridiplantae; phylum Streptophyta; class Magnoliopsida; order Fabales; family Fabaceae; genus Lathyrus; species Lathyrus aphaca. The sequence goes on along the minus strand of OZ014521.1, from coordinate 295,218,735 downwards.
AGCGTTTACAACCAAGAAAGGAAAGTATAAGTGTTTGGTATTATGTATAGATTAATGATGCGGACGAGCATCCTTAAGACTATGATACGGACGAGTATCATGTAGAAACAAACTGACACATGTTCAGAGATGATGATACGGACGAGTACCATCTGGTTAACAAAGAACACGGACGAATGTTGCATCTGAAGGGACTCTTCTGGGGAATAGTAGACACAGACGAGTATCTATATTCAAGAAGACACAAGTGTTTGACACAGTGTATGGATTAAAGATGCGGACGAGCATCCTTAAGACTTATGACACGGACGAGCATCATGTAGAAACAAACATTAGACGCAATGTTCTGAGATGATGATACGGACGAGTACCAACTGGTTAACAAAGAACAAGGACTATTGTTGAATCTGTGGGGTTATGAGTGGTGTATACAAGATACGGACGAGTATCTGTATAAGTGTATTGTGAGTAGTGAGTATATATAGATGAGTATTTTAACTGCTGGAGAGAATGACACGGACGGGTGCCAAGAGAGAAAAGTGTAATATGAACAAGTATCTGCTATACAAAGTCTAGGCGACTGCGCCGGGGATATGACACGGACGGGTGTCAGGAGAGTGTATATACAAGTATATGTGAGTGCAAAGGGGATGTCTTTGGCTTTCTGCTGGGAGTTATGACACGGACGGGTGCCAGAAAGTATCTGTAATACGGGAGATCTTGTTTGTAAAGAGTGTTCAGGCGATTTTACTGGGAGTGATGATACGGACGGGTGTCAAAAGGAAATATGTACTGGTGTTGGTGGTTTGTGAGGCAACTGCTTTTGCTGGGACTCTGGGGATTTTTATACAATGATAATGAACGGTTATTATTTACAAGTGTTAATTCATAACATGGCTTATGATTATGCTATATGTTTGATTTTTGCCGTAATGCTCCGTATTAGACGGAATGCTACGCTCTGAGGGGACAGTATGATGCGAATGCTGTGATTATGCAAAGATATCAAACCGGGATTCGGATCCCGTAGCCGCGAAGATCTCTGGCTGATCTGTTTGAAATGGACCTCCCAGCTGGGGATGAGATCATTGATAGACTTGGGGAGATGGATCCTCTTGGGGATATATGCCACCTGGTTGACACATCCTTGAAATGAGGGACCCAGCTGGGGTTTGTAGAAGCTTTCTTCACTCTGTCGTGATCCCTTCATGCGCTGCTCTTCTGGTTAGAGGCTGAAACTCTGTGGGGAGATGGTTCCCTGACTTTTGCACTCAGCTGAGGATGAAATGGCAACTCGGCTGGGGAATTGTGAGAGGCAACTCAGCCGGGGATGGCAACAAGAGGCAACTCGGCTGGGGATAGAGCATTCCAGATGCTGAGATTGAGTGTATGTTGATTTGGCAACTTTGCTGGGGAAGCTTTCATGCCCCATGTTGCGCTTTCGACTACCTGCAATCCTGCAAAGACAAAGAAACGCACAAGTAATCCCGAGGCATCCCTTACCTGATTCCTTTATAGGAGTGAGACACTTCTGAGAGTAAATAAAATTTCCTGCAAGCATGCTTTTATTTGAAGATAAACATCTGTATTCTTATGCATTCAATGTTCTTTTAAGATATCAGACATTTTTTGCAAAAATGAGAATGTACAAAACGAGACATGACTGAAAATCTGATTTTATTAATTCCTATGCCCTGAATTGGCGAGATACAGTCAAAGGAACATATCCCCTGAAATGAGGAGATTGTTACAAATCGAGAAACAAAATGCTGGCGGTGTTGACGACGCTTTCAAAGGAGCTTCCTCTTCTGCTATGACTCGTATGACAATGACGTTCTTCTCGCCTTGCTTTCTGAAGAAAGCTGATTCTGATTGAAGCTTGATCCCTTGTTGGAGCTTTCCAATTTTTGAGTGATACAGACGAATTCAGAATGCAGTTGTTCGCTTATTCCCTTATTTTGCATGGATCGCCCTTTCGGGTTTTCAATCCATCGGGATACCCATTTTTGCCTGAGCTGTCCAATGTGGCTTTTCAACTCAGCGGGTGTACATTTTTTAATTTATTTCCCTTATTTTGCCCGAGTCTTTTATTCTGTTTTTGACTCGCCGGGATGCCCTATTTTTGCCTGGACTTACATTCTGTTTTTATGTCCAGCGGGTCATTTTTATGCGAAGTATTTTTTAACTGCATCTGAATTCACAGGGGATGGAAAATCTTCACCATCCATGGTGCTGAGCATCAGTGCTCCACTAGAGAAAACTTTCTTTACCACAAATGGCCCTTCATAATTTGGAGTCCATTTGCCCCTGTGGTCTGTATGAGGAGGGAGGATTCTTTTCAGCACAAGATCTCCCACTTGGTACTCTCGGTGCCTGACTTTCTGATCGAAGGCTTTCTTCATTCTTCTCTGATATAACTGCCCATGACAAATTGCAGCCAATCTTTTCTCTTCGATCAGACTCAGTTGTTCGTATCGGGCCCGAACCCATTCTGCTTCACTCAGTTTAACATCCATTAGTACCCGCAGAGAGGGTAACTCAACTTCAACCGGTAGGACTGCTTCCATACCATACACAAGTTGATACGGCGTTGCCCCAGTGGATGTCCTGATTGATGTGCGATACCCATGCAAGGCAAATGGCAGCATTTCATGCCAGTCTTTGTAGGTGACTACCATCTTCTGCACAATCTTCTTGATATTCTTATTTGCTGCCTCAACAGCGCCATTCATCTTCGGCCTGTAAGGAGAAGAATTGTGGTGTTGGATCTTGAAGTCCCGGCACAGCTCTGCCATCATTTTGTTATTTAAGTTAGAACCATTATCAGTAATGATTCGCTCGGGCACTCCATATCGACAGATGATATCTCTCTTCAGAAATCTGGCTACCACTTGCCTTGTGACGTTTACATATGAGGCTGCTTCAACCCACTTGGTGAAATAGTCAATGGCGACCAGAATGAATCTGTGGCCATTTGAAGCAGTTGGCTCAATCTTGCCGATCATGTCGATGCCCCACATGGCAAAGGGCCATGGTGAAGACATAATGTTCAAAGGGTTGGGAGGCACATGCACTTTATCTGCGTAGATCTGGCATTTGTGGCATTTCCTGGCATAGGCACAACAGTCTGCATCCATTATGATCCAATAATAGCCTGATCTTAACAACTTCTTAGCCATTGCATGTCCTCCAGCATGGGTACCAAAAGAGCCTTCATGCACTTCATGCATCAACAAGTCTGCTTCTGTTCTATCAACGCATCTGAGGAGTACCATATCAAAGTTTCTTTTGTACAGGGAATCATCAGTGTTCAGAAAGAAACTTCCAGCAAGCCTTCTCAAGGTCTTCTTATCATTGGAAGATGCCCCAGGTGGGTATGTTTGATCCTCCAAGAAGCACTTAATGTCATGGAACCAAGGCTTATCATCTTTGACTACATCTGCTGCAAATACATATGCTGGCCTGTCGAGTCTGGACACTGAAATCTGAGGTACAAAGTTAGCAGCTTGAACTTTGATCATGGACGAAATGGTAGCAAGAGCATCTGCAAACTGATTCTCGTCCCGAGGGATATACTCAAGCTTGACTGTTGTGAAGAATGTCAATAACCTTCTTGTATAATCCCTGTAAGGTATCAGATGATCCTGGTGTGTATACCATTTCCCATTGGTCTGATTGACTACCAAAGCTGAATCTCCGAATACGGTCAATGTCTTGATCCTGAGGTCAATGGCTTCCTCAAGACCCATAATGCAAGCTTCGTATTCAGCTTCGTTGTTAGTGCAGTTGAAAGTGAGTTTTGCCGAGAAAGGCATGTGAACTCCTTTAGGTGTAATGAGTACTGCACCAACACCACGGCCATTCATATTAACAGCCCCATCAAACATCATAATCCATTCTTCCTCCGGGTCGGGCCCTTTAGTGTGAATAGGCTCTTCATGATCTTTTGATTTAATGAACATGATGTCTTCATCAGGGAAGTCAAACCTCATAGGCTGGTAATCATCGATGGGTTGCTCAGCAAGATATTCAGACAATACACTGCCTTTGATGGCTTTCTGAGATGTGTATTGGATGTCATACTCTGTAAGGATCATTTGCCATCTTGCAACCCGTCCGGTAAGCGCTGGCTTCTCAAATATGTACTTGACTGGGTCCATCTTCGAGATCAATAAAGTAGTGTGGGTCAACATATACTGTCTCAGTCGGCGAGCAGCCCACGCTAAAGCACAGCAAGTTTTCTCGAGCAGTGAATAACGTTGTTCACAGTCGGTAAACTTTTTGCTTAGGTAGTATATTGCATACTCTTTTCGACCAGACTCGTCATGCTGGCCCAACACACACCCCATCGACTCTTCTAATACTGTTAAGTACATTATCAGAGGTCTTCCTTCAACTGGAGGCATGAGGATTGGAGGTTCTTGTAAGTACTCCTTGATCTTGTCAAAAGCCCTTTGGCAGTCTTCGTTCCACCTGACCGTTTGTTCTTTCCTTAGCAGTTTGAACAAGGGTTCACAGGTTGCTGTAAGGTGAGATATGAACCGTGAAATGTAGTTCAATCGACCTAAGAACCCTCGAACTTCCTTTTCAGTTTTCGGTGCAGGCATCTCTTGGATGGATTTGACTTTATCAGGGTCAACTTCAATCCCTTTCTCGCTTACAATAAAACCCAACAGCTTACCGGATCGCACCCCGAATGTGCATTTGTTGGGGTTCAACTTCAGTTGATACTTCCTCAGACGCTTGAACAACTTGAGCAGATTCACCAGATGATCTTCTTCAGTAAGGGACTTGGCAATCATATCATCCACATAACATTCTATTTCTTTGTGGATCATATCGTGGAATAATGTTACCATAGCCCGTTGATACGTTGCACCGGCATTCTTGAGCCCAAATGGCATTACTTTGTAGCAGAACGTGCCCCAGGGTGTGATGAATGTTGTCTTCTCCATGTCTTCAGGTGACATTTTAATCTGGTTGTATCCTGAAAATCCATCCATGAAGGAGAATACCGAGAACTGAGCCGTGTTATCCACCAATACATCGATGTGAGGTAGAGGGAAATCATCTTTCGGGCTGGCTCTGTTCAAATCCCGGTAGTCAACACACATCCTTACTTTGCCGTCCTTCTTAGGCACAGGTACTATATTAGCAACCCACGGCGGATAGCTAGTCACAGCAAGGAACCCGACGTCCCATTGCTTTTGTACCTCCTCCTTGATTTTCATAGCCATGTCTGGACGAGTACGGCGCAGTTTCTGTTTAACTGGTGGGCACTCTTCTCTCAGAGGCAGCTTGTGCACCACAATATCGGTATCCAACCCTGGCATATCTTGGTAAGACCAAGCGAACACATCCACATACTCTTGAAGTAGGTCTATCAGTTGGCTCTTCACTGAGTCTTGCAGGCAGGCCCCGATTCTAACTTCTTTCACGTCTTCCTCTGTACCAAGATTAATCACTTCAACCTCCTCCTGGTGAGGGGTAATAACCTTTTCCTCTTGTCTTAACAACCTGGCTAGCTCTTCAGGAAGCTCATATTCTTCTTCAACCCCTTCATCAGCTTGATTGATCGGATTGTCAAAGTCATACGAAGTCATAGCCGTGCTGTTGTCGGTGCTGTCAGGAAGGCACTCTCTGCAAGGGTTAAGTTGTTCATTTTAGTGATCTGATTTTAGTCTTATTTAGAAAAGTGAAATGAAGTTGTCATTTTGAAAACACTTCCATTTATTTTTTGTACAAAAAAGAAAAATGGAAAAACAGTGAACGAAAAGAAAAAAGACGCGTTTGCAAAAAGATGTCTGATATTTCATTAATTGATCTTGTTTGCACAAAAAAGTACAGATGGCCCGATTACAAAATGAGTCTTGTCATCTTGGGCAAGATGCAAGACTTTGATGCATGCTTATAAAAATACAGGAAATAATAATTACTCTGATCGAGTAACTCTTATAATTTCCTGGGAAGACCAGTTCGAGATACTGCTCCCCGGGATCTTTGGACGAATCCAGCTTTCCAGGTTGCGTTCTTCTTCCAGCTCGTCTTCCAGACAGTTGATAGCATCGGGGGTAAGCATCCCTCCACTGACAAAACCAGGCTCTCCAGCAGCCTTTGCTTGATGTTGAGTTGGTCTGTAACCCAACCCAAATTTGTCTTTCTTCTCCTCCACAGCTAAAACTTTGCCCCAGCCTAGGACAGTTCCTTCCTCAACAACCTTCCGGGCTTGTTGGTATGATGACATGGAGATTCCAGATACAGCAGATGCTTCATTCACATTCAAAGCTTCAAACCCCTGGCTCATTGTTTCATGGATCTCCCCATCCATTTCAATGTACTTATAGGTTGCCAGGTGGCTGACAAAAATGTCCTCCTCTCCACAGATTGTGACAACTTGGCCTTCCCACTCATATTTTAACTTTTGGTGAAGGGTAGACGTTATTGCGCCGGCGGCGTGAATCCAGGGTCTACCCAACAAACAGCTGTAGGCGGGCTGAATGTCCATCACATAAAAGATAGTTTTAAAGGTCTGTGGGCCAATTGTCACAGGCAGCTCAATCTCTCCCAGAACCGATCTCTTAGAACCATCAAAGGCTCTTACCACCAGGTTGCTGGGTCTCAATGCCAAACCATCATATTCTAACTTCACCAGAGCCTTCTTTGGTAAGACATTAAGGGACGACCCTCTGTCTACCAGCACATGAGAAAGGACAGCTCCTTTGCATTCCATGGTTATGTGCAAGGCTTTGTTGTGGTTGCGGCCATCTGCTGTCAAGTCAGTATTGGTGAACCCTAGCCCATTGCTAGCAGTAACATTTCCAACCACGGTTTCCAACTGGTTGACAGTAATCTCTTCAGGCACGTAAGCTGCGTGCAAGACTTTGAGTAATGCATTCCGATGAGCTTCGGAACACATCAGCAGTGAGAGGATAGAGATTTTGGATGGCGTTTGGTGAAGCTGATCCACAATTTTGTAATCACTCTTTTTGATGATTCTCATAAACTCATCAACTTCTTGATCGAACGGTGTCTTCAAGGCTTCTTTAACAGCTTGATCTTCCTGCACAGGGCTCTTTCCTTTTGCCTTAGCAGCAGCTTCTGCTTCGGCTGCAGGCCTTTGAATTTGTGGGGCGAAGAGACGTCCGCTTCGGGTGAAGCCTCCGCCTCCCCCCACATTGTCAATTTGTGGTGCAGGTGTTGACGTTTCAAGAGTGATTCTTTTTCCTTCGCAGTACACGTCAGAGCCATAGTGCCAAGGGATGGCCCTATTGCTTTCATATGGTACTGGTCCAGGCACCGTGACAGTGACTGGACTGATTGTTGCTGCTGAAGGGACTGTAATTGTTTGTGGATCATAAAAGATTGTAACTGGTGCTCTGGTGGGAGCAGCACCTTCTGAATGGTAGGCAGAGTTGTTTTCCGGATCATAGAATATTGTGACAGTAGAGACATCTTCATGATTTGTTGCTGGTGTTGTAGGAGATATTGTCGGAAGAAATGATGTTGTTGTTGTAGGAGGTTCAAAATGGAGTGAAGCTGACGTTGTAGCAGAAAGATTTGTTGTGAACTGATCGGTTGAGATGATGGATGAAGTGCTTGTTGATGAAACTGAAGAATTGTCAGGAACAATGGTTGCTGCAGTTGTAGGAGGTTCTGAAACCGTTGTTGATGAGATTGCTGGGTTTGTTGGAAATGATGTGGTGATCTGAAGCTGGCCACTCTGAATGAGGCCATCTATGCCATTCCTCAAATTATCGCACCCATTTACAGAGATATTGCAGTAAGCACAACCCAACTCGCACCCCGGGAACATGTTGCATTCCAAGAGCTGAGCCTTAATTTCTACCAATGGTGTCCTGATCTGTCCCACACTGGTTATTAAATAAGACGGCTGGTCTTCTTCAATAGCGTTAATCCGGAGGCCACCATGGTTTGGCATCAGGTTCTTATTGACATTGGGTGGTGGTGCGAAATTCAGAGCCTTGGAGTCTACCAGGTCTTGTACCTTCATATGCAGAGCCCTGCATTTTTCTGTACTGTGACCAGGTGCGTTTGAATGAAAAGCACACCTAGCATTGGAGTCATAGTTCCTTGGTAGACTGTTGGGATCCGGAGGTGCCAACGTTCTTAGCTCAACCAGGTTGAGTTTCAGAAGCTGTGGCAGCAATGTAGCATATGGCATCGGGATCAGATCGATCACTCTGTTAGCTTGAGAAGGCCTTTGCTGAAATGGCCTCTGTTGACTGTTGTTGCTGGTGTTGCTGTTGTTGTAATTCCTTGGAGGATACTGATTTTGCTGATGGTACTGAGGCTGTTGTTGATAGTTTTGCTGAGGAGGTTGATAGACTGGCTGAGGATGAGCTGGAGCAGGAATGGTGACTGCTGCTATTGACCTTTGAACATATTGGGGCCTACCCCTGTTGGTGTGGATGGCATTGGTCTCGCCAGTTCTTCTCGGGCCTGCAAAAGGCTTTCGTGTACTACTGGACGAGCTTGCACCGTTGTCTGAGATTTTTCCCATTTTTAACAAGCTTTCAATTCTCTCCCCGGCTATGGCAACATCTGCAAAGCTAGTGGAAGAGAAAGCTGCCAACCTGTCAATATATGTTCCCTGAAGGGTATTCATGAACATATCCGCCATTTCCCGTTCAGACATAGGTGGTTGAACAGCAGCAGCCAGTTGCCTCCATCTCTGGGCGTATTCTCGGAAACTCTCCCTTGAAGACTGTGACATTCCCATTAGGAGGGTCCTGTTGGGTGCCATGTCTAGATTATACTGATACTGTCTGATGAAGGCCTCTGCCAGGTCCTTCCAGCATCTAATTGTTGCTCTTGTCAGATGGGAATACCACTCCCTCGAAGCTCCAGTCAAGCTATCTTCAAAATAGAACATCCACAATTTCTCATCCATTGTATAGGCCTTCAGCCTTCCCAGAAATGATTGTAGATGAGTCCGGGGGCATGAAGTCCCATTATACTTTTCGAAACAAGGAGGCTTGAACTTATGGGGGATCCTGACCCCGTCTACCAAACCCATGTCCATAACGTTGAAGCCCAAAGAGTTTTGAGATTCTAAGGACCTCAACTTCTCAGCTATTTCATCCAACCGTTTATTGTATGCTTCTTCCCCGGCACCCATTACTGTGAATTGGTCTTCTTGAGGGTCTTCCTGTAGTACCCTCCCTGCTGTGGCAGTCCCTTGTATATTGACAGGGATGTTGGCCTCTGATGGAGATGGGGTCCAAAAACTGGGGGATTGACATGAGGTTGGACCCTCTCGTTGTTACTTGTGCCAGCAGTTCCCACATGGGGCTCTTCTTGATTCCTCCCTTCTACCAAAGCTCTGAGCCTCTCCTGGCTTTGAGCTAAGTTGTTCATTACTTCCATGAACTGTGTTATCTGAGTTCTCATCTCCAACCTTTCGTTGGCCATCTGGTTTCTGACCTCCGTAAGGTCCTGCTGCATCTGATCCATTTGAATTCCCGGAAGGTTGTTTCGGGTTAGATAACGGTACAGACGGTTGAGGGGAAATACCCGACGCCTAGCAATAGTTCCTGATGCATCACAACAGAGGTTAGCAACAATAAAACAAAACCTACAAAACAAACAAAGGGTTAGCATGCAATGCAGTTATGCTTATTTGTTCTCAAGGTATCCGGTTTGGCCTTCAGTTTTGACCCTTCCAGACCCTTGAAGATGCTGCTGATGTTGCTTCCGAAATAAACTTGGATGGAACAAACTAACACAAATATATTACAGAAGGTGAAATAATACAACTTGTTCATTTTACAACACAAGCCCACTAAGGGGTCAAAATACAGTACAAAATAAAAGTACATGGAAAGAAAGCAACAACAAACAAATGGTCAAACACCAAGACCAAACTCATCCTCACGAACTTCCTTGAGAAGTGCTTCGGTCACAGGATCAGCCGGACGCTCCGTGAGATTCCTGATGAGGAGATTCCGGGTCGTAACAGCTGCTGTTAGCTTCTTGTGCTGAGTTTGGTCCTTGGACCTCTTCACCCCTGCTTTGATCTTCAGCTCTGATATCTCCCTCTGGGCTGCTGCCAGGGCTTCTTGTTGTTCTTTTGCATTAGCCTCAAATTGCTCCATCTTGTCTTGAACTCTCTTGTCTTCCAGGGTACGAGCCTCGGTGATCCTGACCCACCGGGCTTGACTCTCCTTCAAATACAAGTCTGTCCTTGCTCTTTGGAACTGGGCTTCTTTGCAAGCATTCTTCAGAATTTGTTCACCAGCCTTAGACTTTTTGATATAATCCCCAGACTTTTCAATCTTAGTCAAATGCTCCACTCTCAACTTCTCCAATCTCTCAATCTCCCTCATACCTTCACTCCTCTCCCGGAGGGTCTTCTGCAAAGCCTGGGTTAGCTTCTCATTTCTTTCCTTCAAGCTCTCAAACTCCTCCAAACTGATGGTGGCAGGGGGTGGTGCTGAAGATGACTCAGGCATGTCTTCTATGGTAAAGGGCATTCCAGAGAATTGGGCCCTGGCACGGGACCACTCATAATATTGTGCTGATGCCACATTATTACACTTCCCCAGAATGGTGACTCCCTTGGTTTGAACATTATCCCAGGCCCAGGCAGCCTGCCTAACAACAGCCAAACTAATCTTGTTCTCACAATAAAGAGTCTCAACCAAGTCCTGTGCCCTAGGAGTGTGGACCAGTGCATAGCCCAGTTGCCTTCTGAACAGCAGAGGATTGTAATTGATGTTACCCTTAACTCCTATTAAAGGCACATTGGGAAAATGTCCACAGCTGGTGGTGATATCCCTGCCCTTGGTGCTTTGAGTGCACCATCTGATATCTGCTGAAGTTAGAACAGTGAGTCTCTTAGCCCAGTTGCTCTGCTGATGAGGGTTTAGGAATGCATCTGTCCTGGGTAGATGCCTGAGAAGCCAAGTGTGAAACAATGGAGCACAAAACCTCACTAACCTCCCCCTCTGCTTTTCATTCCTCTGATGCACTGAATAGTAAAGATCCCCCAACAAAGTTGGCACTGGGTTCTTCAGAATGAACAGATGGATTGCATTCTTGCTAATGAATCGAGGCTCATCTGCAAACAACACAATTCCATATACACTTAGGGCCAACAAAGCACAAACAGCTTTCCACTCCCCCAGGGAAGCCTTTAGGCTAGCTTGAGAAATCAGGAAATCCAAATGAAAACCAGGGATTCCAGCTTTAGAGGTCATATGCTGCTCAACCAAAACAGGTTCCAGATGCAAAGCCTTTGCTACTTCTCCATTAGCAGGAAAGACCATCTCAGGGTTGAAAGGAATTTCTCTCCTGATAGGCATACCAACTAATGAGGAGTACTCTTCCAATAAGGGGCCCAACTGAAAGTTTTGAAAAGTAAAACATCTCAGTGGAGGATCATAAAACTGAATGCAGGTGTGGATGAGGCTCCTCTGTGAAGGGTCCAGATCCATAACCATGTCCAGTATATCTCCATAACTCTCCCTGAACAAGGGTATGTGATCTGGAGTGATCAGGGTTTGGATCCTCCTGATGTCTGATAAGTCTGGCTGGAAGAAGTGATAGGTGATGTTGCTTTTCTTTGGAGCCATGATGACAAATGTTGATGAAGATACTGAAGAGAAGGGCCACTGATTGGCTGGAATAGATAGCTGGTAGCAAGTGCTGATGAAGGCAGGTCAAAACTAAAGATGGGGTCAAAACCAAAACCAGATGAAGATACCCTGAAACACAAATAAGCAAATGTTAATATGATGCAATGATTATGTATGCAAATGATATGCAAGGGTTTGTGACTGAGCTGGATCTGATCAAAGTGCCCCGATATAAGTCCATGTGTGTTCAAGAATTCCAGATGGAGATCTATAAATCCAGTAACCAAGGTGGGGGACTCAAATAAAGAGTCACATATCCAGGGTTTAGAATCACAAGAACTGTCCAACATGGAGTACTCTTAAACAATCAAAGTAACAAGGTATTCTGAGGTCAAGGTACCTGCAAACCTGTAAACAGCCCAACCCCCTCACAGGTGGTGTTCTAAAACAAAGATCCTCAGACTTGGATCAGCTATGAGAAGTGTAAACACTTCTAACCCGGAGGTACAGTGTTTACAATAACCATAAAAGTTCCTCCTCTAATTCACCTCAGTTTCTGAAGGTCAATACTAAAGGTCATCCAGACTTAGCAGGCTTCCCAGATAGCCCTAGCATTGCAGGAAATCTGCAATACAGAGTTCTCAAGAAGAAACCCATATCTGAACCGTGTTTCATATTCCCGCACCAGACCGAAATGGAATGGGAAAGAATATGATTCACTCTAGCCTAGGTGTCACTCAGGTCCCAGGTATAGGACCTTAACTCTCAATAGAACCCCACCCACCAAAGGAAAACCAGATCCAGCCAGCAGTACAGTACAACAGTATGATAAAATGCAAAGCTACAAAGAAAGCAGTAAAGCAAACTGTACATAAAGCAAATAGGCAAAAATAAATATACAAGCACAGATAGCACATAACACCCCAGTAAACACAAATCAATCAAGCGCTAGGAGGAACCCACAAAAAGAACCAGAAGCCCTGGTTGCAATATAAGCATCCCCAGCAGAGTCGCCAAGCTGTCGCTCCCGACAAATGGGAATGGCCCAAATAAAGGTACAGACGCGAACGGTCGGCGAGAGGGAACAATGAGAACACACAGCCGTGAACTCACTGGAGATGAATAGAGTCGCCAGCTAGGCATTTTTATCCCGGAGGAAAGGCAATGCTGCATAGACCTAGGAAAAGATAGATAAGACGGTTTGCGAACCAGAGAGACTGAGAAAGGGGGTTGGTTACAACCTAGGAAGGTATTAGCACCCAGATTGTCCGTCGTACTCGACGGGATCCACGCTTAAAAGATTTGTGTTTTAAAGGGGTAGTGTCAGTGCAATTTGTGTGTAAAAGAGCTGGAAAACAAAATGTACAGGTGTCAGTGTAAGAGAAAAGTGAAGTATATAAGTGAAGTGTCAGTGTAAGAACAGGAGTGAAATGCTCAAGATCATGAGGCTAAAGAATGAAGCTGGAAGGAGGGGGAATATACAGAGACTTTTGTTCGATAACCATTAAGTTATGCCTACGTATCCTCTCGTGCAATGAGGAAGTCAGAACACCGTAGTTCGACCCAAAGAGACTGAAAGATGAATTGACCTGTGAACTGCTTACTTGTCTATGCTCAAGTGTATGACCTGTCTGGCTCAGGTGCAAACTGTCTTGCATTAGACGGAAGAAGCTAGTTCTCGTTTGTGAGTGAGTGTGATGAGAAAAGAATCCCGGAGGAGACGATTATTGTTTGTTTTTTTGTATTTTCAGTCTTTTATTGCTTTTTGAAGTTTGTCATAAGTTAATGAGCTTAAGCCTAAACCAGTGGATTTAGTAAACTCATCACATCATCCCTCTGATTAGGGGTAATGAGAATACCTTAAGTGTGAAGTCAGATTCTCACACTTAATCACCTTTGGTGTAGGGTTAAGATCATTAACCTACTTGTGATTATTTAGATGCTTTTGGTGTTTTTGTTTAGTGTTGAGTAATGAGGTTAAGCCATAATCAAAGATTAAACAGACTCATTACACCATCCTAATAGAAGGATAATAGATGAGAATGTTTAAGCTGAGGAGAACTCCTCAACTTAATCCATGATTAGGGATTAAACTCATGACAAAACAAGCCTTTGATTAAGTGGATTTTACTTAATGATATGATGATGAAGTGAATTTTATGATTTGTAAGACAACTTGAGGGGGACTTGTCCATTAACACTAGGGTTAGTCCTTCTTAACCATTTAAGGAAGAATTAGGACCCTGATGCAAGGCCCAAGTTACAAGTGTGATGTCTTGATGATTATTATGTGAATTGATTAAGAGATTTAAACACATTAAGGGTTTAACACTTAGGATTAAAGTTATACACTCCATCCTAATAGAAGGATGCAGGCATAAGCTTAATCACAAAGCCTTAAAGCCTTTAGGGTTTAGTCCCTGATTATGAGATGAGAAGAGAAGACTCAAAGAGACACAAAGGTAAAACTATGAGGGGAGACTAATCAAGACCCTAATTCATTGTCATGCTTGGTTGTTCCTAAGGTTTGTGAGGTTTTCAAGGGAAATCTTCAATGGAACCACCAGGAAGCAGATGAAAGGATCAAGAGAAGCAAAGCAACTTGCTTCATTCAAGAAGTCAAGTCACTTGAAGAAAGAAAGTGGGAGGAGAAAGAATGAGCAAGCTCAAACTCAAACACATATAGAAATGCAGCAATGGATGCAAGAGAGATGAGAAGAAAAGTTATGAGAAGTGAAGGCAAATTCACTTCTCAAGGTTACTTACCACCTGAAATGTTAGAAAGAAATGCAATGCAATGCAAGATGGGATGAAATGGCATGATGCTAAGCAAAACCAGAAGCATGTTGATGATGATTATGATGTTATGAGGTGCTGCAAACATGAGGCAAGACATGGAGATGTTCATACAAGATCATGGATGCAAATGATGCAAGCTAAGGAGCATGAACAAGCATGGAAAGTTAGGAAGCATACAAAGCATACAACATGGCAAATGCAAGATGCAATGATCACACATGTTTTCTATATGTCTTAAGATGTCAAAGGAATCACAAGAATGCTTGAAATGCTAAGACAAGTCATGTTATGCAAGAGAATGCAAGAGGGATGCAAAAGAAAGCCCAAATTAGGGTTTAAGGATCAAACATCAAACAAAAACCCAAAACAGAAGCAAACCCTAAGATAAAAAATGGAAAATGCCATCCTAAGAAACCCTAAACCTATACTAAACCAAGGTCCAAAGGGGAGGTCTCAACTCTTAACCAATCTCAAGTTATGAATTTTCTAAGTTATTAGGGTTTTTAGGGCTCCTAAACAAAAGAAATGCCAAACAAATTGAAAATGCAAGATCAAATCATGGCCATTTTATCCTAGAAACTACATGCTAAACACAAAACAATGCAAGAAGAACCAATGTCCAACCCCTCTTAGATAGGCAGAAATGAATTTTTGAACTTATGATCAAAACAATGCACAAAATATGATTTAATTCAATGAAAAATTCTTAAAATGCATCAAGATCAAAAAATAAATTTGGTTTGAAGATTGGACAATGTTTCTAAATGTCTTAGAACATTTCATGAATTTTTTTGTAATTTTTAAATACCTAAAAGTATTTTTAATTAATTAATTTCCATTAATCAATTAAAAATAATCTTTTAAATATTTAAAAATACTTTTTTAATGATAAAAAATAAAATAAAAATATTTTTGGGTCTTAAAAATTAATAAAACTTTTAAGAAAAAGTTTCATAATTTTTAAGACATTTTTGCTATTTTTAATTAATTATGCAAGTTAAATGAAATAAAATGAAATTAAAATAAGAAAAAAAGAAAAGTAATCAGGATGGAGGGCCAGGATGGGCTCTGAATTCAAACTGGTTGACCAGCGCGCAAATGAAGGGTGTGGATTGCATCTGATTTAATTATCCTAATTAAAAATTAATTAAACTAATGAGAGAGATTAGGGCTAAGCAGATTGATCTGGGCCATCCAAACTGGAGGGAAGTCAACAGGTCAAAGGGGATCTACGCTCCACATTCAAATGCCCTTAATGACTGTAATTAGGGCTAAATGACTTTCAGGCCGCCGGAGAAGACTTCCGGTCGTCTTCTCCGGCCAACCAAAACCCTAGATTCTTCTATAGGTCACCAAATCACAAATTTCTTCCATCAAACTGACTCTCTCATCAATCTAAACCTAAACCCTAAGCCTAAATTCATTTATTTTCATCCATGAGCATGAATCGAAACAAAAGATAAAACACGGGCAAATGTTCAGGAACTCCATACATGCTGGTTTCTACACTATTTTCAAAAGCAAGCATACATTCATGATCAGGGGAACACAAGGCATCATAAAAGAACTAAAAAATCAGTTTCTGGGAAAAATGTTCATGAAGCTCACCTGAGATGCAGCTTCTCTGTTTATGAGCTCTCTGGACTTTTTTCTTGCACAGGCTTGCTCCCTTGAACCTCCTGAGGGCAAAATGAGACTCAAAATGCTTGGAGAGTGACTGGCTTGAAAGATCCAACTCTGGTGTAGCAGAAATGGGGATCTGTGTACAGGCAGCTTTAGACCAAAGTGAAGGGTGGTTTTGACTTCTTGTGGTATGCTTGACTTGTTGGTGAAGAAAGGTGAGGTGTTTGATGGCTGGATGAGGGGATTCGATGAGTTCTGGTTTGGAAGGTGAGAAATGGTGAAGCTCAGGTCAGGCTTGTTTCAGGCTTGAGCTTTGGTGGTTTGAGGTCTATGAAGTGTGGTGAGTTGAATGGTGAAGATGGTTTTTGTGTTTGCAAGCTGTGTAGGCAGATTCGAAGCAACTTGCAAGATGAGGTGATTTTGTGAATGTGATCAATGAAGTGTTTTCAGCCTTGCTAGATGTATGGAATGGCTTGCCCTTTGTCCACATAACTCTCTCTCATTGGTCAGATGATTGGACATGTGCTTTATTGATTGGTAAGTCACCTTTTGCAAAAAGTCAAATAATGTGTAAGAGAAGTATGGCTCATGATCTAGGCAAGTACATGGGCTGGTTCTGGTGCAGCAAGGTGAGGTGAGAGGCTAGCAAAGTGTAGTAACCAATGCAGCAAGTTGTAGGAAGTGATCATGAAGATTTTGCAAGTTGTAACTTTTTGGTTCACATGTGAAAAGTCTTGTTACATGAACCATAACCATGGGCATTCTTGGTTCAAATCTGAATTTTATGACTTAGAGAATGTTTGCATACTGGTTTGGAGTGAATTAGAAGTCACATTGGGCTTTGGTTCATGATCTTGCAAAATTTCCATTTGAGGCATGCCTTGAAAATCAATGATTTTGGCCAACTTTGTCACACCATAACTTTTGATCCAAGAAGAGTTTGATCATGTTCTTGTACTTTTTGAAAAGGGAAAGATGAGATCTACAACTTTCATGACCAAAGTTTTTCCATTTGAAGCATTTTTGGATCAATAATCAAAGCTTGAAAAATGACCTAAAATGATGCATTCTTGAAAAGTCAACTATGCCCAAAAAGTCAACATTTGCAAAAACCCTAAATTCTTGATTTCTATGAACTTCAACCTTCTTTCATGATCAAATAAAGATCATATACACTCAAAATGATGAAGATCACCCATTGGTTGGGTCATTGGGGGCCTCAGATGCCCTGATTTTACACTGACTTGTCTGAAAAGTCAACCCTTGATCAGATGACTTCCCCATGGAATTTGTTCATGAAAATTGATATGCATACTCCCTATACCATATAGAGACCAATGGAAACAAGAATGACCAAAAAATTTGGGGTTATGGCCTCTGAAACCAAAACCCTAATTTTCAGTCAACTGTGCAATCTATCCTGGCTCTGCATCCACTCAAACCCTAGTTCTTGTGATTCTTTTGAATTCTTGACTTTGTGAGGGTGTACTATGATGTTTGAACACATGTAGACCCCTTTGAATTGATTGGTAGCCTTTGGAGTGGCTCAAGAAGCTCTTGGATTGCTCAGATCACAAACCCTAGGTGCAGATGACTTAGAACCAATGCAATGACTCAAAATTATGGTATGAGATGGTATGATTGTGTTTATGCATATGAGAAAGATCACAAGCCATGGTGAATGGGTGAGGGCAAATTTGGGGTGTTTACAGTTAGATCTGGTAAGCTCCTGGGTTTCATTGTCAGTGGAAAAGGTATTGAAGTAGACCCTGCAAAAGTGAAAGCTATACAAGAGATGCCAGCTCCCCGTACTGAGAAGGAGGTTAGAGGTTTCTTGGGACGATTGAATTACATTGCAAGATTTATTTCCCAATTAACAGCTACCTGTAAGCCAATCTTCAAGTTGTTGAAGAAAGATCAAGTAATGGAATGGAATGATGAGTGCCAGACAGCCTTTGATGAAATCAAGAAATATCTGCTAGAACCTCCAATTTTGATGCCACCAGTTGATGGAAGACCCTTGATTATGTACTTAACAATATTAGACAACTCAATGGGGTGTGTGTTGGGGCAACATGACGAGTCTGGTCGAAAAGAGCAGGAAATATACTACCTTAGCAAAAAGTTTACCGACTGTGAAACAAGATACTCACTGCTCGAGAAAACTTGTTGCGCTTTGGCATGGGCTGCTCGCCGACTAAGACAGTATATGTTGACTCATACTACCTTGTTGATTTCGAAGATGGATCCAATCAAATATATATTCGAGAAACCTGCTCTCTCCGGAAGAATAGCAAGATGGCAAATGATCTTGACAGAATATGACATACAGTATACTACTCAGAAAGCCATTAAGGGAAGTATTGTGGTTGATCATTTGGCTCATCAAGCAGTGGATGATTATCAGTCAATGAGTTTTGAGTTCCCCGATGAAGATATTATGATTATTACCTAAGAACCTGGAAAATATGACGGACCTGAACAAGGATCCCGATGGACTATGGTTTTTGATGGTGCTTCTAATGCACTTGGTAATGGTGTTGGTGTTGTGATCAGTTCCCCTGAAAGTTTCCATACCCCGCTTACTGCAAGACTTTGTTTCTATTGTACCAATAACATGGCTGAGTATGAGGCATGTATCCTGGGTATCAAAGCTGCCATTGATATGAAGATTTAGTTCCTTGACGTGTATGGAGATTCAGCCCTGGTAATAAGTTAGATTAAAGGAGATTGGGATACCAAGCATGATAATCTCATTCCTTATAGAGAGCATGTTTTGTCTTTGATCCCACATTTCAAAGAGATTACCTTTGGACATATTCCACGAAGAGAGAATCAGTTGGCAGATGCCTTAGCCACCATGGCATCCATGTTTGAGATCAGCTGGGATGATGAAGCTCCCAAGGTTACTATTGATAGATTTGAGAAGCCTGCATACTGCAATGAGATTGACACTGAAGAAGCAGAGGAGAAGCCTTGGTTCTATGAAGTGAAAAGATATCTTGAAGCTCAGGAGTTCCCTGAAGGGGCATCTGTTAAAGATAAGAAGTTTCTGAGGAGGTTTTCTGCTAAGTTCCTTTTGAGTAATGGAATTTTGTATAAGCGTAATCATGACTCAACTTTGCTTCGTTGTGTGGATAAGAAGGAAGCAACCGAAATTATGGAAGATATGCATGATGGAATCTTTGGCACTCATTCTAGTGGTCATACTATGGCAAAGAAGATATTGAGAGCAGGTTACTATTGGTCTACCATGGAAGCTGACTGCTATCAACATTCCAGAACATGTCATAAGTGTCAAATCTATGCTGATAAAGTACATATACCTCCTTCACCATTGAATGTGTTGACTGCTCCTTGGCCTTTTGCCATGTGGGGCATTGATATGATTGGTGAGATCAAGCCTACTGCTTCTAATGGGCATCGTTTCATCCTGGTTGCTATTGATTACTTCACAAAGTGGGTGGAGGCAGCTTCATTTGCATCTGTTACCAAGAATGTTGTGGCTCGATTCATTAAGAATAATCTCATATGTAGGTATGGAATCCCAGAAAGGATTATTACTGACAATGGCTCTAATCTGGAGAACACTATGATTACTGATCTCTGCATGCAGTTCAAGATTAAACATCACAACTCTTCTCCGTATCGTCCGAAGATGAATGGGGCAGTAGGAGCTGCCAATAAGAACATTAAGAAGATTATACAGAAGATGATTGTTACTTACAAGGATTGGCATGAGATGTTACCATTTGCTCTTCATGGTTATCGTACTACAATGCGTACTTCAACAGGGGCAACCCCATTCTCCTTAGTCTATGGTATGGAAGCAGTTCTGCCAATTGAAGTTCAGATCCCTTCCTTGAGAATTATGAAGGATGCAGGCTTAGATGAAGATGAGTGGATTCAGACTCGACTTGACCAGATAAATTTGATTGATGAGAAGAGATTAGCAGCAGTTTGTCATGGCCAGATGTACCAGAAGCGGATGATCAAAGCTTTTAATAAGAAAGTTAAGCCAAAGGTATATCAGGCTAGTGACTTGGTAATCAAGCGTATTATATTACCACAGGGTGATCCTAGGGGTAAGTGGACTCCTACGTATGAAGGACCATTTGTGGTCATGACAGTATTCTCAGGAGGTGCCATGATACTCACTACTATGGATGGTGAAGACTTCCCACAGCCTGTAAACGCAGACATAGTTAAAAAATACTATGCATAAAAAGAGACCCGCTAGGTTGACTGGCCTAGGAAAAAATAAGGGCATCCCGGCGAACCAAAAGGGTTCGGGAAAAAATTAGGGATATATATAAAAAAAATATACACCCGGCAAGTCGAAAACCTGAAAAGGCGGCTTGGGCAAAAAAAGGGTATCCCGGTGGATTGAAAACCTGAAAGGGCAATCCAGGCAAAAGTTAGGGATTAAAGCGTATGACTATGTCTCGTTCGGATCACCCATGAAACTACAACCAATTGTGCTACTTACTCAAGCTCGAACAGATAAAGCTCAATCCAATCGTTTCCGTCTCGACAGCAGAAGATGAGATACTTGAAGATAATGGCAATAGTAGAATTGAAACTCAATAGGATTATTTCTCACATAGCTGATTTTGTTTTGTAAAAATTTTACGACGAATTCCTCTTACTAGGATTTCTGTCTCCTTGTACAAACTTGCCTATGTATAGGTCACTTTGTGATATAAATAAAATTCCATCTTTGAATCCAGATTTACTTTTACCCTATTTACATAAGCGAAACGTCCATTGGTTGTGTTTGAATGTATGTATGCTTTTGAATATGATTGATGTTTACCAGAAATGCATAAATGCTTAATATGATTGATGTTTACCAGAAATGCATGAAAATGCAGTAATAGTATTTACTAAGGACGAACGAGGGAAGGAATTCAACGAAGCTTCGCCGGTTCATCCCCACCAAACAGCTACAAGTCCCCCAGTAGGTCAAATCCATCTTCATAAATACTTCGAGTCACATCTCCCCTGGAATTTATATCCATCTCTTTTATCCTCAGAAGGATAATCGGGAATTTATTCTTTCAATAGGAGTACGACGAACGAAGACGGGAGGTTATGGATACCTTACTATCGAACGAAGACGGGAGGTTATGGATACCATACTATCAAGCGAGACAGGAACGAGTTCCTCATATTCTTCACTATATTATCAAACAAGACGAGTTCCTCATATTCTTCAGCAACGAATCAGGATTTATTTTCCCTGGCCAGCAGTTGTTATACAAAGATATCCAGATGCTTCAAGCTGCATGATGCATACATACATCATTTACATCATACCATAACATACACATCCATAAGTACATAATACATTTACTTAGGTGCATCATACTATGCATGCATACATAATGCATAAACTAATATTTCCCTTGCAGGATAGTTATATGCAGGTAAAACAATATCAACAACTTACAACGGGTCAGAAATGATCTATACACAATTCAAGGTGTCCTCGAATAGCAGGCAAACGGTCTGTAAAAAGATCCATTCCCTGGTTCAAGACATTTTTCAGAAGAACTAATCCTGACGTTCTTTTGACCCTTAAGAGCAAGTCCTGACGCTCTTTTGGCCCCTTGTTCAAGACTTTTTCAAAAGAACAAATCCTGACGTTCTTTTGAACCTTAAGAGCAAATCCTGACACTCTTTTGACCTCTTGTTCAAGACTTTTTCAGAAGAACAAATCCTGACGTTCTTTTGACCCTTAAGAGCAAATCCTGACGTTCTTTTGGCCTCTTGTTCAAGAATTTTTTCAGAAGAACAAATCCTGACGTTCTTTTGACCCTTTAGAGCAAATCCTGACGCTCTTTTAGCCTCTTGTTCAAGACTTTTTTCAGAAGAACAAATCCTGACGTTCTTTTGACCCTTAAGAGCAAATCCTGACGCTCTTTTGGCCTCTTGTTCAAGACTTTTTTCAGAAGAACAAATCCTGACGTTCTTTTGACCCTTAAAAGCAAATCCTGACGCTCTTTTGGCCTCTTGTTCAAGACTTTTTTCAGAAGAACTAATCCTGACGTTCTTTTAACCCTTAAGAGCAAATCCTGACGCTCTTTTGGCCCCTTGTTCAGGAATCTTTTAGAAAAACAAATCCTGACGTTCTTTAGACCCTTAAGAGCAAATCCTGACGCTCTTTTGGCCTCTTGTTCAAGACTTTTTTCAGAAGAACTAATCCTGACGTTCTTTTGACCCTTAAGATCAAATCCTGACGCTCTTTTGGCCCCTTGTTCAGGACTCTTTCAGAAAAACTAATCCTGACGTTCTTTTGACCCTTAAGAGAAAATCCTGACGCTCTTTTGGCCTCTTGTTCAAGACTTTTTCAGAAGAAGAAATCCTGACGTTCTTTTGACCTTGGAGAGTAGGCAATTAGTCTGTACAAAGATCCATTCCCTAATCCAAGATACCTCCAGAAGAGATAATCATCACGAAGATTTATTTCCACTGGTCCATTCAACTACTCAAATCATGTTGCATAAATGATTCAGAGACGGCCTATACAAAGACCTAGTATTGATATCCAGTATCAACATCAGAACATCACCACATCCAGATATTTTAGATGGCATCTTTAAACCCATCTCCAGTTCATCCTGATGGCATCTCTAAGCCCATCCCTAGTTTTTCCAAGTGGCATCTTCAAGCCCACTCAAGAATATACAACTAATCATCAGTATTACTCTATGCACTAGTGAGTGCAAATTTTTGGGCTTTTGTGTTCAATCCCCTTCAACCTTCCAGGTCACGACTGGCACATATACCAATCTAACCCCTCAAGTTTCAGAAAATTGAACAGGGGCAGATGTTGCACCCCAAAATTTGCCCTCACAAGACAAGACTCTGTGTACTAAGAGGTTCACAAGGTTCAAAATACATCCCATGATGTTCACAAGGTTCACAAAGTTCACAAATAGTCAGAAGATTTGACAATTCCCTCAGACAATGCATCCTCCTAAGCAATGCATCCTAAACTAGGGTTTTGACTTTAATCAGGCTAAATGGACTTCCAATACTTCAAGTGAGTTTCATAACATCTTATATGTGTTTAATAATCCCCATGACAAGTTTCAAGACTTTTCTCAAAGGTTTGCTCAGTCAGATGATCAGATAGGTCAAAATCAGTTAAAGTAGTTAAAAAGTCAAACTGAGGTCAACTGTGGTCAAACCAAAGTCAAACTTCATGATTTTTTGCCAACATCAATTATATGAAGTAAAATTCATCATTTGATCAATAGTTTATCATGATTCATCAAGGAGATTTCAGATCATCAAGAATCAGGAGTTTCTAAATTAGGGTTTTCATAGGAAAAGTCAACTGAACTTTGACCAGCCATAACTTTCACATGCTTCATCAAATTTTTCCCATCCAAATCTAATTTTGAAGGAAATTGTATTCTCTACAACTTTGTGTCTCACAAGCCAAGCCCAAAAATGCTTCATTTGGAAGGTATGAGCTAAGACATTATAGGTCCTTTTAAAAGTCAACAAAAAGTCAACAACTTCAAAAGAGCATAACTTGAGAATGGTAAAAGATATGGACATGAAACCAATGGGGTTGGTTAGAGGACTCTTTAAGCTTTCCAAAATGTCCAAGAACACCCTCATAGCATTAAAATTGAAGGATTTGTGCCCTTGCAAAGTTGGGAAATATTTGGGAGGTTTATGAAGCAAATAGGGCCTTAAAACCAAATTCTTCCAAATGGGCTTGCAATTTTGTGATCCAAACTTTAACATGACATCATGCATGACCCAATTCTCATTTATTCAGATTTTTATTATTTTTATTTTATTATTTTTATTTTATTCATTTAAAACCATTTTAAATCAAAATAAAATAGATAAATCAAATATTTGGATGAGATATTGCTTCTAGAAAATCATAAATATTGCTTGGATCAGATTGATATGCAAATTATGATGATGGTCTTAAAATAGCAAGGTTGTATCAAAGAATATTTGAAATTTAAGGCATGATCTTTCTCAATCTCATTGATCCAAAAAGTCCAAAGAACAACCACTTCTCTTGACCTAATTTTGTTCACTTATAAGTATAGAACTCATCACAATGCCAAGGACACGAATTGGCAGCCTCAAACAACAATTTCAAACTTTCAAAATTCATCAAAAAATCTCAATTCGGATTCCCACTTAGAGGCTCTTTCAAGACATTCTAAAGGTCTCAACATGTTCCTTGATGTTCACTGAACGCATAGCAATACTTATCATCATCCAAAACCTCATAAATCATTGAAACCGAATCACACTTGTTCTTGTATTTTGATTTTTTCGATTTCATATATATCTTTGTTTTAAATAATATTTGATGGTTGATTAATGTTTATGATGATGTTTAGAATGATTCTGGATGGTTTGATTGAAGATTGGATGCAGGAAACATGAGAAGCCGTTTTTGGGTTTCGGCCAAGCTTTTAGGGTTTCATGATAAACCAAATATAAATGAATTTTAAAGACATAGAATGATTGTATGAGCTCTGGGAATCATAATGCACTAATCAATTGGAAGAAATTTTGCTGTTTCAATGATGTTTGATTTTCGCAGGTTATACACATTGAGAAATTTGCAGGTACCTTCGTAGAAGAAAGCGCAAGAGAATTCGTAGGTAATTCGGGGAAGACGAAGGCCAGTGGCGCCAAAATCTGATTTCAAAATTTGCTTTAATATTTTATTGATTTGTTTGAGGTTATTACACAAATGCGTTGATGGCTCAATTGGTTAAGGTGTGCGCATGTGAGGCAAAGGTCCAGGGATCAAATCCCAGTCTCAGCAAGTTTTTTGCTTTATTTCATTTATTTTCCAGGCTAAAAATATAATGATTCGCATCCATTTGTTATCACCAAACGCGCGTTGGCCTGGTGGAGGGCTGGTTGGTCTTGGAGATTGCAAAGCCTAGGGTCTGAGTTCGAATCCCAGCCCCAGGTATGTTTTTGTTCATATTTTCTTCTATTTTATTTTTGTTTAATATATATTATAATTAATTTAATTAATGATAAATACTTAAAATAAAATGTTTATATTATTTTTTTTGTATAATTTCAAATTCATATTTTTTTTTAAATTAAACTTTATTCTTAAAATTACTTAATATTTATTTTTTGTATTAATATTATATATTTTATATAAATAATTTAATTATGTTTATATTAAATACTTAACCCTAACAAGTTTATATGTAAAAGTTTAATTATTTTTCTTATGTAACCTAATTTTTTATAAACCCTAATTATTTTATAAATATTAATATATTTGTATATAAATTCTAATTATGTCTATTTATTTTTATAATTTGTTTATATTATTATTATACATAGTTTTATATAAATAATGTAAATAGTTTAATTAATTAATTAACCCTAACTTATTTTTCTAAATAATTAAAAAAAAACCTTAATTTTATCTTATGAATATAATTTATTATTTTTTATATGCTTATTTAAATAATAATTAGATGTTTTTATAATATGTATATAAAATTAAATAATTAGACTATTAATCATATTTTATTAATATATATAATATTTATTATTTATTTCTTTTATTAAAAAATCTAAAAAATAATTATCTATTTAAATTTGAACTTTTGATTTATTATTACATTATTATGCTAATTTCTTTTTCTTATATTTATTTTGTTTATTACTAACACCTTTATTTATTTATTATATGATTATTTAATTAATTTATTTTATTATTATTATTATGTAATTGTACCATTTATGTAATAGTTGTAGTATTATTTTTATTATTTATTTTTAATTGCTATGGTTAGTAAAATAGGGAGTGTAAAACATGTTTGTATGCAAAATTGAATTTAGATCATTAATCTCAAGATAAATATTTGAATTGGTACACTCACACACGTAAGTCGATCTTGGATCGCCATCTCACTTCTTAAGGGTTACCTCTCAAGTTGCCAAAACAAAAGGTCAAGTAAGGTGTAAAGTAAAGTCCCTCATCTCATATCATCTAGTCCCTTAATAGATAAAAAGATCAAGTCCCTTCATGGTTGCCTTCGTAATGATCTTGTCCCTTTCGAATAAAGATGATAAGTCCCTTCGAATTGCTTATACACCTTACAGTTGCCTAAATAACAGCTGTCCCTTCACTTGTCCCTCACACATCCAAGGTAATGACTACCTATTCCTTAATAATAGGGATAGTTTTACCATTTAAAGGATATTTAAGAACATAAAAGACTTAACTTAGGGTAGGTTCCTCTTATGTACTTGCTCACTTTTCAAAAACATTTCAAAACACTTCACATTTTTCAAGCAATTTTCAAAATAAAGGATTTATATATATCCGTACATGGATCATTATAAAGTACTTAAGAAAATTTGTAAACACACACTACACTTCTCAAAAACATTTTAAAGTGAGCTAATTAACTAAGAGCCCATGGATAACCATGGATGTAAAGGGTGCTAACACCTTCCCTTTACATAACCTACCCCCTGAACCCAAAAAAATCTTTTAAAGGTCTTTCCTGTTCTTTTATGCCTTTCCTTTGGATAAAATAAAAGTCGGTGGCGACTCTTGCTATCCGCAACATTTAACTAAAGTCAGTTCTCCCAACGTGTTACAGTCTCCCCCTCTCTTCTTATCTGAGGGACAACAAAAGGCTTTCTCATTCCAGCAGAACTTCCAGCTCCATTATCTTGGATTTTCCCATCTTCAATAGGGTTTCAACCCTCTCCCTAGCTATAACAATATCATTGAATTTAGTCGCAGAACATGACGCTAAATGTTCAATGAACACCCCTTTCAAAGTTCCCATGAACATGTCATCCATTTCGTTCTCTAGCAGTGGAGGTTTCACCCTGGCCGCAAGCTGGCGCCACCTTTGAGCATACTCTTTGAAACTCTCTTTTTCACTCTATGACATGCTTTGCAACTGCGTGCGATTGGGAGCCATGTCCAGATTATATTGGTATTACTTAACAAATGCCTCTGCCAAATCTTTCCAACTCCTGACAGTAACCCTGCTTAGCTTCATATACCATTCCAAAGATGCCCCAACAAGGCTATCTTGGAAATAATACATCCATAGCTTCTCATCATCTATGTGGGCAGCAATTCTTCCAACAAAAGATTGAAGATGGTTTTTCGGGCATGCAGTGTCGTTGTACTTATCAAATGTTGGAACCTTAAACTTGTAAGGGATCCTCACCCCTGGTACCAGCCCCAAATCAGTAATATCAAATCCCAAGGAATTCTGGGATTGGATAGAACGAATTTGTTCAGCCATATCTTCAAAGCGACGATTCATCTCAACCCCTTGTCCTTTAGCCTCATCTAACAGTGTGAACTGCTCATCCTGTCCATCCATCTGAAGGTTGTTCACTCCATCATTGATAATGGTAACACCAGGTTGTACCACAGGGATTTCAGCATGACGGGCGCATGCCCCATTGCGATTGCCTCCATCTACTGGACCATTGTTCCTAGTTTGATTTTTCTCTACCAGCTCGTGCAAGCGCTCTTGAGTTTGACGATTCCAGCCATAAGGGTCATGAATTGATCCATTCTCGTACGTAAGTCAGCCAAGTCTTCCTGCATTTGATCCATCACTCTCTCTGTTTTCTTTTGTTGGGTATCGGTGGATCTTCTTGGGACCTTTCTTCGGAGCTATAATGCCTGAAATCATAAGAGACGTTAGAAACCCGAATACCGTACCTGCAAAACAACAACAATGTTACATAAAATGTAATCTTCATGCTTTCATTATCAGGATATTTTGCCCTAGTTCTGGTATCCTATTGAAGAATCCAGATGGCCTTTGAAATAATCTTCTGCAAATATCTCTTTCAATGTTTTCACACCATTTCCACAACCAGTTGGAAAAACACAAAGCTCAAAGAGTCTGACAAGATAAAATTCATAAATCAAAAGCCCAAAGGCACAAATATCATCCCCGTAGGGTCTCAAGTTTTACAAAAACACAAAGTACAACAAACAACTTAGATTCCTACAACAATCCTGTAGGTAATCAGAAATACAAGAAAAGACATGCAAACTAAAACTTTAAGCTGTAGGAAGACTCTGGTCCTTCATCTGTAAGCTCCAGATCTACTTTAGCTCTCTTCACATCTGCTCTTCTCCTGAGGTATGTTATCTCTAAAAGAGCTTCATTCAGTTGCTGAGACACCTCTTGTTGTCTTTAGTAAGCCTGCTCCAACTCTTCTCTTTGAGAAGCAATCTGTAACTCAAATATCTCATCTTTCTTCCTGTATTCTGCTTGATCTTGATCTCTCTGCCCCTGTATCCAAGTGAGAGATTGCCTAGCATCCCTGAGAATCTTCTTGTTTTTCCTGAACTGCTCTTCCCTCTTGATGTCCATCAATCCCCTTCTTTGGAAGTAAGCCCTTCTCTCTGCCAACTCCTTGTCCTTAGCTTCTTGGTCCACCCGCACCTTATGCAACTTCTCTTCTAAAGTCAACTTGGAGAGAACCAGCTGATGGTGTAAGCTAATCATTTCTGCATGCTCCAATTTCAATCCCTTCAACTGGGCTTCAAGTTTTTGATAGTCTTCTAAAGGAACAGTGCTCTGTGTAGCAGGGACCTGTGGAACTACTTCCTTTTGGTAGAGGGGAAGCTCCAATGAGAAAGGCAACAAAGTAATATTGACATGATTCTTCAACCATGCTGCAAAGGGTTCATACATGTTTGGATCCACTCTTCCAAACTCTTTCTTTCCTTTTTGAGTCCTGATGTCCCAAGCTTGGAAAACTTGGACAACCATGTCTATGTTTCCTTCAATAGGAAGGTATAATGATTCTCTCACATCTTCATCAGAAGAGGGTTCTTTCAAAGGGTATCCAAGTTGTCTTCTAGCCAAAACTGGATTATAATTGATCATTCCTTTCCATCCAATCAAAGGAACATTGGGAAACCAGTTACACTTCACAATCATCTTTTCCCTAATAAATCTTTGTCGTATCCCCAACTTATATCACTTGCAGTGAATCCCATCAATCTAAGAGACCATTTCCACTCTCCCCTTAGATCTTTGAATGGCCCCACTTTGGGCAACTGTCTAGAAAACCAATCAGCAAACAGAGGTACACAATAACTCACATGACCTCCCCTCTTCTCGTTCCTATAGTGAACTTCGTAATAAAAATCACCTAACAGAGTAGGTGTGGGATTTCTTCTGAAGAAAATGGCAACGACCTTCAAGCTAACAATCCCTTGATCTCTTGGGAATAAGTTAATCTCCTAAACCATCAAGGCCAAAAGTACACTGAACTGTGTCCATTGATTCTCCTGAGCATATGTCAGAGCCTCCTGAATTAGCACATTACAAGACAATCCTTTCCATTTGCTACTACTCAACCCCTGCTCCACCCTACTTAATGGCAAATGACATCTCTGAGTAATCTCTTCTGCATGGAGAACTCTTCCTGAGTTGTAATAAGGTGCCGTCCTCTGAGAGGGATATGCAACAAGCTGGAAATTTCCTCCAATGTAGGTGCCAAAACATAATATGGGAATACAAAACAACGTAATGCAGCGTCATAGAACTGGAGAAGAGTATGAATACTGTCCCTCTGCTCTTCTATTGGCTTGTCCATGTACCTGAGGATCTGTCCAAAGCTGGCCCTGAAATCTCCCAAAACCTTATCATTCATCAATCCCTTCAACTGGTGCAATTTCTTCACCTCTGGTTGTGGAAAGGTGTAATGTGCATTGTTCTTTTTGAGAGCTGTGATAATGCTTGCCATCTGGATATGGAAAGCTAGTAGATACCAGAACAGGGTGTGAAAAATGCAACCTAAAAAATGAAATTACTAAGATGTTAAGAATGCTATGATATGATGCAAATGCAAATTCAAGGCATATATGATCAATCTGGAACTGTCTGGGTACTGGATACAAGAGCCAAGTGAACAAAAACTCTAGGTTCTCTGAATAACAGCCCATATATTCATTCAGGTGAGTCACAGATAACTTCAGATCAAAGTTCAAAACCAACTATCTCAAGAACTCCAAGATCAAAGCAACCAGATCAACACAAGAATGTACTAGCAGTATGGGTATAATGAGGTTAAAGGGTTCCTGCAAACCTGTAAACCCCTCCCAATCTCACGGGTGTGCTCCGGGTCGAACATCACGGACTCTCAAAGCTGAGTAGCAATAATACTTTCACCATTTCCGAGAAATGGCTCATGACCAGATCAGGGAATCGGTTTGGCATTATGTACTACTCAGGGAGATCTCAGTTGAGTCCGGGAAAAACAAGCCATCCTATTCGATTTCCAAGTGGGCCCTCGGGTGCGAATGGGTTTGCCACAGAATGTGGTCTGTCACTGTCACCACTGGAGAGCGTTATTTCCACAAGGTTCTCAATGATCGGTCCCCAGCCGCACATAACTATCAAGGTTATGTAATGAAGTAGGGAAGATCCCTATATCAAGACACTTCCAAGACGATCGCGAATCTGGGTGTGAACGCACTAATACCCCCATTACAAGATACCATGGGGCCAAAGTGATTGTCCATGCTAAGTCCTATGGTGCACTCAAGCCAGGTATTTCGCTAGTCTCATCTCACCACACACAAGTAACACCCAAGTCCCACCAAACAGAAAAAACCAGTCCAGACAGTCCAATATAATATATGATGCATGAAAATAAATACTAAAACTGTAAATAAAGTTGTAAATCAAACTGCAAATAAACAACAATAACATATACACATAGCAGCAAACAATCAACACCCAAAGAAACAGAAACACACAAGCGCTAGGAGAGACTCTCAAGGGGAACCCGAGAAACTCTGGTTAGGAGCTTAGAATTAGCATAATTCTCTCCCCAGAAAAGAAAACAAAGGGCGGAAAATGTAGGGAAAAATAAAAGAGTGCTCGAACGGGCCCTACCCCTCTGCCTACGTACCTCATCTGGACATGAGGATCAGAGACGCCGTAGTTCCCCTAACTAGGGGTGGAAAATATTGTTTGTGTCTTAAGGCTTGAACTGCTTATGTCAATGCTCAAGTTTTGCAGGCTCGGACGACGAGTGTGTTACCTTCTTGCAAAATGACAAGTATGAGCAAGTTCGTACGATGAGAGTGAGTGAGATGAGAGGGATTTTGCAAAATTGCAAAAGTTGTATGATGGAGTGATTTTCTAGTGCTCTTCATTCTTTCCTTGCACATGCTCAACTCTCATCCAACCCTTGAATCATAAATGAGATAATCCTGGCCTTTGGATATTGGTGCCATGCTTTGTGAATGATCATGCATAATTGCATTTTATGGAATATCTCTCTTCCCATTCATGAGTTTGAGGTTTTCTCTTGAGCCATATCACTTTCATGCAATGCATTATGATACCATGACTTAATTTTGTCCATAAAATTTCTTAGAAACAAAGTACAAGCCTTCTTGCAAATTGGTGTAAATTTGGTTTTTCATGTAAACCCTAAAAAATGTCCAACTTTCCTTGAGCATAACTTTTCAACCCTAAGGGCTATGGACATGTTCTTGTGCTTTTTAAAAATGGGAGAGCATACTCTACAAGTTTCATGTTCAAAGAAAATCCATTTGGAGTCATTTAGGTTGTGAAAGAAAACCTTGAAAATTTGGGCAAAACTTACTAAATTTGGACATTTCATTACAAGTCATATGCCAAAAATGGAAAGTCTTGCAAAACCTCTTGATTATTGAATTTTTAGACCATCAAACCCCTTCTTTGACCTTAAGAACATACCTTAGATTGAAAAATATGATTGGGCCCCTTGAATTTCCACAGTTGACCTTTCAGATACTCAGTTTGACCACTTTCTTCCTTTACAAGTAACTGATGAATAATTGACTGACTTCCTTAATGAACTTTCTCACTAAATTCCATCCATAGGATTCAAATATCATATAAAATACTTTGACCATAAGATTTGGTCAAAGGTATAAGAAATCCCTGCTCAAAAGAAAAACCCTAATTCAAAATTCATCTGTGTAAGAGATTGTTGCATCCTTGATCCTCTGATGATCTTCTGCCCTTCTTGACTTTTGTAAATGATCTTAGGCTTGCATATGACATGATGAAACCTTGTGGAACTCTTGCAATGTCAATTAGCCTCTTGCTTTGACTTGCAAAACCTCTTGATTATTGAATTTTTAGACCATCAAACCCCTTCTTTGACCTTAAGAACATACCTTAGCTTGAAAAATATGATTGGGCCCCTTGAATTTCCACAGTTGTAAATA
Organism: Lathyrus aphaca; assembly: GCA_963966055.1. Lineage (NCBI taxonomy): Eukaryota > Viridiplantae > Streptophyta > Magnoliopsida > Fabales > Fabaceae > Lathyrus > Lathyrus aphaca. The sequence continues at coordinate 295,186,461 of OZ014521.1, read as the reverse complement.
AAGTTGTAAATCAAACTGCAAATAAACAACAGTAACATATACACATAGCAGCAAACAATCAACACCCAAAGAAACAGAAACACGCAAGCGCTAGGAGAGACTCTCAAGGGGAACCCGAGAAACTCTGGTTAGGAGCTTAGAATTAGCATAATTCTCTCCCCAGCAGAGTCGCCAACTTTCGCTCCTTGGATTTCCATCCTGGTACAAACGCGAAAGTGGCGCGGAAAAGAGGTATTGTCGCCAGCCAGACATTATTTTTCTTATATTTATTTTGTTTATTACTAACCCCTTTATTTATTTATTATATGATTATTTAATTAATTTATTTTATTATTATTATTATGTAATTGTACCATTTATGTAATAGTTGTAGTATTATTTTTATTATTTATTTTTAATTGCTATGGTTAGTAAAATAGGGAGTGTAAAACATGTTTGTATGTAAAATTGAATTTAGATCATTAATCTCAAGATAAATATTTGAATTGGTACACTCACACACGTAAGTCGATCTTGGATCGCCATCTCACTTCTTAAGGGTTACCTCTCAAGTTGCCAAAACAAAAGGTCAAGTAAGGTGTAAAGTAAAGTCCCTCATCTCATATCATCTAGTCCCTTAATAGATAAAAAGATCAAGTCCCTTCATGGTTGCCTTCGTAATGATCTTGTCCCTTTCGAATAAAGATGATAAGTCCCTTCGAATTGCTTATACACCTTACAGTTGCCTAAATAACAGTTGTCCCTTCACTTGTCCCTCACACATCCAAGGTAATGACTACCTATTCCTTAATAATAGGGATAGTTTTACCATTTAAAGGATATTTAAGAACATAAAAGACTTAACTTAGGGTAGGTTCCTCTTATGTACTTGCTCACTTTTCAAAAACATTTCAAAACACTTCACATTTTTCAAGCAATTTTCAAAACAAAGGCTTTATATATATCCGTACATGGATCATTATAAAGTACTTAAGAAAATTTCTAAACACACACTACACTTCTCAAAAACATTTTAAAGTGAGCTAAGTAACTAAGAGCCCATGGATAACCATGGATGTAAAGGGTGCTAACACCTTCCCTTTACATAACCTACCCCCCGAACCCAAAAAAATCTTTTAAAGGTCTTTCTTGTTCTTTTATGCCTTTCCTTTGGATAAAATAAAAGTCGGTGGCGACTCTTGCTATCCGCAACATTTAACTAAAGTCAGTTCTCCCACCGTGTTATAGAACTGGCGACTCTGCTGGGGATTTAATAAAAGAGGGGTACCCTTAGGAATTAGATCACTTTAAACTTGTTTACCTTGTTTGCTTTATACTTATCTGTTGGGTGCTCTTATGTGTGAAAGATCCTAACCCGGATCTAGTGTACCTTAGGTAAATGGCAATAGACCAAGGAAACTGTACGACGTATACCGATATGGTTGATCTGGTGGCCATAGTTAGTATGACTTCTTGGTCGGTGCTTATGTTCCTTGAGTCAAGTTGAGGATAATATGAGGCTGCCATATGTTGTCAATACACTAACTAACTTTTAGAACCCTAGTTATCCCATCTTGGCCTTTAGAAAGTAGTGAGATAACCGGCTTTGGTGAAGACTGAAGTTGGTTGATACTCGATGCTACACTCATTGAGATCTTAAACTTGGAGGGTTTTGGTTGGCAAGTAAGTTGCCTACTGAACAACCACCCTTGTGAAGGATCAATGATATTGAGATCCCTTAGAACCTGTTTACTTTATAGGACAGGATGAACCAACTAAACTTTAGGGGAGGGTACTTACCTTTAAACCTCATGCAAGCCTTCAAACCTAGGGCTATTGTGTGACTTGTTTGTGTGTGCCACATGTTTGTGATTGAGCATAACATCATGACATAATACATCATAAGCATAGCATTTTCACTAACCATTTCAAGGACCAAAGGATTTATCTTTGTTCTTTGTTGCAGGTTATGGCTTCTGCTCGTAGGAATACTATCCGGATCAACTTTGTAGGAATACCTCATAAGCTTAAGGAATTGGTCTCTCAAGTTTCTGAAAACTCTCAATTCATCAAGAGACATGGTCACCTACTTGATCTAGTCACTTCAGGGTTCAATGAAGACATGATGAGTGTCCTGTTTCAGTTCTTTGACCCTAAGCACCATTGCTTCACATTCCCTGACTATCAGCTGGTTCCTACAATTGAAGAGTTCTCTAAACTTCTGGGTATACCTGTTCTTGATCAAAGACCCTTCACAAGCTTGGAAAAAGAGCTTAAACCAGAGGTTATTGCTGCAGCTCTACATCTGAAGAAGTCAGACATTGTTTTAGAAACGAGAAGCGGCGTTAAGGGTATTCTTGCTAAGGTGTTGATAGAGAAGGATCAAGTGTTCTTGAAGGCTATGAGCTATGATGCTTTTGAAGAGATCTTAGCCTTGCTGATTTATGGCTTAGTGTTGTTCCCCAATCCAGATCAGTTCATAGACGTTCATGCCATCAACATATTTCTGAGCCACAATCCAGTGCCTACATTACTTGGGGACATCCTGCATTCTCTTCATACTCGTACTACAAAGGCACGAGGAACTCTGATGTGTTGCATACCTTTGCTATCTAGGTGGTTTATTTATCACCTTCCTCGCTCAGTGATGAAGAATGAACAAGGGTTCAGGTGGTCTAAAAGGATCATGTCACTCTCTCATTCAGATATCCATTGGTGCTCCAGATCTATGGAGAATGTTACTATCATTGAACGTTGTGGGGAGTTTCCTAATGTGCCACTTCTAGGCATAAGAGGAGGCATTACTTACAACCCTTCTTTAGCTTTACGACAGTTTGGTTACGCTCGGAGTGACGGTCCACATGACCTGTTGATTCAGGGTATTATGTTTGACTACGACAACGGTCTGCAAGGTTACCGTCAAAGGTTTATACGAGCATGGGGAAAAGTGAACAAGGTTGACAGCAAGACTCTGGAGCCCAAGTACACTATTCCTATGGAAGCTTACCTCAGATGGGTGCGATCTCGTGCTCAGACTCTCATGATGCCATATCCTGCCATCCTGCCAGTTACTATGGAGCCTGTTGCTGAAGGAGATACCTCTTATACCATCCTTCACCCAGACATGCCCACTGACATGGAAGACTTACAAAGGTCTTGGATCCAGTTGAAGGATCAAAGGGATACTTTTGAGACTCATTACAAAGCAAGTCAAGAAAGAATTCTGGAGCTAACAAAGCAACTTCACGAGGAGCGGAATCTCAACTCATACCTCAACACAAAGAGGAAACGTCCATGGGAGACTTAAAACCCCATCTTTTGTATTCATTTCATTTTTATTGTACGCCCAAGGGGCAAACAGATTTATTACTAATAAAAGTTTACTTTCTTGGTTGTTTAAACAAATTTAAATCCTGCGGTCCTTGAAAACATTGCATACGCATTTATACACCATATCATTGCATGACAGGTTTATTGTGCACGGGTTTCTTATCTTCTCGCTGTTTATTTCAGCAATGGCTCTTGAACAAACAGTTAAAGATCTCTAGGCACAAAATGCACAGTTCCAAGAGCTGATCCTGAACTTGTCCAAGGGGCAGGATGAATTGAAGACACTGCTGGCCAAGAAGACTAAGAAGACTAGAAGGTCAGGAGGCCTAATCAACATGGGAAGAAGGTTCAGAGGTCCCGTCAAGACCAAAGAACAGGTTGAAGATTATGAGTCTGAAGAGTTTGAGAAAGAGGGAGGCAGTCTCCATAATACAATGGAGGACTCTGATTCTGAAGCTAACTACTATCATGAGCCTAATGAAGATAAGTTCAAGATGCTGGTGGATAGAATGGATGCTATGGAATTGCAAAAGTCTTCTGGGTTGGATTTTGAAGACCTGAGTTTGATATCTGGGGTGGTCATACCCATTGGTTTCAAGGTTCCTACTTTCGTAGTTTATGATGGTGTCTCTTGTCCCAAGCTGCATCTGAGATCTTATGTCCGGAGAATCCAACCCCATACTGCTGATAAGAAGTTGTGGATCCATTTCTTTCAAGAGAGCTTATCTGGAGCTCAATTGGAATGGTACTATCAGTTGGAGAGTGTCAACATCCGTGATTGGAATGATCTTGCTGAGGCTTTTTATAAGCAATATCAATACAATGCTGACCTAGCCCCTACTCGCATGCAACTACAAAGCATGTCTATGGGTGCTAAAGAAAATTTCAAGGAGTATGCCCAGAAGTGGAGAGACTTGGCTGGAAGAGTGCAACCCCCTCTAACTGACAGGGAGTTAGTTTATATGTTCATGTGTACGTTGAATGGTCCTTTTTACAGTCATCTCATTGGAAGCTCATCATCTGGCTTCACTGAGTTGATAATGACAGGAAAGCGCGTAGAAAGTGGTATAAGGAGTGGCAAGATCCAAGTGGGTGCTTCTTCATCAAGTACTGCAAAGAAGCCCCCTAGTGGGAAGAAAGAGTCGAATGCTGTTTATGGTCAATCTGATCGTAATAGGAGGCATCAGTCTATGAGTGCAGTTCATATATCAAATCCTACTCCTGCAACACCAGAGCCACCACAGGAAAATCAACAGAGGCCTAGAAGGCAGTTCACTAAGCTCAACATGTCACTGGCCCAAGCCTTGCAACACTTGTTGAAGGGTGAACTTATCACTTTGAGGGACCCTCCTCAGAATCCCAATGTTACTTCTCCCAGGTACAATCCTAATGCACGATGTGCATATCATTCGAATTGTCAGGGACATGATACCAATAGTTGCTGGATATTGAAGAACAAAATTCAGGATATGATTGATGCTGGAGAGATTGAGTTTGACCCTCCGGGTACTCCAAATGTGATTACTGCTCCCATGCCAAATCATGAAAAGACTGTCAACGCCATTGATGAAGTTTCACATATTTCCTCAGCCGTAGATTTAACTACACCATTGTCTGTTATTAAGAAGAAGTTGGTACAAGTTGGGTTCTTTCCAGGTTGTCGTGAAGATTGTTTCTATTGTGCTTATAAGTCGGATAGTTGCTGGAGATTGAAGGACGGAATTCAACGCCTTATGGACAATTACACAATATTGTTTGAGAGGACACCACCTTCTGTGGAGAGCATGGTTGAGCATATAACTAAAGGTGCGAAGGTTGAAGAGGTAGATATGGTTGATAAAGTGCCGGTAAGGATTACTTCCAAGGGACCTGTAAAAATCACTCGTAAGGGTCCAATTAAAATTACTGCTGAAGGTGCTGTGAAGATTGTTGCTGAAGCCAGAGTGGCTCCTATGATCATTACCATTCCTGGTCCTATTCCGTACACTTCTGATAAAGCTGTGCCTTGGCATTATGGCTCCGATGTTTATATTCATGGTGTTAAGCAGGAATCCATAGCTGATGCACCTGTTGTTGGTGAAAATGTGGATGTTGATAATATTGCTGGATCTAGTAAGATCACACGAAGTGGAAGAGTTTTATCTCCTCCAATTACCTCCAAGAATACAGTTATTCCAGCTACTACCTCTACTACTGATTCTCGGGGCAAAGGTCCTGTTATTGAACCTATACAAACTGATGTGCTAGCTGCTGATGATCTTTCTAAGCAGATGGAAGAAGTATTGAAGATCATTCGCAAGAGTGATTATGACATTGTTGATCAATTGGGGCATACTCCTTCCAAGATTTCTATGTTGTCTTTATTGTTGTGTTCTGAGGCTCATGCTAAAGCCTTGATTAAATTTTTGAAGACTGCTCACGTACCAAATGAGATTTCTGTAGACCAGTTTGAAAATTGTGTTGCACACTTGACCTATGATAATGGGTTAGGTTTCTCCGATGCTGATTTGACTCCGGCCAAGAGGGATCATAACAGGGCTCTACATATCTCTATTGAATGTAGGGGCACAACCCTGTCACATGTATTAATAGACAATGGTTCTTCGCTGAATGTGTTGCCCAAGGAAGTTCTAAATAAGCTTAGTCTTGAAGATGCTGTGTTGAAGCCCAGTAATATAGTGGTGAAGGCTTTTGATGGCTCGAGAAGAGTGGTGCATGGAGAAATTGATCTCCCAATAAAAGTAGGTTCTCAAGTTTTCAATGCTACTTTTTATGTAATGGATATCCGTCCTTCGTATTCTTGTTTGCTTGGGCATCCCTGGATCCATGGGGCAGGTGCTGTAACCTCCACCTTACATCAGAAGCTAAGATATCCAGTAGAAGGAAAAGTTGTTACTGTTTACGGAGAGGAAGGATATATAGTTAGCCATGTGAATACATTTAAGTATCTTGAAGTGGAAGGTGAGTATGTTGAAACTCCGTTCCAGACATTCGAAGTAGTTCCTTGGGTTGTTAATAATTATGAAGCTCCTCCTGTTGTCAAGAAAGTTCCTGTGGTCACTAGAGTACCTCCTACAATGGCTTCCCTCAAGGATGCTAGAGCTGTGGTGGATGAAGGTGGTTGTACTATTTGGGGTCAGCTCCCTGACATTCCTTACAAGTCTGACAAATTTGGTTTGGGTTTCACTGCAGAGTCCCAGAAGGTTGTTCGTCGTGCTTGTGCTGTTCGTATCACCAATCAGGGGATTATGAAGAATCAGATCAATGTTGTGGGTGACTATGATGAAGATTACAACTTGGATGCTTGGATTTTTCCTACTGTGGGTGCTGGGCTCAATAATTGGAAAGCTGAAGATGTTATTCCTATCTCCTTTAAGTCAGGAGTAAATACTATTACTGTGTTGTTACTTTTAAAATTTGTAACTTTTGAACAATTGAACTCTTAAGCCTTGTGCCTTACCCGGGGCACAATGGTATGCTTGTTTCGGGATGTCATTTCATTTGCATACTTCATTCAATAAAAAAACAGTGGACATTTCGTTTTCGTAAATATTGTGTTCCTTGTCTTTCTTTTCTTTTATTTTTGTTTTATCAGCTATGTGTTCTTACACACACCCACGTCACTAAAATGCAGATCCTCATCCACTCTGGATCCTGTTGATAACAGTTCTACTATTGCCAATTATAATTTCGAGAATCCGATCTATCAAGCTGAAAATGGAAATGAGGACGATTGTGAAGTACCTGTAGAGCTTGCTAGGTTGTTACAACAAGAAGAGAAAGCTATACAGCCACATGAAGAGCCGGTCGAAGTTGTGAATCTGGGAACTGATGAAAACAGGAAAGAGGTCAATATAGGGGCTGAACTAGAGGATAGTGTCAAGAGAAGATTGATTCAGATGTTACATGACTATGTGGAGATCTTTGCTTGGTCTTACGAAGATATGCCAGGGTTGGATACAGACATTGTGGTTCACCGTTTACCAGTAAAAGAAGATTGTCGTCCAAAGAAGCAGAAGGTTCGTCGCATGCGTCCTAAAATGTCAGAAACAATTAAGGCAGAGGTGATGAAACAGTTTGATGCAGGGTTCTTAGCAGTGACTTCTTATCCTCAATGGGTTGCAAATGTGGTACCGGTACCTAAGAAAGATGGTAAGGTACGTATGTGTGTAGATTACAGGGATTTGAACAAGGCCAGTCCCAAAGATGACTTTCCCCTTCCTCATATTGATGTTCTGGTAGACAACACTGCTCAGCATAAGGTATTCTCTTTCATGGATGGTTTCTCTGGTTACAATCAAATCAAGATGGCACCTGAAGATATGGAGAAGACAACATTTGTTACACAGTGGGGGACCTTTTGCTATAAAGTGATGCCATTTGGTTTGAAGAATGCTGGGGAAACATATCAGCGTGCTATGGTGGCTTTGTTTCACGATATGATTCATCATGAGATAGAGGTATATGTAGATGATATGATAGCCAGGTCCCAGAATGAAGAGCAACATCTTGATCATCTGCATAAATTGTTTGAGAGGTTGAAGAAATACAAGTTGAGATTGAACCCAAACAAGTGTACTTTTGGAGTTAGATCTGGTAAGCTCCTGGGTTTCATTGTCAGTGGAAAAGGTATTGAAGTAGACCCTGCAAAAGTGAAACCTATACAAGAGATGCCAGCTCCCCGTACTGAGAAGGAGGTTAGAGGTTTCTTGGGACGATTGAATTACATTGCAAGATTTATTTCCCAATTAACAGCTACCTGTAAGCCAATCTTCAAGTTGTTGAAGAAAGATCAGGTAATGGAATGGAATGATGAGTGCCAGACAGCCTTTGATGAAATCAAGAAATATCTGCTAGAACCTCCAATTTTGATGCCACCAGTTGATGGAAGACCCTTGATTATGTACTTAACAATATTAGACAACTCAATAGGGTGTGTGTTGGGGCAACATGACGAGTCTGGTCGAAAAGAGCAGGCAATATACTACCTTAGCAAAAAGTTTACCGACTGTGAAACAAGATACTCACTGCTCGAGAAAACTTGCTGCGCTTTGGCATGGGCTGCTCGCCGACTAAGATAGTATATGTTGACTCATACTACCTTGTTGATTTCAAAGATGGATCCAATCAAATATATATATTCGAGAAACCTGCTCTCTCCGGAAGAATAGCAAGATGGCAAATGATCTTGACAGAATATGACATACATTATACTACTCAGAAAGCCATTAAGGGAAGTATTGTGGCTGATCATTTGGCTCATCAAGCAGTGGATGATTATCAGTCAATGAGTTTTGAGTTCCCCGATGAAGATATTATGATTATTACCTAAGAACCTGGACAATATGACGGACCTGAACAAGGATCCCGATGGACTATGGTTTTTGATGGTGCTTCTAATGCACTTGGTAATGGTGTTGGTGTTGTCATCAGTTCCCCTGAAAGTTGCCATACCCCGCTTACTGCAAGACTTTGTTTCTATTGTACCAATAACATGGCTGAGTATGAGGCATGTATCCTGGGTATCAAAGCTGCCATTGATATGAAGATTCAGTTCCTTGACGTGTATGGAGATTCAGCCCTGGTAATAAGTTAGATTAAAGGAGATTGGGATACCAAGCATGATAATCTCATTCCTTATAGAGAGCATGTTTTGTCTTTGATCCCACATTTCAAAGAGATTACCTTTGGACATATTCCACGAAGAGAGAATCAGTTGGCAGATGCCTTAGCCACCATGGCATCCATGTTTGAGATCAGCTGGGATGATGAAGCTCCCAATATTACTATTGATAGATTTGAGAAGCCTGCATACTGCAATGAGATTGACACTGAAGAAGCAGAGGAGAAGCCTTGGTTCTATGAAGTGAAAAGATATCTTGAAGCTCAGGAGTTCCCTGAAGGGGCATCTGTTAAAGATAAGAAGTTTCTGAGGAGGTTTTCTGCTAAGTTCCTTTTGAGTAATGGAATTTTGTATAAGCGTAATCATGACTCAACTTTGCTTCGTTGTGTGGATAAGAAGGAAGCAACCGAAATTATGGAAGATATGCATGATGGAATCTTTGGCACTCATTCTAGTGGTCATACTATGGCAAAGAAGATATTGAGAGCAGGTTACTATTGGTCTACCATGGAAGCTGACTGCTATCAACATTCCAGAACATGTCATAAGTGTCAAATCTATGCTGATAAAGTACATATACCTCCTTCACCATTGAATGTGTTGACTGCTCCTTGGCCTTTTGCCATGTGGGGCATTGATATGATTGGTGAGATCAAGCCTACTGCTTCTAATGGGCATCGTTTCATCCTGGTTGCTATTGATTACTTCACAAAGTGGGTGGAGGCAGCTTCATTTGCATCTGTTACCAAGAATGTTGTGGCTCGATTCATTAAGAATAATCTCATATGTAGGTATGGAATACCAGAAAGGATTATTACTGACAATGGCTCTAATCTGGACAACACTATGATTATTGATCTCTGCATGCAGTTCAAGATTAAGCATCACAACTCTTCTCCGTATCGTCCGAAGATGAATGGGACAGTAGAAGCTGCCAATAAGAACATTAAGAAGATTATACAGAAGATGATTGTTACTTACAAGGATTGGCATGAGATGTTACCATTTGCTCTTCATGGTTATCGTACTACAATGCGTACTTCAACAGGGGCAACCCCATTCTCCTTAGTCTATGGTATGGAAGCAGTTCTGCCCATTGAAGTTCAGATCCCTTCCTTGAGAATTATGAAGGATGCAGGCTTAGATGAAGATGAGTGGATTCAGACTCGACTTGACCAGATAAATTTGATTGATGAGAAGAGATTAACAACAGTTTGTCATGGCCAGATGTACCAGAAGCGGATGATCAAAGCTTTTAATAAGAAAGTTAAGCCAAAGGTATATCAGGCTGGTGACTTGGTAATCAAGCGTATTATATTACCACAGGGTGATCCTAGGGGCAAGTGGACTCCTACGTATGAAGGACCATTTGTGGTCAAGACAGTATTCTCAGGAGGTGCCATGATACTCACTACTATGGATGGTGAAGACTTCCCACAGCCTGTAAACGCAGACATAGTTAAAAAATACTATGCATAAAAAGAGACCCGCTAGGTTGACTGGCTTAGGCAAAAATAAGGGCATCCCGGCGAACCAAAAGGGTTCGGGAAAAAATTAGGGATATATATAAAAAAAATATACACCCGGCAAGTCGAAAACCTGAAAAGGCGGCTTGGGCAAAAAAGGGTATCCCGGTGGATTGAAAACCTGAAAGGGAAATCCAGGCAAAAGTTAGGGATTAAAGCGTATGACTATGTCTCGTTCGGATCACCCATGAAACTACAACCAGTTGTGCTACTTACTCAAGCTCGAACAGATAAAGCTCAATCCAATCGTTTTCGTCTCGACAGCAGAAGATGAGATACTTGAAGATAATGGCAATAGTAGAATTGAAACTCAATAGGATTATTTCTCACATAGCTAATTTTGTTTTGTAAAAATTTTACGACGAATTCCTCTTACTAGGATTTCTGTCTCCTTATACAAACTTGCCTATGTATAGGTCACTTTGTGATATAAATAAAATTCCATCTTTGAATCCAGATTTACTTTTACCCTATTTACATAAGCGAAACGTCCATTGGTTGTGTTTGAATGTATGTATGCTTTTGAATATGATTGATGTTTACCAGAAATGCATAGATGCTTAATATGATTGATGTTTACCAAAAATGCATGAAAATGCAGTAATAGTATTTACTAAGGACGAACGAGGGAAGGAATTCAACGAAGCTTCGCCGGTTCATCCCCACCAAACAACTACAAGTCCCCCAGTAGGGCAAATCCATCTTCATAAATACTTCGAGTCACATCTCCCCTGGAATTTATATCCATCTCTTTTATCCTCAGAAGGATAATCGGGAATTTATTCTTTCAATAGGAGTACGACGAACGAAGACGGGAGGTTATGGATACCTTACTATCGAACGAAGACGAGAGGTTATGGATACCATACTATCAAGCGAGACAGGAACGAGTTCCTCATATTCTTCACTATATTATCAAACAAGACGAGTTCCTCATATTCTTCAGCAACGAATCAGGATTTATTTTCCCTGGCCAACAGTTCTTATACAAAGATATCCAGATGCTTCAAGCTGCATGATGCATACATACATCATTTACATCATACCATAACATACACATCCATAAGTACATAATACATTTACTTAGGTGCATCATACTATGCATGCATACATAATGCATAAACTAATATTTCCCTTGCAAGATAGTTATATGCAGGTAAAACAATATCAACAACTTACAACGGGTCAGAAATGATCTATACACCATTCAAGGTGTCCTCGAATAGCAGGCAAACGGTCTGTAAAAAGATCCATTCCCTGGTTCAAGACATTTTTCAGAAGAACTAATCCTGACGTTCTTTTGACCCTTAAGAGCAAGTCCTGACGCTCTTTTGGCCCCTTGTTCAAGACTTTTTCAAAATAACAAATCCTGACGTTCTTTTGAACCTTAAGAGCAAATCCTGACACTCTTTTGACCTCTTGTTCAAGACTTTTTCAGAAGAACAAATCCTGACGTTCTTTTGACCCTTAAGAGCAAATCCTGACGTTCTTTTGGCCTCTTGTTCAAGAATTTTTTCAGAAGAACAAATCCTGACGTTCTTTTGACCCTTAAGAGCAAATCCTGACGCTCTTTTAGCCTCTTGTTCAAGACTTTTTTCAGAAGAACAAATCCTGACGTTCTTTTGACCCTTAAGAGCAAATCCTGACGCTCTTTTGGCCTCTTGTTCAAGACTTTTTTCAGAAGAACAAATCCTGACGTTCTTTTGACCCTTAAGAGCAAATCCTGACGCTCTTTTGGCCTCTTGTTCAAGACTTTTTTCAGAAGAACTAATCCTGACGTTCTTTTGACCCTTAAGAGCAAATCCTGACGCTCTTTTGGCCCCTTGTTCAGGACTCTTTCAGAAAAACAAATCCTGACGTTCTTTTGACCCTTAAGAGCAAATCCTGACGCTCTTTTGGCCTCTTGTTCAAGACTTTTTTCAGAAGAACTAATCCTGACGTTCTTTTGACCCTTAAGAGCAAATCCTGACGCTCTTTTGGCCCCTTGTTCAGGACTCTTTCAGAAAAACTAATCCTGACGTTCTTTTGACCCTTAAGAGAAAATCCTGACGCTCTTTTGGCCTCTTGTTCAAGACTTTTTCAGAAGAACAAATCCTGACGTTCTTTTGACCTTGGAGAGTAGGCAATTGGTCTGTACAAAGATCCATTCCCTAATCCAAGATACCTCCAAAAGAGATAATCATCACGAAGATTTATTTCCACTGGTCCATTCAACTACTCAAATCATGTTGCATAAATGATTCAGAGACGGCCTATACAAAGACCTAGTATTGATATCCAGTATCAACATCAGAACATCACCACATCCAGATATTTTAGATGGCATCTTTAAACCCATCTCCAGTTCATCCTGATGGCATCTCTAAGCCCATCCCTAGTTTTTCCAAGTGGCATCTTTAAGCCCACTCAAGAATAAACAACTAATCATCAGTATTACTCTATGCACTGGTGAGTGCAAATTTTTGGGCTTTTGTGTTCAATCCCCTTCAACCTTCCAGGTCACGACTGGCACATATACCAATCTAACCCCTCAGGTTTCAGAAAATTGAACAGGGGCAGCTGTTGCACCCCAAAATTTGCCCTCACAAGACAAGACTCTGTGTACTAAGAGGTTCACAAGGTTCACAAGACATCCCATGATGTTCACAAGGTTCACAAAGTTCACAAATAGTCAGAAGATTTGACAATTCCCTCAGACAATGCATCCTCCTAAGCAATGCATCCTAAACTAGGGTTTTGACTTTAATCAGGCTAAATGGACTTCCAATACATCAAGTGAGTTTCATAACATCTTATATGTGTTTAATAATCCCCATGACAAGTTTCAAGACTTTTCTCAAAGGTTTGCTCAGTCAGATGATCAGATAGGTCAAAATCAGTTAAAGCAGTTAAAAAGTCAAACTGAGGTCAACTGTGGTCAAACCAAAGTCAAACTTCATGATTTTTTGCCAACATCAATTATATGAAGTAAAATTCATCATTTGATCAAGATTTGATCATGATTCATCAAGGAGATTTCAGATCATCAAGAATCAGGAGTTTCTAAATTAGGGTTTTCATAGGAAAAGTCAACTGAACTTTGACCAGCCATAACTTTCACATGCTTCATCAAATTTTTCCCATCCAAATATCATTTTGAAGGAAATTGAATTCTCTACAACTTTGTGTCTCACAAGCCAAGCCCAAAAATGCTTCATTTGGAAGGTATGAGCTAAGACATTATAGGTCCTTTTAAAAGTCAACAAAAAGTCAACAACTTCAAAAGAGCATAACTTGAGAATGGTAAAAGATATGGACATGAAACCAATGGGGTTGGTTAGAGGACTCTTTAAGATTTCCAAAATGTCCAAGAACACCCTCATAGCATTAAAATTGAAGGATTTGTGCCCTTGCAAAGTTGGCAAATTTTTGGGAGGTTTATGAAGCAAATAGGGCCTTAAAACCAAATTCTTCCAAATGGGCTTGCATTTTTGTGATCCAAACTTTAACATGACATCATGCACGACCCAATTCTCATTTATTCAGATTTTTATTATTTTGATTTTATTCATTTAAAACCATTTTAAATCAAAATAAAATAGATAAATCAAATATTTGGATGAGATATTGCTTCTAGAAAATCATAAATATTGCTTGGATCAGATTGATATGCAAATTATGATGATGGTCTTAAAATAGCAAGGTTGTATCAAAGAATATTTGAAATTTAAGGCATGATCTTTCTCAATCTCATTGATCCAAAAAGTCCAAAGAACAACCACTTCTCTTGACCTAATTTTGTTCACTTATAAGTATAGAACTCATCACAATGCCAAGGACACGAATTAGCAGCCTCAAACAACAATTTCAAACTTTCAAAATTCATCAAAAAATCTCAATTCGGATTCCCACTTAGAGGCTCTTTCAAGACATTCTAAAGGTCTCAACATGTTCCTTGATGTTCACTGAACGCATAGCAATACTTATCATCATCCAAAACCTCATAAATCATTGAAACCGAATCACACTTGTTCTTGTATTTTGATTTTTTCGATTTCATATATATCTTTGTTTTAAATAATATTTGATGGTTGATTAATGTTTATGATGATGTTTAGAATGATTCTGGATGGTTTGATTGAAGATTGGATGCAGGAAACATGAGAAGCCATTGTTAGGGTTTCGGCCAAGCTTTTAGGGTTTCATGATAAACCAAATATAAATGAATTTTAAAGACATAGAATGATTGTATGAGCTCTGGGAATCATAATGCACTAATCAATTGGAAGAAATTTTGCTGTTTCAATGATGTTTGATTTTCGCAGGTTATACACATTGAGAAATTCGCAGGTACCTTCGTAGAAGAAAGCGCAAGAGAATTCGTAGGTAATTTGGGGAAGACGAAGGCCAGTGGCGCCAAAATCTGATTTCAAAATTTGCTTTAATATTTTATTGATTTGTTTGAGGTTATTACACAAATGCGTTGATGGCTCAGTTGGTTAAGGTGTGCGCATGTGAGGCAAAGGTCCAGGGATCAAATCCCAGTCTCAACAAGTTTTTTGCTTTATTTTATTTATTTTCCAGGCTAAAAATATAATGATTCGCATCCATTTGTTATCACCAAACGCGCGTTGGCCTGGTGGAGGGCTGGTTGGTCTTGGAGATTGCAAAGCCTAGGGCCTGAGTTCGAATCTCAGCCCCAGGTATGTTTTTGTTCATATTTTCTTCTATTTTATTTTTGTTTAATATATATTATAATTAATTTAATTAATGATAAATACTTAAAATAAAATGTTTATATTATTTCTTTTGTATAATTTCAAATTCATATTTTTTTTAAAATTAAACTTTATTCTTAAAATTACTTAATATTTATTTTTTGTATTAATATTATATATTTTATATAAATAATTTAATTATGTTTATATTAAATACTTAACCCTAACAAATTTATATGTAAAAGTTTAATTATTTTTCTTATGTAACCTAATTTTTTATAAACCCTAATTATTTTATAAATATTAATATATTTGTATATAAATTCTAATTATGTCTATTTATTTTTATAATTTGTTTATATTATTATTATACATAGTTTTATATAAATAATGTAAATAGTTTAATTAATTAATTAACCCTAACTTATTTTTCTAAATAATTAAAAAAAAACCTTAATTTTATCTTATGAATATAATTTATTATTTTTTATATGCTTATTTAAATAATAATTAGATGTTTTTATAATATGTATATAAAATTAAATAATTAGACTATTAATCATATTTTATTAATATATATAATATTTATTATTTATTTCTTTTATTAAAAAATCTAAAAAATAATTATCTATTTAAATTTAAACTTTTGATTTATTATTACATTATTATGCTAATTTCTTTTTCTTATATTTATTTTGTTTATTACTAACCCCTTTATTTATTTATTATATGATTATTTAATTAATTAATTTTATTATTATTATTATTATTATTATTATTATGTAATTGTACCATTTATGTAATAGTTGTAGTATTATTTTTATTATTTATTTTTAATTGCTATGGTTAGTAAAATAGGGAGTGTAAAACATGTTTGTATGCAAAATTGAATTTAGATCATTAATCTCAAGATAAATATTTGAATTGGTACACTCACACACGTAAGTCGATCTTGGATCGCCATCTCACTTCTTAAGGGTTACCTCTCAAGTTGCCAAAACAAAAGGTCAAGTAAGGTGTAAAGTAAAGTCCCTCATCTCATATCATCTAGTCCCTTAATAGATAAAAAGATCAAGTCCCTTCATGGTTGCCTTCGTAATGATCTTGTCCCTTTCGAATAAAGATGATAAGTCCCTTCGAATTGCTTATACACCTTACAGTTGCCTAAATAACAGTTGTCCCTTCACTTGTCCCTCACACATCCAAGGTAATGACTAGCTATTCCTTAATAATAGGGATAGTTTTACCATTTAAAGGATATTTAAGAACATAAAAGACTTAACTTAGGGTAGGTTCCTCTTATGTACTTGCTCACTTTTCAAAAACATTTCAAAACACTTCACATTTTTCAAGCAATTTTCAAAACAAAGGCTTTATATATATCCGTACATGGATCATTATAAAGTACTTAAGAAAATTTCTAAACACACACTACACTTCTCAAAAACATTTTAAAGTGAGCTAAGTAACTAAGAGCCCATGGATAACCATGGATGTAAAGGGTGCTAACACCTTCCCTTTACATAACCTACCCCCCGAACCCAAAAAAATCTTTTAAAGGTCTTTCCTGTTCTTTTATGCCTTTCCTTTGGATAAAATAAAAGTCGGTGGCGACTCTTGCTATCCGCAACATTTAACTAAAGTCAGTTCTCCCACCGTGTTACAGTCTCCCCCTCTCTTCTTATCTGAGGGACAACAAAAGGCTTTCTCATTCCAGCAGAACTTCCAGCTCCATTATCTTGGATTTTCCCATCTTCAATAGGGTTTCAACCCTCTCCCCAGCTATAACAATATCATTGAATTTAGTCGCAGAACATGACGCTAATTGTTCAATGAACACCCCTTTCAAAGTTCCCATGAACATGTCATCCATTTCGTTCTCTAGCAGTGGAGGTTTCACCCTGGCCGCAAGCTGGCGCCACCTTTGAGCATACTCTTTGAAACTCTCTTTTTCACTCTATGACATGCTTTTCAACTGCGTGCGATTGGGAGCCATGTCCAGATTATATTGGTATTACTTAACAAACGCCTCTGCCAAATCTTTCCAACTCCTGACAGTAACCCTTCTTAGCTTCATATACCATTCCAAAGATGCCCCAACAAGGCTATCTTGGAAATAATACATCCATAGCTTCTCATGATCTATGTGGGCAACAATTCTTCCAACAAAAGATTGAAGATGGTTTTTCGGGCATGCAGTGTCGTTGTACTTATCAAATGTTGGAACCTTAAACTTGTAAGGAATCCTCACCCCTGGTACCAGCCCCAAATCAGTAATATCAAATCCCAAGGAATTCTGGGATTGGATAGAACGAATTTGTTCATCCATCTCTTCAAAGCGACGATTCATCTCAACCCCTTGTCCTTTAGCCTCATCTAACAGTGTGAACTGCTCATCCTGTCCATCCATCTGAAGGTTGTTCACTCCATCATTGATAATGGTAACACCAGGTTGTACCACAGGGATTTTAGCATGACGGGCGCCTTCCCCATTGCGATTGCCTCTATCTACTGGACCATTGTTCCTAGTTTGATTTTTCTCTACCAGCTCGTGCAAGCGCTCTTGAGTTTGACGATTCTAGCCATAAGGGTCATGAATTGATCCATTCTCGTACGTAAGTCAGCCAAGTCTTCCTGCATTTGATCCATCACTCTCTCTGTTTTCTTTTGTTGGGTATCGGTGGATCTTCTTGGGACCTTTCTTCGGAGCTATAATGCCTGAAATCATAAGAGACGTTAGAAACCCGAATACCATACCTGCAAAACAACAACAATGTTACATAAAATGTAATCTTCATGCTTTCATTATCAGGATATTTTGCCCTAGTTCTGGTATCCTATTGAAGAATCCAGATGGCCTTTGAAATAATCTTCTGCAAATATCTCTTTCAATGTTTTCACACCATTTCCACAACCAGTTGGAAAAACACAAAGCTCAAAGAGTCTGACAAGATAAAATTCATAAATCAAAAGCCCTAAGGCACAAATATCATCCCCGTAGGGTCTCAAGTTTTACAAAAACACAAAGTACAATAAACAACTTAGATTCCTACAACAATCCTGTAGGTAATCAGAAATACAAGAAAAGACATGCAAACTAAAACTTTAAGCTGTAGGAAGACTCTGGTCCTTCATCTGCAAGCTCCAGATCTACTCTAGCTCTCTTCACATCTACTCTTCTCCTGAGGTATGTTATCTCTAAAAGAGCTTCATTCAGTTGCTAAGACACCTCTTGTTGTCTTTTGTAAGCCTGCTCCAACTCTTCTCTTTGAGAAGCAATCTGTAACTCAAATATCTCATCTTTCTTCCTGTATTCTGCTTGATCTTGATCTCTCTGCCCCTGTATCCAAGTGAGAGATTGCCTAGCATCCCTGAGAATCTTCTTGTTTTTCCTGAACTGCTCTTCCCTCTTGATGTCCATCAATCCCCTTCTTTGGAAGTAAGCCCTTCTCTCTGCCAACTCCTTGTCCTTAGCTTCTTGGTCCACCCGCACCTTATGCAACTTCTCTTCTAAAGTCAACTTGGAGAGAACCAGCTGATGGTGTAAGCTAATCATTTCTGCATGCTCCAATTTCAATCCCGTCAACTGGGCTTCAAGTTTTTGATAGTCTTCTAAAGGAACAGTGCTCTGTGTAGCAGGGACCTATGGAACTACTTCCTTTTGGTAGAGGGGAAGCTCCAATGAGAAAGGCAACAAAGTAATATTGACATGATTCTTCAACCATGCTGCAAAGGGTTCATACATGTTTGGATCCACTCTTCCAAACTCTTTCTTTCCTTTTTGAGTCCTGATGTCCCAAGCTTGGAAAACTTGGACAACCATGTCTATGTTTCCTTCAATAGGAAGGTATAATGATTCTCTCACATCTTCATCAGAAGGGGGTTCTTTCAAAGGGTATCCAAGCTGTCTTCTAGCCAAAACTGGATTATAATTGATCATTCCTTTCCATCCAATCAAAGGAACATTGGGAAACCAGTTACACTTCACAATCATCTTTTCCCTAATAAATCTTTGTCGTATCCCCAACTTATATCACTTGCAGTGAATCCCATCAATCTAAGAGACCATTTCCACTCTCCCCTTAGATCTTTGAATGGCCCCACTTTGGGAAACTGTCTAGAAAACCAATCAGCAAACAGAGGTACACAACAACTCACATGACCTCCCCTCTTCTCGTTCCTATAGTGAACTTCGTAATAAAAATCACCTAACAGAGTAGGTGTGGGATTTCTTCTGAAGAAAATGGCAACGACCTTCAAGCTAACAATCCCTTGATCTCTTAGGAATAAGTTAATCTCCTAAACCATCAAGGCCAAAAGTACACTGAACTGTGTCCATTGATTCTCCTGAGCATATGTCAGAGCCTCCTGAATTAGCACATTACAAGACAATCCTTTCCATTTGCTACTACTCAACCCCTGCTCCACCCTACTTAATGGCAAATGACATCTCTGAGTAATCTCTTCTGCATGGAGAACTCTTCCTGAGTTGTAATAAGGTGCCTTCCTCTGAGAGGGATATGCAACAAGCTGGAAATTTCCTCCAATGTAGGTGCCAAAACATAATATGGGAATACAAAACAACGTAATGCAGCGTCATAGAACTGGAGAAGAGTATGAATACTGCCCCTCTGCTCTTCTATTGGCTTGTCCATGTACCTGAGGATCTGTCCAAAGCTGGTCCTGAAATCTCCCAAAAACTTATCATTCATCAATCCCTTCAACTGGTGCAATTTCTTCACCTCTGGTTGTGGAAAGGTGTAATGTGCATTGTTCTTTTTGAGAGCTGTGATAATGCTTGCCATCTGGATATGGAAAGCTAGTAGATACCAGAACAGGGTGTGAAAAATGCAACCTAAAAAATGAAATTACTAAGATGTTAAGAATGCTATGATATGATGCAAATGCAAATGCAAGGCATATATGATCAATCTGGAACTGTCTGGGTACTGGATACAAGAGCCAAGTGAACAAAAACTCTAGGTTCACTGAATAACAGCCCATATATTCATTCAGGTGAGTCACAGATAACTTCATATCAAAGTTCAAAACCAACTATCTCAAGAACTCCAAGATCAAAGCAACCAGATCAACACAAGAATGTACTAGCAGTATGGGTATAATGAGGTTAAAGGGTTCCTGCAAACCTGTAAACCCCTACCAATCTCACGGGTGTGCTCCGGGTCGAACATCACGGACTCTCAAAGCTGAGTAGCAATAATACTTTCACCATTTCCGAGAAATGGATCATGACCAGATCAGGGAATCGGTTTGGCATTATGTACTACTCAGGGAGATCTCAGCTGAGTCCGGGAAAAACAAGCCATCCTATTCGAGTTCCAAGTGGGCCCTCAGGTGCGAATGGGTTTGCCACAGAATGTGGTCTGTCACTGTCACCACTGGAGAGGGTTATTTCCACAAGGTTCTCAATGATCGGTCCCCAACCGCACATAACTATCAAGGTTATGTAATGAAGTAGGGAAGATCCCTATATCAAGACACTTCCAAGACGATCGCGAATCTGGGTGTGAACGCACTAATACCCCCATTACAAGATACCATGGGGCCAAAGTGATTGTCCATGCTAAGTCCTATGGTGCACTCAAGCCAGGTATTTGGCTAGTCTCATCTCACCACACACAAGTAACACCCAAGTCCCACCAAACAGAAAAAACCAGTCCAGACAGTCCAATATAATATATGATGCATGAAAATAAATACTAAAACTGTAAATAAAGTTGTAAATTAAACTGCAAATAAACAACAATAACATATACACATAGCAGCAAACAATCAACACCCAAAGAAACAGAAACACACAAGCGCTAGGAGAGACTCTCAAGGGGAACCCGAGAAACTCTGGTTAGGAGCTTAGAATTAGCATAATTCTCTCCCCAGAAAAGAAAACAAAGGGCGGAAAATGTAGGGAAAAATAAAAGAGTGCTCGAACGGGCCCTACCCCTCTGCCTACGTACCTCATCTGGACATGAGGATCAGAGACGCCGTAGTTCCCCTAACTAGGGGTGGAAAATATTGTTTGTGTCTTAAGGCTTGAACTGCTTATGTCAATGCTCAAGTTTTGCAGGCTCGGACGACGAGTGTGTTACCTTCTTGCAAAATGACAAGTATGAGCAAGTTCGTACGATGAGAGTGAGTGAGATGAGAGGGATTTTGCAAAATTGCAAAAGTTGTATGATGGAGTGATTTTCTAGTGCTCTTCATTCTTTCCTTGCACATGCTCAACTCTCATCCAACCCTTGAATCATAAATGAGATAATCCTGGCCTTTGGATATTGGTGTCATGCTTTGTGAATGATCATGCATAATTGCATTTTATGGAATATCTCTCTTCCCATTCATGAGTTTGAGGTTTTCTCTTGAGCCATATCACTTTCATGCAATGCATTATGATACCATGACTTAATTTTGTCCATAAAATTTCTTAGAAACAAAGTACAAGCCTTCTTGCAAATTGGTGTAAATTTGGTTTTTCATGTAAACCCTAAAAAATGTCCAACTTTCCTTGAGCATAACTTTTCAACCCTAAGGGCTATGGACATGTTCTTGTGCTTTTTAAAAATGGGAGAGCATACTCTACAAGTTTCATGTTCAAAGAAAATCCATTTGGAGTCATTTAGGTTGTGAAAGAAAACCTTGAAAATTTGGGCAAAACTTACTAAATTTGGACATTTCATTACAAGTCATATGCCAAAAATGGAAAGTCTTGCAAAACCTCTTGATTATTGAATTTTTAGACCATCAAACCCCTTCTTTGACCTTAAGAACATACCTTAGCTTGAAAAATATGATTGGGCCCCTTGAATTTCCACAGTTGACCTTTCAGATACTCAGTTTGACCACTTTCTTCCTTTACAAGTAACTGATGAATAATTGACTGACTTCCTTAATGAACTTTCTCACTAAATTCCATCCATAGGATTCAAATATCATATAAAATACTTTGACCATAAGATTTGGTCAAAGGTATAAGAAATCCCTGCTCAAAAGAAAAACCCTAATTCAAAATTCATCTGTGTAAGAGATTGTTGCATCCTTGATCCTCTGATGATCTTCTGCCCTTCTTGACTTTTGTAAATGATCTTAGGCTTGCATATGACATGATGAAACCTTGTGGAACTCTTTCAATGTCAATTAGCCTCTTGCTTTGACTTGCAAAGCTTCAAATCTACAGATGATTGATCATATGCCTTATGCTAGAACATGTGAGTGTTAGGCCTCATCTTTCTATGCTAGATGCTAAGGTTATGATATGCTTATGATGATTATGATATGAAGATGATGATAAAATGGAGAAGGCAAATTTGGAGTGTTAAAGCTGTGAAGTTTCATGGTGTTCCTTTGTGTATTGTGTCGGATCAAGATCCAAGGTTTTCCTCGGAGTTTTGGAAGAGTTTGCAAGAAGCGTTGGGTTCTAAGTTGAGGTTGAGTTTAGCGTATCATCCTCAGGCAGATGGTCAAAATGAGAGAACGATTCATTCGTTGGAGGATTTTTTGAGAGCTTGTGTACTTGAGCAGGGAGGTTCGTGGAATACTTATCTTCCATTGATCGAGTTGACGTATAATAACAGTTACCATTCTAGTATCGGAATGACACCTTTTGAGGCGTTGTATGGTCAGAGATGTAGGACTTTGTTATGTTGGTTTGAATCTGGTAAAAACGTGGTTCTTGGACCAGAGATAGTTAGAGAGACTACCGAGAAGGTGAAGTTAATTCGAGAGAAGATGAAAGCTTCTCAAAGTTGGCAAAAAAGTTATCATGATAAGCGAAGGAAAGATTTAGAATTCCAAGCTGGTGATCATGTATTTTTAAGAGTTACACATGTAACAGGTGTTGGGTGAGCATTGAAGTCTAAGAATCTTACTCCTCATTTTATTGGTCCATATAAGATTTCGGATAGAGTTGGGAATGTTGCTTATAGAGTGGCTTTACCGCCAAATTTGTCGAATTTGCATGATGTGTTCCACGTGTCGCAACTCCGAAAGTATATTTCAGATCCTTCTCATATGATTACTATGGATGATGTGCAAGTATGGGATAATCTCACTGTGGATACAATGCCGATACGAATTGAGGATCGTGAAATGAAGACCCTAAGAGGCAAAGAGATTGTTTTAGTGAAAGTTGTTTGGTTGGGAGCTGTCGGAGAAAGTATAACTTGGGAGTTGGAAAGCAAGATGCAGGAATCATATCCTGAGTTGTTTGAGCAAGGTAAGATTTTTTAGGACAAAAATATTCTAAGTGGGGGAGAGTTATAACACCCATATTTAATTAATTAATTTAATTAAATATCATTCGTATTTTCCGATTAATTATTTGTTGTTCAGTGTTGTTTGGTCGTTTGTGTCGTTAAGTTTTTAAATTGTTTAAGTTGATATTATGTTGCGGGTTAAGTTGTGTTTGGGTTGTTTAATTAATTCAAATAAATAAAATAAGTGTTAATAGCATAATATTAAGTGGGCTTAGTTGTGTGGTGAGAATAGGAAAGTTGGGGGCGTTGTTTAGGCCCATTAGTAATTAAGTTGATTAGTGATAATTTAGTAAAACTAGACAAAAGACCTAATTAGGGTATAATCAGAATTTTGTAAGAAGGAAAAATAAGTCTTAGAGTAAGATTTAGAAGAGGCTAGGTTGAGGATTTTCGTGGAGAGTTTTGCTATGAATTTGAGCTGCCTTCAATCCAAGGTTAGGGTGGGGTTCGAATTCCATAACTGGGAACAAATAATTTGTATGTGGGTTGGATTTTCATATAATTTCATTGTTGTGTTTTGTATGAATTGTTGGTGTCGATTTTCGTGCTAATATCTCATGAAGAGTTATGTTGTTCCTGTTGTGTTGCTGTTCTGAAAGTTGTTCAAGTTGTGGAAATTATTGTTGTATCTGTGTTGTTGGACTGGTTGATACAAAAAATTGTGTAGAGAAAGAAGATAGGGTTCGTAAAATCAATTTTAGAAATTAGTAGATGAATAGATACTAAGGTTTTAGAGTATAAAATCGATGTAGAAACCCAAATAGGCTTGAATGGAATGATGAAGTTGTGTGATTCGTAGTAGAAGACAGGTTTGTATGCTCTCTGGTGTTTTGCGTAATAGATCTGGCAGTACGCGTAACAAGGCAGGGAATTACGCGTAACTTTCCCCGGTACGCAGGAATTATGTGTAACAAAGTAGGGCATTACGCGTATGAAGTGAGGCATTACGCGTATGGGTAGAGTGGGTGCAGAAAAATGCAGTTTTTGGCGATTCGTCCTGTTTTCGCATTCATTTCGAGTTGAGCTGATCTTAGACTTTAAGTAGAGATAAAATAAGTTGATTATAGGGGATTCGAGGATTAAAAATAATTAATTTAGAGAAATAAGTGATTAATCCATAATTAGTCATTTTCAATGTCGAAGTTGTATTAAGTTGTTGTAAGTTGTGTTATCCCGATCTTGGGAAAGATTATTAAGTTGTAGGTGTTTCGACCAATGTGGAAACTATGTTGTTAAGTTGTTAAGTTACCAAGTTGTTAATTTGTCGTTCATGTTGTTATTGTATGCCATTCTTAGTTGCATAAATTTGCATATTTTTAAGTTGGAGCGAATGCTCGATTCAAGTTGGCCTGGATGGGCAATTAAGTTGTTGACGCCTCGATAAACTGGCAAGATTTCAAGTTGGGAGTTTACTCCAAATGGTACCACATGCATATCTAAGTTGAATTGCATTCGAGTTCCATTTTACTATGTTGTTAATTGTTGATTGATTGCAAGTTGTACGTTGTGTGTTGCTTGTTGTGTGAAGTGGGTGATCCTATGAATTCTAGCTTACATATTGATTATCATACTCTTGTTTAAGTTATTTGATATCTCATCCCTTCTGTTTGAATGTTTCCCTCTGTTGGTAACATGCATTTAATCAAGATTCGAGTACCTAGTCATCTCAAGTCAGTGTTTGTCACTCTGATACGTAGTACTTCGGGGGGATGAACGCATGTTTTGTTTTGTGAATTTTATATTGTTTATGAACTCGTTTTTAGTTGTTTCATGTTGAAAACTATGTTGAAGTATTTGATGCTTAATATTTTAGAAGTTGTTTTAAAGTTGCGATTTTGTTGAATCCGCTGCGTAGTTTGTGAAGCATGTTTATTTAATGGAGTTTGTTATTTGATTTTTAAGTTGAAAATGTAATATCTCATGTTTGTTGATGAATTTTTATAACTCTGATTTAAATTTTAAAGTCAGGTAGAATGGGGTGTTATAATGTACATCCACATTTCAACATCTTCCCTCTTATTTTACCTTTCAATTTGTATTTGTTTAAGCATTTAAGATGCTTTGGTTTGTACAATCTTCTCTCACCCCCTTAGAAACAACTTAACTTCCATCTTGGAAGTAAGTTGCTTTCTTCCGCTTCTTCTTCTTTTTTCTTCTCTTCTCCTTCTCCTTTCTTTTAGGATAGAGATCTCATACCACACCAACCTTAGAACATCCAAGCATAATAATTCTTAGGATTTTAAGTTTCCCTTTAGACTTTTACCTTTTGAGTCTCTTTTGAGTCTTTCTCTTTCTCATCCAAAACAAAAGCTTAAAAAAGACTTAATAAAGGTTGAAATGACTTCTTGTGCCATAGCCTTATTCCATGGGGCACTTGCATCTATTCCATCTTGGGGTAATTTAAGTTTTTCTAGCATGATGCACAAGTCTCCAACTTGAAGTTGTTTCACAAAGAAAATCTAAAAAACACTTCTTCTTCAAAAACCACAAAAACACTTAATAAATAAAGTATGCTAGTGTGCTTGAGCCTCAATCCTTGGAAATAAGTTTGGGGATCTTCTCCATACTTAGGTGTGCTTCCTCTTCATTCCATCTTGGAGTGATGTAAGAAGTACACACTCCATTGAATGAGACTTGAATACGTTCTCCTATGCAAACTCTCAAATAAAAAGCTTCTAAAAAACTTCAACAAACAATAAGCGTATTTCCTTCGGGAATTCTCTTCTCATCACCCTCATTCTAAATGATAGAGCTTGCTCTTACATGTCTTTTGCAAGACGGTAAACGCACTCGTTCTAGACGAGCCTACAACACCTGAGCATAGGAATAAGCGATTCAAACCCTAAAAACACAAGTAAGTTGTGTCACTCTTATTGAGTCGAACTACGGTGTTCTGACTTTCCTATTGCACAAAGGGAATACGTAGGCACAAGCGAAGGTGCTTGGCGAACACAATCCTTCAGTCTCTTTCCTCGTTCTTCATTCCATTTCATCTCCTTATCCCTTTCATCTCATTCTTCCTTATTTCTTTTAAGTCCTTTATAGTAGCAATTGCAGTAGTAGCTGATACCCCCACCCTCTGAGACAATGCTAGCAAGCGTGGATCCCGTCAGATACGACGGACGATCTGGGGTGCTAATACCTTCCCAGTTCGTAACTGACTCCCTTACCCTTTCTCTTTGGTTCGTGAGACCCCACTTTCTCCTTCTTCCGAGTTTGTGTAGCATTACCCTTCCTTCGGGATAAAAATGTCTGGCTGTCGACTCTTCCTTTTCCGTGCCACTTTCGCATCTGTACCAGGATGAAAATCCTGGGAGAGACACTACCATCATGAGAAAATTGAGCCACACTTTTTTCCTCATCACTGTTCTCGTTGTAATAGCAGTCACGAGCATAATTATCGAACTTATGACAACAATGACATTAACCTCCTTCATGTCAGCCTTCTTCTCGACTTTCTGATTTTGATTTGTACCATTCTTGCTAGTTTCCCCTTGGCTTCTTGAAGCCTTACCAACATCACCATTTTAGCTTCTCGAGAGTATCCCAAGCCTCCTTGGCTGATTCTTGCTCGTTAATCTTCTCAAAGATATTCGAACTCACACACTGATGGATCAAGAACAAACTTTTCCCATCTTTCTTGCTCAATTGACAATGATCAACTCTTTGTTCCTCAGTAGTATTTTCCTCTAATGCCAATAAACCATCATTCATGATTTTAATCACATGTTGAATTCAGGATATGACTTTCATATATACATACCATCTATCATAGTTTTCCCCCTTGAAAACTGCTAAATTGACTGGGAATTGGTTGGAGGTAGTGTTTTCATTTGCCATGGTTAGATATTAAGGACCGAACTGTTTCTCTTGATACTAATTTATTAGATAACATATATCACAAGTTACTTGATAAATGATATAAATTAAGAAAAAAATTAAAGAGTGGTGGAGAGAAATTAATTTATTGAATATTGTGTTGTGTTGAGTTATATTTCAATTACAATAAAACATGATATTGATAGACACACGAACCATCAAAAACAAATTTAAAACATATTGTCTAAAACTAAACAGATATATACAAACGAATATATCCTTAATCAAACTAAATTAACTATACTAAATATGAATACATCTTTTAGATCGAATTCAACCTTCACTTAGTTAGATTGTGTTGTATTGGAGTAACTTATTGAGTTAGCCTCAACCTCTCTAACCTTCATGAATAAAGTCTGCGCAAAGGGTAATGAAAATTGGAAAAGAAGACAGTACGAACCAAAAGAAGTATCCTCGTTAATAATTACAGCTAAGAAAATCTTGGTACAAGAATGCACACACAGTCTCACAATACAAAAACACAATGATTAGGTTGAAGTACCAAGAGAGACCTATTTGATTAGGTTGAAGTACCAAGAGAGATCCAAGATAGGTGACATTAATCGGTGGATTCTGAATTGGTCCCATATACAAAACCAGCTCATAGTCCTAGAATTAATTATACACTTTTTAGGTAGAAAAAGAGAGAAATGAAAATAGAAGAAATTAGTAAGAGTAAAACAATAGAAGATAGTAATAATTTAAAGGAATAAGACTTTTTTTTCCTTTTCTTATATTTCCTTTTCTTGTATGACCATATAAAGTGGGAGAAGGTGGAGTAACATATTTGTGGAATAACCTAAACTTATTCCAGTGAATGAGATGTCATGAAGAGAATAAATTTAAATAAATGTTTTCTTTTAAATAATAATTCGTAAAAAATTAAAATAAAAAAAATTAAACTACAACATTTACAAAAAGCTATTTTGAAATATTTTTGCATAAAAAAACTTATTATTTTAATTGAAAACAAATTTAGAATAGGATTGGCGATGCATACCTAACAATAACATATGTAATTGACGTATAGAACAAGAGACCAAATGGAGAAAGGGTATTTTCATCCTTCAATTTAATTTAATTTGTCTTCCTTTTGTATTTTCTCTTTTGTGGAGGACTAATTTTTTGATGAGACATACTAAAATCTTTCTATTTTTACCTTTTCTTATGAGAAGCAAGGCAGATTCCACCATGACATATGTATGCACATTCAATGATTCAAACTTATATGACATTTTTAAAATGTTATAAATTAAGTGCTGATTCATTTTAATTTATAATTTTTTAATAAAGTTCGTTTTGAATTTTGAAAAAAAAAATTAAATGGATTTTGTCTTGCAAAAATAATAATTTATTAATAGTATTTTGTTTGATTAGTGAAAATAATATAAAAAACTAATGAAATAGAAAATGATTATTATTTAATAGTTTCATAAAAAAAATAAAGAGAAATATATAAATCTCAAGAGTATAAAAGATAACAAAGGAAAATATAATAAATAAAAAATAAATACATAAGAGTTGGGGGACGTAAACCTAACTCAATGATCACAATTCTAAACGAATATATTCATGATTTTCAAACTATCTGAATTTATGTGTATAATCGGGTCGGTTTACGGGGATTTATAACCTCCTTCAAATAGTTTAAATTTTTTTCCATTAAACAGTGAATGTCCCTTTTTATTATAATTTGTAGGGGTTTTTCAAAACTGCCTCAAAATAACTGCCACTATCTAGCATGTTTTTAGTAGTGTGAATCAGTTTTTGATTAAAAAAATATTTGAACCGATGATATCTCCATCGATTTGGTTTGGTTTGATTTTTAGTATCTTTTAAAAATGTAACCAAACCAAACTAACTAGTTTGGTTCGGTTGATCGGTTTACAACATTTTTTTCCAAATATTATATTCATTAGGATATTCTCCTCTATCAGGTTTTTTAGTGTATTTTATGCTATTATTTTTTAAAATAATACATTTCATGTAATTTATTTCATGCTCTATTTTTTCAAACAAATTACAAGTTATTTTTAATACATACGAAATAATAATATGATTTTCATAACATCATAATATAAAAGTTGACGTTTGACATTAGAAGTTGAGAAGGGATTTGAAAGTTTAACAAATAAAACACAACAATAACAATAAAAAATTTCAATACACATAAACTAAAATGTTTCACTCTTAAAACACACATCAAAATTATTTTCTAACAAGATTATAAGTGTTTTTGTTGAAGAAGAAGAAACAAAAAAGGTTTAAAAATATGAAAACTATCAAAAAGAACTTGAACATGAAGAAGACGCCCATAACATATCAGAACAATGGTAAAGAGATCAACAACGGTGGCGGACGCCAAAAGCGGCAGTTTGATGAAGATAAATTTTTGTGACTTATGATTTCTACTTTCTATGTTTTGGAGTTTGGTTATAGATGCGTATTTTGCTAAAAGGAAAAAAATATAAACAAACATGCATAATGGTTGGACCGAAAAAAATATTGGGCTTAATGATGGGTGAAATAAAATATTTATAGTGTAATTATAATCGTTGGTTCGGTTCATCGGTTTGGTGGTTCCTAAGAACTAAAACTGAGAACCGAACTAAATCACATTGGTTTTCATTGGTTTGGTTCGGTTTTGGAACCGGACCAGAAAGAATCGTTTTTTTTCGGTTTGGTTTGGTTTGAATTATCGAATTAATTGGTTTTTTCTGATCCGCTTACACCCCTATCTAGACCAGGGAAGAAAGGAATATTATTTTTGTAAGACCTAAAAGCTCTTGGATTCTCTGTCTTTAACTCGCTTTCTTATGAGGTATTTATTTAGGTAATGGTTTCATGTAGAATCAATACAGGATGAAGGAGCGCTCCGTCTTTTATGTCGGAGAATCTGGTAAAGATGAATTGTAGTTAGCCCTTCTACTACTTCAGAGCCCCCTAGGTGCTTCTGATTTGGATCCTCCGCTCCTCATGTTGTTGAAGGGGTCGAGCTTACACCATTCTATGGAACGATGGCTTATTCCTTTAGAGGAGGATTGATCGTACTTAGCCAACCTGGTTGGGTGTGCCTTGGAGGATTACTTGGAGAATTTAGCGTGTTACAACTGACGTGCATATGTTGCTTTGGTCCTTGGAGGATCTTGTCACTAGGACTCTATTTGGTCTGACCAACAATGCAAAGAGAAGCATCGGCTGGAGGAAAATGTTTTTAGCTTGACGCTCCAACGACGTTATATACCTACAAGAAATACAAACAACTTCCACTTCTATTATCTGGCTACTTTGTAGTCCTACTCATATGCCAGATCTTAACCATTAAAGGTTCTCCCACTAGTTCTTATTTATGTGAGTTAGAAACCCTAGAAGCTGAGATACCCTTTTATGAGAAGGATGATGTAGACATAAACACACATAATAATGATACCATGTTCATCACTACAGATATCCTCTACTATGATTCTTTTGAGAGGTTTCACATAGACTTAGATGAAGAAGGTATTGATTGATCAGAGAATCTCTATTGACATCCTCTACTAGGATTCTTTTAAGAGGCTTCACCTAGAATTAGATGACCTCAAAGCCTTCCAAAGATCATTAGTGCAGTTTTCGGGTGATCAAGTGCAGGTGAAAGGATATATAACATGGAAGAACACCTTTGGTACAGAAGAAAATTCCAGGAAGATTAAGATAAGATATTGTGTCATATTTGTCTTTCTTCCTTATATAACATGAGTATAGCGCAACTAGATTTCATCCAATTGTGAGCCCCCACATCAAAATTATATATATGCATGAAGTACCTGCTCCCAGATGGGCGAGTTTGGTTCATTTAGGGGGACCAGGAGATCTCCAAAAGGTGTTACGTAGATAATTTTAAGTTAAAAAATATTAGGATCATGGGTGTGAGCACTTTAGGTGTAAAGTTGGGGGCCAAACTATGAGAAGAAGCTCCAAAAGTTGGAGACCTGATGGCT
The DNA here is from genome assembly GCA_963966055.1 of Lathyrus aphaca. Lineage (NCBI taxonomy): Eukaryota > Viridiplantae > Streptophyta > Magnoliopsida > Fabales > Fabaceae > Lathyrus > Lathyrus aphaca. Next base: position 295,155,177 of record OZ014521.1, on the reverse strand, counting down.
CCATACTAGGAAAACACGAAGGTATGAGAGAATATTTTTTAAGCTAATCAATTATTTAATCATCAAGCCATGATTTTGCTTTATTTAGGCGTTGCAATCTCTTCCATTTGTAAGTTTAAATTCTTGACATTCTTTGTTGGTGTGGTGCACTTTTTTCTCCCGTGTTTCCAACGCGGTGTTGGTGGTTTTAATGAGGCCCCTCAATTTATTATATGAAATGTGATTATTGTTGTAGTATTTTTAGGAAACAAAATAGAAAAAAAGACTTATCGAAATTGCATATATTCTCAAATAAATGTGTAGAATAAAATCATCAAGAATTAGAATTACTAGAATTAACTAAAAAAATTGCGGGTTTAGGGTGGGATAAGCTGAACGAATAGGTGTGGCCGGTTTTCACAGGCGACAGGTTTTAACAGGGAGGACTTTGGCAGGTGGTGGTATTTAGCGGAGCGAGGTTTAGTGGACAGCAAGCTCAAAACTACAATCCAACCCACCATATTTTGGAAGGTGTGCGGGTTGGTCCAGTTGGCCACGACCCATTTTTTCACCCCTAATTTCAGGTGTTGATTTTGATGGACGAGATGTTCCTTCCCCATCTTCAAGTCTTTGAAATAATGTTCTATCTCATCTTCTGTAGTCAGTAGCCAAAGGTCCAACAAAAAAAATCATTAGCTCTCTTCCTACCCATTGACAAAATGAAGAAGTGTAATGGAAGTTGAAGGTGGAATCGGGGAGTGAAGAGACGTGGGCTTGAGGAAATTTGAAGAATGGAGAAGATGAGGGCTTCTGGAACGAGCGAGATTTTTTAGGATTATATAAAGACCTCAACTACGTGAAAATCACATTGCAACGTTCTAACAATAAGAAATTAGTGTCATAATAATCACGCCACTACATAAAGGTGTCAATCAACTTGCAACTATCAATTCGCTAGCCAATCAACTTTCCCTCTTATTTTTTATTTTATTTTTGAATTTAAGGTTGCGACGTGAATTACACACGATTTAAATTCTGGAAAAAAAATTCAAACACCCCCCTATGTGAAAGCCTAACATCCTTATTTTTTTTATATTACTTTTTTACGTTATAATTGTGTTATCCACACCATAACACATTCTTTAAAAATAATTTCTGACTCTCCCATATACAAAAGTTACTTCTATTTTTTAAAAATAATATAAACATATAACAACTAGATAAACACGTCACAACTCCTTTTTGTTCCCACATATTTATCATGTGGCTATATCACGTGATTGTGGCATGTTTTCTTGGAGTGATAAGATTGATCTTAAGAGCTTAAGCTGAGATAAATTCCTTTGTCTCCTAACCTCCTTAAAACTATATTTCTACATCGGTATCAAATCTTTACTTTGAGCATAATGTTAAAAAGAGCATCTTCATAAAAGAAAAAAGAAAACATATTAAAAATAAATAAAAAACTAGTTACAACTAATTAACGTGGCTTCATGTCATTGAGCCTGTTTTTTTTGTTAATATAGCTTAACATGTGATATATCATGAAATCTCTCTTTTCTTAGCAAGTAGTGAATCTCGTGTTAATTTCGTCCTTCGCTTCACTTGCACGTCAGGTTTTTGTATTAGTAGCTTCTCAATCATGTTATGCCTGATTCTTTCTTTCACATGCTTTCTTCACAGTATTTTCCTTTTATTACCTCTAATAGACATCTTTGTTTGCAGTCATAGTTACTAAAGAGAGTGGGAAGCAAAATGTTCTCTTGCGAAAAAATTATTAAACACGTGTTTGAACTTACTATGAGAGTAGAAAGTTGTAAATGTGAAGACTAAAAGTTAATTTTAATTATGTTTAAGAATTGTTTTTAGAATTTATATGTAAATAGAATAACATTATTTTTTATAAAAAATAATTATCTATTTTATTTGACAAAATAATTATCTCCAAATTAGGATACTGATATTGTCCTTTTTAGTGAAATTCAAAATTCCTTACAAAATAAAGTCAAAATCAAATTCTACAATGATTTAGTCAAACAAACACTGAAAAATAATTATTTTTTACACCCATAATTTGTTTGTTGGCACCTCTTTGATCAAAAATCTTTTGTCTTTTATTTCAAACAAATCGCTTGCCTCTCCTGATTGTTTGGTTAATATCTATGGTTCTTTGAAAAGGATTTCAAAAGAAGATGGTTAACACCCTCATTTCTTTCCGATTCTTGTAAGCAATTTGTCATCTCTAGTTCATTACAAAGGACTAGGGGTAGGGGTGTGTATGGTTGGTTATTTTTAGAATTCAAATTATAATCATTTTTAAACAATTTAAATAGTTTGGATTCATAACCAAAACCACAATTTAATTAAAACTGGTTATAAAATCAGTTATAAATTTGATTATGGTTACATAACCGGTTTATTTATAAAAAAATCCAGTTTTAAAAAAAAAATCAGAAAATATATATATATTTTTTATTTTAAAAATTAAAAATTTTGGATTTTGGATAGTAACCGATTATAACCGAATCCAAAAAAATTTAATCGGTTAATAACGATTTAATTATATCCGGATTATATAAATGGATAACCAAAACCGTTAAAATATAAACCGGTTATTAAACACTCAATTATATTCGGATATTTAAAATAGATTTGGATTTCGCTATGGATTTTTGTCTTATAACCAAATATATTGCACACCCCTAACTAGGGGTGACAAAATGGGCCGCCCGCCCAACTCTGACCCACCTAAAGTCCGCCAAAAAAAGGATGGGGCAGGCAAGCCCGTCTATAAAAATGGGTTTAATAATTTAGCTCGTTCTGTTAAGGTGGCGGGTTGGCGGGCAGCGGGTTTGTCCGTTTATTTTTTTTATTTTTTATTTTTAATTTTTAATTTTTTAATAGTTTAATAGACTTGTTTTGGTGTGCGGTTGCGAAACGTGAACGATGTTAACTTTTTCTAAAGTTAGTTTTTTTTAATCCATTAGTTTTAGCATATACAATAATATTAGTTTTAATAATCATTTAGTCTTAGTTTAATGTATACATTAGTTTTAAATAATATTTTATTCTTAAAAAATATTATAGTAGCTTTAATCTAGAAACTTATACTTTCATTTAGTTAGAAATATAAAAGTTCATTACCTAGTTCATAATCTTTAGTTTTAGTTAATAAAATATTAGTCTTAATTTAGTTAGTTGCTATTACTTTTTAGATCAGATGAGAGGAGGAAGAAGAAAATTGACTATTAGACTTCACGTGGTACTGATAGTGACGTCGTGGTCATGTTGGTGTTTTATTGCACTCACGGTGTACTCCATTGCGGCCGTGATGGAGACGTGATAGAATTAGAGTTTTGGCCTAACTCAAACCTACAAAACCGGTTGGTAAGGTGAGGAGTTCCACTCTATATAAACCCTTTATGAGTTCTATCTTTAGTCAATGTGGGACTTGGGTTTTTTACCAGTACACCCCCTCACGCCCAACACTATTGGGCTTGGTGCGTGGATATAAACTGTGGATGGCCTGAATTATCGATATATGTGACTTGGTTTTTCTACTACACCCCCTCGCGCCCAACACATCTTGTGCTTGGTACGCATATATAAATGATGGATGGTCTGAATCAACCAGACTCTGATACCATGATAGAATTAGAGTTTTGGCCTAACTCAACCCTACAAAACCGGTCGATAAGGTAAGGGGTGTCACTCGATATAAACCCTTTATGCGTTCTATCTTTAGCCAATGTGGGACTTGGGTTTTTCCCAATAAGACGTTACAAAGTATTTGTTGGAAATGATCATTGCACATGATCGTTGGGCATAGTGATCGCGATGCACATCAACACAATCACAATGGACGCGCTATAGGACCTATACAATGCCATTTTGGCATCTTTTTTGCACAACAATTTCTTCTAAATAATGTGCATTGATAAGGGTAATCATTTTATTCTGAAGAAATATTCAATGTGCAGACAAGTTACTTGAGAACAAGCAACATAGTAAATTTTCATTACGTAATATTTTCGAGCGATTTCAAATAAATTAGTGGAATTACAAGAAAAAATCAATCCAAAAGGTTGAAGAAATGAGAAAAAAAATTCAAAGAAGATGAGAAGAAAATTGGGACTTAGTGAAAATTAGAAGAAAAAGGAAGCAAAACACAAGAATTTGCCATTGTTTTTCTCGCAGTCGCGATGCTGGCATCGTGGGAGGGAAGACGTCACATTGTGATCACAGTGAAGCAAAACTCTGACATGCCTTTTCAGCTTTAAATAGAAAAAATGGAGATCTTTTTTAGGGTTACGAATTTTGGAGAGAAAGTGACGGCTATGATCTTTTGGTGAGCGATATTGGATAGCATATTTTTCATTGATTTTGATGAATACTTCTTATCAACTCACAATAATTATTAATTTCACTATGAGTAACTAAGTTATTTTATATTAGGTCTTTTAAGATGAACCCAATTGTACTTTGTTGGATCATATGACAGTTTGATATCATTTAAATGTTGTTATCTTATAATTATTATTAAATTGTTCTTATGTTCATTTCTTTTTAGTGTGTTGATGTGCACACAAATTGATTTTAGATGAGCATGGATTATTGACTATAAGATTACCAATCTGAACTAGGACAATTATTCAACTTAATAATTAACTAGGAATAGGTAATTATAAGTTCTGACTTTTGAATTGGCCTAAGGAATTCGGGAGTTGTTATACAAATTAGTGAGTTGTACACCAAGGAATTGGGTACAATGGTTTTGTTAATTCTCTATGATATTATCATATAATTGTTCTTCATCTGGTAACAGAGTCATCAACATGTATAATTAGAGGTTCGATAAAAGGATCTAATCATTTTTCCATATCAAACTTTTCTCAAAATGTTTTTCTCATCTTTGTTTTCGTACCAAATCATAAATGAAAAACCCCATTATTTAATTTAAATTACATATTTATTACCTTGTTTTAATTCACAATCCCTATAGAGATGAATAGTTTTATTACTTCAACGAGATTGGTACACTTTCTATTTTAGTCTATCATTGTCCCAATGCAGCTTCTGGTCATGCATGTTGACCTCCATCTTTTACTTTTTAGCATGGTTCCAGTCAGAACAGAAAGCCTCATAGTGACCGGATGCGCCAAGGGCCATAACACCTTAAATGCATTGGGCATACCTGGCCATATTTCCCATCTAATTCTGCCATAATAGGCCCAAAAAGGTTAGCCAAGTAAGCACACTCCTCATCTAGAGGAATGAGTTGACAACCTTTAGTAGAGCAGGAGTCAAATCCCATTAATAAAGGTCGAACAATCCTTCTGGGGGAATTCGATAAAACCGACAGGTTTTCTACAACAACATTATTTTTGACCGACCATACTCCCTATTTTAGAAGTTGAAACAAATCTTCATTTTTCATACATTCTTCACAATAACGATTAAAATGTATACATTAGAGGCATGCAAGTTAAAAATACCATAAAACTCAAAAGAATCTAGGCTTACCATAAATGGTTTTTCTCTCTTCCTGGGAGCAACCTTTCATCAACAACTAGAAGCCAATAAGACACTTTAAACGTTTCTTATCAACCCCCTTCATCGGGGTAACTCTCCCTATATATCCCAGACTATCTATAAACTTCACCAACTGATTCTTTTGATATTGAGCTTCTTCAGAGATATTTTTTCCAATATATACCAAAAAGTTATTAACCGATAGAAAGTGACCCTTAGTCCATTACTTAGAGATTAGTTCGACACATATGACCTACACTCCATTACATACTCAGAATTTACATCATGAGAGGTTAACATGAAGAACTAAACTTCAAAGTGCGGGAGCTTTGGAAGAGGTTCGAACCCATAAATTATCAATTTAAGGCAGACTAATCGTCTACCCCTAGTCTGGGACGCCAAGTTACAAAGACATTTGAAGAGGTAAAAGAAGATGAACACATATTGTTGTCCTTTCACATACTTACACCAATAATGGTAAAATCTCATGTATGACCAACATGAATGTTGAAGTTGCGAAGGAGTCATGGTAAGATGTTTCATAACCTTTATCTAAAAAGCAGTAAGAGGGAGACGAAGGCACACGGTGGAAAAAATACACTCATAAAAAGTAATGATATATGGGACATACTTGTCACTTGTTATTTCGTCTGGTTTAAGTTAGAGTTATAAAAGCACTAAAGATTATGGTTCATGCCTTCTCATTGATTAACAAAAAAAACTTAAGGTGAAGCCTTCTAATCCAACTAGAGGAGAATTTAGGGAAACAAACATCCAAGGTTCAACAACAAATATAAAATGAGGCTTATGATTAATGACAAGGCTTTTTAGATCTAGTTTTGTGAGAGAGTTGACAATACCTCCCACATTCCAAAATGTACACATCATGAGGAAGAATTGTTCTAACTAGCTCTTGATTTGAATGAGTGAGAGATTTTATATTATATATTCCTTTTGTTCCTTGATTTAATAGGTTTAAAGGACTCATTTGAATCTATAGGGTTGTCCTTTAAGTACTAATCAACTATGTTTTCCAATGAGTTAGTTGAGAAGTTAAAGTGTTATGAGATTCCTACACGAGTTATCTTTTTTTTTAAGAGCAAAAATTTATCTTGTGGATACATTTTTGTTGATCATCTAATTTTTGGTATTTTCTCTTCATCCTTATTTTTGTGATTGATGACATTTGTCTTTACTCTACTTAGTTCTCCCACAAGAGTCACAACCTAAGGCTCGACCTCAGACTGAATCTCTTCTATCACCATTGCAACTTTGCCTTTTTCCTTTGTAGCAACATCTTGGTCAAGATCTTTTCTCTCAACTTATTTGTAAACTCATTTTTCTTCCTACTTTTTCTTATCATCATCCACGTGTGGGATGTCATCATAATTCCTTATCTTGCAAGATTCCATCATATCGCCCACCATGTTGCATGTGGAACAAAAGTATGGTAAATTATCATACTCCAGGTCTACAAAGAAAACATATCTTTGTCTCTCAACAAACACCTTGTACCTTAACTCCTTGGTTAGTTCCATGCCCAATTTAACTCTCACAAAATGACCAAAAGGTCTCTCAAAGTTTGCTTTGCTTGTTGCGTAACTTGTGCATAGAGGTGTTCCAATACTACTTGCAATGGAAAATACTATCTTAGGTATCCAATACTCTTGTACCAAACCATGAATTCGCACCCACGCATGAGCCTGGGTTTTCTTCAGATGTGTTGCAGCTAGCTTAAAAATTGGAGTCGTCATCATACTTTATTTTTCCTAAGGACGGGAAAAGAATGAAAAGACATAAACCCTAAGGTGAGACACTAGGCTCGGGGGTCGCTTAAGTGGAAGGAAGGTGTTGGACACCACTCACCTCTATTTTACTCAATAGGATCCTCCTTAAACTTTTAGGGTATGTTTGCTTAATTAAATCCATTATTTATTTAATCCAAAATTTTATTCAAATTACAAAAAAAAAATAATAACAAAGAAAACCTAGTTGTTTTTATTATTATACTCGCTAGGGTTTACAACCATATGCCTATGTACCCTCAAATTGAAGGATCAGAGTAATTGTAGCTCACCTCCCCTATCCCCTATCTTGGTTGGTGTTTTTTATCCCTTACTCCTTTATGTTTAAGTTGTAATTATCCCTTATCCCTCATTCCTAATCCTTTATTTATACTCTAGGAATTTTAGAGTTCTATCCCATGTTTTTTATTTCATTTATCCCTATTCAATCCCTTATATTATCCCTTATTCCCAATTAAAATTCCCTTAAGCAACCTTATAATATAATATAAAAATTAATCCAAAAGAAATAAGTTAATTCAATTATTTATTAAAATAAATTAAGTAAAATATTTATAGTGATAATTTTTCCAAATGAATAAACCCTAATTTTAGAATCTAAGTTTAAAAATTAAAACCCACATTTTAGAAATATTGTACATCCATCTTTTAAATCTCAAAAAAAAAATTGTAAATAAAAGATACTAAACCCATATTTTAGACCCCAAAATTATGAATAATATAATTCATTAATTTTTAACAGGTATAAACCCAAAAAATAACTTGTGAAAAAAAAATCCTATTTTTAAATGTTAGAAAAAATACAAGAATTTATTCTTCAATTCTTAGAAATTATTAAGCATCTTAATCCCCAATACTCATGTTATTTCTAAAAAAATATGATTTAAAATATTAAAATATAAATTAAAAAATTATTATTAATCTTATTTTTATTAACCCTAATTAATTAATATTAATTTATTCCAATTAATTATTAAATCTCTGGAATAATAACAATCAAGCAACTATGGAGGGAAGGCCCCACTTAAACCCAATGCAGGAGGGAAGCCCCATGAAAGAGAGGTCTTTCGTTGACTCTCTCTGGACTGTATTATGGAGACCCTTACATTATGGAGACCCTAAGGGTCTCCTGGTGTTCGCTCACATCCATTGATCTCCAAGTACACAAAATAAACGGTCCAAATGCAAAGTCAAAGATGGCTCACGGGGGAATGCATGCACGTGATCCCTTGTTAACTGAGATAGCCAACATCCTAAGGATGCCCAGGGATGCCACTTGACATCCATCTAACCCTTCATGGTGGGGGTATAAGAAAACCTCATCACCGGATCCTATCTCATTTTCCCTTTCTCTTCTCTTCCCCCTTCCTTCTCTCTCTAATCTCCAACACTCTCTCCTCTCTCTAAATAACCCTTCACAAATTTGGTCTTCGGCCACTGTGCACCATCCACAATCCCCAAATCTCCGATTGATCTTCATCCCTAAAGAACCCCAACCCTACATTCAAATGAAATCCAACAATCCCCTTGAACCTAAAGAACCTTAAGTGTTCTGCAAAGAACCCTAACCCTACCAGATGAACACTAACCCTAGTTTTCCAGATTTAAACCCCAAGCACAAACATTAATTTTAAAACAAATAATCATGGTAACAACATTTTAACAACCACAACAAATTAACAACGACAATAAATCAACAACAAAATATCAACAACATAAGCTAAGGTTACTTATCTCTCTTGTCGTGTCCAATTTATGTTGCTCATTTTCCTTATTTTCTTTATTCCTTTTATTGATCCCTTTGTCCCTCCCTCTAATCCTTTCCTTTTTTGTTTTTTAGGTTTAGCTCAAAGAATTTAGGTTTCTAAGGATGAACCTTAAGTCCTTATGTGATTGAAATCTCTATTGGATGGTTTTGGATTTGCGCAGCAAATAGTTCTCCTAGGGTTTTTTCCGTGTGCAATTTTGTAATAGGTTTTAGTATTTAGAGACTTAGAATTAGGTTTAGAAAATCATTATTGGATTTGTTTTTAGGAAGATTTGATCTGATTTTGTTGTATATTAAGATTTGATTTTGTTTAGATTTAGAATTATGGTTTTTAGAATTGTAACGCATCTGAATCTTAAGTTTTATATCAGATTTGTTTTTGAATAAAAAATTATTTATTTATTTATTATTCAATTTGTGAATGACGCATAATTAGGGTTTGTACTTAGGATATATTTATTTGGTCAACTTGTTTGACCAAAAACAAAAATAAAAAAAAATTAATTAAAAAGTCCCTATTCAATTCTGATTAATAAATAATAACCCATTTTTAATTAAAATCTTAAATAATTAGATTATTTAAAATCTAATTATTTAAAGATACCCTCCGAATTAATAATAAAACTAATAATAACCCCCCAAAAAAATTCTGATTAATTAAATCCCTTTTTAAGAAAACCAACTACTATTCCGAATAAGAATTTAATAATAAAATCCTAATTAAAAAATAATATAATAACCCTAAATAGTAATTTATTAAAAATTAGTAATACACTCTCCACCAATTATTTAACTACTAATATTAATTTCTAAATATCCTAACACTAAAAATTAAGAATTAATCATCACTTAATTAATTTTTTTTTTAATTTTAAACTTGGACTCCTCTAATAATATTTTTCCCTCCTTTTTTAAATATTTAATAAAATAAAAATTTTAAATATGTTATTTTATTATTTTTATCCTCAAATTCCAATAATATGCTCCTATATATTTTATAAATATATTTATAAGTATCCTAACCTCTAAAAATAATTAAAATCCCTAAACTAAGATCTCACTCTTAAAATGTATTAAAAAGTAAAAAAGGATCTCCCTTTGACTTTTTAGGTTAGTGAGGATAATCTAAGCACTGATCAAAATTTAGGGTACGACAAAATGATTGGGGTTTAAGTGTTTTTCTCCACGGAAAGACCTTGAGGTAACCAGGATTGATGTTCCATGTGTTAATCGAGCTCACACTTCTAACATCTTCAAAGGAGGAGAATGAGAGATCATAGTAGACTCTACCTAGGGATATGATACCCCTTTACCCTATGGATTTCCAAAGCACTAAATTTTTGGTTTTCAAAGTGGCAACCATGAGATGCAGTGATCCATTGATTGGGCCATACAAACCGACCATGAAAGTTATGTTTGAAAGATTCTACTCTTAGGACTTATCTTCTTCTAAAATCACAATCACTGGTTTGTCTGTCTTCACACAAGGTGTTAGGATTTGGTTGAGTCGAATGTTGTAGACATTATTTATCACTTATGTGAATATTTTTTGTTGTTCAGGGTGCTTAACTGTCTTAGAAGATAGATATGGAGACGTGTCTAATAACGAGCAAGGTTTGATTGGAACTACCATATAAAATTTTCACTTTATATAGAGAATATGATGAACAATTAGGTTTGCATTCATAATGCATGAATAGTGTAACTCATCATCTTCTCCAAGTTACTAACTATATTCTTAATCTTTATCCGAGTATTCTTAAAATAATTTATAGAGTTAGTAGGTAAGGTGGTTGTCTACAACATAGTCATTCTGTCAATAAAGATGAAGTTATTTTGAGTTGAAATAGTCAGGTCACAATTTTTATGATGAGTCATTTTAGTTTGCGAGTCAGTTCAATGATGAGTTGTGTTTTAGACTCTTATTGGATCTGTAGGATTTTAGAATTTATAAACATGGTTCTAAAGCACAATTAATTACAATCAATATGAAAGAAAGAAGGAATATGTGATATTCTAGTGAGAGTAATATTGATAGGCAAAGGTTAAATTTGTATGGTTGTATTCTTGGGATTTGGTAGACCTTTGGATGTATCTAAGGGAATTGAAAAATAATTAAAAACATCTTAGTTTTGTGTGATTCATATATTTATAGTTGGAGATATTGAGAAACACTTTGGTCGAAAATAAGATTTGTTATTAGGAGCCTATAAAACTATTTTATATGCAATATCTTGTAACAAGTTTTGAAATATAATGAATTTGAGAGTTGCACTCTCTCATAGAGTATATTGATTTCTTTGACATGGGTAAGAAAATTCTTTTTGTATTAGTATTTCATCTTCTTGTTTGTTAGTGAATTTGCTAACATTTTTCTAAGTGTACATTAATATTGGTTGAAGGAATTTATTATGGTTGCTATTGTTATTTCTCCTACAAAATAATAAATACTTAGTGTGGTGGATCCTCCCAATTTCACAACAAGTGGCACCCACCGTGGGACAAATGGTTAAGTTTACAAGTGAGAACTATGAGCTCTAAATTAGACATCGAGAAATTCTTCTGAGACAACGATTTTGGATTTTGGAAGGTGGAGATGCAAGTAATGTTAAGTCAACCTAAGTGTGTAATATTGATGGTTAAAAGATCGTTGTTTGAACACCTAATGAAAATAAAAAATATTGAGATAATGAATAAGGACACGATTGCCATTATCTTGTGCCTTTGAGATAACATTCTAAGGGAAGCCTATAAGGAGAAGACTGTAACTTCAATGTTAGCTAAATTTGAATAATTGTTTATTGACAAGTTTTTTGCTCACTTATTGATAGAGAACAAATCCATTGTAAAGCAATTGATATGATATCAAAAGATAATTGATGACTTTGAGACAATTGATGTGGGGTTTGATGATGAAAACATGATTCTACTATTGTTAAGTTGAATACTAAATTCCTTTGAGTATTTCAAGTATTCACATATTTATGGTGATATAGGTATTATTACTGTTAATTCTTCCCAGTCGTGGTTGGCAGAATTTTGGTAAACCAACTTGTGTTTGTCATGTTGGACAAGGTGTTGTGACTTGTTGAAGATCAAGTTCTGTTTTGAGGAAAAACAAGTTTTTGGAAGATGTAGAAGGAGATGTCCCAGCAAAGGTCTCTCGACATCTGTATCAGTGACAATTTCAGTAACTGTTATATTTGAAGAAAATCAGAAAATATTCGGTGGAATATTTGTGATTACAGCTGGTGGCCAAGTTAGAAGATTTTCAGAGATTGAAGGCTTGACGATCTTAAATCAGAGAGGATTTGTTAAAGAAACTAAAGATTGAAAAGTTTCTATTTTCTTTGAGAATTTTAGTAGATTTTGTGGGATCATAATACTACGAATTTAATGCCTAAATCCAGTGTTTTTGTTTTGTTATAAATAGGTTAGTTTAGACCTAGGTTGATAACAAGAAAAGTATAAAGTATTAGGGTTTGTTCTTTTGTGATCCTTTCTTAGATCATAGTGGATGCTAAGAATAAGAGAACTTTATTGAGACTGTAAAGTGTGTACTCTAAATATTTTAAGCATAGAGTGTGTTATTCGTCACGTAGTGATTATTAAGGAATAAAGGGGGCCTCGACCTAGGAAGTGTCTTAGGTAGAAATATAGCACGGGTAGTGATTAAGCGACAAATTGGAAATCAAAGGTTTTTTCACTTCGAATTAATACTATTTAATGGATTTCATTCCTGGATTGGTATCCCTCAGAGTAGGTGTGTTAGACTGAACTGGGTAAATAATTGATTGCGTGTTCTTTTCTTTCTGCATATTAAATTGTTCATTGTTTGTAAAAATAGTGATCAGTTGTTCCGACATCTTATAGAACATTTGTGATCTGCTACACCAAAATTTCAATTGGTATCAGAGCCTGGTTCCCTACTGTGTTATTGGGTAATATTCAGAGACAATACTTTCTGGTACAATGACAAGGACAAAGGAATTGTGGGAAGATCACCTGTTCTGGATGGAACAAACTATGACTATTGGAAGTCTCTTATGGTAGCCTTTCTAATAACCATAAATGGCAAGTCCTGGAAAGCTGTGGTGAAAGGATGGGATCCTCCAAGAGTTAAAGACAAGGATGGTGTCATCACTGATATAGTGAAAACTGAAGAAGATTGGGATGATGAAGATGAAAAACAAGCCCGAGGGAGCTCCAAATCATTGAATGCGTTATTCAATGGAGTGGACAAAAAAATCTTCAAACTAATCAGCAAGTGCATTGTTGCAAAACAGACATGGGAAATCCTGAAGACAACTCTCGAAGGGACATCTAGAGTGAAGATGTCAAGGCTTCTACTTCTTGCAACCAAGTTTGAAAACTTAAAGATGAAGGAGAACGAGAGCATTTAGGAGTATCACATAATAGTGGTAGATTTATCAAGTCAGTTAGATGTTTTAGGAGAAAGGACCTCATAAGCCAAACTGGTTCAAAAAATTCTAAGGTCTCTTCTAAAGAGATTTGATATGAAGGTAACTGCTATTGAAGAAGCTCAGAATATCGACACCTTGAAATTTGATGAGATTATTGGGTATCTTCAAACCTTTGAAGTTGGAATCATAGGTGATAAGCCTGAAAAGAAAAAGGACCTAGCCTTTACATCCAATGAAGATGAAGGAGGAAAGTACACGAAAAAGAGTCCATCTAAAACTACCAGGGCATTTGGAAGACAGTTTAATCAGGCGCCTAACAACTTGAGACCAAGACAAGATACCAAGAATAGGTCCTTTGGCAGGAGGTCAATCCCTAGGAGAAAAACCAGAATTGAAGACAATCAAGGCAAGGGAATTAAATGCTATGAATTTGGAGGGTTCAACCATGTTAGGTCTGAGTGTCCTACCTTTATAAAAATGAAAGAAAAGGTGTAGTAACATCTTGGTCAGAAGATGACTTTGGAAGTGAGGAGGAATCTTCCAAGCAAGTTGCTACATTCACGAGAGTTTATCAAGAAGATGAGGTTGAAGAGCTTACTCTTAAGGAACTTATTAATGCCTTTAAAGTATTATGGATCAAAAGTGCTGAAATAGTTCAAATATCAACAGAATAACATAAACTCATCGATATATTTCAAGACGTCATGTATCAAAATATAAAAAAAGTCTCTAATCTCAAAGCAAAGATCGTTATGATCAACTCGGAAGTTAAGTCTATGGTAAATTCAATAAGAAAGATAAATAACAAATTTGACATTCTAGATAACATCCTTCTAAGTGGAAAGAATGTTAGGGATGTTACAGGTCTTGGCTACCATAAGAAAAGCAAATGGTTTGCATCAATGTTGAAATTCTGGTTATGCAGATATTCCAATGTTCTATCTTAATGTTAAGACAATGATTACTGCATTTTAGGAAACAAGGATGAATACACAACTGCTGTTTTAAAGTGATGCAACATAAATACCAATAGATGTTGAGACATCATGTTGGGACATCTCAGTCAAGAACACCATACAGAAAAATTGTAAATTACATAATATAAAGTACACAGGATATATTGACCCAGTTTGGTGTTAACAAACCTACATCTGGGGGATACCAATCCCGGATGAAGACTTCATTATATTGTAGTATTACCCTAAAGTTAAACTCATAATTTACAACTGTATCCTAATCACTACCTTAGATGAACATCTTTATCTAAGGTTAAACTCTAATCATTTACATCCTTTGATATGAGACTCCTTCTCACATCCTTCATCATAACCCGTGATGACTCTGTCTTCTGTTGATCTCCAGAACCTGTCATGGTTTCTTGACCTACAAGTTACCCTGGACTTTCTTCAAATCTTTGTCTAAGAACAATACATAAACCATTACCTGAAGGTTTTTGGTCGTGCCCCTTGTATCTCTTCCTTCCTCCCTGTATCCCATACTACAGAAGGGATACTTCTAACTCCTAAGAGATCCAACGACTCTCAAACCCACAACCCTTATTTTACAAAGTATTTAGGTTACAAAGTTATAAGTGATACAAAATTTACAAAGATTAGTTTAACCCTTGGTATAAGTCTCCTTATATAGTCTTCTGTTGGGCTTCAAATCTTTCCTTGATCCATTGCTTAAGGCGCCAAGTGTAACACCCTTTCTACCCCATCACAATTATAATACATTTTATTAGCATAATCAGAGTTTCCTTATATAAAGGGTATCACATTATTCACATAACTCAAAACATCATCATGAAACATCACATTGAGTTATGTCACGTAACACGGGTTAATAAAATCATGAAATACTTTAAATCTCTTTTCAACAAATACGCAGCGGAAAACAAAACATCATCTTTAATCTTTAATAAAAGGGTTAAATATGTTTTCAGTCCCTATAAATATCTCAATTTTGATTTTTAGTCCCTATAAAAAATGTCGAGTTTTAATCCCTATAAAATTATTTTTTGCACGCAGATTTAGTCCCTCTACAGGGACTAGATCTGCGTGCAAAAGTAATTTTATAGGGACTAAAACTCGACGATTTTTTATAGGGACTAAAAATCAAAATTGAGATATTTATAGGGACCAAAAACATATTTAACCCTTAATAAAATAAAACCTCATAAATTATTCCAAACATCATTTAACCAAAAGTAATCAAAAGAACAACATCTTAATTTCAAATAACAAAAAAAAAAACTCAAGTGAAACCCATCTCGGTGTTACTGGACATATAGCAGGACTTCACTTCTAACTAACAAGACATCTCTCTAACTCTGAGCTAAGTGCACACCGAGCTAACCTTGAGTATCTTCAGGATGGTATAATAGACCATCACCAGAAGGCAGGCAGAGTGAGTAAATTCACATTCAATAAAGTAATATAGAAATGAGAATTTAAAACATAAACAACACCAACAAAATCTGTCATCAATAGCTCAATCATACACAACATCAAAGACATTACATCACTACACAAAGATCAATTACATCACATCATCACACAAAATCAATGAAAATCATGCTATTTCATTTAGAATTATATGCAACCTCTTATTATGCATGTGGTACCGAAACATCCTCATGGATGGACACTGAGCCATCAACCCTCCATTAAGGGAACACATCATAATATCATATCACTTCAATCTACACAATAGGATTGAAGCTACCAATGGACCGAAGTCCCCTCATAAATCAAAGCCATGAATTAAAGAAACAATATACACACATCATCCTCAAAACATCATAAACATTGCATCCGCATTCATCATTAATCGTCATTTCTCATACTTACTCATGCCATCATATTACATACTCAATGCACATCATACTACATTCTCATCTAGCATCATACCTCTACATCATGTATTCATACCGCATAACTCACAGAAAATCAAATAAGTCATCATACATCATTTAATCACAAATTCTACTCATATAGCCTCTAAAACACATCATACAACAACCCTACAACATCTTAACAATTTACGACATAAAACCCCTCAAGAAAACATTTTTCTGATTAAAAATTCATTTTTCAAAAATCCCAGGTCTTGCTAAGCAAGCCCCCTTGCTCACTAAGCGCCCAACTTAAGGTTTGTGCTTGCTAAGAGAGTTGTAGCTCACTAAGCGAGCTTCGTGACTTCTACGGATTTTATGCGATCTCAAAATTGTTCCATCTGTGATAAAACCCTCAAAAACCCCTTATTAAGTAGTGATAACCCAGAAAATCATTACCTCAATCTTCATTCATCATGACATCATCATATACATAAATAATCATCAATATCTACTATCAATTTCATCATAAATCTACAACATATAACACATTCATCAACAAACCCCAAAACCTCAAGACTTTCCCTTAAAACCCCAATTCCTATCTCTATATTACAATACCGAATAGAAATTACTCCCCATACCTTAGGTTTCATAATCCCTTTCGATAACTCCTTGAAGAATCTCCCAAACCTTCAAGTCCTTGCCTTCCCTCTTCAGAGCTCTTCTCCTACTCCTAAAACTGCGATCGTTTCCAATTGATCATACACAAAACCACTTTACTATTTTTTTTACTCTTGCCCATAAGACCTCTTTAGTCTTTCCTCATAATACCCTCACTAATCCTATACCAAAAGACCACATTACCCCTTGTTCTCTAATTCTTTTTATTTTATTTAATTAACTCCAATTAATCAAATAAACCCACTATACTTAATATCCTAATATTATTAAAATATTAAGTCACCCTCAAACTCCACAAAACATCAGATAACATCATAAATCATTAAAATTCACAAGAAACACATCAATTAGACTTTGGGGTGTTACACCTATAATCTTGAAACATATTTGATACATGTTTAATTGTTGAGCAGTCAAGATGTCCAGTCTTTCTCTTAGGACATATCATAAGACATCTTTGTCTTTTGCATAATTCTTTAGCTTTGAAATCCATGTTGAACCTATTCTTCCAACATTTTGTTTTACCAAAATTTGTCCAAATCTGAAGAGTTTTCAATCTCCCCCTTTTGGAAAATTTTGGCTAAAACAATCCTGCACAGAGGAACTCTAGATCGATGGTGTATGCAATGAACACTCTTGTGAGTATAGACGAGTGAGAAAATAATTTCTAGACCCACTTTATACCTTTGAACGAGTACATGAGGGAAAAGATGCAAGATACTCCCCCTCAACCTAAGAACCAATACTTGTCACGAAGGAAAGTAATATCAATACCTCTAGTAACAAATACCTAACATGAGTAACTTAGATCACATGACATACATGTGTTCATAACTCATATCAGAAGATACAAAAGTATCTAAGATCACTGAGATATTGAGAAATAATGTTAGAACATCTTTGAAAACTCTAGCTTCAAAACTTATGATTAGCAGAATAATTCTTCTCCCCCTTTTTTTAGTTAAAATTTGACAAACATTTACCATATTAATCCAGATCCATGCCAAGCTCATTCAGATCCTTATAAATGTCATATTTTCTTCTAACTTAGATTGGAGAAAAAAACAGTACTTGTGTATTTATTCAAGCTTTGACTACTTTTTCTTAAGTACAAGTTCCAACACATCTGCATGTTATAAACTATTACCATGGATTCTTCTTTCTGACATGTACCAGAGATTCTTCTCAACTTCCACCCATGTGCGTAACAAGACATAAATGAGACTGAGATTAACATATCAATCAGAGATAATTTCACAGATACTAATAATAATCTGCAGAAAAAAATAAATTCTCCCAAATTCTTCAATAATTCCCTAAGCATCCATTAGGAACAATATATTATGTATTATCAAGTCTCCCCCAACTTGCAATAATAAAATGTTAAGACATTACACTTGATATCTTCATCCCTCTAGGATGGAAAAATCTGCTTGAAACTCACCACAAAATTGGTGTAAACTGCACCCCTACAGTAGATCCTTAGATCAAGAGGCAACTTCCCATATCTAAGATAATATGTGCTCCCCATGAGAACCTGCGTATGAATGAATGGAAAACATAAGACATATCTTCAATATCTTCAAGAGCTTCACTCTCTATCCAGCCACCTGCTGAAACACATTCATTTTGGCACCAATATCCCTTCTGACAAGAAATAGCAGTCACTCACACATTAAAACTATCATGCTATCTTTGAGGCACATAAGGATCGACATCCTCATAGTAACAAATTGTTGGAACAACATCAAAGTTAGTTTATTTTTCTTTCATCAGTTTCAGATACTGGACATGTGCTTTAGAAAAAGCATGACTTGCTAGACAAAGTCCTTCCATAAGATTTTAAAAATAGACAGTCACCCAAATCTTCAAAGATAGTCATTCATATCATTCTCCCGTATGATAATCTGGAGTACTCCTGATCAATTGTTGATTATCCACATGCAAAATTCCAAGCAATCAATACCTTATCTACTCTGGTCTTCTCTACATTCTCCTTCCAAGGCAGTCCTTCTACTTCATCATTCTCCTGTATGACTATGTAGATGCCCCTTAGGAAATAATGTAGGTAATAAGCTCCAGAACCAGAGCATAATCATACTTCACCAAGGATATCCAACCTAGATAATTTCCTAACACCAAGTTAGAACATCTTTTACACATTAAGACATATTCTTGACATGCTCCAACAACTGGACTTACTATAGTGTAGCTCGATTTTTGTGGTCTTCAATCACTATCACATTTTTCCTACTTTCTGATTTCTTTTTTTTCCTAGTGAAGCTGGTTATGGAAGGAAAAGATATCTTAAACTCACCCTGATTTGCATATTGTTATTTAACAGATGCCCACATGGTTTTGGGTTCTTCTTTAGCTTATTTAAAAACTCTGGATTAGTACAAAATGTGTTCTTTGTGATATTGATAAGGGTTTCTTTATATGGGTATGGGTATAAGATGAAT
Source organism: Lathyrus aphaca (assembly GCA_963966055.1). NCBI lineage: Eukaryota > Viridiplantae > Streptophyta > Magnoliopsida > Fabales > Fabaceae > Lathyrus > Lathyrus aphaca. The sequence continues at coordinate 295,135,687 of OZ014521.1, read as the reverse complement.
GCTTATTGATAGGTGATGTTGATATTTTTGTGTTTCTATATCATCATAATTTTTTGATGTTTTTCTTAGGTTTAGAAACCTAATTGTTGTTTTTTGTTTGGTGTGCTCGCAAAGATTTTACGACCTTTTGCCTACGTACCCCCAAAAAGAGAATTGAGGGATCAGAGCATCGTAGTTCCTCCTAAAAGGCTAGAGCTAGGAGGAAGGGTTGATTTGTATCCTGGTTAAAGCACATGATGTTGATGCTCAAAAGTTTTGTTTTATGTCTTGATCAAAGCCCAAGATTGAAGCTGAAAAGTTTATATTTTCGTGTCTTGATCAAAGCCCAAGACTGAAGCTGAAAAATAGTTGTTTGTAACTTGTTGGTTGGTTTGGTTACTTGAATTTCATAGCTCAAGTCATAAGCTGAATGGTATCTTGATTTGTATAGCTCAAGAAAGGCTAAGTGGGTACCCTGAATTGCATAGCTCAAGGATGACTGAATGGTTTGACCTGAATTGCATAGCTCAGAACAGCTGAATGGGTTATCTTGATTTGTATAACTCAAGAAAGGCTGGATGCTTAGCTTAGTTAGAGTCCAATACTATGATTGTATTGTTGGGAATTTAACTTAGTTAAATTACAAGACTATGGTTGTTGGGAATGAGCTTAATTAAAGTTCAAGACTATGACTGTATTGATGCTTTTTAGCTTAGTTGAAGTCAAAGACTATGACTCTAATGAAATAACTAGCATAGTTAAAGTCCAAGACTATGACTATAATGAAAGAATTAACTTAGTCAAATTACAAGACTATGACTATTTTTTAGTGACTCTATAGTGTTTGATTATTTGTGCATTGATTGAAGCCCAAGGTTGAACCTAAAAGGTGCTCATAGAGAGAATTTTTCATCTCAAAAGAGGGAAGATTTTTTTTATATGTGCCTTGATTGAATCCCAAGTTTGAAGCTAAATAAAGAAAACTGACTCTGGGGAAAGTTTTATCTGTGTTGTAATTTGGAAGCACAAGTGTGAAGCTTATTTGTGATAAACTGACTCTTGATTATCTGTATCTTATATGAAACCTAAGATGGGAGGCTGGATTTGTTAGTAGACTAACTTTGTATGAAGAGTGTTTTGTCTGTTGTAAAGTTTATGAGAGACGTGGTCATCATACATTCCCTGGTCTGAGAGGATTCAATTGTACAAATCCCAATAAGAGGCTATCTTGGTTATCCATCGGGGAGAGGGAGACTATTGTAGGGTGTTTGATCCTAAGGTTTGTTCCTATGCTTTTAGGAAGCCTGAGAGGATCCTTGTGTGTAAGCCCAAAAGGAGGCTAGGTTACCTGTATGAGGCCCATGGGTCCTTGGATAAAGCCAAAGAGGAGGGTGGGGATGGTTTACAAGGAAGCACTTCACCGGGAAATTTCTTATCTTTGTAAATCCCTAGTAAGTTGTAAAGAAAATAAGATCTTAAGTGTTTTGAAAGGGTGTATCTGTTAGATGAAGATAACCTAAATACATAGCGATTCTAGCAAGATGCAAATATATACAAATGAAATGTATGCAGACAAATAAAAGTGCCAGTGAATATGTTTAACAACTTTTAGTATGTTTTTGCTATGGTTTTGAGTATTCTTAAGTTGTTTTATTAAGAATGAAGTTGGGGGTTACACTGGAAAGCAGAGACCCAAAATCCTGAGGGAGAAAGATTATAACTTTGTTTTAAATTGTATTCCCTTTGTCATTAAGAAGTATATTATTATCTTTTCTTTAGTATGAGGTGAAGAAAGATAACTTTGGCAAAGAATTCTATTCTAAGCGAGCACAACAATTTAAGAAAACAACGAGAAGTTAGAAAGAGAGAAGATGGATCATAAGCCAATAATATGGCTTAAACATAAGGATGTCTATTGAATTTGTTTTGTTGATTAATTATTTAATTATTTCATAAATGGAGTATGACTTTGGTGCTGAAGAGCTGCCTACAGCCTAGAAAGCAGTTCATCGGAGTGAAGCTCAGTCTAGGTTCTGGTGTATTATATATTTAGTCATAAAGATGAAAAAATAAAAGGAGATGATATTTGTAAACAAATGCTCATGAATCTCTGTTTAGCAGATTGAAATTTTTTAAAGAAATAGTTGGTGGATTCAGGACTTATACGGAAGCCTGGTGAGTTTTAAAATAGAACGGGGAAAGTTTAAAATTAAAAGAATGATTCCTAAACACAAGGGATTCCTCATGACACATTTTGACAATTCATTTTAGAAAACAAATGGTTATGTGTAAAGATATTCACAGAAAAAGAATTACAGATAAAAACTTAATGTGGTGAAAAAGGTGACCGTGCCGAGTTTTTGAAAATGGAGCAGATGAACCCTAATAGTTCATTTTTTAAAAAGGGATGGGTCTTACACTATAATAGAGGCCCATGAGTGTGACAAAAGTCAAAATTAGGGTATGAAAGTCAAAACCCTAATTTTGAATATTTATTTGAATTAAAATATTTAAAATATTTGATAAATTTCAAACACTAATGAAAAACAAGTTGACACCATGGATCAATGTTTGAAAAATTATGTTTAATCCATGAGACAACTTGAATATCATTTATGTTTGAAAAATCAAGTGAAAAAAATTGAATTTTAAAATGTTTAGAAACAAATAAAATTAATTCTGTAAGAAAATAATAAATATATTAAAAAATAGATTTTTTTGAGATTTTTTCATGGAATAAAATATTTAAACATTTTTGAGAATTAATGAAAAAAGAATAATTCATAAACTCAAAAGAACCAGAAAGTTATTAATTTTTGAATCAATTAACAAAATAATAGAAAATTCAAAAATTCAAATGTTTGAAAAATGGCTTCAAGAACAAGCCAAGAACACGCGACATGGTTGTCTTGCCTGGAATTTGAAAAATGGATCGTATCTCATGGACTAGCCATCCATTTTAGATGATTTAAACATCAAAATCACTCGTTTTGATCCCACGAAACCAATGGTACCAATTAATTTCATTTTTTTGTGGAGTGAGAAATCAGTGATGAACACTAAAGAAACCTAATTTGGTCTGAGCCTCATGAAATTCTACATGAAGATTCTTTTATGAAATTGATTAAGGGGAATCTCTTAGAATATGATTACACACATATGGCAAAAAGATAGTGCGAGGAAATATGCATGGATTGTGATTTGGCCTAGTTTGAGGCTTACCTGAACTTGGAGCTGCAGGTGGAGTTGTGATTTCGAGCTGGAGGTGTTACAATGATGTTGTGATCTGGATAGCTTCCCTACACCATATGGAGTGTGTTTGAACACTTGGACTTGATTGCAAATGGTTTGATGAAGTTGTGGCCTTCAAGTTGCAAAAACAAGACTTTTTGAGGTTTTGAAGTGTGATTCTGGGTTGGAGGTGTTTCATAGGTGATCTAAGTGTTTGAACACCTCATAAACATCATATGTGATGTGTGTGAGCAATTGTTTTGAACTTGTGCTAGTTCATACTCAAAAACTAGAAGTGTTTGATCAAAATATTTAGTTTTGAGTCTTTGAGAGCAAAGAAGAGAAAGCTTGGAGATCAGAGGCTTTGGTGTAACTTTTATGATGGAAAGAGGTCTATATTTATAGGCAAATATGTTTAGCAAACTTGGCCTCAAATATTTGAAGTGAAAATATCACAATGGTGAGTCATGGTTTATGAAAATATCTCTTATAAGTGAAATGATGATTTTTTGAAATAGCTCAGCTATGCGGCAGCAAAATTCACATTCCTCAGAAGTTTGATGCTTGGATTGTGTCCACCTATTGCTTGTTGAACAAAAGATCCAAGAATATGCCTTTTGGAAGCTTTATGGCCCTTGGATCAAAATGCATAATGTTGAATACTATGAATGTCATTTTGTTGAATTCCATGTAGAATTCATGAATTTGCATGTTTGATCAGACTTGTAATCATTGTTTAGATGCTTAAATCCACTTGACAATGTTCTTTGACTCAAAAAATCATATTTCACAAGTTTGTGAAAAATCTGTTTTTACAAGACAGTTTTGGATGGTCACTTTGATCCATGATTTCTTCATGTACAAGTATGATCTTTTCATGCCAATTGGTTCTTTGAATTGTTGGCAACATTTGCAACAACATTAGTGTTTATAAAAGGATCTGAATCAGCTTGGAACTTGGTGTAAAATCCCTCCAAGTTTTGATGTTTTGTTGATTTTACACTTAGGCAGATTTTTTCTAAGTATTAAAAATCAGTATTTTTCTTGATTTTGATCTATCTTCAACTTGAAATCCATAAGGAATTGGAGTTTGTCTTAGTTGAATCATTTGTAGTTTGTTACAAGATCTTTCATTTGAGCTTTGGTTCACCAAAATCTGATGCTTGGATCACAAGTTATGATGCTTGGAAGTAGGGTACTTGAACACTTTTTTCCATAACTTAGAAAATTTTCTAAGTTTCAAAGGTTTCCCTTTTTCCAAGTTATCTTCAAAATTCTGTTTTTTGCGATAAAATGCATTCATAGACCATATATTCTTGAAATATTGGATCATTTTGACTGAAAAAGTCAAACTTTGACTTTTTGGTCTAGATGGAAATTACACTGGATTTCTGATTTTTCAACTGGAAATCCTCTTAGATTTTTTGTCCTTATGAATGGACTTCTATGATGTATATGAGTTATTTGAACCATTCCCTATGGTATAGGCTCTTATCTAGATGAAAATCTTGACTTTTAGTCCCCCGATTAGTCAGAAACACTAATCCGGGCATCGTGAAACCCTAATCTTGCAGTATTTGATCTCTGCACCTTTTGTACTTGTAAATGGTTTTTCATTGTCATGTCAACATTCTTGATGATATGTGGAGGCCTTGGCTCCTTTTTCCCATGAAAAAATTCATCTGGAGGGCTCAGAGGACTGAAACCCTAATTGGTGATTGTGATGGCTCTAGACCCATATAATTGAGACTTTTGTACAGTCCTTGAAAGTTTTTCTATCACTTGAGATTATTTGATCCTTTGATTGGTGATTGAAAGGTTGAAAATATTATGTATTGATGATTGGTTCTTTGCCTGAATCCTCTGAGGGACTTAGGAATCCTGATTCAATGCGGGGATACTATTCAAACCAGTCTTGCACAGTCCTTTGGACAGTGGATATCTTCTGATGATGTACATATCTTAGGGTCAAAACATAGGGTATGAAATGTAGCTTAGTAATCCAAAGAACTGAAGAACTCCAATCAAAACTGCGCCACTAGCTTGAATAAGAACTCCAGAAAGAGAAAAATAAACTCTCACCCACCTTCAAAAAGAAATAATCTCCTTGAGTCTTTAACGCATCACTTTTCTGCCCAAGAGTAACTTGTTCCAAGATAATCCTCAAGACTAATCAGCTGCCACATGCTAATTAACTTTATTCTTTGAATCCACTTCTGAGATCAACCAATTTCTACAGTTTGATCACCTCCTTCATGAATCCTCATATGAAAAATCCAATGGCCACATATTGTCTTCTTCACTTTTGTTAAAACTCTCACAAAGATATCCAAATCTACATAGTTAAACTTGATCTTCAAGTTACATGTATCCACTTGCTCAATAGCAATACACACTTAGACTCCTTAAGTCATGGATAATGTAACATGTTCTCCTTCCTTCAACTCACGCAAATTTCCATGAGAATGATCTTTTTGAAGCATTATTGTTTATTCCTGTATATCACCTTATCTTGAGTTGATGTGCCACTCCACCAACGGAGATTGAGATGTTGAAATAGATGTTAGAACATTATGAATCGATATCTAGTTGTTGAAATCAGCTCCTTCTTCTGCCATTTGAAAGAACTTCCCCCTTTTACAAAACAAGAGTCCCATGCTTTCATAGACTTGAGTCACCAACCAAGTTTGCGTTGACAACCTCTATTCTATTGACTTTGCAGTTATTCCAAACAATCTCACACATTGATGGATACCTATTAGTACTTCTCCAAAGACTTCAAACCCGCCACTATTTGAATCTCCATAAGGACTAGTTAGAAACTAACCCCCATAGTTGTACCAAGGATGCCACCTTTCCTTGAGTAGAGTCATCTTCATGCAGTTGCTGGCATTGCCACCTATCTGAACTCCATGATAAGCATTATGGAATGCCTTAAAGTACTTGGATCAGAAATAAACCAATCCAAGTAGTCATTAAGATTATGGTGTCTTCACAGTCTTCCATCTCCATCTTAAAAAATGTATCACCATCTGGATATGTCTCAATACTTTCCAGGAAAATATACGAAGCCAATAATCCTAGGTCAAAAGCCTAGGATACTTCTGAGTGAATGTATAACCCCTTCCATAATTCTCCAAACCACTGATGAAAAGATGCTTGAACATCTAATTCAACATCCTCAATCTTGAATCACAAGGATAATCAAATCTAAACAAAGCAATTGATTTTTAATCCTTGTAGTAATAACCCTTATCCGATTCCAGCATGTTCTGAATATCACATAGATATTCCTCTTCATGTTATCTTCTTTTGTTGTTGTGCAAGTTGTTAAGATATCAAGGCCTCCCCCTTGACTCAAGCTCTTAAGGTTCTATCTAAACGAATCCTAATTATCTTAACTGTGTGAAATCATCCTTAGGGTTAAGAAGTATGAGTTCTTCCTTACACGTTGTTTGTAGATGGTGAAAATAAACCACTTCCACTGTCTTCACTTCTATGCTTCCTAGAAAGCACCTCCTAGTATGAAGAATAACTAGCAGACTCCATAATACATCCAAATTGCTTGATTGGACTTCATCATCATATCAAGTGTCTTAAACAACTTAGCTGACAAGAAATCATCAAACCCCTAGAGCATGAGTTTGATAATTAATCTTACCTCTTCTATCCAGACTGACTTCAGCATACATGATTGATATACCCTAAAATTCTCCCTCTCATTTTCATGGTATTTAGGATATCGCATTGCATTCATAATTCCGTACATTGCATAATAAAAATAAAATAAGTCATGCTTCAACGGTTGGTGTGCAAGGCATGTGATCGAGGTTTACTCGGTGGCAAAATCAACTATCTGAACTCAAGGTCAAAACAGGCTCAAAATGGATGGTGGAGATGCATTTGGAGGGTTTCCCATAAAAAGGAGGGAAATTCATTTTTTTCTCCCATTAACCGATTAACACCAGGGGTTAATCGGTTAACACCTGCGAATTTTGGGCAAAATTTTCAAAATTCAGTTGGTGCTCTCTCCCCTTTCCATTTTCCACTTTGCTTTGTGTTTCCATAAAACTCTAGAACATTCCACATTCTTCCCAAGGAATATTCCCAGAATATTCCAACGAATATTCCAAGAATATGCTAAGGAATATTTTAGGAATATTCCCATCCGACCCTTAGCTTTGGATCCAAGCCTTATGCCTTAACCTAAACCTAACTCCAAACCTAATGCCTATATAAAATTTGTTCATCAAGCAAAAAAGGATTAGCCATTTCTTCACAAAATTTCATCATTCTAAAAATATCAATTCTCTCATTTTCTTCCATTTTCCAAACTCACCAAAGCTTCATCATCAAGATCCTTCAAGTTTCACCTCGAAACTCGAAAGATCGTAAGCTTAGCCTTCATCATCTTCACTGATTCAGCGAATAATCGAAGGATTTGTCACGGTTGCAGTGTTTATTTCACCGTTTGGAAGCCTTTCGGATTCTCATCGATTGCATTTATTTTGCACGCTCGCGGATCAAAACTTGGAATCTCCGGTATTCTTTTCGTTCATTCATTGATCAACATCGCAACAATTACCAAATCAAGTCTCTAATTTGTAGGTTGGTGAATCCAAAACCATTTCTTGATTTAATTTATTTATCTTTATCTCGCTGTAAGGCATTCTTCAATTTCCTTGCTTTTGTGATGCTTTATTCGGTTTAGTCATTAGTAGCTAGAATCGTAGAATGATTGTGGTGTTAATAGGTGTTATGAGGTTGTATTTAGGTGGCAATTTCGTGCTAGTATGGTAATGGCTATATTAGGAGCTTTAGGAAATAACTCGATAGCTAGAAGTGCTTTTTCCCCCACTATTTTTTAACTCTGGTTCAATGTTAACCTGTTAACACCCAGGTTTAACCGGTTAACACACTGTTTTTCCCCCTGTTTAACTAATTTTTCAACCGTTTAACCCTGGGCATTAACCGGTTAACAATGTGTTGATTTGGTTTTTTGTGTTGCTTTCTTGCATGTGTGTGTACCATTCCTACTTTTATCACCTTGGATCTTTAGATTAGGATTTTAGGGAATTTTTAGGAGCTGGTTTAGTTCAAGTGTGCGGAGTTTCATTAACTTTTGACATGCATTTCGTTAGATTCTGATTTAAGGCATAAGTGGTGCATACATGTTCGTAGCATATTGTGATCATTGTTTACATGATTTAGCATCATTTATATCATGTTAATAAATGTTTACACTTCTATTTTGCATCGCATTTGCAGTCCGTTCATGTTTTGGTCAAATCATGTGCATAATGGAAAAATTGCATATTGTTAAAACCACATAATCATCTAGTTTGCATCCATTGATTGTATGACGATATGTTGCATTCCATTGTTAGTGATCCATTTCATGTTGTTGCATAGCTGGCATGATCATTGCATTTTGTTGTGTGCATTAAAACTCATTTTTGCATTTGAAGAATAATGAAAATATGCCTTGTTTTCGTCGCTGCATTTGGAAACAAGAGCTGTAAAAACATGTTGAAGTATTCTGTTTTAGGTCTTTTACACATATTTTCATGTTGTTTGGTAGCTGTAATAGGTTGTTTGTGTTGTGTGTTGCATTTAGTAGCTGTTTATGCCATAGGGAGTTGTTGTAGCTGCTGGATTTAAGCGTTGCTTAATTTATAAGATCCTTAGACTTAGGATTGAGTCTAGTTTAGGTCATAGATGTATTAGGATATGTGTGGTATTTGTTTACCTTCCTTCCTTTTATCGTTTTAGCCATATCCTACTAACTTTTGTTTTGTATGGAGCTTGAGGTAAGCATGTTCACACAACTTCTTCCTTTTATTTTCTTTATGCTTTCTAATTGTGTTTGCCTTAGCACTTGGTGCTTTGTTTATATAGGCTTCCCCCCTTTTAGAAATAACTTAACTTCCTTAGGAAGTAAGTTTATTTCTAGGCTTTTCTTCTTTTCCTTTTCTCATTAGGATTAGAAAACCACACAAACCATTAGGATCTCCTTTTGCATTCAAAAAACAACTTAGGCTCGGTCTTAGTTCCCTTAGTTTTTTCCCTTTCTCGATTTGAGTCCTTCTTTCTAATCTCATAAGGAAAAACAACAAAATACCTAATAAAGGTTGAGCTTTCTTGTACGAAAGGAGACTTTGTTATGGGTTACTTATACACGTCCCATTTCGGGGCGAGGTGTAAGGCATCTACCACGATGAACACGTCTTAGTATGAGAATGTCTCACAAATAACAAAATCAAAAAACACTTCTTTAAAAAATAGTTAACAAACAACACACGTATTTTCATACGGGAATTCTTTTCTCATCATACTCACTCTCAACGCGAACTTGCTTTAACTAGTCTCATTGCAAGACGGTAACGCACTTGTTCAAGGTGAGCCTGCAACACCTGAGCATAGACATAAGCATTTCAAGCCATAAAAAACACAAACAAGCAAAGTTCCTGCCTTAGTTAGGCGAACTACGTCGACTCTGATCCTCATTTTCCCGATTAGGTACGTAGGCAGCAAGGTAGGGCCCGTTCAAGCACACTCTTTATTTCCCCCCTTTCCTTTTCGTTCTCTTTTTCCATTTCTCTCTCATTCCAGTTCCAGTTAGCGGTTTTTATTCAGCAGCAGTTTTACTCTTTACCCTTTGAAATAGACTAACAAGCATGGATCCTATTGGGTACGACGGACGATTTGGGATGCTAATATCTTCCAAGTTCGTAACCGACTCCTGAACCCAGATCTTTGGTTCGTAGGACCTTGTCCTTTCCTTTTCTCTTAGGTTTATGCAGCATTACCTTTCCCATTCATTCGGAATAAAAATGCATGGCTGAAGACTCTACCTTTTCCGCACCACTTTCGCGTTTCTACTAGGATGAAAATCCTGGGAGCGACACCTGGCGACTCTGCTGGGGATCGAACCCAGAATCTCTGGTTTCCCCTTTGAGAGTTAATCCTAGCGCCTGTTTGTTTTTGTTTCTTTGGGTGTTTAGATTTTTGTTGTTGTGTGCTTTAGTTTAGCTTTACTGCTTTTATTTACAACTTTACTTTACAACATTTGTTTACCGCTTTCAGTATTTATTTTCCATGCATCATATATACTGGACTCTGCTGGTTTGGTTTTTTCTGTGGGATGGGGTTACTGTGAGATAAACCAACTACCCGACTTGAGTGCACCCTAGGACTAGCATGGAAATACATTGTACTCGCATGGTATCATGATGAGTGGCGATGTGTTCCACACCCAAACTGCGACCGTCTTGGATTTATTTTTTGTGGGGATTTCCTCAACTTCATGGTACGACCTTGATAGTTATGTGCATCTGGTGACCAATCATCGAGGATCTTAGTGGAAAAAACCATCTCCAGTGATGACAGTGGTAGACCACATTTGTTGGCAAACCCACTCGCATCTGAGGGCCCACTGGGAACTCACATAGGATGATCTGGTTCTCTCATAGGAACTTAGTCAAGACAAACTGTTCATATGACGATAGTACTGTATCCCAAGGGTTAAATGTATTATTGTTTCTTGATTTAATGCTTGAAGCTGGGGACTTATGAGGGATGCTTGTTTCCCAGACTCATCTGAGACCTCCCTGAGTAGTACATAATGCCAAACCGATTCCCTGATTTGGTCATGAGCCATTTCTCAGAAATGGTGAACGTGTTATTGCTAGAACCCTAAACTTCCATCATACCCACTTTGCCAGTATTATTCAGTATTATTATCTGGTTCTATGGTTTTTTGGTTATGAGATCTGGGATTTTTGTTCAGAGAAACTGTTACAGTGATTGCTATTGTGACCCTGCACAGACACTTGAGTATCTGATCAGCACAACACAAACATGTCACTGATCACATGCCTTGCCTTGGATAAGCATCATTACATCATTAATCATTTGTGTTCTTTTTCATTCTCAGGATTCATACTATTCCCGGTTCTAAGCACCAGTTCTCCACAATTATCTGAGTTGAGCTTCATGCGGGGTCTTCTTCCCCAAAGTCTGAATTTTCAAAAGGCTATCTGAATTTTTCAATACCGGGACGGGAATGTAAATAACCTTGAGAATGCAAAGAACACAACATTGCATGCATTCATATCATTTTCATTTTTTCTTTTGCAAGTTATCCGGATTTCTTAACTTATCTGTTTATTCAGGAAAGATTGTGAGAGCCGTAAAGAGTCGTCTTCTTCGACATGACCCTCCTCTGCACCGGTACGCTACTCGCCACAACCAGAGAAACATCATGGATACCGTACATACCGAGCTGAATGAACTCCGCACCAGGATGGATGAGTTTATGATTATGATGTAGGGTATGGCCCAGGGGCAGCAAGAGCTAAGAGCTGTTGTTCTTAGACTTGATCCACCGTAGGTGGACCTTCCAGTTGTCACTTTGGATGCTCAGGGAAATCCAATCAACAACAATAGGGGTAACAAACCTCCAACTCCAGAGGGTGGCGGCCCTATTCCTGTTCATGTGGAAGATTGTCAAGAAGATCAGTTCACCTTGGTCAATGAAGACATGGACTTTGGCACAAGTGGTAACTCCCAAGTCTTTCAGATGCTGACTGAGAAAGTTAGGGCTTTGGAATGCAGGGATACTCTAGGCATTAATGTTTCTGACATGGGCTTAGTTCAAGGGGTGATCATTCCTCCAAAGTTTAAGCCTCCAGGTTTCGACAAATACAACGACAATTCTTGCCCAAAAACTCATCTGCAAGCTTTTTACCGCAAGATTTCTCCGCATACCAAAGCTGAGAAGCTTAGGATGTACTATTTCCAGGACAACCTGTCTGGAGGCTCACTGGAATGGTACATGAAATTGGAGAGGGCCGTTGTTCGCAATTGGAAAGATCTCGAGGAGGCTTTCCTCAAGCAATACCAATATAATATTGACATGGCTCCAAGTCGGACCCAACTACAAAGCTTGTCTCAAAAGAACTCTGAAAGCTTCAAGGAATATGCACAAAGGTGGCGTGATGTCGCGGCTAGAGTTCAAACCCCACTACTAGAGAGAGAAATGGTTGACCTTTTCATGGATACCCTCCCTGGGCACTTAATGGAAAGATTAGCAGGTTGTTCATCTAGTGTCTTTTCTGACATTATCCTAACTGGAGAGAGAATTGAAAGTAAGATAAAGCAGGGGAAAATTCAAAATAGCGGAGAAACCTCTGGGGCCAAGAAGCCTTTTGTGAAGAGAAGAGAAGTTGAAGTCGGGGCTGTATACACCCAAAGGATGAGGGGAAATCAGAATTCCTACCATCAGGAAGCTCCTGTTACCATTTAGGCTCCCTCAAATCAACAGCAGGTTCAACAGTCGTAGCAACAACGTCAGCAAAACTACCAGTAGCAGAGAGCCCATCGTCAATACTATCCTCCCAGACCAAAGGATAGATATTTCGAGACGCCTTCGATGTCTTATTCCTAACTATTAAAGAACCTTCTTCAGCTTCAAATGATTCAGTTAAGAACTTTGGCTCAACCAAAGTCGGGTCAGATTCCGGTCGGCTACGATGCTAACGTCCATTGCGAGTTCCATTCTGGAGCTCCTGGCCATAATACTGAGAATTGTCAAAATCTCAAACATGTCATCCAAGACCTGATAGACTCTAAGGAAATCAATTTTGCTCCAACCTCGAACATGTTGCAAAACCCCATGCCTCATCATGGAAGGGCCGTATGAATTATTGAGAATGGTGAGGGTTTGAATCTGATATATGATGTCAATACCTTGAAGACTTCGTTGTTAGCGGTGAAGGGTTATCTGACCAGGAAGAATATATTTTCGGGCTACGAAGAGGGTTGTTCAGATTGTGAAAACTCTGTTAATGGTTATAACCGGTTGAGATCGGGGATATAAAAAATAATTAACGAGGGCAATATTCAGTTTGACAGAATTGTGAAGGAAGATGAAGTCTCAATATTTACCATCTACTATGATCCAGTTCAAAGACCAGCACCAGCTAAGGTGGCACCAGTGACATTTACCACTCCTGGGCCAATTCCATACCAAAGCGAAAAAGTCGTCCCGTGGTACTATGGCGCCGAAGTTTATTGTAATGGTCAGAAGCAGGATGTGACCTCTTCCAGCTCAGCTCAGCACCAAGTTGAAAATGTTGGAGTTGGAGGGTTCACAAGGAGTGGGAGACTATTTGCACCCAAGATGCTAAGGAACAATGTGGTGCCACCAAGGGACAATGCAGAGGATCAAGCCAAAGTCAGGGGCAAGCAGCCCATGACAAATGATGCTCTTGCGCCAACTCAAGATCCTGATATCACTTTCTACAAAAAAGCGGAGGAATTTCTGAGATTCATTAAAAAGAGTGATTAAAAAATAGTTGAACACCTGTGAAGTAAACTCCCTCTAAGATTTCAATCTTATCCTTGTTGATGTGTTTAGACTCACACAGGAAAGCTCTGCTGAAGATTTTGAACAATGCCTGCGTGCCATAGGACATATCAGTAAACCAGCTTGAGACGGTGGTGTCAAGTGTGAATGTCGGCCATGGTTTAGGGTTTATAGATATGGACATGACTGTTGAAGGATGCAGCCATAATCGAGCTCTACACATTTCTATGGAGTGTAAAGGAGTTGTGCCCTCTCATGTGCTTGTGGATACGGGCTCATCCATTAACGTACTTCCAAAGAAATCATTGATTAAGTTACACTATGACGGAGTTGTGCTTAGACCAAGCGACTTGGCGGTCCGAGCGTTCGACGGCTCGAAAAGGTCTGTCTTTGAAGAAGTGGAACTACCGATCAAGGTAGGACCACATGTTTTCAATACTACCTTTTATGTTATGGATATCTAACCAGCTTATAGTTGTTTGTTGGGAAGACCATGGATACATGCGGTAGGGACTGTGTCTTCAACCCTCCACCAGAAGCTCAAATTTGTATGGGCAGGACAAATCGTTACAGTGTGCGGGGAAGAATACATATTCATCAGTCACTTGTCCTCGTTCAAATATGTAGAAATGGACGGATAGATTGTTGAGACTCCCTGTCAAGCCTTCGAGCCAGTCAGAACCGAGGGTTCATCGTCATAAGTTGCCTTATCAGAGGATAAGAAGAAAGGAGTGTCCAACTCATCCTACAAACATGCCTTGGAGGTTGTGGAATCAGGAACGAATGAGGGTTGGGGCCGAATGATTGAAGTCCCAGAGAAGAAGTATATGTTCGGGATTGGGTATAATCCTGGTCAGTCAATGCCAAGTTAGAGTGCTAGAGGTCGGAAAGGCCTGATTACCTTCACCGGTGTAGGATGCGTTGACCATGGTAGCATCTGTGCAGTGCAAGATGAAATGATTGATAATGATTGTGAACTGGACGAGTGGATAAAGCCTTGTGTCCCGGGTATACAACTCAGTAATTGGTCATCCAAAGCAATCGTCTCTGTCACTCAACCACAAGAGTAATAGTGTTTTGTTTCCATTGTTTTGTATGAAAGCTTTATGCCTTGCCCGGGGCATAGTAGCTCATTATGAGGGTTCATTATTTCAAAATGCAATAACAATCATTAATAAAGTGGACGTTTTGGCATTCATTCATGGTTTTCCTTGTCTTAAATTTTATTTTTGATTTAAAAAAAAAATAAATGGCAATGTGTTTCCATGTCTCCCATTTTTTCTAAATCTAGCATGAATCATCATTCATGCAGATGCACCCCATCGGGTCTCATCAGTGACAATCTTGTTATGGCTCAATATGACTTTGACAATCCAATTTACCTAGCCAACAAGGAAGGTGCAGAATATTGTGAATTACCTAAAGAATTAGCCAGAATGCTTAAGCAAGATGAGAGAGTGATATAGCCGCACGAAGAGGCCATTGAAGTGGTGAACCTGGGTACAGAAGAGGATAAAAACGAGGTCAAGATCGGGGCTACATTGGAGGAATTTGTAAAGAGCCGTCTGATCTCCATGCTCTGAGAATATGTTGACATCTTTGTCTGGTCTTACCAGGATATGCCAGGGTTTTACACCTTTATCATAGTGCACAAGCTGCCACTCAGAGAAGATTGCCCGTCGGTGAAGCAGAAAATGAGAAGAACACGACCAGACATGGCTATCAAAATCAAGGAAGAGGTTCAAAAGAAGTTTGACGCTAGATTCTTGGATGTGACAAGCTATCCTCCATTGGTTTCAAACATTGTACCAGTTCCTAAAAAGGATGGCAAGGTCAGAATGTGTGTGGATTATCAAGACATGAATCGAGCGAGCCCCAAAGATGACTTCCCGCTGCCACATATTGATGTGCTAGTTGACAACACTGCCCAATTCTATGTGTTTTCCTTCATGGATGGCTTTTCAAGCTACAATCAGATTAAAATGTCGCCAGATGACATGGAGAAGACTACTTTCATTACCCCATGGGGAACCTTCTATTACAAAGTAATGTCTTTCAGTTTAAAAATTCTGGGGCAACATACCAACGGGCAATGGTGACTATATTCCATGACATGATTCATCACGAGATCGAGGTATACGTCGATGATATGATCGTAAAGTCACAAACAGAAGAAGAACATCTAGTCAACCTAGCCAAGCTATTTGACAGGCTTCAGAAATTTAGATTGAGGTTGAACCCGAACAAGTGCATATTCGGGATGCGTTTCGGAAAGCTGCTGGGCTTTATTGTTAGTGAAAGGGGGATTGAGGTCGACCCTGCGAAGGTGAAAGCAATTCAGGAGATGCATGTGTCGAGAACTAAGAAAGAAGTATGTGGCTTCTTAGGGAGGTTGAACTACATTGCACGGTTCATATCTCACCTAATAGCTATGTGTGAACCCATTTTCAAGCTTTTGAGGAAGAATCAGGCCATCAGGTGGAATGATGACTGCCAATTAGCTTTCGACCAAATCAAGGAGTATCTACAAGAAACTTCGATTCTCATACCTCCAGTGCTAGGGAGACCGTTGATCATGTACCTCACAGTGCTCGAGGGATTAATGGGATGTGTACTGGGTCAGCAGGACAACTCTAGTCGAAAAGAGCATGCAATCTATTACCTTAGCAAAATGTTTACCGACTGTGAGACACGATACTCACTGCTCGAGAAAACTTGCAGCACTTTGGCATGGGCTGCTCGCCGACTAAGACAATACATGCTGACTCATACCACTCTATTGATTTCCAAGATGGACCTCGTCAAATACATCTTTGAAAAGCCATCTCTGACCGAAAGTGTAGCTCGATGGCAGATGATTCTGACAGAATACAATATCCAGTACGCTTCACAAAATGCTATCAAGGGAAGTGTATTGTCGGATTATCTGGCCCAGCAACCGATTGAGGATTACCAGCCAATGAGGTTCGAATTCCCGAATGAGGACATCATGTTCCTCAAGTCAAAAGACTGTGAAGAACCACTCCCGGGGGAGGGGCCAGACCCTGAATCCAAATGGAGTTTGATGTTTGACGGAGCCGTTAACATAAACGGAAGTGGAGTTGGTGTTGTTATTATCTCACTAAAAGGGATCCATACGCCCTTCATTGGCCGGTTGACATTCGAGTGCACTAACAATGAAGCAGAATATGAAGCCTATATAATGGGGATTGAGGAAGCAAATGGTTTGAGAATCAAGAACCTTGAGATCTTCGGTGATTCCACTTTAGTTATCAATCAGGTTAACAGAAAATGGTTGGTTCATCAACCTCATCTAATTCCTTACAGGGACTATACTAGAAGGTTGATAACTTTCTTCACGAAGGTCAAGCTGCATTATATACCTTAGGACGAGTATCAATTTGTTGATGGTTTGGCCACCTTGTCTTCAATGATCAAGGTTCACAATGAGAAATATGTGCCTAAAATCGATGTGTCTCATCTTGATAGACCAACATATGTGTTTGCATTTGACGGGGCTGATGACAACAAATCTTGGTACTACAATATCAAGTGCTTCCTGAAATCTCAAGAATACCCAGAAGGGGCATCAAGCAAAGACAAGAAGACCCTTAGGAGGTTGGCAGGCGGGTTCTTCTTAAACCAGGTTGATGTGCTCTATAAACGGAACTTCGACATGGTCCTACTCAAATGCATGGATAGACACGAAGTAGACATGTTGATGCAAGAAGTTCACGAAGGCCCCTTCGATACCCATGCTGGAGGACACGCTATGGAAAAGAAGCTTCTAAGGTCGGGGTATTATTGGATCACCATGGAATCCGATTGCTCTAAATACTCCCGCAAGGGCCACAAGTTCCAAATTATGCTGATAAGGTTCATGTGCCTCCAAATCCATTGAGTGTCATGTCTTCATCTAACACGGTGGGAGAACTAACTTTCTCGTTTTAGTTTTTACAAAAACTATGTTGCGGATAGCAAGAGTTGCCACCAACTTTTCTTTTATACAAGTAGGAAAGGTGAAAAGAACAGGAAATACCTTAGTTTAGATTTTAAGTTCGGGGGGTAAGTTATACAAAGGGAATGTGTTAGTACCCTTTGTATCCATGGTTATCCATGGGCTCTTAAATGCTTAACTCACTTTATTTTGTTTGAAAATAATGGTGGTGTATTTAGAAAAAAGTCCACCTTTGTAATGATTCTCGTATGAATGTATACATAGGGGTTTTATTGGAAAATTTTGAAAATGTGAGGTGTAAAGAGTATATTTTGATTTTGAAATAGTGAGCAAGCAGTTAAGGGCTTCCTACCTACTGTCGCTCCCAGGATTTTCATCCTAGTACAAACGCGAAAGTGGCACGGAAAAGGTAGAGTCGCCAGCCAGGAATTTTTATCCCGAATGAATGGGAAAGGTAATGCTGCACAGACCAAAGAGAAAAGGAAAGGACAAGGTCATGCGACTCAAAGATCTGGGTTTGGGAGTCGGTTAAGACCTGGGAAGGTATTAGCACCCCCAGATCGTCCACCGTACCCGACGGGATCCTCACTTGTTTGTCTGTTTCAAAGGGTGAGAAATAAGATGTTGCTGAATAAAACCGCTACTAGAACTGAAAAGGATGAGGAAAAGAAATTGGAAAAGATATCGAAAAGGGGGAAAATGTAGGGAAAATAAAGAATGTTCTCGCACGGGCCCTACCCCGCTGCCTACGTACCTCATCGGGAAAATGAGGATCAGAGTCGACGTAGTTCGCCTAACTAAGTTTGGGAAATTTGTTTATGTTTTTTAGGATGACGTTGCCATAGTTCTAACTTAGGTGTTACCGGCTCGCTGAATCGAGGGTGTTACCATATCGTTGTTTGAACTGTCGTGGCAAGTCGTGATCGTCCGTAAAGAGTAGGAGATGAGAAGAGAAAACGCGATGTCTTTGTTGGTTGTCTTTTATGAGAAGTGTTTTTGAATTTGTTTGTGAACATTCTCATACTAAGACTTGTTCATTGTGGTAGATTCCTTATACCTTGCCCTGAAATGGAACGTGCATAAGTAACCCACGGCAAAGTCCCATGGCATACAAGAAAGTTCGACCTTTATTAGATGTTTTTTTACTTTTCTTTGAGATGAGAAAGAGACTCAAAATCAAGAAAGGAAAAACTAAGGGGGACTAAGAACAACCCTAAATTGTGTATTGCATGAAAAAGAGATCTTAATGGTTTGTGTGGTTTTCTAATCCTAATGAGAAAAAAGAAAAGAAGAAAAGAGAATTAGAACTCAACTTACTTCCTAATGAAGGTAAGTTGTTTCTAAGGACAAAGGGGAAATCCTATACAAGCAAAGCACAAAGTGCTAAGGAAATCACAATTAGAAAGCATAAGGAGATGAGGGAGAAGTTTATGACCATAGTGTTACCTCAACCTCCCTACAAAACAAATATTAGTTTCATGATGCATATTAAACACATAAAGCAAATACAAAGGCTAAACAAATCAAGGAAATGTAATAAGGGATTCCTAAGCCTAAGTCCTAAAGCTAAAGGATCTTAAATGATAACAAGATTCTAAACTTAGTGGCTAAACCATATTAAGGAATTCTAAGGTTCTAAAATCAACCATTTAAAAAGTTTTTCCTAATGCAATAATAAAAACCTAAAGTTCAAGGTGAACTTATATGGAAAAATTTGAATGAAAGCTAGGCACTAAAAAAATAGAAATGGTCATGGAAAAATTGTGAAATTAACCTCCTAAAGTAATCAACTAGCAGCTAATATTGTGTTAAAAAGGCTCTCAAAAATTCACAATTTAACTATACTAAATGATCACTCAAATCTACCTAACGATTATTTGCAAATTTGTACAAACAAAGCTACCAAAACAATGAACAAAATGAGTTTAAAAATATAACAAAAATATTTTTAGGTTCCTTTCTGAGTCTTTTAAAAGGTGCATAAAGAATGAGGTGAAAATGTTAATTGAGGTGGAAGAAATAAATTTTACAAATTGAAGTATTAATGTGGGAATTCCATGAAAAAGAAATTAAGTGGAAAATCAACTTAAAATTGAAAATTCACTTAAATCAGAAAGTAAAACCCCAAAAAAATTCTAAAATGAGTTAATATGTTTGTATAATTTTTGGGGAATTTACTACGAGTTTTGATATTTTTTCTGGATTAAAATGAAAATTATATGAAAATAGAAATTAAAAGAATAAGGAGATAGGAGGGGGTGCACCACTAGCAATTTTTTAGTTAAAAAACAACATGGGCCAGGTCTTGGGGGTGCGAATAGTAGGATACTAAGCCCAAACATATAGAAACCTAGGGGGAGTATGGTGTGGATGCAGTCAAAGTTGTTGACCCAAGATGGAGCGTTGGATCAAGGTTCAATATAGATATTCCCATCAGATGGATCATGAAGCGAAGGTGCATGGTAGTTATCACGTATGGAACGTATAGAACCACCACGGAAGCAACCTACCGGATGGTGACAAGTGTCACCGCCGGTATGGTGGAAGACCCAAAAATGTCCCCTAATCTTATCCGTTTATACCAACTCAACCCTTATGTTTTCTTTAAAATAATTAAGATGCATCCTTTAGCACTTTTAAAAAAAAACGTAAAGAACGCAACCCTAAATCCCTTTTCCTTCTTCTCCACCGCCGTTACTCTCCTCCAAGAAACCCAACGCCGTCGTGAACCGAAGGAGAAAACCGCGGTGACTCTTACTCACTCTACGTTTCTACCATGAACTCAACCTATTATATCCTCTCGATTTTGATCCAAATACAACATCTCAGAATCTCTCAAGATCAAGAACATCAAGCAACTACACAACAGCTATCTCGTGAGATTTGAGCTCGTACCTTGTGAATTGGATGAGGATCGATCTGAAATATGTGAGATGAAGGTTTGTTGAAGGATTGGAGCAGTGAAGAATGATGATACGCGATGCAAGCTACAGAAACAATTCAGGAAGCGGCGACTCAAAAAAACTCATGGCGAAATGACGCTTTGCCCAAGTATGTCGATGGATTCGAATCCCTCGCAACTCTTCGCACACACCTCTTCTTATAATCATTCTTATGACTCTGATTCATTTCTCCTGTTAATGATTCATGAATACGATGGATTCGTTGAATCTGAATCTAAATCTTTGAGTCGTCGTTGAAGGTGCGATGGTGGTGATTTTGTAGGGTTTTTAAGTTGTCGATGAAGGTTTTGCGATTGTGATAAAGGAGTTGACGAAGGTGAATTGATGAAGATGAAGTTGTGAGTAAGAAGTGGCGATGATGATCGAAGGTGGAGTCTTTCTGATGAGTTATGCGATGAAGGTAACGATTGGTTTCGTTTTTTTGCCTCTGATTCTTCTTGTGACTCGCTTATTGATTCGGTCTTTCCGTTTATTGTAGGTTGATGCTGATGATGGTTGTAGGTGAAGATCAAAGAAACTAAATTGATGAAGATATTAAGGGAAGGTCCGTTTTATTACTGATGGAGATTGAGGATTTGCATATTAACGATGATTGTGGATGGTCTTGTGTGAAACAGGGAGTGCAGATTCTGGATTGGAGATGGATTG
Source organism: Lathyrus aphaca (assembly GCA_963966055.1). NCBI lineage: Eukaryota > Viridiplantae > Streptophyta > Magnoliopsida > Fabales > Fabaceae > Lathyrus > Lathyrus aphaca. Next base: position 295,114,539 of record OZ014521.1, on the reverse strand, counting down.
AAGAGATGATGAGGGAGATTGAAGAAGAGTGAAGAATATTGAAGTAGAGAACGAAACTGTGAAATGTGGCAGAGAGGAATTGAAGAGAAGGGATTCAATATTCTGTTAGAGATTGAAGAAGAAGAACCAAGGTGAGAACTTTGATGAATTTATAGAGTGTGTAGTGTAACACCCCAAATTTGCCCTCTTATTTTTAAGCATCATATTACATCATATTCATCATACTCATATCACTTTCATATTTTGCGTGGCATCATTAGCATAGAAAAATGAAGCATGACATTCATTGTGGAAGCATAGCATAAGCTGGCAGTGATTTTAGTGCGTCGGTCTGAGTCAGACGGACGTTTGACCTAATCTTGGTCAAACTATCAGGAGATTAGTTCAGCTGCTGAGTCTTCATGCTTCAGGGGTTATTTCTCAAACAGTGTGAATTCGGTGGTGAGTTGTGTCGTGTGCAAAAGTACTTGATTTACCAGGCAGTGGTTCAAGTGATAGTTTTGGGTCCAAGGATTCAAGTGTATCATGGGTATGGTTTCCATTGTGTGCATCTGCGGATTTACTGTTCCATAGAACAATTCAGTTTGATTCGAAGTAGTTCCGGTCAGATACTCAGAGAATGATTTATTCAGACGATCATTGTTACTTGTGAATTGTTCAGTGGTAGTGGTTTTCTCTTGAATTAAATAGTTACTGTGGAAGTGAGGCGAGATGGTTGAGTTGAATGAACTGATTGATTGAGATTTCATGACTATGTGCGAGATTGGTGGCAATTGGTTAGATTCAACAAAAATATCAAGTTCCATACCCATTTCTAAACCTCTTGTCGAATTATCCATTTAAACCAATTTCTCAACCATTGTCCATATTTCGATTTTTCCCATTTTTTTTAATATCATTCAAGTCCATTCTCATATCTGGTTATTTCTAATATCCATTTTTTTTACTCTATCACTTTGTTTTTCCTTCTTTTTATTCCCATATTCAATTGTCCAAATTTCATTTCAATGATCCAATTCCATTTGTTAATAAGGTCTATTGTCCATTTATCCAAGTTCAAAATAAAACCATTTCTCATATCCATTTATTCTTTTTACCATCATATGCACACCAAAATCATTTTCCAAAATTAAGGTCCATTTCTTTCCTTTTTATTTTTTTTAGCTCATTAATCCATTATTTGTCATAGAGCCCATTCACACTTTTATTGACCAAATATCATCATGTTATCTTTACAAGATTTACACCAAAATATTAAAAGAAAAAAGAAACAAAAAAAGAGAGGTGAATGACATTGACAATTCATGCGCTGCATACCACACACACGCCAGTACATACATCTCACACAACATTACAAAACGCAACACTCAATTCAAAACGAAGTCCCAATAAAAAGCAACGGAAAAAATAGGCCAATTGTTACCAAAGAAATACAGCTCAGCTCAACTTACATCTCAAAAATAACATGAAGGGTGAATCAAAACGCATCAGCCTAGCACTAAAAACGCAGGGAATAATAACAAAAAAAGGATGATAACAAAAACGAAAGAAAGAGGAAAATAACAGAGGAGTGATAACGGATTGAGAAAAAAGAAAAAAGTTTGTTGCAACAGAATGACTTTTCTCACAGCAACAGAATGACTCTTCAAAATTCATCACCAACAGAATCCATTTTTTCCAATCTTCATCAATTCCTCACTTATCTCCATCATCAATAACCCATAACCGAGTCCTTCTTCATCTAATTCGGCAGAAGCTTCATCAATTCATTTTCAATTTGAATCACTCTCTTCAATCTTCATCACATAACAAATAACAGAATCATTCTTTTTCAATGGTCATCACCAAAACAATAACAGAATTCACTCTCATTTTTATCACCAAGAATATCCGTAACCGATTTCCAATTCTTCACAATCCTCATGAGTTCACTTCAATCTTGATCGATTCTCTTCAAAATTCATCACCAATACACAAAACCGATTCCAATCTTCATCAACTCTCTTGAGAATCCTCATCAATTCATCACAGTTTTCCTCCATGCTCTGGAATCTTCATCAAAAATAACAGAATCCACTTTCTCTTGAATCTTCATCACCAACAACACACATAACCGATTCAATCTTCAACCAATTCTTCATAATTCTCATCAAGAATCTTCACTATTTTCATCGATTCTTTTCACAAGATTAGACTCAAATCTTCTTCAGCCTCTTCAATCGATTCAACGTTCTTCAATCGAACGGAGTATTCGCAGTAGCATCAACAAGCCTGCAAATCATATCAACACAGAACGGAGAAATCGTGATTGCGAAATTGAAGCAAAGTTCCATAACGATAACAAATCCTCGAGTCAGTTCGGAAGAAGTGAAGCATTACTGAATCGAGGCTGACTTCCGTGTTGTTCGTCGTCTCGTCGCATAACAGGTACGTCTTCGATTCATTTACTTGATGCGATTGCTAGCTGTGTGATGAACTGTTTGTGTTGGGATGTGATTTTGATTGCTACGTTTATGTGCTGGATTATCCGAGTCTGAGTTGGTAAAGGTTATGTTAGTGTTAGGTTAGGTTCGGTTGAGGTGAGGCCGAATAAGGAAGAGGAGAGAGGCTTAGATACAGGGCGTTAGAATGTTCCGTTTTGAGAGCAGCTTCGGATTCGGGCGAGCGGGAAGGTTTAGGTTAGAGTATAGGTGATGGTGGTGGCTGTTGGGAGGTTGAGGAAGCAGAGTCGGCGGCGGCGAGACTTGAAGGAAGAGGTGAAACTGAATGAGCTTGAGAGGTGTTTAGGTTAGGGAGAGCTGGATTTAGGTGGTGGCCGAAGGAGGAAGTGGAGAGAGGTTTAGGGTTAGGTGGTTTAGAGTGTTCGCCGACGAGAAGAGAATGAAGAGGAAGGCGGACGAAGGTGGGATAAGGCAGTGGAGTTGATTTGTTGTTCGAAGGAAGGAGAGCATGGTGGTTTAAGGTGTTCGTGCGGCGACGGCTAGGTCAAAATAGGATGGTTCACGGAGTTTTCGTCGGCGAAGACGGAAAGGTTGAGAGGTGGAGAAGGAGGTGCGGCAGTGGCGAGGATGTTTGGGTTTCACGAAGAAGGAGATGAGGAGCTTTTCTTCTGTTTTTTTTAAGAGAGGTTGCATTAGGTCAAACAATAACCTTGGCTTGGGCTTGATTCAATTCGGACCATGGTTTTTTTTGTTTGCACCGCATAATCACTTTCTCACCTCCGCATGTGTCTGCGCATTGGGCTAAAGAAGTTGTTATTCGCACCCCTTTCGTTTTGGCCCAGTCCATTTCAACACAAATTCCATTGCTATCACACCTCCCAAGCTTATTTCATTTTTTTCTTTTCTTCATTTAATTTTCTCTTTTATCCAGTTTGATTTTAATCCATTAGAAATAGTTTTAGTTATCTAAAAATTCTCAAATAAATCATGGACATTCCTTTATGTTTCTAATTTTTTATCACATTTTTATTTTATTTTTTTTATTGATTGATGTGCCAGAAATAATTCACCAAGGTGCATAGCTTCTTTTGCTTCATTTCTTGACCAGTCTGTCTTGTTTATTTTCTATAGCTTTCAATATTTGGAGTTTTGATCCCATTCTTCTTGCATTGTGTTCCTGACATCTTGTAGTTTTCATGTGATATTTCTCTGAAGTTTTTAGAAAATTATTTCTTGAGTTTTGGTATGGTATCTTGTGATGTAAGTTTTCTGTCCTAACTTGTGTTTGTACCTCCATTTGACCTAGTTCCTTTCTGAATTTTTGCAAATCCTTTTGGTGAGTTGATATGACATGTTTGAAGATCATTTGGTTTAAGTTGTAGAATTTTTAGATGGCTGGTTGTTTATTTGTGGATTTTTTGTTCTCACCTTGTCCCATTTTGCCTCGCTTGGTTCATAAGATCTCTTATAGGCTTAGAAGGGCACTTGTGCCAACTTCTTCTTCTCATTTGGGGTTCCTTTGGGGTGTGGGTACCTTCCTGGTCGTAGGATAGGTCTTGTTTCTTCTGAATTTTTGAGTTTGCTTCTTATTCAAGACATTTGTTTCTTTAAGTGTTTAAATTCCATCTTTTGATTCCGTTGCTTCTATTTTAACATTGTTTGGTATTGTGTGACCTCTCTCTTCATCTTTCTGGCCTCCTAAGCCATTCTTCATATCATTTTGGTTCTGGTTTTGAACTTTGTGCTTTTATTTTGTGCGTTTTGCATTACATCTTTCATAAGTGCGCATTTGTTTCCATATGTATTCATGTTGCCTCATTTTAAGTCATAAGTCTCTCATCTTCATTTCTTTGAGTTGAATTGGAATTATGAATTTGTTCATTTCATTTTACTTCTGATTGTTGGATGATGTCATGTTGATTTGCTCATTTTTGTTTCACTTGTGCATGCTAACCTTGCAGGGGCTATGGTAAGTGTGAGATGTGGAAATTGAGTTCTACATCTCCAATTCTCATCTCTTCCTCTTATGTTTATGTGAACTAACCCTCTTTTGTTAGGCCTAGGCCTTTCTCATCCCTTCTTCTATCTTCTTCTTTCCTTCTTCATTAGGATAGAAACCTCACCAACCTTTAGGACATCCATGCATGTTAACACTTAGGATTATTTTAGTCCCCTTTAGAATTTTTCCTTTGAGATCCTTTGGTGCTCTCTCTTCTCATCTTCAAACTTAATTCTAATTCACTTAATAAAGGTTGAGTACTTTCATGTGACATGAGACTTTGCTATGAGATGCTTGTACGCGTTCCATTTCGGGGCGAGGTGTGAGTCATCACTCGTGGTGGATAGGTCTTAGCATGAGTACCTCACAAAGAAAAGCTAAAAAACACTTCTTAACTAAAAAACCACAAAAACACTTAATAACGATAATAGGCCAGTGTGCTTAAGCCTTCACTTGTGGGCCTAGCTTTGGGGATTTCCTCCATAGATAGGTGTGCCTCTTGCGCATTCCATTTCGGGATGATGTGAGATGTACACATCCCATTGAGTAAGACTTAGGTACACTTATCTATGCAAACTTTCACCCATAAAAGCTTCTAAAAAAACACCAAGCAAGCAACCTTCGGGAATTCTTTTCTCATTCGCTCCGTACGCGAACTTGCTCCTACTTGTCACTTTGCAAGACAGTTACGCACTCGTCGTCCGAGTCTGCAACACCTGAGCAATGGCATAGGCAGTTCAAGCTTTAATTCACAAGCAATTCCCCTTTGTTACCCCTAGTTAGGGGAACTACGGCGTCTCTGATCCTCATTGTCCAGATGAGGTACGTAGGCAGCGGGGTAGGGCCCGTTCGAGCACAATCTTTATTTTCCCTACATTTTTCCTTTTCATTTCTTATTCATTTCTTTTCCAGTTCCAGTTTCTTTTCATTTTCATTTCTTTTGCTGCAGTTTTCATTCCCTCACCCTTTGAAACAGTTTCTTTTGCAAGCGTGGATCCCGTCGGGTACGGCGGACGATCTGGGTGCTAATACCTTCCCAGGTCGTAACCGACTCCCGAACTCAGTCTCTTTGGTTCGCAGGACCTGTGTCCTTCCTTTTCTTTTCCTCCGGTTTGTGCAGCATTACCGTTCCCGTTCTTTTGGGATAAAAATGCCTGGCTGACGACTCTACCTCTTTCCGCGCCACTTTCGCGTTTGTACCAGGATGGAAATCCGGGGAGCGACAGCTGGCGACTCTGCTGGGGAATAAAAGCCAGAATCTCTGGTTCCCCTGTGAGTCTCTCCTAGCGCTTGTGTGTTGCTGTTTCATTGGGTGATGTTTGTTTGCTGTGGCTTGTTGTATTGTTGTTTGTGTACAACTTTATTTACAGCTTTATTTACAGTTTTCAGTATTTATTTTCCGCATCATATATATCATACTGGACTGTCTGGACTGGTTTTCTATTTGGTGGGCTTGGGGGATACTATTTCTGAGAGATAAGCCAAGTACCCGGCTTGAGTGCACCCTAGGATTAGAGTGAACATATTGTACTCGCATGTGACATGATGAGTGGTGATGTGTTTCACGCCCAGATTGCGATTGTCTTGGAAATATCTTGTGTGGGGATTTCCTCCACTTCGGGATAGGACCTTGATAGTTATGTGCATCTAGGGACCGATCATTGAGAACCTTTGTGGAAACAACCCTCTCTAGTGGTGGCAGTGGCAGACCACATTTTGTGGCAAACCCATTCGCACCCGAGGGTCCACTGGGGACTCGCATAGGATGGTCTGGTTCTCTTATAGGAACTCAGTCAAAGCATCTGGTCGTATGACATTAGTCTTATATCCTATGGTCTGAATGTACTATTGTTTCTCGATTTCAGCACTTGAAGCTGAGGACTTATAGGGGATGCTTGTTTTTCCCGGACTCAGCTGAGGCCTCCCTACGTAGTATATAATGCCTAACCGATTCCCTGATTTGGTCATGAGCAATTTCTCGGAAATGGTGAAAGTATTATTGCTATTCGGCTTTGAGAGTCCGTGATGTTTGACCCGGAGCACACCTGTGAGATTGGGAATGGGTTAACAGGTTTGTAGGAACCCTTAACCTCATCATACCCTTGTTACCAGTGCAGTTCATATTATGATACAGTTCCGAAGATCTGGGTTTCTTGTTCTGGTATTCTTGATATTGTAGTCCTGAGATCTTCGTTAGAGAGTTGTGATTATCAGAGAGTGTGACTCAGTGGACTTTTAGTTTGTCAAGTTATTCAGAGGGGCCCTTGTCAGTGTCCAGATTCCAGACAGTCTCAGATGACCATATGTCTTTGCATTTGCATCTGCATTGCATCATTGCATCATTAATCATTGTTTTGTTTTCATTCACAGGTTCATATCTCTACTTCCGGTTCCGGTATCCTCTTCAAAGATGGAAGATCCTCGCAAGCAGAATATTCATTTCAAGTTCTTTGATATCAAGGTTGGCTTGTTGAAAAAGATGGTAAAGCTGATTACACCCAACCAGGTAGAGAGATTCAGAAAATCTTATGGGAGTATTCTTGATGTTGTGATAGAGGTGGATCCTTCCGAGAGGAGTGCCATTCATACATTGCTTCAGTATTATGACACTCAGCTCCGTTGCTTCACATTTCGTGACTTTCAGTTGGGCCCTATGCTGGAGGAGTATGCTCTGATCCTGGGTGTGCCGGTTCGAGACCAAGTTCCTTTTAATTCTGAGATGAGTAGACCGGCACCTGAGGCTATTGCTAAGGCTCTTTATTTGAGCCCTTCTGCTGTGAATTCTTTGACCATTATTAAAGGAGGTGTGTCTGGGTTTTCTTTGGAGGCTCTGGTGAAGAAGGCGGAAGAATTGGCTGTTGAAGAGGAATGGGATGCTGTCTGTGCTATCTTGGCTCTTTCTATCTATGGCATCATTTTGTTTGCTGATATGGAGAAGTTCATAGATATAAACGCCATACATCTCTTTTTGCTGAAGAATCCTGTGCCTACCTTACTCGGGGATTTGTATTACTCAGTTCATTACAAAACTGAGAAGAAAAGAGGAGGTTTGGTCCGTTGCTGCGCTCCGTTATTTCACATGTGGTTCATGAGGCATTTGCCTAGTACGAGAGTGTTTAGTGACCACAGTTTGGTATGGGCTCAGAAGCTGGAAAAGTTGCTTGCCAAGGATGTTAGATGGTTCACTCAAAGGCTGCAAGGTGCACGTTTCATCACTAGCTGTGGGAGTTATCATAGTGTGCCTTTGTTGGGAATAACTGGAGGGATTAATTACAATATAATCCTGTTAAAAAGACAATTGGGATACGCTTTGAGAGATGTGCCTGAAGATTTGAAGCTGACCCCTATTTTCTACTTCTCAGTGAAAGATAATATGCCCTTAGTGAGGAAGGTTGCGGGAGCTTGGAAGTGCATTAAAGGAGAAGGAATAGCTAGCTTTGGGAAGTGCAACAATCAGACATTCCCAGAGTACGAAGCTTGGTTGAAAGACAGAGCCAGAAGAGTTTTGTTACCATTTTCAACACCAGTTCCCCCGGTTGCTGAGTCCATTGATACTGTGCCTCTAGAGGAATTCAAGAAGTTGGAAGCCCAGCTACATGCAGTTAGAGTTGAAAATACTGAGATGGTAAGCCTGTATCACCAAGCCAACAGGGCCAAGATTGAAGCTGAAGAGAAGTTGCTGAAGATGCAGACGACTTTGGAGGCTAAGGAGAAGGACTTTGCAGGAAGAGAAGCACATTTCCGCAGGTTAGGGATGATGGAAGCCCAAAGAGAAGTTGAGCGCAAGAAGAAGTCAAAGACCCTCAAAGATGTTCGTCAGTCTATTGTCTGGCTGAGGGGACAAAGAGAGCAAGAGCTGAAGCAATATAAAGAAAAAGAAGAGTTCTTTGAAGTTCAGATGGCTTACAAAAAAGAAGAGGTGGAGCAGGCCCACAAGATTCGCAGAGAGAAGACCCAACAGCTCGCAGACAGTCAACAAGCCCTCGAAGCAGCACTTAAAGAGATTGAAGACCTCAAGTTGATGGCGAGAGTCAAGAAGGTCAGGTCGGATGATGGAGTTTTAGGATCCTCAAGCGGTGGTTGTGCTTCTTAGTTTGTTTTCTTTGTATCTGGATTACCTACAGGCATGTTGTAGGAGTCCTAGCTGTTTGTTTCTTCTCTGTAAGAACTTGTACCCTATAGGGAATTCTGTTTTATTGTGCCTAATCGGCTGATCTATGTTATGACTATTTTTCACCATTTCTTGGTTTGCTTGCTGTTATGGTTTGAATGTGGTTTCCCGCAAAGGTTTCTGAAAGTCGAGGATCAGTGCCCATCTGGTTTTCTTTGCTAAATACCGGAACCGGGGCATAAATGACCTGTGATTGGGAACATAAACAACTGCATTGCATCCATATAACCTGTTTGTTGTTTTGCAGGTAGTGTCTCAGTTACTAACGTGTTTTGTGTAACAGGCATTATAGCTCCCCGTAAAGTTCGGGAACAACCAGCAGTGCACAGATATCCAACCAAGATTAACAGAGAACGAGTCATGGACCAGATGCAAGCGGACTTGGTAGATCTGAGACAGAGAATGGATAACTTTATGACATTAATGGCCGGCATGGGGAAGAACCAAGAGCGTCTGCGGGAGATGGTTGAGAATCAGAACAGGAACACTGCTGCTGCTGCTACTGTTGACAATCGTACCGGTGCGGGCGCACGTCAGGTTGAACCTCCTATTGCACAGCCAGGAGTGACAATAATCAACGATGGGTTGCATAACCTTCAGATGGACAATCATGATGACCAGTTCACTCTACTTGATGAAGCTGAAGGTCAAGGAGCAGAGATGAACAAGAGGTTTGAAGAGATGGCTGAGCAAATCAAAGCTATTGTCGCTCCCGACAAATGAAGCTGGTTCAGATGAAGGTACAGACGCGAACGGTCGGCGAGAGGGACAATGAGGACACACAGCCGTGAACTCACTGGAGATGAATAGAGTCGCCAGCTAGACATTTTTATCCCGGAGGAAAGGCAATGCTGCATAGACCTAGAAAAAGATATGGATAAGACGGTTGCGAACCAGAGAGACTGAGAAAGGGGGTTGGTTACAACCTGGGAAGGTATTAGCACCCAGATTGTCCGTCGTACTCGACGGGATCCACGCTTGGAAGATTTGTGTTTTAAAGGGGTAGTGTCAGTGCAATTTGTGTATAAAATAGCTGGAAAAGAATGTACAGGTGTCAGTGTAAAAGAAGTGTAGGTGTGATATATACAGTGTCAGTGTAAGAACAAAGATGAGATGCTCATGATAATGAGGCTTAAAGAATAATGCTGAAAGGAGGGGGAATGTACAGAGACTTTTGTTCGATAACCGTTAAGTTATGCCTACGTATCCTCTCGTGCAATGAGGAAGTCAGAACACCGTAGTTCGACCCAAAGAGACTGAAAGATGGATTGACTGATGAACTGCTTGCTTGTCAATGCTCAAGTGTATGACCTGTCTGGCTCAGGTGCTAACTGTCTTGCATTAGATGGAAGAAGCGAGTTCTCGTTTGTGAATGAAGATGATGAGGAAAGAATCCCGAAGGAGACTATTATTGTTTGTTTTTGTGTTTTCAGTCTTTTATTGCTTTTGGAAGTTTGTCATAAGAAAATGAGCTTAAACCTAAACCAATGGGTTAGTAAACTCATCACATCTTCCCTCTGATTAGGGGTAATGAGAATACCTTAAGTGTGAAGTCAGATTCTCACACTTAATCACCTTTTGATGTAGAGTTAAGATCATTAACCTACTTGTGATTATCTAGATGTTTTTGGGATTTTTGTTTAGTGTTGAGTAATGAGGTTAAGCCACAATCATGGATTAAACAGACCCATTACACTATCCTAAAAGAAGGATAATAGATGAGGATGTTTAAGCTGAGGAAAACTCCTCAACTTAATCCATGATTAGGGATTAAACTCATGACAAAACAAGCCTTTGATTAAGTGGATTTATTTAATGGTATGATGATGAAGTGATTTTTATGATTTGTAAGACAACTTGAGGGGGACTTGTCCATTAACACTAGGGTTAGTCCTTCTTAACCAATTAAGGAAGAATTAGAACCCTAATGCAAGGCCCAAGTTACAAGTGTGATGTCTTGATAATTATTGAGTGAATTGATTAAGAGATTTAAACACCTTAAGGGTTCAAGACTTAGGATTAAAGTTATACACTCCATCCTAAGAGAAGGATGCAGGCATAAGCTTAATCACAAAGTCTTAAAGCCTTTAGGGTTTAGTCCCTGATTATGAGATGAGAAGAGAAGACTCAAAGAGAGACACAAAGGTAAAACTATGGGGGGACTAATCAAAACCCTAATTCATTGTCATGCTTGGATGATCCTAAAGTTTGTGAGGTTTGCAAGAACAATCTTCAGAGGAGCCACCAGGAAGCAAATGAACAGGATCAAGAGAAGCAAAGTGACTTGCTTCATTCAAGAAGTCAAGTCACTTGAAGAAAGAAAGTGGGAAGGAGAAGAATGAGCAAGCTCAAACTCAAACACATATAAGAATGCAGCAATGGATGCAAGAGAGATGAAAAGAAAAGTTATGAGAAGTGAAGGCAAATTCACTTCCCAAGTTTACTTACCACCTGAAATGTTAGAAAGAAATGCAATGTAATGCTAGATGAGATGAAATGGCATGATGCAAAGCAAAACCAGAAGCATGTTGATGATGATTATGATGTTATGAGGTGCTGCAAACATGAGGCAAGACATGGGGATGTTCATACAAGATCATGGATGCAAATGATGCAAGTTAAGGAGCATGAACAAGCATGAAAAGTTATGAATCATACAAGACAAATGACATGGCAAACATGAGATGCAATGATCAAAGATGCTTCCTACATGTCTTAAGATGTCAAATGGATCACAAGAATGCACAAAATGCAAAGACAAGTCATGTTATGCAAGGAAATGCAAGAAGGATGCAAGAGAAAGCCCAAATTAGGGTTTATGAATCAAACATCAAACAAAAACCCAAAACAGAAGCAAACCTTAAGATAAAAAATGGAAAATGCCACCCAAAGAAACCCTAAGCCTATACTAAACCAAGGTCCAAAGGGGAGGTCTCAACTCTTAACCAATCTCAAGTTATGATTTTTCTAAGTTATTAGGGTTTTTAGGGTTCCTAAACAAAAGAAATGCCAAACAAATTGAAAATGAGGAATCAAATCATGGCCATTTTATCCTAGAAACTACATGCAAAATAGAAAACAATGCAAGAAGAACCACTGTCCAACTCTTCTCCAATAGGCAGAAATGATTTTTGGAACTTATGATCAAAATAATGCATAAAAAATGATTTAATTCAATGAAAAATTCTTAAAATGCATCAAGATCAAAAAAGAAATTTGGTTTGAAGGTTGGACAATGTTTCTAAATGTCTTAGAACATTTCATGAATTTTTTTATAATTTTTAAATACCTAAAAGTATTTTTAATTAATTAATTCCCATTAATCAATTAAAAATAATCTTTTAAATATTTAAAAATACTTTCTTAATGATGAAAAATAAAATAAAAATGTTTTTGTGTCATAAAAATTATTAAAACTCTTAGGAAAAAGTTTCATAATTTTTATGTATTTTTTGCTATTTTAAAATAAATATGCAAGTTAAATGAAAGAAAATGAATTAAAATTAAAATTAAAATAGGAAGTAATCAGAATGGATGGATGAGATTGATTCTGAGTTTGAAAACGTTGACTGGCGCGTGAATGAAGGGTCCAGATGACTCCTGAGTTAATTAATTATAATTATCCTAATTAAATGAGATTAGGGCAAATGAGTGAATCTGAGCCTTCCATTCGCGCGGGGAGTCAAACAATTCAACGCAATCAATGGTCCAAATTCAAACTGGAATTAATGACCTGAGATTAGGGTTTAATCACTCAGGCGGCCGGAGAAGACTTCCGGTCGTCTTCTCCGGCCAGCTCTCTCCCTGAAAAATCCCCAAATCCCTCAAATCGTACCAAAAATGAAAACTAAGCACACCAAAATGATCCCCATGACCCCCTGAGCTAAAACCCTAGCCCAAACAAATTTCTTCTTCCTCAAAACCATGAATCGAACAGAACAAGTTTTAGGGCAAACCAGTTTCAGAGGCAAATTAAATGCTTATTTCACCACCATTTCAAAAACTAAGAACATCAGGATGATCAGGACAACACAAAGAACAAGTTTGTAACAAGAAAAATGATTTCTGGAAAAATAATTTTCGAGCTACCTGAGATTTGGAGCTTTCAGTTTGAGGACTTTCTGGCCACTTATCCTTGTGCAATCCACTCCACTTGGTCCACAGAAGATGCTTGAATGCTCAAAAGGAGTTTAAGCTTGCTGGATAGTGAGATTCGAAAGCTTCTGCTCAAGCTTGATCAGAAATGGCAATGGAGTTTCTGGAGGTTTCAGGCCATGATGAATGGTTGTTTGTGATCCTGAGGATGAATGAAGAAGGTCTGGAGTGTTTGTTTGTGTGTTTGTGGTTTGTGGAAGGAGATTCGATTGAAACTGCAAAATGAAGTGAGAAATGGCAGTGAGATGTTCAGGCTGTTTCAGGCTTGTGTTCTTGGTGCTGGGTGGTCTATGGAGTGAGGTGAGATGATTGGTGAAGATGGTTTTTGTGTTTGTATGCTGTGGAGAGAAATTCGAAGCAAAATGCAAATGAGAGTGTTTTTGTGAATGTGTTGAATCTGTGAGCTTCAGCCTTGCTTGAAGTGTGTTATGGCCAGCATTTGATCCACATAAACAAAGCCTATTGGTCAGTTGATGTGACTTGGCCTGCTGTGATAGGTGTGGCTACTTTTGCCAAAATGTCAACTTTTGTGTAAGGCAAGTATGGCTTCACTCTAGGCAAGTACAAAGGCTAGGGCTGGCGCAGCATGGTGAGTGTGTGAGGCCAGCTTGATTCAAGGACCAATGCAGCAAGTTGGTGAAGCATGATCATGAGTTTTGCAACTTGGTTACTTTATGGTTCACATGATAAAAATGCCTTGTTACATGAACTAAACACATGTGATCTTGGTTCAAATCTGATTTTGTGGCTTAGAGAAAGTTTGTGTGCTGGTTTGAGATGAATTAGAAGTCACATAATGCATTGGTTCATAACTTTGCAAAATTTCCAAATGAAGCATGCCTTGAAAATTAATGATTTTAGCCAACTTTGCCTTGCCATAACTTTTGATCCAAGAAGAGTTTGATCATGTTCTTGTACTTTTTGAAAAGGGAAAGATGAGATCTACAACTTTCATGACCAAAGTTTTTCCATTTGAAGCATTTTTGGATCAAGAATCAAGGCTTGAAAAATGACCTAAAATGATGCATTCTTGAAAAGTCAACTATGCCCAAAAAGTCAACATTTGCAAAAACCCTAAATTCTTGATTTTTATGAACTTCAACCTTCTTCCATGATCAAATAAAGATCATATACACTCAAAATGATGAAGATCACCCATTGGTTGGGTCATTGGGGGCCTCAGATGCCCTGATTTTGCACTGACTTGTCTGAAAAGTCAACCTTTGATCAGATGACTTCCCCATGGAATTTCTTCATGAAAATTGATATGCATACTCCCTATACCATATAGAGACCAATGGAAACAAGAATGACCAAAAAAATTGGAGTTATGGCCTCTGAAACCAAAACCCTAATTTTCAGTCAACTGTGCAGTTCATCCTGGCTCTGCATCCACTCAAACCCTAGTTCTTGTGATTCCTCTGCATTTTTGACTTTGAGGAGATGAAATATGATATAAGAACACACATGGACCCCTTTGAGTTGATTGGTGGCCTTTGGAATGGCCCAAGATGCTTTGGGATTGCTCAGATCACAAACCCTAGGTGCAGATGCCTTAGAAACTATCCAGTGAATCAAAAATGAGATGTGAGATGATATGTTGGTGTTTATGCATATGAGATGATCACAAGCCATGGTGTGAATGAGTGAGGGCAAATTTGGGGTGTTTACAGCTGCCCCTATTCAAGCATGAGTTAGCTGTGCAGGATGTAAGCTACGGCTTAACAGGCAAACAAGGTAACTTGTGGTTGAATACCAAGACAGTCCAAAATTTGCACTCACAAAATGAAGAAGAAAAGGGATATAGATTGTAAAAGGAAAATAAAGTATATTGTAAAGTGGGCGACGGAGGACGACCGTCGAGCAGAGGACGACTGCTGGGTAAAGAGCAATGACGGGGACGGCCGACATGCTGGGAAAGTGTAGGAAATAAAACAATGACGGGGACGGCCGACATGCTGGGGATAAAAGGTAAAGCTAAGACGGGGACGACCGACTAGCTGGGGAAAAGGTAAAGCTAAGACGGGGACGGCCGACTAGCTGGGGAAAAGGTAAAGCTAAGACGGGGACGGCCGACTAGCTGGGAAAAATAAAATATCACGATGGGGACGGCCATCGAGATAAAGCTGTAAAATTCTCTGGGGGTTAATGAAACATGACGGGGACGGCCATCAAGTTCATAAAGGTAAAGTAACCAACGATGGGGACGGCCATCGGGCTAGAAGGAAAAAGGACCACGACGGGGACGGCCATCGGGCTAGAAGGAAAAGGGACCACGACGGGGACGGCCATCGGGTTAAAGAATAAATGAAATAAACAGATGATGGGGTACGGCCATCAAAGGTGAAGGACGATCACCTAGCAGGGGACGGCTGCTCTGTTGGGGATAAAAGAAATATGATGGGGACGGCCATCAAAGGTGGAGGACGACCACCTGGCAGGGTACGGCTGCTGAAAATATCAACGATGGGGACGACCATCAGATAGAAAAGGTCAACGATGGGGACGGCCATCGGACGAGCATGATGGAGGACGACCATCAAGAAGTGGAGGACGACCACTCAGCAGGGTACGGCTGCTCTCGAGGTTATCATGACACGGGACGAGTGTCAGATAAACAAAATCAACAATGGGGACGGCCATTGGATAAAGTGATGAAGGACGATCATCAAGAGGTGGAGGACGACCACCTAGCAGGGGACGGCTGCTAAAATCAACGATGGGGACGGCCATCGGATGAGCATGATGGAGGACGACCATCAAGAAGTGGAGGACGACCACTCAGCAGGGTACGGCTGCTCTCAAAGGTATCATAACACAGGACGAGTGTTAGATAAAAAGAAAATTGGTTGGTGATCTACTGGGGATATAGTGAACACGGACGAGCGTTCACAACCAAGAAAGGAAAGTATAAGTATTTGGTATTGTGTATAGATTAAAGATGCGGACGAGCATCCTTAAGGCTATGATACGGACGAGTATCATGTAGAAACAAACTGACACATGTTCGGAGATGATGATACGGACGAGTATCAACTGGTTAACAAGGAACACGGACGAGTGTTGCATCTGAAAGGACTCTTCTGGGGGAATAGTAGACACGGACGAGCATCTATATTCAAGAAGACACAAGTGTTTGACACGGTGTATGGATTAAAGATGCGGACGAGCATCCTTAAGACTTATGATACGGACGAGCATCATGTAGAAACAGACACTAGACGCAATGTTCTGAGATGATGATACGGACGAGTACCAACTGATTAACAAAGAACAAGGACTACTGTCGAATCTGTGGGGATACGAGTGATGATGTATACAAGATATGGACGAGTATCTGTGTAAGTGTACCATGAGTGGTGAGTATTGTATTGTATAGATGAGTGTTTTAACTGCTGGGGAGAGTGACACGGACGGGTGTCAAAAGAGAAAAGTATAATATTAACAAGTATATGAGTTGATGAAAGTGTACGCGACTGTGCTGGGGATATGACACGGACGGGTTCCAAGAAAAGTGTATGTATAGGTATATGTGAGTGCAAAGAGGACCTCTTTGGCTTTCTGCTGGGATATGACACGGACGGGTGTCAGGACGTATCTGTAATAAGGGTGATTTGCTTGTAAAGAGTGTTCAGGCGACTTTACTGGGGAAAGATGACACGGACGGGTGCCAAAAGGTGTATATACTGGTGTTTGTGATTTGAGAGGCAGCTGCTTTTGCTGGGACTCTGGTGGGGACTCTGGGGGAAAGTAATCTGTATTCTGATGAGTGGTTACTAATCACAAGCGTTCGATTCACAACATGACTTATGATTATGCTATGTATTTGATTTTTTTTTTTTTGCCGTAATGCTCCGTATCAGGCGGAATGCTACGCTCTGGGGGGTGAATATGATGCGGATGCCATGATTATGCAAAGGGGGCACAGATCCGGGATTCGGATCCCATTGCTGCGAAGATCTCTGGATGATCTGCTTGAAGTGAACATCCCAGCTGGGGATGAGATCATTGGTAGATCTAATGATGTATCTGCTCGGGGATATAGGTCACTGATTGACATATCCTTATAATACGGGACCCAGCTGGGGTTTGTAGAAGCTTCCTGTACTCTGTTGTGACTTCTGCGCTGCTCTTCTGGATAGAGGCTGGGGAAGGTGTGGGGAGATGATTCCCTGATTTCTGCATTCTGCTGAGGAAGAATGGCAACTCGGCTGGGGAATTGTGAGAGGCAACTCAGCTGGGGAGAGCAACAAGAGGCAACTCAGCTGGGGATAGAGCATTTCAGATGCTGAGATTGAGTGTATGTTGATTTGGCAACTTCGCTGGGGAAATGGACACCTTCCAGTGCCACGTGGAAGATAGGCCGAGTTGATAATGATTTGCCAGCTTGCTGAAACGTAACTTGCATGCCCCAGGTTGCGTTCTGGATACCTGCAATCCTGCAAAGATAAGGAGACGCACAAAAGGTCCCGAGGTATCCCTTACCGGATTCCGTCATAGGAGTTAAGTACTTTCGAGAATAATCACATTCCCTGTAAGCATGTGTTTTTATTTTTAGAGAAAGGCATCTGTACTTATGCAATTGTATTTTTAGAGATATCAGACGACTCTTTGCAAAACATAAATGTAAAACGAAACATGACCGAAAATCTGATTTTATTAATTCATGTGCCCTGAATTGGCGAGATACAGTCAAGGAAACATATCTCCTGAAATGAAGAGACTGTTACAAATTGAGAAACAAAAAGCTGGCAGTGTTGACGAGGTTTTCAAGGAGCTTCCTCCTTCTGCTATGACTCGTATGACAACGACGTTCTTCTCGTCTTGCTTTTTGAAGAAAGTTGATTCTGATTGAAGCTTGATCCTTTGGAGCTTACCAAGTTGTAGATGATACAGACGAATTCAGAATGCAGTTGTTCGCTTATTCCCTTGTTTTGCATGGATCGCCCTTTCGGGTTTTCAATCCATCGGGATACCCATTTTTGCCTGAGCTGTCCAATGCGGCTTTTCAACTCAGCGGGTGTACGTTTTTTCATTTATTTCCCTTATTTTTGCCCGAGTCTTTTATTCTGTTTTTGACTCGCCGGGATGCCCTATTTTTGCCTGGACTTACATTCTGTTTTTATGTCCAGCGGGTCATTTTATGCGAAGTATTTTTTAACTGCATCTGAATTCACAAGGGATGGGAAATCTTCACCATCCATGGTGCTGAGCATCAGTGCTCCACCAGAGAAAACTTTCTTTACAACGAATGGTCCTTCATAATTTGGAGTCCATTTTCCCCTGTAGTCTGTATGAGGAGGGAGGATTCTTTTCAACACAAGATCCCCTACTTGGTACTCTCGGTGCCTGACTTTCTGATCGAAGGCCCTCTTCATTCTCTTCTGATATAACTGCCCATGGCAGATTGCAGCCAATCTTTTCTCTTCGATCAGACCTAGTTGTTCGAATCGGGACCGAACCCATTCTGCTTCACTCAGTTTAACATCCATTAATACCCGTAACGAGGGTAGTTCAACTTCAACAGGTAGGACCGCTTCCATACCATATACAAGCTGATAAGGTGTTGCCCCAGTGGACGTTCTGATTGACGTGCGGTACCCATGCAAGGCAAACGGTAGCATTTCATGCCAGTCTTTGTAGGTGATTACCATCTTCTGCACAATCTTCTTGATATTCTTGTTAGCTGCCTCAACAACGCCATTCATCTTTGGCCTGTAAGGAGAAGAATTGTGATGTTGGATCTTGAAGTCCCGGCACAGCTCTGCCATCATTTTGTTGTTTAAATTGGAACCATTATCAGTAATGATTCGCTCGGGCACTCCATACCGACAGATGATGTCTCTCTTCAGGAATCGGGCTACCACTTGCCTAGTAACATTTGCATATGAGGCTGCTTCAACCCACTTGGTGAAATAGTCAATGGCGACCAGGATGAATCTGTGACCATTTGAAGCAGTCGGCTCAATCTTGCCAATCATATCAATACCCCACATAGCAAAGGGCCATGGTGAAGACATGATGTTCAAAGGATTGGGAGGCACATGCACCTTATCTGCATAGATCTGGAATTTATGGCATTTTCTGGCGTAAGCACAACAGTCTGCATCCATTGTGATCCAGTAATAGCCTGATCTTAGCAATTTCTTAGCCATGGCATGCCCTCCTGCGTGGGTACCAAAAGATCCTTCGTGCACTTCATGCATCAACAAATCTGCTTCCGTCTTGTCAACACATCTGAGGAGTACCATGTCAAAGTTCCTTTTGTATAAAGACCCATCAGTGTTCAGAAAGAAACTACCAGCAAGCCTTCTCAAAGTCTTCTTATCATTGGAAGATGCCCCAGGTGGGTATGTCTGATCCTCCAAGAAGCACTTAATGTCGTGGAACCAAGGCTTATCATCCTTGACAACATCCGCTGCAAATACATATGCTGGTCTATCAAGTCTAGACACTGAAATCTGGGGTACAAAGTTAGCCGTTTGAACTTTGATCATGGATGAAATGGTAGCAAGAGCATCCGCAAACTGATTCTCGTCCCGAGGGATATACTCAAGCTTGACCGTTGTGAAGAAAGTCAATAACCTTCTTGTATAATCCCTGTAAGGTATCAGATGATCTTGGTGGGTGTACCATTTTCCATTGGTTTGATTAACTACCAGAGCTGAATCTCCGAATACGGTCAATGTCTTGATCCTGAGGTCAATGGCTTCCTCAAGACCCATAATGCAAGCTTCGTATTCAGCTTCGTTGTTAGTGCAGTTGAAAGTGAGTTTTGCCGAGAAAGGCATGTGAACTCCTTTAGGTGTAATGAGTACTGCACCAACTCCACGGCCACTCATGTTAACAGCCCCATCAAACATCATAGTCCATTCTTCCTCCAGGTCAGGCCCTTCGGTGTGAATAGGCTCTTCATGATCTTTTGCTTTTAGGAACATGATGTCTTCATCAGGGAAGTCAAACCTCATAGGCTGGTAGTCATCAATGGGTTGCTCAGCCAGATATTCAGATAGTACACTGCCCTTGATGGCTTTCTGAGATGTGTACTGTATGTCGTATTCTGTGAGAATCATCTGCCATCTTGCAACCCGTCCGGTAAGAGCTGGCTTCTCGAAAATGTACTTAACTGGATCCATTTTTGAGATCAATAAGGTAGTGTGGGTCAACATATACTGCCTCAGTCGGCGAGCAGCCCACGCTAAAGCACAACAAGTTTTCTCGAGCAGTGAATAACGTTGTTCACAGTCGGTAAACTTTTTGCTTAGGTAGTATATTGCATACTCTTTTCGACCAGACTCGTCATGCTGGCCCAGCACACACCCCATTGACTCTTCTAATACTGTCAAGTACATAATCAGAGGTCTTCCTTCTACTGGCGGCATAAGGATTGGAGGTTCCTGTAAGTACTCTTTGATCTTGTCAAAAGCCTTCTGGCAATCTTCGTTCCACCTGACCGTCTGTTCTTTTCTTAACAGCTTGAACAAGGGTTCACAGGTTGCTGTGAGGTGAGATATGAACCGTGAAATGTAGTTCAATCGACCTAAGAACCCTCGAACTTCTTTCTCAGTTTTCAGCGCAGGCATCTCTTGAATGGCTTTGACTTTATCAGGGTCAACTTCAATCCCTTTCTCGCTTACAATAAAGCCCAGCAGCTTACCGGATCGCACCCCGAATGTGCATTTGTTGGGGTTCAGCTTTAGTTGGTATTTTCTCAGACGTTTGAACAATTTGAGCAGATTCACCAGGTGTTCTTCCTCTGTAAGGGACTTGGCAATCATATCATCCACATAACACTCGATTTCCTTGTGGATCATATCGTGGAATAATGTCACCATAGCCCGTTGGTATGTTGCACCAGCATTCTTCAGTCCGAATGGCATCACTTTGTAACAGAACGTGCCCCAAGGTGTAATGAATGTTGTCTTCTCCATGTCTTCAGGTGACATCTTGATCTGATTATATCCTGAAAATCCATCCATGAAGAAGAATACCGAGAACTGAGCCGTGTTATCCACCAATACATCAATGTGAGGTAATGGGAAGTCATCCTTCGGGCTGGCTCTGTTCAGATCCCGGTAGTCAACACACATTCTTACTTTGCCGTCCTTCTTAGGCACAGGTACTATGTTAGCAACCCACGGCGGATAGCTAGTCACAGCAAGGAACCCGGCGTCCCATTGCTTTTGTACCTCTTCCTTGATTTTCATAGCCATGTCTGGGCGAGTTCGGCGCAACTTCTGTTTAACTGGCGGGCATTCTTCCCTCAGAGGCAGCTTGTGCACAACAATGTCGGTATCCAACCCTGGCATATCTTGATACGACCAAGCAAACACATCAACATACTCCTGAAGCAGATCTACCAGTTGCCTCTTCACTGAATCTTACAGGCAGGCCCCAATTTTAACTTCTTTCACGTCTTCGTCAGTACCAAGATTAATCACTTCAATCTCCTCCTGATGAGGAGCAATAACCTTTTCCTCCTGTCTCAACAACCTGGCTAGCTCTTCAGGAAGCTCATATTCTTCATCAACCCCTTCATCAGCTTGATTGATCGGATTGTCAAAGTCATACGATGTCATAGCCGTGCTGTTGTCGGTGCTGTCAGGAAGGCACTCTCTGCAAGGGTTAAGTTTGTTCATTTTAGTGATTGATTTTAATCTTGCTTTAGAAAAAGTGAAATGAAGTTATCATTTTGAAAACACCGCCATTTATTTTTGTACAAAAAGAAAAATGGAAAAACAATGAGCATAAAAGAAAAAAGACTCGTTTGCAAAAATATGTCTGATATTTCATTAATTTAATCTTGTTTGCACAAAAGTACAGATGGCCCTGGTTACAAAATGAGTCTTGTCATCTTGGGCAAGATGCAAGACTTGGATGCATGCTATAAAAAATACAGGAAATAATAATTACTCTGCATGAGTAACTCTTATAATTTCCTGGGAAGACCAGTTCGAGACACTGCTCCCCGGGATCTTCGGACGAATCCAATTCTCCAGATTGCGCTCCTCTTCCAGCTCGTCTTCCAGACAGTTGATAGCATCGGGGGTAAGCATCCCCCCACTGACAAAACCAGGCTCTGCAGCAGCCTTTGCTTGATGTTGAGTTGGTCTGTAACCCAACCCAAATTTGTCCTTCTTCTCCTCCACAGCTAAGACCTTGCCCCAGCCTAGGGCAGTTCCTTCCTCAACAACCTTCCGGGCTTGTTGGTAAGACGACATGGAGATACCTGACACAGCAGATGCTTCATTGACATTCAAGGCTTCAAAACCTTGGCTCATTGTTTCATGGATCTCCCCATCCATCTCAATGTATTTGTAAGTAGCCAGATGGCTAACAAAGATATCCTCTTCCCCACAGATTGTGACAACTTGACCTTCCCACTCAAATTTTAACTTTTGGTGAAGGGTAGACGTTACTGCGCCGGCGGCGTGAATCCAGGGTCTACCCAACAAACAGCTGTAGGCGGGCTGAATGTCCATCACATAAAAGATAGTTTTAAAGGTCTGCGGGCCAATTGTCACAGGCAGCTCAATCTCTCCCAGAACCGATCTCTTCGAACCATCAAAGGCTCTTACCACCAGGTTGCTGGGTCTCAATGCCAATCCATCATATTCTAACTTCACCAGAGCCTTCTTTGGTAAGACATTCAGGGAAGAACCTGTGTCCACCAGCACATGAGAAAGGACAGCTCCTTTGCATTCCAGGGTTATGTGCAAGGCTTTGTTGTGGTTGCGGCCATCCGCTGTCAAGTCAGAATTGGTAAACCCTAGCCCATTGCTAGCAGTAACATTTCCAACCACGGTTTCCAATTGGTTGACAGTAATCTCCTCAGGCACGTAAGCTGCGTGCAAGACTTTAAGTAGTGCATTCCGATGGGCTTCGGAGCACATAAGCAGTGAGAGGATAGAGATTTTGGATGGCGTCTGGTGAAGCTGATCCACAATTTTATAATCACTCTTTTTGATGATTCGCATAAACTCATCAACTTCCTGATCAAATGGAGTTTTCAGGGCTTCTTTGGCAACTTGGTCTTCCTGCACCGGGCCTTTTCCTTTTGCCTTGGCAGCAGCTTCTGCTTCGGCAGTAGGTCTTTGAACTTGTGAAGCAAAGAGACGTCCGCTTCGAGTGAAGCCTCCGCCTCCCCCCACATTATCTACTTGTGGTGCAGGTGTTGATGTTTCCAGAGTGATTCTTTTTCCTTCGCAATACAAGTCAGAGCCATAGTGCCAGGGGATGGCCCTATTGCTTTCATATGGTACTGGTCCAGGCACCGTGACAGTGACCGGACTGATTGCTGCTGCTGAAGGGACTGTTATTGTTTGTGGATCATAAAAGATTGTAACTGGTGCTCTGGCGGGAGCAGCACCTTCTGAATGGTAGGCAGAGTTATTTTCAGGATCGTAGAATATGGTAACAGTGGAGACATCTTCATGATTGATTGCTGGTGTTGTAGGAGGTGTTGTTGGAAGGACTGATGTTGTTGCTGAGGGAGATTCGAAATGGAATGAAGCTGAAGTTGTAGTAGGAGAAACTGTTGAAAACTGATCATTTGGGAGGACAGATGAAGTACTGGTTGATGTTGCTGGTGAGTTGTCGGGAACAATAGTTGCTGTAGTTGTAGGAGGTTCTGAAACCGTTGTTGATGAAGTTGCCGGATTTGTTGGGAATGATGTAGTGATCTGTAGCAGGCCACTCTGAATAAGGCTGTCAATGCCATTCCTCAGGTCCTCGCACCCATTCCATGAAATATTGCAATAGGGACACCCTAGTTCACATCCCGGAAATATTTGGTTTTCACGGAGTTGAGCTTTGATTTCCACCAATGGCGTCCGGATCTGATCCACACTTGTTATTAAATAAGACGGTTGGTCTTCTTCAATAGCGTTAATTCGGGGACCACCATGGTTTGGCATAGGGTTTTTATTGACATTGGGCGGAGGTGCAAAATTCAGAGCCTTGGAGTCTACCAAGTCTTGTACCTTCATATGCAGAGCCCTGCATTTTTCTGTACTGTGACCAGGTGCGTTCGAGTGAAAAGCACACCTAGCATTGGAGTCATAGTTCCTTGGTAGACTGTTGGGATCCGGAGGTGCCAACGTTCTTAGCTCAACCAGGTTGAGTTTCAGAAGTTGTGGCAGCAAGGCAGCATACGGCATTGGGATCGGGTCGATCACTCGGTTAGC
Source organism: Lathyrus aphaca (assembly GCA_963966055.1). NCBI lineage: Eukaryota > Viridiplantae > Streptophyta > Magnoliopsida > Fabales > Fabaceae > Lathyrus > Lathyrus aphaca. The sequence goes on along the minus strand of OZ014521.1, from coordinate 295,090,587 downwards.
TTGGGATGGTCTTTGTTGGAATGGCCTTTGTTGATTGTTGTTGTTGGAGTTGTTGTTGAAGTTCCTTGGAGGATACTGATTCTGCTGATACTGAGGTTGTTGTTGGAAGTTTTGTTGAGGAGGTTGATAGACTGGCTGAGGATGAGCTGGAGCAGGGATAGTGACTGCTGCTATTGACCTCTGAGCATATTGGGGCCTACCCCTGTTGGTGTGAATGGCGTTGGTCTCGCCAGTTCTTCTCGGGCCTGCAAAAGGCTTTCTTGTGTTACTGGACGAGCTTGCACCGTTATCGGAAATTTTGCCCATTTTCAACAGGCTTTCAATTCTCTCCCCAGCTATGACAACATCTGCGAAGCTGGTGGAAGAGAAAGCCGCTAACCTGTCAATATACGTTCCCTGGAGAGTGTTCATAAACATGTCTGCCATTTCCCTTTCAGACATAGGGGGTTGAACGGCGGCAGCCAATTGCCTCCATCTCTGGGCATATTCCCGGAAACTTTCCCTTGACGACTGTGACATTCCCATTAGGAGAGTCCTGTTGGGCGCCATGTCTAAGTTGTATTGATACTGTCGGATGAAGGCCTCTGCCAGGTCCTTCCAGCATCTCACATTTGCCCTTGTCAAATGGGAATACCATTCCCTCGAAGCTCCGGTCAAGCTATCTTCAAAATAGAACATCCACAATTTCTCATCCATTGTATAGGCCTTCAGCCTTCCCAGAAATGATTGTAGATGAGTCCGGGGGCATGAAGTCCCATTATACTTTTCGAAACAAGGAGGCTTGAACTTATGGGGGATCCTGACCCCGTCTACGAAACCCATGTCCATGACGTCGAAACCCAAAGAATTTTGAGATTCTAAGGACCTCAACTTCTCAGCTATTTCTTCCAATCGTCTATCATAAGTTTCCTCTCCAGCACCCATTACTGTATACTAGTCCTCCTGAGGATCTTCTTGAAGTACTCTGGCTGCTGTGGCTGTCCCTTGGACATTTGCAGGAATGTTAATCTCAGGATGTAGATGTGGACCAAACACAGGGGGGTTAACATGGGGTTGCACCCGTTCATTGTTACTTGTGCCGGCAGTCCCCACATGGGGCTCCTCTTGATTCCTTCCTTCTACCAAAGTTCTGAGCCTCTCCTGGCTTTGAGCTAAGTTGTTCATCACTTCCATGAATTGTGTTATCTGAGTTCTCATCTCCAACCTTTCGTTGGCCATCTGGTTTCTGACCTCTGTAAGGTCTTGTTGCATCTGGTCCATCTGGATTCCCGGAAGGTTGTTTCTAGTTGGGTACCTGTGTGGCCTGTTGAGGGGAAATACCCGGCGGCGAGCAATAATTCCTGAGATTTACAACAGAGGTTAGCAACAACAAAACAAAAACCTACAAAACAAACAAAAGGGTTAGCATGCAATGCAGTTATGCTTATTTGTTCTCAAGGTATCCGGTTTGGCCTTCAGTTTTGACCCTTCCAGACCCTTGAAGATGCTGCTGTTGAAGTTGCTTTTGATGTGAACCCAGATAGAAACCAACACAAATATATTACAAAGGTGAAATAATACAATTTGTTCATTTTACAACACCGGCCCCCTAAGGGGTCAAAACACATCACAAAAAACAAAAGTACATGGAAAAGGAACAACAACAAGCAAATGATCAAACTCCAAGGCCAAACTCATCCTCACGAACTTCCTTGAGAAGTGCTTCGGTCACAGGATCAGCCGGATGCTCCGTGAGACTTCTGATGAGAAGGTTTCTTGTTGCAACAACTGCAGTCAATTTCTTGTTCTGACTTTGGTCCTTAGACCTCTTTACTCCTGCTTTGATTTTCAGCTCTGATATTTCCTCCTGGGCTGCTGCCAGGGCTTTTTCCATCTGCTCCATCTTGTCCTGAACTCTCTTGTCTTCTAGAGTACGGGCCTCAGTGATCCGGACCCACCTGGCCTGACTCTCTTTCAAATACAAGTCTGTCCTTGCTCTCTGGAACTGGGCTTCTTTACAAGCATTCTTCAGAATCTGTTCACCAGCTTTGGACTTGTTGATATAATCCCCAGACTTCTCAATCTTAGTCAAGTGTTCCATCCTCAATTTCTCCAATCTTTCAATCTCCCTCACACCTTCACTCCTCTCCCGGAGGGTCTTCTGCAAGGCTTGGGTTAGCTTCTCATTTCTTTCCTTCAGGCTCTCAAACTCTTCCAAACTGATAGTGGCAGGGGGTGGTGCTGAAGATGACTCAGGCATGTCTTCTATGGTAAAGGGCATTCCAGAGAATTGGGCCCTGACGTGGGACCACTCATAATATTGGACTGATGCTACATTATTGCACTTCCCTAGAATGGTGACTCCCTTAGTTTGAACATGATCCCAGGCCCAGGCAGCCTGCCTAACAATTACCAGACTAATCTTGTTCTCACAGTAGAGGGTCTCAACCAAGTCTTGCTCCCTGGGAGTATGGACCAGTGCATAGCCTAATTGCCTCCTGAACAGCAGAGGGTTGTAATTGATACTTCCCTTGACCCCTATTAAAGGCACATTGGGGAAGTGCCCACAGCTTGTAATGATATCTCTGCCCTTGGTGTTTTGAGTACACCATCTGATGTCTGCTGAAGTGAGAGTAGTGAGCCTCTTAGCCCAGTTGCTTTGCTGATGAGGATTTAGAAATGCATCTGTCCTGGGTAGATGCCTGAGAAGCCAAGCATGAAATAATGGAGCACAACACCTCACTATCCTTCCCCTCTGCTTCTCATTCTTCTGATGTACTGAGTAATAGAGATCACCCAGTAAAGTTGGCACTGGGTTCTTCAGGATGAACAAATGGATTGCATTCTTGCTGATGAATCGGGGCTCATCTGCAAACAACACAATTCCATATACACTTAAGGCCAACAGAGCACAAACAGCTTTCCACTCCCCCAGGGAGGCTTTCAGACTAGCTTGAGAAATAAGGAAGTCCAGATGAAATCCAGGGATCCCAGCTTTAGAGGCCATATGTTGCTCAATCAAAGCAGGTTCCAGGTGCAAAGCTTTTGCTATCTCTCCATTGCTGGGAAAGACCATTTCAGGGTTGAAAGGGATTTCTCTCCTGATAGGCAGACCAATCAATGATGAGTATTCTTCTAATAGAGGGCCCAACTGGAAGTCTTGAAAGGTGAAACATCTCAATGGGGGGTCATAAAACTGAATGCAGGTGTGGATGAGGCTCCTCTGTGAAGGGTCCAGATCCATAACCATATCTAGTATATCTCCATAGCTTTCCCTGAACAATGGTATGTGATCTGGAGTGATCAGGGTCTGGATCCTCCTGATGTCTGATAAGTCTGGTTGGAAGAAATGATAAGTGATGTTGCTTTTCTTTGGAGCCATGATGTTGAGACTGAGTAGAATAAGTGCTGATGAAGATGCTGAGGAGTGGGCCACTGGCTGGCTAGTGCAAGTAACTGAAGTATATGGCTGACAGGCTGAAGCAAGTGCTGGTGGAGACAGGTCAAAACTGCAGATGGGGTCAAAACCGAAACCAAAGATGAAGGTGGACACCCTGAAACACAAATAAGCACATGTTAATATGATGCAATGGGTATGTATGCAAATGATATGCAAAGGGTTTGTGACTGAGCTGGATCTGATTAACTGCCTTGATATAGATCCATGTGTGTTCAAGAATTCCAGATGGAGGTCTAAAAATCCAGTAGCCAAGGTAGGGGACTCAAATAAAGAGTCACATGTCCAGGGTTTAGAATCACAAGAACTATCCAACATGGAGTACTCTTAAACAAAATCAAAGTAACAGGGTATTCTGAGGTCAAGGTACCTGCAAACCTGTAAACAGCCAAACCCCCTCACAGGTGGTGTTCTAAAACAAGGATCCTCAGACTTGGATCAGTTATGAGAAGTGTAAACACTTCTAACCCGGAGGTACAGTGTTTACAATAACCATAAAAGTTCCTCCTCTAATTCACCTCAGTTTCTGAAGGTCAATACTAAAAGGTCATCCAGACTTAGCAGGCTTCCCAGATAGCCCTAGCATTGTAGGAAATCTGCAACACAGAGTTCTCAAGAAGAAACCCATATCTGAACCGTGTTTCATATTCCCGCACCAGACCGAAATGGAATGGGAAAGAATATGATTCACTCTAGCCTAAGTGTCACTCAGGTCCCAGGTATAGGACCTTAACTCTCAATGAATCACCCACCCACCAAGGCAAACAACAGATCCAGCCAGCAACAATGACAATATGATATATACAAATGCAATAAAGAAAGCATTAAAGTAACTTGTACATAAGGCAATAAACAAAAATAAATACAAGCACAAACAAGCACATAACACCCCAGTAAACACAAATCAAACAAGCGCTAGGAGGAACCCACAAAAAGAACCAGAAGCCCTGGTTGCAATATAAGGATCCCCAGCAGAGTCGCCAAGCTGTCGCTCCCGACAAATGAAGCTGGTTCAGATGAAGGTACAGACGCGAACGGTCGGCGAGAGGGACAATGAGGACACACAGCCGTGAACTCACTGGAGATGAATAGAGTCGCCAGCTAGGCATTTTTATCCCGGAGGAAAGGCAATGCTGCATAGACCTAGAAAAAGATATGGATAAGACGGTTGCGAACCAGAGAGACTGAGAAAGGGGGTTGGTTACAACCTGGGAAGGTATTAGCACCCAGATTGTCCGTCGTACTCGACGGGATCCACGCTTGGAAGATTTGTGTTTTAAAGGGGTAGTGTCAGTGCAATTTGTGTATAAAATAGCTGGAAAAGAATGTACAGGTGTCAGTGTAAAAGAAGTGTAGGTGTGATATATACAGTGTCAGTGTAAGAACAAAGATGAGATGCTCATGATAATGAGGCTTAAAGAATAATGCTGAAAGGAGGGGGAATGTACAGAGACTTTTGTTCGATAACCGTTAAGTTATGCCTACGTATCCTCTCGTGCAATGAGGAAGTCAGAACACCGTAGTTCGACCCAAAGAGACTGAAAGATGGATTGACTGATGAACTGCTTGCTTGTCAATGCTCAAGTGTATGACCTGTCTGGCTCAGGTGCTAACTGTCTTGCATTAGACGGAAGAAGCGAGTTCTCGTTTGTGAATGAAGATGATGAGGAAAGAATCCCGAAGGAGACGATTATTGTTTGTTTTTGTGTTTTCAGTCTTTTATTGCTTTTGGAAGTTTGTCATAAGAAAATGAGCTTAAACCTAAACCAATGGGTTAGTAAACTCCTCACATCTTCCCTCTGATTAGGGGTAATGAGAATACCTTAAGTGTGAAGTCAGATTCTCACACTTAATCACCTTTTGATGTAGAGTTAAGATCATTAACCTACTTGTGATTATCTAGATGTTTTTGGGATTTTTGTTTAGTGTTGAGTAATGAGGTTAAGCCACAATCATGGATTAAACAGACCCATTACACTATCCTAAAAGAAGGATAATAGATGAGGATGTTTAAGCTGAGGAAAACTCCTCAACTTAATCCATGATTAGGGATTAAACTCATGACAAAACAAGCCTTTGATTAAGTGGATTTATTTAATGGTATGATGATGAAGTGATTTTTATGATTTGTAAGACAACTTGAGGGGGACTTGTCCATTAACACTAGGGTTAGTCCTTCTTAACCAATTAAGGAAGAATTAGAACCCTAATGCAAGGCCCAAGTTACAAGTGTGATGTCTTGATAATTATTGAGTGAATTGATTAAGAGATTTAAACACCTTAAGGGTTCAAGACTTAGGATTAAAGTTATACACTCCATCCTAAGAGAAGGATGCAGGCATAAGCTTAATCACAAAGTCTTAAAGCCTTTAGGGTTTAGTCCCTGATTATGAGATGAGAAGAGAAGACTCAAAGAGAGACACAAAGGTAAAACTATGGGGGGACTAATCAAAACCCTAATTCATTGTCATGCTTGGATGATCCTAAAGTTTGTGAGGTTTGCAAGAACAATCTTCAGAGGAGCCACCAGGAAGCAAATGAACAGGATCAAGAGAAGCAAAGTGACTTGCTTCATTCAAGAAGTCAAGTCACTTGAAGAAAGAAAGTGGGAAGGAGAAGAATGAGCAAGCTCAAACTCAAACACATATAAGAATGCAGCAATGGATGCAAGAGAGATGAAAATAAAAGTTATGATAAGTGAAGGCAAATTCACTTCCCAAGTTTACTTACCACCTGAAATGTTAGAAAGAAATGCAATGTAATGCTAGATGAGATGAAATGGCATGATGCAAAGCAAAACCAGAAGCATGTTGATGATGATTATGATGTTATGAGGTGCTGCAAACATGAGGCAAGACATGGGGATGTTCATACAAGATCATGGATGCAAATGATGCAAGTTAAGGAGCATGAACAAGCATGAAAAGTTATGAATCATACAAGACAAATGACATGGCAAACATGAGATGAAATGATCAAAGATGCTTCCTACATGTCTTAAGATGTCAAATGGATCACAAGAATGCACAAAATGCAAAGACAAGTCATGTTATGCAAGGAAATGCAAGAAGGATGCAAGAGAAAGCCCAAATTAGGGTTTATGAATCAAACATCAAACAAAAACCCAAAACAGAAGCAAACCTTAAGATAAAAAATGGAAAATGCCACCCAAAGAAACCCTAATCCTATACTAAACCAAGGTCCAAAGGGGAGGTCTCAACTCTTAACCAATCTCAAGTTATGATTTTTCTAAGTTATTAGGGTTTTTAGGGTTCCTAAACAAAAGAAATGCCAAACAAATTGAAAATGAGGAATCAAATCATGGCCATTTTATCCTAGAAACTACATGCAAAATAGAAAACAATGCAAGAAGAACCACTGTCCAACTCTTCTCCAATAGGCAGAAATGATTTTTGGAACTTATGATCAAAATAATGCATAAAAAATGATTTAATTCAATGAAAAATTCTTAAAATGCATCAAGATCAAAAAAGAAATTTGGTTTGAAGGTTGGACAATGTTTCTAAATGTCTTAGAACATTTCATGAATTTTTTTATAATTTTTAAATACCTAAAAGTATTTTTAATTAATTAATTCCCATTAATCAATTAAAAATAATCTTTTAAATATTTAAAAATACTTTCTTAATGATGAAAAATAAAATAAAAATGTTTTTGTGTCATAAAAATTATTAAAACTCTTAGGAAAAAGTTTCATAATTTTTATGTATTTTTTGCTATTTTAAAATAAATATGCAAGTTAAATGAAAGAAAATGAATTAAAATTAAAATTAAAATAGGAAGTAATCAGAATGGATGGATGAGATTGATTCTGAGTTTGAAAACGTTGACTGGCGCGTGAATGAAGGGTCCAGATGACTCCTGAGTTAATTAATTATAATTATCCTAATTAAATGAGATTAGGGCAAATGAGTGAATCTGAGCCTTCCATTCGCGCGGGGAGTCAAACAATTCAACGCAATCAATGGTCCAAATTCAAACTGGAATTAATGACCTGAGATTAGGGTTTAATCACTCAGGCGGCCGGAGAAGACTTCCGGTCGTCTTCTCCGGCCAGCTCTCTCCCTGAAAAATCCCCAAATCCCTCAAATCGTACCAAAAATGAAAACTAAGCACACCAAAATGATCCCCATGACCCCCTGAGCTAAAACCCTAGCCCAAACAAATTTCTTCTTCCTCAAAACCATGAATCGAACAGAACAAGTTTTAGGGCAAACCAGTTTCAGAGGCAAATTAAATGCTTATTTCACCACCATTTCAAAAACTAAGAACATCAGGATGATCAGGACAACACAAAGAACAAGTTTGTAACAAGAAAAATGATTTCTGGAAAAATAATTTTCGAGCTACCTGAGATTTGGAGCTTTCAGTTTGAGGACTTTCTGGCCACTTATCCTTGTGCAATCCACTCCACTTGGTCCACAGAAGATGCTTGAATGCTCAAAAGGAGTTTAAGCTTGCTGGATAGTGAGATTCGAAAGCTTCTGCTCAAGCTTGATCAGAAATGGCAATGGAGTTTCTGGAGGTTTCAGGCCATGATGAATGGTTGTTTGTGATCCTGAGGATGAATGAAGAAGGTCTGGAGTGTTTGTTTGTGTGTTTGTGGTTTGTGGAAGGAGATTCGATTGAAACTGCAAAATGAAGTGAGAAATGGCAGTGAGATGTTCAGGCTGTTTCAGGCTTGTGTTCTTGGTGCTGGGTGGTCTATGGAGTGAGGTGAGATGATTGGTGAAGATGGTTTTTGTGTTTGTATGCTGTGGAGAGAAATTCGAAGCAAAATGCAAATGAGAGTGTTTTTGTGAATGTGTTGAATCTGTGAGCTTCAGCCTTGCTTGAAGTGTGTTATGGCCAGCATTTGATCCACATAAACAAAGCCTATTGGTCAGTTGATGTGACTTGGCCTGCTGTGATAGGTGTGGCTACTTTTGCCAAAATGTCAACTTTTGTGTAAGGCAAGTATGGCTTCACTCTAGGCAAGTACAAAGGCTAGGGCTGGCGCAGCATGGTGAGTGTGTGAGGCCAGCTTGATTCAAGGACCAATGCAGCAAGTTGGTGAAGCATGATCATGAGTTTTGCAACTTGGTTACTTTATGGTTCACATGATAAAAATGCCTTGTTACATGAACTAAACACATGTGATCTTGGTTCAAATCTGATTTTGTGGCTTAGAGAAAGTTTGTGTGCTGGTTTGAGATGAATTAGAAGTCACATAATGCATTGGTTCATGACTTTGCAAAATTTCCAAATGAAGCATGCCTTGAAAATTAATGATTTTAGCCAACTTTGCCTTGCCATAACTTTTGATCCAAGAAGAGTTTGATCATGTTCTTGTACTTTTTGAAAAGGGAAAGATGAGATCTACAACTTTCATGACCAAAGTTTTTCCATTTGAAGCATTTTTGGATCAAGAATCAAGGCTTGAAAAATGACCTAAAATGATGCATTCTTGAAAAGTCAACTATGCCCAAAAAGTCAACATTTGCAAAAACCCTAAATTCTTGATTTTTATGAACTTCAACCTTCTTCCATGATCAAATAAAGATCATATACACTCAAAATGATGAAGATCACCCATTGGTTGGGTCATTGGGGGCCTCAGATGCCCTGATTTTGCACTGACTTGTCTGAAAAGTCAACCTTTGATCAGATGACTTCCCCATGGAATTTCTTCATGAAAATTGATATGCATACTCCCTATACCATATAGAGACCAATGGAAACAAGAATGACCAAAAAAATTGGAGTTATGGCCTCTGAAACCAAAACCCTAATTTTCAGTCAACTGTGCAGTTCATCCTGGCTCTGCATCCACTCAAACCCTAGTTCTTGTGATTCCTCTGCATTTTTGACTTTGAGGAGATGAAATATGATATAAGAACACACATGGACCCCTTTGAGTTGATTGGTGGCCTTTGGAATGGCCCAAGATGCTTTGGGATTGCTCAGATCACAAACCCTAGGTGCAGATGCCTTAGAAACTATCCAGTGAATCAAAAATGAGATGTGAGATGATATGTTGGTGTTTATGCATATGAGATGATCACAAGCCATGGTGTGAATGAGTGAGGGAAAATTTGGGGTGTTTACAGCTATTCAGTCCCAAAGCTCTTTGGGATTTGACATAACCGACTTGGGCTTGGTTCCTGGGGTCAGGATTCCGTATAAGTTCAAAGTTCCAACCTTCGAGAAGTATAATGGCACTGCTTGCCCGAAGACCCATCTGCAATCATTTGTTGGGAGAATTGCCGCTCACACAGATGATGAGAAACTTTGGATGTATTATTTTCAGGACAGCTTGGTGGGAGCTTCTCTTAAATGGTACATGAAGCTCAGCAGGGTCAATATCAAGAGTTGGAAGGATCTAGCCGAAGCCTTTGTAAGGCAGTATCAATACAACATGGATATGGCTCCGAACCGCACGCAGTTGCAGCATATGACTTAGATAGCAAAAGAAGGCTTCAAAGAATATGCCCAGAGGTGGCGCCAGCTAGCTTCCAGGGTACAACCGCCGCTGTTAGAGAATGAAATGGCCGACATGTTTATGGGCACCCTCCAGGGGGTATTTCTTGAAAGACTGGCATCAAGCTCTGCTACTAAGTTCAACGACATTGTTATTGCGGGAGAAAGAGTTGAGACATTGCTGAAAATGGGGAAGATACAAGACCCAAGTGCTAGTAGCTCAAATGGAGCGAGGAAAGCTTTTAGTGGACCTCCTAGAAGGCGAGAAGGTGAGACGAATGTTGTATTCGGCCGAAGCCAGGGTCGTGGTTATAGAAGACCTTATGAACATATGGCTGCTGTCACCATCCCTGCAGCCCCAGTACAACAGATGCTACCTCCTCCACAACAACATCAGCAACAACAACAACCTCGAACCAACTACCAGCAGAGACCATATCAGCCGAGGCAGACTCGCCTGGCTAACAGGGTGATTGAAGCTATCCCGATGACGTATGCTGCCTTGTTGCCAAGACTGCTAGATTTGAACCTCATTCAACTGAGGACTTTGGCACCACCACCTCCTGGAGAGCTTCCAGTTGGTTATGATGTTAACGCCCGATGTGCTTTCCACTCTGGAGCACCCGGGCACTCGACCGAGAAGTGAAGGGCTTTGCACCACAAGGTTCAGGATCTTGTAGATTCTAAGGCAATCAACTTTGCGCCGCCGCCGAATGTTAACTCGAACCCTATGCCTAATCATGGAGGGGCAAGAGTCAATGTTGTTGAGGGTGATGACAAGTTGAGTTTGGTGCTGAGTATCGATGAAGTCAAGACACCTTTGAGGGTGGTGAAGGAGAGATTGTTGAAAGGTCAAGTATTTCCTGGTTGCTGTCTTGATTGTGAAGACTGTATGAGTGTTATGAACGGCTGTGAGAAATTGAAGATGGGTTTGCAAGAGTTGATCGATGATGGGTCCTTGCAGTTCAGTAAAGTTAGTAATGAAGAGGCTGATGATGTGTCAACCATTACTATTTTCTACGATGAAGCTGATATGCCCATCAGACAAGAGTCGGTTACAATTTACGCTCCTCAGATTAGTCTCGTGACTATAACTGTACCTGGGCCAGTGCCGTACACCGATGATAGAGCCATTCCTTGGCATTATGGTTCCGATGTTTATGTAGCTGGACAAAAGATGGAGAGCAGACCTGTTGCTGACCTGACTGTAGAGAATGTCGGAGGGGTTAGGGGTTTCACCCGAAGTGGTCGTTTGTTCGCTCCTCCTGCGTTGAGAGGGGATCCTGAGGCCGAGGCTTCGTCCAAAGACAAAGGAAAGCAGGCTGCGAATGATGAGTCAACTACTCCTGCGGATGGGTAGGGGACGTTCGAAAAGGAGGTAGAGGAGTTCATGAGGATTATCAAAAGGAGTGACTACAAGGTGGTTGATCAACTGAACCAGACGCCTTCAAAGATTTCTATCTTGTCACTGCTAATGTTCTCTCCCGCACACCGAGAAGCCTTACTGAAAGTACTTCAAATGGCTTATGTTCCACAGGAGATTACTGTCAACCAATTAGAAGCTGTTGTTGGAAGTGTCAATGCTAGCCATGGCCTAGGCTTTACCGACAGAGACCTTACTTCGGAGGGAAGGAATCACAACAAAGCACTACACATCACGATGGAATGCAAGGGCGCTGTGCTGTCTCATGTTCTTGTAGACACAGGCTCTTCCTTGAACGTGCTTCCGAAGAAGGCGTTGATGAAGCTTAATATTGATGGGATTGTCCTAACACCAAGTGATCTGGTTGTTAAAGCTTTCGATGGTTCAAGAAGATCAGTTTTCGGAGAGGTTGAGTTGCCCGTCAAGATAGGCTCTCAAGTCTTCAAAAGTGTTTTCTATGTTATGGACATCCAGCCGGCATATAGCTGTTTGTTGGGAAGGCCGTGGATACATGCTGCTGGAGCTGTCACCTCAACCCTGCATCAGAAACTTAAATACGTGGTGGATGGCCAGGTCATCACAGTTTGTGGGGAAGAGGATATATTCGTCAGCCATTTGTCAACATTTAAATACGTAGAAATGGATGGAGAAATCCATGAGACTTTGTGCCAAGCTTTTGAAGCAGATGTCGGTATCTTGACTCCTGTGAAGAAAAACAATGAGGGCACGTCCATTCATTCCTACCAGGAAGCAAAAGAGGTCGTTCAATCAGGTAGTGCTCAGGGCTGGGGCAAGCTGTTGGAGCTGGAAAGGAAAGATGATAAATTCGGCTTAGGGTATCAGCCTGGTGGGTCTACTCAGAGTGGTAAAGCTATCACGTTCATAAGTGCTGGGTTGCTCAACCGTGATCAGATCTGTACGACAAGCCAAGATGGGGATAGTAACGGAGACTGGGACAACAATTGGATCCGCCCGTGTGCGCCCGGCGAGGAGCTAGGAAATTGGTCTGCTGAAGACATTGTTCAAGTCACCTGGCTCTCAAAGTAATTGCTTTGTTTCCTTTTATTAGCATACTGCATTGTCAAATCTAGCATTCTGCCCAAGATGCTTGGATCCATTGTATTGGGCCACCATGTTTGTGTTGCATTGTTATTTTGCTATGAAATAAAAGGACATTTTCAGACAAATTGTGTTCCCTGTCTTTATTTTTAAACTTTTTCACAAAAAATATATAAAAATGGCAATGTGTTCTTCCTTTTTGTTTTTTGTGTTAGCATCTCTTTTTTCAAAATAAGCAGATTCTGAATAAGCACATCATTTGTGCAGTGTTGATCATTCGGATTCCACGGATAACGTTCTTGCTATGACTATGCATGACTTTGACAATCCAGTCTACCAAGCTGATGAAGGGGTTGAGGAAGACTGTGACCTCCCTGAAGAATTGGTCAGATTGTTGAAACAAGAGGAACGAGTTATTCAGCCTCATCAAGAGGAGATTGAGACCATCAACATTGGCAGTGAAGATGCAAAGAAGGAAATCAAGATAGGGGTCAATCTGCAGGCCGACGTCAAGAAAGAGCTGATCAGTATGCTGAGAGAGTATGTGGATATCTTTGCTTGGTCATATCAAGATATGCCAGGTTTAGATACCGACATCGTGATGCATAAACTACCCCTGAGAGAAGACTGTCCTCCTGTAAAGCAAAAATTGAGAAGAACTCGCCCGGATATGGCGATGAAGATTAAAGAGGAGGTTCAGAAGCAGTGGGATGCCGGGTTCCTTGCTGTGACTAGTTACCCATCTTAGGTAGCTAACATTGTTCCTATACCTAAGAAGGACGGCAAGGTCCGGATGTGCGTTGACTATCGGGACTTGAACAGAGCAAGCCCAAAAGATGATTTTCCGTTGCCACACATTGATGTGTTGGTGGACAATACTGCTCAGTTCTCGGTGTTCTCCTTCATGGATGGCTTCTCCGGTTATAATCAGATAAAAATGGCGCCGGAAGACATGGAGAAGACAACGTTCATTACCCCGTGGGGGACATTCTGCTATAAGGTCATGCCCTTTGGTTTGAAGAACGTCGGGGCAACTTATCAACAGGCGATGGTCACATTGTTCCATGACATGATCCACAAGGAGATCGAATGTTATGTGGACGATATGATTGCAAAGTCTAGAGACGAAGAGGAGCATTTGGTTAACCTGAAGAAGTTATTTGATAGACTGATCAAGTACAAGCTGAGGTTGAATCCGAACAAGTGCACTTTCGGAGTGCGTTCCGGAAAATTGCTGGGTTTCATTGTAAGTCAAAGAGGAATTGAGGTAGATCCCGCTAAAGTAAAAGCTATTCAAGATATGCCTGCACCGAGGACAGAAAAAGAAGTGTGCGGGTTCTTAGGGAGGTTGAACTACATTTCTCGGTTCATATCTCATCTAACTGCCACGTGCGAACCGATATTCAAATTGCTAAGAAAATAGAAAATGGTCAGGTGGAACGATGACTGCCAAAGAGCTTTTGACAAGATAAAAGATTATTTGCAGGAGCCTCCAATTCTAATGCCTCCAGTGGAAGGAAGACCGTTAATCATGTACTTGACCGTGCTAGAAGGGTCAATGGGGTGTGTGCTCGGCCAACATGACGTTTGGTCGAAAAGAGTACGCCATTTATTACCTTAGCAAAAAGTTTACCGACTGTGAATCCCGATACTCACTGCTCGAGAAAACTTACTGTGCTTTGGTATGGGCTGCTCATCGACTGAGGCAATACATGTTGACTCATACCACACTTCTCATTTCTAATATGGATCCTGTCAAGTACATCTTTGAGAAACCAGCATTGACCGGAAGGGTTGCTAGGTGGCAGATGATTTTAACTGAATACGACATCCAGTACACTTCTCAGAAAGCCATCAAAGGAAGTGTATTGTCAGATTACCTTGCACAACAACCTCTTGAGGATGACTATCAGCCGATGAAGTTTGATTTCCCTGATGAGGACATCATGTACCTCAAAACAAACGATTATGAGGAACCACTTCCGGAGTAGGGGCCTGACCTTGAATCCAAATGGAAGTTGATGTTTGATGAGGCTGTCAATATCAATGGTCGTGGAGTTGGTGTCGTACTCATTACTCCTAAAGGTGTCCACTTACCCTTCGCTGCCAGAATTACTTTTGGCTGCACCAACAATGAAGCGGAATACGAGGCATGTATAATGGGAATAGAGGAGGCAATTGATCTTCGGATTAAGAACCTCGATATATTCGGAGATTCAGCCCTCGTCATTAACCAAATTACCGGCAAATGGTATACACATCAAGAGCACCTAGTTCCATACAGGGATTATGCTAGAAAACTGTTGACGTTCTTCACGACATTTGAGCTCAAATACATACCACGTGACGAAAATCAGTTTGTCGATGCTTTGGCCACTCTCTCTTCGTCGATTAAAGTCCTGTGTTGGAATTTTGTGCCCAGAATTGACATATCCAAGCTTGACTCTCCAGCTTATGCTTTCTCTGTAGACGCCGTGTCTGACAAGAAACCTTGGTATTTTGATATCAAGTTATTCCTGGAAAAGCAAGAATACCCAACTGGGGCATCTTCCAACGATAAAAAGACCTTGAGACGACTTGATGCTAGTTTCTTCTTGAACACAGACGGGGTTTTGTACAAGAGAAACTTCGATATGGTCTTGCTCAGATGCGTGGATAGACACGAAGCAAGCCTGTTGATGCAGGAAGTCCACGAAGGATCTTTCGGTACCCATGCAGGAGGGCATGCCATGGCAAAGAAATTGCTGAGATCAGGTTATTACTGGATGACAATGGATGCAGACTGTTGTTCATTCACTCGTAAATGCCACAAGTGCCAAATATATGCAGACAAAGTGCATGTTCCTCCTAGCCCACTCAACGTCATGTCATCTCCTTGGCCCTTTTCTATGTGGGGCATTGACATGATTGGGAAGATTGAGCCAACTGCTTCGAATGGTCATCGCTTCATCTTGGTCGCGATTGATTACTTTACCAAGTGGGTAGAAGAAGCGTCTTATGCCAATGTCACTCGTCAAGTGGTGGCAAGATTTCTGAAAAGAGATCTCATATGCAGATATGGAGTGCCCGAAAGGATCATTACTGACAATGGTTCTAATCTCAACAACAAGATGATGGCAGATTTGTGTCGGGACTTCAAAATACAGCATCACAATTCTTCTCCTTACCGACCAAAGATGAATGGTGCGGTAGAGGCAGCTAATAAGAATATCAAGAAGATTGTGCAGAAAATGGTTGTCACCTACAAGGATTGGCAT
Source organism: Lathyrus aphaca (assembly GCA_963966055.1). NCBI lineage: Eukaryota > Viridiplantae > Streptophyta > Magnoliopsida > Fabales > Fabaceae > Lathyrus > Lathyrus aphaca. The sequence goes on along the minus strand of OZ014521.1, from coordinate 295,074,932 downwards.
GAGATGTTACCGTTTGCTTTGCATGGGTACCGGACGTCAGTCAGGACGTCAACAGGGGCAACTCCCTTCTCTCTGGTGTATGGTATGGAGGCAGTCCTGCCTGTTGAAGTAGAGATTCCTTCACTGCGCGTGATGATGGATGTCAAGCTGGAGGAGGCTGAATGGGTGCGTGCTCGTTACAATCAGCTATGTCTAATTGAGGAAAAGAGATTAGCGGCTATCTGTCATGGTCAGCTTTATCAGAGAAGAATGAAGCGGGCATTCGATCAACGAGTACGTACTCGAGAGTATCGAGTGGGAGAGCTTGTGTTGAAGAGGATCGTTCCTCCAGGTTCAGATAACAGGGGCAAGTGGACCCCAAACTACGAAGGACCATTCATAGTGAAGAAAGTCTTCTCAGGAGGAGCACTGATGCTCACCACTATGGATGGAGATGACTTCCCATCCCCTGTTAACTCGGACGCAGTTAAAAAATACTTCGCATAAAGAGACCCGCTGGACACAAAAACAGAATAAAAGTCCAGGCAAGAAAAGGGCATCCCGGCGAGCTAAAAACAGAATAAAAAGCTCGGGAAAAAGTTAGGGAAATAAATAAAAAAATGTGTACACCCGCTGAGTTGAAAAGCCACATTGGACAGCTCAGGCAAAAAAGGGTATCCCGGTGGATTGAAAACCCGAAAGGGCGATCCACGCAAAATAAGGGAATAAGCGAACAACTGTGATCCTAGTTATCTGAACCACATCATCGTTTCGTACAACTTGACAATGTCAGAAAGATAGGAAACGGTCCCCTCGTCCTCTCAGAAAGCCAAAGCAGAATGGAGAGTCTTGAAGACATGCAGGTCATAGCAGAAATGGAACTCCTTGGAATGTCGTGTACATTGCCATTAGGATAGTTTATTTTCTCAATTTTTATAGTGGCTACCTCTTTCCAGGTGGTTGCTTCCTGATGTAAATCTTCGCCTATTCAGAGGCCATTCAATAAAAAGAATATTCAGTCAAAAAGCTGTGTGTGTTTATTTTTGTTTGCAAAATGTCCTGAGTTTTCAGCGAAAATAGCATTGCATCTAAACATGGTGATAATTTTGAAAAGAAAACTGACATGCAGGGAAACTGTAACCCTCTTTGAGTGTCGGGTGACGATGGATGAATAGATCATTCCATGCAAATCCCCGGGGCACACTTGTGTTTTCTTTTGTTGCAGGTTGCAGGATGGCGTCACATTCTCTCAAGCAATTTACTCTCCCCCAGTAGAGTATCTCCCCAAGCAGAGATTTCTTTTCTCAGCAGGTATCTGAAGCCTGGCATCTCAAGCGGAGGATTTATCCAGCTAAGCCTTGGCAGTACCCCAAGCATTTTTCTTCTTCCCCAGCGGAGTATGCCCAACAGCAGATGTTCTCCCCAGCTAGAGTATTGTTCAAGCATCTCTCCCAGCCAAGTCTGAGGATGATCCTGTCCCCACGGAGTTCATATTTGATTTTCACCTCCGTCCGTGAAATATTTCCCAGCAAAGTTGCCATACTTTCGGGTATTTTGATGATACAGTCAAGTATTTATCACCTTAGTCAGAGTGGGTATCCAGACCTCTTGACTTGTCTTCCCCTGCAGAGTTGTATCTCTTGCTGCCAATCAGGCATTTGCCTACCGCTCGTCTGCGTTCCTCAACACTCGTCTGTGTTATCCCTAAGCAGAGTTCTCCCCAGCAGTGATATATCATGCTTTATTGTTGCTCGTCTGCATCTTTCAACACTTGTCTGTGTTGGCTCTGTGGTATTGCTCGTTTGCCTTCCCCAGCAGTGGTTTATGATTACCTTGAGTTTGCTCGTCTGCAATTTCAAACACTCGTCTATGTTTGATTATATTAGTTGTTGTTTGCTCGTCTGCAATTTCCAGCACTCGTCTGTGCTTTGGGATGTAATATCTTTGTTGTTGCTCGTCTGCAACTCCTCAACACCCGTCCGTGTTCTGATATGATATCTGCTGTTATTCGTCTGCAAGCTCCAACACTCATCTGTGTTGTGATATCTCCTTTGTTGTTGCTCGTCTGCAACTTCCTAACACTCGTCTGTGTTTGGTATTGGATCCTTTGTTGCACTCGTCTGTGCCTAGATATGTAATTTTCAACTGTTGCTCGTCTGCAACTTTCTAGCACTCGTCTGTGTTTGGCATGCCTGATATTTGTGGATACTCGTCTGTATCATTTCCGGCACTCGTCTGTGTTGATTATATGTTTGAAGCTCGTCTACTTTGCTTGGATACTCGTCTGTATCAACCCCAGCACTCGTCTGTGTTTGGCTTATATCCGTATGAAAGGTTTTGTTGTTTATCCTGATATTCTTCCGTGGCTACCTCAAATGCTCGTCTGTGTTTGAATTTCTGATATTCGTCTATACCATTGGCTGATACTCGTCTGTATCGTTGCCTGAAGCGCTCGTCTGTGTTTCTCAGATCATCGTCTGATACTCGTCTGTATCATTGACTTATGGCACTCGTCTGTGTTATCTTGATGATCATCCAATACTCGTCTTTATTGAAGAGGTTTCAAACCCTGACGGTGGGATTAATGTCAAAATCGTTACCGGTCCTAGCGTAACAGGTAAATCCGAAGGAGGCTCGTCTGTCTCAGGCACCAATTACTATTGTTGCTACACCTGGCGTAACAAGTTTGCTCAAGAAGACTCGTCTGTCTTATACCATATATCCGCGGATAATATATAAAGAAGGTTCGTCTACCTTGATCGCATGTCTATCCCACAGACTTTAGTGCGTTGTCGGTCCTGGCATAACAGGTAAATCTGAAGGAGACTCGTCTGTCTCAAAACTATGTTCTTGCAGTGTTTGAGGACTCGTTTGTCCGGCACCTGGCGTCGCGGGGTTGTTTGAAGACACGTCTGTCTTAGCACTCTTATTCAAGATATCAGTTTTTACTTGGAAGAAGCTCGTCTGCTTTTTCTCTCCTTCAGCCACCAAAGCGTAATTTGGTTGGGTTTATTTCCCGATGTTGCATTCTTCGTCAAAGTGCAAATTTCTGGTCTTCTTGGTATTCAATCACCGTTTATCTTGAATGGTCGATAGCCTGTACTATCGTCCTTTTTAGATTAACTGATGATTGAATAGGGGCAGCTGTAACACCCCAAATTTGCCCTCTTATTTTTAAGCATCATATTCATCATACTCATATCACTTTCATATTTTGCGTGGCATCATTAGTATAGAAAAATGAAGCATGACATTCATTGTGGAAGCATAGCATAAGTTGGCAGTGATTTTAGTGCGTCGGTCTGAGTCAGACGGACGTTTGACCTAATCTTGGTCAAACTATCAGGAGATTAGTTCAGCTGCTGAGTCTTCATGCTTCAGGGGTTATTTCTCAAACAGTGCGAATTCGGTGGTGAGTTGTGTCGTGTGCAAAAGTACTTGATTTACCAGGCAGTGGTTCGAGTGATAGTTTTGGGTCCAAGGATTCAAGTGTATCATGGGTATGGTTTCCACTGTGTGCATCTGCGGATTTACTGTTCCATAGAACAATTCAGTTTGATTTGAAGTAGTTCCGGTCAGATACTCAGAGAATGATTTATTCAGACGATCATTGTTACTTGTGAATTGTTCAGTGGTAGTGGTTTTCTCTTGAATTAAATAGTTACTGTGGAAGTGAGGCGAGATGGTTGAGTTGAATGAACTGATTGATTGAGATTTCGTGACTATGTGCGAGATTGGTGGCAATTGGTTAGATTCAACAAAAATATCAAGTTCCATACCCATTTCTAAACCTCTTGTCGAATTATCCATTTAAACCAATTTCTCAACCATTGTCCATATTTCGATTTTTCCCATTTTTTTTAATATCATTCAAGTCCATTCTCATATCTGGTTATTTCTAATATCCATTTTTTTTACTCTATCACTTTGTTTTTCCTTCTTTTTATTCCCATATTCAATTGTCCAAATTTCATTTCAATGATCCAATTCCATTTGTTAATAAGGTCTATTGTCCATTTATCCAAGTTCAAAATAAAACCATTTCTCATATCCATTTATTCTTTTTACCATCATATGCACACCAAAATCATTTTCCAAAATTAAGGTCCATTTCTTTCCTTTTTATTTTTTTTAGCTCATTAATCCATTATTTGTCATAGAGCCCATTCACACTTTTATTGACCAAATATCATCATGTTATCTTTACAAGATTTACACCAAAATATTAAAAGAAAAAAGAAACAAAAAAAGAGAGGTGAATGACATTGACAATTCATGTGTTCCATACCACACACACGCCAGTACACACATCTCACACAACATGACAAAACGCAACACTCAATTCAAAACGAAGTCCCAATAAAAAGCAACGGAAAAAATAGGCCAATTGTTACCAAAGAAATACAGCTCAGCTCAACTTACATCTCAAAAATAACATGAAGGGTGAATCAAAACGCATCAGCCTAGCACTAAAAACGCAGGGAATAATAACATAAAAAAAGGATGATAACAAAAATGAAAGAAAGAGGAAAATAACAGAGGAGTGATAACGGATTGAGAAAAAAGAAAAAAGTTTGTTGCAACAGAATGACTCTTCTCACAGCAACAGAATGACTCTTCAAAATTCATCACCTACAGAATCCATTTTTTCCAATCTTCATCAATTCCTCACTTATCTCCATCATCAATAACCCATAACCGAGTCCTTCTTCATCTAATTCGGCAGAAGCTTCATCAATTCATTTTCAATTTGAATCACTCTCTTCAATCTTCATCACATAACAAATAACAGAATCATTCTTTTTCAATGGTCATCACCAAAACAATAACAGAATTCACTCTCATTTTTATCACCAAGAATATCCATAACCGATTTCCAATTCTTCACAATCCTCATGAGTTCACTTCAATCTTGATCGATTCTCTTCAAAATTCATCACCAATACACAAAACCGATTCCAATCTTCATCAACTCTCTTGAGAATCCTCATCAATTCATCACAGTTTTCCTCCATGCTCTGGAATCTTCATCAAAAATAACAGAATCCACTTTCTCTTGAATCTTCATCACCAACAACACACATAACCGATTCAATCTTCAACCAATTCTTCATAATTCTCATCAAGAATCTTCACTATTTTCATCGATTCTTTTCACAAGATTAGACTCAAATCTTCTTCAGCCTCTTCAATCGATTCAACGTTCTTCAATCGAACGGAGTATTCGCAGTAGCATCAACAAGCCTGCAAATCATATCAACACAGAACGGAGAAATCGTGATTGCGAAATTGAATCAAAGTTCCATAACGATAACAAATCCTCGAGTCAGTTCGGAAGAAGTGAAGCATTACCGAATCGAGGCTGACTTCCGTGTTGTTCGTCGTCTCGTCGCATAACAGGTACGTCTTCGATTCATTTACTTGATGCGATTGCTAGCTGTGTGATGAACTGTTTGTGTTGGGATGTGATTTTGATTGCTACATTTATGTGTTGGATTATCCGAGTCTAAGTTGGTAAAGGTTATGTTAGTGTTAGGTTAGGTTCGGTTGAGGTGAGGCCAAATAAGGAAGAGGAGAGAGGCTTAGATACAGGGCGTTAGAATGTTGCATTTTGAGAGCAGCTTCGGATTCGGGCGAGCGGGAAGGTTTAGGTTAGAGTATAGGTGATGGTGGTGGCTGTTGGGAGGTTGAGGAAGCAGAGTCGGCGGCGGCAAGACTTGAAGGAAGAGGTGAAACCAAATTAGCTTGAGAGGTGTTTAGGTTAGGGCGAGCTGGATTGAGGTGGTGGCCGAAGGAGGAAGTGGAGAGAGGTTTAGGGTTAGGTGGTTTAGAGTGTTCGCCGGCGAGAAGAGAATGAAGAGGAAGGCGGACGAAGGTGGGATAAGGCGGTGGAGTTGATTTGTTGTTCGAAGGAAGGAGAGCATGGTGGTTTAAGGTGTTCGTGCGGCGGCGGCTAGGTCAAAATAGGATTGTTCATGGAGTTTTCGCCGGCGAAGACGGAAAGGTTGAGAGGTGGAGAAGGAGGTGCGGTAGTGGCGAGGATGTTTGGGTTTCATGAAGAAGAAGAAGATGAGGAGCTTTTCTTCTGTTTTTTTAAGAGAGGTTGCATTAGGTCAAACAATAACCTTGGCTTGGGCTTGATTCAATTCGGACCATGGTTTTTTTTGTTTGCACCGCATAATCACTTTCTCACCTCCGCATGTGTCTGCGCATTGGGCTAAAGAAGTTGTTATTCGCACCCCTTTCGTTTTGGCCCAGTCCATTTCAACACAAATTCCATTGCTATCACACCTCCCAAGCTTATTTCATTTTTTTCTTTTCTTCATTTAATTTTCTCTTTTATCCAGTTTGATTTTAATCCATTAGAAATAGTTTTAGTTATCTAAAAATTCTCAAATAAATCATAGACATTCCTTTATGTATCTAGTTTTTTATCACATTTTTTTTTTATTTTTTTTATTGATTAATGTACCAGAAATAATTCACCAAGGTGCATAGCTTCTTTTGCTTCATTTCTTGACCAGTCTGTCTTGTTTATTTTCTATAGCTTTCAATATTTGGAGTTTTGATCCCATTCTTTTTTCATTGTGTTCCTGACATCTTGCGGTTTTCATGTGATTTTTCTCTGAATTTTTTAGAAAATTATTTCTTGAGTTTTGGTCTGGTGTCTTGTGATGTAAGTTTTATGTCCTAACTTGTGTTTGTACCTCCATTTGACCTAGTTCCTTTCTGAATTTTTGCAAATCCTTTTGGCGAGTTGATATGACATGTTTGAAGATCATTTGGTTTAAGTTGTAGAATTTTTAGATGGCTGGTCGTTTATTTGTGGATTTTTTGTTCTCACCTTGTCCCATTTTGCCTCGCTTGGTTCATAAGATCTCTTATAGGCTTAGAAGGGCACTTGTGCCAACTTCTTCTTCTCATTTGGGGTTCCTTTGGGGTGTGGGTACCTTCCTGGTCCTAGGATAGGTCTTGTTTCTTCTGAATTTTTGAGTTTGCTTCTTATTCAAGACATTTGTTTCTTTAAGTGTTTAAATTCCATCTTTTGATTCCGTTGCTTCTATTTTAACATTGTTTGGTATTGTGTGACCTCTCTCTTAATCTTGCTGGCCTCCTAAGCCATTCTTCATATCATTTTTATTCTGGTTTTGAACTTTGTGCTTTTATTTTGTGCGTTTTGCATTACATCTTTCATAAGTGCGCATTTGTTTCCATATGTATTCATGTTGCCTCATTTTAAGTCATAAGTCTCTCATCTTCATTTCTTTGAGTTGAATTGGCATTATGCATTTGTTCATTTCATTTTACTTCTGATTGTTGGATGATGTCATGTTGATTTGCTCATTTTTGTTTCACTTGTGCATGCTAACCTTGCAGGGGCTATGGTAAGTGTGAGATGTGAAATTGAGTTCTACATCTCCAATTCTCATCTCTTCCTCTTATGTTTATGTGAACTAACCCTCTTTTGTTAGGCCTAGGCCTTTCTCATACCTTCTTCTATCTTCTTCTTTCCTTCTTCATTAGGATAGAAACCTCACCAACCTTTAGGACATCCATGCATGTTAACACTTAGGATTATTTTAGTCCCCTTTAGAATTTTTCCTTTGAGATCCTTTGGTGCTCTCTCTCTTCTCATCTTCAAACTTAATTCTAATTCACTTAATAAAGGTTGAGTACTTTCATGTGACATGAGACTTTTCTATGAGATGCTTGCACGCGTTCCATTTCGGGGCGAGGTGTGAGTCATCACTCGTGGTGGATAGGTCTTAGCATGAGTACCTCACAAAGAAAAGCTAAAAAACACTTATTAACCAAAAAACCACAAAAACACTTAATAACGATAATAGGCCAATGTGCTTAAGCCTTCACTTGTGGGCCTAGCTTTGGGGATTTCCTCCATAGATAGGTGTGCCTCTTGCGCATTCCATTTCGGGATGATGTGAGATGTACACATCCCATTGAGTAAGACTTAGGTACACTTATCTATGCAAACTTTCACTCATAAAAGCTTCTAAAAAAACACCAAGCAAGCAACCTTCGGGAATTCTTTTCTCATTCGCTTCGTACGCGAACTTGCTTCTACTTGTCACTTTGCAAGACAGTTACGCACTCGTCGTCCGAGTCTGCAACACCTGAGCAATGGCATAGGCAGTTCAAGCTTTAATTCACAAGCAATTCCCCTTTGTTACCCCTAGTTAGGGGAACTACAGCATCTCTGATCCTCATTGTCCAGATGAGGTACGTAGGCAGCGGGGTAGGGCCCGTTCGAGCACAATCTTTATTTTCCCTACATTTTTCCTTTTCATTTCTTTTCCAGTTCCAGTTTCTTTTCATTTTCATTTCTTTTGCTGCAGTTTTCATTCCCTCACCCTTTGAAACAGTTTCTTTTGCAAGCGTGGATCCCGTCGGGTACGGCGGACGATCTGGGTGCTAATACCTTCCCAGGTCGTAACCGACTCCCGAACTCAGTCTCTTTGGTTCGCAGGACCTGTGTCCTTCCTTTTCTTTTCCTCCGGTTTGTGCAGCATTACCATTCCCGTTCTTTTGGGATAAAAATGCCTGGCTGGCGACTCTACCTCTTTCCGCGCCACTTTCGCGTTTGTACCAGGATGGAAATCCGGGGAGCGACATGTAGGAAAAGTCTGGAAGAAATTTTGGTTAGAACAATTAGAAGTTGGTTATTTTTGGAGGTTTTGAAACTGATTTTTCTTAGCTCTGAATTTGCTATGAATGGATTTCTTAGTTAGCATTTTTCTGATATCGTTTTTCCTTCCCCCTTTGCGACTGATTTTTATGTCTATAACCGAAACCGAATTCTGTTATTTCTCTTGTGTATTATTTTCTTTTGAATGAATTTTATGAAGCTTGTTTGGTGGTTTTTGTATCCGAACTTCGATTATGCTTCTGATTCTTTGCAACTAGATTTTTCATTATAGGATTTGTGGAAGACGATGAGGCGATGCTTCTTCGATGATTGAAGGTTTTTCGTTGAATTGCAAAATGATGATGATTGCGACGAAAGGTGAATTGAAGATCATGGTGCCATTAAATCCGTTATTGTTTCATATGCATAACCTTTTTTCTTGAATCGAGAGTGAGCTGACGAGAGCAAGCCAAGAGTTGTTTGTTTTTTAGGAGAGTTGTTGGAGGAGTCCCATTGTAATTTATTTTTCCCGTTTTTTGTTCAGTCCTCTCCCTGACTTCTTTTTTGTGTTTTTTTAGTTAGTTTGTAACTATTGAATCATGAAGCTTTGATGGTTTTCGTTTTTTTCTGAATTTTTTGTTCCAATATTTTCGATAGAAACTATTATATTGAATTTGTGGATGAGTTTTGTTTTATCACCCCTGTGTTTTTCTTTTTTGATGTAGACCCCCCTTAATTAGCAGTGAACTTATCTGTTATACAATTTCCTTGTTCTAATATGGACCTTCTTGCATTGGTCCCATCCGCCTCATACCCCCGTCAGGTTTTTTGTATCCATTTGGCCATCAATCTTTCCTTTCTTCTGTTATGGTTTTCTTTTTATGATATAAAAATGTAATGTATTTTCCAAAATTGAAGTGTTTTTGAATTGGGAAATAGTAAAAAAAATAAGATAAATGGCCCTTTTTGGGTTATGACATGGACTTTAATGGTAAAATGAATATTGGACTCTTAGAGAAATGGGCATCTAGAAATGGTTTAGAAATATGGATGGATATATGGATAAATGAATGATCGGATAAGCCAATTAATTCCAACATGATTCTTGGGTAATGACTTGTAGTTTGAAAGGATATTGAGCATTTTCGAAGGAACTTGAATTTGAGTTACAATCTCCCTTGCATTAACCACAAATCTAGCAATTTTAACTTTTTGAAATGCGACAATCCATTGACAATTCCAAAGTCACTGGAAGTGGTTTTTGAATTGAAACTGAACTTTATATAGAAACGACACTCCACTTGACCAGGCCACCAATGAGTCACCCTTACATGAATAGATTTCCCGTCCTCTCATATTGATATCTCAAATGTGTCATGATCCAAGTCCTTCTTGAAATTCAAATGATTAAGGAAATAAACCCCAATTGCTGCTGATGATGAGCCTAGAGGAGATTTTTGTCAATTACATAACCAGATCTTAAAAATCTACCTTATGGACGTAAACATAATGGACAAACCATATTTATTTGAAACCTCTGGTCCCAGTGACAAGCCTATGCCAATGAATGCATGATGTGTCATGTGACCAACTGAGAAATGCGGATAAATGCGAGACATGAAGCCAGCTAGATGGTTATAAATACGAGGGCAAATTTTGGGGTGTTACACCTACTCAAGGTCGTTCATATTATTTTTCGTTCCTTAGGGATAGAACTGACCTTACTATTAGTTAGTAAGTAGTCTTATCCTTGGATGTAAGGGACAAGCGTAGGGTCATCGTATGGTCCTAGAAGGCAACATGTAAGGGTATCTTAGCAATTCGAAAGGACTATCATCATTTTTCCGTAGGTTCATCGAGGGAGGAGATCATTTATTCATAGGCAACTCGAAGGGTCATCGAGGGACTATGATCTTTTTCGTAGGGACTTGATGATTTTTATTTAGGCAACTTTGCTAAGACACCCCTACGTTCGAGGGACTTGACCATTTTTTCGTAAGGCAACAAGTAGGGATACCCTAGAGGTGCATGTGTGAAAAGTGTGTTGTATTCAATTATTTTATCTTTTAGATTAAATGGGCTAAGTCCGTTTTTATTCACATACAAGTATTTTCACACCCTATTATTACTAACCATGCAGTTTAATATTTTTTTGCGGAATTTAAATACGAATAGAAAACCCTAAACTATTACATCATGGGGAGGGGGATACATAATTTAAATTGGGGAGTGCAGAAAATAAAAGTGCGGAAAATTAAATATTACAATATAAATAATAAACCTATACACTTGTTCTAATAAATAACGAAAAATAAAATCGGGGACGAATCATGACGAAGAAAAGAAGAAATACTAAGAACTTGATTAAAATCGATTAACTGGATTTTTTTATTAAAAAATGTTTTTTTTATGATTTTTTGAAGTTTAAATCATTAATTAATTTATTTATGAAGAAAATATTTTTATGTGTATTTTATTTACAAAATAAAATGAGACTTGATTAATTTATTTTGATTTTTTTTATTCATACAAAAAAAAAGTTAATTTGATTAAAATAAAAAGGGAACTAAATTAAAGTTTATTTATAAAATCACTTTATTTTATTATATAAAAAAACATATGTTACATATTATAATTTTTATGAAAATAATTAATAGATAAAAAAAATAGAAACTGGTTTTTATTTGGTTGGTTTTTTAAAGGGGTTTTAAGATTTAATTAAAATTGATAAAAATAAAAAATAAATCAAAGAAATAAAAAATAGAAAAAAATATAAAGAAGGAAGAAAAACCAAAAAAGAAAAAGGACGCCCTAGTGAAACGCTTTCCACTTTTCCACTGGGTCACCAGCCTTTGCTGTAAATTTGTTTGAAACGAAAAGACAAAAAAAAAATATTAAAACAAAGCAAATATGAAATAACGCGCGAAATTTAAAATAACCCGATAGATTCACGCCACGTGTCATCGTCTCCCTCTTGTCATCGTTTCTACCCAGAAAATTAGCTACGAAATAGCTATCGTTTTGCTTGGGTTTAGCTACGATTTCTTTTGTATAAAAAAACTGCAAATCAAAAAACTTAAAAAGAACGCAGTGAATCACGAAACAATAAGCCTATTCTCCCTAAATCGACCCTCCTGAACATGATTATGAGGTTATTTCGTCTTGAAAATGCTTATATTTTGATTTTTGAAATTTGTAAGATTTCGAGCCCTAGTAATGGCAAGTCACCGTTTCTGCACTGAAACTCAAAGAAGAATGATTAATAAACTTCTAAATATGATTATTAACATAAACACAATCATAAAACAGATTTAAACCTCGTGCAATGCATGCTTTGAATTAAAGAAGATTTTGCACAAATGGCAAGTGATGGAAGTAGAGGTTCACGAGGCTGCAACCTTTCAGAGTGATATGGTTGGCTTCCTGGGGTCTTTTTGATCAAAAATTTCGTCCTTGAGGCATGTGGGGATGTTGTATACTTATAGAGGAACAAATTAGGTCAAGAATTTGGGGTTGGGTGAAGAATCTTAGGTTTCTTTGGAATGAAGTTTTCTCCTTTCTATTTTGGTAAAATATTTGATATTAGGACCTTCTCCTTTGGTGTGCATGAATTTGGGATCCATATTATGATCATAAACATCAAAATCTCATCCCAAAATAGTCCTAAGATCAAATATTTGATTTTTCAATATTTGTTCTAATTAAAATTGAATTTAAATAAATTAAATCCAATAAAATATAAAATAAACATAAAAAATCAGAATATATGACTTATGGGTCGTGGATTATCTCATGATTAAGTTTGGGTTAGAAAAATATTGGCCCATTTGGAAAAAACTTAAGTTTTGGTCATTATTTGCCTTATACACCTCCTCAAATTTGCCCAACTTCAACAATGCATAACTCTCTCAATTTTTATCCCATGTATGTGTTTTTATACTTTTTAGAAATCTTAGAGTGTCCTCTAACTACTCATTTGGGTCCCATGTCCATTTGATCTTCCATTTGATCATATCTCTCAAATGAAGCATTTATGGCCTTGGCTTGTGAGACCCAAAGTTTTAGGGAATTGAATTTACTTTAAAATGAGGTTTTGGATGGGAAATTTTTGATGAAGCATGTTAAAGTTATGGCTGGTCAAAGTACAATTGACTTTTCCTACAAAAACCCTAATTTAGTAACTTCTGATTCTTGATGAATTTGAGGTTTTCTTGATGAATCATGATCAACCCTTGATCAAATGATTAATCTTACTTCATAATATTGATGTTGACCAAAAATCTTGAAGTTTGATTGTATGTTGACCATAGTTGACTTTTTGACCAAGTTAAACGATTTTTGATTATATGAGCATCTGATTGACCAAACTTGTAGGGAAAGCCTTGAAACTTGACATGGGGATTATTTGAAGTATGTGGGACACCTTGAAGTCCACGTGAGGCTTTGGAAGTCTAATCTTCTTTGAGAAACTCAAAACCCTAATTTAAGATCCATTACTTAGGAGTAGGTTTTGTCTGATGAAACCTTGAATCCCTTTGAGCAATTGAGAATCTTATGACCATTAGGAGACCTCTTGAGACATATTGTCTTGAAGATGTGAGGGAAAATTTTGGGGTACAACAGATACCCCTGTTCAATTTTCTAAAACCCGGGGAGTTAGATTGGCATGTACGCCATTTGTGACTTGAAGGTAAAAGATCATTGAACACTTAGGCCCAAAAATTTGCACTCGCCGGTGTGCAAAGTAATATTGTTGGTTGATTGTATTGCTTGAATGGGCTTAAGGATTCCATTCAGAGTGATTGGAGATGGGCTTATAGATGCCATCCAAAATGTCTGTTGATAGGAGTATCATAATGTGTCTATGTTTGACCATATCTGAATGTTGTTACTGAACTAAGTATCAGAACTAGATCTTTGCTTCAATCGTCTCTAAACTGTCTTTGTAAAATATCCTAAACTAAGTATCAGAACTAGATCTTTGCTTTGATCGTCTCTGAACCGTCTCTGGAAATCATCCTGAACTAAGTATCAGAACTAGATCTTCGTTTCAATCGTCTCTGAAATATCTCTGGAAAATGTCAGAACTAAATATCAGAACTAGATCTTCGTCTTGATCGTCTCTGAACTGTCTCTAGAAAATGTCTTGAACTAAGTATCATAACTAGATCTTCATTTTGATCGTCTCTGAACTGTCTCGGGAAAATATCAGGACTAAGTATCAGAACTAGATCTTCGTCTTGATCGTCTCTGAACTGTCTCTGGTAAAAAATATTATGAACTAAGTATCAGAACTAGATCTTCGTCTCGATCGTCTCTGTACTGTCTCTAGAAATAAATATCCAAAACTAAGTATCATAACTATAACTTCGTCTTGATCGTCTCTGGAAAATAAATCTTGAACTAAGTATCAAAACTAGATCTTCGTTTCGATTGTCTTTGTACTGTCTCTAGGAGTCGACAATGTTCCTCTGATCAAAAACTATATTGAAAAGGAAAAGTTAGTTTTATGTGAGGTCATTTGATGTATGCATGGCATGCTGTTCTTAACGTAGATGAGAATGTCGTATGCATTATGGATGTGTATGCCATAATATGTTGTGAATGATGTATGGATGAATTATATAGTTGAAGCACATTAGTAGCTTCATGTAACAAAATAGCTGGGGAAAATAAATCCCGATTTTCTGTTGGGGAATATGAAGGCATCGTTCTCGTCTTGTTTCTGAACATTGTACTTGGGATCTTTCGACTTTGGTTCGACGTACTTTTATTGAAAGATTAGATTCCTAAATACCCTGATTGGGGATAAAAGAGACGGACATTCCCCTGAGAGACTTATCCGGTCAAGATATTAGGCTGGAGAGAAATCTTCCTGGGTCTTTGTAGAGCTTGAAGTACAAAGGGCCACTTGGAATACTTCGCTGAAATAAATCTGTAAAGATTACTCTATGGGGATAAGCCTGCGAAGATCTGTTGGATACGAACTTTGTTGGAGATTCCTACCTCCAAGAGTCCTTAGTAAATTATATTATTGTAATTTTATATGTATTTATTTTTTGGTAAACATCAATCATATTCAAAATCATACATTCATTCAAAACAACCAATGGATTCAGAACTTCTGATACTCTCGACTTCCCCGAGTAATTTTCTAGGAATTATCATGACTGAATATGAAGACATGATACTGACACCATCTGATACTATTGGCACAGACAATTAATTTCCATAATGGCTTTTGTTGAAACCCAATATCAAGTTAATTTAATGAGAGGAATGTGTTTTCAGACTGCGGTGGATCGTGTACGCCTCGGGTAATGGTTAAGGAGCTTGCCACTGAATTTGATCTGATTAGATTTGAAAAGAGAGTGTTTCCCCTAGTTGAGGATGATTTTTCCTATAATGGAAGTATTTGAAAGGATCTTCCTTAATAGAAATAAATGGGATACCCCATAATAACATGCCTCTAGCATTGGGAACTCGGTAATGTTACTTATGGCAATTCAGATGAGGAGATTTGCCCCTGGCTATTAAGCATCGTTGAATCTTGACCTGATTACCCCAGATGAATTGGACAATAACATGGCATGCCCCCCTTGATTGGAAGATAGTGACTGTGCCCCTTGTATACATTGGCTTTGATCCAACTGAGTCAGGCCCAGGAAGCACCTTTGTATGTTGGAAGGACTTAGGTTTATTGAATGTTCATCATGTAAGCTTCTTTGTTGTCAAACACTTAGTCGTATGCAAATAATGATATTCAAAATGCAACGCTTATGTCCGTCTTGAAGTTATGAAAAAGAATTATTTTAGCAAAACAATGTTTGTAGAAACTGTGATATTAACTCAAGATTTATAATAAGCCCTAAAGGAGTTAGGATACCTTTTTGTAGAAGTATGCTTTCGAACTAACCATGCTTCAGTTAGGAATTTTAAAGGGTTGTAACATGGCCTGGTTCACGGTTTAAGAAACAAAGAATAAAGTATCAAATTTTATTTGTACCCAACCCATCCTTCGTGATGTTCTTCAGTCCTATGTTTAGTTAACTTATGCATTGAGGCTCCAAAAGAGTTTGGAATTGTAACACTGACAGAAGTTTATTTGAAAAGCCAGTCATCTTTTTTTTTTGTTGAGGATTTGTAGTGACCTCTTTTTCTCTTGACTTTGTTATCCATTCCTTTTTTCTGAACTATTTGTTTCAAGACTACAGTTAGCGAGATGTCTCAATTTTTAATAAGTCTCCTTCATAGGTTTTGACTTAATGAGCTTTTCTTTTGCTAGATATTGATTGTCGGACTTAACGATTATAGGCAACCTTCATTAGTTATGTACAAAAGGACAACTGGAATAATTGAGTTAACTGAGGAACTACCCTGCCCCAAGTTATGATTAAGGGTTTTAATTTGCGGGAGAATGAAAACTCCTACTTCATAGACTCAAAAGGGTTGACTAGGGATTAACTTCCTTATATCTCCATTATTTAGGAATCGAAACAACGCATGAACATCGTCAACATAGTCTGTTCAAAAGATACTATATGAAGTTATGGTATCGTCTTCGTCATCCTCCATCTAAAGGCTTGCAGCTTTAACAAGAGTTAAATATCACAAAAGAGAAGTAAGAAGCATAGTTTAAATATAGTGAAACGAATGGATTAATTCAAGACAAACATATGCAATGCATTATCGTGAAAACAAAAGTCTGACATAATAGTAAGTGTTTAAGTCGACAAAAGAAATTACAAATGAAAATTCAAACGTTCTCAAAGTCTCCTCCTCTAAACTTGTCACTCCGGATGTCTGCCAACTTTGATGTTTGATGGACGATAGGAGAATTCAATCTGGTCTTATGGCATAACCTTGAGGACTTCTTTGTCAACCTAGTCTTGAATCTTATTCCTCAATTCCCAATAGTTATTAGTGTCATATCCATGACAATTGGAGTAATACACCTTGCATTGGGATTATAGCAAGGAGAAGAAGTATTGGGATTCTAAGGAGGGTCTTTCAAGGTAATCAGCTTCATCTCCAATAAGCATTGCAAATTTTGCGACATTGGCGTGTTTATTTTGATAAACTGTCTTTTATGTTCCTTGTGTTGAGACAGATTAACCCTATAAGACCTTATTCCTTTAATTGAAAGACTATCAGTAGTAATCTGTCTCTTTACTTCTCTGCTCATATTCTTCTTTTTGATCAAGTCAGCTTGTTTCATCGGAGGTTGACTGATGATTATATTCCTGATTCCGTTGTCTTGAAGTTTATTGACGAAGTCTCTCAGCACTTCTGGCCCATTGGCTAAGTTTTAGATAAGAGCCACCTGCACATTCATCTGGATTCTCATCTCTGCTATCTCAACTTGCAGTTTTTCCAACTGATCATCCTTGTTGTCTTCAGGATTCTTCTTTTTCATGTCCTTAGTGAGGAGGTCTTTCAACTCTTCTTGCCCCCTGGACAAATTTAGGATCACTTCTTGAAATTGCGCATTCTAGGTTTGGAGATCTTTGACAGTTTGTTCGAGAGCCATTTCAACTAAAATAAACCGAGAGAAGATAAGAGACATTTCATGGTGTTGTACCCCAAAATTTTCCCTCATATCTTCAAGACAATATGTATCAAGAGGTCTTCTAATGATCACAAGATTCTCAATTTCTCAAAGGAATTCCATGTTTCATCAGACTAAACCTTCTCCTAAGCAACAGACCTTAAATTAGAGTTTTGAGTTCTCAAAGAAAATTGGACTTCCAAAGCCTAAAGTGGACTTCATGGTATCCTACATACTTCAAAGGATCCTCATGTCAAGTTTCAAGGCTTTCCCTACAAGTTTGGTCAGTCAGATTCTTAGATGATCCAAAAATCAGTTAACTTGGTCAAAAAGTCAACTGTGGTCAACATACAGTCAAACTTCAAGATTTTTGGTCAACATCAAGATTATGAAGTAAGATTCATCAAGGGAACCTCCGAATCATCAAGAATCATGAGTTACTAAATTAGGGTTTTGTGTAGGAAAAGTCAATTGTACTTTGACCAACCATAACTTTTACACGCTTTATCAAAATTTTCCCATCCAAAACTCATTTTGAAGGAAATTCAATTCCCTACAACTTTGAGTCTCACAGGCCACGGCCAAAAATGCTTCGTTTGAAAGATATGAGCCAAGACATTACAGGTCCTTTGAAAAGTCAACAAAAAGTCAACTTTTTCAAAAGCTCATAAGTTGAAATTGGAAGATCAAATGGAAATGGGACCAAAATTAGTATTTAGAGGACACTCTAATCTTTCCAAAAAGTCCAAGAACACATTCATGGGATACAATTTGAGAGAGTTATTCATTGTTGAAGTTGGACAATTTTGAGGAGGTGTATGAAACAAAAATGGTCAAAACTCAAGTTTCTTCCAAATGGGCCCATATATTTCCAACCCAAACTCAATTATAAGATTATGCACGACCCATAGATCATAATATCTTACTTTTTATATTTTATTTATATTATATTGGATTTATTTTATTTAAATTCAATTTTAATTAAGATAAATATTGATAAATCAAATATTTGATCTTAGGTCTATTTTGGGATCAAATATTTGATGTTTATGATGATTGTAAGTGTCCAAATTCGTGCAAGACCAAACGAGTATGATTTCATCTAATATTTTGACCAAATTGGAAACATCTTTTCTTCATCCTCAAGTAACCTCTCAATCCATCACAAAAGCCCAAAATCTGACCTAAATTACACCCTCTATAAATATTTATCATCTCCACAAGTCAAGAGGATGAAATTTTTGATCAAAGAGAGCATAGAAAACTTCAAAAAACTCAAGATTAAGTTGGATTCAGTTTTAGGGTTGCAGCCATTCTCAGGGAGGTTTGAAGGTCTAAGAACATTCCTTAGACTCTTCTGAAGGTGTACCAATCATCACATTTCTCCAAAACCTCATAAAACGCCATAACCGAATTTTCTTTTTTTGGTTTTTCTTTTCAATTTTTCGATTTCATATTTATATGCATGATACATCTAATCTCTTTGTATATTTGTGTTATGTATGATGTGAGCAAACTATCTGGGCGATCGAATTGAAGTTTAGGGCACCATGGAGAACTAAAATGTTGGTTAATCTGTTGTAATTAGTTTCCGCCGATACTTTGAAGGCTGCAGTAGTGATAAGAATTCCAGTCTGACAGGTAAGTCAGGTAAGTGCTATTGTTTCGATTTACTCCAATTTTTTTCCAAAAGTTCAGAAGAAGAAAAATCGAAGAACAATATTCTTTTAGAATAAAATTCTAAAAGCTTTCAACCTTCAAAATCGCAAATTGCTCTTTTTTTCTATTTTATTTGATTTATTTTCTATTTCCATATTTTCAAAAAAAAATTGAAAAAAATTGTGTGCTCTTTATTTGATTTTATTAGACTTTTAGCATCGTTTTAAGATTTTTTAAGATTTTTTTTAATCACTTTTCTTATTTTCCATTATTTTAAAATCTGCAGTGATTTTATCTGGCTGTGTTTATTTTTTATTCTTTTAATAGCATGATAAAAAACATATCCTCCTCTCATCTCAAAGACTCAATATTCTTCCGATCTTTTCGTTTCGATTATGTTACAATTTCTAAAGATAATGTAACCGCTAAAGCCTTGTAATAGTTTAGGTTTATTTTCCGCACTTTACATTTTCTGTCAGGATTTTTTATATTTATGTATCTCTCCCAAAGCCATATAATAGTTTAAACTAGGGTTTTATTTTTCTGCACTATAAACTGTTAGATGTATGCTTAATAGGATTGTATCGCAAGACTAAAATCAATTGTTAGCTAACCCTAATTCACAAGATAAAATATTTGAAATCAATATTCACACGCGTAAGTCGGTTGTTTTACGATTGTCATCTGCACCTCCTAGGGTTTCCTCTCTTGGTTGCCTTACAATAAACATGGTCAAGTCCCTCGAACGTGAGGTTATCTTAGTAAAGTTGCCTACGAATAATATCATCAAGTCCCTTCAAGATAAAAGATCATAGTCCCTACGATTTTCCTACGAATAAATGATTTCGTCCCTCGATGACCCTACGAAAATGATGATAGTCCCTTCGAATTACTAAGATACCCCAACAAGGTTGCCTTTTATGACCATACGATGACTCTACGCCCGTCCCTAACATCCAAGGTAAAGACTACTTACTCACTAATAGTAAGGACAATCCTACCCCTAACGGAAATAAATAACAAGAAAGACCTTACAAACTTAGGGTAAGTATTTCTTAAGTACTTGCTCCCTTCTTTTCAAAACACTCTTTACACCCCACTTTTCAAAATACTTTCAAACTAAACACTTTGTATATATCCATACGAGGATCATTGCAAAGTTAAAAACTTATGAAAATATTTTCTAAACACACACTACACCATTTTTCAGACAAAAGTAAAGTGAGCTAAGTAATTAAGAGCCCATGGATAACCATAGATACAAAGGGTGTTAACACTTTCCCTTTGTATAACTTACCCCCCGAACTTAAATCTTTTTAAAAAAAGGTCTTTCCTGTTCTTTTATTCCTTTTCCTTATTGGATAAAATAAAAGTCGGTGGAAACTCTTGCTATCCGCAACATAGTTTTTGGAAACAAAAACATCCAAGTCATTTTTCCCACCGTATTATAGAACTGGCGACTCTGCTGGGGAGTACTAAGTAAATGAGGGGATACCTTAGGATTAGATCAATATACTTGTTTGAACTGTTTGATTTATCTTTAAGGGTATGTGTTGTGGGTTTACTGTGAGAAAGATCCTAACATGGATCTAGTGTACCTTAGGTAAGTAGCAATAGACCAAGGAAATTGTATGGCGTATACTGATATGGTTGATCTGGTGGCTACAGTTAGTGTGACTTCTTGGTTGGTTCTTATGTTCCTTAAGACAGTTGAGGATAACATGAGGTTGCCATATGTTGTCATTAACACTAACTACTCTTTAGAACCTTAATTGACCCATATTGTCCATTAGAAAGTAGTGAGATAACCGGCTTTGGTGAAGTCTGAAGTTGGTTGATACTCGATGATACGCTCATTGAGATTCTAATCTTGGGGAGTTTTGGGTTGGCAAGTCAGTTGCCATACTGAACAACAACCTTTGAGAAGAATCAGTGATATTGAGATCCCTTAGAACCTGGTTATTATTACTAGGACAGGATGAACCATCTAAACTTCATAGGGGAGGTTACTTACCTATGGACTTCATGCCAGCCTTTAAACCTAAGGCTACTGTGTGACTTGTTTGTGTGTGTCACTTTTTTGTGAATAAACATAACATCATAACATCATGACATCATAACATCATGACATCATAACATAGAATTTTCACTAACCATTTCAAGGACTAAGGGATTTATCTTTGTTCTTTGTTGCATGTTATGGCTTCCGCTAGTAGGAACACTATCCGAGTCAACTTTGTAAGGATACCTTCCAAGCTTAAGGAATTAGTCTCAAAAGTTTCTGAAAGCTCTCAGTTCATCAAAAAACATGGTCATCTACTTGATTTGGTCACTTAGGGGTTTGATGAAGATATGATGAGTGTTCTGTTCCTGTTATTTGATCCTAAACATCACTACTTCACATTTCCCGATTATCAGTTGGTGCCGACAATGGAAGAATTCTCCAAATTACTTGGTGCACATATCCTTGATCATAAACCTTTCACAGGATTAGAGAAGGAGCCTAAACCTGAAATTACTACAGCAACCTTGCATCTAAAGAAATCAGACATTGTACTGGAAACTAGAAGTGGAACTAAGGGTATTCTTGCTAAGGTATTGATAGAGAAGGCTCAGGTGTTCTTGGATGCTATGAGTTATGATGCTTTTGAGGAGATCTTAGCCTTGCTGATTTATGGTTTGGTATTGTTCCCTAATCCAGACCAATTCATAGATGTGCACGCCATAAACATATTTCTGACTCACAATCCTGTGTCTACCTTGCTTGGAGATATCTTACACTCTCTTCACACTCGTACTACGAAGGCGCGAGCAACTCTGATGTGTTGCATACCTCTACTATCAAGGTGGTTTATTTCACACCTTCCTCAATCAGTGATGAAGAATGAACAAGGTTAGAGGTGGTCTAAAAGGATAATGTCACTCTCTCATTCAGAAATTCATTGGTGTTCCCGATCTATGGAGAATATTACTATTATTGACCATTGTGGGGAGTTCCCTAATGTTCCACTCCTTGGCATAAGAGGGGGCATTACTTACAATCGTTCTTTATCACTACGTCAGTTTGGTTATGCTCGGAGTAATGGTCCTCATGATATGATTATTCAAGGCAATGTCTTTGATTATGACAACGATCTTCAAAGTTATCGTCAAAGATTTATACGAGCTTGGACCAAGGTGAACAAGATCAATAGCAATACTTTGGAACCAAAACAATCCATCCCTATGGAACCTTACCTCAGGTGGGTGTGATCTCGTGCTCAGACTCTTATGATGTCACATCCTGTTGTTCTACCAGTAACTATTGAGCCAATTGTTGAAGGAAATGTTCCTTATACCATTCTTCATCCTGACATGCCTACGGATCTGGAAGAGCTGCAGAAATCTTGGATTCAAATGAAGGAGGAAAGGGATACTTTTTAGGCTCAGTTCCATGATTACAAAGAGAAAATATTAGAGCTAACAAGGCAACTTAATAAAGAGAGGAACCTCAATACATATCTCGACCCAAAGAGAAAGTATCCATGGGAGACTTGAGTCTCATATGTTCTTATTTTCTTTGCAACTTTTTGTTTTCTTTCATTGTAAGCCCAAGGGACAATTATATTTTAAACTTACTAATAAAAGTTTTATTTTTGTTTTCCTTTAACAAATTTAAATCCTTCGTGGTCCTTGAAAACATTGCATATGCATCTACATACCATACCATTTCATAACATGTTTCTTATCTTCTCGCTGTTTATTTCAATGGAAATGGCTCTCGAACAGATTGTCAAAGATCTCCAAACCCAGAATGCTCAATTTCAAGAAGGGATCATGAATTTGTCCAAGGGGCAAGAAGAGTTGAAAGCCCTCCTCACTAAGGATGCGAAAGAGAAGAATCCTGAAGACATCAAGGGTAATCAGTTGGAAAAATTGCAAGCTGAGATGGCAGAGATGAGAATCCAGATGAATGGCCAGGTGGCTCTTATCCAAAACTTAGCCCAGGGGCAAGAAGAGCTGAGAGTCTTTGTCAATATACTTCAAGGTAACGGAGTCAGGAATCTAATCATCAGTCAACCTCTGATGAAATGAACTGACTTGGTTGAAAGGAAGATGAGGATAAGAGAAGGAAAGAGACAAGCTACTACTGATAGTTCTTCAATTAAATGAGGAAGGTATTGTAGGGTTAACATGCCTCAACACAAGGAATATAAAAGACAGTTTATCAAAATCAACACGCCAATGTCGCAAAGTTTGCAATGCTTGTTAGAGATGAAGCTAATCACCTTGAAAAAATCTCCTTGGAATCCCAATACTTCCACTCCTAGCTATAATCCCAATGCAAGGTGTTCATATCACTCCAACTATCCTGGATATGACACTAATAATTGTTGGGCATTAAGGAATAAGATTCAAGACCGGATTGATGAAGGATTCCTCGAGGTTACGCCAGAAGACCAAATTGAATTCTTCTATCGTCCATCAAGCATCGAAGCTTCCAGACATCTAGAGTGACAAGTTTAGAGGAAGAGGTTTTGAGAACATTTGAATTTTCATTTGTAATTTCTTTTGTTTGCTTAAACACTTACTATTATGTCAAACTTTGGTTTCACATTAATGCATTACGCATGTTTGTCTTGAATTAATCCATTCGTTTCACTATATTTAAACTATACTTCTTACCTCTCTTTTGTGATATTTAACTCTTGTTAAAGTTGTAAGCCTTTAGAGGGAGGATGACGAATAAGATACCATAATTTCATATAGTATGCTTTTGAACAAACTATGCTGACAATGTACAGGCATTGTTTCGATTCCTAAACAGTGGAGATATAAGGAAGTTAATCCTTACTCAACCCTTTTGAGCCTATGAAGTAAGAGCTTTCATTCTCACGCAAATTAAAACCATTAATCATAACTTGGGGCAGGGTAGTTCCTCGTTTAACTCAATTATGCCAGTTGTCCATTTTATACACAACTAATGATGGTTCCATGTAAGTTAATATCTAGCAAAAGAAAATCTAACTAAGTCAAAACCTATGAAGGAGACTTAGTAAAAATTGAGACATCCCGCTGATTGTAATCTTGAAACAAACAGTTTAGGCAAAAGGAAGGGATAACAAAGTCAAAAGAAAAAGAGGTCCCTATAAATCCTCAACAACAAAAAAATGACTGACTTCTCAAATAAAGTTCTGGTTTATGAACCATCACAAATGTCAGTGTTACAATTCCAAACTCCTTTGGAGCCTCAATGCATAAGTTAACCGAACATAAGACTGAAGAACATCACGAAGGATGGGTTGGGTATAAATAAAATTTGAGCCTTTATCCTCTGTTTATTAAACCGTGAACCAGGCCACGTTACAACCCTTTAAAAGTCCTAACTAAAGCATGGTAAGTTCAAAAGCGTACTTCCACAAAAAAGTATCCTGAATCCTTTAGGGCTTGTTATAAATCTTGAGTTAATCACACAGTTTTTACAAACATTGTTTTGCTAAAATAATTCTTTTTCAAAACTTCAAGACGGACATAAGCATTTCATTTTGAATATCATTGTTTGCATATAACTAAGTGTTTGATAGCAGATAAGCTTACATGATGAACATTCAATAAACCAAAATCCTCCCAACAGACAAAGTTGCTTCCTGGATCAAAGCCAATGTATACAAGGGGTATGGTCACTATCTTCCAATAAAGGGGCATGTCATGTTATTATCCAATTCATTTGGGGCAGTCAGGTCAAGATTCAACAATGCTTAAATAGCCAGGGGCAGGTCTCCTCATCTGAATTACCAGAAGTAACATTACCGAGTTCACGGTGCCAAGGGCATGTTATTATGGGGCATCTCGTTTATTTATCTTGAGGCAGCTCTTTTCAAATTCATCCATTCTGGGACAAATCATCCTCAGCTAGGCGCAACACTCTCTTTTCAAATCTATTCAGATCAAGCTCCTTAACCATTACCCGGGCGTATATGATCCACCGCAATCTGAAAACACATTCCTCTCATTACATTTCCTTGATATTGGGTTTCAGTAAAAGCCATTGTGGAAATTAATTATTTGTGCCAATAGTATCGGATGATGTCAGTATCATGTCTTCGGATTCAGTCATGATATTTCCTAAAAAAATTACTCGGGGATGTCAAGAATTTCAGAAGTTCTGAATCCATTGGTTACTTTGAATGAATATATGCTTTCAAATATGATTGATGTTTAAAACAAATGCATAAAATTACAATAATAGCATTTAGTAAAGACCCTTGGATGTAGGAATCCCCAACAAAGTTCATATCCAACATATCTTCACAAACTCATCCCCACAGAGTAATCTTTACGAATTTATTTCAGCAAAGTATTTCAAGTAGCCTCTTGTACTTCTAGCTTTACAAAGTCCCAGATAGATTTCTCTTAAACCTGATATTCTCCAAAGAATTAACACTTGGTCGGATAAGTCTCTCAGGGGAATGTCTATCTCTTTTATCCCTAGTCAGGGTAGTTAGGAATCTAATCTTCCAATAAAAAAGTACGACGAACGGAAATCGAAAGATGCTAAGTACAATATTCTGAAACAAGACGAGAACTATGTCTTCATACTCCTCAGCAACAAATCGGGATTTATTTTCCCCAGCCAGCAGTTGTTACATGAAGATGCTAGTGTGCTTCAATTACATAATTCATACATACATCATTTACATCATATCATGACATACGCATCCATAATGCATACGACATTCTCACTCACATTAAGAACATCATGTCATACATGCATACATCAAATAATCTTGCATAAACTAACCTTTCCTTTTCAGCATAGTTTGCTGTCAGATAAACATTCCCAACTCCTTGAGACAGTTCAGAGACGATTTAAACGAATATCTAGTGTTGATGCTTAGTGCAGGATGCTTTTCTTTCCTGAGATAGTACTGGGACGATCTATACGAAGATCTAGTCATGGTACTTAATGCTGACATTTTCTTGAGACAGTTCAGAGACGATCTAAACAAAGATTTAGTGCTGATGCTTAGTGCAGAATGCTTTTCTTTCCAGAGACAGTATGGAGAAGATCTATACGAAGATCTAGTCCTGGTACTTAGTGCTGACATCTTCCTGAGACAGTTCAGAGACGATCTAAACGAAGATCTAGTGTTGATACTTAGTGCAGGATGTTGTCTAGAAGCAATTCAGAGATAATCTAAACGAAGATTTAGTTCTGATGCTTAGTTCAAGATATTGTCCTAGAGACAGTTCATAGACGATCTAAACAAAAATCTAGTGCTGATACTTAGTGCAGGATATTGTCCAAAAGCAATTCAGAGATAATCAAAACGAAGATTTAGTTCTAATGCTTAATTTAAGATATTTTCCTAGGGATAGTTCAGAGACGATCTAAACGAAGATCTAGTACTGATACTTGGTTCAGGATGTTTTTCTTTCCAGAGACAGTTCAAAGAAGATCATAACGAGGATCTAGGGCTGATACTTAGTTCAAGATATTTTCCAGAGGCAATTCAGAGATAATCAAAATGAAGATTTAGTTCTAATGCTTAATTCAAGATATTTTCCTAGAGACGATCTAAACGAATATCTATTGTTGATACTTAGTTCAGGATGCTTTTCTTTCTAGAGACAATTCAGAGACGATCTAAACGAAGATCTAGTGCTGATACTTAGTGCATGATATTATCCAGAAGCAATTTAGAGATAATCTAAACAAAGCTTTGGTTCTGATGCTTAATTCAAGATATTATCCTAGAGAGAGTTCAGAGACGATCTAAACGAAGATCTAGTGCTGATATTTGGTGCAGGATATTGTCCAGAAGCAATTCAGAGATAATCGAAATAAAGATTTAATTTTGATGCTTAATTCAAGAAATTGTCCTTGAGACGGTTCAGAGACGATCTAAACAAAGATCTAGTGCTGATACTTAGTTCAGGATATTTACCAGAGGAAATTCAGAGATAATCAAAACAAAGATTTAATTCTGATGCTTAATTCAAGATATTTTCCTAGAGACAGTTCAGAGACGATCTAAACGAAGATCTAATGTTGATACTTAGTTCAGGATGCTTTTCTTTCCAGAGATAGTTCAGAGACGATCTAAACGAAGATCTAGTGCTGATATTTTGTTTAGGATATTTTCCAGAGGCAATTCAGAGATAATCAAAATAAAGATTTAGTTCTGATGCTTAATTCAAGATATTTTCCTAGAGACAATCTAAACGAATATCTATTGTTGATACTTAGTTCAGGATGTTTTCTTTCCAGAGATAATTCAGAGACGATCTAAACGAAGATCTAGTGCTGATACTTAGTGCATGATATTGTCTAGAAGCAATTCAGAGATAATCTAAAGAAAGATTTAGTTCTGATGCTTAATTCAAGATATTGTTCTAGAGACAGTTCAGAGACGATCTAAACGAAGATCTAGTGCTGATACTTAGTGCATGATATTGTCCAGAAGCGATTCAGATATAATTGAAACGAAGATTTAATTGTGATGCTTAATTCAAGAAATTGTCCTTGAGACAATTCAGAGACGATCTACACAAAGATCTAATGTTGATACTTAATGCATGATACTTTCTAGAAGAAATTCAGAGATAATATAAACGAAGATTTAGTTATGATGCTTAATTCAAGATATTTTCCTAGAAACAGTTCAGAGACGATCCAAACGAAGATCTAGTGCTGATACTTAGTTCAGAGTATCTTTTCCCCCTAGAGACAGTTCAGAAACGATCTAAAAGAAGATCTAGTGCTGATACTTAGTTCGGATATGTTACAGAGATAGTTCAGAGATGGTTAAGACGAAGATCTAATTCTGATACTTAGTGTAGTAACAACATTCAGATAAATTCAAACGTAGACACATTCTAATACTCCTACCAAAAGATATTTAGGATGCCATCCATAACCCCATCTCTGAATACTCTGAATGACATTTTTAAGCCTATTCAAGCAATACAATCAACCATCAGTATTACTTTGCGCACCGGCGAGTGCAAATTTTTGGGCTTAAGTGACCAATCCTCTTCCACCTTCAGGTCACGAATGGCGTACATGCTAATCTAACTCCTCAATTTTCAGAATATTGAACAGGGGAAACTGTTTTACCCCAAAATTTGACCTCACGTATTCAAGACAATATGTCTCAATAGGTCTTCTAATGATCACAAGATTCTCAATTATTTAAAGGAATTTCAGGTTTCATCAGACTAAATCTCCTCCTAAGCAACGGATCTTAAACTAGGGTTTTGAGTTCTCAAAGCAAATTGGACTTCCAAAACCTAAAGTGGACTTCATGGTATGCCACATACTTCAAAGGATCATCATGTCAAGTTTTAAGGCTTTCCCTACAAGTTTGGTCAGTCAGATGCTTAGATGATCCAAAAATCAGTTAACTTGTTCAAAAAGTCAATTGTGGTCAACAAACAGTCAAACTTCAAGATTTTTGGTCAACATCAATATTATGAATTAAAATTCATCATTTGATCAAGGGTTGATCATGATTCATCAAGGGAACCTCCAAATCATCAAGAATCATGAGTTACGAAATTAGGGTTTTGTTTAGGAAAAGTCAACTGTACTTTGACCAGCCATAACTTTCACATGCTTCATCAAAAATTTCCCATCCACAGCTCATTTTGAAGGAAATTATATTCCCTACAACTTTGTGTCTCACAAGCCAAGGCCAAAAATGCTTCATTTGAGAGATATGAGCCAAGACATTATAGGTCCTTTGAAAAGTCAACAAAAAGTCAACTTTTCAAAAGCTCATAACTTGAAAATGGAAGATCAAATGGACATGGGACCAAAATTAGTAGGTAGAGGACACTATAAGCTTTCCATAAAGTCCAAGAACACATTCATGGGATAAAAATTGAGAGAGTTATGTATTGTTGAAGTTGGGCAATTTTGAAGAGGTGTATGAAGCAAAAATGGCCAAAACTCAAGTTTCTTCCAAATGGGCCCATATTTTTCCAACCCAAACTCAATTATAAGATTATGCACGACCCATAGATCATAATATCTGATTTTTGATATTTATTTTATATTATATTGGATTTATTTTATTTAAATTCAATTTTAATTAAGATAAATATTTAAAAATCAAATATTTGATCTTATGTCTATTTTGGGATCAAATATTTGATGTTTATGATGATTGTAAGTGTCCAAATTCGTGCAAGACCAAAAGAGTATGATTTCATCTAATTTTTTGACCAAATTAGAAACATCTTTTCTTCATCCTCAAGTAGCCTCTCAATCCATCACAAAAGCCCAAAATCTGACCTAAATTACACCCTCTATTAATACTTATCATCTTCACAAGTCAAGAGGACGAATTTTTTTACAAAGAGAGCATACAAAACTTCAAAAAACTCAAGGGTGAGTTGGATTCAGTTTTAGGGTTGCAGCCATTCTCAATGAGGTTTGAAGGTCCAAGAACATTCCTAATACTCTTCTGAAGGCGTACCAATCATCACATTCCTCCAAAACCTCATAAACTCCATAACCGAATTTATTTTTTTGGTTTTTTTTAAATTTTTCGATTTCATATTTATATGCATGATACATCTAATCTCTTTGTATATTTGTGTTTTGTATGATGTGAGCAAGCTATCTGGGCGATCGAATTGAAGTTTAGGGCACCATGGAAAACTAAACTGTTGGTTAATCTGTTTCCGCCGATACTTTGAAGGCTGCAGTAGTGATAAGAATTCCAGTCTGACAGGTAAGTCAGGTAAGTGCTACTGTTTTGATTTACTCCAAATTTTTTCCAGAAGTTCAGAAAAAAAAATAGAAGAACAATACTCTTTTAGAATAAAATTCTAAACGATTTCGACCTTCAAAATCGCAAATTCTTCTTTTTTTCTATTTTATTTGATTTATTTTCTATTTCCATATTTTCAAACAAATCTAAAAATCATTGTGCGCTCTTTATTTGATTTTACTCGATTTTTAGCATCGTTTTAATATTTTTTAGATTTTAATTTAATCGCTTTTCTTATTTTTCATTATTTTAAAATCTGCAGTGATTATATCTGACTCTGTTTAGTTTTTTTATTCTTCAAATAGCATGATAAAAAACATTTCCTCCTCTCATCTCAAAGACTCAATATTCTTCCGATCTTTTCGTTTCGGTTATGTTACAATTTCTAAAGATAATGTAACTACTAAAGTCTTGTAATAGTTTAGGTTTATTTTCCACACTTTATATTTTCTGTCAGGATTTTTTATATTATGTATCTCTCCCAAAGCCATGTAATAGTTTAAACTAGGGTTTTATTTTTCTGCACTAAAAACTGCAATATCATCAAGTCCCTTCAAGATAAAAGATCATAGTCCCTTCGAGTTTCCTACGAATAAATGATCTCGTCCCTCGATGACCCTACAAAAATGATGATATTCCCTTCGAATTACTAAGATACCCCTACAAGGTTGCCTTCTATGACCATATGATGACCCTATGCATGTCCCTTACATCCAAGGTAAGGACTACTTACTCACTAATAGTAAGGATAGTCCTAGCCCTAAAGGAAATAAATAACAAGAAAGACCTTACAAACTTAGGGTAAGTAGTTCTTAAGTACTTGCTCACTTCTTTTCAAAATACTCTTTACACCCCACTTTTCAAAATACTTTCAAACTAAACACTTTGTATATATCCATACGAGGATCATTGCAATGTTAAAGACTTATGAAAATATTTTCTAAACACACACTACACCATTTTTCAAACAAAATTAAAGTGAGCTAAGTAATTAAGAGCCCATGGATAACCATGGATACAAAGGGTGCTAACACCTTCCCTTTGTATAACTTACCCCCCGAACTCAAATCTTTTTAAAAAGGTCTTTCCTGTTCTTTTATTCCTTTTCCTTATTGGATAAAATAAAAGTCGGTGGCGACTCTTGCTATCCGCAACATAATTTTTGGAAACAAATACGCCTAAGTCAGTTTTCCCACCATGTTACACATGAAAACCTGTTATGCAATGGTATGGCATGTAAATGCATATGCAATGTTTTCAAGGACCTCGTAGGGTTTTAAATTGTTAAAGAAAAACATAAACAAAACTTTTATTAGTAAGTTCAAAATATAACTTCCCCTTGGGCTTACAATGAAGGAAAAACAAGAAAAGTTACGAAGAAAATAAAAACATTTGAGACTCAAGTATCCCATGGACATTTCCTCTTTTTATTGAGATATGTATTGAGGTTTCTCTCTTTGTGGAGTTGCCTTGTTAGCTCCAACACTTTCTCTTTGCTAGTTTAGAACTGAGCCTTAAAGGTATCCCTTTCCTCCTTCCGTTGGATCCAAGATTTTTGTAGCTCTTCCAGGTCAGTAGGAATGTCTGGATGAAGAATGGTGTAAGGAACATCTCCTTCAATAATAGGATCTATAATCAACAATAGAACAACAGGATATGGCATCATAAGAGTTTGAGCACGAGACCGCACCCATCTGAGGTAAGGTTTCATAGGGATGGAGTATTTTGGTTCCAGAATATCGTTATTAATCTTATTCACCATGCTCCAAGCACGTATAAATCTTTGATGGTAACCTTGAGGATAGTTCTCATAATCGAACACAATACCTTGAAGAATCGTATCATGAGGACCGTCACTCCAAGCATAACCAAATTGATGAAGTGCTAAAGAATGATTATAAGTAATGCCCCCCCCCCCTTATGCCAAGGAGTGGCACATTAGTGAACTCCTCATAGCGGTCAATGATAGTGATGTTTTCCATGGATTGGAAACACCAATGGATATCTAAATGAGAGAGTGACATTATCCTTCTAGACCACCTCAAACCTTGTTCATTATTCATCACAGATCGAGAAAGGTGTGAAATAAACCATATTAATAGTAGAGGTATACAACACATCAGAGTCCCTCGCTCCTTCATAGTACGAGTGTGAAGAGAGTGCAAAATATCTCTAAGCAAGGTAGGCACATGATTATGAGTCAGAAATATGTTAATTGCGTGCACATCTATGAACTGGTCCAGATTAGGGAACAACACCAAACCATAAATCAACAAGGCCAAGATCTCCTCAAAAGCATCGTAACTCATAACATCCAAGCACATCTGAGCTCTCTCTATCAATACTTTAGCAAGAATACCTTTAACTCCACTTATTGTACCCAGTACAATCTCACTTCTTCAGATGTAAACTTGCTACAATAATTTCAGGTATTGGCTCCTTTTCTAAACCTGTGAAAGGTTTTTGATCAAGAATAGGCACACCAAGTAGTTTGGATAATTCTTCCATTGTGGGCACCAACTGATAATCGAGAAATGTGAAATAGTGATGCTTATGGTCAAAGAACTGGAACAAAACACTCATCATGTCTTCATTAAACCCTGAAGTAACCAAATCAAGTAGATGACCATGCTTTTTGATGAATTGAGAGTTCTCAGGAACTTTTTAGACTAATTCCTTAAGCTTGGAAGGTAACCTTACAAAGTTAATTTGGATAGTGTTTATACGAGCGGAAGCCATAACCTGCAACAAGGAACAAAGATAATCCTTTGGTCATTGAAATGGTTAATGAAAATGTTATGTTATGATGTCATGATGTTATGATGTTATGTATAAAACAAGAAAATGGAAAACACAAACAAGTCACACAAGGGCCTTAAGTTTAAAGGCTTGCATGAAGTTCATAGGTAAGTACCCTTCCCACTAAAGTTTAGTTGGTTCAACCTGTCCTAGCAATAGTAACCGGATTCTAAGGAATCTCAATATCACTGATTCTTCTCAAAGGTTGTAGTTCAATGTGGAAACTGTCTCACCAACCAAAACATCCCAAGATTAGAATCTCAATTAGCGTAGCATCGAGTATCAACCAACTTTAGACTGCACCAAAGTCGGCTATCTCACTACTTTCTACTGTCCAAGATGGGTCAATTAGGGTTCTAAAGGGAAGTTAGTGTAAATGACACCATACGGCAGCCTGATATTATCCTCAACTGACTTGAAGAACATCAGTATCAACCAATATATCACACTAATTGTAGCTACCATATTAACCATAGTGGTATACATCGTACAATTTCCTTGGTCTATTGCCACTTACCTAAGGTATCACTAGATCCAGGTTAAGATCTTTCTCACAATAGCCCCAAAACAAGTACCCTTAAAAAAAGCATATAATTCAAACAAATAAAGTGATCTAACTCTAAGGTAACCCCTCTTTTTAAGAGTCTAATGTTTCCAACAAAGTCGCCAGTTCTGTAACACGGTGGGAAAATTGACTTTGTCATTTTTGTTTTTACAAAAACTATGTTGCGGATATCAAGAGTCGCCACCGACTTTTCTTTTATCCAAGTAGGAAAGGTGAAAAGAACAGGAAAAACCTTGGTTTATATTTTGAGTTCGGGGGGTAAGTTATACAAAGGGAAAGTGTTAGAACCCTTTGTATCCAAGGTTATCCATGGACTCTTAACTGCTTAACTCACTTTACTTTGTTTGAAAATAGTGGTGGTGTATTTAGAAAAAAGTCCACCTTTGTAATGATTCTCGTATGAATGTATACAAAGGGTTTTTCTTGGAATTTTTG
This sequence comes from Lathyrus aphaca, assembly GCA_963966055.1. Lineage (NCBI taxonomy): Eukaryota > Viridiplantae > Streptophyta > Magnoliopsida > Fabales > Fabaceae > Lathyrus > Lathyrus aphaca. Next base: position 295,041,543 of record OZ014521.1, on the reverse strand, counting down.
AAAATGTGAGGTGTAAAGAGTATTTTTTTTCTTTTGAAATGGTGAGCAAGCAGTTAAGGGCTTCCTACCTACTCAAGGTCGTTCATGTTATTTTTCTTTCCTTAGGGATATAACTGTCCTTACTATTAGTTAGTAAGTAGTCATATCCTTGGATGTAAGGGACGGGCGTAGGGTCATTGTATGGTCATAGAAGGCAACATGTAAGGGTATCTTAGCAATTCGAATGGACTATCATCATTTTTCTGTAGGTTCATCGAGGGACGAGATCATTTATTCGTAGGCAACTCGAAGGGTCATCGAGGGACTATGATCTTTTTCGTAGGGACTTGATGGTTTTTATTTAGGCAACTTTGCTAAGACACCCCTACGTTCGAGGGACTTGACTATTTTTTCGTAAGGCAAAAAGTAGGGATATCCTAGAGGTGCATGTGTGAAAAATGTTTTGTATTCAATTATTTTATCTTTTAGATTAAATGGGCTAAGTCTGTTTTTATTCGCATATAAGTCTTTTCACACCCTATTATTACTAACCACAATTTAATATTTTTTGCGGAATTTAAATGTGGAATAGAAAACCCTAAACTATTACATCATGAGGAGGGAGATACATAATTTAAATCGGGGAGTGAGGAAAATAAAAGTGCGGAAAATTAAATATTACAATATAAATAATAAGCCTATACACTTGTTCTAATAAATAACGAAAAATAAAATCGGGGACGAATCATGACGAAGAAAAGAAGAAATACTAAGAACTTGATTAAAATCGATTAATTGAATTTTTTTATAAAACAAAGTTTTTTATGATTTTTTGAAGTTTAAATCATTAATTAATTTAATTATGAAGAAAATATTTTTTATGTGTATTATATTTACAAAATAAAAAGAGACTTGATTAATTTATTTTGATATTTTTTATTCATACAAAAAAAGTTAATTTTATTAAAATAAAAAGGGAACTAAATTTAAGTTTATTTACAAAATCACTTTATTTTATTATATAAAAAAATTTATTACATATTATACTTCTTATGAAAATAATTAATAGGTAAAAAAAATAAAAACTGATTTTTATTTGGTTGGTTTTTTAAAGGGGTTTTTAATATTTAATTAAAATTGATTAAAAAAATACAAATAAATAGAAACTAGAAAAAAAAATATAAAGAAGGAAGAAAAACCAAAAAAAGAAAAAGGACGCCCTGGTGAAACGTTTTCCACCTTTCCACTGGGCCACCGACCTTTGCTGTAAATTAGTCTAAAAGGAAAAGACAAAAAAATATTAAAATAAAGAGAATATGAAATAACGCGTGAAATTTAAAATAACCCGATAGATTCACGCCACGCATCATCGTCTTCTTCTTGTCATCGTTTCTACCCAGAAAATTAGCTACGAAATAGCTACCGTTTTGCTTGGGTTTAGCTACCATTTCTTTTGTAAAAAAAACCCTGCAAATCAAAAAACTTTAAAAGAACGCAGTGAATCACGAAACAATAAACATATTCACCCTAAATCGACCCTCTTGATCATGATTATGAGGTTATTTCATCTTGAAAATGCTTATATTTTGAGTTTCGAAATTTGTAAAATTTCGAGCCCTAGTAATGGCAAGTCACCGTTTATGCACTGAAACTCAAAGAAGAATGATTAATAAACTTCTAACCATGATTATTAACATAAACACAATCATAAAATAGATTAATACATCGTGCAATGCATGCTTTGAATTAAAGAAGATTTAGGTAGAGAATTTTGGGCTTGGGTGAAGAAAATTAGGTTGCTTTGGAATGAAGTTTTCTCCTTTCTATTTTGGTAAAATATTTGATATTAGGACCTTCTCCTTTGGTGTGCATAAATTTGGGATCCATATTATGATCATAAACACTCATCCCAAAATAGTCCTAAGATCAAATATTTGATTTTTCAATATTTATTCTAATTAAAATTGAATTTAAATAAATTAAATCCAATAAAATATAAAATAAACATAAAAAATAGAATATATGACTTATGGGTCGTGGATTATCTCATGATTAAGTTTGGGTTAGAAAAATATGGGCCCATTTGGAAAAAAACTTAAGTTTTGGTCATTATTTGCCTTATACACCTCCTCAAATTTTCCCAACTTCAACAATGCATAACTCTCTCAATTTTTATCCCATGTATGTGTTCTTGGATTTTTTAGAATCATAGAGTGTAATCTAACCAATCCTTTTTGTCCCATGTCAATTTGATCTTCCATGTTCAAGTTATGAGCTTTTGAAAAAAGTTGACTTTGTTGACTTTTAAAGGACCTGTAATGTCTTGGCTCATATCTCTCAAATGAAGCATTTATGGCCTTGGCTTGTGAGACACAAAGTTTTAGGGAATTGAATTTCCTTCAAAATGAGCTTTTGGATGGGAAATTTTTTATGAAGCATGTGAAAGTTATGGCTGGTCAAAGTACAGTTGACTTTTCCAACAAAAACCCTAATTTAGTAACTTCTGATTCTTGATGAATTTGAGGTTTCCTTGATGAATCATGATAAACCCTTGATCAAATGATGAATCTTACTTCATAATCTTGATGTTGAGCAAAAATATTGAAGTTTGACTGTATGTTGACCACAATTGACTTTTTGACCAATTTAACCGATTTTTGATTATATAAGCATCTGATTGACCAAACTTGTAGGGCAAACCTTGAAACATGACATGAGGATTATTTGAAGTATGTTGTACACCTTGAAGTCCACTTGAGTCTTTGTAAGTCTAATTTTCTTTGAGAAACTCAAACCTTAATTTAAGATCCATTGCTTAGGAGGAGGCTTTGTCTGATGAAATCTTGAATCCCTTTGAGCAATTGAGAATCTTATGACCATTAGGAGACCTCTTGAGACATATTTTCTTGAAGATGTGAGGGAAAATTTTGTGGTAAAACACTTCAACTTATCCCTTCTCCATGTGCGGCATTGATATGATTGGCAAGATCGAGACAGTTGCTTTTAATGGTCACCGTTTCATCCTGGTTGCCATAGACTACTTCACGAAGTGGGTCGAAGAGGCGTCCTACGCCAATGTCACCAAACAAGTGGTAGTCCGGTTCATCAAGAGGGATATTATCTGCCGATATGGAATCCCTGAAAGAATCATTATTGACAATGGTTCTAATCTCAACAATAAGATGATGGTAGATCTATGTCGGGATTTCAAGATCGAGCATCATAACTCTTCGCCGTATCACCCAGATATGAATGGCACCGTCGAGGCTGCCAAAAAGAACATTAAAAAGATTGTACAGAATTTGATTGTGTCGTATAAAGATTTGCATGAGATGTTGTCGTTTGCATATCATAGGTACTGAACATCTGTGCGCACCTCAACCAGGGAAACCCCATTCTAGCTTGTGTATGGTATGGAGGCAGTCCTACCGGTTAAAGTCGAGATTCCTTCTCTGAGATTAATGATGGATGTCAAGCTTGACTAATCTGAGTGGCTTCGATCCAGGTACAATCAGTTAAGCCTCATTAAAGAGAAACACCTAGAAGTTGTATGCCATGGACAGTTGTATCAAAGGCGAATGAAGCAGGCGTTCGACCAGAAAGTACGACCTCAACGCTACATACCCGATGATTTAGTGCTGAAAAGGATCCTTCCTCCTTTAACACATCATAGGGGCAAGTGGAAACCCAACTATGAAGGTCCATTCATGGTTAAAAAGGTCTACTCGGGCAGAGCCTTAATGTTAACAATCATGGATGGCAAAGACTTATCTTCCCCTATCAACACAGACACAGTTAGAAAATACTTCGTATAAAGAGACTTGCTGGACAAAAATAGAATAAGAGTCCAGGAAAAAAAGGGCATTCCGGCGAGCCAAAAACAAAATAAAAGGATCGGGAAAATATTAGGGAAATGAATGGAAAAATGTACACCCGTTGAGTTGAAAAGCCACATCGGACAACTCAGGCAAAAAAGGGTATCCCGGTGTATTGAAAACCCGAAAGAGCAATCCATGCAAAATAGGGACTAAAGTGAACAACTGCGATCTGTGAAATTTGTGATTCGTCATTAGCAATCAAGGATAACTTGAGGGTTAAGGATCAATTCAATCGTCTTCCTCAAAAGTGAAGCATACAGAGAGTCTTGTGGACATACAAGTCATAGCCGGATCAGAACTCGATGAGATCTGATTTCCACATTGCCATTAGGATAGTTTATTTTCTTTTTGTGCAATTTCCTCTTTCCGGGGATTGCTTCCCGGTGTAATGCATATTCATGGCCATTTTTCAATCGATAAAAGTGTAGTTTCATTCAAATTTGCTCTCATATGTTTTTGTTTTTCATCTACCATTGATTAATTTCAAACACGTCCAACAAATGTGGCAAATATTGAATTACGAATACATGAATTTTTTATAATTCATGCATGAAAATAAAAACATATGACATATATATGATATGTTGAGTAACAGGGATGGTGATTCAGACCATGAACCCGGGGCGTGCAGGCCAAACTAACTCTTCATTTCGTAGGTACTATCAGTTGTGTTCATTAACATGCAGGTATAGGTGTTGCAAGCAAAGCCATTTGCAGCACAGAACTTTAGGAAGCCTTTCCTCGGCAGATCATTGATCAAGATTTCTCAACAAGTCTCTTCAGACCATCCTTTCTCCAGCAGAGCAGCAAGGATAAGGTTACTTCCCAAACATAAGGGTATCATTATATCTCATCTACATCATGAGACGCCTGATCTCTCATCCCCGGCACGAGACGCCTTATATCTCTCATTCCCAACAATAGGAAACTTAAAACTTTTATCTTTAGCAGGAATTCTTATCACTGGCATTCTTCATCATCCCCAGTGGAGTTGGAAATTTAAATCTTCTCCAGCATAACAATAGAAGGCTGGTGATGTTTTCCCCAAGAAGAGAGCCCTTCTTCAATAGAGAAGTGTTCCCCGCCAAAGTCTTCTTATACTTGACAACATATGGAGGTGACTCATTCCCTAGCAGAGGTGAAGATATGGGAGAACCCGAGGATTTTCTTGCTTACACAACAATGTTCGCAGTTTCCCCCTAGTGAAGTTGTTAACCAACGTCCAATCCTCATTGGCATTTCTCCCCCAAGCAGAAGATTGTGTATCCGAGGGATTCCCCAGAAGATTTCTTCCTCAGCAGAATGCCCACACATCTGTTTCCCCAGCCGAGTCAGAAGGACATCATTTCCCCAACGGATTTCAACGGGTAGCGTACCTCTCAAATCAAGTTCGTCCCCAATGGGTCTTTACTCTCCAATCTTAAATTCCAATTTATTTTTAGAAGTGATGGAAGTTCAAAGCCAGTGTATCATAAACACTATCCCCTACAAAGTTGCTCTTTCCCACAAGGATTTATCAAATCAATGCAGTGATTATTTCTTCCCTAGTAAAGTGGTTGGATGCATGTCATCTCCTCATCAGGAGATCCCTTGGCATTTGCATTTAGTAATCATCATTACATTTGCATCCTCAAAATGCATAGCATTTCCATCATTATGGAGCATTACGTCGTGAAAACATTCAAACATATACATACGAAGCATAAGCTAGTTTTGGTACCTTGCACAAAATTCTGAAACATCGCGTCTGCAATCATACTAGAATATCCCCACAGAAAATGCCAAGTTCATTCCCCAACACTATTACCCTTACAAGTCAATGCTTGTTATTCCCAGTCGAGTTATCATCCAAGTTATGGTAGTCTCTTTGCAAGATTTATCTCCCAAGTGGGATAAATTCTTTTCGATTTCGTCCAAGTCCGGTATCATACCTTCAAGTTATCATCCAAGTTATGATAGTCTCTTTTCAAGTTTTATCTCCCACGTGGGATAAATACTTTTTGATTCCATCCAAGTCCGGTATCGTACCTTCGAGTTATTATCCAAGTTATGATAGTCTCTTTTCAAGTTTTATCTCCCAAGTGGGATAAATACTTTTCGATTTCGTCCAAGTCCAGTATCGTACCTTCGAGTTATCATCAAAGTTATGATAGTATCTTTTCAAGTTTTATCTCCCAAGTGGGCTAAATACTTTTAAATTTCGTCTAAGTCCGGTGTCGTACCTTTGAGTTACCATCTAAGTTATGATAGTCTCTTTTCAAGTTTTATCCCCCAAGTGGGATAAATACTTTTCGATTTCGTCCAAGTCCGGTATCGTGCCTTCGAGTTATCATCCAAGTTATGATAGTCCCTTTTCAAGTTTTATCTCCCAATTGGGATAAATACTTTTTGATTTCGTCTAAGTCTGGTATCATACCCTTAAGTTATCATCCAAGTTATGATAGTCTCTTTTCAAGTTTTATCTCCCAAGTGGGATAAATACTTTTCGATTTCGTCCAAGTTTGGTATTGTACCTTCGAGTTATCATCCAAGTTATGATAGTCTCTTTTCAAGTTTTATCTCCCAAGTGGGATAAATACTTTTCGATTTTGTCCAAGTCCGGTATCGTACCTTTGAGTTATCATCCAAGTTATGATAGTCTCTTTTCAAGTTTTATCTCCCAAGTGGGATAAATACTTTTCGATTTCGTCCAAGTCCAGTATCGTACCTTCGAGTTATCATCCAAGTTATGATAGTCTCTTTTCAAGTTTTATCTCCCAAGTGGGATAAATACTTTTCGATTTCGTCCAAGTCCGATATCGTACCTTTGAGTTATCATCCAAGTTATGATAGTTTCTTTTCAAGTTTTATCTCCCAAGTGGGATAAATACTTTTGATTCCATCCAAGTCTGGTATCGTACCTTCGAGTTATCGTCCAAGTTATGATAGTCTCTTTTCAAGTTTTATCTCCCAAGTGGAATAAAATCTTTTCGATTTCGTCCAAGTCCAGTATCATACATTCGAGTTATCATCCAAGTTATGATAGTATCTTTTCAAGTTTTATCTCCCAAGTGGGATAAATATTTTTCAATTCCGCCAAGTTCGGTTTCGTATCTTCGAGTTATCATCTAAGTTATGATAGTCTCTTTTCAAGCTCACTCATGGTGTGTCCTGTGTGAGTTGTCATCCAAGAATGATAGTTTTCTCAACGTATTTCATTTCCCACAAAGTACAAATTTTCCGGTTTATTCGAGTATTCAATCCCTCCATACCTTGAAAGTATGAAAGCAATTGCTATCATCCCTTCAGGTCTATAGTTGGTTGAATAGGGGCAGTTGTAATACCCCAAAATTTTCCCTCTCATTTTCATGGTATTTAGCATATCGCATTGCATTCATAATCCCATACATTGCATAATAAAAATAAAATAAGTCATACATCATTGATTGGTGTGCAAGGCATGTGATCGAGGTTTACTCGGTGGCAAACTCAACTATCAGAACTCAAGGTCAAAACAGGCTTAGAACGGATCGTGGAGATGCATCTGGAGGGTTTCCCACAAAAAGGAGGGAAATTCATTTTTTTTCTCCCGTTAACCGGTTAACACCAGGGGTTAACCGGTTAACGCCTGTGGATTTTAGGAAAAATTTTCAAAATTCAGTTGGTGCTCTCTCCCCTTTCCATTTTCTACTTTGCTTTGTGTTTCCATAAAACTCTAGAACATTCCACATTCTTCCCAAGGAATATTCCCAAAATATTCCACGGAATATTCCAAGAATATGCCAAGGAATATTCTAGGAATATTCTCATCCGAGCCTTAGCTTAGTATCCAAGCCTTGTGCCATAACCTAAACCTAACTCTAAACCTAGTGCCTATATAAACTTTGTTCATCAAGCAAAAAAGGATTAGCCATTTCTTCACAAAATTTCATCATTCTCACAATCTCAATTCTCTCATTTTATTCCATTTTCCAAACTCACCAAAGCTTCATCATCAAGATCCTTCAAGTTTCACCTCGAAACTCGAAAGATCGTAAGCTTAGCCTTCATCATCTTCATTGAGTCAGCGGATAATCGAAGAATTTGTCACAATTGCGGTGTTTATTTTACTGTTTGAAAGAACTTTAAATTCTCATCGATTGCATTTATTTTGAACGCTCTCGGATCGAAGCTTGGAATCTCTAGTATTCTTTCCGTTCGTGTATTGATCAACATCGCAACAATCACCAAAGCAAGTCTCCGTTTTGTAGGTTAGTGAATCCGAAACCATTTCTTGCTTTAATTTATTTCTCTTCATCTCACCGTAAGGAATTCTTCGATTTCCTTGCTTTTGTGATGCTTTTTTCGGTTTAGTCATTAGTATCTAGAATCGTAGAATGATTATGGTGTTAATAGGTGTTAGGAGGTTGTATTTAGGTGGCAATTTCGTGCTAGTATGGTAATGAATATATTAGAAGCTTTAGGAAATAAGTCGATAGCTAGAAGTGCTTTTTTCCCCACTGTTTTTAGATTCTGGTTCAGTGTTAACCGGTTAACACCCAGGGTTAACCGGTTAACACACTGTTTTTTGCCCCTGTTTAACTAATTTTTGAACCCGTTAACCGATTAACCCTGGGCGTTAACCGGTTAACGTTGTGATGATCTGGTTTTTTTGTTGTTTTCTTGAATGTGTGTGTACCATTCCTTCTTTTATCACCTTAGATCTTTAGAATTAGGATTTTAGGGAATTTTTAGGAGCTGGTTTAGTGCAAGTGTGTGGAGTTTCGTTAACTTTCGACATACATTTCGTTAGATTCCGATATTAGGCATAAGTGTTGCATACATGTTCGTAGAATATTGTGATCATTGTTTACATGATTTAGCATCATTCATAGCATGTTAATAAATGTTTACGCTTCTGTTTTGCATCACATTTGCAGTCCGTTCATGTTTTGGTCAAATCATGTGCATAATGGAAAAATTGCATATTGTTAAAACCACATAATCATCTAGTTTGCATCCATTGATTGTATGATAATATGTTGCATTCTATTGTTAGTGATCCATTTCATATTGTTGTCTAGCTTGCATGATCATTGCATTTTGTTGTGTGCATTAAAACGCATTTTTGCATTTGAAGAAAAATGAAAATCTGCCTGTTTCTGTCGCTGCATTTGGAAACAGGAGCTGTAAATATATACTGCATTATTCTGTTTTAGGTCTTTTTACACCTATATTAAGGTTATTTGGTAGCTTTAATAGGTTGTTTGTGTTGTGAATTTCATTTAGTAGCTTTTTGTGCCATAGGGAGTTGTAGTAGCTGCTGGATTTATGCGTTGCTTAATTTTTAGGATCCTTAGACTTAGGATTGAGTCTAGTTTAGGCCATAGATGTATTATGATATGTGTGGTACTTGTTTACCTTCCTTCCTTTTATTGTTTTAGCCATATCCTACTAACCATTGTTTTGTAGGGAGGTTGATGTAAGCATGTTCACACAACTTCTTCCTTTTATTTTCTTTATGCTTTCTAATTGTGTTTGCCTTAGCACTTGGTGCTTTGTATGTATAAGCTTCCCCCCTTTTAGAAACAACTTAACTTTCTTAGGAAGTAAGTTGCTTTCTAGGCTTTTCTTATTTTCCTTTTCTCATTTAGGATTAGAAAATCACACAAACCATTAGGATCTCCTTTTGCATGCAATAAAAAGCTTAGGGTTGGTCTTAGTTCCCTTAGTTTTTTCCCTTTCTCGATTTGAGTCCTTTTTTCTCATCTCATAAGGAAAGACAACAAAATACCTAATAAAGGTTGAGCTTTCGGGTATGATAAGAGACTTTGTCGTGGGTTACTTATACACGTCCCATTTCGGGGCAAGGTGTAAGGCATCTACCAGGATGAACAAGTCTTAGTATGAGAATGTCTCACAAACAACAAACTCAGAAAACACTTCTTTAAAAGACAGTTAACAAACAACACACGTCTTTTCCTGCGGAAATTCGTTTCTCATCATACTCACTTTCAACGCGAACTTGCTTCGACTTGTCTCATTGCAAGAAGGTAACGCACTCGTTCAAGGAGAGTCTGCAACACCTGAGCATCGACATAAGCAGTTCAAGCCATAAAAAACACAAACAAACAAAGTTTCTGCCTTAGTTAGGCGAACTACGTCGACTCTGATCCTCATTTTCCTGATGAGGTACATAGGCAGCGGGGTAGGGCCCGTTCAAGCACACTCTTTATTTTCCCTACATTTTCCCCATTCCTTTTTGTTCTCTTTTTCCATTTCTCTCACATTCCAGTTCCAGTTAGCAGTTTTTATTTAGCAGTAGTTTTACTCTTTACCCTTTGAACCAGACTAACAAGCATGGATCTCGTCGGGTACGGAGGATTGTAACACGGTGGCAGAACTGACTTTTAGTCATGTTGCGGATAGCAAGAGTCGCCACCGACTTTTATTTTATCCAAATGGAAAGGACATAAGAGAACAGGAAAGACCTATTTTAAAAGACTTGAGTTCGGGGGGTAGGTTATACAAAGGGAAGGTGTTAGCACCCTTTATATCCATGGTTATCCATGGGCTCTTAGTTACTTAGCTCACTTTAATTGTTTTTGGAAAGTGTAGTGTGTGATTAGAAATTTTTTAAGTACTTTGTAATGATTCTCGTATGGATGTATATAAAGCCTTCTTTTGAAAAATTGTTTATGAAAGTGAGGTGTAAAAAGTAATTTGAAATGTGAGCAAGCAACTAAGGGGTACCTACCCTAGATTAAGTCTTTCATGTTCTCGTATGTTCTTTCAATGGTAAGATTATCCCTATTATTAAGGAATAGGTAGTCATTACCTTGGATGTGTTTAAGGGACAAGCGTAGGGTCATCGTATGGTCATAGAAGGCAACTTAAGGGATGTCTTTAGCAATTCGTAGGGACTATCATCATTTATTCGAAGGGACGATATCATTATTCCGTAGGAAACCTCGAAGGGACTTGATCTTTTAAACTGTAGGGACTATGATGATTTATACTTGAAGGGACTTTGCTTAAGACATCCCTATATTCGAGGGATTTGACCATATTAAAGGCAACCAAGAGGAATACCCTAGGAAGTGCAAGATGGCGATCAAAGACCGACTTACGTGCGTGAGTGTTTATTTTCAAATATTTATTCTTTTTAATTAATTTTCTAAGTTAATTTATTCATTTAGGTTATACGCACCCTAAAATTACTAACCATAACAATAAAATAATGCGGAAATATAAATCTAAAATTATTATATGGCTTTGGGATAATTACAATATAATCATAAAAATAATAAATAATAATAGTAAAAAAGCAAATAAATATTAGGATTATAATAATAAAGCAAATAAATAAAGCAATAATAATAATAAAGCAATAAATATTAGGATATTAGAATTAAAGGAAAATAATAATGAGGTAATAAAGAAAAGTTAGTATTTTTTAAAGAAATTAAATAAGTTAGAAATTGTTTAGAATTTATAAGAAAAATAATAAGTTTAAATAATAGTAATAAGAAAATAAAGTATTTACAAAATAAAAAAAGTTATTATAAAAATATTCTAATTAGGGTTTAGAAAAATAAATTTGTTTGTTAGGGTTAATGGAAAAAAAATTAGGTTTAATTAAAGAAATTAGGGGTTTTAATTATAATTAAAATACATTATCTTTTATTTACAAAAATATATATAATAATTATATACAAATATATTATAAAATTAATACAAATAATTAACATTAAGAAAATAATTATGAGTTTTAAAAAATATAAGATTTATAAAAATATTATTGGTCATTGATTTAGAAAACATTTTAATTATATTAATTAAATTTAATTAAAAAAACCAAGAAAATTAGAAAAAGAAGAAAATAAGGAAAAGGATGGACCTGGGATTTGAACCCAGGTCCCTAACCTGATTGAAGAGAGGAATGACCAACTGAGATGCGCGTGCACTGGTGATAGGAACCAGCAACATTTGATTATAAGTTAAGTCTTCAAAATATAGTGAAAAATGGAGAAAAAAAATTGTTAGACACCAGGATTCAAACCCCAGCCCTTCCTTTTACCAAGCCAAGCCTTTGCCATTAAGCCACATGGGGCACGTCTGAACATAAACAGCAACAAATAATTATATAGTAAACCTATTGAATAAAGAAAATAATGAGAAAAAGAATGGTCTCACCCAGGTTTGAACCCAAGACCTTCCATCCACACGCGCATGCTCTAACCACTGGGCCAACCAACACTTGTTGAAATAAAACAGAAACAATTCAATAAAATATTAAAACAAATATTTGAATTTTAGATGGCGCCAAGCATCTTCTTCAACCTTCAGCCGTCCAGTTAGCTTTTAGTGGCAGTCGTTCGTCACTAAAGACTATAGTGACGGATTTTTTCTGTCACTATAACTCCTGCACCTTATAACATGAGAAATACAAGCAATACATTCATTCTAATTGCCCAGATTGATTAATAGAAGGCCAATAGTTCCAAATTCATCATTAATTTGGTCTAAAATAGGCTCTTAAACGAAATCCTAATTCACGATTTCTTGGAACCCTAACATGGTGATTTATGATACCTGCATCAAAACTTAAAAATAACCATCCAGAAACAATCAGTGATGCATCATGAACCATAATCAAACATTAAAAACAAGAAACAACGCATGTATGAGAGAAATCAATATTTTGTTCTTCAAGAACATTTGAAGATTCGGTTTCAACAATTCATGAGGTTTTGGATGATGAAAATTATGCAGAGATGTTCAGTGACTGTCTAGGAATGATTTGCCACCTTTAAATCACCTGAAAAACAAACAAATCAAGGAATCCGAATTTGAATTTTTCTTTGAAAAGTTGAAGATTGAATGGTGTTCTTTGAGGCAGGGAATTCGTCCCCTTGTGTATGCTTTGGTTTATGTATATGTAGTGATTGAATTTAGGTCAAAAACATGTGGATTTGTGGGCTTGTGAAGATTGCTTGATCATGAAGTTTCTTCACTTTCAAATATTCAAAAAATCTCATCTAACCTTTCTATTTTTGATCCAATCTGACTTTAGTTGATTTCCAATCATTCTAAATATAATCCAACTAATTTTCAATCAAAGATCTCATTCTTCATTTGACTTTTCATATTTTATATATATTTAAATTAAATTTTAATGAATAAAATCCAAATAAATATAAAATAAACTATAAAAATCTGAAAAAATAATCATTGGGTCGTGCATGATGTCATTGTAACGATTGGATTACAAAATTGCAAGCCCATTTGGAAAAATTTGGTTTTAAGACCTCATTTGTTCAATATACCCATAAAAAATTTCCCAACTTTGCAAAGGCACAAATCCCTCAATTTTAAGGCTATGAAGGTGTTCTTGGACATTTTGGAAAGCTTAAAGAGTACTCTAACCAATATCTTTGGTCTCATATCCATATCCTTTACCATTTTCAAATTATGCCTCTTGGAAGATGTTGACTTTTTGTTGACTTTTGAAATGACCTATAATGTTTTAGCTCATACCTTCTAAATGAAGCATTTTTAGGCTTGGCTTGTGAGACACAAAGTTGTAGAGAATTAAATTTCCTTCAAGATGAGCTTTGGATGGGAATTTTTTGATGAAGCGTGTGAAAGTTATGGCTGGTCAAAGTTCAGTTGACTTTCCTTAAGAAAACCCTAATTTAGAAACTCCTGATTCTTGATGATCTGAAACTTCCTTGATGAATCATGATCAACACTTGATCAAATGATGAATTTTAATTCATAAACTTGATGTTGGAAAAAAAATATTGAAGTTTGAGTTTGATTTGACCACAGTTGACCTCAGTTGGACTTTTTAACTACTTTGACTGATTTTTGCATATCTGATCATCTGACTGAGCAAACTTATTGGGAAAGCCTTGAAACTTGACATGGGGATTATTGAATACATGTGGAAACACAAAACCCTAGTTTTGGAAACACAAAACCCTGATGTTATGAAGCTCACTTGAAGCCTTGAAACTTATTTTAACCTGAGGAAACACAAAACCCTAGTTTTGGACACTTGGTTTAGGAGGAGGCATTGTCTAGGGAAACTTCCACACTTCTTGATCAATTGGGAGTCTTAAGAATCTTATGATAATTTATAAGTCTTGAGAGATATTGTCTTGATTGTGGAAGGGAAATTTTGGGGTACAACAGCTTCCCCTTGTTCAATCTTCTGGAATCTGAGGAGTTAGATTGGCATGTACGCCATTTGTGACTTTAAGATTGAAGAGGATTGAACACAATAACCCAAAAATTTGCACTTGTTGGTGTGTAGAATGATACTGTTGGTTGATTGTGATGCTTGAATGGGCTTAAAGATGCCATTTGAATAAAGAGTCTTCTGATATGACATTTTTGGGAAGAATAAATGACGGCCCAAAAATGGGATATCCTACGGGAAGAATAAACGACGGCCCGAGGTAACAAGGTAACCATTGCGAAGAATGAACGACGGCCCAAGGTAAGTTGATTTCTGGGAAGAATAAATGATGGCCCAAAAATGAGATAACCTGCGGGAAGAATGAACGACGGCCCGAGGTAACAGGGTAACCATTGGGAAGAATGAACGATGGCCCAAGGTAAGTTGACTTTCTGGGAAGAATAAACGACGGCCCAAAAATGAGGTAACCTGCGGGAAGAATAAACGACAGCCCGAGGTAATAAGGTAACCATTGGGAAGAATAAATGACAGCCCAAGGTAAGTTGATTTTCTGGGAAGAATAAACGACGACCCAAAAATGTGATAACCTGCGGGAAGAATAAACGACGGCCCGAGGTAACAAGGTAACCATTGGGAAGAATAAACGACGGCCCAAGGTAAGTTGATTTCTGGGAAGAATAAACGATGACCCAAAAATGAGATAACCTACGGGAAGAATAAACGATGGCCCGAGGTAACAAGATAACCATTGGGAAGAATAAACGACGGCCCAAGGTAAGTTGATTTCTGGGAAGAATAAACGATGGCCCAAAAATGAGATAACCTACGGGAAGAATAAACGAAGGCCCGAGGTAACAAGATAACCATTGGGAAGAATAAACAACGGCCCAAGGTAAGTTGTTGATGAAGTTTGTCTGCTGGAGAGTTTACCTGAAAAACAAGGTTAGCTGGGTGCAAAATATAATGATATATAACAACCTGCAAGATAATGTTTTACGAGAATGCGTATGATATGATATGATATCATATGATGTATGTACGAATGAATTATGACGGGAAGCTGATCAGTAGCTTCATGTAACAACTGCTGGCTGGGGAAAATAAATCCTGATTTGTTGCTGAGGAGTATGAAGACTTTGTTCCTATTTTGTTTAAATGTATCGTACTTAGAAATTTCTGTTTTCGTTTTTCGTACTTCTTATTGAAGGATTAAGTTCCTGAATATCCTAACTGAGGATAAAAGAGATGGACGTAGATCAGGGAGACTTGAGGTATTCCGTAAGGATATCCGTAAAGATTACTCTGTGGGGATGAACCGGCGAAACTTCGTTGAATTCCTACCTCCGTTCGTTCTTAGTATATGATATTATTGTATTTTATGCATTTCTAGTAAACATCAATCATATTCAAAGGCATATATTCATTCAAACATAATCAATGGACGTTTTTCACTTTAGTAAAACGGGAAAAGTAAAGTTGAATAAAAAGGGAAAAGTAAAGCAGAATAATGGAGGAAAAGTAAATTTAAAAAAATGGAATTTTTCCTTATTCTTAGAAATAGACCTATATGTCAAAGAAATGTTTACAAGGAAAAAATAGCTATATGTACATAACCCTATTGAGTTTCAACTTTGTTATTGCCATTATCTTCAATTATCTCATCTTCAGCTATTGGAGAGGAAACGATTGGATTGATCGGTATCTGTTGAACTTGACGTAGATAATACAACTAGTAGAGGTTGCATGGGTGATCTAACGAGACATAGTCATACGCTTTAATCCCTAACTTTTGCCTGGATTACCCTTTCAGGTTTTCAATCCACCGGGATACCTTTTTTTGCCCAAGCCGCCTTTTCAGGTTTTCGACTTGCCGGGTTTACATTTTATATATATATATATATATATATATATATATATATATATATATATCCCTAATTTTTGCCCGAACCCTTTTGGTTCGCCGGGATGCCCTTATTTTTTCCTAGGCCAGTCAACCTAGCGGGTCTCTTTTTACGCGTAGTATTTTTTAACTATGTCTGCATTCACAGGCTGTGGGAAATCTTCACCATCCATAGTGGTAAGCATCATGGCACCTCCAGAAAATATTCTCTTAACAAAAAATGGCCCTTCATAGGTGGGAGTCCATTTTCCCCTGGGATCACCCTATGGTAATATAATACACTTGATTACCAAATCACCAGTATGATACACCTGCTGCCTAACTTTCTTATTGGAGGCTTTGATCATCCGCTTCTGATACATCTGACCATGACAAACAGCTGCTAGTCTTTTCTCATCAATTAGGTTTATCTGGTCAAGTCGAGTCTGAATCCATTCATCTTCATCTAAGCATGTATCCTTCATAATTCTCAAAGAGGGAATCTGAACTTCAATGGGTAAAACTGCTTCCATACCATACACCAGGGAAAATGGGGTTGCCCCTGTTGAGGTACGCATGGTGGTACGATAACCGTGAAGAGAAAATGGTAACATCTCATGCCAATTCTTATATGTAACTGTCATCTTTTGCAAGATCTTCTTAATATTCTTGTTGGCGGCTTCCACTGCGCCATTCATCTTTGGACGATATGGAGAAGAGTTGTAATGTTTAATCTTGAACTGCGTGCAGAGATCAGTAATCATAGTGTTGTTCAAATTAGTACCATTATCTATGATAATCCTTTCAGGGATGCCATATATGCATATAAGATTATGTTTGATGAATCGAGCTACAATATTCTTGGTAATAGAAGCAAATGAAGCTGCCTCTACCCATTTTGTGAAGTAATCAATAGCTACAAGGATGAAACGATGTCCATTAGAGGCAGTAGGTTTGATTTCACCTATCATATCAATGCCCCACATGGCAAAAGGCCATGGAGAAGTTAGAACATTCAACGAAATTGGAGGCACATGAACCTTATCAGCATAAATCTGGAATTTGTGACAAGTTTTGGAATGTTGATAGCAGTCAGCTTCCATGGTAGACCAATAATAACCTGCTCTCAGAATCTTATTAGCCATCGGATGCCCACTAGAGTGAGTACCAAAGATCCCATCATGCATGTCTTCTATAATCTCTACTGCTTCTTTCTTATCCACACAGCGAAGCAAAGTTAAATCATGGTTGCGCTTGTACAAAATTCCATTACTCAGGAAGAATTTAGCAGAAAACCTCCTTAGAAACTTTTTATCATTGACAGGTGCCCCTTCAAGGAACTCCTGAGCTTCAAGATACCTCTTCACTTCATGGAACCAAGGATTTTCTTCTACTCCTTTAGTACTCACTTCATTGCAGTATCCAGGTTTGTCAAATCAATCAATAGTAATTCTCAGAGCTTCATCCTCCCAACTGATCTCAAACATAGATGCCATGGTAGCTAATGCATCTGCCAACTGATTTTCTTCTCGTGGAATATGTCCAAAGGTAATATCTTCAAAGTACGGGATCAAAGGCAACACATGATCTTTGTAAGGGATAAGATTAGGATGCCTGGTGTCCCAATCTCCTTTAACTTGACTGACTACTAAGGCTGAATCTTCATACACATCCAAAAATTGAATCTTCATTTCAATAGCAACCTTAATAACCATGAGGCATGCTTCATACTCAGCCATATTATTGGTAAATTTGAAACAAAGCTTTGCAGTAACTGGTGTATAACAACCTTTAGGAGAGATAATCACAACGCCAACACCATTACCAAGCGCATTAGAAGCTCCATCAAAAACCGTAGTCCATCAGGATCCTTGTCCAGGTCCTTCATATTGTCTAGGTTCTTTAGTAACAATCATAATGTCCTCATCTGGAAACTCAAAATTCATAGATTGGTAGTCATCCACTGCTTGATGAGCCAAATGGTCAGCTACTACACTTCCCTTGATTGCTTTTTGAGTAGTATACTGTATGTCATATTCTGTCAAGATCATTTGCCATCTTGCTATTCGTCTGGATAGAGCAGGTTTCTCAAATATATACTTGATTGGATCCATTTTTGAAATCAATAAAGTGGTATGAGTCAACATATACTGTCTTAGTCGGTGAGCAACCCATGCCAAAGCACAGCAAGTTTTCTCGAGCAGTGAGTATCTTGTTTCACAGTCGGTAAACTTTTTACTAAGGTAGTATATTTCCTGCTCTTTTCGACCAGACTCGTCATGTTTCCCCAGCACACACCCCATTGAGTTATCCAATACTGTCAAGTACATAATCAAGGGTCTTCCTTCAACTGTTGCATCAATATGGGAGGTTCCTGTAAGTACCTTTTAATTTCATCAAAAGCTGTCTGGCATTCATCATTCCATTCCAATGCTTGATTTTTCTTCAACAGCTTGAATATTGGTTCACAAGTAGCAGTCAATTGGAAAATAAATATTGCAATGTAATTCAGTCGTACCAGGAAACCTCTAGCTTCTTTCTCAGCTTTTACCTTTGCCTTTGCAGGCATCTCTTGTACGAGGAGCAGGAATCTCTTGTATAGATTTTACCTTTGCAGGATCCACTTCAATACCTTTACCACTGACAATAAAACCCAGAAGTTTACCAGATCTAACTCCAAAAGTACATTTGTTTGGATTTAACCTCAACTTGTATTTCTTCAACCTCTCAAACAACTTGTGCAGGTGATCAAGGTGCTCTTCTTCATTCTGAGATCTGGCTATCATATCATCCACATATACCTCTATCTCATGGTGAATCATATCATGGAACAAAGCTACCATAGCACGCTGATATGTTGCCCCAGCATTCTTCAAACCAAATGGCATTATCTTATAGCAGAAAGTGCCCCATAGTGTAACAAATGTAGTCTTCTCCATATCTTCAGGTTCCATCTTGATCTGATTATACCCAGAGAAACCATCCATAAAAGAGAATACCTTATGTTGAGCAGTGTTGTCTACCAGAACATAAATATGTGGAAGTGGAAAATCATCTTTTGGGTTGGCTCTATTCAAATCCTTGTAATCTACACACATACGTACTTTACCATCTTTCTTAGGCACCAACACCACGTTTGCAACCCATTGTGGATAAGAAGTAACAGCTAAAAATCTTGCATTGAATTGTTTCATTACCTCTGCTTTAACCTTTTCTGACATATCAGGACGCATACGACGAACTTTCTGCTTTATCGGACGACAATCCTCTTTCACTGGTAGACGGTGAACCACAATATTTGTATCCAACCCTGGCATATCTTCGTAAGACCAAGCAAAAACTTCCACATAGTCGTGTAACATCTGAATCAACCTGTCCTTGATACTATCTTCTAATTCAGCACCTATCTTGACTTCTTTCTTATTTTCCTTGGTTCCTAAGTTCACGACTTCAATTGGTTCCTCATGTGGTTGTATAGTTTTCTCTTCTTGCTGTAGTAATCTAGCCAACTCTATAGGTACTTCACAATCTTCCTCCTTTCCATCCTCGGCTTGATATATCGGATTTTTGAAGTCATAATTGGCAATAGCATAATTGTTATCAATAGGATCCAGAGTGGTTGAATATCTGCATTTAGTGATGTGGGTGTTCTCGCTCCCCCGAAAAGACACCGAGTCAGATAGGGTACAGACGCGAACGGTCGGCGAAAGGAGAAAATGAAGGTGAAGTGAATAGAGTCGCCAGCTAGACATTTTTATCCCTAAGGAAAGGTAATGTTGCATAAACCTAGAAAGATATGGATAAGACAGTTGCGAACCAGAGAAACTGAGAAAGGGGGTTGGTTACAACCTGGGAAGGTATTAGCACCCAGATTGTCCGTCGTACTCGACGGGATCCACGCTTAAGAGATTGTGTTTAAAGGGGTAAGTGTATGTGCTATCTGTGTGCAAAAGCTGGAAAAGAATATACAAGTGTCAGTGCAAAAGGTGAATTGCTCAGGAACTGAGGCTTTAGAAAGAATGCTGAAAGAGGGGGAAGACAAAGAGACTTTTGTTCGATAACTGTTAAGTTATGCCTACGTATCCTCGCGTGTAATGAGGAAGTCAAAACACCGTAGTTCGACTCAAAGAGACTGAAATATAAATTGATTGTGAACTAATTGCTTGTCTATGCTCAAGTGTATGACTCGTTTGGCTCGAGTGCTAACTGTCTTGCATTAGATGGAAGAAGCAAGTTTTCGCTTATGAATGAGTATGATGAGAAAATAATCCTGAAGGAGACGATTATTGTTTGTTTTGATGTTTTCAATTTTGTTATTGTTTTTGATGTTTTGCATAAGTTAATGAGCTTAAGCCTAAATCAAAGGCTGTAAACTCATTATATCCTCCCTGATTAGGGATAATGAGCCCACTTAAGTATGAGATAAGCATCTCAACTTAATTGCCATGATGATGTAGAATTAAGATCATTAACCTACTTGTGATTGATTATATGTTTTTTGGGTTTTTGTTTAGTGTTAAGTAATTCGTTTAATCTCTAATCACAGATTAGTGGACTCATTACACCATCCTAATAGAAGGATAATAGATGAGAACAAACTTAAGTTGAGGAAGATACCTCAACTTAATCCATGGTTAGGGATTAAATTCATTATATAACAAAGCCTTTATTAAGTGGATTTTAATTAAGGGATGAAATTAAGAAGTGGATTTTATGGTTTGTAAGACAACTTGAGGAGGACTTGTCCATTAAACACTAGGGTTAGTCCTTCTTAACCATAAAGGAAGAATTAGAACCCTAATGTAAGGCCCAAGTTACAAGATGAAGTCTTAGTGATTATTAAGGTGATTTGATTAAGAGGTTTAAACAAATTAAAGGTTTAACACTTAGGATTAAAGTTATACACTCCATCCTAATAGAAGGATACAGGCATAACCTTAATTCCAAAGTCCTAAAACTTTAAGAGTTTAGTCTCTGATTATTGAGATGAGAAGAGAGACTCAAGGAGACTCAAAGGTAAAAACTAAGGGGGACTAATCACAACCCTAATTATTATCATGCTTGGATGTTCCTATGGTTTGTAAGGCTTGAGAAAGATCTTCAAGGAAGCCACCAATGGAAGAAGCAGAGAAAAGGATGATGAAGCAGAAGAATAAGTTACTTACTTCATTAAAGAAGATAAGAAACTTAAAGAAAGAAAGTGAGAGAGATGTAACACAAGTGAACAAGTTCACTTTAAAGACATATTGAAATGCAAATGAAAGAGATAAGAAGAAATGAAAAGTGAAGGCAAATCCACTTCTCAAAGTAACTTACCACCTGAAAAGTTAGTATGGATGCATAAGGTATAAAGCATAAAGAAATTAAATGAAATGAGATGAAATGACCAAAGTCAGAAGTGTTTATGCAATTTTAATGTCATGTGAGATGATTCCAAGGCATGCAAAGTGCATATGTGTGATCATACAAGAATGAGATGTCATGTAAGCATTCTTTGAAGCTTGAAAACAAGTGAAAGTTAATGAAATGAAATGAATGCAAATCATGGCAAATGAATGAAGAAATGATCAAGCATGGTTCTAACATGTCCTAAGATGTCTAAGATGACATATGAATGCATGAAATGTCATGGCAAGCTCATGTAAGGATGCATATGCAAGATGAATGCAAATGAACATAAGAAATTAGGGTTATGTGAAAGTATGAGATGCAAATGAACAAAACAGAAGCAGATGACATGATAAAAAATTGAAAAAAAGCTCAAACAAACCCTAATCCTATACTAGGTCACACCCCAAAGGAGAAGGTCGGAAGCCTAACCAATCAAAAGTTATGAATTTCCTAACTTTCTAGGGTTTTGGGTGATTCAAAAGGGAAAAATGCAAATCAAATTGAAAATGCAAGATAAATTCATGAGATAAATAACCTATAAACTACATGCAATATGTAACACAATGCAAAAAGAATCATCTTCAAACTCTTCTTGGTTAGGCAGAAATTATTTTTTAAAGTTAGGGTTCAAAAATATGATTTAAATGACCCTTAATTCAAAGAAAATTCACAAACTATGATCAAACCTAAAAAGAAATTTGTGTGAAGAGTTTGAAAATGTTTCTAAATGCATTAGGATGACTCATGATTTTTTTTGGTGATTTTTAGAAACCTAAATGTATTTTTAATTAATTAAATGACTTTAATTAATTAAAAATAACATTTGAATATTCTAAAAATACTTTTTTTAATGCAAAAAATAAAATAAAAATCATTTTCAGGTTAGGAAAAATATTTAAAACAGAAATGCAAAGTTTCATATTTTTTGAAAGCGTTTTGATATTTTAAAATAAATATGCAAAAGAAATGAAAAGAAATGAAATAAAAATAAATAAAATGCAAAGTCAACTGATCCAAAGGTTGGGATTTGAATAAAGGAAGACTGCGCGCTCAGATGGAGGGATGAGATTGAAACTAGCTAATTAATCTGATTAATTTAATTAAATGGAAATTAGGGCTAACTGAAATGATCTGGACCCTTAAAAAACGCATTAATCCTGATCTAATGGCTCATGTTCAAACTGGCAAGATTAAACCCTAATCAAACCCTAATGACTTTCAGGTGACCGGAGCAAGCTCCGGTCATCTTCTCCGGTGAACCAAAATTGCTATCGCTCTCCCTAGGCTATAAGAACCTCCCAAACTCTCCAGAATCACTCCCCAAACATCAATAAGCAAGAATCAACCATCAAAAACAATTTATCATTCACCAAAAACAAGATTCGAAGCAAATCGTGAAAATGAACAGAACTTTCAGAAGTTCAATACATACTCATTTCTCAACCATTTTCAAAATAAATCATATCAGGGTGATCAATGAAGCATGTATATTCATTTAGAAACTTAAAATGCAAGTTCTGGAAAAAAAGTTCATGAAGCTACCTGAGTTGAAGCTTTGTGATTCTGGGCTTTCTGGACCTCTCTTTGGTGCAAGTCAACTCCAATAGGCCTCCTGAGGATGTTTTGATGCTTGGAACAAGATTGTAATGGCTGGTATAAAGGTTTTGTTTCTGAAGTTGCAGAAATCGTGTTTGTGTTGTGGAGTGTTTTAGGCCATTGTAATGGTTGCTTTGTGATCCTTATGATGTGTATGATTGAATGGTGCAAAGAGTTTTGAGGTTTGATGGTTGTGCTAAGAGATTCGAAGATATGAAAGTTTTGGGGATTTTTGTGAAACTCAGCTTGTGGAACGATTCAGGCTTTGTGTTATGTGAAATGAGGTCCATAAGGTTAGTATAGGCCAATGAGAGTGTTCAGAAAGTGGGTGGTGGCATAGTGTGATTGGTATGGGCCAAGTTGCAAAAATGTCAACATTGTGTACTTGAGGTATGGGCATGGTTCAGAGCTGGCTTTAGGGGTGTCTTGGCCTCAGCTGAGTTCATGGATGGCCCTTGGATCATTTTTATGCAGCTGGATCACTTGGATGAAGAGATACCATAGGTTTTGCAAAATTCCCTCTTTGAAGTTTCTTGTGAATCAAGTCATGGAAACCCTAAGTTCAATGCACAATTCTGATCCTTTGAGGTTTGTTTGACATATTGTGAAGTGTTTGTGCATATTTGAGGTCATTAGAATGCTTGAATATGCCAATTTGCAAAATCCCTCTTTGTCATGAAACTTGAAATTTTAGGATTTTTGCCAACTTTGAAAGGCCATATCTTGAGTTCTAGGATGAATCAAGACATGTTCTTGTATGTTTTGAAAAGGTAAAGACCTAATCAACAACTTTCATGACCAAGAATCTTTCATTTGAAGCATTTTTTATTAAGAAATAGGGGGTTGAAAAACTTTCCAAAAATGGAAAGTTTCCATTACAAATCATTTCCATTTTTGGCAAGTTTGCAAATGGCTCAAAATTCTTCAATCTTGTGAACTTCCAACCACTTCTAAGATCAAATAAAGATCATAGAACTTCATTTTGATGAAAATACCCCTTTTGTTCCATTGTTGGGGGCCTCAGATTCCGTGATTTTGACTTAACTTGCTCAGGAAGTTACCTAGTGAACAGATGACTTCCACAATGAATTTCTTCATCAAACTTGGTACACATGATCCTTATAACATCTTAAGAACATTAGAAATAAGAATGACCCAAAAATTTGGAGTTAAGGCCTCTGAAACCAAAACCCTAATTTTGGTCATCTGTGTAGTGAAAACCCTAGCTCTGCTTCCATGCCTTGCCAGTTCTTGTGATCTCTTGACTTCCATGAACTTTAAGGGGCATAATATGATGATAGAACACACATGGACCATCTTGGAAAGCTTTGAGGCCTTTGGGATGGCTCAGATGGAATCTTGGATTGCTCAAATCACAAACCCTAGATGCAGATGAACTTGAACTTATGCAGTGAAACAAATATGCTAAATGATGTGAGATGGTTATGCTTGTGCAAAAATGAAAGATCACAAGCCATGGTGTGATATGAGTGAGGGAAAATTTGGGGTGTTTACAGCTGCCCCTATTCAAACATGAGTTAGCTGTGCAGGATGTAAGCGCTTGGCTTAACAGACAAACAAGATAACTTGTGGTTGAATACCAAAGACAGTCCGAAATTTGCACTCGCTGGATAGAAGAAAAGGGATATAAATTGTAAAGGTTAGTATAGTATGATTATAAAATGAAGGCGATGGAGGTCGACCATCGAGCAGAGGACAACTGTTGGGGATAAAGCGGTAGGTAAAGCAATGACGGGGACGGCCGACAAGCTGGGGAAATAAAGAGACCATGACGGGGACGGCCAACGGGTAAGGAAATAAGATTCTATGGGGATTAAAGTAAATGCAATGATGGGGACGGCCATCAGGTTTGCAAAGTAAAGTAAACAGCGATGGGGACGACCATCAGTTTAAAGAATAAATGAAATAATGATGAGGGACGGTCATCAAAAGGTGAAGGGCGATCACCTAGCAGGGGACGACTGCTCTTTATCACGACATAGGACGAATGTCGGATAGAAAAGGTCGATGATAGGGACAGCCATCAGATAAAATGATGAAGGAAGATCATCAAGAGGTGAAGGACGATCACCTAGCAGGGTACGGCTGCTCTCGGGGTTTATCACGACATAGGACGAATGTCGGATAACAAGATCAACGATGGGGACGGCCATCTGATAAAAATGATGAAGGATAATCATCAAGAGGTGAAGGACGATCACCTAGAAGGGGACGGCTGCTAAAATATCACGACATAGGACGAATGTCGGATAGAAAGGTTCCAATAATGGAGATTCCACTAGGGAAAGGGATGAGGGACGGTCATCCAAAGTTGAAGGACAATCACGACATAGGACGAATGTCGGATAGAAGAAAGTTGTTTTGTTGGTGACTTACTGGGGAACGGTAAACACGAACGAGTGTTCACGCTCAAGAATAAAATGTATAAGCGTTTGACGATTGTAGCGGTAAAATCACGAGTGTAAGCTATTATCTAACTTAACTCAAGGTAAACAGAGTCGCCACCGCGCTTTTATTTTATTCCAAATGGAAATGGGAAAAAGAGCGAATAAAACCTAATAAATCTCAAAGCGAAATGCTAAAAGAATCAAACAGAGAACGGGTAAGGGGATTGGTTACAAATTGGGAAGATTTTACGCACCCAAAATGTTCGTGGTACTCCACGGGAGCCCTTTGAAATATTTATTGCTTTTTGGTTTGAAAATGGTTTGTTTGAAAGAGATTGAAGAGATGAGAAGAGAAATGTTTTTTAATATTTTTGTGTTTGAAGAGACGATTGTTTCATGCCTACGTACCCACAAAGTGCAATGCGAGATCAAAACCTCGTAGTTCGTGGTACAAAATGTGAAAAGAAACAATGAGTTGAATTGATTTTAAAATGTAAAGATAAGTCGTCATTCTTTAGCGAATAATTCCGCTAGAAAGAATGAATCATATTTAAACATAAAAATGGTTAAAAAGAAACGTGCACGAGGGCACAAAAACAATTAAATGAGTTTTGAATGTTTTTAATGTTTTTGAGAAGAAAGTTTCGATATGCTTATGTGGTTTAGCATTTATTAAGAAATGAAATGAAACAGTAAAACCGCTTGACCTAAGTCAAGGTTTGATTGTGAAAACGTTTGAAGTTTGAAAACAAAGAAAGTTTTGAAAATAGGAAGGAGATTGGAAAATTTAAGAAGTGGGAGGAGATGAAGGGACTATCCTAAGACTTGAAAGTAAAAGTTAAGGGAAGAGCAACCAAACCATATGGTGAACATTCTTCGAAACAATAGGACTTCCATCTTCATAAACAAGTGAACTCAATCGGGGTCAAGGTCTTCAATCCATAATAGCTCAAGCAAAGGAATGATCCTAGAATCTAAGTCCAAATTCCAAATCCAATGCTAAGGATAGTGGCCATAGTCCGAAATTAAAGTCACAAGTCTTTTAGATGTTTAATCCGTTATTAATGTTTTTGTGTCCAAATGGACAAAGGAAAAATCACAAGCATAACAATATAAACATAAACAATATGATGAATGATATAGTATAATAAAAGAGATAAGGAGCGAGAGATTGAAATAAAGAGGATAAGGTGCGAGAATGAATTAAAATGTTAGTATATTAATAGTATAATAATATTTACATAGAAATGGTATGATGAACTTAATCAAACACAACCAAAATCAGGAGGCAACCGGATCCAATTGGATCTTATTCTGAATTCGGGACGAGTTTAGGTATATGTTAAGAAATCGCCGAGTAATTTACGAAGTAATTACCCTACAAATGAGGCCGGCCACCACAAATTAAGGTGGAAAATATTTGTGCTAATACAGGTTAGAGAAATTATATAATGGATCATTCTCCGAAAACATGTCGCACGAAAAGAAAAGTGGTAACGGTCTAATCTTAATCGAGATTTCACATTGAGTTATCGAATGCAACCTATCACTATCCCAAAGTATGGAAAATGGTCCAAATGATCATTCATCCATAGATTTGAAACAATGAAGATTAAGCATCTTCGAAAACCAATAATCTACGAATCAGAGATCTCATTGACCAAAAATAAAAATAAAGGATGAAGAAGAAATGGATCTAAAATCGACTCCACAAAAAAACAACTAAAATATATTTTCTAAAGATTTTCTTAAGTGATTTTTGAAAAATAGTTTTCAAAATACTTTTCTAATGACTTAAAAAAATGCATTTCTTCTTTTTAATTTTTCAAATAAAGAAAAAAACAAAGTTATAAAAAAAATGGTAAGAAATTATATAAAACAAACTAATAATAGAAAAAAAATGAAAAAAAATGAGAATGGAGGGGGGAGTTATGCGCTGGAATTGGGAGTATGTATAGTAATACAGATCCAATGGTGTTGAGGCCCAAAACACACTTCTTATTAGGTTTATATTCTTTAAAAAAACATAACAAAAATCAAATAAGTCTGGAAAAAAAACAGAAGAAATCAATCTTCTTCTCCTTCGTAAAAACAGGGTAGACACACCTCCTTACCTTCAAAACTCACAATCACGTCTAGAAAAAAAACCCGTCAACACCTCGATCGGCCACGTCTCCCTCTCGGTTTCTCGACGTCGTCGTGAACCTCCGTCAATAGCTCGTTCTCTCCGATCTGCTTCAAACCATCTCACCTTTTGTTCATCTCAACTTCATTTATTTTTCTCTTTTTTCTTTTTGATTCGCGAATTTGGTGTTGAAGGTGTTTTAAAGGTGAATGAAGTTGTTTGAAAGGTTTAAATTGATGAACAGATGAAGGAGAAGAGGTAGTCGATTTTTGATGAAAGAATATGAGATTGAAAGTTTCTCAATGAACGAAATATTATTCAATTGAAATTGATTCTGAAACTTGGTTTCTTTTTCTTTTTGTTTTTGCAGATCTTTTGGGGGCTTTTTAAGCTTGGATTTGGAGAAGAAGTGAGCTGATTTTTATAGCAGGATTGGTGAGTTTTGAACTGACTTTTTTTCGTTGCCGTTTTGAGCTTTCTCGCGCGTTTTGGAAAGGTGTAATCCGCGTCAGCTGCTGCGTTTTGCTGCTGATGTTGCTGCGTTTCGTGAGCTGAAGCTGGGATTGGTGTGATGTCGTTTTGTGTTGCGGCTCTTGCGTTTTGATGAAGCCTCCATTGCGTTTTGCATTTTATTCTCAACCCTTGTGCGTTTTGGATACACGGTATAGGCGTGTTCATGCTGAGTGATGTGTGCGTACCGCGTGTGAGACTATGCAGAAAGTTGTTGCTTGCGTTTTGCCCATGTATAGCTTGGCATGAATGGAGCTGATGACGTGCTTTTGGGCTTGGTCTGTGTTTTAGAATGATGCTGAAGTGAAGCATTTTGCTACAGGATGTTGAAAGTCAAATATGCGAGTTGGATTGGAAAGGATGGAGCTGTGTGTTTGGATAGTAACTGGCTGAAGTTTTGGCTGCTATGTATGTGGAAAGCCTTTTTGTTTCTCTAAAAAAAATGAACAGGCTTAAGAAAGAAATATATGGGCTTTTTTTGTATTATTATTATTTTTTTGTTTATTTGTAATATGGATTGGATAAGAATTATGATGGATTTTTGGAATGTGTTTTTGGTAATGGTAATGGTTAAAAGAAAATAATGGTGGTAATAATAAATGGTATAAATGATTATTATGAAATAATTTGTGAAATATGGATACGAAATTTGGTTTTAAAAAATGGTTATTATGAGAAATGGCGGGAAAAAATGGATTTAGAAATATTTTGTGAAATGGATAAAAATCGAAAATTAGTTATGTATATAATGGCTATAAAAAATGATG
The DNA here is from genome assembly GCA_963966055.1 of Lathyrus aphaca. Classification (NCBI taxonomy): domain Eukaryota; kingdom Viridiplantae; phylum Streptophyta; class Magnoliopsida; order Fabales; family Fabaceae; genus Lathyrus; species Lathyrus aphaca. Next base: position 295,012,845 of record OZ014521.1, on the reverse strand, counting down.
GTTTAATCGAAAGATAGGTGATGGATGAAGTGATGATTTTTAATTCCAGAACCAACTCCTGATTTTTTTCACAAGCCACCGATAAGAATGAATACAATCATCACTGAACCACTGAACCACTTCTGAACCACTGAATAAACCACAACTTAAGTCACAACCATTTGAATTGTCTGAACAATGCCCTGATGATTCGAATCTGTACTGAGGAAAATAAATCCACAGATGAACCACTGATGCATTGAACCAAAACAATCTGGCATGAAACTTCTTAAGACCCACAACTTGAGAATCCGAGAAATTTCGCACACAACACAGCTTAAACTTTTTTGAATACGCACTGTCTGAGGAATAAACCTCTGGCACACATAACTTGCAGTTGAAACAATCTTTTGATATTTTGACCAAGATTAGTTCAAACTTCCATCTGAATCGATTCATAATTGAACAACCGCCTCTAAATTGAAAATATTGTCTTATCTTTGAAATCCTGCAACACAGAGAAGAAAAAGAAACAGACTGCAACATATTTTTGGTATTTTGGTTAGATGTTAGTAAATATAAACAAATAAAAGGCAAGTAAACACAGTAATCCCCTGAAAATCAAAGATCCGCAACTGTAAAGGATAAACGAACCAGTGCGTGATCTTGTTCGTATGCAAGATGCAGATGAGATGCGAAAACTCTTAGGGTCAGAAATTAGGGTATGACAGATGCCCCTATTTAAGTTTCTTCAATCCAGAAATATTGAAGATTGAAATCTTCGTTTCGACAAGATGGAAGATACTTAAATATCAAAAACCCAAATTTTTGATCCTAAGATGCCAAAAAATGGAATGAAATGAAATGAAACGAACGATATGAAATGAAATGGAAATAATATGCGAATGAAAATGCAGATGAATATGTTATGAAAGCATGTGAAATGTTATGAAATGATATGAAATTGTATATGAGAATGCAGAGAAATCTACGAGGGACAAAACAACACATGAAATAGAATAAACGCTGGGGATAAGGAGCAAAAGACTCTGACGGGGAAAAGCAGCATGCTAGAGACCAACACATGGCTCAGCTGAGGCGAAAATGTCCAAGAATGGAATTTGGACAGAAAGGATCACAACATCCAGGAATGGCACAGAATGAAGTGAGAAAAGTCCCGAAAAAGTACACCAGAAGCATCCAAGGATGACATTACTGACTTTACTAGGGATATCCGAGAATGGAAATCGAAAAAAGGTAATCACAACATCTGAGAATAGGAATCAGATAAAATGTGAATCACAACATCCAGGAACAAAACTGAATGAAATGGGAAAAGTTCGGGAAAGTACATCAACTCAATGATGACTCCAACATGGAAATCTGAGAATGGCAATCGGAAGGAAAATGATCACAACCTCTGAGAATAGCAATCAGATAAAATGTGAGTCACGACATTCAGGAACAGAACTGAATGAGATGGGAAAAAGGTCCGGGACAATACATCAAATCAATGATGACTTCACTATGGACATCCGAGAATGGCAATCAGATAGAAAGGGTGTAATATTTGAGAGAAACAACAGGTATATGAAGAAAAAGTTCTAGAGAGACAAAGATAAATGCCAAGTAAGTTGGAATTTGATCACAAGGTAAGAAGTTGAAAACAACAAGACCTCGAGAAATGCATATGAGGACTAAAACACTCAATACGCAGACATTTACGAAAATGGGGACTAACCCACCCAAGAACACACATAATGAGGACTAAAACACTCAAATATGAAAACGTAAATAAAATTGGGGAATAACACACCCAAGAAACGCATAATGAGGAATAACACACTCAAATACGCGAACGTTAACAAGAATGGGGAATAACACACCCAAGAAAATGCATAATGAGGACTAAAACACTCAAATATTCAATCGTATATGAAAATGGGGAATAACACACCCGAGAAGATAATATGAGAGAAAATGCTGACAACCAGTTTAGACTCTTAGAGGAGTGAAAAAGAAGGAAGATTGATTCCTCAACACAGAGATCACTGCCATTCTGCTCGGAGATTAGAGATGCCATTATTGATCAAATCTCTGTCACACTAGTAAACTGTATCAAGCTAAAATTTTTTTTAGAGAAGTCATGCAAAGCTGCTTGAAGATTCTTGGAGAAAGATTTCCCCAAGTTCAATGACTGATGAAAGTAAATTGATAATGGATTCAGTTCCTGATTACTGCAGGAGAAACAAATGATCAAATCTTGAAATGACTACTGGGAGATAAAGTGATCATGGCTTCAATTCTTGAAATGAATGCTGAGAAAATAACCCAGTATGAAACTTGTAGAGAATCTTCTAACTAACAACATCTGAGAATAACTTGCACTGATCAACAACTTTTGAACCATAGGACCTGGGAAGAACTTGCCCCTGATAAGATCACTGACCAAGTTTCTTAACTGTTTGAAAATTCTTTGATGAGGAAAGTTTATTTGCAAATAAAAGGTGTTTGTACAAACCTGGTAATTTTAATGCAAAGTTCAATACAAAGTTTGAAATCAAGAATCGTTTTTGGAATGAAATTTATTGATGTAAAGTAAATGAAAACATTGTCAAAACATGGCGGTTGAGACAACATGAAAGATAAAGCAAATGTAAGAAACAAATTATTGGTAACGAACTTGGGAGTCAGTTTACGCAACCATGTTGTAGTATGCTTTTCAAAAGAAACCTGGATTCAATTAGGACTTTTGAAGGTTGTAACGTGGTCTGGTTCACGTTTTATGAAATAAAGGATATAGGCTCAAAGTTATTTGTACCCAAACCAGCTTCATGATGAACTCCAGTCTTACATTCAATTAATTCAGCCCGTGCATCTAAGTTCCAAGACCTTTGGGATTGCACAAATGAAGATGGTTCATAAGCCAAAGGAATTTTGAGATAGCAGTCATTTCTTCCTTTTGTTATTCCTAGTGAGGACTTTGGTCAACTCATCTTATTTTTGTTGAGGATTTTGATGACCTCTTGACAAATCTTTCTTTTATTATCCCTAACTTTTGCTTGAACCGTGTCATTTGAACTTACAGCAAACGGGATGCCCCAGTTTTTTTGCCTAAGTCTCCTTCATAGGTTTTGACTTAGCGGGCTTTGATTTTTTTAATAATAATTTTTTTTAATATCATTTTTTAAAGATAATGACTGCACGGCTTAATGATTACGACGAAACATCATTGACTTTTGAATTGAGAAATATCTTCAACACTTCTTTGATGTGTGTGAAGGAAAGCTTGAGATTGCAACCTTTATTGAAAGGTGTCTTGAATGATTCTCTTGTACTTGAATGCACATTTGAATTAATTGAGAACTACCTATCCCTAGGTTAAAATTGCGGGTTTTTCTAAATAGAAAGAAACTCCAACTTCAAGGCTCAAAGGGGTTGGCAAGGGATTAACTTCCTTATTTCTCCAGTGTTTGGGATTTGAAACAATGCATGTATATCATCAGCCAAGTCTCAATTGAAAGCATACCATCAACAATTATGGGTATCTCGTTTTCATCATCCTCCCTCCAATCATTGTAAAAGCTTTGAGAAAAGATAAATGAACTTGAAATGTAAAGCATAAAGATGCAAATAGTAAATGAAATTGAATCAAAACAAAGCAATGTTCATTTCATTAAAACCAACATGAAAGTACAAATAGAGTTTAAAAGCAAACAACTTAATACAATTGAAGAAAATTGCAAACATAGAGACACAATGGCCTGGTGATCCATCAGCAACAAGGATGAGCTGTCCCGTCTGATATTCTGGCCTTGAAGAAAATTTGACTGTTGAAGTCGTCCGAAGATTCACTTCTCATGCTTTGGCAAAGGATTGTTGACAACATTAGGATTTGTGTCATGAAAGGAAAGGATGTTGTTCCTGATAAGTTCTTGCACTTTAGCTTTCAATGCAAAGCAATGTTCCAAGTCATGACCAGTTCCACCTTGATGAAACTCGCAGCGAAGATCCGATCTATGGTTAGCTGGAAGAGGATCTGGAACAGCAGGCAGAGGCCTAGTAGTAATTATACCACTCTTAAGAAAGGAAGGAAGCAAATCATTGTAAGTCATCGGAATAGGATCAAAGTTTGGCCTATTGCGATACTGATTTTGTCCAGCAGCAGGATGAGGAGCCTGAGCTTGAGCTCGAACTTGAACTTGAGCTTGAACTGGTTGAGCTCGAACTTGAACTTGAGCTTGAGCTGGTTGAGTTTTGACAACAGGAGCAACTGCAACTACGTATGGTTGAACATATCGTTGTTGCGGGCGATAAGGCCTCCTCTCAGTTGAAACGGCATAAGCATCACCATATCTTCTCTTTTTAAAGTTCCCAAGAGACTTTCTTGCAGCATTAGAAGATTCAACATTGGTAATCTTACCCTTCTTGATACCTTCCTCTAGTCGTTCTCCAATAGTGACTAGGTCAGAAAAACCAGATGAAACACTTCCTACCATTTTCTACCAAAAGAACGGTTGAAGAGTGTCCATGAACAAACCAGTTAATTCCTTTTCGGCCAAAGGTGGCTCCACTTGAATAGCTAGCTCTCTCCAACGCTGAGCGTACTCTTTGAATAATTCCTTCTCTTTTTGTGACATGTTTTGAAGTTGACGATGGTCAGGCGCCATGTCTAGATTGTACTTATGCTGTCTTACGAAAGCATCAGATAAATCCTTCCAGCTTCGGATGTGACTCTTTTCAAGTCCCACATACCACTTCATAGAAGCACCACTCAGACTATCTTGAAAACAATGAATAATAAGCTTGTCATCCTTGGCATGTGCAACCATTTTGCGACAATACATTAGCAAATGAATCTTTGGACAAGTATGACCATTGTATTTCTCGAATACAGGAACTTTGAACTTATCAGGCAAAACTAGGTCAGAGACCAAACACATGTCTATTGCAGCAGAACCAAAGACATATTTTCCTTCTAGACCTCTTACCCTCTTCTCAAGAGTCAAACATTGCTCTCTAACTTCATCCATATATCCAGGTTCACCCTGACTTTCAGCCTGTGGACCAGCAGCTTGGTACAAAAAAGGAGAATTCTGATAAGTAGTCTGAGCAGTAGTGTGGACAACAGGTTGAGGTTTGACAAAAGTCGGAGCTGAAAAGACTGGTACAACAGATGGACCACCCATTTGAGCAGTAGCAGCAGCTGGCACGTAATCCGGAGGTAACCCAAATTCTGGCCAAGTAGAAACCGGTTGCTGAATCACAGGAAGGTCAACAACAGCAGTAAAAACTTCAGAGATAACAGTCCTTTGAGGTGGTTCACCTCGAGCAATCAGAACTTGCATCATTTCAGTGAGCCTGGTCATACCGGCCTTCAACTCATCAATCTCCATTCGGACCTCCATGTTATGTTGTTCTTGGTTTTCCATTCTCAATCTGACAGTTCTCAATCTGTTAGCAGCTCTAGTACCGTATCTGTGTTGAGGAAACACCTTGACGGATCAACAGACAACTGAGGAAAGAAACAACCGGGATGAGTTCCCACACAACTCGGATGAACGCAAGAATATGAGAGGATGCAATGATATGCAATGTTCACTTCCATTGTCATAAAAACAACTTGATTATTGCAAACATGGTCAACATCGAGAATACAGTCATGAAAAATCTTGACAAAAAGGAATATTTACTTTTTTCCAATATTTGCAATAATCGGAATTATTTTCCTTGAAAAATGGTTGTGAAGATGATCATGATGAATATGTAGATGCAACAACCACAAACAAGATCACATAAAGCACACAGGTTCAAAGGTTCGGATCACGAGCATGGAGTCAAGGGATAAGAAACAACAACCTACAAAGGCATGTACTAAGGTTTGTCTTCATTGTACCTGCAAAAAACCAAAAGGGTGCTAACAGAGGTTCCCGTAGTTAAAAGCCATCTTTAGAATTTTATAGGTACGTTGGATTACTCCTCAACCGATAACATTCTTAAAATAGACCTCGTCCGAGTGTAGTATCGCGTGACAACCACCTTAGGTTTACACCCAGATAGTTTCCGCACTACGTTCCAAAATTGGCTTGGATTGGTTAAGGGTTCTACGGTCCTCAGTATGATCAGCTCAAGGTCGGAAAATAATGCCACATATGATTACTCATCATGACATTGATAATCCAAGAGAGCCTAACCGAGTGGAGATTATCAAATTGATATCGCTTTGGACTACTTCATCGCATATCGCTTCGAATATCGCCGCCCTATCATAAGTTCAACTCAGATCCGGGTTAGAATCTATCTCACTCACAGAGGATCACCAAAACCGAAATAGAACAAACATGTAACAAACAAATCAAACCAAAGCAGTAAACAAATCAAAGTAGGCCGAATCCACTTAGAGATTGACTCCCCAGCAGAGTCGCCACTTTTCTGTAGCGGTAAAATCATGAGTGTAAGCTATTATCTAACTTAACTCAAGGTAAACAGAGTCGCCACCGCACTTTTATTTTATTCCAAATGGAAAAGGGAAAAAGAGTGAATAAAACCTAATGAATCTAAAAGTGAAAAGCTAAAAGAATCAAACAGAGAACGGGTAAGGGGATAGGTTACAAATTTGGGAAGATTTTGCGCACCCAAAATGTCCGTGGTACTCCACGGGAGCCCTTTGAAATATTTATTGCTTTTTGGTTTGAAAATGGTTTGTTTGAAAGAGATTGAAGAGATGAGAAGAGAAATGTTTTTTAATATTTTTGTGTTTGAAGAGACGATTGTCTCATGCCTACGTATCCACAAAGTGCAATGCAAGATCAAAACCTCGTAGTTCGTGGTACCAAATGTGAAAAGAAACAATGAGTTGAATTGATTTTAAAATGTAAAGATAAGTCGTCATTCTTTAGCGAATAATTCTGCTAGAAAGAATGAATCATATCTAAACATAAAAATGGTTAAAAAGAAACGTGCACGAGGGCACAAAAACAATTGAATGAGTTTTGAATGTTTTGAATGTTTTTGAGAAGAAAGTTTCGATATGCTTATGTGGTTTAGCATTTATTAAGAAATGAAATGAAACGGTAAAACCGCTTGACCTAAGTCAAGGTTTGATTGTGAAAACATTTGAAGTTTGAAAACAAAGAAAGTTTTGAAAATAGGAAGGAGATTGGAAAATTTAAGAAGTTGGAGGAGATGAAGGGACTATCCTAAGACTTGAAAGTAAAAGTTAAGGGAAGAGCAACTAAACCGTATGGTGAACATTCTTCGAAACAATAGGACTTCCATCTTCATAAACAAGTGAACTCAATCGGGGCCAAGGTCTTCAATCCATAATAGCTCAAGCAAAGGAATGATCCTAGAATCTAAGTCCAAATTCCAAATCCAATGCTAAGGATAGTGGCCATAGTCCGAAATTAAAGTCACAAGTCTTTTAGATGTTTAATCCGTTATTAATGTTTTTGTGTCCAAATGGACAAAGGAAAAATCACAAGCATAACAATATAAACATAAACAATATGATGAATGATATAGTATAATAAAAGCATAATAAAAGAGATAAGGAGCGAGAGATTGAAATAAAGAGGATAAGGTGCGAGAATGAATTAAAATGTTAGTATATTAATAGTATAATAATATTTACATAGAAATGGTATGATGAACTTAATCAAACACAACCAAAATCAGGAGGCAACCGGATCCAATTGGATCTTATTCCGAATTCGGGACGAGTTTAGGTCTATGTTAAGCAATCGCCGAGTAATTTACGAAGTAATTACCCCTACAAATGAGGCCGGCCACCACCAATTAAGGTGGAAAATATTTGTGCTAATACAGGTTAGAGAAATGATATAATGGATCATTCTCCGAAAACATGTCGCACGAAAAGAAAAGTGGTATCGGTCTAATCTTAATCGAGATTTCACATTGAGTTATCGAATGCAACCTATCACCATCCCAAAGTATGGTGAATGGTCCAAATGATCATTCATCCATAGATTTGAAACAATGAAGATTAAGCAACTTTGAAAACCAATAATCTACGAATCGGAGATCTCATCGACCAAAAATAAAAATAAAGAATGAAGAAGAAATGGATCTAAAATCGACTCCACAAAAAAACAACTAAAATATATTTTCTAAAGATTTTCTTAAGCGATTTTTGAAAAATAGTTTTCAAAATACTTTTCTAATGACTTAAAAAAATTCATTTCTTCTTTTTAATTTTTCAAATAAAGAAAAAAACAAAGTTATAAAAAAATGGTAAGAAATTATATAAAACAAATTAATAATAGAAAAAAAAATGAAATAAAATGAGAATGAAGGGGGGAGTTATGCGTTGAAATTGGGAGTATGTATAGTAATACAGATCCAATGGCGTTGAGGCCCAAAACACACTTCTTATTAGGTTTCTATTCTTTAAAAAAACATAACAAAAATCAAATAAGTCTGGAAAAAAAAAAGAAGAAATCAATCTTCTTCTCCTTCGTAAAAACAGGGTAGACACACCTCCTCACCTTCAAAACTCACAATCACGTCTGGAAAAAAACGCCGTCAACACCTTTATCAGCCGCGTCTCCCTCTCGGTTTCACGACGTTGTCGTGAACCTCCGTCAATAGCTCGTTCTCTCCGATCTGCTTCAAACCATCTCACCTTTTGTTCATCTCAACTTCATTTATTTTTCTCTTTTTTCTTTTTGATTCGCGAATTTGGTGTTGAAGGTGTTTTAAAGGTGAATGAAGTTGTTTGAAAGGTTTAAATTGATGAACATATGAAGGAGAAGAGGTTGCGGATTTTTGATGAAATAATATGAGATTGAAAGTTTCTCAATGAACGAAATATTATTCAAATGAAATTGATTCTGAAACTTGGTTTATTTTTCTTTTTGTTTTTGCAGAACTTTTGGGGGCTTTTTAAGCTTGGATTTGGAGAAGAAGTGAGCTGATTTTTATAGCAGGATTGGTGAGTTTTGAACTGAGTTTTTTTCGTTGCCGTTTTGAGCTTTCTCGCGCGTTTTGGAAAGGTGTAATCCGCGTGAGCTTCTGCGTTTTGCTGCTGATGTTGCTGCGTTTCGTGAGCTAAAGTTGGGCTTTGTGTGATGCCGTTTTGTGTTGCGGCTCTTGCGTTTTGATGAAGCCTCCATTGCATTTTGCATTTTATTCTCAACCCTTGTGCGTTTTGGATACACGGTATAGGCGTGTTCATGCTGCGTGATGTGTGCGTACCGCGTGTGAGACTATGCGGAAAGCTGTGGCTTGCGTTTTGCCTGTGTACAACTTGGCATGAATGGAGCTGATGACGTGCTTTTGGGCTTGGTCTGTGTTTTAGAGTGATGCTGAAGTGAAGCATTTTGCTACAGGATGTTGAAAGTCAAATATGCGAGCTGGCTTGGAAAGGATGGAGTTGTGTGTTTGGAAAGTAACTGGCTGAAGTTTTGACTGCTATGTATGTGGAAAGCCTTTTTGTTTCTCTCAAAAAAAATTGAATGGGCTTAAGAAAGAAATATATGGGCTTTTTTTGTATTATTATTTTTTTTGTTTATTTGTAATATGGATTGGATAGGAATTATGATGGATTTTTGGAATGTGTTTTTGGTAATGGCAATGGTTAAAAGAAAATAATGGTGGTAATAATAAATGGTATAAATGATTATTATGAAATAATTTGTGAAATATGGATACGAAATTTGGTTTTAAAAAATGGTTATTATGAGAAATGGCGGGAAAAAATGGATTTAGAAATATTTTGTGAAATGGAAAAAAACAAAAATTAGTTATGTATATAATGGCTATAAAAAATGATGGTTTAATCGAAAGATAGGTGATGGATGAAGTGATGATTTTTAAGCCCACAACCAACTATAATACCTCAAAATTTGCCCTCCTATTTATTCCCTCTATTGGCTCATTATTTCGCATTCATCAGCATTTCCCACCAGATCATCAACAGCATATTGGTGCATTTCATTGTTTCATAAGGCATATGATCGAAGCGTTTCCTGGTGATATAGATTTTCCTATTCCTAGGTGGCATATTTGGCCATTTGCGATCAAGTTTAAGGTGTAGGCTGAATTCACACTGTCCTGATCACATTCTTGTCAGAGGATTTATCGAAGTCTCGCATTTGTCATATCTGGAGGTTCCATCAGAAATATTGGATTAAAAGGGATAGTGGTGTGGACTCAGGGTTTATTTCCCTGACCACGTGTTATTCATCTAATTTTTCGTATGAATGTTGTTCAAAGGATTTCATGGTGGAGGTCACTGTCCGTCAAGGCATCACGAGGATCTAATTGTCAAAAGTAAAGTCATGATTTTCTGTTGGCACTCTTAGGCATTATTCACATGGGGCTTACGTTGGTTGTTCGAAGTATGGATTAAAGATTTTGGTGATGCAAGTGGATTAATTTTGTTGCACGTACAAGTTGATTACCCAATTCTATTAAATCAATTACCTCTGTGCTGGTCTTAGAATTCATGTCTCTGGAAGCAATCTAATTATTTCATACTTTATTACTATACTCCCTAAAGTTGTTATCATAAGCCGTGTTTCAAACACCAGGCCCAATAATCCATTGCCAAACATCCAAATTAAACATCCATATTTTTATTCATGGCCCACTCAGATATTTTGACTTGTTGTTTCTATGTTTTACCAAAATTTACAAGGACAAGCATGCTGTTGGAAAAAGGAATAAAGAAAACAAGTATTCTAATTACCATTATCAACCCTCAAGTACGATTCAGCATCCAAAAGGGTGCAATTAGAGGTTTTCTGGTGGGGATTTTGTTATAATTATTTTGTACAAAAGTTTCCAAAAGAGTTCATTATTAAATTTACAAGGTTCTATATACAGAGTTGTTGCCTCATTATACAAAGTTTTTCTCATGTTTTCAAAGCGTTACAAGACAAAATTCAGCCAAATAAAAAGTTTATTACAGGGAAAGAAAAGATCCAATGGTAAAAAGATGAAGCCTAGTATAGAAAATCAGTGGCAGTTACAACAAATATTCATAGACTCCAGGTTTCAGCAAGGCTTTTGACGAATTTCTGGCCGAGGTTTCGCATCATCATCAATACGCAGCAATACCCAACCTGCAATGAATTCAGAATCAAACAGAAAAATTTAACAAGTATTGAATCATCATACACATCAACTTCTACATCTCTATTTATGCATGACGAAAACACAAGGATTCCTAGTAGTGATCCGTTACAAAATGCCAGTACCAGTGCACTTGTTGAATCAAATAATACTGGGCGAAGTGGCATTTCCATTTTCTGAAGCCTGATTGATCGTGCTCGAGGAACTGTCCGTGGATCCGCAGGTGATATAGGATGGCTTCAACATGCTCAAGGAATGCCCCGGTTGAAGATGGAACAGAGAGGTTCCAGGAAATTCTCGACAGCAGCAAGCAGTTGTTGGCCGTAAACGTGTCCGTGTAATTCTTTCCGATGATGATGATAATGATGATGAGAGGGAATGCTCAAGCAGAAAGGATCATGATTGCCTTTTAGAGACCTTGCCCAATAATGATGCCATTGAGAGTAAGATCAGTCCTAGTAAAATTCAGGTTGTCTCGAAGAATGGATCCAAAGGTGCAATTAATGTTGAAGAAAGTAGCAGTTCTTTCAAAAGCTGGAGTACAAATACAGCCACTAAATCATGCAGACATTCCAGATCATTGAGCAATGATTTAGCTGTTGAACCTGAGTTTCACAGTGGTTCTAAATGCGATACAGTTGTCTCTGGCAAACAAAATGGTGTTGCCCATCCCATTACACATCATTCTCAAGATGACAAATATATTGCATAATTTATGTTGAAGCAGCCTTGTGCACTACTGGTGAACATTTCAACATTGACTCGTTAAAAGTTGCAGTTGCATGCCTATACTATCTACAATTTCCAACAAAGAAGAGATCAGTTTCAAAGTTTCGTAACTTGTCAGCAAAAGAACGATAACTAACCGTCTAATGGAATTCCAACCGAAAAATAGCAAAAAGAATAAAGTTCAGGAGCATACGGAGAGTCGTTTTCCACCTTGATTGATAAACTCCAAGGATGTTTAAGTGGTAGCATTTGGAGAATTGTATAACTTGACCACCATCTTTCGGTAACCTGCATAACGCATCCCAAAGAAAATAATTACAGCTATGTCAGATTCACAAGACTCATAATGATTGTAAGACTATCAAATATGTTCGTTACCTTCTTGATTGCTCCAAAGCAGTGCGGATTGTGGATTTAGAGGTGAACTAATGTTTGGCTCTACATTATTATAAGTTATGAAAGAATTAAGATCAGTACCAAAAACCGAGAACTAAATCTATCTATGCATTTGATAAGATTACAGTATGTACCTCCAAGAAGACTTTGAATTGATAGCAGGATTGTTTTGACATCATAGGCAGAGGACCGCTCGTTCTAGAAAAAGCAGATAACAAATCAATAGGATCGGTTCATTAACCTGCATAGTTTTGATTCAAAGGAAAGTATCAAGCATTGTAATTATCTGAAAATTGAAGGCAATGGCAAGCAACCGTCAGTTACAGTTCAAAGGAAATAGCAATATAGGGTAGTAGAAGCTGCGAAAAGAAAAGAATATAGCAGGAAAGTTTCGAACCATAAGTTTAATTGAAACTCAGAAAAATCATCTAAGAAGTCACCAGTGTACGGGCCATGTGCTGCCGTGCAGGATGCTTATTCCAGCACTCTTCTAGTGAAGTCTAGGCCCAAGTTGATTCAGGCCCAAGGCAGTAGAGACCATTTTTCATCAGCTCCCCTCCATCTGCATTAACAAAGGATATCTAGATGAAAATAGAGATGGCAAGTCAGGAGAATCAATGAGTTCACTAAAGTTTCATAACAGAACCACAAAAAAATTTCATAACTGAAAACACAACAAACTCTCAACTGAAGCTAACAGAATTCTAACTGAATTGGTACCTGAAGCTTCCAGATTCTTCTATGATATTTGTCTATAAATCAGCAGCTCCCCATTCAATCAGTTTTTTCTTTTACACACAGTTTTCATAACCATTCAACCTTTCACTTCTCCTCCTTCTTCTCCTCCAATTTCTTTTCTTCTCTAAACCTCACAAATTCCCTAGGCGAAAATCCTTCAGCATCCTTCAGCTTCCTTTTTCTTTGTTCGTTTCTGCTGTAACTACTATCATCCCTAACCTTCAAACTTCAGCGGGATAGCAAATGTCAGGGTAGCAGAGAAGATAGCAGAGCAGTTAACATCAATTTCGAAACTCTCGCTCACGCCTCATTCCGCAGGCCAGGTAATCATATTCGGATCAATCGCCGACGAAACCTGCAAATTCAAGAATATGGCCCAACCTGCTAGGAATCATTGTATCCAGATTCAATAGCAACTTCGTAAATTGTAAACGAGAAGTAGAGGAAAATGAGGAACGAAGTCAGAATACATACCTAATAGAGATTCGTCTTGTTCGTCGTTGAAACTATGTTCGAATCTTCCTCATTGGCAAAGATACAAGGTACGCGTCGCTTGTGTTCTTACTGTGTCGTCTTGGTAGCTTTATCATGTGAGAGTTGTTGTTTTTGCGCGTTGGTTTCTTGCAATTTCGGTTCGGAACTTACCATTTGTGTCGATTCTGGAGGTTTTTGTGTTTTTATGTTTTGTGGGGGGAACTGAGTTTAAAGGATGATTGAGATGGTAAGAGGTAGCGGATAAGGAGAGAGAGAGAGGCGTTGAGGGTGGTTGGAGAAGGGAGGTTCATGTGAAGAAGAGGGTTTCGGCGTTTTTGGGAGAGGGAAGTGATGAGAGTTTAAAGAATGGGGTGGTGATGGAAGCCGCGGCGGCGGAAGCTAGGAATAGGAAAGCTTAGGGTTTCGTTTAGAGGAGATGGAGGAGGTGATGAGGAGCCGAAGACGAAAGAAGATGAGGTCAGTGTGGGTGTGGATTCGAGAGGGAAGGCGGAAGGCAGGAGGTTGTTGCGGCGGCGGCCCGACGAAGAAGAAGGAGGCGGAAGGGTCTTGTCGGCAGCTTCAAGGGGAAGAAGAAAGGGATTAGGGTTAGGTTGGTTTTGGGCTTTGATTTTTTCTTTTATTGTTTGTATCTTCATTAAGTCTGATTGTAATATTAAGCCATAATTTAATTCAGTTTTTAATTAAGTTCTGTATTAAGACTTTGGTTCAGTTAAAATTACTAGTTAATTAATTTCTTTTCCTGTTTAGATTAAAAGTAATTCTGTATAATAAAAACTATAGTGTAATGCAGATTTTTAGAAAAGTATTATAAGATTAGCTTAATATAATCTTAGCTTAAAATCTTTGGAAAATGTTAATTTAAGTTTGGTTTAATATTTTTTAAATCAAAATATTAAATTGAGATAATCCAACTTTAGTTTAATTTTTAAGTTAAGATTTTAGAAGATTTTTAGATTTTATTCATTTTTTTTTTCTAAAAAGAAATGTTATAATAAAACTTTAGTTTAACTAGTTTTCTTTAATTAAGAATTTTATAAAAGAAATATTAGTTTAAGGTTAGTTTAATTCTATTTTCTTAACTAAGTTTTTTAGAAAATATTAGTTAGTTTAATCTTTTGCCTTTAATTAAGATTTTAGGAAATATTGTAATAAGGTTAGTTTGACTCTTTAATTAAAATTTTAGAAAATGTTAATTTAAGTTTAGTTTAATGTTTTTTTAAATTAGAATATTAAAGTAATCAAACTTTAGTTTAGTTTAAGTTAAGGTCTAAAAAAAAAAGATTATCTGCTATTCTCACCCTCTTCCTTAAACCCATGAAAAACGAACTATAAATAATTGCTATCCGCACCATCCCCTTATCTCTGCGTTTTGGGCTTTGTTAGTCTGCTGTCTGCACCCCATATTTTAGGCCCCTTACAAAATAACTAGAGATAACCACTAAAGTCACCCCCTGAATATTTCTTTAGACTTTTAATTTTTAGTTTAATTATAGTTTAGAAATAATTTCATAAAAAATAATAAAAATAATTAGAAAATTCCCAAAAAAATTCCAGTAGTTAAATAAGTTAATTTAGAAAGTTGTGACATTTTTATTTTCTGGAATTTGTTTATTTTTTGAATTAATTCTGAATTTTTCTTTTAATTAGCTTTATTAAATTTCTTTTATTTATGCTGGATTTTGTTCATTTTATTTAAGTAGCTTCCAGTAACTTTTTTGAGCCATTCTTTTTTTCTGTAATTAGAGGACTCATAATAGTTATTAGGATATTTTTTATGGAATTTTTAGGAGCTTTTATCTTATGTTTTAGTGATATAATCCTTAGGAAATAGTAATTAATTCTTAGCTGGAAATAATTATTTTGTTAGGCATAGAAAAAATAGAAATTTTTAGAATCCCTCTTAATACAATGTTTTAGATAGTGTTAGGATCCCATAATTTAATTTTCACAATTTTTCTAGAAGTTTTAGTATTTTTTTTAGAATATTAGTTTAGGCTTAGTTAGGCATAATTCCCATTAGTTTAGGCTATTGGAAGAAAATAAAGTTCAATATAAAAATAATAGTGTAGTTTAAGTTTAGTCATAGAATTTAATATTAGATTTAAGTTTAGTTAAATTTGATTTTTTAGAATGAGTATTAGGATTAGCTTAGATTTAGAACTTAGGCTTAAAATTCATTTCCATGTAGAAGTAGAATAAATAAAATAGACTATTTTTTAGTCATGCCTTTAAATGCATTTTTAGAATCTTATTTTCTTATGTTTAACTTCATGTTTTTTTGCTTCATTTGATTTCTACAACTTTAATAGGTTTCCCCTTTTGTTCTTAGAATCAACTTAACTTCATTAAGAAGTAAGTTGAATTCTAGTAGTTTTAAGTTTCCATTAGGAATAGAAAACCTCACTAACCATTAGGATCACTTGTAAATATATAAACAAAAAATAGGATTGTGTCTTAGTCCCTTAGATTTTTCCTTGTATCAACTTGAGTCTTTCTTTCTCCCTTCAAAAGAAAAGCAATAAAATACTTAATAAAAACCGGACAATCTTGTACGACACGAGACTTTGTTGCGGAGTGTTTATACGCGTCCTGTTTCGGGGCGAGGTGTAAATACTCCCCGCGATGGATAGGTCTTAGTACAAGACAGTTCACAAACAAATTCAAAACACTTCTTTTAAAAGACAAAAACAAATAATAAGCGACTATCCTGCGGGAATTTCTCTTCTCATCTCATTCACTCACAACGCGAACTCGCGGCGACTTGTCTCATTTGCAAGACGGTAAACGCACTCGTACCAGACGAGCCTGCAACACCTGAGCATAGACATACGCAGTTCCAGCTGTAAAAAACACAAACAAATAGTTCCCGCCTAGGTTAGACGAACTACGACGTCTCTGATCCTCATTTATCCCGATGAGGTACGTAGGCAGTGAGGTAGGGCCCATTCGAGCACACTCTTTATTTTCCCTACATTTTCCCCATTCTTTCTTTTTATTCTTTTTAATTCCTTTCTCATTTCCATTCCCTTTGTTCCAGTTAGCGATTTTATTCAGCAGCAGTTATACTTTTATCACCCTTTGAAACAAACAAGCAAGCGTGAATCCCGGGAGCGACACCAACTCCTGATTGTTTTCACAAGCCATCGATAAGAATGAATACAGTCATCACTGAACCACTTCTGAACCACTGAATAAACCGCAACTTAAGTCACGACCATTTGAATCGTCTGAACAATGCCCTGATGATTCGAATCTGTACTAAGGAAAATAAATCCACAGATGAACCACTGATGCATTGAACCAAAACAATCTGGCCTGAAACTTCTTAAGACCCACAACTTGAGAATCCGAGAAATTTCGCACTCAACACAGCTTAAACTTTTTTGAATACGCACTGTCTGAGGAATAAACCACTGGAACACATAACTTGCAGTTGAAACAATCTTTTGATAGTTTGACCAAGATTAGGTAAAATGTCCATCTGAATCGATTCATAATTGAACAACCGCCTCTAAATTGAAAATATTGTCTTATCTTTGAAATCCTGCAACACAGAGAAGAAAAAGAAACAGACTGCAACATATTTTTGGTATTTTGGTTAGATGTTAGTAAATATAAACAAATAAAAAGCAAGTAAACACGGTGATCCCCTGCAAATCAAAGATCCGTAACTGTAAAGGATAAACGAACCAGTGCGTGATCTTGTTCGTATGCAAGATGTAGATGAGATGCAAAAAATCTTAGGGTCAGAAATTAGGGTATGACAATGTTGTATATAGATTAAAGATGCGGACGAGCATCCTTAGGACCATGATACGGACAAGTATCAATAAAAACAAATGCTGACGCGTGTTCAGAGATGATGGTACGGACGAGTACCAACTGGTTAACAAAGAACACGGACGAGTGTCGAATCTGCTGAGGAGTGATATATATACAAGATACGGACGAGTATCAAAGGCTTTTGTATAAGTATGAGTGAGTATAGATTTGTTGGTGAAGTATGAGTAAGACATAGACGAGTGTTCAACTTGCTGGGGAATGTATGACACAGACGAGTGTCAAATATGTACTATATAAACAGGCATTTATAAAAGATATGTTTTGGCTTTTTGTGGGGATAGGATGACACGAACGGGTGTAAAAAAGAATGTGTTATAAATAAGCACTTTGTTTACAGAAGGTGTTCTGGCAACCATGCTGGGGAAGGATGACACGGACGAGTGTCAAAAGAGTATGTATAGGTATCTGTATTTGAGAATGCAAAGAATATTCTGGCGACCTGCGGGGGATAAGACGACACGGATGAGTGTCGAAGAGAGTATATATGAATATGAACAGACATTTGTGTTTGAGAATGAAAAGTGTATGCTTTGGCTTTTATTAGCAAGGGATGCGAGTTTTCTGTATATATTGCTGATAAAATACTTATGGTATTTGCAGGTGACTGGCTCGAACCTGGCTTGTGATCATGCAAATATTTGATTTTTGCCGTAATGCTCCGTATTAGACGGAATGATACGCTTATTTGGCGAATATGATGCAAATGCTATGATTATGCAAAAGAGGAACCGATCCGGGATTCGGATCCCGCTGGGATAAAGATCTCTGGCTGATCTACCTGGAGGGATGTCCCGACTAGGGAAGAGATTATTGGATCTGTCAGGATATATAGCTCTGCTTGGAGAAATAGATCATTGGTCGATCTACTCGGAGAGAAGACTCAACTGGGGAGAAGGAAACTTTCGCCACTTTGTTGTGTAAGAGTTTCAGGCATTGCTCTTCTGGGGAAAGAACGGAAACTCTGTGGGGGGATAACTCTATTAACTTTGCTGAGGATGAGAGATCTGGTACTCTGGTGGGGATCTCAGCTGGGAAAGCTTCTTGTTGAGTAGGCCTATGTCGGGGATGAGGAGGCTTTGACAACTTCGTTGGGGAAAAGCATTTCAGATATTGCTCTTCCAGGAATTAGCATGCTGGGGATGTGATGCTTGGCATGCCCCATGTCGCGTATTGAATACCTGCAATCTGTTAAGACAAAAGAAACGCATAAGTATCTCGAGGTATCCCTTACCGGATTCCGTCATAGGAGTCAGGCTTTCCTGAAAGTAAATTTATTTCCTGCAAGCATTTATATAAAAAAACGGCTCATTTGTTTTATGCAAGTATTGTATCATGAATATTGGACATTTTGCAAACAAAAATGTACAAAACGAGGTGTGACTGAAAACTCTGATTTTATTAATTCGGGTGCCCTGAATTGGCAAATAGAGTCAAAGAAACAAATCCCCTGGAATGAGGAGATTGCTATAAATTGAGAAAAGTAAAAGTGTTGGCAATGTTGACGATGCTCCGGTGAGCTTCCTTTGCTATGACCTGTATGACCTTGATGCTCTTCTCATCTTGCTTTCTGAAGAAGGTTGATTCTGACTGATGCTTTATCCTTTTGAAGCTTGTCGTGTTGTGAGTGATACAAATGAATTCAGAATGCAGTTGTTCATTTATTCCCTGATTTTGCGTGGATCGCCCTTTCGGGTTTTCAATCCACCGGGATACCCATTTTTGTCTGAGTTGTCCAATGCGGCTTTTCAACTCAGCGGGTGTACATTTTTTTTCAATTTTCCCTTATTTTTGCCCGAGTCTTTTATTCTATTTTTGACTCGTCGGGATGCCCTATGTTT
Source organism: Lathyrus aphaca (assembly GCA_963966055.1). Taxonomy (NCBI): domain Eukaryota; kingdom Viridiplantae; phylum Streptophyta; class Magnoliopsida; order Fabales; family Fabaceae; genus Lathyrus; species Lathyrus aphaca. Next base: position 294,993,730 of record OZ014521.1, on the reverse strand, counting down.
TCCTGGACTTACATTCTGTTTTTATGTCCAGCGGGTCATTTTATGCGAAGTATTTTTTAACTGCATCTGAATTCACAGGGGATAAGAAATCTTCACCATCCATAGTAGTGAGCATCAGTGCTCCACCAGAGAAAACCTTCTTCACTATGAATGAACCATCACAGTTTGGAGTCCATTTGCCCCTGTGGTCTGTATGAGGAGGAAGGAGTCTTTTCAGCACAAGATCTCCTACTTGGTATTCCCGAAGCCTGACTTTCTGATCGAAGGATTTCTTCATCCTTTTTGGATATAACTGCCCATGATAAATTGCAGCTAATTTTTTCTCTTCGATCAAATTTAGTTGATTGTACCGAGAACGGACCCATTCTGCTTCATTCAGCTTTACATCCATCATCACCCTTAAGGAGGGTAGCTCAACTTCAACAGGTAGGACTGCCTCCATACCATACACAAGTTGATAAGGTGTTGCCCTAGTGGACGTTCTGATTGAGGTTCGGTACCCATGCAAAGCAAATGGTAGCATTTCATGCCAGCCTTTATATGTGACCACCATCTTCTGCACAATCTTCTTGATGTTTTTGTTAGCTGCCTCAACAGCGCCATTCATCTTTGGCCTGTAAGGAGAAGAGTTGTGATGTTGGATTTTGAAGTCCCGGCATAGTTCTGCCATCATTTTACTGATCAAATTAGAACCATTATCAGTAATGATTCGCTCGGGAACTCCATATCGACAGATGATGTCTCTTTTCAGAAATCTGGCTACCACTTGCTTGGTGACGTTTGCATACGAAGCTGCTTCAACCCATTTAGTAAAGTAATCAATGGCTACCAGGATGAATCTGTGGCCATTTGAAGCAGTCGGTTCGATCTTTCCAATCATGTCAATGCCCCACATGGCAAAGGGCCAAGGTGAAGACATCACGTTCAAAGGATTTGGAGGCACATGCACTTTATCCGCGTAGATCTGGCATTTGTGGCATTTTCTGGCATAGGCACAACAGTCTACATCCATTGTGATCCAATAGTAACTTGATCTTAACAATTTCTTAGCCATTGCATATCCTCCAGCATGGGTATCTAAAGATCCTTCATGCACCTCGTGCATCAGCAAGTCTGCTTCTTTCTTATCAACACATCTGAGTAGAACCATGTCAAAGTTCCGCTTGTATAATGAACCATCAGCATTAAGGTAGAAACTACCGGCCAACCTTCTTAATGTCTTCTTCTCATTAGATGATGCCCCAGGTGGGTATGTCTGATCCTCCAAGTAGCTTTTGATGTCATGTAACCAAGGCTTGTCATCTTTAGCAATGTCCACAGAGAATACATATGTTGGTCGGTCTAGTCTGGATACCGAAATCCGAGGCACATATTGGCAATTTGAACCTTGATCATGGAGGAAATGGTAGCTAAAGCATCTGCGAACTGATTTTCATCTCGAGGGATGTACTCAAGTTTGAATGTTTTGAAGAAAGTCAATAATCTCCTCGTGTAGTCACGGTATAGAATCAGGTGCTCTTGGTGAGTGTACCATTTGCCTTTGGTCTGATTGATTACCAAAGTTGAATCTCCGAATACATTTAATGTCTTGATCCTGAGGTCAATGGCTTCCTCAAGAACCATGATACAGGCTTCGTATTCAGCTTCGTTGTTAGTGCATGCAAAGGTGAGTTTTGCCGAGAAAGGCATGTGAACTCCTTTAGGAGTAATGAGCACTGCACCAACTCCACAACCATTCATATTGACAGCCCCATCAAACATCATTGTCCATTCTTCTTCTGGATCAGGACCTTTAGTGTGAACAGGCTCTTCATGATCTTTTGCTTTTAAGTACATGATGTCTTCATCAGGGAAGTCAAATCTCATTGGCTGGTAATCATCAATGGGTTGCTCAGCTAGATAGTCAGACAATACGCTACCCTTGATGGCCTTTTGAGATGTGTACTGAATGTCATAATCTGTCAGAATCATTTGCCATCTCGCAACCCTTCCGGTAAGTGTTGGCTTCTCAAATATGTACTTGACGGGGTCCATTTTTTAGAGCAACAAGGTAGTATGGGTCAACATATACTGCCTTAGTCGGTGAGCAGCCCACGCTAAAGCACAACAAGTTTTCTCGAGCAGTGAATAATGTTGTTCACAGTCGGTAAACTTTTTGCTTAGGTAGTATATTGCATACTCTTTTCGACCAGACTCGTCATGCTGGCACAACATACACCCCATTGATCCTTCTAATACTGTCAGGTACATTATTAGAGGTCTTCCTTCAACTGGAGGCATAAGAATTGGAGGTTCTTGCAGGTACTCCTTGATTTTGTCAAAAGCCTTCTGACAATCTTCGTTCCACCTGACCGTTTGTTCCTTTCTTAACAATTTGAACAGGGGTTCACAGGTTGCAGTAAGATGAGATATGAACCTTGATATGTAGTTCAATCTACCTAAGAACCCCCAAAATTCCTTTTCAGTCCTAGGTGCAGGCATCTCCTGAATGGATTTGACTTTGTTGGGATCAACCACAATCCCCTTTTCACTTACAATAAATCCCAGCAGTTTACTGGAACCTACCCCGAATGTGCATTTGTTAGGGTTTAACTTCAACTGGTACTTTCTCAGATGCTTGAATAACTTTAGCAGATTCACCAGATGGTCTTCTTCAATAAGGGACTTGGCAATCATATCATCCATGTAGCATTCAATTTCTTTGTGGATCATGTCGTGGAATAATGTTACCATAGCCCGTTGATAAGTTGCACCGACATTCTTCAGTCCAAATAGCATTACCTTGTAACAAAATGTGCCCCAAGGTGTAATGAAGGTAGTTTTCTCCATGTCTTCGGGTGACATCTTGATCTGATTATACCCAGAAAAACCATCCATGAAAGAAAATACCGAGAACTGAGTTGTGTTGTCAACCAATATATCAATGTGAGGTAATGGGAAATCATCCTTCGAGCTAGCTCTGTTCAAATCCCGGTAATCCACACACATATGTACTTTGCCATCCTTCTTAGGCACTGGTACAATGTTAGCGACCCACGGCGGGTAACTAGTTACAGCAAGGAAACCGGCGTACCACTGTTTTTGTACTTCTTCCTTAATCTTCATGGCCATATCTGGGCGAGTACGGCGTAGCTTTTGCTTCACTGGAGGGAAATCTTCTTTCAAGGGAAGCTTGTGCATAACAATATCCGTATCTAGACCTGGAATGTCCTGATAGGACTAGGCAAAGACGTCGACGTATTCTTAAAGCATGTCAATGAGCTGTTCTTTTACTGAAGCCTGCAGACTGGCCCAAATCTTCACTTCTTTCAAATCCTCTTTTGGTACCAAGATTAATTGTTTCAACCTCCTCCTGATGAGGAGTAATCACTTTCTCTTCCTGCCTCAATAACCTAGCTAACTCTTCAGGTAACTCATAGTTTTCTTTAACCCCTTCATCGGCTTGATTAATTAGGTTGTCGAAGTCATACAAAGTTATAGAAGTTTTGTTGTCAGTGTGATCTGGAGGGTAATCTCTGCAAGGGTTGAGATTTGTTCGTTTTAGTGATCAATTTTAATATTGTTTAGAAAAGTGTAAAATGAAGTTATTTATTTTGAAAACATTGCCATTTTATTGTTTTGTACAAAAGTGAAAAATGAAAAGACAGTGAGCGAAAAAAAAAGAGACTTGTTTGCAAAAGATGTCTGATATTCATTGATAATCCATTTGTACAAAATTACAATATGGCCCTATTACAAAATGAGTCCTGACACCTTGGGCAAGATGCAAGACTTGATGCATGCTGAAAAAAGTAGGAAATAATAATTACTCTGCAGGAGTAACCCTTATAATTTCCTGGGAAGACCAGTTAATGACTTGGTGACCCGGGATCCTTGGACGAATCCAGCTCTCCAGGTTGAGGTTGCTTTCCACCTCGTCTTCCACATTATTGACAGCATCTGGGGTGAGCATCCCCCCACTAATGAACTTGGGCTCCTTAGCATCCTCTGCTTGATCTTGTCGGAATGGTTTGTAACCCAAACCGAATCTGTCCTCCTTCTTCTCCACCGGTAGCAGCTTGCCCCAGCCTTGGGCATTTCAATCTTCAACAACCTTCCGGACATGCTGATAGGAGACAATTGAAGTACCCATCCTATCCTCCTAGGATGCAGCAAATACTTCAGTCGTCGCCTCATTAACATTCAGAGCCTCGAACCCCTGGCTCATGGTTTCATGGATTTCACCATCCATCTTAATGTATTTGTATGTAGCCAGATGGCTAACAAAGATATCCTCTTCACCACAGATGGTGATAATATGTCCTTCCCACTCATATTTCAATTTCTGGTGAAGGGTCGACGTAACTGCACCAGCGGCGTGAATCCATGGTCGACCCAACAAACAGTTGTAGGCTGGCTGAATGTCCATCACATAGAAAGTAGTCTGAAAGACCTGCAGACCAATTATCACAGGCAGATCCACCTCTCCAAGAATAGACCTTTTGGAGCCATCAAAAGCCCTGACCACCAGATTGCTTGGTCGGAGAGATATTCCATCATATTTGAGTTTGACAAGAGCTTTCTTTGGCAAGACATTGAGTGAAGACCCAGTGTCAACAAGAACATGAGAGAGCACAGCCCCTTTACACTCTAGAGTGATGTGTAAAGCCTTGTTGTGGTGACGTCCTTCCATTGTTAAGTCAGCATTGGTGAAACCTAGCCCATGGCTAGTATTAACATTCGACACTATTGTCTCAAGTTGATTCACTGTGATCTCCTCCGGCACGTAGGCAGTGTGCAAGACTTTAAGTAGTGCATCCTGATGGGCTTCGGAACACAACAACAGGGATAAGATGGAGATCTTAGAAGGAGTCTAGTGGAGCTGATCCACAACTTTGTAGTCACTTCTTTTAATTATCCTCATAAATTCATCCACATCCTGATCAAAGGATGATTTATGAGTCTCTTTTGGCGCAGGTTCTCCAGGTGCCACACTTTTCCCTTTGGCTTTGGCGGCATCCTCTGCCTTAGTATTGGTTCTTGGAACTTGTGTCGCAAAGAGGCGTCCGCTTCGGGTGAAGCCTCCGACTCCCCCGACATTATCCACTTGTGATGTAGGAGCTGAAGAATCAAGAAGGACTTTTTCTCCGTTGCAGTAAAGGTCTGCACCATAATGCCATGGTACATCGTTGTCTTTGTCATATGGAATAGGCCCTGGCACCGTGATGGTGACTGGGCTCACTGCAGCAGAGGTTGGAACCATTATTGTTTGTGGATCATAGAAGATGGTGATAGGACTTCTGGTGGATGTTGGTGGTGATGAATTGAAGCTTGGTTGTTGTTGAAACTGTTGCTGAGATTGTTGTTGAAAGTTGCTGGAATTTGGGACCGTTGTAGGGTTATAATAGATAGTAATTGTGGAGCCGTCGTTGTTGGTGGTTGTTGTAGTTGTAGAAGTAGATGCAATGGAATTGTTGTTTGTTGAAGTGATGGAAGAGGTGGTTGCTGATTTTATAGACGAGTTTGTAGGAACAATTGTCTTTGCAGTTGTAGGAGGATCATTTGTTGTTGAAAAAGGAGTTGCTGGTGTTGTAGAAACTGTTGTGGTTATTTGCAGAATGCCTTCTTTAATCAAACCATTGATGTCATTCCTCAAGCTTGCACACCCATTCTCGGAAACCTTGCAAGACTCACAACATGCCTCACAACCTGGAAACACTTGGCATTTCAAAAGCTGAGCTTTAACCTATGCCAGAGGTGTCTGAATACTTGCAATATCTTCAATCAAACTCATGGGTGAGCCTTCCTCTATTGCATTAATCATTGGCCCACCATGGTCGGGCATAGGATTCTTCATGACATTGGGAGGAGATGCAAAATTCAGGGCTTTTGAATCTACCAGATCCTGGACCTTCATATGCAGAGCCCTGCACTTTTCTGTGGAGTGACCAGGTGCATTAGAATGAAAAGCACACCTGGCTTTGACGTCGTAATTTCTCGAAAGGTTCTGAGGATCCGGTGGAGCCAATGTCCTTAACTCGACAAGATTAAGCTTTAAAAGTTGTGGCAGCAATGTGGCATATGGCATTGGAATAGGGTCAATCACTCTGTTGATCTGAGATGGCCGATGTTGGAAAGGGCGTTGTTGTTGGTTGTTGCTATTGTTGTTGTAGGATCTCTATTGAGGAAACTATGGTTGTTGAGGAAAGTGTTGTGGTTGTTTAGTATACTGAGGAGGTGGAGCAGGAATAGTGACGGCAGCAACTGATCTTGGCAGATATTGGGGTCTCCCTCTTCCCATATGTACAAAATTTGTTTCACCGGATCTACGGGGTCCTGCAAATGGCTTCCTTGCACTGCTTGAACTAGTGTCGTTGTCAGAAATCTTTCCCATCTTCAGTAAGCTCTCAATTCTTTCCCCATCTATCACCACGTCTGCAAAGTTGGTAGAAGAAAATGCAACCAATCTGTCAATATAAGCACCCTGGAGAGTGTTCATGAACATATCTGCCATCTCCCTTTCTGACATTGGGGGTTGAACGGCAGCAGCTAATTGCCTCCACCTTTGGGCGTACTCTCTAAAGCTTTCTCGGGAAGACTGTGACATTCCCATCAGAAGGGTTATGTTTGGAGCAATGTCCAGATTATACTGATATTGACGAATGAAGGCTTCGGCCAAGTCTTTCCAATTTATGACTATGGCCCTGGTTAAGTGAGAGTACCATTCCCGGGATGCCCTTGTCAAGCTATCCTCGAAATAAAACATCCACAGTTTCTCATCCATGGTGTAAGCTTTCAATCTCCCCAAGAAAGACGGAAGATGGGTACGTGGGCAGGATGTGCCATTGTATCTCTCAAAACAAGGAGGTTTGAACTTATAAGGAATTCTAACCCCCTCTACTAATCCCATGTCCATGACATCAAAACCCAGAGAGTTTTGGGATTCAAGAGACCTTAGCTTTTCATCTATTTCATCCAACCGACGATCGTAAACTTCGTCTCCAGCCCCAACCACAGTAAACTGTTCTTCCTGAGGGTCCTCCTGTAAGGCCCTCCCTCTAGTGTTACCTTGGGTTTTTCTTATAGCATTGATGTCTGGGTTTAGATGAGGTCCAAACTCTGGAGGATCAGTACGAGGTTGTACGTGATCATTGTTGCTGGTACCCCCTGTACCTGGATGGTTTTCCTCGGGAGTTTTCCGCTCGACTAACTCTCTCAGTCTCTCCTGGCTCTGAGCCAAACCAGTCATAACTACCATTAATAGATTCATTTGGGCCCTCATCTCTTTCATCTCATTGGCCATTTGGGCTCTCACTTCAGTCAAGTCTTGTTGAACCTAATCCATTTGTAATCCCGGAAGGTTGTTTCTTGTCGGATATCGGTGCACTCTATTGACGGGGAACACTCTTCTACGAGCAATGTTTCCTAAAACCACAACAAAGTGAGAAACAACAAAAACAAAAACCTACAAAACAAAGAAATGATGTTAGTATGCAATGCAGGATGCCTATTTGTCTTCCAAGGGTATCCGGCTTGGTTCTTTGATTTTGACCCTTCCAGACCTCAAGGAAATGATGATGTTGCAGAGAGATAAAACCCATAGAATAATACAAACCATATATTACAAAAAAGTGAAGATACATAGTTTGATTACAATAAAGTTCCCATGGTGGGTCAAAATACAACAACAAAATCAAAAGTACAAACAAAAGGAAAGCACAAGCACAATGAAATTAAACATCCAGTCCAAAGTCATCCTCTTTGACTTCCTTCAGGAGAGCCTCAATCACTGGGCCAACTGGGTGCTCTATGATGGTCCTGATAAGAAGGTTCCTGGTGGCAATGGAACTGGTCAACTTCTTATGCTTATCCTGGTCCTTTGATCTTTTCAACCCCGCCCGGAGTTTCAACTCAGAGATCTCCTTCTGTGTTGCTAACAAAGCTTCCTGATTCTTCTTCTCACTAGCCTCCAGCTGCTCTATCCTAGCTTGGGTTCACTGATCTTCCTGTGCACGAGCCTCAGTAATCTTGATCCACCTAGCCTGACTCTCCTATAAGTAATGCTCAACTCTGGCCTTCTGAGTCTTAGCTTCCTTGCAAGCATTCTTCAGCACTAACTCTCCTGCTCTAGCCTTTCTGATGTAGTCATTCGTCTTCTCAATCTTGGTCAAGTGCTCAATCCGGAGCCTCTCTAACCTTTAATTATCCAGACGACTGTCATTCCTCTCCCAGAGGGTCTTCTTCAAAGCTTCAGAGAGCTGAGCATTCCTTTCCTTCAGTTTCTCAAACTCCTCTAAACTGACAGTAGCTGCAGGCTCCACTGTTGATGGTCCAGGTACATCCTCTAAGGTGAATGGCATCCGAGTGATCTGTCCCCTGGTACGAGACCAATCAAGATACTGAGCTGAAGCTATATTGTTGCACTTGCCCAGAATAGCTGTCCCCTTAGTCTGAATATTGTCCCCGGCCCAGGCTGCCTGTCTGACAATGGCAAGGTTGTGTTGGATGTCACAATAGAGGGTTTCTGTCAAGTCTTGCCCTCTTGGGGGATGTACCAGGGCATACCCTAACTGTCTCTTGAAAAGCAAAGGGTTGTAGTTGATGCAACCTCTTACTCCAATCAAAGGTACATTGGGATATAGCCCACAGCTAGTAATGATATCCTTGCCCTTGGTGCTCTGAGTGCACCATCTGATGTCTTCTGATGTAAGGGCAATCAATCTCTTAGCCCAGTTCCTTGGCTGATGGGGATTCAAGAAAGTGTCTAACTTTGGCAAGTGTATTAACAACCAACAGTAAAAGAGGGGTGCACGACATCTGACCAATCTTCCCATTTGCTTCTCATTCCTTTGATGCACTGAATAGTAGAAGTCTCCAAGAAAGGTAGGAACTGGGTTCCTTAATAAGAGCAGGTGAATAGCACTCTTGCTTACAAACTTCGGCTCGTCTGCAAACAAGATAAATCCATATATGCTGAGGGCTAGGAGAGCACAAACAGTCTCCCACTTCCCCGCTGCAGCATGCAAGGTGGCCTGGGAGATCAAGAAATCTAAGTGAAGGCCTAGAATCCTAACTTTGGTGGCCATGCTCTGATCAATAAGGGTAGGTTCTAAGTGTAAATCCTTAGCTATATCTTCATTCTTGGGAGCAACCATCTCAGGGTTGAAAGGAATCCCTCTCCTGATAGGGACACCTAACAACATGAAGAACTCTTCCATCAATGGTCCTAGCTGAAAATCTGGGAAAGTGAAGCATTTGAGAGGAGGGTCATAGAACTGGAGACATGTGTGAATCATGCTCCTCTGGGATGCATCTAGGTCCATGATCATGTCTATAATGCCACCATAATGTTCCCTGAATAAAGGGACATGATCAGGAGTGATGAGAGACTGAATCTGTCTGATGCCTGTCAGAGTGGGCTCAAAGAAATGGTACGTGATGTTGCTCTTCCTGGATGTGTCCATGCTGATAATGGATGCTGGCGAAGAAGGTTGGGGAGAAGCACTGGTGAAGGTAACTGCTAAAAACTGATAAGGATAACTGGAGAAGGTACTGAAGAAGAGTCTCTGATGAAGACAACGGATGAAGAGAATTTGGAAAGAATCTCTGGTGAAGATGCTGGTGAAGGAGACTGATGCAGATAGCTGAAGGAATCTGAGCAGTAGAACAGGTCAAAACCAAACCAAAGATAAAATGTGGATACCCTGTAAAACAAATAGACAAATGTTAAATAATGCAGAATGATATGCAAAGGGTTTGTGATCAAGTGTTGGATCTGTTATCTGCCTTGATAGGGTCCATGTGTGTTCATAAGTCCGGATGGAGGCTTAGAAAACCAGTAACCAGGTGGGGGACTCAAATAGAGTCACAAGTCCAGGGTTTCACAAGAATAGTCCAAAATGATACAACCTTAACAAAACTAGTAACAAGGTATGATGAGGTCAAGGGTTCCTACAAACCTGTAAACATTCCAACCCCCTCACATGTATTGTTCTATAACAAGGATCCTCAGACTTGGATCAGTTATGAGAAGTGTAAACACTTCTAACCCGGAGGTACATTGTTTACAATAATCATAAAGGATCCTCCTCTAATTCACCTCAGATGCTGAAGGTCATAAAAGGTCATCCAGACTTAGCAGGCTTCCCAGATAGCCCTAGTACTACAGGAAATCTGTAGCACAAAGTTCTCAAGAAGAAACCCATGTCTGAACCGTGTTTCATATTCCCGCACCAGACCGAAATGGAATGGGAAAGAATATGAAGCCACTTTATCCTATGTGTCACTCAGGTCCCTGGTATGGAACCTTAATTACTCATCAATCCCTCCACCAAAGGAAACAACAGATCCAACACAGATGATGATAATAGTATGAAATGCATAAAACTGTAAATGAAAGCAATAAATAAAGCTGTGCAGAAAGCAATAAATAAAGCAATAAATAATAAGCACAAGTAGCACATAACACCCCCATAAACACAAATCAAACAAGCGCTAGGAGAAACCCACAAAGATAAATCCCCAGCAGAGTCACCAAGTTGTCGCTCCCCCAAAAAGACACCGGGTCAGATAGGGTACAGACGCGAACGGTCGGCGAAAGGAGGAAATGAAGGTGAAGTGAATAGAGTCGCCAACTAGGCATTTTTATCCCTAAGGAAAGGTAATGCTGCATAAACCTAGAAAGATATGGATAAGACAGTTGCGAACCAGAGAAACTGAGAAAGGGGATTGGTTACAACCTGGGAAGGTATTAGCACCCAGATTGTCCGTCGTACTCGACGGGATCCACACTTAAAAGATTGTGTTTAAAGGGGTAAGTGTATGTGTTATCTGTGTGCAAAAGCTGGAAAAGAATATACAAGTGTCAATGCAAAAGGTGAATTGCTCAGGAACTGAGGCTTTAGAAAGAATGCTAAAAGAGGGGGAAGACAAAGAGACTTTTGTTCGATAACTGTTAAGTTATGCCTATGTATCCTCGCGTGCAATGAGGAAGTTAGAACACCGTAGTTCGACTCAAAGAGACTGAAAGATATATTAACTGTGAACTGCTTGCTTGTCTATGCTCAAGTGTATGACTCGTCTGGCTCGAGTGCTAATTGTCTTGCATTAGACGGAAGAAGCAAGTTCTCGCTTATGAATGAGTGTGATGAGAAAAGAATCCCGAAGGAGGCGATTATTGTTTGTTTTTGTGTTTTCAGTTTTCTTATTGTTTTTGGTGTTTTGCATAAGTTAATGAGCTTAAGCCTAAATCAAAGGCTGTAAACTCATTATATCCTCCCTGATTAGGGATAATGAGCCCACTTAAGTATGAAATAAGCATCTCAACTTAATTGCCATGATGATGTAGAATTAAGATCATTAACCTACTTGTGATTGATTAGATGTTTTTTGGGTTTTTGTTTAGTGTTAAGTAATGAGTTTAATCTCTAATCACAGATTAGTGGACTCATTACACCATCCTAATATAAGGATAATAGATGAGAACAAACTTAAGCTGAGGAAGATACCTCAACTTAATCCATGGTTAGGGATTAAATTCATTATATAACAAAGCCTTTATTAAGTGGATTTTAATTAAGGGATGAAATTAAGAAGTGGATTTTATGGTTTGTAAGACAACTTGAGGAGGACTTGTCCATTAAACACTAGGGTTAGTCCTTCTTAACCATAAAGGAAGAATTAGAACCCTGATGTAAGGCCCAAGTTACAAGATGAAGTCTTAGTGATTATTAAGGTGATTTGATTAAAAGGTTTAAACAAATTAAAGGTTTAACACTTAGGATTAAAGTTATACACTTCATACTAATAGAAGGATACAGGCATAACCTTAATTCCAAAGTCCTAAAACATTAAGAGTTTAGTCTCTGATTATTGAGATGAGAAGAGAGACTCAAGGAGACTCAAAGGTAAAAACTAAGGGGGACTAATCACAATCCTAATTATTATCATGCTTGGATGTTCCTATGGTTTGTAAGGCTTGAGAAAGATCTTCAAGGAAGCCACCAATGGAAGAAGTAGAGAAAAGGAGGATGAAGCAGAAGAATAAGTTACTTACTTCATTGAAGAAGATAAGTAACTTAAAGAAAGAAAGTGAGAGAGATGGAACACAAGTGAACAAGTTCACTTCAAAGACATATTGAAATGCAAATGAAAGAGATAAGAAGAAGTGAGAAGTGAAGGCAAATCCACTTCTCAAAGTAACTTATCACCTGAAAAGTTAGTATGGATGCATAAGGTATAAAGCATAAAGAAATGAAATGAAATGAGATGATATGATATGAAATGACCAAAGTCATAAGTGTTTATGCAATGTTAATGTCATGTGAGATGATGCCAAGGCATGCAAAGTGCATATGTGTGATCATACAAGAATGAGATGTCATGTAAGCATGCTTTGAAGCTTGAAAACAAGTGAAAGTTAATGAAATGAAATGAATGCAAATCATGGCAAATGAATGAAGAAATGATCAAGCATGGTTCTAACATGTCCTAAGATGTCTAAGAAGACATATGAATGCATGAAATGTCATGGAAAGTTCATGTAAGGATGCATATGCAAGATGAATGCAAATGAACATAAGAAATTAGGGTTATGTGAAAGTATGAGATGCAAATGAACAAAACAGAAGAAGATGACATGATAAAAAATTGAAACCAAGCTCAAACAAACCCTAATCCTATACTAGGTCACACCCCAAAGGCTAAGGTCAGAAGCCTAACCAATCAAAAGTTATGAATTTCCTAAGTTTCTAGGGTTTTGGGGTGATTCAAAAGGGAAAAATGCAAAACAAATTGAAACTGCAAGATAAATTCATGAGATAAATAACCTATAAACTACATGCAATATGTAACATAATGCAAAAAGAATCATCTTCAAACTCTTCTTGGTTAGGCAGAAATGATTTTTTAAAGTTAGGGTTCAAAAATATGATTTAAATGACCCTTAATTCAAAGAAAATTCACAAACTATGATCAAACCTAAAAAGAAATTTGTGTGAAGAGTTTGAAAATGTTTCTAAATGCATTGGGACGACTCATGATTTTTTTTGGTGATTTTTAGAAACCTAAATGTATTTTTAATTAATTAAATGACTTTAATTAATTAAAAATAACATTTGAATATTCTAAAAATACTTTTTTAATGCAAAAAATAAAATAAAAATCATTTTCAGGTTAAGAAAAATATTTAAAACAGAAATGCAAAGTTTCATATTTTTTGAAAGAGTTTTGATATTTTAAAATAAATATGCAAAAGAAATGAAATAAAAATAAATAAAATGCAAAGTCAACTGATCCAAAGGCTGGGATTTGAACAAGGGAAGACTGCACGCACAGATGGAGGGATGAGATTGAAACAGGCTAATTAACCTGATTAATTAAATTAAATGGAAATTAGGGCTAACTGAAATGATCTGTACCCTTAAAAAACGCGCTAATCCTGATCTAATGGCTCACGTTCAAACTGGCAAGATTAAACCCTAATCAAACCCTAATGACTTTCAGGTGACCGGAGCAAGCTCCGATCATCTTCTCCGGCGAACCAAATTTGCTATCTCTCTCCCTAGGCTATGAGAACCTCCCAAACTCTCCAGAATCATTCCCCAAACATCAATAAGCAAGAATCAGCCATCAAAAACAATTTATCATTCACCAAAAACAAGATTCGAAGCAAATCGTGAAAATGAACAAAACTTTCAGAAGTTCAATACATACTCATATCTCAACCATTTTCAAAACAAATCATATCAGGGTGATCAGTGAAGCATGTAGATTCATTTAGAAACTTAAAATGCAAGTTCTGGAAAAAAGTTCATGAAGCTACCTGAGTTGAAGCTTTCTGATTCTGGGCTTTCTGGACCTATCTTTGGTGCAAGTCAACTCCAATGGGCCTCCTGAGGATGCTTTGATGCTTGGAACAAGCTTGTAATGGCTGGTTTGAAGGTTTTGTTTCTGAAGTTGCAGAAATCGTGTTTGTGTTGTGGAGTGTTTTAGGCCATTGTAATGGTTGCTTTGTGATCCTTATGATGTGTATGATTGAATGGTGCAAAGAGTTTTGAGGTTTGATGGTTGTGCTGAGAGATTCGAAGATATGAAAGTTTTGGGGATTTTTGTGAAACTCAGCTTGTGGAATGATTCAGGCTTGTGTGTTATGTGAAATGAGATCCAAAAGGTTAGTATAGGCCAATGAGAGTGTTCAGAAAGTGGGTGGTGGCATAGTGTGATTGGTATGGGCCAAGTTGCAAAAATGTCAACATTGTGTACTTGAGGTATGCGCATGGTTCAGAGCTGGCTTTAGGGGTGTCTTGGCCTCAGTTGAGTTCATGGATGGCCCTTGGATCATTTTTATGCAGCTGGATCACTTGGATGAAGAGATACCATAGGTTTTGCAAAATTCCCTCTTTGAAGTTTCTTGTGAATCAAGTCATGGAAACCCTAAGTTCAATGCACAATTCTGATCCTTTGAGGTTTGTTTGACATATTGTGAAGTGTTTGTGCATATTTGAGGTCATTAGAATGCTTGAATATGCCAATTTGCAAAATCCCTCTTTGTCATGAAACTTGAAATTTTAGGATTTTTGCCAACTTTGAAAGGCCATATCTTGAGTTCTAGGATGAATCAAGACATGCTCTTGTACTTTTTGAAAAGGGAAAAACCTAATCTACAACTTTCATGACCAAGAATTTTTCATTTGAAGCATTTTTGATTAAGAAAGAGGAGGTTGAAAAACATTCCCAAAATGGAAAGTTTCCATTACAAGTCATTTCCATTTTTGGCAAGTTTGCAAATGGTTCAAAATTCTTCAATCTTGTGAACTTCCAACAACTTATAAGATCAAATAAAGATCATATAACTTCATTTTGATGAAAATACCCCTTTGGTTCCATTGTTGGGGGCCTCAGATGCCCTGATTTTGACTTAACTTGCTCAGGAAGTTACCCAGTGAATAGATGACTTCCACAATGAATTTCTTCATCAAACTTAGTACACATGATCCTTATAACATCTTAAGAACATTAGAAAAAAGAATGACCCAAAAATATGGAGTTAAGGCCTCTGAAACCAAAACCCTAATTTTGGTCATCTGTGTAGTGAAAACCCTAACTCTGCTTCCATGCCTTGCCAGTTCTTATGATCTCTTGACTTCCATGAACTTTGAGGGGCATAATATGATGATAGAACACACATGGACCCTCTTGGAAAGCTTTGAGGCCTTTGGGGTGACTCGGATGGAATCTTGGATTGCTCAAATCACAAACCCTAGATGCAGATGAACTTGAACTTATGCAGTGAAACAAATATGCTAAATGATGTGAGATGCTTATGCTTGTGCAAAAATGAAAGATCAAAAGCCATGGTGTGATATGAGTGAGGGAAAATTTGGGGTGTTTACAGGTGTGTGTAAGAACACATAGCTTTATTTTTTATAAAAGGAAAAAATAAAAGAAAGACAAAGAGCACAATATTTACGAAAGCGAGAAACGTCCATTGATTTTATTGAATGAAAATATGCAAATGAAATGACAACCTAATAAGCATACCATTATTCCCCGGGCAAGGCACGAGGCTCAAAAGTTTTTAATTACTTAAAGTTACAAAAATAAATTTAGAAAAAGTGAAATCGCATTTACTCTTGACTAAAGGAGATAGGAATAACGTCTTCAGCCTTCCAGTTGTTGATTCCATCCCCCAGGGTAGGAAAAATCCAATCATCTAGGTTGTAACCTTCATCAAAATCTTCCACAGCATTGACTTGGTCCTTTATGATTCCTCTATGAGTGATACGAGCAACACGAGCACGACGAACAACCTTTTGAGATTCTACAGTAAAACCCAAACCAAACTTGTCAGACTTGTAAGGAATGTCAGGAAGCTGACCCCAAAGAGTACAACCACCTTCTTCAACCACAGCTCTAGCATCTTTGAGGGAGGCCATTGTAGGAGGCACTCTAGTAATCACATGAACTCTTTTGACAACAAGGGGAGCTTCAGTAGCAGGAACGACCCAAGGAACAACTTCAAATATCTGGCAAGGGGTCTCAACAAATTCACCCTCCATCTCAACATATTTAAAAGTGTTCACATGATTGACCATGTATTCTTCTTCACCATAAACAGTGACAACCTTTCCTTTCACCGGATATTTCAACTTCTGATGTAAAGGGGAAGTCACAACACCTGCCCCATGGATCCAGGGGCGCCCAAGCAAACAGGAATACACAGGACGAATATCCATCACATAGAAAGTGGAATCAAAAACTTGAGAGCCCACTTTGACCGGAAGATCCACCTCTCCATGCACCATTCTTCTTGAACCATCAAAGGCCTTCACCACCACATTACTTGGCCTTAACACTACATCATTCAAATTGAGTTTGTCTAGAACCTCCTTAGGTAATACATTTAATGAAGAACCATTATCCACCAATACATGAGACAAAGTAGTGCCCCTACACTCAATGGAGACGTGCAAAGCTTTATTATGGTTTCTGCCGGCAGGAGTAAAATCAACATCATTAAAACCCAAACCATTATCACTAGTTAGATGAGCAACACAATTTTCAAATTGATCCACAGAGATTTCATGTGGCACATGAGCAGTCTTCAGGTATTTAATTAAAGACTTGGCATGGGCTTCAGAACATAATAACATAGATAACATGGAGATTTTGGAGGGAGTATGCCCCAACTGGTCAACAACATCATAATCACTCTTGCGGATAATCTTCAGTACTTCTTCCATCTGCTTAGAGAGATCTTCATTAACTAGTGCTTCAGCTTGAATAGGTTCAATCAATGGTCCTTTGCCCCGAGCCTCAGTATTTGGCCCAGAGTTAGAGATATGAACTGGAGTAGCAGCAGCTTTTGAGGTGTCTTCTGGAGAGAAAATTCTTCCACTCCTGGTAACCATACTGGATCCAGCAATATTGTCCACATCAAGATTATCATCAGTAACAGGTGCATCAGTCAAAGGCACTTGTTTGACACCATGGATATAAACATCAAAACCATAATTCCAGGGTATAACTTTGTTAGAAGTGTATGGGATAGGACCAGGAGTAGTAATAATCATTGGAGCCACCTTTGGCTCAGCAGTAATCTTCACAGGACCTTTAGAAGTGATCCTTACTGGACCACTGGAAGTAATCTTCACAGGGATATTGTTAACCATAGCCACATCTTCAAATTTCACATCTTGAACCAAACCTCCACACAGACTCTCCATAGAAGGGGTCCTCTCAAATAGTATAGTATAGTTATCTATCAAGCGTTGAATACCTGACCTCAACCTCCAACAACTATCAGGTTTATAGGAACAGTAAAAACAATCTTCCCTACAACCCGGAAATAAACCGGCTTGCACAAGTTTCTTCTTGACAATAGCTAGAGGAGTAGTTATTTCATCCACAGTACGAACATAAACAATCTCATCAATAGCATTAACAGTCTTCTAATGTTTAGGCATAGGAGCAGTAATCACATTAGGAGTTTCCGGAGGGTCAAACTCAATTTCTCCATTCTTAATCATATCTTATATTTTGTTCTTCAATGACCAGCAACTGTTAGTATCATGGCCAGGACTATTAGAATGGTATGCACACCTTGCATTGTGATTGTAACGAGAAGAGGAAGTATTGATATTCTGTGGTGGATCCTTCAAAGTAATCAATTCTCCTTTCAACATATGCTGCAAAGCCTGAGCCAATGACATATTGAGCTTGGTAAACTGCCTCCTAGGCTTGGGATGATTATTCTGTTGTTGCTCTTGTGGTGGAGGTGTAGGATTAGAAATCAAAACAGCTCCCATAGATTGGTTACGATCATTATGACCACGCTGGCTATACACAGCATTGGATTCTTTCTTCCCAGGAGGGGGTTTCTTAGTAATACTTGAAGAAGCAACTATCTGAATCTTTCCACTTTGTATTCCACTTTCCATACGTTCTCCAGTCATTATTAGCTCAGTGAAGCCAGATGATGAGCTTCCAATGAGATGACTATAGAAAGGACCAGTCAACGTACTCATGAACATATCAACTAATTCCCTGTCAGTCAAAGGGGGTTGAACTCTACTTGCCAGATCTCTCCATTTTTGAGCATACTCCTTGAAACTTTCTTTGGCATCCATCGACATGCTTTGGAGTTGCATGCGAGTTGGTGCCAAATCAGAATTGTATTGGTACTGCTTATAGAAAGCTTCAGCAAGATCATTCCAGTTGCGAATGTTGGTACTCTCCAGTTGATAATACCATTCTAGTTGGGATCCAGACAAACTCTTTTGAAAGAAATGTATCCACAACTTCTTATCAGGAGTATGAGGTTGAATTCTTCTGACATAAGACCTTAAATGCAGTTTTGGACAAGACACACCATCATACACCACAAAAGTAGGAACCTTGAAACCTATAGGAATGGAGACTCCAGAAATCAAACTCAAATCTTCAAAGTCGAACCCAGAATTCTTCTGTAGTTCTATAGCATTCATTCTGTCTACCAGCATCTTATACTTCTCCTCACTAGCAGGATCATGATAATAGTTCTCCTCAAAATCAGAATCTTCTACAGTGTCATGAAGGCTGCCTCCTTCTCCCTCAGAATTTTCAGACTCAAGATTCTCAACCTCTTCTTCTGTTTTGACAGGACCTCTGAATCTTCTACGCAGGTTGATGAGGCCCACTGACTTTCTAGTCTTCTTCTTTTCTTGGTCAGAAGTGTCTTCAGTCGATCTTGTCCCTTGGACAAGTTCAGGATCATTTCTTGAAATTGTGCATTCTGAGTCTGGAGATCCTTGACAGTTTGTTCGAGAGCCATTTCTGCTGAAATAAACAGCGAGAACATAAGATACATGTTCATAAGAAACTTGTGATGCAATGATATGGTATGTAGATGCATATGCAATGTTTTCAAGGACCGCGGGATTTAAATTTGTTTAAACAAAAACAAGAACAAAATTTTATTAGTAAATACTTAATATAAGTTTTTCCCCTTGGGCTTACAAAGAAATAATAATAAAATACAAAGGATAAACATATGGGGTTTTAAGTATCCCATGGACGCTTCCTCTTTGCGTGGAGGTACTTGTTGAGGTTTTGCTCCTCGTGAAGTTGCCTCGTTAGCTCCAGAATTCTTTCTTGACCAGCTCTGAAATGAGTCTTAAAAGTATCCCTTTGCTCCTTTAACTGAATCCAGGACTTTTTCAATTCTTCCAAATCAGTGGGCATGTCTGGATGAAGGATGGTATAAGGAACATCCCCTTCAGCAACAGGCTCCATAGTGACTGGTAGAACAGCAGGATATGGCATCATAAAAGTATGAGCACGAGATTGAACCCATATGAGATAAGGTTCCATATGAATGGAGTACTTTGGTTCCAAAGTCTTGCTCTCAACTTTATCCACCTTGCTCCAAGCTCATATAAACTTTTGACGGTAACCCTGAAGATCGTTGTCGTAGTCAAACACAATACCCTGGATAAGCATGTCATGAGGACCATTACTTCGAGCATAACCAAATTGACGTAGAGCTAAAGAATGGTTGTAAGTAATTCCCCCTCTTATGCTAAGGAGTGGCACATTAGGGAACTCCCCACAACGGTCAATGATAGTAACATTCTCCATAGATCGAGAGCACCAACGAATGTCTGAATGAGAAAGTGACATGATCCTCTTAGACCACCTGAACCCTTGTTCATTCTTCATTACTGATCGAGGAAGGTGAGAAATAAACCACCTAGACAATAAAGGTATGCAACACATCAGAGTCCCTCTCGCCTTCGTAGTACGAGTGTGAAGAGAATGTAGGATGTCTCCAAGTAATGTAGGCACTGGGTTGTGAGCCAGAAATATGTTGATGGCGTGTATGTCTATGAACTGGTCTGAATTAGGGAACAACACTAAACCATAAATCAATAGGGCTAGGATCTCCTCAAAAGCATCATAACTCATAGCCTTCAAAAACACTTGAGTCTTATCCATCAATACCTTAGCAAGAATACCCTTAACTCTGCTTCTCGTTTCTAGGACAATGTCTGACTTCTTCAGATGTAGGGCTGCATCAATGACTTCAGGTTTAGGCTCCTTCTCTAAGCCTGTGAAGGGTCTCTGATCAAGGATAGGTATACCCAGTAGTTTGGAGAACTCTTCCATTGTAGGAACCAGCTGATAGTCGGGGAATGTGAAATAATGATGTTTAGGATCAAAGAACTGAAACAGGACACTCATCATGTCTTCATTGAACCCTGAAGTGACTAGATCCAGTAGGTGGCCATGCCTCTTTATGAATTGGGAGTTTTCAGAAACTTGAGAGACCAATTCTTTAAGCTTAGAAGGTATCCCTACAAAGTTGATCTGGATAGTGTTCCTACGAGCAAAAGCCATGACCTGCAACAAAGAACAAAGATAAATCCTTTGGTCCTTGAAATGGTTAGTGAAAATGCTATGCTTATGATGTCATGATGTCATGATGTTATGCTCAATCACAAACATGTGGCACACACAAACAAGTTACACAATAGCCCTAGGTTTAAAGGCTTGCATGAGGTTTAAAGGTAAGTACCCTCCCTTGAAGTTTAGTTGGTTCATCCTGTCCTACAAAAGTAATAAGGTTCTAAGGGATCTCAATATCACTGATCCTTCCCAAGGGTGGTTGTTCAGTAGGCAACTTACTTGCCAACCAAAACCCTTCAAGTTTAGGATCTCAATGAGCGTAGTTTCGAGTATCAACCAACTTCAGTCTTCACAAAAGCCGGCTATCTCACTACTTTCTAAAGGCCAAGATGGGATAACTAGGGTTCTAAAAGTTAGTTAGTGTATTGACAACATATGGCAGCCCCATATTATCCTTAACTTACTTAAGGAACATAAGCACCAACCAAGAAGTCACACTAACTATGGCCACCAGATCAACCATATCAGTATACGCTGTACAGTCTCCTTGGTCTATTGCCATTTACCTAGGGTACACTAGATCCGGGTTAGGATCTTTCACACATAAGCCCAATAGATAAATATAAAGCAAACAAGACAAACAATTAAGTGATCTAATTCCTAAGGGTGCCCCTCTTTTACTTAGTAACTCCCCAGCAGATTCGCCAGTTCTGTAACACAGTGGGAGAACTGACTTTTAGTCATGTTACGGATAGCAAGAGTCGCCACCGACTTTTATTTTATCCAAATGGAAAGGACATAAAAGAACAGGAAAGACCTATTTTAAAAGACTTGAGTTCAGGGGGTAGGTTATACAAAGGGAAGGTGTTAGCACCCTTTATATCCATGGTTATCCATGGGCTCTAAGTTACTTAGCTCACTTTAATTGTTTTTGGAAAGTGTAGTGTGTGATTAGAAATTTTTTAAGTACTTTGTAATGATCCTCGTATGGATGTATACAAACCCTTGTTTTGAAAAATTGTTTATGAAAGTGAAGTGTAAAAAGTAATTTGAAATGTGAGCAAACAACTAAGATGTACCTACCCTAGATTAAGTCTTTCATGTTCTCGTATGTTCTTTCAATGGTAAGACTATCCCTATTATTAAGGAATAGGTAGTCATTACCTTGGATGTGTTTAAGGGACAAGCGTAGGGTCATCGTATGGTCATAGAAGGAAACTTAAGGAATGTCTTTAGCAATTCGTAGGGACTATCATCATTTATTCGAAGGGACGAGATCATTATTCCGTAGGCAACCTCGAAGGGACTTGATCTTTTAAACTGTAGGGACTATGATGATTTATACTTGAAGGGACTTTGCTTAAGACATCCCTATATTCGAGGGATTTGACCATATTAAAGGCAACCAAGAGGAATACCCTAGGAAGTGCAAGATGGCGATCAAAGACCAACTTACGTGTGTGAGTGTTTATTTTCAAATATTTATTCTTTTTATTTAATTTTCTAAGTTAATTTATTCATTTAGGTTATACACACCCTAAAATTACTAACCATAACAATAAAATAATGCGGAAATATAAATCTAAAATTATTACATGGCTTTGGGATAATTACAATATAATCATAAAAATAATAAATAATAATAATAAAGCAAATAAATATTAGGATTATAATAATAAAGCAAATAAATAAAGCAATAATAATAATAAAGCAATAAATATTAGGATATTAGAATTAAAGGAAAATAATAATGAGGTAATAAAGAAAAGTTAGTATTTTTTAAAGAAATTAAATAAGTTAGAAATTGTTTAGAATTTATAAGAAAAATAATAAGTTTAAATAATAGTAATAAGAAAATAAAGTATTTACAAAATAAAAAAAAAGTTATTATAAATATACTCTAATTAGGGTTTAGAAAAATAAATTTGGTTTTTAGGGTTAATGGAAAAAAATTAGGTTTAATTAAAGAAATTAGGGTTTTTAATTATAATTAAAATACATTATCTTTTATTTACAAAAATATATATAATAATTATATACAAATATATTATAAAATTAATACAAATAATTAACATTAAGAAAATAATTATGAGTTATAGAAAATATAAGATTTATAAAAATATTATTGGTCATTGATTTAGAAAACATTTTAATTATATTAATTAAATTTAATTAAAAAATCAAGAAAATTAGAAAAAGAAGAAAATAAGGAAAAGGGTGGACCTGGGATTTGAACTCAGGTCCCTAACCTGATTGAAGAGAGGAATGACCAACTGAGTTGCGCATGCACTGGTGATAGGAACCAGCAACATTTGATTATATGTTAAGTCTTCAAAATATAGTGAAAAATGAAAAAAAAAATTGTTAGACACCAGGATTCGAACCCCAACCCTTCCTTTTACCAAGCCAAGCCTTTGTCATTAAGCCACATGGGCGCGTCTGAACATAAACAACAACAAATAATTATATAGTAAACCTATTGAATAAAGAAAATAATGAGAAAAAGAATGGTCTCACCCAGGTTTGAACCCAAGACCTTCCATCCACACGCGCATGCTCTTACCACTGGGCCAACCAACACTTGTTGAAATAAAACAAAAACAATTCAATAAAATATTAAAACAAATATTTCAATTTCAGATGGCGCCAAGCTTCTTCTTCAACCTTCAGTCGTCCAGTTAGCTTTTAGTGACAGTCGTTCGTCACTAAAGGCTATAGTGACGGATTTTTTCTGTCACTATAACTCTTGCACCTTATAACATGAGAAATACAAGCAATAAATTCATTCTAATTGCCCGGATTGATTAATAGAAGGCCAATAGTTCATAATTCATCATTAATTTGGTCTAAAATAGACTCTTAAACGAAATCCTAATTCACGATTTCTTGGAACCCTAACATGGTGATTTACGATACCTGCATCAAAACTTAAAAATAACCATCCAGAAACAATCAGTGATGCATCATGAACCATAATCAAACATTAAAAACAACAAACAACGCATGTATGAGAGAAATCGAAATTTTGTTCTTCAAGAACATTTGAAGATTCGGTTTCAACAATTCATGAGGTTTTGGATGATGAAAATGATGCAGAGATGTTCAGTGACTGTCTAGGAACGATTTGCCACCTTTAAATTACCTGAAAAACAAACAAATCAAGGAATCCGAATTTGAATTTTTCTTTGAAAAGTTGAAGATTGAATGGTGTTCTTGGAGGCAGGGAATTCGTCCCCATGTGTATGCTTTGGTTTATGTATATTTAGTGATTGAATTTAGGTCAAAAACTTGTGGATTTGTGGGCTTGTGAAGATTGATTGATCATGAAGTTTCTTCACTTTCAAATATTCAAAAAATCTCATCTAACCTTTCTATTTTTGATCCAATCTGACTTTAGTTGATTTCCAATCATTCTAAATATAATCCAACTAATTTTCAATCAAAGATTTCATTCTTCATTTGACTTTTCATATTTTATACATATTTAAATTGAATTTTAATGAATAAAATCCAAATAAATATAAAATAAAGTATAAAAATCTGAAAAAAATAATCATTGGGTCGTGCATGATGTCATTGTAAGGATTGGATTACAAAATTGTAAGCCCATTTGGAAACATTTGGTCAATATACCCCTCAAAAATTTCCCTACTTTGCAAAGGCACAAATCCCTCAATTTTAAGGCTATGAAGGTGTTCTTGGACATTTTGGAAATATTAAAGAGTCATCTAACCAACCTCTTTGGTCTCATATCCATATCCTTTACCATTTTCAAATTATGCCTCTTGGAAGATGTTGACTTTTTGTTGACTTTTGAAATGACCTATAATGTTTTAGCTCATACCTTCTAAATGAAGCATTTTTAGGCTTGGCTTGTGAGACACAAAGTTGTAGAGAATTAAATTTCCTTCAAAATGAGATTTGTAAGGGAATTTTTTGATGAAGAATGTGAAAGTTATGGCTGGTCAAAGTTTAGTTGACTTTCCTTAAGAAAACCCTAATTTAGAAACTCCTGATTCTTGATGATATGAAACTTCCTTGATGAATCATGATCAACCCTTGATCAAATGATGAATTTTACTTCATAAACTTGATGTTGGCAAAAAAATCTTGAAGTTTGACTTTGATTTGACCACAGTTGACCTCAGTTTGACTTTTTAACTACTTTGACTGATTTTTGCATATCTGATCATCTGACTGGGCAAACTTATTGGGAAAGCCTTGAAACTTGACATGGGGATTCTTGAATACATGCGAGATGTTATGAAGCTCACTTGAAGCCTTGAAACTTATTTTAACCTGAGGAAACACAAAATCCTAGTTTTGGACACTTGGCTTAGGAGGAGGCATTGTCTGGGGAAACTTCTACACTTCTTTATCAATTGGGAGTCTTGAGAGCCTTATGATCATTTAGAAGTCTTGAGAGATATTGTCTTGATTGTAGAGGGAAACTTTTGGGGTACAACAAGGACGATCTGGGGTACTAATACCTTCCCAGTTTGTAACCAACTCGAACCTAGATCTTTGGTTTGCAGGACCTTGTCCTTTCCTTTTCTCTTAGGTTTGTGCAACATTACCTTTCCCATTCATTCGGGATAAAAATTCCTGGCTGGAGAATATACCTTTTCCGCGCCACTTTCGCGTTTGTACTAGGATGAAAATCTCGGGAGAGACAATGATGACGCCACTCAATCATGTACCAAGTCACATAAGACTCAATCATCACAATAACATCCCTCTGCTCCCGACTTTGGAATGATATGTGTCTTCAAACTGATTGACATCTACAAGAACATAATTAGGTAAGGACATCTACAAGCTTTCCTCAATCAATACTCCAATATCCCATACTACTGGAATCCTTCAATCAGAATATATGGAGTGAAATCACTAATGAATAACTTCAACTTTCCCTAGACAAGATGCCAATACATCTTTCAGGACATCATCCAAGAGAACTACCACTTCTCCTATTTGTTGTTGTAGAACCCTTTAGACAATAACTCCTCCTTATTTAATCACCAGAAAGTACTCCATGGGTTTCATCCAGAAAACAGACTAGGATGCCTGCTCTGATACCAATTGAAATTCTGGTTATCTAAGGCTAAACTCTAGTTGTTTATAACCTTTGATATGAGACGCCTTCTCACATCCTTCATCACCACCTGTGATGACTCTGTCTTCTGTTGATATCTAGAACCTGTCACAATTTCTTGACCTACAATTTATCCCGGGCTTGCTTCAAAGCTTCATCCAAGAAAAATACACAAACTATTACCTAAAGGTTTCTGGTCGTGCCCCTTGTATCTCTACCTTCCTCCCTTCATTCCATACTGCAGAGGGGAAAATTCTAACTCCTAAGAGAGCCAATAACTCTCAAACCCTAAACCCTTATTTTACAAAGTATTTAGGTTACAAAGTTATAAGTGATACAAAAGTTACAAAGGTTATTTTAACCCTAGGTCTAAGTCTTCTTATATAGTCTTTTGTTGGGCTTCAAATCTTTCCTTGATCCGCTGCTGAAGGCGTCTAGAATCTTGAAACAAATTTGATACATGTTTAATTGTTGAGCAGTCAAGATGTTTAATCTTTCTGTTAGGACATCTCATTTGACATCTTTGTCTTTTGCATAATTCTTTAGCTTTGAAATCCATGTTGAACCTATTCTTCCAACATTTTTTTACCAAATTTTGTCCAAATATGAAGAGCTTTTAAATGTAAAAGAAGATGATTTAACATCCCAGGATACATCAAGGAAGCCAACTAGGAAGTAAGTCAAGAAGCAAAAATAAATGGTTGATATGTTATCACTGTGGTAAAATGGGTCATATAAAACCCTATTGTTACAAATTACATGGATATCCTAAATCTGATGGTCAGTCTAGAAGGAAATAATAATATACCGATGGAAAGGAGAATATTGTTGAAGAGAGGATTAATGACTTCATGGCTCACACCTCATTGAAAGAAAGTACCAGACAGGAGTGGTATTTTGATAGTGGTTGTTCCATACACATGACTTGTATCAAGAAGAGACTGAAGAATCTTAAAACCCACTCTTCTTCCTACGTTACTATTAGGGATGGCTCAAAAGGAAACATTAAGGGAGTTGGAGATGTGAGGCATACTGGTTTGCCTAGACTGGACGATGTGTTACTTGTGAAAGGGCTGACTATAAAGCTGATTAGCATCAGTCAACTGTGTGATCAAAATCTTTAAGTTAATTTTAACAAGACATAATGTTTGGTTATTAACAAAGAGAAAGAGATTGTTATGAAAGGAGTAAGATTGAGTAGTAGCTACTACAATTAGATTCCTCAAATCATTGAATCTCTCAAAGTGCTGCCATCTACTTATAGTATCGAGAAATTATGAAATAAAGTGACTGATGAATCACTTCTGAAAAGAGTAATCACAAACAGAAGTAATAAAGCATTTTATTCCATCACATAAGGTATGTATGACACTCATGATGAAGTTAAATGAAATTTTCCATCATTGGAAGGAAACATGAATGATCAGAAGATGGAATACTTGCATAACAAGAAATGTGTGGTGAGAACTAAAGAAGAAGCCATCCACTCTGGGTGGAACTGAATGGATGTAAGACCCAATATCAGAACATTGTTTTACGACATCTGGGAAAATATAAGGTACAAAAATACTTATATTCTTTCAAGGCTTCAAGGCGGGTGTTTTAAAACTCCTCCAAACTATCTCCACATCCTATTAATATGTTCTTCTTGTCACTCTGAAATAAGAAATCATCCTCCGTGCACTCAACTAAAATCACTCAAGATGTCTCATCTCCACTCGATCAAGGATTCATCAAATGGAAAAGCTACCTCCTCATCGATTAGGGCATAAGATATATCTATGAATGTTGATACTTTGAACATGATCCCATGCTCATCTCAAAAATTGTCGAAGCTGAGAAAACTTGAGGTGAAAAGGGCCAAAAATTAAAGCTCGCGTAATGTGTCTAAGTCTTGTGAATCCCCTCCTAACCCTACGACTGAAGAAGTAATCTGTGAAACGCATAAAAGCATTTCAAAAAGGGTAGTTGAAACTCTTTATGAGGATAGAAATAAGAATGATTTTAAGAATAAGAGGTCTCTAATTCAAACCAGACTTCCTAGTATTATGGTTCAATAGGAACGAGGAAAATAATATACTTATGAACCAGATCAGGGTAGTGAGTCCAAACAAGAAGACTCTTCCAGCAATCTACAAATTTCTACAGAGTCGAAATTAAGGAGAGCTGAAAAAGATGGTGAGACATCTTCTAACAAGGAAAGTAACAGTCATGAAGTCATGAATGTTGATGAACTTCCCTCAGATAATGATGTTGTTACAAATATCCTTGATCCTAGTATTGCAAAGAGACTTGAACAAAGACGGAAAAAGGGAATGATCATTGAAAGAAACTCACGGAAGACTACTGCAGTTGGGCCCTCTAGGGTTTGGAGTAATGTTGAGATTCTGTCAAAGAAAAGAAAAATTACATCTAAATTCGACAGTGATGTTGAAGAAGATGTTCAGGACATCATTTTTCTTAAGAAATATCAAAGGAAGTCTGACATTATTCCTAAGGCACCTCTAGACAATGTGTCCTTTAACAACATTGAGAATGCTGCAAAATGGCAGTATATCTATCATATAAGGATTGTTCTTGAAATAGGTTTGGGAAAAACTGTCCTGGAATGCAAGGAGGTTATGAAGCTAATAAAACATGCTAGTCTGATGAAAATGATTTCTAATTTTGGTCTTTGCTATGATAAAATGGTCAAGGAATTCATCATGAACATCCATGAGGATTGTGATAATGAGAAAAACGAGGAGTCTCAAAAAAATTATGTTAGAGGAAGGCTGGTGCATTTTTCTCCTACCATCATAAATAAATTTCTAGAAAAAGCTGAAGACCCTCAACCTGAGGATGAAGACACTAATGATAAATTGTGAAGGTAGATCACTTATAATACTGTAAAAAGGTGGCTTGTCAAAGATACACTATCAGCAGGGAAGCTCAGTGTTAAGTATGCAATTCTTCATAGGATTGGTACTACAAATTGGGTTTTAAACAATCATACCTCCACAATCTCCATAGGTCTTGGAAGATTCATTTGCACTATTGGAAAAGGAAAGAAGTTTCATTTTAGAGCTTATATTTTTGATCAAATTCTGAAGCAAGCCTTGTCCATAGCCATAAAGCTTAATATCTATTTTCCCCCTCTCATTAGTGGGATAATCCTTGATCAAGTTCCATACATTATCATATCAAATAACAATGTTATGAAGAGAGAACCTCCTCTGGCTCTGCATTATAAACTCTTTTCTGGTGACCATATTCAAGATGTTGTCACAACAATGGTTAATCAAAAGGCTCCTGGTACTTCCAGAGAGGATATTATTGTCCAATTAAATAAGGAGCTTGAAGATTCTATCAAAGTAAACACTACAAGGAAGAAGAAGCTTGAGAAACTGATTCAAGCATTAACAACTGACAAAGACCAAGAGGCAGATATATCTAGAGTTACTGAAGTGAATGGAAAAGTGGCTGGTGATACTGATGAGCAAGAGGGAGACAATGAGACTACTGAGAACTTCATGTGTTTTTTTATTGTATTTGTTAAAGTACTCTGTTTAGTTGTTCAATTTTAACCACCCTTTGTCAAATCTGGCTAAAAAGGAGGAGTAATACTGACCTAACTAACGACTAATATAACCACTGGCTTTTGAAAGGAAGGGAAAAGCTATTTGAGGGGGAGTCTACCTTATGTTTCGCTGTAACCTTTGTAGGAGTGTTATAGTGATGTTGTGGTTGTTTTAGCCAATATTTGTCAAAGGGGGAGATTGTTAATTATACCCGGTTGTGGGTGATAGTAATTTTGGTAAAAAAAACTATGTTTGTCATATTGGACAAGGTGTCATGATATGTTAAAGATCAAGTTCTGTTTTGAGGAAAAACAAGTTTTGGGAAGATGTTGAAGGAGATGTCCTAGCAAACGTCTCTCGACATCTGTATCAGTGCCAGTTTTAGTAACTGTTATATTTGAAGAAAATCATAAAATATTCGGTGTAATATTTGTGATTACAAATTTCATCCAAGTTAGAAGATTTTCAGAGGTTGAAGGCTTGGAGATCGCAAATTAGGGAGATTTGCTATAGAAACTAAAGATTGAAAAGATTATATTTTCTAAGAGAATTTTAGCAGATTTTTTGGGATTAGAATACTGCGAGTGTAAAGCCCAAATCCAGCGTGTTCTTTTGTTATAAATAGGTTTTTAGACCTAGGTTGATAACAAGAAAAAGATATATATATATATATATATATATATATATATATATATATATATATATATATATAACTTGAGTATAAATTATTAGGTTTTGTTCTTTTGTGAGTCTTTCTTAGATCATAATGGATGATAAGAATAAAAGAACTTTACTGAGACTGTAAAGTGTGTACTCTAAAGCTTTTAAGCATAAAGTGTGTTGTTGGTCACATAGTGATTGTTAAGGAATAGAGGAGGGCCTTGACCTAGGAAGTGTCTTAGGTAGAAATATAGCACGGGTAGTGATTAAGTGACAAGTTGGAAAATGGAGGTTGTTTCATTTCGAATTAATATTATTTAGTGGATTTCATTCCTGGATTGGTATCCCCCAAAATAGGTGTGTTAGACTGAACTGGGTAAATAGTTGATTGTATGTTCTTTACTTTCTGCATATTTAATTGTTCATTGTTTGCAACAACAAAGATCAGTTGTTCTGACATCTTATAGGACATTTGTGATCTGCTACACCAGAATTTCAATTACCTCATATGAAGTCATGATGGCTATGAGATCCAAGAAGCTTTTAATGATAACATATTTGAAGGCTGACAATAATGTTAAAGGCTTAATGTCACAAGAGAAGGGATTGATAGTAGAGGAAAGTCCAAATCCAAGGATTTTGATAAGTTAAGGTTAACATGATTTATTTATCATAAATTTGATCACTTCAAAAAGAATTATCCTCAGATGTTCAAGTTATAATTTCCTTAGATAAGGAAGGTTATGAGAGTGATTGTGTGCTTGTGGTGCCGAGTTTAAAGAATGAAAATAGTTGGGTCATTGACTCATGATGTTCTTAATACATATTCCTAAGGGAATAATACTTTGAGACTTTGAAGTTAGAAGAAGGTGGGGTCGTTCAACTCGATGATAATAAGGCTTGCAGGGTTTCTAGTGTTGGTATGGTCAAAATTAAATTGTTCAATGATCGTGATTTATTTTTATTAAATGTGAGATATATTCCCAAACTTAGGAGAAATATTTTGTCCATAAACATGTTTGATTATCCAAACTATTACACTAGAGTGGAACATGAGCATATGGTGGATTGGTCATGGCTAAAAGGTCTAAAATATGGGGGCTAAATATTTTAGATGGTTCCAATGTTATTGGTCATTCATAATTATCTAGTGAAAACTTTAATGGCAAAAATAAGCTATGGACTTTTAGATAAAGGCATGTTAGTGAAAAGTGAACTAACAAGGCCTGAATGTTATTTTAGATATGCTTAATGAGTTTTTTTCAAGAAACAAGATATAAATAGGCATATAATCGTTGATGGCATATTGCTAGGAGTTGGGTCACCGAAGAGTTTTTCGGGTAATGTTGGTGCCAAAGCAGCTTTCCTGATTGACATATGTTCATTTGCATGAGTAAACATCACAACACCTATGAATGTTTGGAGTAAGAAACTAGTAAAGTACTCTGATTTGAAGGTCTTCAAAGTTTTTCTCGTTTTCCTAAATAAAGTTAGATCGACTTGATGGGAAGATTGCCAAGTGTATCTTCATTGGTTATAGAGAAGATGGGAATGAATATAACTTGTGGGGAGTGGAACTTAGAGGATCAAAATTCGTCATAAGAAGGAATGTTACTATTGGTAAGATCCATAATGGAATAATGAGTAAATACATTGATGTGAAAGAATAAAAACTTTGGTAGAGAAGAATTTGTTTAAGGTGGAGGTTCCTTATAGGAAGACTAGGAATGAGGATGAATTTCAGGCTCCTGATTCTAGTTCTAATGAGGGAAAATTTATTGCGGCTCATGATTATCATTTGGAATGTGATAAGGTTTGGAGAAAAACAATATTATCTCAGAAATACAATGTTGTTAACCTTGGCCTTTATGCTTTGAATGTGGTTGAAAGGTTGCAAAAATAAAAACCAGAGACCTTTGGGAAGGCATTCAAACGAAATGGGGTCAAATAAAGTTGACGATGAATGGTAAAGTAGTTCACTGGTGAAAAACCATGTTTATGCACTTGTAAATTATGTAAGCATGAAAAGGTGGCTGGATACAAGTGGATGTAAATGCCTAGATCATGGTTCAAGCATTGCTTGGAATTTATCAAGTTTGTTGAATAATGATTCATGGTTTGGATAAATTAGTAAGGTAGTTGATGGTTAAATTGACATCACCAAGTCAAGGTAAAGAATTGTATAAGTATCTCTTAAAATCTCAAATGATGAAGAGATAAAAAAGAATATTTTGATATTGTCGAAAATTAGAGGCGGGGAAGCTGAGAAAGCCTCGGTAGAGCCATGAATCTAAGGATTGGCAAACAGCGACTCGAAAAAAGTTGATGGGGTGGTCGAAGGCGAATCCATATCAACAATAGGGCCCAACAACAACGAACTAACTTACAACGGTGTTTTGGAAAGCGATCATGGGTCAGGGTTTCAGGTTTCAGGCAGAGTCATTTTGGTATGTGAATCGGTTTAATGATGAGTAGTTCTTGGACTCGAATATGATCTATAGGATTTCTACAATTATAAATATGATTCTCAATCACTTGTTGCCACTAGTCAGTATGAATGAAAGAGGGAAAATGTAGTAATTTTAGTGAGATGAACACTTCAATAAAAAATAAAGTTTATTCTTGAGAAGTTGTAAGACTAATATTTTAAATGATAATGGGTTGGATATCCATTATCTTCTTTAGAATAGATAAGTTTGATCGAACTAAATAAATAAATTCTTTATATACTTATCTTTTATCTTCTTCCATATATACATAAATTTTAGGCAAAATACCCCTTTTCGTCCCTTAACTTTGGCTCAGTGTCCAGTTTGGTCCTTTAACTTTAAAAAATGTCATATTGGTCTCTTAACTTTTAAAATGGTGCCATGCGAGTCCTTCAATCTATTTTCCTCAAATGTTTGTTTATTTAATATATGTGGCAATTGAGTTGGCAATACCCCTTCCTTATAACCAATGTTCTTCCTCGTTATTAATGTTCTTCTTCTTCGTTTTCAACCATGGGAGCACAAAGAAGAAAATGGGGACAAACAAAATGCAATTAAAGAGAAAATCCTAACAACAAAAAATCCAAATCATAACCCTCTCAATCACAATCAGAATCTGCATCTCCATCAACTCACAGACCCACCGTATGCGGCGTCAAAGAAGAAATCCTCCCGATCCCGATTCCGATTCCGATCCTTAAACACGTAACTCGCATCCCAGTCTTTCTGATGAAGACGTTATCATTGGAATACATTATCACTTCGAGTTTTCTCCATATCGGATCTAATGAGGAATATGATCTCGGCGATGTGGTTGGAGTTACAAAGGAGGTTATGGTTTTTGCTAGAAACTTAATGATGCATTAAAAAGTTGAGATCATTTAGGAACTAAAAAGAGAAGCTCAATGGAGAGACATACATCTGAAATTGCTTGGTTGGTTGGTTGATTTTTTTCCAGTAAATTAATTATTTTGAACCAGGTTGCCAAGCGAAAGAAAGGCCCAATAAGACCTAGAATTTTTGTAGCTCAACAATCCCATCAAATTAAACGCTTAAGATTACTGATCATACACAATCTGAAAGTTTGTGATTCTCAATCTGAATTACTAAAGGGATCGAAAATAATGAAACTTGTGACATTTGCAACTTACCTCCTAACTACTGGCATTCATAACTAGTGATAGTTGCAAAATATTTTTATTGCATCTCTATATTTGGCTTCCTCCTTTCATAGACTTACTTGATAGGTGTGGCCTCCATGTTCGATCAAAACTAGGTTGCATGCAATGACGAAGGGACCACGCAAAACAAGATTGCATGGTATTAACATTGACAAGGAATAAACCATCTCAAGCTTGTCATCTTCGATGCCTTGAAACAAGGAAATTGATTGGTTTTCCAACGAAGCTGACAAGTTAGCTATTTATTTTTCCAAGCCTTTGATCACCTCTTTATGCTCATCCAATTGCCCTTCAATTTCAGTTTTGTTGGCATATTCTTTTAAGAGATTCCTTAACACCTCATTTTGATCGACAAATTTAAATTTCTCAGTTGATTCTTTAGCAAACTCAAGTTCATAATTTGATCTAGTTAATATCTTTTCAGTGTCAACAAGAGAAGCTTCAAGTTTTCTGTTTTGAATCAGTATATTATCAAGCTTGAGGATATGGTGAATCACAAATTTAAAATTTTGATGCTTGAAATTTTTTCCGATTTCATCCCAAACACAAACCTGCAATTTCCGGTTTCATCCCAAATGGCGAAGTATGTTTTTTTGTTAACACATGTTTCTGTGAATGTTTTGGTTAATGGTTTTTGCAAACAAGGTCGTATTAAGGAAGCTCTTAGATTCGTTCATGGAGTTTCTGACTTTCTGGGTTAAAGAACAACACAACACACTTTGATTGTTATATTATATGTGATATCCACGTCAGCAACAAAAAAACCACCTGACAGAGATTTACTAGCTTAGACTAACGACAACTAATAGAAAGACAAACGTGACACTATTTTAAAAGTTAAAAAACCAACATGTCACCTTTTAAAGTTAAGGGACCAAACTGAATTTTTTAAACAAATTTAAAAAACGAAAAATGATATTTTACCTAAATTTTATTTAAAATTATTTATCCAATACATTTACACAACTATTAACTGAATAATCTTAACAAAAACATTAATTGTACACATAAAATTTAAACTTATCTATATCTAAATTCCGATCAATTTTAAAATTTTAAAAAGGGTAGTACATTTTATTGGCCATGGGGAGAGTACTCGAGGCTAAAGCAAAAATATTGTACTATTTCATGAAAAAGTAAACCCATTCACTAGTACTATTTTGTTGGATGTTGGTCCTAACAAACCACAACCGATAACAACTTCATGGGATGAGTTTTGTTTGGTCATCCCTTTTCAACAACATTTCATCAATCACGCATTTCTTTTCTATACACGGGCCAACCACCAACGTTGTCCCTATCAACAACATAACGATTTGGTGGTCTCCTCCTTCTAATAGCTACGTTTAATCTGTGCATTTCACATCAATGTTTCCCTAATTTAGTAACCAAAAGTTGCCTTAGTTTTGAAATTAATTTTCTTTATGCAAAATACTCATAATTATTTTTGTCTCATTATTTTATCAATCTATTTAAATATTAAATTAATATAGAGTACTAGCTGAAAGAATAATTCCAAGTAGAGAATAAATTTCACTTTCAGAAATTTAATTCCACAAGTGAAAAGTTACATTCTTAAAATTTTTAAATTTCATAAATAGTAAAAGAAAGAAGAGTTTACAGTTGGGAAAAAATTTAATTTTGTTTATATATATATATATATATATATATATATATATATATATATATATATATATATATATATATATATATATATATATATATATATATATATATATATATATATATATATATATAATTATTTGGAAAAAAATATCTATAAATAAAAATTAATTTTCAAGCTATTTAATATAATTCGTTTTTATTCTCTGTACAAACTCCTAATTAATTCCACAAAACTAACCATCATTTTTATATAAATAGTAGATAAATTAAAATAATAAAAGTAAAATAAAAAATTAATTATAAATTATAAACTCAATATTCTTTTTGTTAAGTAATTATTGCATTAAAGCAAGTACAATTGATATTCAACACAAATACAAGATCAACAAAAACAACTGTTGTGAATCAGATACCTTAAAATTAAAGTATAATTTGTTTCTTGATTAGTTAAGAAATCCACAAGGGTTAGAGTTTAGAGTAACCAAAGATAACAACAAAGATTAGTTATAAACTGCTATTCTTTTCTTTCTTTTTCAACAAGATTACAAGAATAACAAATAACCTCTCTCACTATTGAATTATGGTTTTATTTTCCTATTTTCCCTTATGCAAAATATGAGAGACTAGTATGCTATTTATAAGAAAACTAACACATTAATCTAATGAACTTTTTAACAATTACTCATTACAAGCTAACTTAGGGTACAAGCTAACTTAAACAATTGAATACATAACACAATGTACAATTAAACAACAACATGTGAGCAAACTTCGACAACATGATATTCCTAGAGTTTGTTCCAATATCTCACAATCCCTACCTTGGAACAAACTCTAAAACATCAAGGAAACAATTAAACATACATACTAGAACTGACTTCGAATATAGTATGTATAACTTCTACACTATCATGTCAACCAACTTCTACATCATGTTAAACCTCTTTCGTATCAGAGTTTGATCCAATATTCCACAACAACAAATTAGATTTAAAAACCAATCCCCCACAACACAACAACACAATTGTCCGACTCTTTTGATTTATCCCCTAACAAGTCCCAATAAAAAATGATTTCGCCAGGACAACATCCATTGCACCTTTGCACCCATTGTTAAAAAGAATATCATTTTTAATTAACCAAATTGTCCCAAATCGTAGTCATTTATAACAAAAGCTCGAAGGGGTTCACAATCTTACAATTCAAATTTAAAACATAAAACTTCAGAAATTCTACCAAGGAAGATCTCATGAAACTTCTGCTAATGCTAATCCAATCGAAAATTTGATGATAAACTAGTGTTGCCACTGGACAAAAATTGAAGAGATGAACCTGAGATTCAGAAGGGCCCAAGCACAAGGGACACACAAAATTATGCAATACAATAATGACCACGTTTTGCAAGCTTATCTCGCGTTTATAATTGGTTAATAAAAAACTTCCATGTGAATATTTGAATGTTGCTAGGAACATTCAAATTCCATAGAAATTTCAAAGAAAAAGATAAATCTGAGTTTATGGTTTCTCCTATTGTTGAAGATAAATCCTTCAGCGTTAAGGACGTTGACTTTACTAAAATCCATTAGAATTACGCTACCATACGAACAAATATTGGTTTGGCTGAAAGGGCTTAATGTCGTCTAAGATGACGCACAAACTTTCCTCTTCGCCAATTGCATAATATGAAGTGATGAGAAAATCAAAATTAAAGCTTAAGATCCAATGCCAAGTTCCATTTTGATCACGTCCACCTGCACACAGTGAAACAGAGTTAGAAAAAGCAATTTCAAAGTTTTATTTCTCAATCAAGAATTACTCCAGAAATCAATATTTGAACCACATAGTTTGCATGAAATGCTATTTCCAAACCAGTCCAAATCCTCCCCCCAAGCACCCAGACAAATTCTTAGGTTCCACCACTAAATAGAAGAATTTTCTCTTTAATTGACCAATACTTATCGATAATAAGCCTATGATGTCACTGTATTAGTAGGATAAAAGAGCATGCCAAGATGAACCATTGTCTTCAAGAATTTTCCATGCCTATTTACATAGAAGTGCCATATTGAAAGTTCTACTGTCTTTAATACCCAACCCACCTTCAAGTTTCAGCATACAAACTATTGAATTTTACTAATGAAAAATGATAAATGTGGGATCAAAATTTGAATTTAGATCATATAAATTACTAAAACTGATGTTATATATGATAAAAGCATTATTTCACTAAAATTTGATGTTATAGGCTAATAAAAGTTATGTTTTTTAAATATTGGTTTGATACTTTATTGAAATGTAGAAAAAAGAACCTTTTAATTTATTTTAAAAAATAATATAAAAAGAAGACGAGCAAGCTCGTCGTCCGCCAACCCGCTACCTTGGCGGGACGAGTTAGACTTTTATGCCCATTTCAACTTGGCAGACATGTCCGCCCCGCTACATTTTTGGCGGGCTTTAGGCAGGACGGGGTGGGTGATCCGTTTTGCCACCCTTAGTTGAATTCACCCTTTAAAGAAGAATAAATGAAATGCTGCGAGTTTGAACATACATTTTATATCCCTGCACATCTATCAATCGAGAACCTTACAATTTTATCCTTTTAAAAATGACACCTCGCCAGTTTGAGATGTATGAATATCGATTTGTTTTATATAAACTATCCCCAATCTTGATTTTTAAACAATGCGAAACTACTTTTTTCAACCCAAAATAACATGTTCTACAAAAATATTCAGAGACACACCTTACATCGAAAAGAAAAATCTCATAAAATATTAATAAAATTATAAAGTGATATTTAAGAATAATCTAATATTCTATTATTTGTGAATCTGAAATATTTTTAACCAAATAATAAAAATATTATAAATTCTTAAAAAAAATTATTGAGAAAATCTATTATTAGTAATTAACAAACAATAGAAGAAAATTAATACTTAACAACAACCATCAACTCCAACATTGACCTTGTCAATCAGAGTTTTCCCCTCTGTTTATTCCGGGTAAAAACAAATAGAAGAAAAATAAATCCGCAACAGTTGGATAAAAAAGTGCGATGCAGGTGATGATGGTCTATCCAAAAGACTTGGCGTGTTGGTGAAACCAGCTTCACCAAAGTTCCTAAAAGTAGAGAGAGAAACAAACAAAGAAAGAGAGAGAATCAGTTACAAAACGAACAAGAGTGCAAATCCATTTCGCCATTTTTACTCATTTCAACCAAAACCGATGAACTTCTAGCTAGGTTAGTTCTTCCATTTCCATCCTTTCACATTTCGAATCCACACACTCTCTCTCTATGATTCTTCATCACATTCCAATTTTCCGTTCGTATATCAATTATCATTGTTGACCTTCACATCGCGTAAATTTTCCGATGAAGTAGTTCATGTGATTTTTATAAATCGATCGTAGTTTATACGATTCCTTACGAGGAGAATTTCAGTTTCATGGCGTTGTTTGAATTTTCGTATGATATTGTATGATACAATTAGTTGTAGATTCAGATGCAATGCAATTACGGTTTTGCTTTCTTCTCGCTTTTCCTCTTTTGTTTCTTAATTTACATTGACAGTAGAAATTGAATATCCTTGTTTCTTCCTAAGAGATCTCTCAATTTCGTTTCTAACTTATGTGATCTAATATCACTTCTCTGATACCGTTTTGTTGCGCCTGCTTTTGCAGTCGCCGACGGTTATAAACTTGTTAGAAACATAATTAGATATAAGCGTGTTGATTTTGTTAAAATGCTTTTGGTGATAGCAAAATGTTTTTTTTTTTTTTTGTTACTTTGTTATTTTTCAATTTTAGTGATGTGAAAGTACTTATTAGATTAGTTTCTGAATGCATGTATTTAATTTAATATAAGTCTAAATAGTCTTGGTTGAATTAACACCATTTTCCTTCACAACATGTGTGTACTTTTTTTTTTTTTGCAGGTTTACATTTTGCTATAATCTGAATGATTCGAGGCGGATAGTTTCAGAGTTAGTTACTCCAACTTTTGTCGATGAATCTACCTTAGTGAATTTGTGAAGATTGAAGAATAGTTTTTATAGATATATTTATTGATCTTTGTATTTAGGCTTTTTTTTTTTTTTTTTTTTTGGTTTTGTTTTTGCATTGATTGTTGTACTTAGTGGTGAGTTCACATTGCAGATTACTTGTCTGCAGAAAAGATTCAAAATGAGTTGGAACCCGCACATGGAAGTCCATTACAATAACATCAGCTATCCTTATAATACAGCAGGAAGCTTTATTGAATATTTTGAAGGCCTCACCTACGAACATGTTAACTTCATTTTTTCTGGTGCATCACATGCTCAGGTACCTGCAAAATTTTTCACACGCATGTGTATATATATTGCTTCAATTTGATGGCATTTTCTTGTTTTATTTTAATGTTGATCTGTTGGAAAGACTGGTCTGTGTTTCGTTATTTTACCTGGAACTTTTTCTTATTATTCTTTTGATATTAGTAGATGGATGCTAGAAAATTTATATATTACTAAGTAGAAACATAAACTTCCAATTATATATGCAGGAGAGTCCATACTCTTTGAATTCAAACTTTTACAAATTTGGACTATCAGAAACTGAGAATACTTCATACTATCGCTACAATCATGGATATGAGGTAAATCATCATGAGCCACCAGTGGATGATTATAGAAGGCCTTCAGAAAACTCTTCAACAATCAGTGAACAGAGTCTGGCTGTCAGCACAGAATGGGGAGAAGATGGAAACACTGAAGCACAAGACAATTCTATTGAATGTATGTTCTTGAATTTCATCTGAAAATAATTTTCTTAAATTATCGGGCCTTTATTTAACTCAGATCAATTAAAACAAAAAATGGCATGTCCCACATTATTGTAAATAGTTAGTTACAATTTACTAAAACTTGGGTGAGAAAATGCAATTTCTAGCTATGCTTAAGTTCCTTGAAAGTGCATTGCTGCTCACCTAACTCTGCCAGACTTTTGGTAAAGAAGTCGCTTGATTCCTCTGTGGGAATCCAAATGTTTGAGAGCAGTTATTGGAGTTAGGTGCATTTGTTAATCCATTAGAGTATTTAGATTTCAGCTTCATGGTTCATGACAAAGAAGTGTACTTGCCGATGTCAGTATACTTATGATTTGCCATCATATAGCTGATCCTTGCCAATATTTTGTTCACTGGGAGACAGAGAGAAGAATCAGTTAAATGAGTTGTCCCACTTTAATAGGCTGTCGTATTTTTTTTATTCTCAAAGATAAAAGATTATAGGTTCTATTATTGCCTTCCCTTTGTTTGAGATTCTCTGATGTTTTTATATAGAACAAATAAAATGTTTGATCACAGTTTAAATAATTTTGTCTCTTTTCTTGCAGGCCCTCGAAGACATCATAGTAATTCCAATGATTCTCAGGTATTTTGTGAAATGGTTAATGCTGAACATCTAAGAAGTTTGTAAAGTTACCTTTAGCTAATCATCATTGAGAAACACAATAAATGATTATCTAAGCCACTTTTCTATGTTCTGCAGGTCATTTGGCAAGACAACATTGATCCCGACAACATGACCTATGAGGTTGGATTGAGATTCTTAAACTCCTCTTTCTAGGCATCATGTAGTACTTCCTCAAAGTACAACTACTTTAGATTTTGATTTTTTTTATAGTTAATCTTCTAGCTATATTCAATACCCAATCTCATGTTTATTTGATTATACTTCCTCAAAGTACAACTACTTTATATTTGATTTTTATTATTTATAATTGTAGTTAATCTTCTAGATATATTCAATACCCAATCTCATGTTTGTTTGATTATACTCTGCTAACTCCGTCATTTTTCTATGCCTTTCATTGCCTTATACCTCACTCTCCTTTGTACTTGTATGTGTTGTTCTAAATGACAATAGTTACTCTTGGAAACTATTGTTTAGCAAATATAGTATAAAGTTCTTACGATTCATTATATGCCCTAACGATCTTGATAGTGTTACATTACTTATTTTAATTACAATTGATAAAATCCATAAGGTTGCTTCTAAATATCTAAATCTAATACCAGTTTGTTACTTAGTTCACAAGAAAAGAAAGGTTATTAAAGAAACATTTATATTAGTAAACTGACTCATGGATGCACATTTGTTTTTGAACATGTGGTAAATGGTAGTGTGATCTCAAAATACTATAGTGATGTGAACATCTCTGTAAATAGCAATAATGAAAAAAGAAGTAAAGACTCCTTATTTTTGATTTGCTTCTTTTACGTTTTTCTAACATTAATATCCTATTATCATGTATTGCAGGAGTTACTTGAATTAGGCGAGGCTGTCGGAACTCAAAGCCGTGGTCTCACCCCAGAACAGATCTCCATGCTTCCAGTTTCAAAGTTCAAGTGTGGGTTCTTCTTGAGGAAGAAGTCGCGGGATGAGAGGTAATATTTGGGTTTTTACCGCATTGGCTTTTTTCTCCATATTCACCTAATAGATTTCTTTTATAATTCACGTGTCTAGTATTCAAAATCCTTGTCTTCTTTGTCAACTCTACTTATTGTTATAGGTTGGCTAACTGTTATCACTGTTCTGTTTTCTTCTCAGTCCACATTGATATTGAGGCATTATATATTGCTGCTATTTAGGTTCATTCGCAGGGTAAATTTTTGTCAAAAAAATGACTTTTTTCTTTGCTTAAAGGTGGGAAAATTCTTACGAATTAAGGATGCTTACTTAGTTAATTTTACTGGTTTGGATACATATATGAGATAAGATAGAGCATTATGGCATCTTGATCCTTGTATCTAACTTTACCATCAATTTTAGTCCTACAATCTATTTTATCCTCTTTTCATAATCTGTGAATGAAAACAAAAACGTGTAGCATCGCCATCAAATAGATAATGCTAATGATTATGTGGCTCTTGTCTTTTTTATAATCTAAATATAGTATAATCTGGAATTCAAAATGGTCCAGATGAGTATTGCGCTTTAGAACTCGGATATATGTCTTTGTGCATTTTATATTCAGAACTTGAGTCCTTTCATCCACTGTTTTATTTATTTACGGAAGACAAATTACTTGGATCTTGCATTGTCTTGCTATAGTATGCTGATCTGACTTATCCTCTTGTTTAGATGTGTGATTTGCCAGATGGAATATAAAAGAGGCAACAAGAGGATCACTTTGCCATGTAAACATGTTTATCATGCTACTTGTGGGACCAAATGGCTTAGCATTAATAAGGCAAGATACTACCGATTTATCATGAACTCGTTAAGTGCTTGTGATGCTTATTTTCCTGTCTGCTGAAATGCATATTCTTATTTTGTATGCTGGGTTTATTTCAGGCTTGCCCTATATGTTATACAGAAGTGTTTGCCGACAAATCTAAACAAAAATAAAGGACAAGGGAATGTGTAGCCTACATATGTTTCTGTTTCTAGTAAAGGTTGGGGTTTTTTCATAGAAATACATTGATCTGTTTCTCGTGGTAAGATAAACAATTTCGTTGGGTTTAGTTGTAATACAAATAGAGTAGTATTCCAAAGTTTTATAAAGAATATGAGACATCAATCATGATTGTGTTGGAGAAGCTGGATTATGGTTTGTTTTATTTTGTTTTTATAGTGTGCTATGATTTCATGTACGTATTATCACCAGCTGCTGATATAGTGTTTGTGTTGGAGAGCCTGGAATATGAAACAAGCATTCATAATTTATACGAAAGTTTGAGCTTATTAGACTTTGCAGGAGCAAAGCAATTCACTTATATTATACATGGTTCACACGCAGCACACGCACTGGCATACTCTTGACTCTTTTTCATAAATGTTCTGGCAAAACTCCTTTCTTTAGCTGACCGCGCACTCAAGTTAAATAAAAAAGATGGTACAACCAACGGGTGTAAATATATGTAATAAGACGATATTCTCCATAGTTCCGGTGAAAGTATGGATAGACATGAGACGTTTTAAAGGACAACACAGGTGGTTGGTTATCTACCTAGGTTGTCAATAGCCCGCCTAGCGTGGCGCCACGGCCCTTTAACGCTATGCTATAGTTATGCGAAGTGCACTCGTCAATATTGGTCATAGTGTGGCCGTGAATAGCGGTGGTGTTGTAGTGGCACAATTGCAACACAATGGCAGTGTCATCGCGGTTTGATGGCCGCTTCTCTTAATTGGGGCGAGTTTATATACCCTAATATTTTATAAGGATATATTGGTCCTTCTGCCCTTTTACTTATCTCATTTATCTTACACCCTCCCTCCCATCATGAATGATTAAGTTGATTTTGTCAGGCAAGAAAAAAAGAAGAATTGAGAAAATACTATTTTTATTTAAAT
This sequence comes from Lathyrus aphaca, assembly GCA_963966055.1. Lineage (NCBI taxonomy): Eukaryota > Viridiplantae > Streptophyta > Magnoliopsida > Fabales > Fabaceae > Lathyrus > Lathyrus aphaca. The sequence continues at coordinate 294,950,422 of OZ014521.1, read as the reverse complement.
ATTATTATAAAAATAATATTAATTAGAGAGTAAAATTAAAAAAAAAAATACATTAAAAATTAAAGTCGGCTATTCATTTTAGGATATTATTTTATTTCAAATAGATAAGTTATTGTGAAATACATGTTTTATTAGAGTTGTCAAATTAAAGGGGGTCTAATTTTTAAGGCCCTAAATATATACAGGGGTTTCAAAATTTAAAAAATAAACGAGGAGCATTTATTGTATCCTATGTGTTTCTTAGACACTATATAAAATTTTAAAAATATCTTCAATTTTGGAGACATTTTCAGATGCATCTCAATATACATATTTCATTCGTTTTTGAATTAGATATCAATTTTATAAATATATTTATTTCAGAAATATATCTCAAAAAAATTTTAGAAATATAATTCTAAAAACAACATTTTCATTTATGTTACTATTTGCTCTCAATACCTGCTTCTTTATTAACGAATTTTTTTATGTGAATTTTGATTTTAGGAATTAAACCGCACACAAAATTTAAAATATGAAGACTCAACAAAAAATAATTACAGAGAACAAAATAAAAATAAAAATCGTTAATTTACATGGTTTTTTTATATTGAATATTCATAATTTTAATTAAATATTTGTAACCGGAAAAAACACTCACAAGACAATAACTTGGATGGTTTTCGATAATCTTCTAGATGTTAAAACCTAATATGAAATTTTTATTTCAATGGAGTTCATTATATTTTTTTTCCAACTCTTTTAATTATATTTACTAGGTAGAAAGTTTTTGTAGGTACTCATACATTAGGAGAGTAACTACATCAATTATTGTCATTTAAATTTTTTATATCATACTATATATATTTTGTTTGAAAAAGAACTAAGTTATCCATTCTATTGCAATTTTCTTTTTATTAATTATATTAGTCAAATTTTCTATTGTATAAAAAAGTGTGTGTGATCAATTGTGTGACATAATAATTAAATATATATACCATGTCAAAATTAGCAAGTTGGTAGCCTATTGAAAGGGAAACAAATTAGCTAGTTGCAGTTGCATTATTATAATTTATAATCTAACCGTTGATAACTTAATTAATACATCTACAGAAATATTTTTTCTTGAAGCAAAAAATAGAGACCAGATTGTTTGGAAGGACAAATGAAATAAATTTATAAGATGATCGTTTAATTATGATTCAAAATATGACTTAAATTATACAGCAAGATTTCTATCTAAACTAATAGATTATACACTTAATATTATTTTTTAAGTTAGGATTTCATTACAAAAATATTAGTTATTACAATAGACGGGAAAAACCGAAGAACAAACAAGAAGAGATAACACTTTAATACTTTATTTATATAAACCTCATTACCAATGTTTTTAAAGTTAACAATCAGAAAATAAAGGCCACTAAGGGGAATTATTCTCAATGTTATTCCATTTCTAAATTTAGGTCAAACTATCAACATAGAATTTCTATTCTACTCTATAAATCTTTCATACACAACGTGTGTTTTCAATTATACCTTTATTTAGTTCCGTTGATATATTTTCGAACATATCATTTTTTATTTTGCGTTGAAACCTTCCACATATATATTTGTAGAACTAGTGAATTTTAGCAATTTTTTTTTAATTAAGTCAAACTAAATAGTCGGAGATGTATATATATAATATTATAGAGACTAAAACCATATATTAACATGATGAAGATCTTGAGTCAAGGGATTACGTTTTCTACCAATAGAAAACTTTGTTATTCGTATCTCTTCAAAGTGTTGTTTTGGTGTATCCATTAATTTTCATTCAATGTGTTGTATAATGAAAATATATTCACTGCAGATTAGCTATAGAGTATGACTAATAACTTATGTTACACGTAATAATATCATTTCTTTATTTTTTTATTAAATAATGTCTTTTAAATTATTAATGTTTTCATTTAATTTTAGAAGTCCTTCTTTGTGTCGAAAATTATGATTCTGGTTCAGCAAGTGGCAATAGGAGTACCGTCAAATTTGTCTCTGTCTTGGATAACATCAAAGAAGTAATGTTTTACTATTATCTACTTTAATAGTATATGTTTTTAGTCTCTATAACATTATATATACGTCTCCGACTAACGAATATTGCTTAATTAAAAAAAAATATTTTTTCACTAGTTCTGCAAATATATTTGCAGAAGATTTCAACGTAAAACAAAAAAAATGGTACGTTCGAAAGTATATCAGCGAAACCAGGGAACATAATTAGAAATACAACAGATGACTAAAAGATACATGAGGTGGATTAAGAAATTCCCTAATTAAATTGAATGCTCTCTTTGTAAAGTGCAAAAAACAAATATCATGGAGTCTACCAACAAGGAACATAATTCCAAATGAAATAAACAAAATAGAAAAAAAGAAAAAACATAAATTAAAAAAAAATAGAGAACCTAAGGTAACAAAAGGGACCGGGGCATCATGAAAACAAATCAAACAAAAATAATCGTCTTTTTGGATCAGATAACCGCCAAACTAGCAATTTTACTTAATCTAGAAATTTTACTTAATCTTGAATATGCGGGTTGAGAATTTCTTTTGATTAAAAAATCGATTATTTCTTTATGTAGAAGTATATCTTAAAACCTAATGATATTTTTGAAATTAACAGTAATCGATATTGAGCTTTAGTAAGGCAACCACAATTTTGAAGGCATAAGAAAATGATATCGAGCTACGGGGGACGTGGTTCGGTGGGTCGATGGTGATATTTAGCGGCGACAGGAGAGCATCCGATCGGACGCGGAACTTCAACAACGATTACAATGGCGGGAGGCGGAAAATTGTTGACACTATGCCAAAAATGATATTTAACAGCGCACCTTAAACAACGCTTATTAAAAAAAGAGCTGCTATAAGTGAAAAAAAACACGGAAGCTGTTCACAAAATATCTTAAAAATGTTGTCTAAGATGCCCTTTAGACAGCGCTTTCTCAAAGCGCTTTTAAAGGTATATCTTAGACAACGCTTTCTCAAAAGCGTTGTCTAAGGTCTTATAATTTAAAAGATAAATAAAATCAAAAGCGCTTTTAAAGGTCGCCCTTAGGATTTACATTGGTTATGTATAGGTTATTGTCGTTTGGATTTACATTGATTATGTATTGGTTATTATCGTTTGGATTTACATTGGTTATGTATAGGTTATTAAAGTTGATATTGATTGCTTACCTTAATAAGTAGGAAAACCATGGATAAAAAATGGATGTTTTCCGATCGATTGTCCAAAGAGTACGAGAATGGGGTTGTGGAATTCGTTAAGTTTGCTGTTCAACACGTTAAAAACCCCAGTCGAATGAAATGTCCTTGCTTGAGTTGTTGTTATATTGGTAAGGTTGACGCAGATGGATTGAAATCACATTTACTGAGGCATGTAATTGATCGAAGTTATTAGTGTTGGAAATTTCATGGTGATAAAATTAACGAGAATGTTGAACCGAGTGGGAAAAGTAATACGACTTATGATTCAGATGACAAAGACACGGAAACATACGATTGTGATCAAGTTGAAGAGATTGTAGAAGCACTTGAAGAAGATCTTCATGATTGTCCTGAAATGTTTGAGAGGTTGGTAAGCGATGCAGAGAAACCGTTGTATAAAGGTTGCAGTAAATTCTCAAGACTGTCTGCGGTATTAAAGTTGTACAAGTTAAAGGCGGGCAATGGATGGTCGGATAAAAGTTTCATAGAGTTGTTGGCCCTTATAAGAGAAATGCTACCGGAGGATAATGTTCTTCCTAATCGAACCTATGAGGAAAAAAAATGTTGTGCTCTATTGGCATGAGCTATGCTTGTTCAAACGATTGCATTTTGTTTCGTAACGAATATGCATCGTTAACCGAGTGCCCTAAATGCGGTTTGTCTCGATATAAGAAAATATTGTCTCCAGCAAAAGTCTTATGGTATTTTCCTATAATTCAGAGATTTAGGCGCATGTTTCGTAGTGAAACCGATGCAAGACACCTGACTTGGCATGCAGATGAAATAATTATTGATGGAAAGTATCGACATCCGGCTGATTCACCACAATGGTCAAAAATTGATAATATTTATCCTGACTTTGGAGAAGAAGCAAGAAACCTTCGCTTGGCATTATCTATTGATGGAATGAACCTGCATGGTCTTCAAAGTATCTCACAAACCACATGGCCTGTAATTCTTATGATTTATAATCTACCTTCATGGCTATGTATGAAGCATAAGTACATGATGTTATATATGTTAATCTCTGGGCCTAAACAACCAGGGAATGACATAGACATATACTTGACACCTTTGATCGAAGATTTAAAAATTTTGTGGGAGAATGGTGTGGAGGTTTATGATGGATATAGGAAAGAAAGTTTTAATTTGAGGGCGATGTTGTTTGGCACAATTAATAATTTTCCAGCATACGGTAATCTATTTGGGTATAGCATTAAAGGTCAACGCGCGTGTCCTGTTTGTGAAGATGGAACCAATACGATTCGATTGGAACTTTGTCAAAAGAATGTGTTTCCCGGACATCATAGATTCTTACATTCTAAACATCACTACCGTGGGTGGAGAAAAGCATTCAATGGAGACACCGAACAACGTAAAGCTCCACCCGCATTGTCAGGTGACCAAGTTTTTGAAAAGGTGAAAGATGTGCGTACTGAGTTTGACAAGTCTTTTGCACATAAGGTTGTCAAAGGTGGGTGGAAGAAGAGGTCGATATTTTTTGAATTTCTATATTGGAATTCTTTGTACGTGAGACATTTTCTCGATATTATGCATATTGAAAAATATATATTTGAAAGTGTTATCGGTACGTTACTCAATATAAAAGGAAAGTCTAAGGATGGCCTTAAAGCAAGGGAGGACATGTTAAAAATGGGAATGAGAACTGAATTAGAACCCATGAAGAAAGGAAGACGAACATATCTATCACCTGCTGCTTTTACTCTATCTAGAAAGGAGAAAAAAATTGTGTAAGTTTCTGAGTGAAGTTAAGGTTCCAGAAGGATACTCTTCAGATATTAGAAGACTTATGTCTATGAAAGACCTCGGGTCGGGTGAGGGGTAAGGTATTTGGGATCACTCCGACCTCATTGAGTATTAAAAAAGGAAAGGCTCCTAGTAATAAATAACTTAATGCAAAATTGGAAGCACTAGAAGCTGAAGTTCGTGCATTAAGGAAAGAAAAAGAGGCTAGCGCTTCAACATATTTTAAAGATGGTTCAGACAAAGATAATATCAACTGTAACTTTCAACCTAACATTCCAGAGATAATTATATATATTTTTATGAAATTGAACTATTAGCTTAAATTATGTAATTGACATATATACATATTAACAATTTCATATTTAATATTGGTTTTAGGGCATTTCCCCTTGTCACCTCTACTTATCGTCACCATATTATCAGATGGTTGACAAGGGAAAAGTGCATAATAGTAGCAGAGAATTACTTCACACTAGACAACTCCCTACTAGATGTTGAAAGTTGCGATTGATATTTCAGTAGAGCCGCATGCATTATTACCATATCCTGACGATGTTTCAGATGCAACAACGGTGGAACAAACAATATGTTCGTTTGTTGCATGGCCGACAAACCTCATTAGCATAAGATATGAGGTATGCTTAAAACCATTATGAACCTTTGTTAACCTTAATGTGTAGATTCAAAGTTTTTACGCGCATTTTACGTACATTTTTTACATGGCTATGTTAATTAGACTCCAACAAGATCCAAATCAAAAGATAAGGCTATTCCGCGGCATACCGAGTCTGTTGTTTCAAAAAAACAGGTACATTACAATTATATGATATTTGTGCATGGAAAATGTTAAATTCTTGATTTTATACTTCTTCTAACTATTTATATGATATGTAGCTTCATGATAAGGAGGTTAGCAATGTCTCCACACAAAAAAGGTTGGTGCTAAGAAGACCGCGACTAGAAAAAAACCTACCTCCAAGTATAGGTCGTGCCTTCAGACGTTTCTAGAATTGACAGACATTCCGACTGGAGGTATTCGTCTTATACATATGGAGGAAGGTATTTTTGGCTTTGAATATGAACAATCAGTTGGTAATGAAGAATTTGTGCAAATCTTTCGTCATGAAGAAATAGGCGTCAGTGTTGCCAATACATACGTGAGGTATATCCGGTCTACTTTGTTATATTAATTGAACAACTTATTTACTTTATGTTTCAAATGAATAGTCTAATGTTAATGATGTTTTTATTTAAGGTTTTTGTATGACAAAGTGATGCACCCAAGTGGATTGGACGGAAGATTTGGATTCTTAAGCCCCGCGTCCGTCAACTTAGCTTTAATCTTAAGTAAACCAGACAAGGTGATGATTCGCAACCTCTTCATGGCCAACAAAGATACAAAAAAGTTGTTCTTTTTACCGTTTAATATCGGGTCAGATTTTCATTCTAAATTCATCTATTATAATAATTTTGTATTTTGACGTCATGTAGAAAATTTCCATCTAACATTTGTTTAATCTTACAGTGGACATTGGTTGTTGGTCGCAATCAATCTTATCAGAGAAATTATTTATTATCTTGACTCGTTAGGAAATGATTAGATAACATACCCAGATATGAATAACATGATTGACACGTAAGTGAGATTGTTCTAAATATTATTGTGTGTATTTATTTATTTATGTGAATTGTTCTAAATATTCATTTATATTTTATTAGCATTATACAAGCTTTTCGAGCCCAACGAGATATCCAAGTATCAAAGAGGAAAGCCAACAACATCACATGGATAAAAGTGACGGTATATTATTAATTATCATATTTTATTATTATATTAGTGATGATACTTGATAAAACTTAGGATTTATCCATATTTTCTTTTCATGTGCAGTGTCCTCTGCAACGTAATGATATAGATTGCGGATATTCATGTTGAGGTTTATGAGAGAAACTCTTTCTTTGGGTCGATTAGAGATTCTCATCCGATGTATGTATTTCTAACTTATGAGTTATTTTAATATTTAACACATATTTCTCATATAGTTAAATAATTGAAACTAAATCAAACTATGTTATATTATTATGTAGTACTTTGATGAATTCAAGTGTGCATATTATTCAAAAGATCATTTGGAAGAAATTAAAGAGGAATGATGTCAATTCATCATGGGGTTCAATGTGTTATAAGGTATATTGTACTCTTACTTTAATTGATGAAAATTTTATGTATGTGTATGTAACTATATACATATTGATTATGACTTGTTTTAATTGATCAATTACAATATTTTTGTGTTGTTTCAGGTTATAGTATAGTTGCAATTAGATGAAAATGTATAGCTCAAAGTGTTATCACATTTTAGTTTATGTAAATTTCATTTGAAACAAAATGTATAGTTGGATGAAATGAATTGTATGAATTGTTTCGTAGATATTGGTTATAGTATATGTTGTATATTTAAATTGGTTCGTAAATTAGTACGATTGTATGAATTGTTTCTTATATATTGGTGATTGAAAATCTGATTATTTTGTATCTATAAATCGGTGCCTAAATTAGTAGGTTTAAATAGGATAATTTGGTGCAAATTCTGGATTGGAAAACAGGTACAAATTCTGATTTAAAAACTAGGTGAAAAAGTGGATAAAAACAGGTGCCTATAATTTGGCAACCTTAGACAACGCTTTTTATAGGAAAATATTTAAAATTTTCGTATACTTTAGACAACGCTTTCAACAAAAAGCGCTGTCTAAGGTGGGGTTTAGAAAGTGCTTTCACTAAAAGCGTTGTCTAAGGTGGGGTTTAGACAACGCTTTTAGTGAAAGCGCTATCTAAGGTATACCATTAAAATAAAAAAAAAAGCGCTGTCTAAGATATATTAAGAAAAGGCAAAAAGCGCTGTCTAAAGTGGGGTTTAGAAAGCGCTTTTGACAATAAAAGCGATGTATAAAGCCCCTTTAGACAACACTTTTGACATTAACCAAAATGCTGTCTAAACCTTTAGCAACGCAGGTTTAGACAGCGCTTTAAAGCGTTGTCTATGGGCAAAAAAAATGCTGTCTAAAGGCTTGTTTGACATAGTGTGATGATGGTTGGAGAAAACCCTTTTGAAGAGATCTATTTTTCCTTTTTATAAATCCATTTTATTGTTGAGTTTTAAGACAAGAGAAATCAGAAGAAATGCTATTTTCTTTACAAATATTTTCAAAAAGATTGTTTTAAAATTTCTCATCATAATCACTTCTAATAGCTAATTGTTGTAATTTTCCATTATTTTTCAACTTGTATTTCCTTGCAAAATACTTAAACTACATAATGAGAATCACTCTTGTGTCTTAGAGCTTTTACTCTTGTCCATATCTAATAGTTATCAACTATGACTAATCTATATTTCTTATTTCTTACCACTGAGTGATGCAATTTTCCTTATCCCAAATAAGTCAATGTGTAAGAGCTATAGCTGCATTGATAAGAAAACAATGTTTTTGGAGTGAAAAAACTTTTCACAAGTTTCTCTTTTTGACATGCCTCATAAAGAGAATATGATGGATACTCCATATTAGCCAAGTCTCACACGCCTTAAAGCTTGTAAAGCTTTGGAATTAATCCTAAGCTAGCATGTCATAATAATTTGTTCCACAACCACTGCTCTTTGTTCGCTCACTTAATACATTTCACCTCTTGTTATTCATGGTTAAATAATTTGATTTTATAAACGTTGTTTCTTCTTATACCACTAAAGAGGACAAAGCCATTTTTTTTTACTAACAGTGACTTTTGATTGAAGACACATCATAACCAATGATAACACATCAATTTAATGAAAATGTTTCTCCATAAATATCCATATGCATTTTTTGTACAAAAAAAAACTATTTACATTTATCTATTTAATGAAAATGTTGTGATTTGGTTAACGCGCTTAAACTAAGGTCAGATAGTTTGGATACTCAAGTTGGAATAAAGAAATCAAAAGCATTTTCCATTTTTATATAACTTCTATCTCACACAATATCTCGTTTACATAATCATAATCACCTGAGATTTTCCAAAAGTCAATGAGAATAGCAAGAGTAAACTCTTGACTCGCTCTTTCCAAAAATGTTTGATCAAATCTTAGTCATGCACTTCTTGACTTTGTAAACTACAAGTTGAAATATAAAATGGGATAAAAATATAGGGTGCATCATCTTAGAAAGCTATATATCTATGAAAATATTGAGCCACTTTGTCAATAAGCTTTAAAAAGTCTAAAATATTGAACACCATAACACTATATAAAGAGGTACAATCCATATAATTTAAGCAATCATAAACAACAAACCTTCTGAATAGCAAAAGAAGGTTAATAGGGCTGAACACTAAGAGAGAATATGAGAACCTCAATTGGGGCCGGACAATGGCTTCGACTCATCTATGCAATAACACTTTGTATAATTGCTTTTAGTACTTCTGTTATTGCTGATGATGATAAGCCTTACTATGGAGGCCAATATCCATACAACTATCCCCAACCCCCCTACACTTACAAACCACCTCCATATAATAACTACCAATCTCCACCCCCGTATGCTTACAAATTTCCTCCATATTACTATCAATCTTCACCACCTTATGAAAACAAATTCCCTCCATATAATTATCAATCTCCTCCTCCATATGACAATAAATTCCCTCCATATTACTATAAATCTCCACCATCTCCTTATGTCGACAAATTCCCTCCATATTACTATAAATCTCCACCTCTACCATCTCCATCACCACCACCTCCTTATGTCGACAAATTTCCACCATATTACTACAAATCTCCTCCTCCACCATCTCCATCACCACCACCTCCTTATGTCTACAAAACACCTTCACCTCCTCCATATGTCTACAAGTCACCACCTCCCCCACCATATGTCTATAATAGTCCACCACCTCCATATGTTTACCAATCACCACCACCTCCGCCATATATTTACAAGTCACCTCCCCCACCATCACCGCCTCCTCCTTATGTTTACAAGTCACCACCTCCCCCACCATATGTCTATAACAGTCCACCTCCTCCATATGTTTACTCATCACCACCTCCTCCACCTTATGTTTACAAGTCTCCTCCTCCACCACCATATGTCTATAATAGCCCACCACCTCCATATGTTTACCAATCACCACCTCCCCCACCTTATGTTTACAAATCTCCTCCTCCACCATCTCCATCACCACCCCCTCCATATATTTACAAATCACCACCTCCACCACCTCCTTCTCCTCCACCTCCATATGTATATGTTAGTCCACCACCTCCATATGTTTACAACTCACCACCACCACCATCCCCTTCACCACCTCCTCCATATGTCTATAAGTCACCACCTCCCCCACCATATGTATATAGTAGTCCACCCCCACCCTCAACACCACCTCCATATGTTTACAAATCTCCTCCTCCACCATACCCCTCTCCTCCCCCACCATATATTTACAAGTCACCACCACCTCCATCTCCTTCACCACCCCCTCCATACGTATACAAGTCTTCACCCCCTCCATATGTTTATCAGTCTCCACCATATATCTATAAACCCCCAACGCTACCTCCCTATGTTTATAAATCTCCTCCTACATCCTACATCGATGCACCCCCATCTCGTCCATCTTATTCAGCACCTCCCCCATACATTTACAAATCTCCACCAACACCATATAATCCTTATCTATACAGTTCCCCTCCACCTCCTGTGTACTAAACATGATATGCCTTTTTACTTTTACTTTCAATAATTTTACTTTGATAAAAATTGTGTGGTTTGTAATAAATTCTCATTTGTAATAAACGTTTATACTATACAAAATACATCTTTTGAATTCTATGTTGTATCGTTATGTTTCAATACTAATTTAGAAGTTTGTTTTAATATATTTTTTTCAAATATTGTATAATATTTATTGTTTTTTATTTTTTAAAAGAAAAAAAATATGATAATAAAGGAATACAAAGAGTATTCTAACCTAAGTAAAAATAATCATTTCAAAAATATATTTACTCTAAAACAAGAGTATTGCTTTCTACTTATTATCACATACACCAAACCTACTCCACATTCCCACAATGACTAAAAAATATAACTAATATATATACATGCTTGGATAAGTTTTCAATTATCATGTCATTTCCTTGCCACTTTAGGTTAAGTCATTTATCTAGACATAAAATGTCTGATATGTCACATTTGTATCCATATATTTGTTAGTTGGGATTTTTTGACCAAAAAGAGAAACCCAACAAACAAGTGTAACATATGGGAAAAGTTACAGTTTGACCATGACGTAGACTTAGAAATTTTTGGTTTTTGAAGAGGCTTTCGTAACCAAAACCTTTGACCAAACTGACACGGTATCACAAGCAAAGATGACCAAAGAGGCGATTATTTGGGCGTGATTGCATCACGTTCAAAAATATGATAATTGCCTGAGTTCTTATCTCAAAAGGACATTTGTGGAACACTGGAAGACGAATTACATGCAGAAGTATATGTGGCGAATAAGAGACACAGGGCGTGCTTGTTTCAAGTTAAGAAATAACATTCCTTGGAATCTTATTCTCATCATTATTACTTGGAATAATATTCCTATCCAAGTGTTTGGCAAAAAACTAAATTTCCTAGGAATGTTTATAATATTTATTTAATTTAAAAATTAAAAAAATAAAATAAAATAAATAAGTAAATGTGAGTAGAAGTGAGGAATTATAGTTAGTTGAACTATATTCCCATCGAAAGCCTCTTCAACACAAGATGAGCTTTGATCTTGTGGTGAAAGAAAGAAAGGATCTTGGTCACGAAAGATGGGGGAACTGCTAGTTTCCCAGAGACGGCGCTACTGTACAGAAATGATTCGGACAAGTCTTCATGGCCTTCAGCTGAGATTGTGATGATGTTTGTAGGAGAAATGGGTGGTGTACCTGCAAGGTACTCCGACGCTCAAGTAATTTTTAGTGTGAGACAAACTAAAGCGTAAGAAAGTGAGTGATTAGAATTGAATACTTGACCATGTAACACCTGTATTTAATTAATTGATTTAATTAAATATTATTGCGTATTTTGTAACGTCCCAAATAGTATTTATTTATTTTAATTGGATTATAATGTTTAGTGTGTGAAAGAGTATTATATTGTTGAATATAATATTATTTTAGAAGAATTATAGTGTGTTGGATAATATTATTATTGGATTAATTAAATAATAAGAATAATAAGGAGTAAAGGATAGGGTGGTCATTTGGTGAAATTAGTGAGGATAAAGTTGGAAATCCCTAAGTTGGTCTAATGGGTTATTTTGGAATAAGGAAAAAGAAGAGAAATGGATTGTGTTGGTGAGAACGATAAAACGATCGGGAGAAGTTGGGAAGAGAAGAAGCACTATGCCAAATAAGACCTTAGACAACGTTTTTTTTTGCTCTTAGACAACGCTCTTTTAAATCTTAAAAGCGCTGTCTAAAAGGTGGCATATTTAATAAAAAGCGCTGTCTATGGTACCATTAGACAACGCTTTATATATTTTTTAGGAATACCTTAGACAACTCTTTTGGTGAAAGCGCTGTCTAAGCCCCACCATTTTTAATTTTTTTAGGTATACCTTAGACAACGCTTTTGGTAAAACGCTTTCTAAGCCCCCCCCCCAGACAACACTTTTGGTAAAAGTGCTTTCTAAGCCCCACCTTAGACAATGCTTTTTGTGTAAAACGCTGTCTAAGGTATACAAAAATTTTAGTATAAATTTTTTTAAACCACTTTTTTTACCAGGTTTTTCAACCAGAATTTTGATCTGTTTTTCATCCAATTTTTTTCCAGACAAATATCACAATTTGAAGATTCAAATTAATCCAATTTGGCCTATTTAAATGTACCAATTTATGCACCAAAATTATATATCCAAAATTGGCAATTCAAACCAATATATATACCAATTCAAACCAATTTGGCCTATTAAATGTACCAATATATATACCAATTTATGCACCAAAATTATAATTACAAATCATTAAATTTTTCTACAAATGTACATATTAAAATTATATATTACTTATCCAACCAAAGCATTGCTTCAAATCTACATAGGTACTGAAACAACACAAAGATTGTAATTCAATTAATAAAAGAATACAATATTATAGTTACAACGTTACACATATTTAAATTCTCATCAATTAAAGTAAGAATACAATATTATACCTGATAAAACACCGAGCTCTATAATGTATTGACATCATTCCTCTTTGATTTCTTCCACTTGATCTTTTGAATAATATGCACACTTGAATTCATCGAAGTACTACATAATAATATAACATAGTTTGATTTAATTTCAACTATTTAATTATATGAGAGATATGTTTAAATATTAAACTCATAAGTTAGAAATACATACATCGGTGGGAATCTCTAATCGGCCCAAAGAAAGAGTATCTCTCATAAACCTCAACATGAAATATCCGCAATCTATTTGATTACGTTGCTAAGGACACTACAGATGAAAAGAAAATATGGATAAATCCTAAGTTTTATCAAGTATCATCACTATTATAATAAAAAATGTGATAATTAATAATATACCGCCACTTTTATCCATATAATGTTGTTGACTCTCCTCTTTAATGTTTGGATATCTCTTTGGGCTCGAAAAGCTTGTATGATGCTAATAAAATATAAATGAATAATTAGAATAATTCACATAAATTAATAAATACACACAAGAATATTTAGAACAATCTCACTTACGTGTCAGTCGTATTCTTCATATCCGGGTATGTTGTCCAATCATTTCCTAACGAGTCAAGATAATAAACAATTTCTCTAATAGGATTGATTGCGAGCAACAACCACTGTCCACTGTATGATTAAACAAATTTTAGATGTAAATTTTCTACACGACATTAAAATACAAAATAACTATAATATATGAATTTAGAATGAAAATATAACCCGATATTAAACGGTATAAAGAACAACTTATCCGCATCTTTGTTGGCCATGAAGAGGTTGAGAACGTACACCATCACGTCATCTGGTCTACTTAAGATTAAAGCTAAGTTGACGGACGCGGGTGCTAAGAATCCAAATCTTTCGTCCAATCCATTTGGTCGCATTACTTTGTCATACAAAAACCTTAAATAAAAACATCATTAACATTAGACTATTCATTTGAAACATAATGTAAATAAGTTGTTCAATTAATATAACAAAGTAGACCGGATTTACCTCACGTATGTATTGACAACATTGACGCCTATTTCTTCACGACCCAAAACTTGCATAAATTCTTCATTACCAATTAATTATTCGTATTCAAAGCCAAAAATAGCTTCCTCCATATGTATAAAACGAATACCTCCGGTCGAAATATCCGTCATCTTTAGAAACGTCCGAAGGCACGACCTATACTTGGAGGTAGGTTTTTCCCTAGCCGCGGTCTTCTTAGCACCAACCTTTTTGTTGTTGTGTGGAGACTTTGCTAACCTCCTTATCATGAAGCTACATATCATATAAATAGTTAGATGAAGTATAAAATTAAGAATTTAACATCTTCCATGCATATATGTCATATAATTGTAATGTACCTGTTTTTTTGAAACAACGGACTCGGTATACCGTGGAATAGCCTTATCTTTTGATTTGGATCTTGTTGGAGTATAATTAACATAACTAAGTAAAAAATGTACGTAAAATGCGCGTAAAAACTTTGAATCTACACATTAAGGTTAACAAAGGTTTATAATGCTTGTTCCATCGTTGTTGCATCCGAAACATCGTCAATATATGGTAATAATGCATTCGGCTCAACTGCAATATCAACCGAGACTTTCAAACATCCAGTAGGGAGCTCTCTAGTATGAAGTAATTCTCCGCTATTGTTATGAACTTTTCCCTTGCCAACCATCCGATAATATGGTGACGATAAATATAACTGACAATGGGAAATGCCCTAAAACCAATAATAAAATGAAATTATTAATAATGTGTATATATGTTAATTACATAATTTAAGCTAATAGTTCAATTTAAGACAAATATATATAATTACCTCTGGAATGTGTATATATGTTGAAAGTTACAGTTGATACTATCTTTGTCTGAAGCATCTTTAAAACATGCTGAAACGCTAGCCTCTTTTTCTTTCCTTAATGCATCAAGCTCAGCTTGCATTGCTTCCAACTTTGCATTAAGCTCTCGATTACTAGGAGCCTTTCCTTTTTTAATACTTAAGGAGGTCGGAGTGACCGTAAATCCCTTACCCCTCACCCGACCCGAATACTCAAGGACATCTAATGCCCGACTAAGTATGCTCCTAGTATCATTTGGAGATAAAGCTGACTGAGATAGCGCCTCCTGAAAATCAGATGAATATCGAATACATGTCAAATATTTGTTAATAAAGTTTTTATTTAATTAAAGAAATAATGTTATACTTACACATTTCTCATACACCTGTAGAACATCTTCTTTAGCAACTCCAGATTTGTCCACACGGGTTTCCTTCCACAAAACATGTGTAGGAAGAGATTTTTCAGAACTTTTCTCCTTCCGCAACTACATATTAAGTCATACAATATGATCAAATAAAACTCATATATGATGAACAAATATTTTAATTTGGTTTTCTAATTTACTTTATTTTTGACTTAATTTAATTTTCGTACTTAATTTTCAACTTTAAAAGCTTTTACGGAAATGACCATAAATGGAGTTCCAGGAATCTGATTGAGGCGTTCTATCAGTCGATGGAAAGCTAAGTGAGAGAGCTACAACTTTTGTGTTGGAGTCGAAGTCAGATTCAGAGTCATATTTTCCAGAATTTCGTTTGAAGCTGCTGCATTAGTTTTATTTAGTTTTGGGTCATTTAGAATTGGGTATGGGTTATGTATTTGACCCAGTTGGGTTGTAAACGGGTTTTTTAGGTTTTTCTATTTAACCTAGCAGCCGCAACTGTTCAATACACACTTTTTACGATTTTATTTTTTACTTTCGAAGAGATGAATTATGGAGAACTAATTCCAAGGATTAATCTGTTGTGATCGGTTTTCGCCGACACTTTGAGGTTCTTATATTTTCCAATTAATTTATTTCCTTTCAATTCTAATCTTGATATCTTGTTTGCTTAATTAGATTTATCTAAGGTTAGATTGATTTATTTCGATGATTGCATGTTCCTATACTTTAATCGCGTTTGCTTAATTCGCGTATGTTTATCGTGTTTGCTTAATTCACGATTGATATATTTCATCCATTTGCTTAATTTGGAAATTAGGAATATTTATCATATAAAATCAATTACGCTTGTTTGATTGTTATTATAATCGAAAATGAAATAGAGTCCGCTTAGGAATTGAGAATTATTTGGTTCGATGATAAGTTGCCAAATCAAAACAGCAGATTAACCGTTTTAGCTTATTTTGATAATCACTTTTTATTTTAATTGCTTTTTCTTCAAATTAAAATCAACCCCCATTAATCGTTACTATCATTAGTTAATAAGATCAAGAATCCTTGTGAGATGATTCGAGTCATTGTCTCTATACTACGTTTTCAAAAATTACTCGATTTTAATCCGTGCGCGACACGCGGATCAAGCTCCTTGATAAGAAGAGACGAAAAGAGTCGATGATGTCACCGAGGAGGCTGCCCCCATGCAAGTTTCCCTGTCAGTCACCAGGCCTGAGGACTTCTTCATTCCTCGACACCTCTTAAGCACATGATACTTTGTGTCACACAACCCCTGGGAGTTCTATCCATCGGCCATGCTCATATCGAGTGGAGGTTACAATGAGATGACTATTGGATCTGTTAGGCGAAACCTCGAGCATCTGGTTGATTCATCGCCGATTTAACTTTCATCTATCAAAAGAGTCAAGGGGAAATCTCAGCCAATCACTTTCTACAGGGAGGAAATCCTCGATGGATCTCTAAACTCTCATATCCCTTTGTTGATCCGCGCATAGATGGAGAAGACGGATGTGCGTAGAGTACTCGTCGACCAAGGAAGCTCGTCGATATCATGTACACTTCACTCTTTAGAGCATTGAAACCTGACCAGAAAAACCTGTCCCCGTACATTGGTTCTGATTTGCAGGGATTCAACGGGGCCACCTCCAAGCCATGGGGCTACGTCGAGCTAAAGGTCATATTTGGGGAAGGAGATGCCTCCAAAACAATTAGGATATACTTCCTGGTAATTGACTATCCGTCCCTCTACCAATGCATTATGGATAGGCCAACATTGGTTGAAATCATCGCCATCCCTTCAAAGGTCCACCTCAAAATGAAGTATTACACAAAGAAGGGCCACATGGCTACTTTCCATGGGGACATTGAGGCAGCAAGGTGATGCTTTAAAGCAGCGACCAGAGGTCAGAATGTGATAGAGATTGCACCAATGAGCAGCAAACATGCAAGAGACGAAGGCTCTCCAACCGACAAATAAGGTCTCGTGATCGACGTATCTCTAGTCCTCTCTCTCTCTCCTAACATCTAACAACTAAGCTGAGTATGAAGCCTTTCTGGAAGGAATCCGCCTCATAAGGGACATGGGCACCCAAGAAATCAGGATTTACACCAACTCACAACTGGTTGCGTCATAAGTCAAAGGGGAGTATCAAGCAAAGAACGATAATTTAGTCGAATACTTGGTGCTAGTGCAGCGAATGCTCGTACACTTCAAGTCCTGGGACATACAACATATCCCACACGAGCGTAACTCGCGAGAATATGTCCTGTCAAAATTGGTCAGTACGCGAAATAAAGGAGGAAACAAATCCATTATCCAGGAAACGCTTCCTCGTCCTAGCATTGAAAAGCCTCGCGTTATCGTTGACATCAACTGCATAGGTAACAACGGTTGTTGGATGACTCTTGTATTCTAATACTTAACGACCGGTGAATTTCCCGAGGACAAGAAGGAGGCTAGTTCCACTAAACTTTGTGCCTCCTCCTACGTTCATGTGGACGACAAGATGTATCTCCAAGGATTCTCAATCCCAATCCTAAAGTGCGTCGAGGAGGAAAACGTATCTGACGTCTTGCATGAAATACACAAAGGGATTAACGCCCAACATTTAGGTTACATGTCTTTGGCCCGAAAAGCATTACGAGTAGGATACTACTGGCCAACCATGCAGAGCGACGCCAGAGAACACGTAAAGAGGTGCGAAAAATGCCAATGTCATGGAGATATGTACATTTCACCCACAGACATTCTGAAAACAATGTCATCACCATGGTCGTTTGCGTAGTGGGGCTTAGACATCCTCGGACCCTTCACGACGGGTTCTTTCCAAAACAAGTATCTGATCATGGTCATTGACTACTTTACCAAATGGATAGAGGTCGAGGCCCTGGACAAAATCATTGTGTTCAACATTCTACGAGTTTATAAGAGAAACATCCTAGCCAGATTCGGTGTACCACAATCCCTTATAACGGACAACGGCACCCAGTTCACGGACAAGAATTTTCAAGACTTTGTTGCCAAGATAGGAACCAAGCAACACTTCGCATCCGTTGAGCATCCCCGAACAAACGGGAAGGCTGAAGTCGCCAACAGAGTCATTTTACGGGGCCTAAGACGAAGGTTGGGCGAAGCGAAGAAAAGGTGGGTCGAGGAACTCCACATCATGCTCTGGGCCTACCGGACCACCCAACACTCAACTACTGGGGAAACCTTATTCTGAATGACATATGGGACAGAAGCAGTCATCCCCATGGAAATCATAATCCCTAATCATGGATTAAGTTGAGGTATCTTCCTCAGCTTAAGTGTGCTCATCTATTATCCTTCTATTAGGATGGTGTAATGAGTTCACTAATCCTTGATTATGGCTTAAACTCATTACTTAACACTAAACAAAAACCCAAAAACATCTAAGTAATCACAAGTAGGTTAATGATCTTAATCCTACATCATCATGGCAATTAAGTTGGGATGCTTATCTCACACTTAAGTATTCTTATTATCCATGATCAAGGGAGGATATAATGAGTTTACAACCTTTGGTTTAGGCTCAAGCTCATTAACTTATGGCAAACACCAAAAACAATAAAAGACTGAAAACACAAAAAACAAACAATAATCTTCTCCTTCGGGATTCTTTTCTCATCACACTCATTCATAAGTGAGAACTTACTTCTCCCGTCTAATGCAAGACAGTTAGCACTCGAGCCAGACGAGTCATACACTTGAGCATGGACAAGCAGGCAGTTCACAGTCAATTTATCTTTCAGTCTCTTTGAGTCGAACTACGGTGTTCTGACTTCCTCATTGCACACGAGGATACGTAGGTATAACTTAACTGTTATCGAACAAAAGTTTCTTTGTCATCCCCCTCTTTCAACATTCTTTCTAAGCCTTAGTTCCTGAGCAATTCACCCTTTTGAACTGACACCTGTATATTCATTCCTAGCTTTTTCACACAGATATCACATACACTACCCCTTTAAGCACAATCTTTTAAGCGTGGATCCCGTCGAGTACGACAGAAAATCTGGGTGCTAATACCTTCCCAGGTTGTAACCAACCCCCTTTCTCAGTTTCTCATGTTCGCAACTGTCTTATCCATATCGTTTCTAGGTTTATGCAACATTACCTTTCCTTCGGGATAAAAATGCCTAGCTGGCGACTCTATTCAGTTCATTTTCGTTTCTCCTTTCGCCGACTGTTCGTGTCTGTACCCTATCTGACCCAGGTGTCTTTTCGGGGGAGCGACAGCTTGGCGACTCTGCTAGGGAACCTTATATTGTAACCAGGGCTTATGGTTCTTTTTGTGGGTTCCTCCTAGCGCTTGTTTGATTTGTGTTTACGAGGGTGTTATGTGCTACTTGTGCTTATTTATTTCTTTTTGTACAACTTTATTTATTGCTTTCATTTATAGTTTTTATGCATTTCATACTGTCATCATATGTGTTGGATCTGTTGTTTCCTTGGTGGGTGGGGGATCATTGAGTGATTAAGGTTCCATACCGGGGACCTGAGTGACACATAGGATAAAATGGCTTCATATTCTTTCCCATTCCATTTTGGTCTGGTGCGGGAATATGAAACACGATTCAGACATGGGTTTCTTCTTGAAAACTCTGTGCTACGGATTTCCTGTAGTACTAGGGCTCTCTGGGAAGCATGCCAAGTCTGGATGACCTTTTTATGACCTTCAGCATCTGAGATGAATTAAAGGAGGATCTTTTATGGTTATTGTAAACACTGTACCTTCGGGTTAGAAGTGTTTACACTTCTCATAACTGACCCAAGTCTGAGGATCCTTATTCTAGAACATTACATGTGAGGGGGTTGGGACGTTTACAGGTTTGTAGGAACCCTTGGCCTCATCATACCCTATTACCAGTTTTGTTTAAGAATGCACCACTTTGGACAGTTCTTGTGAAACCCTGGATTTGTGACTCTTTATTTGAGTCCCCCACCTGGTTACTGGATTTCTAAGCCTCCATCCGAACTTATGAACACATGGACCCTATCAAGGAAGATAACAGATCCAACACTTGATCATAAACCCTTTACATATCATTCTGCATACATCATTTTTTGCATCATTTAATATTTGCCTATTTGTTTTACAGGGTATCCACCTTATTATCTTTGGTTTGGTTTTGACCCATTCTGCTGCTCAGACTTCTTCAGTTATCTTCTCCAGCACCTTCATCAGTTTGTCTTCATCAGAGATTCCTCTCCAGTCCGTCTTCATCAGAGACCCTTCTCCAGCACCTTCTTCAGTGACCTTTATCAGCAGTTTCTTCACCAACATCCATTATCAGCATGGACACTTCCAGGAAGAGCAACATCACATACCACTTCTTTGAGCCCACTCTGACAGGCATCAGACATATCCAGTCTCTCATTACTCCTGATCATGTCCCATTATTCAGGGAACATTATGGAGGCATATTGGACATGATCATGGACCTGGATGCATCCCAGAGGAGCATGATCCATACTTGCTTGCAGTTTTATGACCCTTCTCTCAGGTGCTTCACATTCCCTGATTTCCAGTTGGGACCTCTGCTAGAAGAATTTTCCATGTTGTTAGGAGTTCCTATCAGGAGAGGGATTCCTTTCAACCCTGAGATGGTTGCTCCCAAGAATGAAGACATAGCTAAGGCATTGCATTTGGAGCCTGCCCTCATTGATCAGAGCATGACCACCAAGGCTGGGGTTCCAGGCCTTCACTTGGATTTCTTGATCTCCAAGGCCACCCTGCATGCTGCAGCAAGAAAGTGGGATGCTGTTTGTGCACTCTTAGCCCTCAGTATATATGGGGTTATCTTGTTTGTAGATGAGCCAAAGTTTGTAAGCAGGAATGCCATTCACCTGTTCTTACTGAGGAACCCAATTCCTACCTTGCTTGGAGACTTCTATTATTCAGTACACCAGAGGAAAGAGAAGCAAAAAGGAAGACTGGTCAGATGTTGTGCTCCCCTCTATTACTCTTGGTTGTTAAGACATTTTCCAAAGTCAGACACTTTCCTGAACCCTCATCAACCAAAGAACTGGGCTAAGAGGTTGATTGCCCTGACATCAGGAGACATCAGATGGTGCACTCAGAGCACCAAGGGCAAAGACATCATTACTAGCTGTGGGCAGTATCCTAATGTGCCTTTGATTGGAGTAAAAGGCTGCATCAACTACAACCCTTTGCTTTTTAAGAGACAATTAGGGTATGCTTTAGTTCATCCTCTAAGAGGGCAAGATTTGACTGAGACCCTCTATTGTCAAATCCAGCACAACTCTGTTGTTGTCAGACAAGCTGCTTGGGCTTGGGACAACATTCAGACTAAAGGAACAACCATCCTTGGAAAATGCAACAATATAGCTTCAGCACAGTATCTTGATTGGTCTCGTACCAGGGCACAGATCACCCGGATGCCATTTACCTTGGAAGATGTGCCTGGACCTTCAACAGTGCAACCAGAAGCTATTGTCAGTTTGGAAGAGTTTGAGAAACTGAAAGAGATGAATACTCAGCACTCTGAAGCCTTGAAGAAGACCCTATGGGAGAGGAATGACAGCCGTCTGGATAATGAGAGGTTAGAGAGGCTCAGGATTGAGCACCTGACCAAGATTGAGAAGACGGATGACTACATCAGGAAGGCTAGGGCAGGGGAATTAGTACTGAAGAATGCTTGCAAGGAAGCAAAGACTCAGAAGGCTAGGGCAGAGCATTATCTAGAGGAGAGCCAGGCTAGGTGGATCAGGATCACTGAGGCCCGTGCACAAGAAGATCAGAGGACTCAAGCTAAGATAGAGCAGCTGGAGGCTAGTGAGAAGAAGAATCAGGAGGCATTATTAGCAGCACAGAAGGAGTTATCTGAATTGAAACTCCAGGCGGGGTTGAAGAGGTCAAAGGATCAGGATAAGCATAAGAAGTTGACCAATGCCATTGCTACCAGGAACCTCCTCATCAGGACTATCACAAAGCACCCAGTAGGTCCAGTGACTTAGGCCCTCCTGAAGGAAGTCAGAGAAGATGACTTTGGATTTGATGTTTGACCCTTTTTGTTTGTACTTCATTTTTGTATTTTCCTTTTGATGATGTATTTTGACCCACCATGGGAATGTTATTGTAATCAAACTTTGTATTTTCACTCTTTGTAATATATATGGTTTGTATTATTGGTGGGCTTTATCTCTCTTTGCAATATCATCAGCATTTCCTCGAGGTCTGGAAAAGTCAAAACCAAAGAACCAAACCGGATACCCTTGGAAGACAAATAGGCATCCTGCATTGCATACTAACATTTTTCTTTGTTTTGTAGGTTTTTGTTTGTTGTTGTTTCTCACTTTGTTGTGGTTTCAGGAAACATTGCTCGCAGAAGAGTGTTCCCAGTCAACAGAATACACCAGTACTCGACAAGAAGCAACCTTCCGGGGCTACAAATGGATCAAGTTCAATAAGACCTGAATGTAGTGAGGGCCCAGATGGCCAATGAAAGGGTTGAGATGAGAAATCAAATGACTCAATTCATGATAGTGGTGACTGGCTTAGCTCAGAGCCAGGAAATACTGAGGGAGTTGTTTGAGCGACAAACTCCTGAGGAACACCATCCAGGTATAGGAGGTACCAGTAACAACGATCACGTGCAACCTCACACTAATCCACCAGAGTTTAGACCTATTTTGAACCCATATATCAATGCCATAAGAAATACTCAGGGTAACACTACTGGAGGAAAGGTCTTGCATGAGGATCCTCAAGAAGAGCAGTTTACTGTAGTCGGGGCTGGAGACGAAGTTTACGACCGTCGGTTGGATGAAATTGCAGAGAAGCTGAGGTCTCTTGAATCCCAAAACTCTCTAGGCTTTGATATCATGGACATGGGACTGGAGGAAGCGGTGAGAATTCCCCACAAGTTCAAACCCCCGTGTTTTGAAAGGTATAATGGCACATCCTGCCCACGCACCCACCTTCAGTCTTTCTTGGGAAGATTAAAAGCATACACCATGGACGAGAAGCTGTGGATGTTTTACTTCGAGGATAGCTTGACAGGGGCATCCCGAGAATGGTACTCCCACTTGACCAGAGCCACAGTAAGAAACTAGAAAGACTTGGCTGAAGCTTTTATCTGTCAGTATCAATATAATCTGGACATGGCTCCAAACATGACCCTTCTAATGGGAATGTCTCAGTCTTCCCGTGAAAGCTTTAGAGAGTATGCCCAAAGGTGGAGGAAACTGGCTGCTGCAGTTCAACCCCCTATGTCTGAAAGGGAGATGGCAGACATGTTCATGAATACTCTCCAGGGTACTTATATTGACAGATTGGCTGCATTTTCTTCCACCAGCTTTGCAGATGTGGTGATAGCTGGGGAAAGGATAGAGAGCCTATTGAAGATGGGAAAGATCTCCGACAACGGTGCCAGTTCAAGCAGTGCAAGGAAGCCATTTTCTGGGCCCCGCAGATCTGGTGAAACAAATTCTATACATATGGGAAGAGGGAGACCTTAATATCTACCCAGAACAGTTGCTGTTGTTACTATCCCCGCTCCACCTCCTCAGTATAATCAACAACCACAACACTTTCCACAACAACAACAGTTTCCGCAACAGAGATCATACAACAATAATAACAACAATCAACAACAACCCCCTTTTCAACAGTGGCCATCTCAGATCAACAGGGTGATTGACCCTATTCCAATGCCATATGCTACACTGCTGCCACAACTCCTAAAGCTCAATCTTGTTGAGTTGAGGACATTGGCTCCACCTGATCCTCAGAACCTTCTGAGAAACTATGATGTCAATGCTAGGTGTGCTTTTCATTCCAACGCACCTGGCCACTCCACGGAAAAATGCAGAGCTCTGCATATGAAGGTCCAGGATCTGGTAGATTCAAAGGCCGTGAACTTTGATCCTCCTCCCAATGTCATGGAAAATCCTATGCCAAGCCACAGTGGGCCAAGAATTAATGCTATAGAGGATGGCTCACCCATGAGTTTAATAGAAGACATTGCATGTATTCAGACACCTCTGGAAGAGGTTAAAGCCCAACTTTTGAAATGCCAAGTGTTTCTAGGTTGTGAGGCCTGTTGTGAATCATGTAAACTTTCCGAGAATGGGTGTACAAGCTTGAGGAATGGCATCAATAGCTTGATCAGAGAAGGCATTCTGCAAATAACAACAACAGTTTCTACAACACCAACAACTCTTTTGTCAACAACAAGTGAATCTTCTACAACTGCAACAACCATTGTTCCTACTGATTCATCTACAACTTCAGCAACTATTTCTTCCTTCACTTCAACAAACAACAGTTCCATTTCATCTCCTTCTACAACTCCAGTAACCACCAACAATGATGTCTCCACAGTTATAATTTATTATGACCCGACAACGGTCCCGAACTCCAGCAACTTTCAACAATCTCAAGAACAGTTTCAACCAAACTTCAATTCATCACCACCAACATCCACAAGAAGTCCTGTCACTATCTTCTATGATCCACAGACAATTATGGTTCCAACTTCTACTGCATTGAGCCCAGTCACTATCACAGTGCTAGGGCCAATTCCATATGATAAAGACAGTGCTGTACCATGGCATTATGGTGCTGACCTTTACTGCAACGGAGAAAAAGTCCTTCTTGATTCTTCAGTTCCTACCCCACAAGTGGACAATGTCGGGGGAGGAGGAGGCTTCACCCGAAGCAGACGCCTCTTCGCGTCACAAGCTCCAAGAACCAATACTGAGGCAGAGGCTACTGCCAAAGCCAAAGGGAAGAGTGTGATACCTGAAGAATCTGCACCAAAAGAGACTCATAAATCATCCTTTGATCAGGATGTGGATGAATTTATGAGGATAATTAAAAGAAGTGACTATAAAGTTGTGGATCAGCTCCACCAGATCCCTTCTAAGATCTCTATACTATCCCTGCTGTTGTGTTCTGAAGCCCATCGGGATGCACTGCTCAAAGTCTTGCACGCTGCCTACGTGCCGGAGGAGATCACAGTGAATCAGCTCGAGACAGTGGTGTCTAATGTTAATACTAGCCATGGGATAGGTTTCACTGATGATGATTTAACCACAGAAGGACATCATCATAACAAAGCTTTGCACATAACCCTGGAGTGCAAAGGAGCTGTACTCTCTCATGTTCTTGTAGACATTGGATCCTCACTCAATGTCTTACCCAAGAAAGCCCTTGTCAAGCTCGAATATGATGGAATAGCTCTCCGACCAAGTAACCTTGTGGTCAGGGCTTTTGATGGCTCCAAAAGATCTGTTCTTGGAGAGGTGGAGCTACCAGTGATAATCGGTCCGCATGTCTTTAAGACTACTTTCTATGTGATGGACATTCAGCCCGCCTACAGCTGTTTGTTGGGTCGACCATGGATTCACGCCGCAGGCGCAGTAACGTCGACCCTTCACCAGAAATTGAAATATGAGTGGGAAGGACAGGTTATCACCATCTGTGGTGAAGAGGACATATTTGTTTGCCATCTGGCTGTATACAAGTATATAGAGATGGATGGTGAAATCCATGAGACTGTGAGCCAAGGGTTTGAGGCCCTGAATGTCAATGAGGCGACGACTGAAGTATTTGCTGCATCCCAGGAGGATAGGATGGGTACTTCAATTGTCTCCTATCCGCAAGCCCGGAAGGTTGTTGAAGACGGTAATGCCCAAGGCTGGGGAAAGCTGTTTCCAGTGGTGAAGAAGGAAGACATATTCGGTTTGGGTTACAGACCATTTCGAAAAGATCAATCAGAGGGTGCAAAAGAGCCCAAGTTCATCAGTGGGGGGATGCTTACCCCAAATGCTGTTAACAACCTGGAAGACGAGGCGGAAATCGACCGCAACCTGGAGAGCTGGATACGTCCAAGGATCCCGAGGCATCAAGTCCTTTACTGGTCTTCCCAGGAAATTATAAGGGTTACTCCTGCAGAGTAATTATTATTTCCTGCTTTTTTCAGCATGCATCAAGTCCTGCATCTTGCCCAAGGTGTCAGGACTCATTTTGTAATAGGGCCATATTGTAATTTTGTGCAAATGGATTAATCAATGAATATAAGACATCTTTTGCAAACGAGTCTCTTTTTCGCTCACTGTCTATTCATTTTTTCACTTTTGTACAAAACAATAAAATGGCAATGTTTTAAAAAAAAATAAACAACTTCATTTTCACTTTTTTCTAAACAAGATTAAAACTGATCACTAAAACGAACAAATCTCAACCCTTGCAGAAATTATCCTCCAGATTGCACCAACAACAGAACGGCTATGACCTTGTATGACTTCGACAATCCAATTAATCAAGCTGATGAGGGGGTTGAAGAAGACTATGAGCTACCAGAAGAGTTAGCCAGGTGACCACTCCTCATCAGGAGGAGGTTGAAACAATTAATCTTGGCACCAAAGAAGACTTAAAAGAAGTAAAAATTGGGGCCAGTCTGCAGGCTTCAGTAAAGGAACAACTCATCGACATGCTTTGAGAATACGTTGACGTCTTTGCTTGGTCCTATCAAGACTTGCCAGGTCTTGACACTGACATCGTTATGCACAAGCTTCCTTTGGAAGAAGATTGTCCTCCAGTAAAACAGAAGCTACGCCGTACTCGCCCAGACATGGCCATGAAGATTAAGGAAGAAGTACAAAAACAGTGGGACGCCGATTTCCTTACCGTAACTAGTTACCCGCCGTGGGTTGCTAATATTGTACCTGTGCCTAAGAAGGATGGCAAAGTATGGATGTGTGTGGATTACCGGGATCTGAACAGAGCTAGCCCGAAGGATGATTTCCCATTACCTCACATTGATGTATTGGTCGACAACACAGCTCAGTTCTCGGTGTTTTCCTTCATGGATGGTTTTTCAGGGTATAATCAGATCATAATGTTACCCGAAGACACGGAGAAGACTACCTTCATCACACCTTGGGGCACATTTTGTTATAAGGTAATGCCCTTTGGACTGAAGAATGCCGGTGCAACTTATCAACGGGCTATGGTAATGTTATTTCACGATATGATCCATAAAGAAATTGAATGCTACGTGGATGACATGATTGCCAAGTCCCTCACTGAAGAAGATCATCTGGTGAATCTGCTGAAGTTGTTTAAGCGTCTGACAAAATACCAATTGAAGCTAAACCCCAATAAATGCACATTCGGGGTACGGTCCGGTAAACTGCTGGGATTTATCGTAAGTGAAAAGGGAATTAAAGTTGATCCTGACAAAGTCAAAGCCATTCAGGAGATGCTTGCACCTAGGACTGAAAAGGAAGTTAGGGGGTTCTTAGGTAGATTAAACTACATATCGAGGTTCATATCTCACCTTACTGCAACCTGTGAACCCCTGTTCAAATTGTTAAGAAAGGAACAAACGGTCAGGTGGAACGAAGATTGTCAGAAGGCTTTTGACAAGATCAAGGAATACCTACAAGAACCTCCAATTCTTATGCCTCCAGTTGAAGGAAGACCTCTAATAATGTACCTGACAGTATTAGAAGGATCAATGGGGTGTGTGTTGGGCCATCATGACGAGTCTGGTCAAAAAGAGTATGCAATATACTACCTAAGCAAAACGTTTACTGACTGTGAACAACATTATTCACTGCTCGAGAAAACTTGTTGTGCTTTAGCGTGGGCTGATCGCCGACTAAGACAGTATATGTTGACTCATACTACTTTGTTGATCTCAAAAATGGACCCCATCAAGTACATATTTGAGAAGCCAGCACTTACCAGAAGGGTTGCAAGATGGAAAATGATTCTGATAGAATATGACATTCAGTACACATCTCAAAAGGCCATTAAGGGCAGTGTACTATCTAACTACCTGGCTGAGCAACCCATTGATGATTACCAGCCCATGAGATTTGACTTCCCTGATGAAGACATCATGTTCCTAAAAGCAAAAGATCATGAAGAGCCTGTTCACATTGAAGGGCCTGACCCAGAAGAAGAATGGACTATGATATTTGATGGGACTGTCAATATGAATGGTCGTGGAGTTGGTGCAGTGCTTATTACACCTAAAGGAGTTCATATGCCTTTCTCGGTAAAAATCACCTTTAACTGCACTAACAACGAAGCTGAATACGAAGCTTGTATCATGGGTCTTGAGGAAGCCATTGACCTCAGGATCAAGACTTTAACTGTATTCGGAGATTCAGCTTTGGTAATCAATCAGACCAACGACAAATGGTATACTCACCAAGAGCATCTGATTCCGAACAGTGACTACACGGGGAGATTATTGACTTTCTTCACCACAGTCAAACTTGAGTATATCCCTTGAGACAAAAATTAGTTCGCAGATGCTTTAGCTACCATTTACTCCATGATTAAGATTCAAATTGCAAATCATGTGCCTCGGATTTCAGTATCCAGACTAGACCGACCAGCATACGTATTCTCCGTGGACATTACAAAAGATGACAAGCCTTGGTTCCATGACATAAAATGCTTCTTAGAAGATCAAACATACCCACCTAGGGCATCATCCAATGATAAGAAGACATTAAGAAGGCTGGCTGGCAGTTTCTTCCTCAATGCTGATGGTTCATTATACAAGCGAAACTTTGATATGGTTCTGCTCAGATGTGTTGACAAGAAAGAAGCAGACTTGCTGATGCACGAGGTGCATGAAGGATCTTTCAGTACCCATGCTGGAGACATGAAATGGCTAAGAAATTATTACGATCAGGTTACTATTTGTCGCTCCCACCAAATGACACCTGGTCAGAAGGGGTACATACGCGAACGATAGGTGAAAGAGAAAGAAATGAAAAGAGTCGCCAGCTAGGCATTTTTATCCCGAAGGAAAGGTAATGCTGCATAAACCTAGAAAGAAATGGATAAGACGGTCGCGAACCAGAGAAACTGAGAAAGGGGGTTGGTTACAACCTGGGAAGGTATTAGCACCCAGATTGTCCGTCGTACTCGACGGGATCCACGCTTGAAAGTCTGTGTTTAAAAGGGTAGTGTCAGTGCTATTTGTGTGCAAAATTTGGAAAAGAATGTACAAGTGTCAGTGCAAAAGAAATGTGAAGTGAAATAAAAGAGTGTCAGTATAAGGAAAGAATGTGAAGCTCAAGGCTATGAGGCTTGAAGAATAATGCTGGAAGGAGGGGGAATATACAGATACTTTTGTTCGATAACTGTTAAGTTATGCCTACGTATCCTCTCGTGCAATGAGGAAGTCAGAACACCGTAGTTCGACTCAAAGAGACTGAAAGATAAATTGACTTGTGAACTGCTTACTTGTCTATGCTCAAGTGTATGACCTGTCTGGCTCAGGTGCAAACTATCTTGCATTAGACGGAAGAAGCGCGTTCTCGTTTGTGAGTGAATGAGGTGAGAAAAGAATCCCGGAGGAGACGATTATTGTTTGTTTTTGGGTTTTTCAATCTTTTATTGCTTTTTGAAGTTTGTCATAAGAAAATGAGCTTAAGCCTAAACCAGGGGTTAGTAAATTCATCACATCCTCCCTCTGATTAGGGGTAATGAGAATACCTTAAGAATGAAGTAAACACCTCACACTTAGTTACCATGATGTAGGATTAAGATCATTAACCTACTTGCATTTATTTAGATGTCTTTGATGTTTTTGTTTAGTGTTAAGTAATGAGTTTAATCCATAATCAAAGATTTAATGGACCCATTACACCATCCTAATAGAAGGATAATAGATGAGAACATTTAAGCTGAGGAAGGCTCCTCAACTTAATCCATGATTAGGGATTAACCTCATGACAAAACAAAACCTTTATTCAAGTGGATTTTAGTTAATGGCAAGGTTAAGAAGTGAATTTTGTGGTTTGTAAGACAGCTTGAGGGGGACTTATCAATTAACACTAGGGTGAGTCCTTCTTAACCAATTAAGGAAGAATTAGAACCCTAATGCAAGGCCCAAGTTACAAGCTTGATGTCTTAGTGATTATTAGGTGGATTGATTAAAGGAATTAAACACATTAAGGGTTTAACACTTAGGATTAAAGTTATACACTCCATCCTAATAGAAGGATGCAGGCATAACCTTAATCACAAAGCCTTAAAACCTTTAAGGTTTAATCCTTGATTATGAGATGAGAAGAGAAGACACAAAGATGACACAAAGGTAAAACTAATGGGAGACTAATCAAACCCTAATTGTGATCATGCTTGGGTGTTCCTAGGGTTTATGAAGCTTTCAAGAAGATCTTCAAGAGAGCCTCCAAGGAAGAAGCAGGATGAAAGGAAAAGAAGCAGCAAGAAGCAAGACAACTTACTTCACTTAAGAAGATAAGTTGCTTGAAGAAAGAAAGTGAAGAAGGAACATGAATGAGCAAGCTCACTCTAATACACAGGTAAAAATGCAGCAATGAATGCATAAGAAAGATGAGAAGAGATTATGAGAAGTGAAGGCAAATTCACTTCTCAAACACTTACCACCTGAAAAGTTAGCAACAAGAAATGAAATGAAATGTAAATGAGATGAAATGCAAAGATGCAAACCAAAACCAGAAGCATGTTTATGATGCTAATGATGCAAAGAGATGGCACAAATGTATGTTTTGAGATGGAGATGATCATACAAAGGATGAGAATGTAAATGAGACATGTAAGAAGCATGAAAGTTCATGAAAATTTATGAAATGCAATGGATGCAAAACATGGTAAATGGATGATGCAATGATCAAACATGATTCTAATATGCCCTAAGATGTCTTACATGTCATTTGGATGCACAAAATGTCATGGCAAGTTCATGTATGCAAGCATATGAAGAATGAATTCAAATGAAGGCAAAAATTAGGGCTTATGTACAAGATGCAATGCAAAATTCAAAATCAGAAGCAAAGCATGAGATAAAAAATTGAAAATGGGATCAAAGGAACCCTAAACCTATATAAGTTCACTGCCCAAAGGGGAAGGTCAAAAGCTAAACCCTAAAGGACCTATGATTTTTCTAAGTTTGCTAGGGTTTTAAGGTACCTCTCAAAGAAAAATTCAAAACAAATAAAAAATGAAAGATAAATTCAAGCCAATTTTATCCTAGAAACTACATGATATGTGGAATGCAATGCAAAAAGAACCATTATCAAACTCTTCATGGTTAGGCAGAAAAGATTTTTCTAAATTAGGGTCAAAATATTGATTTTAAAGAACCCTAAATCAAAAGAAAAATGTCAAAATGTATCAAGAACCTAAAATACATTTGTATGAATGGTTTGATAATGTCTCTAAATGGGTCAAGATGCAATGTGATTTTTTTGGTGATTTTTAGAAACTTAAATGGTATTTTAATTAATTAATTTCCATTAATTAATTAAAATAAACATTTAAATATTTTAAAAATACAAATTTTATGCAAAAAATAAAATAAAAATTATTTTCAGAATGAGAAAAATATTTAGAATCATGATGCAAAAAATGAAATTATTTGAAAGTGTTTTACTATTTTTAATAAAATGATAAAGAAAATGCAAATTAAATGAAAATTAAATGAATTTAAATGGAAGTCAACTAATCCAAGGGCCATGGTTTGAAGTCATATTGGAGGGAATTGACTTCGCGCGTAATCCAAGGGCCAGAATTCAAACTACGCTAATTATGATTAGAGCCCTAATCTGAACCCTAATTACTCTCAGGTGACCGGAACAGTGTTCCGGTCATCTTCTCCGGCTAGCCAAACATGCTATCTCACCTAATACGTAACCCAAGCCCTCAAACTTTCCAGAAATGATCCTCACATCACTCCCAACAAGAATCAAACAACAAAAATCATTTATTTACCATCAAGAACATGAATCGAAGCAAAACGGAAAATACATCAAAAGTTTCAGAAGCTTCATACATGCTTGTTTCTCAATCATTTTCAAAAGTAAAGACATCATGATCATCAGGAGAGCATATAGAAACAGTTAGGAACTTAAAATGAAGGTTCTGGATAAGTAAATTCCATGGCTACCTGAAGTGAAGCTTTTGAAAATGGCACTGGCTGGCTGTTTCTTTGCCTCAAATCAACTCCAATGATCCTCCTGAAGAGTTTGTGATGCTTGGTTGGAGTTTATATGGCCTCTAAGTGGTGTTGGCTGAAACTCAGTTCAAGAGATGTGAAAATCGTGTTTTTGATACAAGGTGTTTCAAGGCAAAATGAAGGGTGGGAAATGATCAGTGATGAATGTGGAGTTGAATGGTGGAAAAAGTTTGGAGATTTGTTGGCTGAGTTGTGCGTTTCGAAGGGAAATGCATAAGAGAGGATTTTTGTGAATGCTGAGTTCTTGGAAGTTTTTGCTTGTGTCGTGTTATGTGTTGGGTTGCTTGAGGTCCACATATCAATCCTTGATAGGTCAGAGAGTTGTTGTGGAGCAGTGTGATTGGTATGGAGCAAAATGCATAAAGTCCACAAAGTTGTCTTTGGAGGTATGGGCTCATGGCAGGCCAAAGACAATGGGCTGTCCTGCTCAGCTGACTTTAGGGAGATCCATGGAATTGGCTTTGAGGTAATTCAGCAAGAGGGAAGAAAGTTATGGGGTGTTTTGCAATTATGTGATGTTTTGGCCCCTTTGAAATATCTTGATGATCAAGGCATGAAACTTGAGATTTCCTTGGGCAATTCTGAATTATAGGTCATGTACTATGTTTGTGTAATGGTTAGAAGTGTGTTTGAAGTCACAAAATACTTTGGCAAGTGGTTTTGCAAGTTTCCCTCTTTGGCACATAAGTGAAATTTAAGTGATTTTTCCCAACTTTGCAAGGCCATAACTTGAGTTCTATGATGAACTAGATCAAGTTCTTGTACTTTTTGAAAAGGGAATGATCCAATCTACAACTTTCATGACCAAGAATTTTTCATTTGAAGCATTTTTGAATCAAAAAGAGGAGGTTGAAAAACTTTCCCAAAATGGCAAGTTTGCATTACAAGTCACTTTCCCAAAATGGAAACTTTGCAAATGGCTTGAAATTCTTCAATTTTGTGAACTTCTAACTTCTTCTAAGATCAAATAAAGATCATATACACCCAAAATGATGGAGAAGACCCTTTGGTTGGATGACTGGGGGCCTCAGATGCCCTGATTTTACACTGACTTGTTCAAGAAGTTATCTATTGATCAAATGCCTTCCCCATTGAATTTCTTCATGAAAATGGTATGCATGATCCTTATATCATATAGAGACCAATGGAAACAAGAATGACCAAAAAATTTGGAGTTATGGCCTCTGAAACCAAGACCCTAATTTTAGGTCATCTGTGTAGTTAATCCTGGCTCTACTTCCATGCCTCCTCAATTCTTGTGATTTTCTGACTTTCTTGATCTTGGGAGGATATAATATGATGCTTGAACATACATGGACCCTCTTGAGATGATTGAAGACCTTTGAAGTGGCTCAGATGGCTCAAGAATTGCTCAGATCACAAACCCTAGATGCAGATGACCTTGAACCAATGCAGTGAAGCAAAAATGTAATATGAGATGATATGTTTGAACTTATGCAAAATGAAAAGATCATAAGCCATTGTGAAATGAGTGATTGCAAATTTGGGGTGTTTACAGCTGCCCCTATTCAAGCATGAGTTAGCTGTGCAGGATGTAAGCGACGACTTAACAGACAAACAAGATAACTTGTGGTTGAATATCAAAGACAGTCCAAAATTTGCGCTCACGGGGGAAAAAGAAAGGGGATATAAATTGTATAAGGAAGCAAAGTATGATTATAAAGTGCGGGCGACGGAGGACGACCGTCGGGCAGGGGACGACTGCTGGGGATGAAGCAATAACGGGGACGACCGACATGCTGGGGAAATGAAAAGATTATGATGGGGACGACCATCAAATACAGTAACAAGGCTCTTTGGGGATTAAAGGTAAATGATGGGGACGACCATCGGGTTGAAGAAATAAATGATGAGGGACGGTCATCAAGGGTGAAGGACGATCACCTAGCAGGGGACGGCTGCTCCGTTGGGGATAAGATGAGGAACGGTCATCTAAGGTGAAGGACGATCACCTGGCAAGATACGGTTGCCGAAGGTACCACGACATAGGACGAATGCCGGATAGAAAGAGGTCGATGATGGGGACGACCATTGGATAATCATGATGAATGACGATCATCAAGAGGTGAAGTACGATCACCTGGAAGGATACGGCTACTCTCAGGGTTTATCATGACATAGGACGAATGTCAGATAACAAAATCAATGATGGGGACGACCATCAGATAAAATGATGAAGGACGATCATCAAGAGGTGAAGGACGATCACTTAGCAGGGCACGGCTGCTAAAACATCACGACATAGGACGAATGTCGGATAAGAAAAGGGTTCCAATAATGGAGACCCCACTAGGGGAAAGATGAAGGACGATCACTCGGCAGGGTACGGCTGCCGGAAGTATCATGACATAGGACGAATGTCAGATAGAAAGGAAATAATTTCGCTGGAGAATCTTCTGGGGGAATGACAAACACAGACGAGTGTCTAAAGAGTGTATAGGTATTTGTTTGTAGAGAACGTTCGGGCGACTTTACTGGGGAGTGATGACACGGACGAGTGCCAAAGGAGCATATATCTGTATTTTGAGAGTGCAAAGGGGACGCTTTGGCTTTTTGCTGGGGGATTTGAGAGGTATTCGTATATCACTGATGTGGTATTGCCGGTATTTATAGGTGACTTGGTTCGAACCTGACTTGTGATTATGCAATATGTTTGATTTTTGCCGTAATGCTCCGTATTAGATGGAATGCTACGCTTTGGGGAAAATGATGCGAATGCTATGATTATGCAAAGATACCGATCCGGGATTCGGATCCCGTTGCTTGTGGAGATCTCTGGCTGATCTGCTTGGAGGGAATGTCCCAGCTGGGAATGAGATCATTTGGTAGATCTAATATATATATGACTCTATTTGGGGGAATAAGTCACTAATAGACCTATTCTTGGTGATGAGGAGCCCAACTGGGGTATGTGGAAGCTTTCGTTACTTTGTTGTGAGGTCTTCAGATATTGCTTTTCTGGATAGAGGTTGAGACTCTGCGGGGAGGGGATTCCCTGTCTAACACTTGGCTAAGGAGGAATGATCACTGAACGACCTTCCTAGAGATTTTTGTGATACTGCTGAAGATGATTGTAGCCTGGCAACTTAGCTGGGGAGAAGGCATCCCTGGTGCTATTTGGGAGATGTGTTGAGTAAATAGTGATTCGGCAGCTTGCTGGGAAGAAGCTTTCATGCCCCATGTTGTACTTTGACTGCCTGCAATCCTGTATGACGAAGAAATGTAGAAGTATCCCGAGGTATCCCTTATTGGATTCCATCATAGGAGTTTAGACACTCCCGGGAGCAAATATATTTCCTGTAAGCATGCAACTTTAGAAAAGACGCATCTATATTCATGCAAACAAGGATATCGAACATTTTTGCAAATAAAATAAAATGTACGAGACCAAATATGACTTAAAATCTGATTTTATTAATTTGTGTGCCCTGAATTGGCAAGTACAGTCAAAGAAACAGATCCCCTGAAATGAGGAGATCGTTACAAATTGAGAAACAAAAAGATGCTGGCAATGTTGATGACGCTTCAGTGCGTTTCCCTTTCGCTATGACTTGTATGACATTGACGTTCTTCTCATCCTGCTTTTGAAGAAGGTTGGTTCTGACCGATGCTTGAACCTTTCGAAGCTTGACATGTTGTAAGTGATACAGACGAATTCAGAATGCAATTGTTAGCTTATTCCCTTATTTTGCGTGGACGCCCTTTCGGGTTTTCAATCCACCGGGATACCCATTTTTGCCTGAGCTGTCCAATGTGGCTTTTCAACTCAACGGCTGTACATTTATTTATTTATTTTCCCTTATTTTTGCCCAAGTCTTTTTATTCTGTTTTTGACTCGCTGGGATGCCCTATTTTTGCCTGGACTTACATTCTGTTTTTACGTCCAGCGGGTCATTTTATGCGAAGTATTTTTTAACTGCATCTGAATTCACAGGGGACAGGAAGTCTTCACCATCCATAGTACTGAGCATCAGTGCTCCACCAGAGAAAACTTTCTTTACTATGAATGGACCATCGTAATTCGGAGTCCATTTGCCCCTGTGGTCTGTATGAGGAGGAAGGAGTCTTTTCAACACAAGATCTCCTACTTGGTATTCCCGAAGCCTGACTTTCTGATCGAAGGCTTTCTTCTTTCTTTTCTGATATAACTGCCCATGACAGATTGCAGTCAATCTCTTCTCTTCGATCAAATTCAGCTGATTGTATCGGGATCGGACCCATTCTGCTTCATTCAGTTTAACATCCATTAGTACCCGCAGGGAGGGTAATTCAACTTCAACAGGTAGGACTGCCTCCATACCATACACAAGCTGATACGGTGTTGCCCCAGTGGATGTTCTGATTGATGTACGGTACCCATGCAAGGCAAATGGTAGCATTTCATGCCAGTCTTTATAGGTGACCACCATCTTCTGCACAATCTTCTTGATATTCTTGTCAGCTGCCTCTATAGCGCAATTCATCTTTGGCTTGTAAGGAGAAGAATTGTGGTGTTGGATCTTGAAGTCCCGACACAGTTCTGCCATCATTTTGTTGTTCAAATTGGAACCATTATCAGTAATGATTCGCTCGGGCACTCCATACCGACAAATGATATCTCTTTTCAGGAATCGGGTTACCACTTGCCTGGTGACGTTTGCATATGAAGCTGCTTCAACCCACTTGGTAAAATAGTCAATGGCTAACAGGATGAATCTGTGGCCGTTTGAAGCAGTCGGTTCAATCTTGCCAATCATATCAATTCCCCACATGGAAAAAGGCCAAGGTGAAGACATCACATTCAAAAGATTCGGAGGCACATGCACTTTATCTGCATAAATCTGGCATTTATGGCATTTCCTGGCATAAGCACAACAATCTGCATCCATTGTGATCCAGTAATAGCCTGATCTTAACAACTTTTTAGCCATTGCATGTCCTCCAGCATGGGTACCAAAAGATCCTTTGTGCACCTCGTGCATGAGCAAGTCTGCCTCTGTCTTATCAACACATCTGAGAAGTACCATATCAAAGTTTCTCTTGTACAAGGAACCATCAGTATTCAAGAAGAAACTACTAGCTATCCTTCTTAATGTCTTCTTGTCATTGGAAGATGCCCCAGGGGGGTATGTTTGATCCTCTAAGAAGCATTTGATGTCATGAAACCAAGGCTTATCATCTTTAGCAAGGTCTACTGAGAATACGTATGCTGGTCTATCAAGTCTGGATACTGAAATTCGAGGAACAAAGTTGGCAGCTTGAACTTTGATCATTGATGAAATGGTAGCTAGGGAATC
Source organism: Lathyrus aphaca (assembly GCA_963966055.1). NCBI lineage: Eukaryota > Viridiplantae > Streptophyta > Magnoliopsida > Fabales > Fabaceae > Lathyrus > Lathyrus aphaca. Next base: position 294,912,611 of record OZ014521.1, on the reverse strand, counting down.
TACAAACTGATTTTCATCTCGAGGGATATACTCAAGCTTGACTGTAGTGAAGAAAGTAAGCAACCTCCTTGTATAGTCCCGGTAAGGTATCAGATGATCCTGGTGAGTGTACCATTTGCCGTTGGTTTGATTGATTACCAGAGCTGAATCTCCGAACACAGTTAAAGTCTTGATCCTGAGGTCAATGGCTTCCTCAAGACCCATAATACAAGCTTCGTATTCATCTTCGTTGTTAGAGCAGTTAAAGGTGAGTTTTGCCGAGAAAGGCATGTGAACTCCCTTAGGTGTAATGAGTACTGCACCAACACCACGACCATTCATATTAACAGCCCCATCAAACATCATTGTCCATTCTTATTTTGGGTCAGGCCCTTCAGTGTGAATGGGCTCTTCATGATCTTTTGCTTTTATGAACATGATGTCTTCAACAGGGAAGTCAAATCTCATAGGCTGGTAATCATCAATGGGTTGCTCAGCAAGATAATCAGACAATACACTTCCTTTGATGGCTTTCTGAGAGGTGTACTGAATATCATATTCCGTGAGGATCATTTGCCATCTTGCAACCCGTCCGGTAAGTGTTGGCTTCTCAAAAATGTACTTGACTGGATCCATCTTAGATATCAATAAAGTAGTGTGGGTCAACATATATTGTCTTAGTCGGCGAGCAACCCACGCTAAAGCACAACAAGTTTTCTCGAGCAGTGAATAACGTTGTTCACAGTCGGTAAACTTTTTGCTTAGGTAGTATATTGCATACTCTTTTCGACCAGACTCGTCATGCTGGCCCATCACACACCCCATTGATCCTTCTAATACTGTCAAGTACATGATTAGAGGTCTTCCTTCAACTGGAGGCATAAGGATTGGAGGCTCTTGTAAGTATTCCTTGATTTTGTCAAAATCCCTTTGGCAGTCTTCATTCCACCTGACCGTTTGTTCTTTTCTCAACAACTTGAATAAGGGCTCACAGGTTGCTGTAAGGTGAGATATGAACCTCGAAATGTAGTTCAATCTACCTAAGAACCCCCGAACTTCTTTCTCAGTCTTTGGTGCAGGCATTTCTTGAATGGCTTTGACTTTATCAGGGTCAACTTCAATCCCTCTCTCGCTTACAATAAATCCCAGCAGCTTACCGGATCGCACCCCGAATGTACATTTGTTGGGGTTCAACTTCAGTTGGTATCTCCTCATACGCTTGAATAGCTTCAACAGATTCACCAGGTGGTCTTCTTCTGTGAGGGACTTGGCAATCATGTCATCTACATAACATTCGATTTCCTTGTGGATCATGTCATGGAATAATGTTACCATAACCCGTTGATAAGTGGCACCAGCGTTCTTCAGTCCGAATGGCATCACCTTATAACAGAATGTGCCCCAGGGTGTGATGAAAGTTGTCTTCTCCATGTCTTCAGGTGACATTTTGATATGATTATATCCTGAAAATCCATCCATGAAGGAGAACACCGAGAACTGAGCCGTATTGTCGACCAATACATCAATGTGAGGTAAAGGGAAGTCGTCTTTTGGACTGGCTCTGTTCAGGTCCCGGTAATCCACACACATCCTTACCTTGCCATCCTTCTTAGGCACAAGTACAATGTTAGCAACCCACGGCGGATAGCTAGTTACAACAAGGAAACCGGCGTCCCACTGTTTTTGTACCTCCTCTTTTATCTTCATTGCCATATCCGGGCGAGTACGGCGCAACTTCTGTTTTACTGGCGGACAGTCTTCTTTCAGAGGCAGCTTGTGCATAACAATGTCGGTGTCCAACCCTGGCATATCCTGATATGACCAAGCAAAAAATCCACATACTCCCGAAGCATGTCAATAAGTTGCTCTTTTACTGAATCTTGCAGACAGGCCCCGATCTTAACTTCCTTCAAATCTTCTTCTGTACCAAGATTAACCGTCTCAACTTCCTCTTGATGAGGAGTGATAACCTTCTCCTCTTGTCTCAACAACCTGGCTAATTCTTCAGGTATCTCATAATCTTCTTCAACCCCTTCATCGGCTTGATTAATCGGATTGTCAAAGTCATACGAAGTCATAGCAGTGTTGTTGTCGGTGCAGTCTGGAGGGTATTCTCTGAAAGGGTTTAGATTTGTTCATTTTAGTGATCAGTTTTATCTTGTTTAGAAAAAAAAGGAAAATGAAGTTGTTATTATTTTTGAAAAACATTGCCATTTTATTTTTGTACAAAAAATAAAAAATGAAAAATAGTGAGCAAAAAAAAAGAAAAGACTCATTTGCAAAAGATGTCCCGATATTCATTAATTGATCTTTGCACAAAATACAAGATGGCCCGATTACAAAATGAGCCCTGACATCTTAGGCAAGATGCAGGACTTGATGCATGCTTAAAAACAGGAAATAATAATTACTCTGTGGGAGTAACTCTTATAATTTCCTGGGAAGACCAGTTTGAGACATGGATCCCCGGGATCCTTGGACGTATCCCGCTTTCCAGGTTGTGCTCGTCTTCTGACTCATCTTCCAAACTATTCACAGCATCCGGGGTGAGCATTCCCCCGCTGACAAACTTGGGCTCCTTTGCAGCCTCTGGTTGATCTTGTCGAGTTGGTCTGTAACCCAACCCGAATCGGTCCTCTTTCTTCTCAACGGGCAACAGCTTGCCCCAGCCCTTGGCGGTACCTTCCTCAACAACCTTCCGGGCTTGTTGATATGATGTGATGGAGGTCCCAGACACAGCAAATGTTTCATTAATATTAAGGGCCTCAAACCCTTGACTCATGGTTTCATGGATATCCCCATCCATTTCAATGTATTTGAAAGTAGCCAGCTGGCTAACGAAGATATCCTCCTCCCCACAAATGGTAATGACTTGGCCCTCCCACTCGAATTTTAACTTCTGGTGAAGGGTTGACGTCACGGCGCCAACGGCGTGTATCCATGGTCTACCCAATAGACAACTGTAGGCAGGCTGTATATCCATCACAAAGAAGGTCATTTTGAAAACCTGTGGGCCAATCATTATTGGTAACTCTATCTCTCCCAGAACTGATCTTTTAGAACCATCAAAGGCTCTCACTACCAGGTTGCTTGGGCGCAGTGCCAATCCTTCATGCTCCAGCTTCACAAGGGCGTTCTTGGGTAGGACATTGAGTGATGACCCTGTGTCTACCAATACATGAGAAAAGACTGCACCCTTACACTCCAAGGTAATGTGAAAAGCCTTGTTGTGATTGCGACCTTCCGTTGTCAGATCAGTGTTGGTAAATCCTAGTCCATGACTAGCGTTGACATTTCCAACCACGACCTCTAACTGATTGAAAGTAATCTCCTCCGGCACATAAGCTGCATGCAGGACTTTCAATAGTGCGTTCCGATGAGCCTCGGAGCACATTAGCAAGGATAGTATGGAGATTTTGGAAGGTGTTTGGTGAAGCTGGTCTACCACCTTATAATCGCTCTTTTTGATGATTCGCATGAATTCATCAACCTCTTGATCAAAAGGAGTCTTCAAAGCTTATTTAGCAACTTGTTCTTCTTGCACCATGCTCTTCCCTTTTGCCTTAGCAGCAGCTTCTGCTTCAGCAATGGGCCTTGGTATTTGCGAGGCAAAGAGACGTCCGCTTCTAGTGAAGCCTCCACCTCCCCCTACATTGTCTATCTGAGGTGAAGAAGTTGATGATTCTAAAGTTATTTTCTGCCCCTCGCAGTATAGATCTGAGCCATAATGCCAAGGAATGGCATTATTGCTTTCGTAAGGAACTGGTCCAGGAACTCGTCCGTGTCATATCATCTCCCCGCAGATATAAGAAACACCCTCCTTGAATTCTCAAATACAGATACCTACATACCCTTTTGACACCTGTCCGTGTCACCCTTCCCCAGCAAGGTTTCCAAAACACTTGCTGCAAACCTAACACTCCTTTATTATATACTTTTCTCGACACTCGTCTGTGTCATCCTATCCCCACAAGTTGCCGGAACACCTTTTACACTCTCACCTACAAATTTTTGTAAATGTTTGACACTCGTCTGTTTCATACATTCCCCAGCAAGTTAAGCACTCGTACGTGTCTTGTTCACACTTCACCAACAAATCAATATTCACTCACACTTATACAGAAGATACTCGTCTGTATCTTGTATATATTATCATTTCCCCACAGATTCGACACTCGTCCGTGTTCTTTGTTAACCAGTCAGTACTCGTCCGTATAAACATCACTGAACACGCGTCAGCATTTGTTTCTATCGATACTCGTCCGTATCATGGTCCTAAGGATGCTCGTCCGCATCTTTAATTTATAAACAGCGTCAAACACTTATACCTTTTTGAGCATAAACACTCGTCCGTGTTTACCATTCCCCAGCAGAACAACTTTTCTTCTATTCGACATTCGTTTTATGTCGTGATACTTTCGGCAGCCGTCCCTTGGCAGGTGATTGTCCCTCATCTTTGGATGACCGCCCCTCATCCTTTCCCCAGCGGAGTCTCCATTATTGGAACCCTTTTTCTATCCGGCATTCGTTCTATGTCGTGATATTTAGCAGCCGTCCCCTGCTAGGTGATCATCCTTCACCTCTTGATGATCGTCCTTCATCATGCTTATCCGATGGCCGCCCCCATCGTTGATCTTGTTATCTGACATTCGTCATATGTCGTGATAAACCCTCGAGAGCAGTCGTACCCTGCTAGGTGATCGTCCCTCACCTCTTGATGACCGTCCTTCATCATGCTTATCTGATGGTCGTCCCTATCGTCGACCTTTTCAATCCAACATTCATCCTATGTCGTGATAAAGAGAAGCCGTCCCCTGCTAGGTGATCGTCCTTCACCTTTGATGACCGTCCCTCATCATTATTTCATTTATTCTTTGAACCGATGGCCGTCCCCATCGTTGTTTACTTTACTTTGCAAACCTGATGGTCGTCCCCATCGTTGCCTTTACTTTAATCCCCAAAGAACCTTGTTACTTTACTTAATGGCCGTCCCCATCATGATCTTTTTATTTCCCCAGCATGTCGGTCGTCCCCATCATTGCTTAGTTTACCGTTTTATCTCCAGCAGTTGTCCTCTGCTCGGTGGTCGTCCTCCATCGCCTTCATTTGATAATCATACTATACTGTCTTTTACAATTTATATCCCTTTTCTTCTTCTCCCCAGCGAGTGCAAGTTTTTGACTGTCTTTGGTATTCAACCACAAGTTATCTTGTTTGTCTGTTAAGCCAGGCGCTTACATCCTGCACAGCTAACTCATGACTTGAATAGGGGCAGCTGTAAACACCCCAAATTTTCCTCACTAATTTCACACCATGGCTTGTGATCCTTCATGTTTGCATAAGCATAAGCATACCATCTCATATTGCATTTTTGTTTCACTACATAGTTCAAGTTCATCTGCATCTAGGGTTTGTGGTCTGAGCAATCCAAGGATCCATCTGAGCCACTCCAAGGGCCTACAAGTTTTCCAAGAGGGTCCATGTGTGTTCAATCATCATATTATATCCCTCAAAGTTCAAAGAAGCCAAGAAATCACAAGAACTGGCAAGGCATGGAAGCAGAGCTAGGGTTTTCACTGCACAAATGACCAAAATTAGGGTTTTGGTTTCAGAGGCCTTGACTCCAAATATTTTGGTCATTCTTGTTTCTAATGTTCTTAAGATGTTATAAGGATCATATGTACCAAGTTTGATGAAGAAATTCATTGTGGAAGTCATCTGTTCACTGGGTAACTTCTTGAGCAAGTCAGAGCAAAATCAGGGCATCTGAGACCCCTAACAATGGAACCAAAGGGGTATTTTCATCAAATTGAAGTTATATGATCTTTATTTGATCATTGAAGTGCTTGGAAGTTCACAAAATTAAAGAAATTTGAGCTAAACCAAAAGTTGCCAAAAATGGAAATGACTTGTAATGGAAACTTTCCAATTTGGGAAAGTTCTCCAACCTCCTCTTTCTCAACCAAAAATTCTTCAAATGAAAAATTGTTGGTCATGAAAGTTGTATATTAGGTCTTTCCCTTTTCAAAAATTACAAGAACATGTTCTAATTCAGTATAAAACTCAAGTTATGATCCTTCAAAGTTGGCAAAAATCCTATAATTTTCAAGAATACACCAAAGAGGATTTTTTGCAAAACCACTTGCCAAGCCATTTCATGACCTCTAATGCATCTGCAAACATCATACCATCATAGTACAACTCATTTTGATCAGAATTGGCCCAAGAATCATACACTTTCATGCCTTGAACTTCAAGAAATTCCAAAAGGGCCAAGGCTTCTCAAATTTGCAAAATAGTTCAAATCTTTCCATACACTTACATCAGCACCCCAAATCTGTTTCTATAGCTTCCCTTGATCTATGCTGAACCAAGCCATGCCCAAATCCAGGCCTGCCATGTGCCCATACCTCAAGTACAACCAACCTTGACTTTTTGCAAATCACCCCATACTAATCAGCATAGCCCACACCAACTATTCTGACCTATCACAGCTTCACATACATGCCTCAAGGGATTCATTTTAATACACATACAAGCCTGCAAGCTCCCACACATCCAGATTGCCAAAATCCCTCTCAAACTTCATTTCTTCGAAATTCATAAACCAACCATCAAAACTTCAAACAAACTTCACCAATCATCTCCATACACTCTCTAGATCATTTCCCAACCATTAAACAAGCCTGAAACCACAAGAATCCAAAACACAATTTCACTCACCTCTGAACTGAAACCTTCAAAACACTCCATATAAACTTGTTCCAAGCATTCCAAAAGCATAAGGGGATTAAGGGGAGTGGAAAAGCATCAAAGAAGTGGTCAGAAAGCTCCAGTTTTGAAAGCTCCAGCTCAGGTATCATCAAGAACTTTTTTTCCAAAACTTGTTTTTTAAGTTACTAATTGATTCTATGTGATATGCTGATCACCATGATGTCTTTATTTTTGAAAATGGTTAAGAAATGAGGATTTCATGAGCTTCTGAAAGTTTTGACCTAAAAATGTTCTTCTTCGATTCTTCATTTTGATGCATGAGAAATTGTTTTTGTTGCTGGATTTGTGTTCTATGATGTTAGGGGATTGATTCTGGAGCTTTAGGGGTCTTGGGGTTGCGTTTTGAGTGTTTCAGGTGAGGGAGATGACCAGAGAAGACGACCGGAGCACTGTTCCGGCCGTCTGAGGTTAATTAGGGTTTAGGGTTAGTTTGAATGTCAGCCCTTGGATGGCCTTTCCCGCGCGTGTTTGGACGAATGAGATTAGTCATTAAGTTTTAATTAGGATTGATTAATTTAATTAACTGGAATTAGACAAGAATCAATCCTAGCCCTTGGTTTGCGCGTTGGTCAATGCCTCTTTCCCCAGTTTAAATCTAGTCCATCAGATCTTCATACTTTCCATTTAATTTCATTTTTATTTTATTTTTATTCATTTATCTTGCATAATTATTTTAAAATACTTAGAAAAATCCCAAAAATATTTCCTTTTGCATTTTTATTCCAAATATTTTTCTTAATCAGAAAATGATTTTTATTTTATTTTTTGCATAAAAATTGTATTTTTAAAATATTTAAATGTTTAGTTTAGTTAATTAATTGAATTTAATTAATTAAAATACCATTTAAGTTTCTAAAAATCACCAAAAATTTCATGTTGCATCTTAACACATTTAGAAACATTTTCAAACCCCTCATACAAATTTCTTTTTGGTTTTGATCATCATTTGACAATTTTCTTTGAATTTAGGGTTCATAAAATCACATTTTAAACCCTAACCTTTGAAAATTCCTTTCTGCCTAACCATGAAGGGTTTGAAGTTGTTTCTTTTTGCATTGTTTCACACACATCATGTAGTTTCTAGGATATTTTTGGCATGAATTTATCTTTCATTTTCAATTTGTTTGGCATTTTACATTGAGGATCACCCAAAAACCCTAGAAACTTAAGAAATTCATAACTCCTTCTAGGTTTAGCTTCTGACCTCCCCCTTTGGATGGTAACCTAGTATAGGTTTAGGGTTTGTGTGAGTGTGATTTCAATTTGTTATCATGTCATTTGCTTCTGTTTTGGTCATATGCATCTCATGTTGCCTTAAAACCCTAATTTTGCATCTTCACTTGCATTCATCTTGCATATGCATCCATACATGAACTTGCCATGACATTTCATGCATTCATATTTCATCTTAGACATCTTAAGACATGTTAGAATCATGCTTGATCATTTCTTCATCCATTTGCCATGATTTGTATTCATTTAATTTCTTTAACTTTCATGAACTTTCAAACTTCAAAGCATACATCCACTTGCATCTCATCTTTTTGTGACCATTCATTGCACTTGGTATGCCTTTGCATCATGTCATAGCATCATTTTCATCATGTGAATGCTTCTGGTATTGATATTTTCCTTTGTATATGCATCATTTCATTTCATTTATTTCTTATGCATCTGGTGCTAACATTTTAAGGTGGTAAGTTAATTTGAGAAGTGGATTTGCCTTCACTTCTCATTTCTCTTCCTCTTATTCATATGAATCTTTGCTGCATTTTTAACTGCCTTTGAGTAGGCTTGCTCACTCATGTTCATATCTCACTTTCTTTCTTTAAGTTACTTATCTTCTTCAATGACGTAAGTAACTTATTTCTTCTACTTCTTCCTCCTTCCATCTGCTTCTTCCATTGGTGGCTTCTTTGAAGATCTCTTTTAAGCCTTAAAAACCATAGGAATACCTAAGCATGATAATAATTAGGGTTGTGATTAGTCCCCCTTAGTTTTCACCTTTGAGTCATCTTTGTGTCTCTCTTCTCATCTCATCATTAGAGACTAAACCTTTAAGGTTTTAGGACTTTGGAATTAGGGATATGCCTGCATCCTTCTCTTAGGATGGAGTGTATAACTTTAATCCTAAGTGTTAAACCCTTAATCTGTTTAAACCTCTTAATCAATCCATCTAATAACCACTAAGACATTAACTTGTAACTTGGGCCTTACATTAGGGTTCTAATTCTTCCTTTTATGGTTAAGAAGGACTAACCCTAGTGTTTAATGGACAAGTCCCCCTCAAGTTGTCTTACAAATCATAAAACTCACTTCTTAATTTCACCCTTAATTAAAATCCACTTTAATAAAGGCTTGTCATCTAATGACTTTAATCCCTAATCATGGATTAAGTTGAGGTATCTTCCTAAACTTAAGTGTGCTCATCTATTATCCTTCTATTAGGATGGTGTAATGAGTTCACTAATCCTTGATTATGGATTAAACTCATTACTTAACACTAAACAAAAACCCAAAAACATCTAAGTAATCACAAGTAGGTTAATGATCTTAATCCTACATCATCATGGCAATTAAGTTGGGATGCTTATCTCACACTTAAGTATTCTCATTATCCCTGATCAAGGGAGGATATAATGAGTTTACAACCTTTGGTTTAGGCTTAAGCTCATTAACTTATGGCAAACACCAAAAACAATAAAAGACTGAAAACACAAAAAACAAACAATAATCGTCTCCTTCGGGATTCTGTTCTCATCACACTCATTCATAAGCGAGAACTTGCCTCTCCCGTCTAATGCAAGACAGTTAGCACTCGAGCCAGACGAGTCATACACTTGAGCATGGACAAGCAGGCAGTTCACAGTCAATTTATCTTTCAGTCTCTTTGAGTCAAACTATGGTGTTCTGACTTCCTCATTGCACGCGAGGATACGTAGGCTTAACTTAACTGTTATCGAACAAAAGTTTCGTTGTCATCCCCCTCTTTCAACATTCTTTCTAAGCCTCAGTTCCTGAGCAATTCACCCTTTTGCACTGACACCTGTATATTCATTCCTAGCTTTTGCATACAGATAGCACATACACTACCCCTTTAAGCACAATCTTTTAAGCGTGGACGTCGTCGAGTACGACGGGCAATCTGGGTGCTAATACCTTCCCAGGTTGTAACTAACCCCCTTTCTCAGTTTCTCTGGTTCGCAACCGTCTTATCCATATTTTTTCTAGGTTTATACAACATTACCTTTCCTTCGGGATAAAAATGCCTAGTTGGCGACTCTATTCAGTTCATTTTTGTTTCTCCTTTCACCGACCGTTCGCGTCTGTACCCTATCTGACCCAGGTGTCTTTTCGGGGGAGCGACAATAGTTATGCTATGGATAAGTATGACTTTCATAATCCTATATGTCAAGCTGATGAAGGGGTTGAGAATGAATGGGAACTCCCAGAAGAATTATCCAGGTTGTTGAGACAAGAGGAAAGGGTTATTCAACCTCATCAAGAGGAATTTGAAGTCATCAATATTGGGTCCGAGGATGCAAAGAAAGAGATAAATATTGGGGCTAGTCAGGAGGCCGATGTTAAAGAAGAATTGATTGGTACGCTTCATGAATATGTTGATATCTTTGCTTGGTCATATCAAGATATGCAAGGTTTAGATACTGACATTGTTGCGCATAAGCTTTCACTGAGAGAAGAGTGCCCGCCAATTAAGCAAAAGCTTCGTCAAACTCGTCCTGACATGGCAATTAAGATCAAAGATGAAGTTCAGAAGCAGTGGGATGCTGGATTCCTTATCGTGACTAGTTATCCACCTTTGGTAGCTAACATTATGCCAATACCAAAGAAGGACGACAAGGTCCGAATGTGCATTGATTATCGGGATCTCAATCGAGCAAGTCCAAAGGATAACTTTCCATTACCTCAAATTTATGTATTGGTTAATAAAACTACTTAATTCTCTGTATTCTCCTTCATGGATGGTTTCTCCGAGTATAATCAGATCAAGATGGCACCGGAAGACATGGAGAATACAACATTCATTACATTGTGGGGTACATTCTACTACAAAGTGATGCCTTTTGGGTTGAAGAACACGGGGCAACATATCAAAGGGATATGGTAACATTGTTCCATGACATGATTCACAGGGAGATTGAATGCTATGTGGACGATATGATTTCCAAGTCAATAACTAAAGAAGAACATCTGGTTAATCTCAAGAATTTGTTTGAAAGACTGAGAATGTTTCGTCTGAGATTAAATCCAAACAAGTGCACTTTTGGAGTGTGGTCCGGTAAATTGTCGGGTTTCATAGTGAGTGAAAAAGGGATAGAGGTTGATCCTACTAAAGTAAAAGCGATACAAGACATGCCTGCACTGAAGACTGAAAAAGAAGTTCGTGATTTCCTGGGTAGATTGAACTATATTTAATGATTCATATCTCACCTCACAACTACCTATGAGCCAATATTTAAATTGCTAAGAAAAGAACAAGTGGTCAGATGGAATGACGATTTCCAAAGAGCTTTCGAAAAGATAAAAGAGTATTTACAGGAACCTCCTATTCTAATGCCTCCAGTTACAGGGAGACCACTCATCATGTATTTGACAATACTTGAAGGATCTATGGGTTGTGTTCTCAGTCAACATGACGAGACAGGTAGAAAAGAGTGCGCTATCTACTACCCGAGCAAGAAGTTAAATGACTGTGAATCGAAGTACTCAATGCTTGAGAAGACAAGTAACTTATTCTTTCTCTTTCTCTTTTCATTTGCTTCTTCCATGGTGGCCTTCTTGTATATCCTTTCTCTTAAGCCTCACAAACCATAGGATTTCCAAGCATGATAACTTTTAGGGTTGTATATAGTCCCCCTAACTTTTTACCTTTGAGTCTCTCTTCTCATCTCTTAATCAGAGGCTAAACTCTTAAAGTTTTAGGACTTTGAATTAGGGTTATGCCTGCATCCTTATCTTAGGATGGAGTGTATAACTTTAATCCTTAGTGTTAAACCTTTAATTTTTTTACACCTCTTAATAAAAACACATTAATAATCACTAAGAATTTATCTTATAACTTGGGCCTTACATTAGGGTTCTATCTCTTCCTTATGGTTAAGAGGGACTAACCCTAATGTTTATTGGACAAGTCCCCCTCAAGTTGTCTTACAAACCATAAAATCCACTTCTTAATCTCATCCTTTAATTAATCCATTTAATAAAGGCTTGTTATATAATGAATTTAATCCCTAACCATGGATTAAGTTGAGGTATCTTCCTCAGATTAAGTGTTCTCATCCATCATCCTTCTATTAGGATGGTGTAATGAGTTCACTAATCCGTGATTAGAGATTAAACTCATTACTTAATACTAAACAAAAAACCAAAACATCTAAATAATCATAAGTAGGTTAATGATCTTAATCCTACATCATCATGGTAATTAAGTTGAGAGGCATATCTCACACTTAAGTATGCTCATTATCCCTAATCAGGGAGGATATAATGAGTTTGCAAACCCTTTGATTTAGGCTTAAGCTCATTAACTTATGAAAAACACCAAAAACAATAAAAAAACTGAAAATACAAAAAAAACAAACAATAACTGTTTCCTTCGGGATTCTTTTCTCATCACACTCATTCACGAATGAGAACTTGCTTCTTCCGTCTAATGCAAGACAGTTAGCACTCGAGCCAGACGAGTCGTACACTTGAGCATAGACAAGTAAGCAGTTCACAGTCAATTCATTTTTCAGTCTCTTTGAGTCGAACTACGGTGTTCTGACTTCCTCATTGCACGAGAGGATACGTAGGTGTAAACACCCCAAATTTGCCCTCACTAAGTTCACACTATGGCTTGTGATTTTTCATATTTGCATTAGCTTAAGCATATCATCTCATATTGCATTCTTGTTTCACTGCATCACTGCAAGATTCATTTGCATATAGGGTTTGTGATCTGAGCCATCCAAGATTCATCTGAGCCACTCCAAAGATCTTCAATCATCTTAAGAGGGTCCATGTATGTTCAATCATCATATTTTATCCTCCAAATATTAAGGAAGTCAAAGAATCACAAGAACTGGCAAAGCATGGAAGCAGTGCTAGGGTTTAACTGCACAGGTGACCTGAAATTAGGGTTTTGGTTTCAGAGGCCATAACTCCAATTTTTTTGGTAATTCTTGTTTCTATTGGTCTCAATATGTTATAAGGATCATGCATATCAAGTTTGATGAAGAAATTCATTATGGAAGTCATCTGATCACTGGGTAACTTCTTGAGCAAGTCAGAGCAAAATCAGGGCATCTGAGGCCCCCCAACATGGAACCAAAGTGGATTTTTCATCAAAATGAAGTTATATGATCTTTATTTGACCATTGGAGTGCTTAGAAGTTCACAAAATTGAAGAAAAGTGAGCTAAACCAAAAGTTGCCAAAAATGGAAATGACTTGTAATGTAAACTTTCCATTTTGGGAAAGTTTTTCAACCTCCTCTTTCTCAACCAAAAATGCTTCAAATGGAAAATTGTTGGTCATGAAATTTGTAGATTGGATCATTCCCTTTTCAAAAAGTACAAGAACAAGATCTAATTCATTTGGGAACTCAAGATATGGCTTGTCAAAGTTGGCAAAAATCCCATAAATTTCAAGAATGCACCAAAAGGGATTCTTTGCAAAACCACTTGCCAAGGCTTTTTGTGACTTCAAGCACACTTCAAATGATCATAACATCATAGTGCATTGCCTCTAGATCATAATTGCCCAAAGAATTGCAAGATTACATGCCTTGAACATCAAGAATTCTCAAAGGGGCCAAAGCTTCACATAATTGCAAAACACCCCATAACTTTGCTTCAACTTGCTGAATTGCCTCAAGATTGATTCTATGGACATCCTTGAAGTCAGCTGAGCATGGACATGCCCAAAGGCCAGCTGCATCCTTGCCCATACCTCAAGTACACAAGTTGGTGACTTTTTACAAGAAGGCCATACCAATCACCATAGGGCACAACCATTTCTCTGACCTATCACAACTTGATATGTGGACCAAATGCTGATCATAACACACAAGAACACAAGCTGAAACCTAAGAATCCTCAAGTTCCCAAAATCTCTCCCTCTTGCATTTTCCTTCGAAACTCATAGCTCACTGACTAAAACTCAAAACCAATTCCACCATTCATCTCTAAATCACTCACTGATCACAAACCAACCATTGAAACAACCAAAAACACCCCATACACCAAACACGATTTCTGACCAGTTGGATTGCTACCACTCAAACCAGCCATCCTCAAAGCTTTCCAAGCATTGCAACTGCCTCAGGAGGTTCATAGGAGTATTTTTGCACCAAGGAAGTGGCCAGAAAGCTGAAGGGTGAAAAACTTCATCTCAGGTAGCCATCTGAATTCATTTTTCCAGAACTCTCTTTTTACGTTACAATATGATAAAGCATGTTTCACTGATCACACTTAGCTTTGAATTTTCGAAAATGGTGTAGAAATGAGCTTGTACTACATCTCTGAAAATTTTACCATGTTTAATCTTTTCTTCGAATCATGAGTTTGAGTGAGAATAAATGTGTTTTGAGTGTGGATTTGGATTCAAGGGAGTCAGAGGAGTTAATCTGGAGCTTTAGAGCTCCAGAAATTACCTAGGGAAGAAGTTGGAGATTTTCAGGTGAGGGTGTCACCGGAGAAGACGACCGGAGCTCTTCTCTGGTGACCTGAAAGTGATTATCAGTCTTGATTAGGGTTAGGGTTTCATTTGAATCTGGGCCCTTGGATTTCCCTTCCCGCGCGTGTTTGTGTGGTTGAGATTAGCTCATTAGTTTAATTACTGGATTAATTAAATAATTAATTAGGATTAGCTGAGTTTGAATATTAGCCATAGGATTGCACACCAAGTCAACCCTGGATTTCCCCAGAATCAACCTCATCCCTTGGATCAGATTACTTCCATTTAATTCAATTTTAATTTCATATTTTCCTATTTATTTTGCATGATTTATTTAAAATAGTTTGAAAATTCCAAAAAATAATTTTATTCTGCATTTTCACTTCAAATAATTTTCTCAATCCAAAAATATTTTTATTTAAATTTTTTGCATTAAAAAAATCATTTTTAAAACATTTAAATGTTTATTTTAATTAATTAATGAAAATTAATTGATTAAAATATCATTTAGGTTTCTAAAAAATCCCAAAAAATTCATATTACATCTTTAAACATTTAGACACATTGTCATACCATCCACACAAATTTATTTTTTGGTTTTGAACCATTTTTTATAATTTTCTTGAATTTAGGGTTCATAAAATTCCCATTTTAGAACCCTAACTCCAAGAATTATTTTCTGCCTAACCAAGAATGGTATGACAATGGTTCTTTTTGCATTGATCTTCATTTGACATTTAGTTTCTAACATAATTTTGTCACAAATTATTTCTGCCTTTTTGATTTGATTTTCATTTTTTCACTTTAAGTACCTTAAAACCCTAGATAACTTAGAAAAATCATATCTTTTATTAGGTTAAGAGTTAGGTCTTCTCCTTTGGGGTGTGAAATCATATGGGGTTAGGGTTCTTTTGATTGCATTTTAAATTTTTTATCTTGTCATTTGCTTCTGTTTTTGAGTTTTGCATCTCATGTTGCATAAAAACCCTAATTTCTCATCTTCCTTTGCATAGATCTTGCATAAGCATTCATACAAGAACTTGCCATTACATTTTGTGCATTCACATGACTTCTAAGACATCTTAGGACACATTAGACTCATGTTTGATCATTTCCTCATCCATTTGCCATGTTATGTATTCATTACATTCCATGAGCATTCATGAACTTTCATGCTTCTTTCATGCTTCATTTGCATTATCATCACTTGTATGATCATCCATTGCTCTTGACATGTGTTTACATCATCCCTTAGCATCATTTTCATCATGAACATGCTTCTGGTTTTAGTTTGCACCTTTGCATTCATTTCATTTTCATTTCATTTCATTTTCCTTATGTTAACTTTTCAGGTGGTGAGTATTTGAGAAGTGGATTTGCCTTCACTTCTCACATTCTATTTTCATATATCTTATGCATTCATTGCTTCATTTTATCTTTGTCTTAGAGTGAGCTTGCTCATTCATGTTCCTTCTTCACTTTCTTTCTTCAAGTAACTTATCTTCTTAAATGAAGTAAGTTAGCTTATTTCCTCTGCTTCTCCACCTTTCATCCGCTTCTTCCTTGGTGGCTTTTCTTGAAGATCTCTTTCAAGCCTCATAAACCCTAGGAACACCCAAGCATGATCACAATTAGGGTTTGATTAGTCTCCCCATTAGTTTTACCTTTGTGTCATCTTTTGTGTCTCTCTTCTCATCTCATAATCAGGGACTAAACCTTCAAGGTTTTAAGGCTTTGTGATTAAGATTATGACTGCATCCTTCTCTTAGGATGGAGTGTATAACTTTAATCTTAAGTGTTAAACCCTTAATGTGTTTAAATCCCTTAATCAATTCACCTAATAATCACTAAGACATGAAGCTTGTAACTTGGGCCTTGCATTAGGGTTCTAATTCTTCCTTAATTGGTTAAGAAGGACTAACCCTAGTGTTAATGGACAAGTCCTCCTCAAGTTGTCTTACAAATCATAAAATTCACTTCTTAATCTTACCATTAGCTAAAACCCACTTTAATAAAGGCTTTGTTTTGTCATGAGGTTAATCCCTAATCATGGATTAAGTTGAGGAGCCTTCCTCAACTTAAATGTTCTCATCTATTATCCTTCTATTAGGATGGTGTAATGGGTCCATTAAATCTTTGATTATGGCTTAAACTCATTACTTAACACTAAACAAAAACTCCAAAAAACATCTAAATAATTGCAAGTAGGTTAATGATCTTAATCCTACATCATGGTGTTTAAGTGTGAGGTGCTTACTTCATACTTAAGGTATTCTCATTACCCCTAATCAGAGGGAGGATGTGATGAGTTTACTAACCCTTGGTTTAGGCTTAAGCTCATTTTCTTATGACAAACACCAAAAAGCAATAAAAGATTGAAAATCCCAAAAACAAACAATAATCGTCTCCTCCGGGATTCTTTTCTCACCTCATTCACTCACAAACGAGATCTCGCTTCTTCCGTCTAAGACAGATTGAAAATCCCTTGTAAGACAGTTTGCACCTGATCCAGACAGGTCATACACTTGAGCATAGACAAGTAAGCAGTTCATCAGTCAATTTATTTTCCAGTCTCTTTGAGTCGAACTACGGTGTTCTGACTTCCTCATTGCACGAGAGGATACGTAGGCATAACTTAATAGTTATCGAACAAAAGTCTCTGTATATTCCCCCTTTTCCAGCATTATTCTTTAAGCCTCATTTGTGAGCAATTCACTTCACACTTCTTTTGCACTGACACTTGTATATTTCTTTTCCAGCTTTTGCACACAGAATAACACTGACACTACCTCTTTAAACACAAACTTTCAAGCGTGGATCCCGTCGAGTACGACGGACAATCTGGGTGCTAATACCTTCCCAGGTTGTAACCAACCCCCTTTCTCAGTTTCTCTGGTTCGCGACTGTCTTATCCATATCTTTCCTAGGTTTATGCAGCATTAACTTTCCTTCGGGATAAAAATGCCTAGCTGGCGACTCTTTTCAGTTCACTTCATTTCTCCTCTCGCTGACCGTTCGCGCTTGTACCGGGATGCAAATCTTCGGGAGCGACAGTAGGCATAACTTTATAGTTATCAAACAAAAGTCTATGTGTCTTCCCACTCTTTCAGCTTTCTTTTTAAGCCTCAGTTCCTGAGCAATTCACACCTTTTTGCATTGACACCTATACTTTCTCCTTAGCTTTTCATACACAGTCAGCACATACACTACCCCTTTAAACACAATCTTGTAAGCGTGGATCCCGTCGAGTACGACGAACGATCTGGGTGCTAATACCTTCCCAGGTCGTAACCAACCCCCTTTCTCAGTTTCTCTGGTTCGCAACCGTCTTATCCATCTCTTTCCAGGTTTATGCAGTATTACCTTTTCTTCGGGATAAATATGCCTAGCTGGCGACTCTATTCAATTCAACCTCATTTCTTTCTTCGCCGATGGTTCGCGTTTGCACCGGGATGAAAATCTTTGGGAGCGACAGGTGGATTTTGAAATTGTGTACTGTGAGACTTGTTGGTGAAGGGTTGGGGGAGAGGGAACATTGCCTGAGTTTGTGGTGGGAGGTAGTGGTCTGCACCACTGGTGCAGGTCTGCTAAGCTTTTTCAAATTTGTCTGTTTTTGTGAGAGAAAATGGTCCCCTAATTTTTCAATTTGATTTTTTTACTTAAACTTGGTGGTCCCATTGCTTTTCCCTTTGCTGTATTGTTCTATAACTTGTGAAAATTTCTGTTTTTTGAAACATTTTGATAATGTGTGATGCAATATGATCATGTAAAAATGTATTGATTCTTGTCAATTTTTTTTACTAATTATATGAATTATGATGAATGAAATTGAGTGATTATGTATAATTATTGTTATGTGCATATGAATGATTATGATTAATTTGAATATATTTGAATGCATATGAATTGAAATGGTTATATTTGAATGAATATGATTTTTTTAATATAAATGATAGAACATGACTTATGATTAATGATATGAATGTTTGAACATGATTTGGAACTTTGGATTTGAATATGAGATTGAATTCCAATTGTGATCTTGAGTAATTTGGCCTGTTTTTCCTCGTAGGTGAACCACGGATTTGATAGGCATGGAATGGAATGGTTGTTGGAACATTCTTGACCAAGATGGAATCATGAAGATGGAAACTAGAGAAAGGATGAATTTTTGAAGTTGGATTCAAGTCTTGGAGATCTTGGACAATTTCTTATGTATTTCTTTTATAGTGAATCTCTAAGAAATTGCATTCTTGACAAAAATTATATTGTATCCTAGTTAGAAGTTTGGAATTGAATGGTTTTGTAATTTAATCATTAAATGAAGCTTTGAACTTCCTTGGACTTATAATGGCATTGAAAATTTTGGTATGAATTTGGAATGAACCTTGTACTTAGACTTTAAAAAAAAAACTTGAGATCTTGCTATGAAGTGAAGTTGCATTTTTAATGGCAAATATAACAAATAGAAAAAAAGAAGAATATGAATTGACATGAAATTGAATTTGAATTAATTGAGACTTAGATAGGAATTAAAATTGAAATTGAAACTTGAAATAGAAATAGTAATTAAAATTGAGAACTTGAATGGAAGATTGACATTGAATTTGGAATGCGTTTTGCAAAGTGATTATGAGTTTGAGACTTGGAACTTGAAATATTGAAAAATAGAAATGAATTTGGAAACAAGAATTTGAATTAAACTTCAATTTGAAACTTAAAAATAAAAATGAGATTAAATTTGAATTTAAAAAAAAGGAATGGAATTGGAATTAAAATTTGAGATTCAAAATGATTTGAAATTTTGGAAATTAAATTGGAAAATAAATTGAAACGAATTTGCAATATGTACTTAAAAATGACTTAGAACTAAAAACAAAACTTGGAATTAGAAATGGAAATTTAAAGTGAATTTGAGAATAGGAATGTGAATTGAAACTTGAATAGGAAATGGAATATGGAACTTGTAATTGGACTTTAGAAATAGACTTGCAATTTGGATTTGAAATGGGGCTAGAAAATTTAGAAATAACTCATAAATTAAAATGAAGACTTGAAATAAAATTTGACATTTGAAAATCGGCAAAATAGATACAACCAATCTTTAGGATTCATCATCTCCTTCTTTTCCAAGTAACAATCAATACTTATTCTACAAGAAAATCATCTGAACCAAACACCAATGACTCTAATGCTGAGACATTTTAGCTAATCACCAAACAAGCACACACGTGATATGAGGTCTTGAACAATCCATGATTTAAACTTGAAGAAATCTAATCCAATTTATAAGACCAATCCACCAATTTGAGCCTTCAACATAAAACCTTAGCTCTTCGAACCTTAAATACATATTACAAAGTTAATCAGATCCTTGTCGATATTTCCTTGTAAATCCAACATGACTGAATATGTACTAATGTATGATAATGGTGAGGTGAATGCATGATATGAAATATTTGGGGTAAAATTTGGGGTGTGACACAAAACAAGCCTCAACTTCAAACTATTGACTTATAATTGCATCAAGAAGACCTATAATAGTCTAAACATGGTTCAAGAAGTCAATGAAGTAATCTCATACAATGACACAAGTGTCTTCTCAAGTAAGCAATCAAAGCATGGCAAATAAGTTCACAAAAAGAGGACTCAAAGTCAAGGCACCAAACTAATACCAACTATGATTCAAAAATTTCTAAATTAGGTCTCAAGGGACCTCAACCAGGGGAAAACAACATACCAAAAGAGCATGCAAAAATTCACAAGATAACTCACTCAAACAAGCATGGCAAAACAATTAGGGTTTCACATGATCATGCACAAAAGAATGGCTCAAAGAGGATACAAAAATGATCTTAGAAATATAACAAAAATGTTTTTATATGATTCATAGTCTCCTATGAAATATGCAAAAGAATGATGATCAAACTATGTATAGATGATGAGAAATAAAATCAGCAATGCAAAGTGTTCACAATGAAACAATTTAAAAAAAGAAATTTAAACAACAATTAATTCAGATGCAAAAAATAAAAATAAAAATGGAAAATAAAATTTGTAATAATTTTATAAAACTATGAAGATGATTCATGAATTTTGTTTTATAATTTTTGAATGCATTAAACTATTTTTAAAAATTAAAAATGAGAATGCTATGCAAAATAAAAAATAAAATGCAATGACATGAGCCAGGGGTGTGATAAGTAAAGGAAGCACGTTCAAAATGACAAATGGACCTGGGGAGGGGGCATGAAAAGCAGATCCAATCCAAAAATTCAACCAACGAATCAAAGGCATTACATCTAGTCAACATGATCAGGAATTTAAACAAATCAAAGGTCCAAATCCTGAGCTCACCATAAAACCATACACACACGCATACATACACAATTATGAAATAAAACACGCACGTGAGACGCACCCCAATTTAAATGCGGTGTCACAACCTACACCATCAGATCACATGCA
Source organism: Lathyrus aphaca (assembly GCA_963966055.1). NCBI lineage: Eukaryota > Viridiplantae > Streptophyta > Magnoliopsida > Fabales > Fabaceae > Lathyrus > Lathyrus aphaca. The sequence continues at coordinate 294,891,711 of OZ014521.1, read as the reverse complement.
TCCAAGGGTTGGGAGGTTATCTTCAACCTCTAGCCTCATCTTCTACCTGAAAACTCAACCGGTGACGGAGCCAGGGCTCTTGTCACCAGAAAATTCAAGCAAATCCAAAATATAACCAGAAATAAAAAAACAAGCGCCCAGGTCTATTCATTAGAAACTCAAGATCATGAATATATCATCATAAACCCCATACCATAACCATACAGTGAGAATCAAAGAAAAACAAAGTAGATCTACAAATCTGAAACAACACAATTCAAGCAATGCACACGCTCATTTTCAATTCTAAACATATCATTATCATTAGTGGAACTCATAGATCATCCTACACATAAAAAATTCAAGAAATAAGAGGTGACTTGAAGCTTACCTGAAGGTGTTCTTGAGCTTTCAAAACCTTCAAAAATCCAGTGTACACATGCAAATATTCTCCTTTTGAGTTCTATTTGAAAAATAAATGAAAATAGAAGTTTGAATCAGGCTAGATCTAGAGCTTTGATGAGGTGCAATTCAAATTCAGTTACGGATCAAACAATGGTTTCAGATTCAAGTAAGAGTTGCAATGGCTTCCTTATGTTTCAAGAATCTTAGATCAACAAAGAAATGAGGAAGAAACCTCAAGAAATGAGAGAATCGAAAGAAAATGCTTGAGAGCAAAAAATTTGAAATCTGAAGAATGAGTGTGCATGAGTCTCTTTTGAATGTGGAGAGCTTCTTATATATGCATCGTTAGGCTTCTAATCAGGGTTAGGGTTTATCTCACTATGCCATAAAAGCCTTTAGACAACGCTTTTTTTGGCATTACATAATGCTTAAAAGCGCTGTCTAAATTGGCGCTGCTAAAAGATTTGACATCGCTTTGATTAATGTCAAAAGTGTTGTTTAAGGGGGTGTTTTGACTGAAAAAGCGTTGTCAAAACACCGCTTTAGATAACACTTTTACAATAGACAGCGCTTTTGCTTATATTTTAGACAGTGCTTTTATTGTAAAAGTGTTGTCTAAATGGTGCTTTAGACAGTGCTTTTTGTTTTTTCAGACTACCATTAGAAAACGTTTTTTGCCTTTTTTTAGTATACCTTAGACAATGCTTTTTCTTTTTTTGGTATACCTTAGACAACGCTTTTTGGTCAAAGCGTTGTCTCAACCCCACTTTAGCCAGCACTTTTTGTGGAAGAACTCTCTAAACCCCACCTTAGACAGCACTTTTAGTGTAAAGCGCTGTCAAAGGTATACGAAATTTTTTATATGAATTACTTAACAAAAGTGATGTTTGTTTTATACAGTTTATATGCACCTGTTTTTAAACCACAATTTGCACCAAGTTTTCAACCACAATTTGCACCTGTTTTTCAACCACATTTTGCACCAAAATATCATAAATTGGACCTTCAAACCGATACATATGCACCAATTTTGCCTATGTATATATACAATGTTCATCCAACAATTTATATTTACAAAATAATTGATGACACAAATCATTTCATCCAACAAAATATTTTGCTTCAAATCTACAATTACTTATAGAAATGGTAAGCAAAAAGTAATGCACATCAATATAACTCTATCTTCTACTTTGCACATATGAAACAACAAAAAAAGATGGTAATTCAATTAAAACAAGACATAAACAATGTCTATAGTTACAAAGTTATACATACTCAAAATTCTCATCAATTAAAGTAAGAGTACAATATACCTTATAAAACTCCAAGCTCAATAATGAATTGACACCAATCCTCTTTAGTTTTATCCAAATGATCTCTTGAGTAATACGCACACTTGAATTCATCAAAGTATTACATAATAATATAACATAGTTTGATTTAGTTTCAACTATTTAATTATATGAGAAATATGTATTAAATATTAAAATAACTCATAATTTAGAAATACATACATCGGATGGAATCTCTATTCGATCCAAAAAAGAGTTTCTCTCATAAACCTCAACATAAAATAACCGCAATCTATACCATTACGTTGCCGAGGACACTACACATGAAAAGAAAATATGGATAAATCCTAAGTTTTATCAAGTATCATCACTAATATAATAAAAAATGTGATAATTAATATACCTCCACTCCACTCCAATCCATGTAATGTTGTTGGCTCTCCTATTTGGTACTTGGATATATCTTTGTGCTCGAAAAGCTTGTATAATGCTAATAAAATATAAATTAATATTTAGAACAATTCACATAAATAAATAAATATACACATGAATATTTAGAACAAATTCACTTACGTCTCAATCATATTCTTCATATCCGGGTATGTTGTCCAATCATTTCCTAACGAATCCAGATAATACACAACTTCTCTGATAGGATTAATCACGATCAACAACCAATGTCCACTATAAGATTAAACAAATATTAGATGGAAACTTTCTACACGACATCAAAATAAAAAAATTATAATAGATGAGTTTAGGATGAAAATCTAACCCAGTATTAAACGGTAAAAAGAACAACTTTTTTGTATCTTTGTCAGCCATAAAGAGGCTGCATACATACACCATGATATCATCTGGTTTATTTATGATTAACCCTAAGTTGATACATGCGGGACTTAAGAATGTGAATCATTTCTCCAATCCACGTGGGCGCGTCAATTTGTCATACAGAAACCTTAAATAAAAACATCATTAACATTAGACTATTCATTTGAAACATAAAGTAAATAAGTTGGTCAATTAATATAACAAAGTAGATCAGATATACCTCATGTATGTATTGATAACACTGATGCCTAATTCTTTATGACACAAAATTTGCTCAAATTCCTCATTACCAATTGATTGTTCATATTGAAAGCCATAAATACCTTCTGACATAGGTACAAGACGAGTACCTCCTTTTGGAATATTTGTCATTTCTAGAAATGTATGAAGGCATGACCTAAAATTGGAAATAGTTTTTTTCTAGGCACGGTCTTCTTAGCAATAACCTTATTTTGTGTTGAAACGTTGCTAATCTCTTTACCATGAAGCTATATATCATATATTAGTTAGATGAAGTATAAGATCACGAATTTAGCATTTTCCATGCATAAATATCATATAATTGTGATGTACCTCTTTTTTTTGAAACAACGAACTCGATATGCTGTGGAATCCCCTTATCTTTTGCTTTGGATTTTGTTGGAGTCTAATTAACATTACCATGTAAAAAATGTACGTAAAATGCACGTAAAAACTTTGAATACTCAAAGGTTCATAATGTTTTTAAGCATACCTCATATCCTACGCTAATGAGGCCAGACGGCCATGCAACAAATGAACCTATTGCATCTCCCACCAATGTTGCACCCGAAACATCGTCAGGATATGGTAATAATGCATCCATCTCTAAAGCAATATCAACTGAGACTTTCAAACATCCAGTAGGGAGCGGTTTAGAGTGAATTAATTCTCCCAAAGTGTTATACACTTTTCCCTTGTGAACCATCTGATAAGTTGATGACGATAAGTAGAGGTGACATGGGGAAATGCCCTAAAACCAATAATAAATATGACATTGTTAATGTGTATATATATGTCAATTAAATAATATAAGCTAATAATTTAATTTCATAAAAATATATATAATTACCTCTGGAATATTCGGTTGAAAGTTACTATTGATACTATCTTTTTCTGAAGCATCTTTAAAACCTGAAGCGCTATCTCTTTCTTTTTCCTTTCTTAATTCACAAACTTCAGCTTGCAGTGCTTCCAATGTTTGCTGAAGTTCTTTATTACTAGGAGCCTTTTGTTTTTTAATATTCAAGGATGTCGGAGTGATCCCAAATCCCTTACCCCTCACCGACCAAAATACTCACGGACATCTAATGCCTGACTAAGTATACTCCTGAAATCATTGGCTTCATCTAGAGATAAAGACTGAGATAGAGCCTCCTGAAAATCAGATGAATATTGAATATTTGTTAATAAATTTTTGATTTAATTAAAGAAATAATGTTATACTTACACATTTCTCAAATACTTGTTGAACATCTTCTTTAACAACTCCATTCTTGCCCACACAGGCTTCCTTCCACAAAACACGTGTCGAAAGAGATGTTTCAGAACTATTCTCCTTTTGTAACTACACATTAAGCCAAATAATATGATCAAATATAACTCATGATGAACAAGTATATCATTTCAATTTATAGATACTTACTATAGACTTTTCTATGTGTCCATATCCAACACGTCCTTTTTTGTATAGATACGCGGGACTTGATGCTCTTTCCCGATTTGTTTCACTCACACTTTGAAATTCTGGGGTTTTTCGTTTGGATTTAAACGTGTCCCATTCTTTTTGTGAAATCAAACTTCCATATTTAGATGGAAGCTCTGCATCAACAAACTTACCTTCTGCATCCTTAAGAAACTTGGTTGATAAAAATGTTCTAAACCCTCTTAGTAGTTTTCCGGCCAATTTGAGATAAAAAGGTCTTCTATCATCATCGATGTTGAAACACCTCTAAGAAAAACATGCACATTGTGTGTTAGTACAAGTAATTTAAAAGATATAATTAGTTGGCATAATTAAAGACATAATTATGGTACCTTTATCTTAGTCCAAATTTTTTCTTTAGCTTCATTCAAATGTTTATTTCTCCAATCATCACAAGTAATTGGAACCACATTCCTTACAAGTGCACCAATAAAACTTGTCAACATATAACCGTTAGGCTCAATAAGTTGGTCTTGTAGGCTCCAATGCACATCTAATATGATGCCTTGATCTCTATCACGAATAACTTTCTTCATAACTACTATTCCTCTTTTAATTTCCTCTTTCGCATTAGCTACGTTCTTACCTCCATCATGAATAGATTCATCATGTGGGTGATCCTCGTTAATAGCCATCTAACCTGTAATAAAGAAAACAAGGATATCAAATATAAATTTTGATGAAAGTACTTGTCTAAGCTATAAATTATGATACCAAATGATATATAAAATGAAAAATAAAGAGCATATAAATTTAGTGAAAATGACATAATATATAACATTTTATTATGCTACCTCTTTCACTAACATCTATTTCTTTTCTTAGTTGGAATATGAATTACTTGTTTCTTAGCAATGCGGACAAATGAATTGATCCAAATTCCCTCGTTATGATCATTTCTGATATATGATTCATCCTCTATAAGATCCTCATCTTGATCATTTCTATTATACAACTCATTTTGTCTAATGCATGACTCATTCTCAACATCAATATCACATTGATCTACACTGCTATCATCAACCACTTTGTTAGATAAAAGCACTATAGGTAATTTCGTACTCATCGGGTCAGTGACATTGAACACTTGTTTAGCTTGAGATGCTAGAATAAAAGGCTCATCTTTGTACCCCACCCTATTAATATCCACTTGCAAAATTCCTGACTTATCCATTTGTATGCCACTACTATTTACCCACTTGCAACCAAAGATAGGAATCTGAAACTTCTTGTAATTAAACACCCAAATGTGCTCAATAACTCCAAAATATGACATATTTGCATATTTGGGGGTTAAGTCCCTCATACTTGATATGTGCATTGCTTCAGCTAGTACGGTGACACCACTATTTTGCATAGTACTTTTATCATCTTGTTCTTTGGTATAAAATGTGTATCCGTTAATTGCGTATGTGTCGCTCCCCGGATTTCCATCCTGGTACAAACGCGAAAGTGGCGCGGAAAAAGAATAGAGTCGCCAGCCAGGCATTTTTATCCCGAAGAAAGGGAATGGTAATGCTGCACAAACCAGAAGAAAAGAAAGAGGAAGGACACATGTCCTGCGAACCAAAGAGACTGAGTTCAGGAGTCGGTTACGACCTGGGAAGGTATTAGCACCCAGATCGTCCGCCGTACCCGACGGGATCCACGCTTGCAAAGATAACTATTTCAAAGGGTGAGGGTATGAAAGCTGCAGCAAAGAAATGAAATGGAACAAGAGAAACTGAGAAAGGAACTGAATAAGAAAACAAGGAAAAATGTAGGGAAAATAAAGATTGTGCTCGAACGGGCCCTACCCCGCTGCCTACGTACCTCATCAGGATAATGAGGATCAGAGACGCCGTAGTTCCCCTAACTAGGGGTGGCAAGGAAAATTGCTTATGAATTAAGGCTTGAACTGCCTATGCCATTGCTCAGGTGTTGCAGGCTCGGACGACGAGTGCGTTACCGTCTTGCAAAGTGACATGTAGGAGCAAGTTCACGTACGGAGCGAATGAGATGAGAAAAGAATTCCCGAAGGAAAGACGCTTATTGTTTGTTTGTGTTTTTTATGAAGCTTTTATGAGTGTGTCACAAGGAAGTGAACTCAAGCTCTCTTCAATGGAATGTGCACTTGTCACTACATTCCAAGATGGAATAATAGAACAAGCACACTCAAGTAAGGAGAAGATCCCCAAAACTTGAACCCACAGATTAGGGCTTAGGCTCACTAACTTGTTTAATTATTAAGTGTTTTTGGTTATTTACAGATGAAGAAGTGTTTTTTATGCTTTTCTTGGTGAAGAAAGTACCTTGATCAGACTTGTGCATCACAAGGTAAACTTGTACTATCCCAAGATGGGAAGACTACAAGCATACCTCATGGAATAAGGCTATGGATCAATGCATCACTTCAAAGTTATTAGAGTGTTTTTATGATTATGAGATGAGAAGAGAAAGAGAACCAAAGGAGCAAAAAGGAAAAACTAGGGGGAATTTCTATCCTATGTTAGCATGCATGGAGTTCCTAGGGTTTGTGAGGTTTTTCTAACCTAAAAAGGATCTCAAGAGAATAAGAAGATAAAAGGAGAGATGATAAAGGCCTAAGCCCAACAAGAAGATGTTAGTCCATATAAAAAATATGAGGAGAGATGAGAAATGGAGATGTTGAACTCAATTCCCACATCTCAAACTTACCATAGCCCCTGCAAGGTTAGTGTAACAACATAAAATCAAGGCATGAACCAACAAGTCAGAAGATACACAAGCATATAGGCATGGCAAAGAGTTCACAAGATGATAAGCAAAGCAACACAAGATCATATTGAGATGAATGGAAGTGAAACAAGTGCAAAGAAGGCATGCATAACACTTAAAGAAATAAAGCACATAAAAGAGACCCAACACCAAGACTCAAAGAGATTCAAACCCTATCCTAAGACTAGGAGCAACCATAATCTCTAAAGGACCCCAAAATATGAAGAGAAGTTGGCACAGGTGCCCTTCTAAACTTTAAAGAGACTATAAGACTCAAAGGATGCAAAACAAGGCAAGGTGAGGAAGAAAATACCCAAGAAAAAAATCCAAGCACTTAAAAATTCTACCCAACCAGAAAAGCACTCTCCAAACACAAATAAATGAGAATCCAAAAAGGTTTGCAAAAATACAGCACCAAACTAGGTCAATGAAGCTCAAGGATGCAAGGTATCACCATTTAGGGTTTTGAAAATTAAGGCACAAGTAACTCAAGCAAAGTCCAGCAAGGAAATTTGTGAAAAATCCAAGATAAATCATGAAGATAGTAGAGTGTCTTAGGATTTGAATGCAAAAAGAATGGGGTTCATAGCTTAAAGGATGAGAAAAATAGAAATTGGACAAGGCAGATTGGTCTATGAGAGTTCACAAGAAAGCAATGCTCAATGTTGAATTTATTTGGCCACGTGGGATGAAAATAAAAATCTGGAAAAATCATGATAAAATACTAGATGAATCAAGGAGTGTATATGAATTTGTTTGGATTTTTTAGAGTTAATGAAGTATTTAAAATGGATCAAAAGCAAATGAAATAAAATTGGTAAAGAAAAAGAATAAAAATAAAGCAAATGGGCCAAGGGGGTGTAAAGAGTAAACACGCTAGTTCAAAAAACAGCATGGGCCTTGCATGGGGGGTGCAGATAGCGCTGAGGGCTGCACCTTCTTCTTCATGAAGAAACCCTAAACTCTCACTACCATTAATGAACCAAACCCTAACCCTAACTTCATGAAATCTCAAACCAAGCCACGGCCGGCCATGAAACTCTCCAGAATACATAATCTAACATCATTAAACAAGAATACATGCTTGGATTGAATTAAAACTCAAAGAAACTCAAGATATGAATGAAAATAAAATTGTCCATGAAACTTTAAATCACCATAACTTTGTGAATACTCAACCATTTCACAAACTACAAAGAGCATTGTAACCAGCACAACATGAGGATTCTAAAACACACAACCAAACACATTTCTATGAGATTCGAAATTTGAGCATACCTGAGGTGTTGTTCAAAATTTGAAGTTAAGAATGGTATAAAATGATGGCAAATGATCTCCTTATCCCCTTAGATGCAAAATAAATGCATCTAAGGCTTTGCAAGCTTGTAAATCCAACAATGTGCTTCCTTGTGCTTCAAAGCTTCTCAAATGGCCACTTGAACAAACTTCACTATAAATCTAGATCCATGGGTGCTTAATGATCCTTGAGATGAGAGGAGTATGAATGTGGTCTTGGATTGAAGAAAGCTTGCCTAGATCAAAAGTTATGGCACAAAATGCAAATGTGCACAAGAAATGAGAAATGGATGATTCTTGAAGAATAATCCAAACAAATGGTATGGAAATGATCTATGAGTGATGAGGATTAAGAATCCAGCAAGAGTTTTGTGAATGGATTCTTGTAGCAAGAGTTTGTGGAGAATGAGCAATTTTGCATAAAAGATGAGAATGAGAGAATGAGTGTGTATTCTAGCTGCCTCTAACCCTAATTCTGATTGTTATGGAATATATATGACAATGCAAAAGGGTTAGAACAAGTGCACGTGAGAGAGAGCTGATTTTTGTGAAAATGTAATTTTGGCCCAAGTGTGCCATAAGCATGCCAAGCTCATGATTTTCTGGCCTCTCTTGCATGTGAATTCACCATCCCACTCATGATTCCCAGCAAACAATTCCAGCCCTTGGATGTAAGCTATCACACAATTGTCATGCCTTATGCAAATTCAAGTGTAAAATGCAAGTTTTATGGAACTTTTTCATGTGCACGAATTTTGCCACTTTTCTTTGAGACAAATGACCTAAATGAGATGCATTTTGATTGTGTAAACTTACTTTGGACATAGCATAGCAAACTATCCACTTTTGAGCCTTTGTGCAAATGGCTTGGCCTTGAAATTTTGAAATTTGCCCTAGAATGCTCAAATTTTCGAGGGACCTATAGGAAAATCTAGGAATCTCCAGAAAATGCTCTTGTACTTTTTAAAAATGGCAGCCCTTACTCTCCAACTTTCATGTTTACCTTTGGTCCATTTGAAGATTTTTTGATCAAGTTAAGGCCTTGTGAAGTTTTAGGTCAAAATGGCCAAAAACAGTAACTTTTCCATAACCAACTTTGTGCACTTTTGCCAAAACCCCTCAAACCACCAAAATTCTTGTACTTTGAGCTCACAAAACATCTTATAACATTGAATAGACCTCATTTGGCCAAAAAAAGTTGGGTTGGACCCTTTGGAATGGCACAGTTGACTTTTTCTAGGCCTAGTTGACTTTCTGCTTCATCTGCAAGTAACTGAGGCAAAGACTGACTTCCACTTGGAAATTTTCCATGAAAATTGACATGTAGGAACCTCTTATCATATAGAAGACAATGCCCAAAAGAGTTGGCCAAAATTATGAGGTTAAGGCCCTTGAAACCAAAACCCTAATTTGGTTGCACTACTTAGGAGCCTTGCATTGTCTTGAAACTTGTGATGACTAAGCAATCTTCTGAGCTTTTGCAAGTGAACTTGGCCTTGATAAAGGAGTATAGAATCATCATAGGCCTCTCACAAATCCATTGGAACCCTTGTCTTGGCTTAAATGGCCTTCAAACCTCCCCAGATGGCCATATGCCTCATGCTAGGGCTTGATGCTTGTCATGCTTTATTTTTCTATGCTATAATGCTATATATGATATGTTTATGATGCAAATGGTGTATTATGATGCTTAAAATGAAGAGGGAAAATTTGGGGTTCTACAGCTGCCCCTATTCAAGCAACTGTTGATCTGAAAAGGACGATTGCTTCCGCTTTCGGCCGTTCAAGATAAACTGTGGTTGAATACCCAAGAAAAACGGAAATTTGCGCTCTGATGCAGAAAACAAGAAATGGGAAATAAACCCAATCCAATGACGTTGCCACTGAGCTGAGAGATGAGCAGACGAGCTCCTTCCAACGAAACCAAAGGTTCTGATGAAACATGAAACGGTCGAGTCTTCAAATGACCTGTGACGCCAGGCGTAGAGAGCGGACGAGCCCTTAAGAATCTTCAAAGTAACCTGAGATAGACGAATCTCCTTCACTAATCCTTACTCAGATAAGTGGAATAAGATGGACGAGTCTTCTTCGGATAACCCTTACGCAGGTTCCGGGAATGCATATAAGTCTGTGGGATAGACATGCAACTAGGATGGACGAATCCTCTTCACGAATCTTTACGCAGATAAGTGGAATAAGACGGACGAGTCTTCTTCGGATAACCCTTACGCAGGTTCCGGTAATGCATATAAGTCTGTGGGATAGACATGTAACTAGGATGGACGAATCCTCTTTACGAATCCTTACGCAGATAAGTGGAATAAGACGGACGAGTCTTCTTCGGATAACCCTTACGCAGGTTCCGGAAATGCATATAAGTCTGTGGGATAGACATGCAACTAGGGTGGACGAATCCTCTTCACGAATCCTTACGCAGATAAGTGGAATAAGACGGACGAGTCTTCTTCGGATAACCCTTACGCAGGTTCCGGAAATGGTTTTGACGTTTTAATCCCACCGTCAGGATTTTCAACCTCTTCACGAATCCTTACGCAGATAAGTGGAATAAGACGGACGAGTCTTCTTCGGATAACCCTTACACAGGTTCCGGGAATTGTTTTGACGTCTTGATCCCACCGTCAGGATTTTCAACCTCTTCAATGCGGACGAGCATTGGAATGATCATCAAAGAAACACAGACGAGTGTCATAAGTCGACGATACGGACGAGTACCGGATGATGATCCAAGAAACACGGACGAGTGCTTCTGATATTGATACGGACGAGTATCAGCTTATTCCAGATGATCTTCAAAAGAAAATACCAAACACGGACGAGTGTCGGGGCGTGCAGACGAGCACTAGATAGGTAATAGACACGAACGAGTGTCGAAGGATGCGGACGAGCAATCTTCAAAGGAGTAACAAGCACGTACGAGTGCTAAGAGATGCGGTCGAGCATCAAATAAAGATGCGAGCACGGACGAGTACTGGCGACTTTCTTGGGGATATGCCTCAAATAAAGAGGAATCGAAAATAAAATGCACGGACGAGTGCTGCAGGGATGCAGACAAGCACCAAATAAAGATACTAGCACGGACGAGCGCTGGGGAATACCTCAAATAAAGAGGAATCGAAAATAAAATGCACGGACGAGTGCTGCAGGGATGCGGACGAGCACCAAATAAAGATGCTAGCACGGACGAGTGCTGGAGAATACCTCAAACAAAGAGGAATCTGCTGAGGAAAAGGCACGGACGAGTGCTGAAAGAGGATGAGCATCAAATAAAGATGCGAGCACAGACGAGTGCTAGTAGATATAGAATCTACTGGGGAAAGTGCACAGACGAGTGCCACAAGGTGCTAATTCTTCTGGAGACTGCGGATGAGCAAACTGAATCATCAGATAAGTGTCTAAGAGTGCGAACGAACACTGAATAAGTATCAACACAGACAAAGGCTGATTATGTTGGGGAAGTAGAAAATTCCACTCTGGATGGGGAATGAAGTCCTGGCGACCTGTGGGAGAAGATTCCGGCAACCTGCTGGAGACTCAAAGCTTTTAACTCTGATGGGAACGAAATGTTGGAAACCTGATGCTTGCTGGAGAGGCTTTCACTGGAAGAAATATGACTCTGCGTGAGGTATACTTCGTTCAACTGCTTTGAACATCTGCTAAGGATCTGATCACCCTGCTCTGACTCCACTGGGGAGAATTTCTTCTTGCTCTGCTGGGGAAATCCCTTGGAAATGAGAATCCCGATGACTCTGTGGGGAAATGAAGTTACCTGCAATTCTGCTGGGCAAGGAGAACTTCTAGCGATTCCGTTGTAGTTAATAAACTTCTGATAACTCTACTGAGGATGGGAGACTTCTACTAACTCCTGCTGGGGATTGACCCGACTTATGGGGAGTGCAGGTGTTCAGATTCATGCTAAGAATAAGTCACTTGTAAACAGGCGCTCTGCCGGAGGAATACCTCTGCTTGGAGACTAACCCTCTGCTGCTTGGGGATACAGTGATAACCTGCAAATCCTGCAATAACAGAATACACACATATGCACCAAGATTGGTACGGCCTGATCTATTCATCTGTCGTCACCTGACACTCAAAGCGATGTTAAGTATCTCTGCAATTTCATTTTTATCAGTTTGAAAAGCAACATGTCATGCAATGTTATTTATAAAAAATTCAGGACATTTTTGTAAACAAAATAAACATAACACGGTGTTTGACTGAATATTCTTTTTATTGATTGGCCTCTGAATAGGCGAAATTTTACATCAGGAAGTAACCACCTGGAAAGAGGTAGCTACTGTAAAATTGAGAAAAGAAACTATCCTAATGGAAATGGCACGGCATTCCAAAGAGTTTCCTTCCTGCTATGACTGGCATATCCTCAAGACTTTCTGTTCCGTCTTCGGCCTTCTGAAGAGAATGAGGGGGCTGATCTCTACCCTTCTGATATGGTCAAGCTGTTTGAAGCGGTGATGTGGTTCAGATAAACCGGAGCGCAGTTGTTCGCTTATTCCCTGATTTTGCATGGATCGCCCTTTCGGGTTTTCAATCCACCGGGTTACCCTTTTTTGCCTGAGTTGTCCGATGTGGCTTTTCAACTCAGCGGGTGTACATTTTTTTAATTTTTCCCTAATTTTTGCCCGAGCTTTTATTCTGTTTTTAGCTCGCCGGGATGCCCTTTTTTTACCTGGACTATAATTCTGTTTTTGTGTCCAGCGGGTCTTTTATGCGAAGTATTTTTTAACTGCGTCCGAGTTAACAGGGTATTGGAAGTCTTCGCCATCCATAGTGGTGAGCATCAGTGCTCCGCCTGAGAATACTTTCTTCACTATGAATGGTCCTTCATAATTTGGGGTCCACTTACCCCTGTGATCTGAACTGGGAGGAATGATCCTCTTGAGTACAAGCTCGCCTACTTGGTACTCCCGAGTACGTACTCGCTGATCGAAGGCTCGCTTCATTCTCCTCTGATAAAGCTGGCTATGACAGATAGCTGTTAATCTTTTTTCCTCAATTAGGCATAGTTGATCGTATCGAGCACGTACCCACTCAGCCTCATCAAGCTTGACATCCATCAGCACCCGCAATGAAGGGATTTCCACTTCAACAGGCAAGACTGCCTCCATGCCGTAGACTAAAGAGAAGGGGGTTGCCCCAGTTGACGTCCGGACTGACGTTCGGTACCCATGTAACGCAAACGGCAGCATCTCATGCCAATCTTTATAGGTGATAACCATTTTCTGTACAATCCTCTTGATATTCTTGTTAGCTGCCTCTACCGCACCATTCATCTTTGGTCGGTAAGGAGAGGAATTGTGATGCTGGATTTTGAAGTCCCGACACAGTTCTGCCACCATCTTGTTGTTCAGATTAGAACCATTATCAGTAATGATTCGCTCGGGCACTCCATATCTGCATATGATATCTCTTTTCAGGAATTTTGCTACCACCTGGCGAGTAACATTGGCATAAGATGCCGCTTCAACCCACTTGGTAAAATAGTCAATAGCGACCAGGATGAATCTGTGGCCGTTTGAAGCAATTGGTTCAATCTTGCCAATCATATCAATGCCCCACATGGCAAAGGGCCAGAGTGAAGACATCACATTCAGAGGATTGGGAGGCACATGCACCTTATCCGCATAAATCTGGCATTTATGACATTTTCTGGCATAGGCACAACAGTCTGCATCCATTGTGATCCAGTAATAGCCTGATCTTAGCAACTTTTTAGCCATTGCATGCCCTCCAGCATGGGTACCAAAGGATCCTTCGTGCACCTCATGCATCAGCAAGTCTGCTTCTGCCCTATCAACGCATCTGAGAAGTATCATATCAAAGTTTCTCTTATACAGGGAACCATCAGTGTTCAGGAAGAAACTACCAGCTAGCCTTCTTAATGTCTTCTTATCATTGGAAGATGCCCCAGGTGGGTATGTTTGATCCTCCAAGAAGCATTTGATGTCATGGAACCAAGGCTTATCATCTTTAACAACGTCTACTGCAAATACATATGCTGGTCTGTCAAGTCTGGATACTGCAATTTGAGGCACAAAGTTGGCAGCTTGAACTTTGATCATGGATGAAATGGTAGCCAAGGCATCTGCAAACTGGTTTTCGTCTCAAGGGATATACTCAAGCTTGACTGTTGTGAAGAAAGTCAACAACCTCCTTGTGTAGTCCCGATAAGGTATCAGATGATCGTGGTGCGTGTACCATTTGCCGTTGGTTTGATTAATTACCAGAGCTGAATCTCCGAACACAGTCAAAGTCTTGATCCTGAGGTCAATGGCTTCCTCAAGACCCATAATACAAGCTTCATATTCAGCTTCGTTGTTAGTGCAGTTAAAGGTGAGTTTTGCCGAGAAAGGAAAGTGAACTCCCTTAGGCGTAATGAGTACTGCACCAACACCACGACCATTCATATTAACATCCCCATCGAACATCATAGTCCATTCTTCTTTTGGGTCAGGCCCTTCAGTGTGAATAGGCTCTTCATGATCTTTTGCTTTTATGAACATGATGTCTTCATCAGGGAAGTCAAATCTCATAGGCTGGTAATCATCAATGGGTTGCTCGGCTAGATAATCAGACAATACACTGCCTTTGATAGCTTTTTGGGATGTGTACTGAATGTCATATTCTATGAGAATCATTTGCCATCTTGCAACCCGTCCGGTAAGTGCTGGCTTCTCAAAAATGTATTTAACCGGGTCCATCTTTGAGATCAATAAGGTAGTGTGGGTCAACATATACTGCCTCAGTCGGCGAGCAGCCCACGCTAAAGCACAACAAGTTTTCTCGAGCAGTGAATAACGTTGTTCACAGTCGGTAAACTTTTTGCTTAGGTAGTATATTGCGTACTCTTTTCGACCAGACTCTTCATGTTGGCCCAGCACACACCCCATTGACCCTTCTAATACCGTGAAGTACATGATCAGAGGTCTTCCTTCAACTGGAGGCATAAGGATCGGAGGCTCCTGTAAGTATTCCTTGATTTTGTCAAAAGCCCTCTGGCAGTCTTCATTCCACCTGACCGTTTGTTCTTTTCTTATTAGCTTGAACAAGG
Organism: Lathyrus aphaca; assembly: GCA_963966055.1. Lineage (NCBI taxonomy): Eukaryota > Viridiplantae > Streptophyta > Magnoliopsida > Fabales > Fabaceae > Lathyrus > Lathyrus aphaca. Next base: position 294,876,359 of record OZ014521.1, on the reverse strand, counting down.
GCTCGCAGGTTGCTGTAAGATGAGATATGAACCTTGAAATGTAGTTCAATCTACCTAGGAACCCTCGAACTTCTTTCTCAGTTTTTGGTGCAGGCATTTCTTGAATGGCTTTAACTTTGACAGGGTCAACTTCAATCCCTTTCTCACTTACAATAAATCCCAGCAGCTTACCAGATCGTACCCCGAATGTGCATTTGTTGGGGTTTAGCCTCAATTGGTATTTCCTCAGACGCTTGAATAACTTCAACAGATTTACCAGGTGGTCTTCTTCTGTGAGGGACTTGGCAATCATGTCATCCACATAACATTCGATTTCTTTATGGATCATGTCATCGAATAATGTTACCATAGCCCGTTGATATGTAGCACCAGCATTCTTCAGGCTGAATGGCATCACCTTATAACAGAATGTGCCCCAGGGTGTGATGAAAGTTGTCTTCTCCATGTCTTCAAGTGACATTTTGATCTGATTGTATCCTGAAAATCCATCCATGAAGGAGAACACCGAGAACTGAGCCGTAAATTCGACCAATACATCAATGTGAGGTAAAGGGAAATCATCTTTCGGGCTGGCTCTGTTCAGGTCCCGGTAATCTACACACATCCTCACCTTGCCATCTTTCTTTGGCACTGGAACGATGTTAGCTACCCAAGATGGGTAACTAGTCACGGCAAGGAACCCGACGTCCCACTGTTTCTGTACCTCCTCTTTGATCTTCATCGCCATGTCAGGGCGAGTTATTCTCAGTTTTTGCTTAACAGGAGGACAGTCTTCTTTTAACGGTAGTCGATGCACAACTATGTCTGTATCCAACCCTGGCATGTCCTGATATGACCAGGCAAAGATGTCAACATATTCACGCAACATTTCAATCAACCCCTTCTTAACTTCAGTCTGCAGGCTGGCACCTATCTTGATTTCCTTCTTAACCTCTTCTGTGCCGATGTTGATAACCTCGATTTCCTCCTGATGAGGCTGAATAACTCTTTCCTCTTGCTTCAACAACCTGACCAGTTCTTCAGGGAGTTCATAATCTTCCTCAACCTCTTCATCAGCTTGGTAGATTGGATTGTCGAAGTTATGCTCAGTCATAGCAGGAGAGTTGTCAATGGAATCCGGTTGATCGACACTGCACAAGTGATGTGCTCATTCAGAATCTGCTTAGAGAAAACGCACACCAAAAACAAGAAAAAAGAACACATTGCCATTTTCTTTATTTGTGAAAAAAAATTAAAATTGAAAGAAAAGGAACGATCTGATTGAAAAATGTCCTTTATTTATGACAAATAAATGCTTTCAAAACATGGAGGCCCATACAATGGATCCTTGTACCTTGGGCAGAGTACAGGATTTGACATGCAGTATGTAAAAAATGACAAATAAACAATTACTTTGTGATCCAGGTGACTTCGACGATGTCTTCCGTATACCAATTGGGCAACTCCTCTCCCGGTGCACACGGGCGGATCCAATTATCCAGATCGCACTCGCTATCTCCGTCTTCACTGGTAGCACAGATATGGTTGCGGTCCATCAATCCAGCACTAGTAAAGGTAATGGTCTTGTTGTCTGATGAACGGACGAGCCCATCAGGCTGATACCCAAGCCCAAACTTGTCTTCCTTCTTTTCCAGCTCCAGTAATCTGCCCCAGCCTTGGGCACTGCCTGATTGCACAACCTCCTTGGCCTGCTTGTAGGAGGTAATAGACGTACCTTCTTTATCTTCAGCCCTACTCAGAGGAGACAGGGAACTAACATTCACTGCTTCGAATGCCTGACACAGGGTTTCATGAATTTCACCATCCATCTCCACATATTTGAATGTAGATAGATGGCTCACAAATATGTCCTCTTCACCGCACACAGTCACAACTTGACCATCCGCTACGTACTTGAGCTTCTGGTGCAAGGTTGACGTCACAGCCCCTGCGGCATGAATCCAGGGTCGACCAAGCAGACAGCTATAAGCAGGTTGGATGTCCATCACGTAGAACGTGCTCTTAAACACTTGCGACCCAACCTTGATTGGCAACTCAACCTCTCCAAAGACAGACCTCCGAGAACCGTCGAAAGCCTTTACCACCAAATCGCTTGGCCTCAAAACAACCCCTTCCACATTGAGTTTCATTAATGCCTTCTTCGGCAAGACATTAAGAGATGACCCAGTATCAACCAGGACATGGGACATCACAGCCCCTTTGCACTCAATTGTGATGTGGAGAGCCTTGTTATGATTCCTCCCTTCAGGAGTAAGGTCCCTATCAGTAAAGCCCAGACCATGGCTCGCATTTACACTTCCCACCACAGCTTCTAACTGATTCACGGTAATCTCCTAAGGAACATACGCCAGCTGCAACACCTTCAGAAGGGCTTCTCTATGAGCTGGTGAGCACATCAGCAGCAACAAGATAGAGATTTTGGAGGGAGTTTGATTTAGCTGCTCGACTACCTTGTAGTCTCTCCTCTTAATAATCCTCATGAACTCCTCCATTTCCTTCTCGAAAGTACTTTGACCAGTAGCGGGAGTGGCATTATCGTCAGTTGCTATTTGCTTCCCTTTGGCTTTAGCAGAAGCCTCAGCATCAGTGTCTCCTCTCAAAGTCTGGGGAGCGAATAAGCGACCACTTCTCGTGAACCCTCCATTTCCCCCAACATTCACCACAGCTGGGTCCATGGTTATTGTCTTATTTTCCACTTTCTGTCCTCCAACATACACTTCTGATCCGTAATGCCACGGAATAGCCTTCTCATCTGAATACGGAATAGGCCCAGGCACCGTGATGGTGACGGGACTTACTTCCGGGACATAAATAGTAACCGGCTCTCTTTGCGCTGGCATTTAAGCAGGATCATAGTATATGGTCACCGTTGACACTTCATCAGTCCTCTTAACAGCCCTGTCGAACTGTAACAGCCAATCATCCATCAGTCTCTGTAAACCAGTCTTCAATCTGTCACAACCATTCTTCGACTCAACACAGTCTTCGCAATCAAACCCACAACCCGGGAAAACCTGACCCTTCAACAACCTCTCCTTGACCAACAACAAGGAAGTCTTCACTTCTTCAACCCTCTCCACCAAGTTCAACCTCTCCTCCATCTCAATAGCATTAACTCTGGCTCCCCCATGATTAGGGATAGGGTTATTCGTGACATTCGGAGGCGGCGCAAAATTGATTGCTTTGGAGTCGATCAATTCCTGAACTTTATAGTGCAAAGCCCTGCACTTCTCCGTTGAGTGCCCGGGTGCCCCAGAATGGAAAGCACATCGAACATTGGTGTCGTAACCTGGAGGAAGAGTTCCAGTAGGTGGAGCCAAGGTCCTCAATTGAATTAAGTTCAATTCCAACAATCTCTGGAGTAAAGTTGTGTAAGTCATTGGGATCACATCAAAAACCCTATCAGCTTGGCGTGGCTGCCTCTGTTGATACGGTCTATGTTGATAGTTGCGCTGCTGTTGTTGTTGAGGCTGTTGTAGAGCCTGTTGAGCTGGTTGAATTGGTGTAGTGGGAATTGTGACTGCAGCTATCTGATTGTATTCTCGTCTATAACCTCTGCCTCTGCCTCGGCCATATACTGCGTTAGCTTCCCCTTCTCTTCTTCTAGGAGGTCCGCCAAAGGCTTTCCTCGCTCCCCCAGAGCTACCAGCAGTATTAGGGTCTTGAATCTTCCCCGTCTTTAACAGAGTCTCAACTCTCTCTCCAGCAATCACTATATCATTGAACTTGGTGGCCGAGCTAGATGCCAACCTTTCTAGAAAAACACCTTGGAGAGTGCCCATAAACATGTCGGCCATTTCATCCTCTAAGAAAGGTGGTTGCACCCTGGCAGCTAGCTGGCGCCACCTCTGGGCATATTCTTTGAAACTTTCTTTTGCCGCCTGAGCCATGTGCTACAACTGCGTGCGTTTCAGAGCCATGTCCATGTTATATTGATACTACCTCACAAAGGCTTCAGCTAAATCCTTCCAACTCTTGATATTGACCCTATTGAGCTTCATGTACCATTCAAGAGAAGCTCCCACCAAGCTATCCTGAAAATAATACATCCAAAGTTCTCATCATCTGTATGAGCGGCAATTCTCCCGACAAATGATTGCAGGTGGGTCTTCGGGCAAGTAGTGCCATCATACTTTTCAAAGGTTGGAACTTTGAACTTATACGGGATCCTGACCCCAGGAACCAAGCCCAAGTCGGTTATGTCAAATCCCAAAGAGCTTTGGGACTGAATAGCTTTGATTTGCTCAGCCATCTCTTCGAACCTCTTGTTCATCTCTGCTCCTTGACCTTCAGTTTCATCAAGTAGAGTGAACTGGTCGTCATGATTGTCCATCTGAATGTTGTGCAACCCATCGTTGATTATTGTCACTCCCGGCTGTGTAACAGGAGGTTCAACCTGACGTGCGCCCGCACCGGTATGATTGTCAGCAGTAGCAGCAGCCGCAGTGTTCCTGTTCTGATTCTCAACCATCTCCCGCAGACGCTCTTGGTTCTGCCCCATGCTGGCCATTAATGTCATAAAATTATCCATCTTTTGTCTCAGATCTGTCAAGTCTGCTTGCAACTGGTCCATGACTCGTTCTCTGTTAATCTTGGTTGGATATCTGTGTACTGCCGGTTGTCCCCGAACTTTACGAGGAGCTATAGTGCCTGAGATCACAAAACACGTTAGTTACTGAGACAACACCTGCAAAACAAACAAACAGGTTATATGCAATGCAATGTAACTGTTCATGTTCCCAATCTTAAGCATTTGGCATGCCCCAGTTCTGGCATCTATCTCAGACAATCACTTTCAATGCTTAGCTTTCAAACTTTCCCTTTGATAAGTGTTCAGACATTAGCAGTATCCAGACAAACGAGTCTTGCACATTCAAAACGGTAATTTGCACATTAATACTGAACGTGAACAAACCACTGTAGGCTAAAAGTCAGAATACAACCAGAAATATTCCCCGAAGGGTTACATGTCAGTACATAAAGACAAAAGAAATAAAAGCGAGACTCCTACAACAAGCCTGTAGGTAGCCTGAACAATAAACAACTAAGCCAAGGACCCAGGATCTGCCACCTCTGCCCTGCTTTTCTTGACACCTGCTCTCAGCTTGAGCTCTTCGATCTCTTTCCTTGCTTCCTCCAGAGCTAATTGGCTTTGGGCTAGCTGTTGGGTCTTCTCCCTCCGGATGGCATGGACTTGCTCCACTTCCTCCTTCTTGAAAGCCATCTGAACTTCAAAGAACTCTTCCTTCTCTTTGAATTTCTTTTGCTCTTCATCTCTTTGGCCTTGCAGCCAAACAATGGACTGACGAGCACTTTTGAGAGTCTTTAAAGTCTCCTTGCGCTTAGCTTCTCTTTGAGCTTCCATCATACCCAATCTGTGGAAATGGGCTTCTCTACCGGCAAAATCCTTCTCTTTGTCTTCTAGAGAGGCTTGGAGCTTCTGCAGCTTGTCTTCAGCTTCCTTCTTGGCTCTATTGGCCTGGTGGTATAGGCTTACCATCTCAATATTCTCTACTCTGACCTCATGCAGCTGAGCTTCTAGCTTCTTGTACTCCTCCAAGGAAACCGTACTGCTCTGACTCGGTACCTCTCGGGGATAAAGTGGAGCCTCGACTGAAAAAGGCATGAGAACCGAATCGATATGTCTTTGCAACCATTCAGCATATGGTGGATATGTCTTGGGGTCAACTCGGCCGAAGTCTTTCTTCCCCTTTTTTATCCTATGAGCCCAGGATTGGACTGCTTGTTGAACTAACTCTCTGTTCCCGTCAGCAGGAAAGTACAAAGATTCAGCAAACATTTCCAACTGAGGAGGATCTTTCAAAGGGTAGCCAAATTTCTTTCTGGATAATGTTGGGTAGTAACTGATGACACCTTTCCTTCCCAGCAAAGGTACTCCAGCAAACCTTCCGCAACTAACCATCAACTCCTTTCCTAGCAAATCCCTGTCATAACCCCAAGCAATGTCTTCTTCAGTCAATCCCATCAGTCTTCTGGACCATCTCCATTCGTCTCGTATATCCTTGAAGGCACCTGACTTAGGCAACTGTCTAGCAAACCATTCAGCAAACAAAGGAGCACAGCAGACCACTGGACCACCTCTACCTTTCTCGTTTCTGTAATGGACACTAAAATAAAAGTCACCCAATAAAGTAGGCACTGGATTGCCTTTTGCAAAGATTGAGATCACCTCTAAGCTGACAAACTCTTTCTCTCCAGGAAACAGGCTAGACCCATATACCATCAATGCAAGCAAAGCTCCAAAGTCATTCCACTTAGCCTCTGTAGCATACTTCTCAGCCTCTGGGATAAGCACACTCCAGGGTAACCCTCTGCCTTCACTCTCTTGCAGAGCCTTTCTGACTGAAACAACTGGCAACCTACAAACCTTGGCTATGTCTTCATCTCTGAGCACAACCTATGACCCGTAGAACGGCAATGTCTCTCTGATCGGAACACTCAGCATGCTGGAGATCTCTTCCAATGTCGGAGCTAAGATGTAACCTGGAAAAACAAAGCAACGCAGCAGGGGATCATAAAATTGCAACAAAGTATGCAAGCTTTCCTTTTGGTCTGCAGTAGGCTTGTCCACCAACTTCAGTATCTGGCCATATCTTTTCTTGAAATTACCTAAGAATTGATCGTTCATCAAACCTGCTAACCTCTGAACACTTTTAACTTCCGGCTGAAGAAAGGTATAATGCACATTCTTTTTTCTTGGATCTCTTCTGATCTCTGCCATGGAGATAAGAATACCAGAACTGGGAACATATGTGAGCAATGACCTGAAAAATGGAAACATAAACAGTTAATGCAAAGAATGATGCAAATGTAATGCAATGCGAGCATATGACATACTGAGACCATCTGAACTGGAACACTGACAAGGGCCCCTCTGAATAACTGGCAAACCCAAAAGTTTACTGAGTCACACCCTCTAATAACCACAACTCTCTGATAGAAGATCTTAGAATCACAGTACCAAGAAATCCAGAATTCCAGAACCATAACTCCGGAACCATAGAATCATAGGACCATGGATCATAATCACAGGACCAAAGATCATAACAAGAACCACTGAACAGATGAGTGTATGTTGAGGTCATGGGTTCCTGCACACCTGTAAACAACCCCCCAATCTCACGGGTAAAAGGCTCCGGGTCAGACATCACGGACTCTCAAAGCCACATAGCAATAATACTGTCACCATCTCCGAGAAATGGCTCATGACCAAATCAGGGAATCGGTTTGGCATTATATACTACGCAGGGAGGCCTCAGCTGAGTCCGGGAAACAAGGTCATCCTATGCGATCCCTAAGTGGGCCCTCGGATGCGAATGGGTTTGCCACAAAATGTGGGCTGCCACTGTCATCACTAAAGAGGGATGTTTCCACAAGGTTCTCAATGATCGGTCCCCAGCTGCACATAACTGTCAGGGTTATGAAATGAGAGAGGAAGATCCCCAAATCAAGACATTTCCAAGACGGTCGCAACCTGGGTGTGGAACTCACTACTACCCCCATGACAAGATCTCATGAGGCCAAAGTGGAACCACGCTAAGTCCTATGGTGCACTCGAGCCGGGTACCTTGCTCATATCTCTCAAGAACCAGTAACACCCATCCCACCAAAGAAAACCAGTCCAGACAATCCAGCATATATACATGATGCAGAAAATAAATACTGAAAACTGTAAATAAAGCTGTAAATAAAGCTGTAAATAAACAACAATAACATACAACAAGCCACAACAAACAAACATCACCCAATGAAACAACAACACACAAGCGCTAGGAGAGACTCACAGGGGAACCAGAGATTTCTGGTTGACACCTCCCCAGCAGAGTCGCCAAGATGTCGCTCCCCGGATTTCCATCCTGGTACAAACGCGAAAGTGGCGCGGAAAAAGAATAGAGTCGCCAGCCAGGCATTTTTATCCCAAAGAAAGGGAATGGTAATGCAACACAAACCAGAAGAAAAGAAAGAGGAAGGACACAGGTCCTGCGAACCAAAGAGACTGAGTTCGGGAGTCGGTTACGACCTGGGAAGGTATTAGCACCCAGATCGTCCGCCGTACCCGACGGGATCCACGCTTGCAAAGATAACTATTTCAAAGGGTGAGGGTATGAAAGCTGCATCAAAGAAATGAAATGGAACAAGAGAAACTGAGAAAGGAACTGAATAAGAAAACAAGGAAAATTGTAGGGAAAATAAAGATTGTGCTCGAACGGGCCCTACCCTGCTACCTACATACCTCATCAAGATAATGAGGATCAGAGACGTCGTAGTTCCCCTAACTATAGGTGGCAAGGAAAATTGCTTGTGAATTAAGGCTTGAACTGCCTATGCCATTGCTCAGGTGTTGCAGGCTCGGACGACGAGTGCGTTACCGTCTTGCAAAGTGACATGTAGGAGCAAGTTCACGTACGGAGCGAATGAGATGAGAAAAGAATTCCCGAAGGAAAGACGCTTATTGTTTGTTTGTGTATTTTATGAAGCTTTTATGAGTGTGTCACAAGGAAGTGAACTCAAGCTCTCTTCAATGGAATGTGCACTTGTCACTACATTCCAAGATGGAATAATAGAACAAGCACACTCAAGTAAGGAGAAGATCCCCAAAACTTGAACCCACAGATTAGGGCTTAGGCTCACTAACTTGTTTAATTATTAAGTGTTTTTGGTTATTTACAGATGAAGAAGTGTTTTTTATGCTTTTCTTGGTGAAGAAAGTACCTTGATCAGACTTGTGCATCACAAGGTAAACTTGTACTATCCCAAGATGGGAAGACTACAAGCATACCTCATGGAATAAGGCTATGGATCAATGCATCACTTCAAAGTTATTAGAGTGTTTTTTATGATTATGAGATGAGAAGAGAAAGAGAACCAAAGGAGCAAAAAGGAAAAACTAGGGGGAAGTTTCTATCCTATGTTAGCATGCATGGAGTTCCTAGGGTTTGTGAGGTTTTTCTAACCTAAAAAGGATCTCAAGAGAAGAAGAAGATAAAAGGAGAGATGAGAAAGGCCTAAGCCCAACAAGAAGATGTTAGTCCATATAAACAATATGAGGAGAGATGAGAAATGGAGATGTGGAACTCAATTCCCACATCTCAAACTTACCATAGCCCCTGCAAGGTTAGTGTAACAACATAAAATCAAGGCATGAACCAAAAAGTCATAAGCTACACAAGCATATAGGCATGGCAAAGAGTTCACAAGATGATAAGCAAAGCAACACAAGATCATATTGAGATGAATGGAAGTGAAACAAGTGCAAAGAAGGCATGCATAACACTTAAAGAAATAAAGCACATAAAAGAGACCCAACACCAAGACTCAAATAGATTCAAACCCTATCCTAAGACCAGGAGCAACCATAAACCTCTAAAGGACCCCAAAAGATGAAGAGAAGTTGGCACAAGTGCCCTTCTAAACTTTAAAGAGACTATAAGACTCAAAGGATGCAAAACAAGGCAAGGTGAGGAAGAAAATACCCAAGAAAAAAAATCCAAGCACTTAAAAATTCTACCCAACCAGAAAAGCACTCTCCAAACACAAAGAAATGTGAATCCAAAAGGGTTTGCAAAAATACAGCACCAAACTAGGTCAATGAAGCTCAAGGATGCAAGGTATCACCATTTAGGGTTTTGAAAATTAAGGCACAAGTAACTCAAGCAAAGTCCAGCAAGGAAATTTGTGAAAAATCCAAGATAAATCATGAATATAGTAGAGTGTCTTAGGATTTGAATGCAAAAAGAATGGGGTTCATAGCTTAAAGGATGAGAAAAATAGAAATTGTACAAGGTAAATTGGTCTATGAGAGTTCACAAGAAAGCAATGCTCAATGTTGAATTTATTTGGCCACGTGGGATGAAAATAAAAATCTGGAAAAATCATGATAAAAAACTAGATGAATCAAGGAGTGTATATGAATTTGTTTGGATTTTTTAGAGTTAATGAAGTATTTAAAATGGATCAAAAGCAAATGAAATAAAATTGGTAAAGAAAAAGAATAAAAATAAAGCAAATGGGCCAAGGGGGTGTAAAGAGTAAACACGCTAGTTCAAAAAACAGCATGGGCCTTGCATGGGGGGTGCAGATAGCGCTGAGGGCTGCACCTTCTTCTTCATGAAGAAACCCTAAACTCTCACTACCATTAATGAACCAAACCCTAACCCTAACTTCATGAAACAAGAATACATGCTTGGATTGAATTAAAACTCAAAGAAACTCAAGATATGAATGAAAATAAAATTGTCCATGAAACTTTAAATCACCATAACTTTGTGAATACTCAATCATTTCACAAACTACAAAGAGCATTGTAACCAGCACAACATGAGGATTCTAAAACACACAACCAAACACATTTCTATGAGATTCGAAATTTGAGCATACCTGAGGTGTTGTTCAAAATTTGAAGTTAAGAATGGTATAAAATGATGGCAAATGATCTCCTTATCCCCTTAGATGCAAAATAAATGCATCTAAGGCTTTGCAAGCTTGTAAATCCAGCAATGTGCTTCCTTGTGCTTCAAAGCTTCTCAAATGGCCACTTGAACAAACTTCACTATAAATCTAGATCCATGGGTGCTTAATGATCCTTGAGATGAGAGGAGTATGAATGTGGTCTTGGATTGAAGAAAGCTTGCCTAGATCAAAAGTTATGGCACAAAATGCAAATGTGCACAAGAAATGAGAAATGGATGATTCTTGAAGAATAATCCAAACAAATGGTATGGAAATGATCTATGAGTGATGAGGATTAAGAATCCAGCAAGAGTTTTATGAATGGATTCTTGTAGCAAGAGTTTGTGGAGAATGAGCAATTTTGCATAAAAGATGAGAATGAGAGAATGAGTGTGTATTCTAGCTGCCTCTAACCCTAATTCTGATTGTTATGGAATATATATGACAATGCAAAAGGGTTAGAACAAGTGCACGTGAGAGAGAGCTGATTTTTGTGAAAATGCAATTTTGGCCCAAGTGTGCCATAAGCATGCCAAGCTCATGATTTTCTGGCCTCTCTTGCATGTGCATTCACCATCCCACCCATGATTCCCAGCAAACAACTCCAGCCCTTGGATGTAAGCTATCACACAATTGTCATGCCTTATGCAAATTCAAGTGTAAAATGCAAGTTTTATGGAACTTTTTCATGTGCACGAATTTTGCCACTTTTCTTTGAGCCATATGACCTAAATGAGATGCATTTTGATTGTGTAAACTTACTTTGGACATAGCATAGCAAACTATCCACTTTTGAGCCTTTGTGCAAATGGCTTGGCCTTGAAATTTTGAAATTTGCCCTAGAATGCTCAAATTTTCGAGGGACCTATAGGAAAATCTAGGAATCTCCAGAAAATGCTCTTGTACTTTTTAAAAATGGCAGCCCTTACTCTCCAACTTTCATGTTTACCTTTGGTCCATTTGAAGATTTTTTGATCAAGTTAAGGCCTTGTGAAGTTTTAGGTCAAAATGGCCAAAAATAGTAACTTTTCCATAACCAACTTTGTGCACTTTTTCCAAAACCCCTCAAACCACCAAAATTCTTGTACTTTGAGCTCACCAAACATCTTATAATATTGAATAGACCTCATTTGGCCAAAAAAGTTGGGTTGGACCCTTTGGAATGGCACAGTTGACTTTTTCTGGGCCCAGTTGACTTTCTGCTTCATCTGCAAGTAACTGAGGCAAAGACTGACTTCCACTTGGAATTTTTCCATGAAAATTAACATGTAGGAACCTATTATCATATAGAAGACAATGCCCAAAAGAGTTGGCCAAAATTATGAGGTTAAGGCCCTTGAAACCAAAACCCTAATTTGGTTGCACTGCTTAGGAGCCTTGCATTGTCTTGAAACTTGTGATGACTAAGCAATCTTCTGAGCTTTTGCAAGTGAACTTGGCCTTGCCAAAGGAGTCTAGAATCATCATAGGCCTCTCACAAATCCATTGGAACCCTTGTCTTGGCTTAAATGGCCTTCAACACCTCCCCAGATGGCCATATGCCTCTTGCTAGGGCTTGATGCTTGTCATGGTTTATTTTTCTATGCTATAATGCTATATATGATATGTTTATGATGCAAATGGTGTATTATGATGCTTAAAATGAAGAGGGAAAATTTGGGGTTCTACAACTACCCCTATTCAAGCAACTGTTGATCTGAAAAGGACGATTGCTTCCGCTTTCGGCCGTTCAAGATAAACTGTGGTTGAATACCCAAGAAAAACGGAAATTTGCGCTCTGATGCAGAAAACAAGAAATGGGAAATAAACCCAATCCAATGACATTGCCACTGAGCTGAGAGATGAGCAGACGAGCTCCTTCCAACGAAACCAAAGGTTCTGATGAAACATGAAACGATCGAGTCTTCGAATGACCTGTGACGCCAGGCGTAGAGAGCGGACGAGCCCTTAAGAATCTTCAAAGTAACCTGAGATAGACGAATCTCCTTCACTAATCCTTACGCAGATAAGTGGAATAAGAAGGACAAGTCTTCTTCGGATAACCCTTACGCAGGTTCCGGGAATGCATATAAGTCTGTGGGATAGACATGCAACTAGGATGGACGAATCCTCTTCACGAATCCTTACACACATAAGTGGAATAAGACGGACGAGTCTTCTTCGGATAACCCTTACGCAGGTTCCGGTAATGCATATAAGTCTGTGGGATAGACATGCAACTAGGATGGACGAATCCTATTCACGAATCCTTACGTAGATATGTGGAATAAGACGGACGAGTCTTCTTCGGATAACCCTTACGCAGGTTCCGGAAATGCATATAAGTCTGTGGGATAGACATGCAACTAGGGTGGACGAATCCTCTTCACGAATCCTTATGCAGATAAGTGGAATAAGACGGACGAGTCTTCTTCGGATAACCCTTACGCAGGTTCCGAAAATGGTTTTGACGTTTTAATCCCACCGTCAGGATTTTCAACCTCTTCACGAATCCTTACGCAGATAAGTGGAATAAGATGGACGAGTCTTCTTCAGATAACCCTTACGCAGGTTCCGGGAATTGTTTTGACGTCTTGATCCCACCGTCAGGATTTTCAACCTCTTCAATGCGGACGAGCATTGGAATGATCATCAAAGAAACACAGACGAGTGTCATAAGTCGACGATACGGATGAGTACCGGATGATGATCCAAGAAACACGGACGAGTGCTTCTGATATTGATACGGACGAGTATCAGCTTATTCCAGATGATCTTCAAACGAAAATACCAAACACGGACGAGTGTCGGGGCGTGCAGACGAGCACTAGATAAGTAATAGACACGGACGAGTGTCGAAGGATGTGGCCGAGCAATCCTCAAAGGAGTAACAAGTACGTACGAGTGCTAAGAGATGCGGTCGAGCATCAAATAAAGATGCGAGCACGGACGAGTACTGGCGACTTTCTTGGGGATATGCCTCAAATAAAGAGGAATCGAAAATAAAATGCACGGACGAGTGCTGCAGGGATGCGGACAAGCACCAAATAAAGATACTAGCACGGACGAGCGCTGGGGGATACCTCAAATAAAGAGGAATCGAAAATAAAATGCACGGACGAGTGCTGCAGGGATGCGGACGAGCACCAAATAAAGATGCTAGCACAGACGAGTGCTGGAGAATACCTCAAACAAAGAGGAATCTGCTGAGGAAAAGGCACGGACGAGTGCTGAAAGAGGATGAGCATCAAATAAAGATGCGAGCACAGACGAGTGCTAGTAGATATAGACTCTACTGGGGAAAGTGCACAGACGAGTGCCACAAGGTGATAATTCTTCTGGAGACTGCGGATGAGCAAACTGAATCATCAGATAAGTGTCTAAGAGTGCGAACGAACACTGAATAAGTATCAACACAGACAAAGGTTGATTATGTTGGGGAAGTAGACAATTCCACTCTGGCTGGGGAATGAAGTCCTGGCGACCTGTGGGAGAAGATTCCGGCAACCTGCTGGAGACTCAAAGCTTTTAACTCTGATGGGAACGAAATGTTGGCAACCTGATGCTTGCTGGAGAGGCTTTCACTGGAAGAAATACGACTCTGCATGAGGTATACTTCGTTCAACTGCTTTGAACATCTGCTAAGGATCTGATCACCCTGCTCTGACTCCACTGGGGAGAATTTCTTCTTGCTCTGCTGGGGAAATCCCTTGGAAATGAGAATCCCGATGACTCTGTGGGGAAATGAAGTTACCTGCAATTCTGCTGGGCAAGGAGAACTTCTAGCGATTCCGTTGTAGTTAATAAACTTCTGATAACTCTACTGAGGATGGGAGACTTCTACTAACTCCTGCTGGGGATTGACCCGACTTCTGGGGAGTGCAGGTGTTCAGATTCCTGCTGAGAATAAGTCACTTGTAAACAGGCGCTCTGCCGGAGGAATACCTCTGCTTGGAGACTAACCCTCTGCTGCTTGGGGATACGGTGATAACCTGCAAATCCTGCAATAACAGAATACACACATATGCACCAAGATTGGTACGACCTGATCTATTCATCTGTCGTCACCTGACACTCAAAGCGATGTTAAGTGTCTCTACAATGTCATTTTTATCAGTTTGAAAAGCAACATGTCATGTAATGTTATTTGTCAAAAATTTAGGACATTTTTCTAAACAAAATAAACATAACACGGTGTTTGACTGAATATTCTTTTTATTGATTGGCCTCTGAATAGGCAAAATTTTACATCAGGAAGTAACCACCTGGAAAGAGGTAGCTACTGTAAAATTGAGAAAAGAAACTATCCTAATGGCAATGGCACGGCATTCCAAAGAGTTTCCTTCCTGCTATGACTGGCATATCCTCAAGACTTTTCGTTCCGTCTTCGGCCTTCTGAAGAGAATGAGGGGGCTGATCTCTACCCTTCTGATATGGTCAAGCTGTTTGAAGCGGTGATGTGGTTCAGATAAACCGGAGCGCAGTTGTTCGCTTATTCCCTGATTTTGCGTGGATCGCCCTTTCGGGTTTTCAATCCACCGGGTTACCCTTTTTTGCCTGAGTTGTCCAATGTGGCTTTTCAACTCAGCGGGTGTACATTTTTTTAATTTTCCCCTAATTTTTGCCCGAGCTTTTATTCTGTTTTTAGCTCGCCGGGATGCCCTTTTTTTGCCTAGACTATAATTCTGTTTTTGTGTCCAGTGGGTCTTTTATGCGAAGTATTTTTTAACTGCGTCCGATTTAACAGGGTATTGGAAGTCTTCGCCATCCATAGTGGTGAGCATCAGTGCTCCGCCTGAGAATACTTTCTTCACTATGAATGGTCCTTCATAATTTGGGGTCCACTTGCCCCTGTGATCTGAACTGGGAGGAATGATCCTCTTGAGTACAAGCTCGCCTACTTGGTACTCCCGAGTACGTACTCGCTGATCGAAGGCTCGCTTCATTCTCCTCTGATAAAGCTGGCTATGACAGATAGCTGCTAATCTCTTTTCCTCAATTAGGCATAGTTGATCGTATCGAGCACGTACCCACTCAGCCTCATCAAGCTTGACATCCATCAGCACCCGCAGTGAAGGGATTTCCACTTCAACAGGCAAGACTGTCTCCATGCCGTAGACTAAAGAGAAGGGGGTTGCCCCAGTTGACGTCCGGACTGACGTTCGGTACCCATGTAACGCAAACGGAAGCATCTCATGCCAATCTTTATAGGTGATAACCATTTTCTGTACAATCCTCTTGATATTCTTGTTAGCTGCCTCTACCGCACCATTCATCTTTGGTCGGTAAGGAGAGGAATTGTGATGCTGGATTTTGAAGTCCCGGCACACTTCTGCCATCATCTTGTTGTTCAGATTAGAACCATTATCAGTAATGATTCGCTCGGGCACTCCATATCTGCATATGATATCTCTTTTCAGGAATTTTGCTACCACCTGGCGAGTAACATTGGCATAAGATGCCGCTTCAACCCACTTGGTAAAATAGTCAATAGCGACCAGGATGAATCTATGGCCTTTTGAAGCAATTGGTTCAATCTTGCCAATCATATCAATGCCCCACATGGCAAAGGGCCAGAGTGAAGACATCACAGAGGATTGGGAGGCACATGCACCTTATCCGCATAAATCTGGCATTTATGACATTTACTGGCATAGGCACAACAATCTGCATCCATTGTGATCCAGTAATAGCCTGATCTTAGCAACTTTTTAGCCATTGCATGCCCTCCAGCATGGGTACCAAAGGATCCTTCGTGCACCTCGTGCATCAGCAAGTCTGCTTCTGCCCTATCAACGCATCTGAGAAGTATCATATCAAAGTTTCTCTTATACAGGGAACCATCAGTGTTCAGGAAGAAACTACCAGCTAGCCTTCTTAATGTCTTCTTATCATTGGAAGATTACCCAGGTGGGTATGTTTGATCCTCTAAGAAGCATTTGATGTCATGGAACCAAGGCTTATCATCTTTAACAACGTCTACTGCAAATACATATGCTGGTCTGTCAAGTCTGGATACTGCAATTTGAGGCACAAAGTTGGCAGCTTGAACTTTGATCATGGATGAAATGGTAGCCAAGGCATCTGCAAACTGGTTTTCGTCTCGAGGGATATACTCAAGCTTGACTGTTGTGAAGAAAGTCAACAACCTCCTTGTGTAGTCCCGATAAGGTATCAAATGATCTTGGTGCGTGTACCATTTGCCGTTGGTTTGATTAATTACCAGAGCTGAATCTTCGAACACAGTCAAAGTCTTGATCCTGAGGTCAATGGCTTCCTCAAGACCCATAATACAAGCTTCATATTCAGCTTCGTTGTTAGTGCAGTTAAAGGTGAGTTTTGCCGAGAAAGGCAAGTGAACTCCCTTAGGCGTAATGAGTACTGCACCAACACCACGACCATTCATATTAACAGCCCCATCGAACATCATAGTCCATTCTTCTTTTGGGTCAGGCCCTTCAGTGTGAATAGGCTCTTCATGATCTTTTGCTTTTATGAACATGATGTCTTCATTAGGGAAGTCAAATCTCAAAGGCTGGTAATCATCAATGGGTTGCTCGGCTAGATAATCAGACAATACACTGCCTTTGATAGCTTTTTGGGATGTGTACTGAATGTCATATTCTGTGAGAATCATTTGCCATCTTGCAACCCGTCCGGTAAGTGTTGGCTTCTCAAAAATGTATTTAACCGGGTCCATCTTTGAGATCAATAAGGTAGTGTGGGTCAACATATACTGCCTCAGTCGGCGAGCAGCCCACGCTAAAGAACAACAAGTTTTCTCGAGCAGTGAATAACGTTGTTCACAGTCGGTAAACTTTTTGCTTAGGTAGTATATTGCGTACTCTTTTCGACCAGACTCGTCATGTTGGCCCATCACACACCCCATTGACCCTTCTAATACCGTCAAGTACATGATCAGAGGTCTTCCTTCAACTGGAGGCATAAGGATCAGAGGCTCCTGTAAGTATTCCTTGATTTTGTCAAAAGCCCTCTGGCAGTCTTCATTCCACCTGACCGTTTGTTCTTTTCTTATTAGCTTGAACAAGGGCTCGCAGGTTGCTGTAAGATGAGATATGAACCTTGAAATGTAGTTCAATCTACCTAGGAACCCTCGAACTTCTTTCTCAGTTTTTGGTGCAGGCATTTCTTGAATGGCTTTAACTTTGTCAGGGTCAACTTCAATCCCTTTCTCACTTACAATAAATCCCAGCAGCTTACCAGATCGTACCCCGAATGTGCATTTGTTGGGGTTTAGCCTCAATTGGTATTTCCTCAGACGCTTGAATAACTTCAATAGATTTACCAGGTGGTCTTCTTTTGTGAGGGACTTGGCAATCATGTCATCCACATAACATTCGATTTCTTTATGGATCATGTCATGGAATAATGTTACCATAGCCCGTTGATAAGTAGCACCAGCATTCTTCAGGCCGAATGACATCACCTTATAACAGAATGTGCCCCAGGGTGTGATGAAAGTTGTCTTCTCCATGTCTTCAGGTGACATTTTGATCTGATTGTATCCTGAAAATCCATCCATGAAGGAGAACACCGAGAACTGAGCCGTATTGTCGACCAATACATCAATGTGAGGTAAAGGGAAATCATCTTTCGGGCTGGCTCTGTTCAGGTCCCGGTAATCTACACACATTCTCACCTTGCCATCTTTCTTTGGCACTGGAATGATGTTAGCTACCCAAGGTGGGTAACTAGTCACGGCAAGGAACCCGGCGTCCCACTGTTTCTGTACCTCGTCTTTGATCTTCATCTCCATGTCAGGGCGAGTTCTACTCAGGTTTTGCTTAACAGGAGGACAGTCTTCTTTTAACGGTAGTCGATGCACAACTATGTATGTATCCAACCCTGGCATGTCCTGATATGACCAGGCAAAGATGTCAACATATTCACGCAACATTTCAATCAACCCCTTCTTAACTTCAGTCTGCAGGCTGGCACCTATCTTGATTTCCTTCTTAACCTCTTCTGTGCCGATGTTGATAACCTCGATTTCCTCCTGATGAGGCTGAATAACTCTTTCCTCTTGCTTCAACAACCTGACCAGTTCTTCAGGGAGTTCATAATCTTCCTCAACCTCTTCATCAGCTTGGTAGATTGGATTGTCGAAGTTATGCTCAGTCATAGCAGGAGAGTTGTCAATGGAATCCGGTTGATCGACACTGCACAAGTGATGTGCTCATTCAGAATCTGCTTAGAGAAAACGCACACCAAAAACAAGAAAAAAGAACACATTGCCATTTTCTTTATTTGTGCAAAAAAATTAAAATTGAAAGAAAAGGAACGATCTGATTGAAAAATGTCCTTTATTTATGACAAATAAATGCTTTCAAAACATGGAGGCCCATACAATGGATCCTTGTACCTTGGGCAGAGTACAGGATTTGACATGCAGTATGTAAAAAATGACAAATAAACAATTACTTTGTGATCCAGGTGACTTCGACGATGTCTTCCGTAGACCAATTGGGCAGCTCCTCTCCCGGTGCACACGGGCGGATCCAATTATCCAGATCGCACTCGCTATCTCCGTCTTCACTGGTAGCACAGATATGGTTGCGGTCTATCAATCCAGCACTAGTAAAGGTAATGGTCTTGTTGTCTGATGAACGGACGAGCCCATCAGGCTGATACCCAAGCCCAAACTTGTCTTCCTTCTTTTCCAGCTCCAGTAATCTGCCCCAGCCTTGGGCACTGCCTGATTGCACAACCTCCTTGGCCTGCTTGTAGGAGGTAATAGACGTACCTTCTTTATCTTCAGCCCTACTCAGAGGAGAC
The DNA here is from genome assembly GCA_963966055.1 of Lathyrus aphaca. Lineage (NCBI taxonomy): Eukaryota > Viridiplantae > Streptophyta > Magnoliopsida > Fabales > Fabaceae > Lathyrus > Lathyrus aphaca. Next base: position 294,857,114 of record OZ014521.1, on the reverse strand, counting down.
AGGGAACTAACATTCACTGCTTCGAATGCCTGACACAGGGTTTCATGAATTTCACCATCCATCTCCACATATTTGAATGTAGATAGATGGCTCACAAATATGTCCTCTTCACCGCACACAGTCACAACTTGACCATCCGCTACGTACTTGAGCTTCTGGTGCAAGGTTGACGTCACAGCCCCTGCGGCATGAATCCAGGGTCGACCAAGCAGAAAGCTATAAGCAGGTTGGATGTCCATCACGTAGAACGTGCTCTTAAACACTTGCGACCCAACCTTGATTGGCAACTTAACCTCTCCAAAGACAGACCTCCGAGAACCGTCGAAAGCCTTTACCACCAAATCGCTTGGCCTCAAAACAACCCCTTCCACATTGAGTTTCATTAATGCCTTCTTCAGCAAGACATTAAGAGATGACTCAGTATCAACCAGGACATGGGACATCACAGCCCCTTTGCACTCAATTGTGATGTGGAGAGCCTTTTTATGATTCCTCCCTTCAGGAGTAAGGTCCCTATCAGTAAAGCCCAGACCATGGCTCGCATTTACACTTCCCACCACAGCTTCTAACTGATTCACGGTAATCTCCTGAGGAACATACGCCAGCTGCAACACCTTCAGAAGGGCTTCTCTATGATCTGGTGAGCACATCAGCAGCGACAAGATAGAGATTTTGGAGGGAGTTTGATTTAGCTGCTCGACTACCTTGTAGTCGCTCCTCTTAATAATCCTCATGAACTCCTCCATTTCCTTCTCGAAAGTACTTTGACCAGTAGCGGGAGTGGCATTATCGTCAGTTGCTATTTGCTTCCCTTTGGCTTTAGCAGAAGCCTCAGCATCAGTGTCTCCTCTCAAAGTCTGGGGAGCGAATAAGCGACCACTTCTCGTGAACCCTCCATTTCCCCCAACATTCACCACAGCTGGGTCCATGGTTATTGTCTTATTTTCCACTTTCTGTCCTCCAACATACACTTCTGATCCGTAATGCCACGGAATAGCCTTCTCATCTGAATACGGAATAGGCCCAGGCACCGTGATGGTGACGGGACTTACTTCCGGGACATAAATAGTAACCGGCTCTCTTTGCGCTGGCATTTAAGCAGGATCATAGTATATGGTCACCGTTGACACTTCATCAGTCCTCTTAACAACCTTGTCGAACTGTAACAGCCAATCATCCATCAGTCTCTGTAAACCAGTCTTCAATCTGTCACAACCATTCTTCGACTCAACACAGTCTTCGCAATCAAACCCACAACCCGGGAAAACCTGACCCTTCAACAACCTCTCCTTGACCAACAACAAGGAAGTCTTCACTTCTTCAACCCTCTCCACCAAGTTCAACCTCTCCTCCATCTCAATAGCATTAACTCTGGCTCCCCCATGATTAGGGATAGGGTTATTCGTGACATTCGGAGGCGGCGCAAAATTGATTGCTTTGGAGTCGATCAATTCCTGAACTTTATAGTGCAAAGCCCTGCACTTCTCCGTTGAGTGCCCGGGTGCCCCAGAATGGAAAGCACGTCGAACATTGGCGTCGTAACCTGGAGGAAGAGTTCCAGTAGGTGGAGCCAAGGTCCTCAATTGAATTAAGTTCAATTCCAACAATCTCTGGAGTAAAGCTGTGTAAGTCATTGGGATCACATCAAAAACCCTATCAGCTTGGCGTGGCTGCCTCTTTTGATACGGTCTATGTTGATAGTTGCGCTGTTGTTGTTGTTGAGGCTGTTGTAGAGCCTGTTGAGCTGGTTGAATTGGTGTAGTGGGAATTGTGACTGCAGCTATCTGATTGTATTCTCGTCTATAACCTCTGCCTCTGCCTCGGCCATATACTGCGTTAGCTTCCCCTTCTCTTCTTCTAGGAGGTCCGCCAAAGGCTTTCCTCGCTCCCCCAGAGCTACCAGCAGTATTAGGGTCTTGAATCTTCCCCGTCTTTAACAGAGTCTCAACTCTCTCTCCAACAATCACTATATCATTGAACTTGGTGGCCGAGCTAGATGCCAACCTTTCTAGAAAAACACCTTGGAGAGTGCCCATAAACATGTCGGCCATTTCATCCTCTAAGAGAGGTGGTTGCACCCTGGCAGCTAGCTGGCGCCACCTCTGGGCATATTCTTTGAAACTTTCTTTTGCCGCCTGAGCCATGTGCTACAACTGCGTGCGTTTCAGAGCCATGTCCATGTTATATTGATACTACCTCACAAAGGCTTCAGCTAAATCCTTCCAACTCTTGATATTGACCCTATTGAGCTTCGTGTACCATTCAAGAGAAGCTCCCACCAAGCTATCCTAAAAATAATACATCCAAAGTTCTCATCATCTGTATGAGCGGCAATTCTCCCGACAAATGATTGCAGGTGGGTCTTCGGGCAAGTAGTGCCATCATACTTTTCAAAGGTTGGAACTTTGAACTTATACGGGATCCTGACCCCAGGAACCAAGCCCAAGTCGGTTATGTCAAATCCCAAAGAGCTTTGGGACTGAATAGCTTTGATTTGCTCAGCCATCTCTTCGAACCTCTTGTTCATCTCTGCTCCTTGACCTTCAGTTTCATCAAGTAGAGTGAACTGGTCGTCATGATTGTCCATCTGAATGTTGTGCAACCCATCGTTGATTATTGTCACTCCCGGCTGTGTAACAGGAGGTTCAACCTGACGTGCGCCCGCACCGGTATGATTGTCAGCAGTAGCAGCAGCCGCAGTGTTCCTGTTCTGATTCTCAACCATCTCCCGCAGACGCTCTTGGTTCTGCCCCATGCTGGCCATTAGTGTAATAAAATTATCCATCCTTTGTCTCAGATCTGTCAAGTCTGCTTGCAACTGGTCCATGACTCGTTCTCTGTTAATCTTGGTTGGATATCTGTGTACTGCCGGTTGTCCCCGAACTTTACGAGGAGCTATAGTTCCTGAGATCACAAAACACGTTAGTTACTGAGACAACACCTGCAAAACAAACAAACAGGTTATATGCAATGCAATGTAACTGTTCATGTTCCCAATCTTAAGCATTTGGCATGCCCCAGTTCTGGCATCTATCTCAGACAATCACTTTCAATGCTTAGCTTTCAAACTTTCCCTTTGATAAGTGTTCAGACATTAGCAGTATCCAGACAAACGAGTCTTGCACATTCAAAACGGTAATTTGCACATTAATACTGAACGTGAACAAACCACTGTAGGCTAAAAGTCAGAATACAACCAGAAATATTCCCCGAAGGGTTACATGTCAGTACATAAAGACAAAAGAAATAAAAGTGAGACTCCTACAACAAGCCTGTAGGTAGCCTGAACAATAAACAACTAAGCCAAGGACCCAGGATCTGCCACCTCTGCCCTGCTTTTCTTGACACCTGCTCTCAGCTTGAGCTCTTCGATCTCTTTCCTTGCTTCCTCCAGAGCTAATTGGCTTTGGGCTAGCTGTTGGGTCTTCTCCCTCCGGATGGCATGGACTTGCTCCACTTCCTCCTTCTTGAAAGCCATCTGAACTTCAAAGAACTCTTCCTTCTCTTTGAATTTCTTTTGCTCTTCATCTCTTTGGCCTTGCAGCCAAACAATGGACTGACGAGCACTTTTGAGAGTCTTTAAAGTCTCCTTGCGCTTAGCTTCTCTTTGAGCTTCCATCATACCCAATCTGTGGAAATGGGCTTCTCTACCGGCAAAATCCTTCTCTTTGTCTTCTAGATAGGCTTGGAGCTTCTGCAGCTTGTCTTCAGCTTCCTTCTTGGCTCTATTGGCCTGGTGGTATAGGCTTACCATCTCAATATTCTCTACTCTGACCTCATGCAGCTGAGCTTCTAGCTTCTTGTACACCTCTAAGGAAACCGTACTGCTCTGACTCGGTACCTCTCGGGGATAAAGTGGAGCCTCGACTGAAAAAGGCATGAGAACCGACTCGATATGTCTTTGCAACCATTCAGCATATGGTGGATATGTCTTGGGGTCAACTCGGCCGAAGTCTTTCTTCCCCTTTTTTTATCCTGTGAGCCCAGGATTGGACTGCTTGTTGAACTAACTCTCTGTTCCCGTCAGCAGGAAAGTACAAAGATTCAGCAAACATTTCCAACTGAGGAGGATATTTCAAAGGGTAGCCAAATTGCTTTCTGGATAATGTTGGGTAGTAACTGATGACACCTTTCCTTCCCAGCAAAGGTACTCCAGCAAACCTTCCGCAACTAACCATCAACTCCTTTCCTATCAAATCCCTGTCATAACCCCAACCAATGTCTTCTTCAGTCAATCCCATCAGTCTTCTGGACCATCTCCATTCGTCTCGTATATCCTTGAAGGCACCTGACTTAGGCAACTGTCTAGCAAACTATTCAGCAAGGAGCACAGCAGACCACTGGACCACCTCTACCTTTCTCGTTTCTGTAATGGACACTAAAATAAAAGTCACCCAATAAAGTAGGCACTTGATTGCCTTTTGCAAAGATTGAGATCACCTCTAAGCTGACAAACTCTTTCTCTCCAGGAAACAGGCTAGACCCATATACCATCAATGCAAGCAAAGCTCCAAAGTCATTCCACTTAGCCTCTGTAGCATACTTCTCAGCCTCTGGGATAAGCACACTCCAGGGTAACCCTCTGCCTTCACTCTCTTGCAGAGCCTTTCTGACTGAAACAACTGGCAACCTACAAACCTTGGCTATGTCTTCATCTCTGAGCACAACCTCTGACCCGTAGAACGGCAATGTCTCTCTGATCGGAACACTCAGCATGCTGGAGATCTCTTCCAATGTCGGAGCTAAGATGTAACCTGGAAAAACAAAGCAACGCAGCAGGGGATCATAAAATTGCAACAAAGTATGCAAGCTGTCCTTTTGGTCTGCAGTAGGCTTGTCCACAAACTTCAGTATCTGGCCATATATTTTCTTGAAATTACCTAAGACTTGATCGTTCATCAAACCTGCTAACCTCTGAACACTTTTAACTTCCGGATGAAGAAAGGTATAATGCACATTCTTTTTTCTCGGATCTCTTCTGATCTCTGCCATGGAGATAAGAATACATGAACTGGGAACATATGTGAGCAATGACCTTAAAAATGGGATACATAAACAGTTAATGCAAAGAATGATGCAAATGTAATGCAATGCGAGCATATGACCAAATGAGACCATCTGAACTGGAACACTGACAAGGGCCCCTCTGAATAACTGGCAAACCCAAAAGTTTACTGAGTCACACCCTCTAATAACCACAACTCTCTGATAGAAGATCTCAGAATCACAGTACCAAGAAATCCAGAATTCCCGAACCATAACTCCGGAACCATAGAATCATAGGACCATGGATCATAATCACAGGACCAAAGATCATAACAAGAACCACTGAACAGATGAGTGTATGTTGAGGTCATGGGTTCCTGCACACCTGTAAACAACCCCCCAATCTCACTGGTAAAAGGCTCCGGGTCAGACATCACGGACTCTCAAAGCCACATAGCAATAATACTGTCACCATCTCCGAGAAATGGCTCATGACCAAATCAGGGAATCGGTTTGGCATTATATACTATGCAGGGAGGCCTCAGCTGAGTCCGGGAAACAAGGTCATCCTATGCGATCCCCAAGTGGGCCCTCGGATGCGAATGGGTTTGCCACAAAATGTGGGATGCCACTGTCATCATTAAAGAGGGATGTTTCCACAAGGTTCTCAATGATCGGTCCCCAGCTGCACATAACTGTCAGGGTTATGAAATGAGAGAGGAAGATCCCCAAATCAAGACATTTCCAAGACGGTCGCAACCTGGGTGTGGAACTCACTACTACCCCCATGACAAGATCTCATGAGGCCAAAGTGGAACCACGCTAAGTCCTATGGTGCACTTGAGCCGGGTACTTAGCTCATATCTCTCAAGAACCAGTAACACCCATCCCACCAAAGAAAACCAGTCCAGACAGTCCAGCATATATACATGATGCAAAAAATAAATACTGAAAACTATAAATAAAGCTGTAAATAAACAACAATAACATACAACAAGCCACAGCAAACAAACATCACCCAATGAAACAACAAAACACAAGCGCTAGGAGAGACTCACAGGGGAACCAGAGATTTCTGGTTGACACCTCCCCAGCAGAGTCGCCAAGCTGTCGCTCCCCGGATTTCCATCCTGGTACAAACGCGAAAGTGGCGCGGAAAAAGAATAGAGTCGCTAGCCAGGCATTTTTATCCCGAAGAAAGGGAATGGTAATGTTGCACAAACCAGAAGAAAAGAAAGAGGAAGGACACAGGTCCTGCGAACCAAAGAGACTGAGTTCGGGAGTCGGTTATGACCTGGGAAGGTTTTAGCACCCAGATCGTCCGCCGTACCCGACGGGATCCACGCTTGCAAAGATAACTATTTCAAAGGGTGAGGGTATGAAAGCTGCAGCAAAGAAATGAAATGGAACAAGAGAAACTGAGAAAGGAACTGAATAAGAAAACAAGGAAAAATGTAGGGAAAATAAAGATTGTGCTCGAACGGGCCCTACCCCGCTGCCTACGTACCTCATCAGGATAATGAGGATCAGAGACGCCGTAGTTCCCCTAACTAGGGGTGGCAAGGAAAATTGCTTGTGAATTAAGGCTTGAACTGCCTATGCCATTGCTCAGGTGTTGCAGGCTCGGACGACGAGTGCGTTACCGTCTTGCAAAGTGACATGTAAGAGCAAGTTCACGTATGGAGCGAATGAGATGAGAAAAGAATTCCCGAAGGAAAGACGCTTATTGTTTGTTTGTGTTTTTTATGAAGCTTTTATGAGTGTGTCACAAGGAAGTGAACTCAAGCTCTCTTCAATGGAATGTGCACTTGTCACTACATTCCAAGATGGAATAATATAACAAGCACACTCAAGTAAGGAGAAGATCCCCAAAACTTGAACCCACAGATTAGGGCTTAGGCTCACTTGTTTAATTATTAAGTGTTTTTGGTTATTTACAGATGAAGAAGTGTTTTTTATGCTTTTCTTGGTGAAGAAAGTACCTTGATCAGACTTGTGCATCACAAGGTAAACTTGTACTATCCCAAGATGGGAAGACTACAAGCATACATCATGGAATAGGGTATGGATCAATGCATCACTTCAAAGTTATTAGAGTGTTTTTATGATTATGAGATGAGAAGAGAAAGAGAACCAAAGGAGCAAAAAGGAAAAACTAGGGGGAAGTTTCTATCCTATGTTAGCATGCATGGAGTTCCTAGGGTTTGTGAGGTTTTTCTAACCTAAAAAGGATCTCAAGAGAAGAAGAAGATAAAAGGAGAGATGAGAAAGGCCTAAGCCCAACAAGAAGATGTTAGTCCATATAAACAATATGAGGAGAGATGAGAAATGGAGATGTGGAACTCAATTCCCACATCTCAAACTTACCATAGCCCCTGCAAGGTTAGTGTAACAACATAAAATCAAGGCATGAACCAACAAGTCAGAAGCTACACAAGCATATAGGCATGGCAAAGAGTTCACAATATGATAAGCAAAGCAACACAAGATCATATTGAGATGAATGGAAGTGAAACAAGTGCAAAGAAGGCATGCATAACACTTAAAGAAATAAAGCACATAAAAGAGACCCAACACCAAGACTCAAAGAGATTCAAACCCTATCCTAAGACTAGGATCAACCATAAACCTCTAAAGGACCCCAAAATATGAAGAGAAGTTGTCACAAGTGCCCTTCTAAACATTAAAGAGACTATAAGACTCAAAGGATGCAAAACAAGGCAAGGTGAGGAAGAAAATACCCAAGAAAAAAATCCAAGCACTTAAAAATTCTACCCAACCAGAAAAGCACTCTCCAAACACAAAGAAATGATAATCCAAAAGGGTTTGCAAAAATACAGCACCAAACTAGGTCAATGAAGCTCAAGGATGCAAGGTATCACCATTTAGGGTTTTGAAAATTAAGACACAAGTAACTCAAGCAAAGTCCAGCAAGGAAATTTGTGAAAATTCCAAGATAAATCATGAAGATAGTAGAGCGTCTTAGGATGTGAATGCAAAAAGAATGGGGTTCATAGCTTAAAGGATGAGAAAAATAGAAATTGGACAAGGCAGATTGGTCTATGAGAGTTCACAAGAAAGCAATGCTCAATGTTGAATTTATTTGGCCATGTGGGATGAAAATAAAAATCTAGAAAAATCATGATAAAAAACTAGATGAATCAAGGAGTGTATATGAATTTTTTTGGATTTTTTAGAGTTAAGGAAGTATTTAAAATGGATCAAAAGCAAATGAAATAAAATTGGTAAAGAAAAAGAATAAAAATAAAGCAAATGGGCCAAGGGGGTGTAAAGAGTAAACACGCTAGTTCAAAAAACAGCATGGGCCTTGCGTGGGGGGTGCAGATAGCGCTGAGGGCTGCACCTTCTTCTTCATGAAGAAACCCTAAACTCTCACTACCATTAATGAACCAAACCCTAACCCTAACTTCATGAAATCTCAAACCAAGCCACGGCCGGCCATGAAACTCTCCAGAATACATAATCTAACATCATTAAACAAGAATACATGCTTGGATTGAATTAAAACTCAAAGAAACTCAAGATATGAATGAAAATAAAATTGTCCATGAAACTTTAAATCACCATAACTTTGTGAATACTCAACCATTTCACAAACTACAAAGAGCATTGTAACCAGCACAACATGAGGATTCTAAAACACACAACCAAACACATTTCTATGAGATTCGAAATTTGAGCATACCTGAGGTGTTGTTCAAAATTTGAAGTTAAGAATGGTATAAAATGATGGCAAATGATCTCCTTATCCCCTTAGATGCAAAATAAATGCATCTAAGGCTTTGCAAGCTTGTAAATCCAGCAATGTGCTTCCTTGTGCTTCAAAGCTTCTCAAATGGCCACTTGAACAAACTTCACTATAAATCTAGATCCATGGGTGCTTAATGATCCTTGAGATGAGAGGAGTATGAATGTGGTCTTGGATTGAAGAAAGCTTGCCTAGATCAAAAGTTATGGCACAAAATGCAAATGTGCACAAGAAATGAGAAATGGATGATTCTTGAAGAATAATCCAAACAAATGGTATGGAAATGATCTATGAGTGATGAGGATTAAGAATCCAGCAAGAGTTTTGTGAATGGATTCTTGTAGCAAGAGTTTGTGGAGAATGAGCAATTTTGCATAAAAGATGAGAATGAGAGAATGAGTGTGTATTCTGGCTGCCTCTAACCCTAATTCTGATTGTTATGGAATATATATGACAATGCAAAAAGGTTAGAACAAGTGCACGTGAGAGAGAGCTGATTTTTGTGAAAATGCAATTTTGGCCCAAGTGTGACATAAGCATGCCAAGCTCATGATTTGCTGGCCTATCTTGCATGTGCATTCACCATCCCACCCATGATTCCCAGCAAACAATTCCAGCCCTTGGATGTAAGCTATCACACAATTGTCATGCCTTATGCAAATTCAAGTGTAAAATGCAAGTTTTATGGAACTTTTTCATGTGCACGAATTTTGCCACTTTTCTTTGAGCCATATGACCTAAATGAGATGCATTTTGATTGTGTAAACTTACTTTGGACATAGCATAGCAAACTATCCACTTTTGAGCCTTTGTGCAAATGGCTTGGCCTTGAAATTTTGAAATTTGCCCTAGAATGCTCAAATTTTCGAGGGACCTATAGGAAAATCTAGGAATCTCCAGAAAATTCTCTTGTACTTTTTAAAAATGGCAGCCCTTACTCTCCAACTTTCATGTTTACCTTTGGTCCATTTGAAGATTTTTTGATCAAGTTAAGGCCTTGTGAAGTTTTAGGTCAAAATGGCCAAAAATAGTAACTTTTCCATAACCAACTTTGTGCACTTTTGCCAAAACCCCTCAAACCACCAAAATTCTTGTACTTTGAGCTCACCAAACATCTTATAACATTGAATAGACCTCATTTGGCCAAAAAAGTTGGGTTGGACCCTTTGGAATGGCACAGTTGACTTTTTTTGGGCCCAGTTGACTTTCTGCTTCATCTGCAAGTAACTGAGGCAAAGACTGACTTCCACTTGGAATTTTTCCATGAAAATTGACATGTAGGAACCTCTTATCATATAGAAGACAATTCCCAAAAGAGTTGGCCAAAATTATGAGGTTAAGGCCCTTGAAACCAAAACCCTAATTTGGTTGCACTGCTTAGGAGCCTTGCATTGTCTTGAAACTTGTGATGACTAAGCAATCTTCTGAGCTTTTGCAAGTGAACTTGGCCTTGCCAAAGGAGTCTAGACTCATCATAGGCCTCTCACAAATCCATTGGAACCCTTGTCTTGGGTTAAATGGCCTTCAACATCTCCCCAGATGGCCATATGCCTCATGCTAGGGCTTGATTCTTGTCATGCTTTATTTTTCTATGCTATAATTCTATATATGATATGTTTATGATGCAAATGATGTATTATGATGCTTAAAATGAAGAGGGAAAATTTGGGGTTCTACAGTATGCTCTATGAGAAAACATATGCAAAGTTGGACCATATGCCAAACATCTCAACCTTTCTGTTACTGAAGCGGGATCTGAAGAGCGCTTCGAATGAATATTATCCTTTAACCATTGTATAAAACTTTGATTGTTCTCTCGTACTATCCAATTTTCATTTTTGTTCTGATTTAACCTTCGGAGTACATCCTTGTGCATTTCAACATATGGCTTAACCTCATTATCATTGTGTAGAACATACAAATGCACTTGATCCCACTCATCCCTTGATATTGTCACAATTTTATTTCCAATTAATTTTTTACCTTCCTTTTTTTTTCTTCCGAAAATATGAGTTTTGGGGAGTCCAATCGATTGAACATTGGACAAATATTCAGTACAAAACTCAACCGCTTCTTCAATAATGTATCGCTCAACAATACAACCCTCTGGTAGACTTCGGTTTTTCACGTACCCTTTTAATATTTTCATATAACATTCAGCAGGGTATATCCATCTCATATAAGTTGGTCCACACAACTGTGTCTTTTTCACAAGATGAACAGCTAGATGTACCATTCTGTCAAAAAAAGAGGGAGGAAAATACATTTCAAGCTCACACAAGGTAATAACTATTTCTTTTTGTAGTGTTGGAAAGATCTTAGGATCGATCACCTTACGACAAATTGACCTAAAGAAAAAACACAATTTAGTTATGGCGTTTCTTAATTTTTCTGGCAAAATAGAACATATACCTATTGGTAGAAAATGTTCCATTATAACATGGAAATCATGTGTCTTTAAACTCTTCAACTTGAGGTATTTCATAGACACAAGTCTTCTAATATCTGAAGAGTATCCTTCTGAAACTTTAACTTCACTCAGAAACTTACACATTATTTTTTTCTCCTTTCTAGATAGAGTAAAAACAACAGGTGGTAGATATGTTTGTCTTCCTTTCTTCATGGGTGCTAATTCAGTTATTATTTCCATTTTTAACATGTTCTCCCTTGCTGTAAGGCCATCATTAGACTTTCCTTTTAAATTGAGTAACATACCAATAACACTTTCAAATACATTTTTTTAATATGCATAACATCGAGAAAATGTCTCACGTGCAAAGACTTCCAATATGGCAATTTTAAAAATATCGACCTCTTCTTCCACCCACCTTTGACAACCTTATATGCAAAAGGCTTGCCAAACTGAGTATGCACATCTTTCACCTTTTCAAAAACTTGGTCACCTGACAATGCAGGTGGAGCTTTACGTTGTTCGGCGTCTCCATTGAATGCTTTTCTCCACCCATGGTAGTGATGATTAGAATTTAAGAATCTACAATAACCGAGAAACACATTCTTTTGACAAAGTTCCAATCGCGTCGTATCGATTCCATCTTCACAAACAAGACACACACGTTTACCTTTAATGTTATACCAAGATAGATTCCCGTATGCTGGAAAATCATTAATTGTGCCAAACAACATCTCCCTCAAATTGAAACTTTCTTTCCTATATCCATCATAAACCTCCACGGCGTTCTCCCACAAAATCTTTAAATCTTTGATCAAAGGTGTCAAGTATACGTCTATGTCATTCCCTGGTTGTTTAGGCCCAAAAATTAACATAGATAACATCATGTACTTACGCTTCATACATAGCCATTGAGGTAGGTTATGAATCATAAGAATAACATACCATATGGTATGTGAGATACTTTGAATACCATGCGGGTTCATTCCATCAGTAGATAATGCCAAGCGAAGGTTTCTTGCTTCTTCTCCAAAATCAGGATAATCATTATCAATTTTCGACCACTGTGGTGAATCAGCCAGATGTCGATACTTTTCATCAATAATTCTTTAATATGCATGCTAAGTCAGGTGTCTTGCATCAGTTTCACTATGAAACATGCGCCTAAATCTCGGAATTATAGGAAAATACCATAAAACTTTTTCTGGATACAATTTTTTCTTATATCGAGACAAACCACATTTAGGGCACTCAGTTAACGATGCATATTCGTTTCGAAACAAAACACAATCATTTGGACAAACATGTATCGTATCATAGCTCATTCCAATAGAGCACAACATTTTTTTGGCCTCATAGGTTCGATTAGGAAGAACATTATTCTTCGGTAGCATTTCTCTCATAAGGGCCAACAACTCTGTGAAACTTTTATTCGACCATCCATTTCCCGCCTTTAAGTTGTACAACTTTAATACCGCACACAATCTTGTGAATTTAGTGCAACCTTTATACAATAGTTTCTCTGCATCTCTTACCAACCTCTCAAACATTTTGGGACAATCATGAAGATCTTCTTCAAGTGCTTCTGCAATCTCTTCGACTCGCTCACACTCATATGTTTCCGTGTCTTTGTCGTCTGAAGCATAAGTCGTATTACTTTTCCCCTTCGGTTCAACATTCTCGTTAATTTTCTCACCATGAAATATTCAACACTTATAACTTCGATCAATTCCATGCATCAGTAAATGCGATTTTAATCCATTTGTGTCAACCTTACCCATATAACAACAACCCAAGTAAGGACATTTCATTCGATAGGGGTCTTCAACATGTTGAACATTAAACTTAACGAATTCCAATACCCTATTCTCGTACTCTTTGGAAAATCAATCGGCATATATCCATTTTTTATCCATGGTTTTCCTACTTATTAAGGTAAACAAAAACACTACTATAATTATTCATGCAACTATTTCAAAAGAACATAAAAGAAGATTCTCCTAAAAAAACACTTTCGTGTCACAGAAAGAATATTAATACAAACTTTTATTTCATGTATCGTCTACAATATGAAGATTTGAGTGTAAGAATAAAATACCTTTCTCGTAGTAGCACTTGGTTCAAAATAAATTTTCCTCAAACAACAATCGAAAAAGAAAAATCACAATTGAAAGAAATCAATATCAACTTCAAAACTAAAACCATGAAGATGTTAGTAACACAAGAGAGATTAAAGCAAGCATAAGCTATTGAAGAATTCCAAAATTGAATCATTTATAATTGTATAGTTTTGAATTTAATAGCATAAACCAAGATATTGATATCCATAAGAGAACAACAAAACACTTAGTACATATACCCCACTCTATATCTTGATTTATTTATTTTGGTTAATCAAGATATAGTTGTTTATAAAATTTGTGGATTACCATATAGCTAACTAGTGAATTACCATATGCATATTGATCATGGAAACCAACTTAAGAAACAGAACATGTAATTTAAAATATTAAACTTTCTATATATACCTTAAAAACCAAAACCAATCAAAGCTATTCAAACATAGATATATAGCAAGGCTCAATTGTTAAATAACAAGAGAAGATAACAAACATATAAGTATAAACAATATATGTCCATGCACATGCTAAATCATTAATATAATTCTAGATATATTCAAGTGACCTTAAGGAAATTACAAAGTTAAAAGAGTATTATATGTAATATTTGCCATAAAGTAACATTAACAGAGATATTTACAACATATTCACAATTAACTATTTTGGGTGTAAACATAACACATCTGTTAACTAAAAAATGGTAGTAACCCAATTATTTACAATATTATAAGACTATAGAAACACATTAATCCATTCTAGGATAAATAACAATCCACTCTCAGTGCAGAGGGATGAACATGTTAGTTCACGAAAACCATGGCCAAATACATCTCAGGCCAAAAACACAGCAGTGAAAAAATTTATTATGCTTAAGGCAATGCAATAGTGATGAAAATGAAACAATATCAGCAAGTATAAGTAATGAGAGTAGGTCTACAACCATCCTGTTGCATCTTACTGAACACAGAAACAACATCATTGTATCTACTTTTCCTAGCATATGCAGTTATCAAACAAGTATAAGCATAAACATCAATCTCAAAACCATCATTTTCAAGAGTTCAAAGCAAAGTCGCCGCGGGTGAATCCCGACCTGCTTTGCCAAACAAAAAAGAAGAAATCTTACGTTAATCTTAACAGAAAAAGAAGAAATCTTACTGAAACGGTGGAGAACAGTGGAGTACGGTGGAGGACAATGGAGGAAGGACGACAACAAGAATGTAACCGAGACGGCGGAGGACGGTGGATGACGGTGGCGAGAGCTGTTCATTCGCAGTTCGCAGCAGAGAGGGAAAGAATAGAGATATGAAAAATAGAATACTTATATTATTCATTTTTTTATTTTAATTAATAAGACCTTAGACAACACTTTTGAGAAAAGCATTGGCTAATATAGGCCTTTAGCAGCGCTGGCTAATATGGGCCTTTAGCAACACTTTTGAGATTTTTTTTAAAAATTTATATGTATCTAGACAACGCTTTTGAGAAAAATGCTTTCTAATATAGGCCTTTAGCAGTGCTTTCCAGAAGTTCTGGCTAATGTGGTCCTTTACCAACACTTTTCAAAAAGTGTTGTCTAAGGTAGGCCTTTTAGCAGTGCTTTTACTCTTTTTTGTAAACAGTTTATGTGTTTTATTTTTTATTTAACTTATATCAACGCTTTTGCATAAAAGAGTTGTCTAAGGTGCGCTAGTAAAAGTCATTTTTGGCGTAGTGTCTAAAACCTTGGTTAAAGAGTTTGAACGTGTTTTAAAAATTCGCAAGTTGTGATGAACACCCTCATTCACATGTGCCATGGTCATGAAATAAGCATGATTCATTCACACTTTGCTTGCTGAATGCGTGTGGATTGAAATCTTGGAGGGAAAGTCAAAGGATTTTGAGTTTTGATGGCTTTTAAAATTTGGCATTATGAAATGTATGTGATGAATATGGCACGGATTCTTACTATTAAAAGGCCAAAATTGATCCTTATGGTGTGTATTTTGATGATATAACAAGACTTGAATGAATAGAAGTCATTTGGAGTCAAAAGGAATCAATTTGCAATAATGTAAAATTTGGTATGCACGAGAATACATAAAATCAACCCTAACTTCCATTGGCCATATCTTTTGATCCACAAATTCTATGAGAATGGTATTATACTTTATAAAAAGGGAAAACCATGATCTACAACTTTCATGTTCAAGAACAATTCATTTGAAGCTTTTTTTGTGATGAAATAATGAATTGAAGATGATGTAAAAATTGCCAAAAATATAAAGTTCCAAATTATAGGTCCTTGCCATTTTTAGTAACTTTTCACAAACTCTTGATTAATGATTCATGATGATATCCATTTCATTCCTTGACCAAATAAAAGTACATGGATTTGATAAACACGATTTGAACATTTGAAATCCAATGGTTGACTTTTCTTTTGAATTGTTGACTTTTTCTTGCAGTATAAGTAACTAAACCACTGAATGCCTTTCACTATGAATCCTTGAACCAAAATTCAAGCCTAGGCCTTATATAACTTGTAGAGACCCTTGAAAATAATATTGGATCAATGCTTTGAAGATTTCTTGCCTTTGTGAAAAACCCTAATTTGGGTGCATTGTGAGGGAGAATGATCACTGATGAAATTCCGGATGGCCTTCCCTCTTCTAGGGACTCAAAGCATTATTTGTACTTGTATGGGATGTAATATGCTACAGTGACTTGTTGGAAGACACTTGACTCTTTTCCTTAGCTTTGAAGCACCACAACTTGGCAAACCACTGACCACATGCCATGCACTATGTATGGAATGTATGCTTCATTTTTCCATGCCAAGATGCAATGATGTGTATGTAATATGGTATATAATATTCCATGAAAAGGAGAGGGAAAATTTTGGGGTGTTACACCGCCTAGAAAGCAGTTCACCAGAGTGAGGACTCAGTCTAGTTGCAGGTGTATTAGATCTTTAGTTATAAAAGATGAAAAAAGAAAAAGGAATGGGACTTGTAAAGAAGTTGCCCATGAAACTCTATTTAGGATATTGAAAACTGTTTGTAAAAATAATGGGGGAAATCAGGACTTATACGGAACCCTGGCGGAGTCTTAAAACAGACCAGAGAAAGTTTTAAACAAAATAATGGGTCCTAAACACAAAGGATTCCCAATGACACATTTTGACAATTCATTTTGGAAAATGAAAGGTTATGTGTAAAGAATCAAAGAAAGAAATCCACAGAGGGTATTTACAGTTCAGTGAAAAAGGCGATCGCGTTGAGTTTTTGAGTCTAACCGGTATAAACCCTAATGGTCTATGTTTAAAAAATGGGTTGGGACTTACACTCTAATAGAGGTCCAATAGTGTATTAAAAATCCAATTTTGAGGGTATAAGATAAAAACCCTAAATTTGTATTTTTAATTTTTTTTTTAATAAAAAATAATAAAATGATTGAAAAATATCAAACATATATGAAAAACAAGTTAAAATCTTGGATCAATGTTTGAAAATTAATTTTTTATCCATGAGATAACTTGAAATTCATTTATGTTTGAAAAATCAAGAAGAAGAAGAATTATTTAAAAATGTTAGAAAACAAATATAAATTAATTCTTTGTGAAAATATTAAAATATAAAAAAAATTACATTTTTTTTTATTTTTTCATGGAATAAAATATTTAAACATTTTTGTGAAATATTGAAAAAAGAATCAATAAAAAAATGATTAAAAAAACCAGAGATGAAATAAACATGAAAGTTGTGTGTTTTGATCCCACGAACATGATGATACAACTTAATTTCATTTATTTTAAGTGTGGAGTGAGATGTATGAAGATAAACTCAAGAACCCAAATTTTGCAAAAGTGATTGTGAAGACTTGTGTGTGAGTGTTATGATTTAATTTTTTGAGGGGAGTTACTCGACTCATGATGATAAATAATTGGCAAAAGTATTATGCAAGGAAATATGCATGGATCATGAAGATAGAATTTGAGGTTTACCTGATTGTAGGTGAGATTGAACCTCTGCACAAATGGTGTTCCAGAAGTGATTTGATGACCTCTACAACTTTAGTGGTTGTTGTAGAGTGGAATACAAGCTTTGGAACTCTTAAATTCTTTGGATCAAGTTGGAGAAATCCAACTGCATAACAGATAGATTAAATAGTGATATTTTTATTCAGGTGTTTCTGGGGTGGTTTAAGTGTTTGAACATCTCATATACATTATATGCAATGTGTTTGAGCAGTTGGTTTGAGTTTCTTGAGGTTGCAACTCAAAACCCGATAGTGTTTGCTAAAAAATATGAATTTTAGGCTTTTGGAGTGAAGAAGAGAAAGCAGATAAATGGGATGCTTTGATGTGTGTTTATGGATCAATTGGAGGCTCTATTTATAGGAAAATATGTTGCATACAAGTGGCTAGCTAGAGCTCAAGAGATAAGCTCTGAAATTCTTGATCATTGCTTATGGAATATCTTCTTACACAAGGCATTATGAGATGCTTCCAGAGTGTAACATAGTTGTAGCTAATTCCATATTTTGTAGTCTTCCTATTGGTTGAATAGGAATGCATCTTGACTAATGATTGCAAGCATCTTGACTGATGATTGCAAGCATCTTGAATATGCAATATTTGCCAATGACTGTACAATTTGATCCCAAGCATATTCTCTTACATTTGATCATTACAACTCTTCCATTGACCGATTTTTGATGAGTTTGTAAGTTGTGTAGGGTTGTGATCATCTAAGTGAGTGTGATTGGCTATTATGATCGTTGCTTGATGACTCATAATCGAGCAAATCAAGTTATGCACAAAATCTGTCAAAAAATCAGTGTTGGAGGGTATGTTCATCCATGGATTTCTCTTGGTATAGGTTGAATCAATTCATGCTAATTAATTCCTTGGATTCTTGGAAAAAATTTCAACAACATTGGTGTTTAAATCTTTCATTGATTCAACTTAAAACGATGTGTAAAATTCCTCCAAGTTTTAGTGTTTTCAAGAATTTTGGTTTTGTAAAATTTGCCCAAGTGTTTTTGACACATTCTTGGTTTTTCACTACTTTGATCACTCTCTAACTCTCAATCCATGAAGAATCACAACTTGGTGTAGTTGAAACATTTTTAGAGGACGATATTGTCTAAAATTCAGGCTTTGTATGGGATAAAATGAATGTGTGGATTAAAAGTTATGACCTTCCAAAGTTTGCTAAAAACATGTCCAAGTTTAGTAACTTAGAAAAATTTCCATTTTTCAAAGTTACTTCTTTTGCATAAAACTTCAAATTCTTGATGAATGCTTGATCAAATGATATTTTGGATTTCATTTTGTGAAATTATAGGTTATAAGTATCATTTTTATATAAAGAAGTCACTTTTCGACTTTTTGGCCCCGGGGCACTCCGGTGCGGAGAAACCCTAATTTCTCAGTATTTGTCAGTACATCCTCTAGGGGTTATTTTTTATTGGAGATGATATATTAGGGTTATTTTGGGCATATTGATTCATATCTAAATTAATTGGCTCATTTTTCCATGAAAAATTTCCTCTGGACGACACAGTCGACTGAAAACCCTAATTTATGACACTGAGGGCTCGAGGCTAAAACCACAGAAAATTGTGCAATCTTGGGATGAATTCTTGTCATTTGACATCCCTTAACACTTTAGAGGTGTTTGAAAGGTTGAAAATCTTAGGAATTTATGAGTTATACTTTTCTTGAATCCTTTAAGGGACTCTGGAATCCTGCTTCACTGCAGGGGTGTGATTCGGTAAACTCCAGCATTGTCCATTGAGCTAACGGGTGTGAGGGTCTCTTATGGTCAAAATTTAGTATATGATAGATGACCTAATTTAATCTTCTTGGACCCGAAGATAAGGATGGTAAAATAATTTTAAGATTCTAGGTACAAGAGGATTAAATATCTAGAATACCCAAAATTTTGATCCTAAGATTCCAGGTTGTTCAACATGTTGATAACCTTAATGTTATGAAGGATCGGTTGTAGAGTTTCTATAGAGGTTCAAGTTATCAAAAGCTTGAGGAATAACGTCCTGTCCAGGAAAGAACTAAAGAGAAGACTCTTTTAACATGCGATTATGATTATGTAAAATATGAACGTAAATACAACTATGTATGAATGAATGAATGTGTATGTTGACAAAAACAAACACGACACCTAGGATGACAAGACATAGAATAATGGGCCGATCGGAAGATGGAAGTATTATTGAAATTTTGATGGGTTGCTCATTGTAGAGGGGATTTCTTGTCCTTGCTTGGAATTCTTAGGATATGACTCCGTGAGGAGACACAAGTTTGGTTGCTTTTGGAGCAACTAAATGATTTCCTTTTAAATTCACATACCAAAGGGAAATCACCGTTTTTATTTTGAAAGTAAAAAAGCGAAGTAAATTCATTTTTTATTTAAAGAAAAAAGAAATTAATATAAAACTATCATTTTGTAAAGCAGAATAAAATTAAAGTTGCAAACAAATGGGCAAAGGCTCAAAATTTCATATAAAGGGAGGTAATCAGCCGAAAGCGTGGTTCCATAGAGCATTACAAATTAGAAAATGGTAATTTACATGGAAAAAGGATTCGTTGAAACATAATGATCCTTATCCTTCTGTCGCTCCCCGGAATTCCATCCTGGTACAAACACGAAAGTGGCGCGGAAAAAGAATAGAGTCGCCAGCCAGGCATTTTTATCCCGAAGAAAGGGAATGGTAATGTTGCACAAACTAGAAGAAAGAAAGAGGAAGTACACAGGTCCTACGAACCAAAGAGACTGAGTTCGGGAGTCGGTTACGACCTGTGAAGGTGTTAGCACCCAGATCGTCCTCCGTACCCGACGGGATCCACGCTTGCAAAGATAACTATTTCAATGGATGAGGGTATGAAAACTGCAGCAAAAGAAATGAAAATGAAAAGAAACTGGAACTGGAAAAAGAACTGAAAGAGAAACAAAGATAAAAAATGTAGGGAAAATAAAGATTGTGCTCGAACGGGCCCTACCCCGCTGCCTACGTACCTCATCAGGATAATAAGGATCAGAGACGCCGTAGTTCCCCTAACTAGGGGTACTAACAGGGAAAATGCTTGTGAATTAAAGCTTGAACTGCCTATGCCATTGCTCAGGTGTTGCAGACTCGGACGACGAGTGCGTAACCGTCTTGAAAAGTGACAAGTAGGAGCAAGTTCGCGTACAGAGTGAATGAGATGAGAAAAGAATTCCCGAAGGAAAGACGCTTATTGTTTGTTTGTGTTTTTTATGAAGCTTTTATGAGTGTGTCACAAGGAAGTGAACTCAAGCTCTTTTCCATGGAATGTGCACTTGTCACTACATTCCAAGATGGAATAATAGAACAAGCACACTCAAGTAAGGAGAAGATCCCCAAAACTTGGACCCAAAGATTAGGGCTTAGGCTCACTAACTTGTTTACTTATTAAGTGTTTTGATTATTTATAGATGAAGAAGTGTTTTTTATGCTTTTCTTTTATGAAGAAGATACCTTGATCAGACTTGTGCATCACAAGGTAAACTTGTATTATCCCAAGATGGGAAGACTACAAGCATACCTCATGGGATAAGGCTATGGATCAATGCATCACTTCAAACTTATTAAAGTGTTTTTTAGAGTTATGAGATGAGAAGAGAAGAAGAACCAAAAGGATCTCAAAGGAAAAATTCTAAAGGGGGACTAAAATAATCCTAAGTGTTAACATGCATGGATGTCCTAAGGGTTAGTGAAGTTTCTATCCTAATGAAGAAGGAAAGAAGAAGAGAAGAAAATAGAAGAAGGGATGAGAAAGGCCTAAGCCCAACAACAAAGGGTTAGTGCACATAAACATAAGAGGAGAAGATGAGATTTGGAGATGTGGAACTCAATTCCCACATCTCACACTTACCACAGCCCCTGCAAGGTTAGTATGCATACAAGTGAAACAAAATGAGTAAGATAACATGCTAACATCACACAATCAGAAGTGAAATGGTATGAACGTATGCACAATGCAAATGCAACTCAAAGAAATGAGGAGAAGAAACTTATGAGCAAAAGATGCAACATGAAACATTTATGAGAACAAATGCACACTTATGAAATATGCAAAGCAAAATGCACAAGATATGAACACAAAGCTCAAGATCAGAACCAAAACAATATGAAGAATGGCTTAAGAAGACAACAAGATGAAGAGAAAAGAGGTACAAGACCAAACAATATCAAAATGGAAGCAAAAGAAACAACAAGATGAAGTGAAAGCACTTAAAGAAGCAAATGACTTAAGAAAGAAGCAAACACAAAAATTCAGAAGACACAAACCCTATCCTAGGACCAGGAAGGTACCCACACCCCAAAGGAACCCAAAATGAGAAGAAGAAGTGGGAACAAGTGCCCTTCTAGGCTTATAAGAGACCAAGAGGTTCAAAAGAAGCAAAATGGGACAAGGTTCAAGATAAAATTCACAATAAATCAACCAATCACCTAAAAATTCCACAATTGAAACCATATGATCTTCAAACATGTTATATCAACTAGCCAAAAGGATTTGAAAAGATTCAGAAGCAAACTAGGCTTAATGGAGGCAGGAACACAAGTGAGGATAGCAAACTTACATCACAAGTTACAAGACCAAGACTCAAGAAATAAGATTCTAAAAATCCAGAGAAAAATCACATGAAAAGAACAATGTCTTAAGAATACAAAGCAAAAAGAACGGGATCAAAACTCAAAATATTGAAGTCTATGAAAATTGTACAAGGCAGTGTGGTCAAAGAAGACTTAAAAAGAAGCTAGGTGCAATGGTGAATTAATTCAGACACGTGGATAATGGAAAAAATAAAATAAAAATATGATAAAATAATAGAGACATAAAATAACCTTCATGATTGTTTTGGGATTTTTTAAGTGAATGGAAGTATTTTTAATAAATTGGAATGGAACTGAATAAAAAAAAGAAATAAATGTGAAAAAGAAATTAAAGGAATTAAAAAGAGGTGTATGAAGTAAGTGTTTAAACTGAATTTGAATTGGGTTGAGAAGTGGTGGGGTGCGAAAATCAAACTGAAGAGCCCATATGTTGCGCGCTAGTTCATGCTGTTATGGTGGAAATTAGTTGGATTAATTGAACAAAGCTTGAAAAAACATGATCCGCGTGATGAATCCTACGGCTGGAGTGGAACACCTCATTAATTGAGGTGGCATCTTGCTAAAACGTGACTGGCTGGATGCACGGTAAGGAGCATGGAACTTACCACACGCTGAATTAAAAAAGAAAAAGAAAAAGAACAATGAGACGAAAGGACTTGGGGGCCATGTGGCGCGCTCTCAAGCCTTGGATGAAGAAATCTAATGGCTGTTGTGCATCTTCTCCAAAGAAAACCCTAGGTGACCATGAAACAAATTCCGGTGACCGGAGCTAGGGCTTCGGCATCGGAAACCTAACCAGTACCAAAAATCCATCAAATAATGCAAACAAATAGTCCAGATTAACTAATTCCACACTCCTGAATTCAAATATGGCATAAAAAACAGCTAAATCTCAAAGAATTGGCCGGATTGAAGGAAATAAAGATTGACCATCAAATTTTAAATGCACATAACTCATGATATAATGCACCAAAATCAATTCTACAAAGTGCAGCATGATCAACAAACATCAAGGAACACAAAGCAACAATCTAATTTCATTTTTAGAACATGAGATTTCATGCCATACCTGAGATGGAGATCTTGAAATAGTGAGCTAGAAAACCAACCAATGCGTGCAAATCACTACTCTTACTCCTTAGATGCAAAATAAATGCATCTAAGGTCTTGAAATGGACTGGATCTGAGGTTTCAAGACAAGTTGCTTCTCAATGGCAAGCTTCCATTTCAGTGCTTTAAGCTCAAATGAGTGGTTGATTCTTGATCTATATGATTCACTGATCAAGAATATGGAAGAAGTTTTTGAAGAATGTGAAAGAATGGAAAGATATGTGAGGAAATGCAAATTTGCAAGAAAGTTGAGAATGAGAGAATGAAGTAGATCTGAGATTTGTCAAACCCTAATTCTCTTTGTTATGATCTCACAAAGCAATGCTGAAAGTGTGAGAGAAAGTGCACGAATCAGAAATGAGAAAAGTGTGCTTTTGCATAATGTGCACTTTGTGGAATAAGCATGCTATGCTCATGCTCTCTTGGGCCTCTCAGCATGTGTGACTTTCATTTTCCACCCTTGATTCAAATCCAGTCATTCCTGGCCCTTAGATTCAAGTGTCACACTTGTTTCATGATTTTTGCAAATTTGCATGTTTTAGAGGGATTTTTTCAAAGTGCACGAAAACGGCCATTTCTTTTGAGCAAAATGCTTCTAATGCAATGTATTTTAAGTTGGAAACAAGATTGGGCCTGTGTTGGATTTATTAATTCAGCGTCACCCTTAGGGATTCGATGGGCTTAACATCCCAACCCATGGCGCTTAATAGGCGCAGCCCCTTGAAAGACTCTATATTATAAGGAAATAAAGTTGCGCCTTCACTAACAGCAATTGCTTTTAGTGCAGTGGTAAGCGCTTGATCCTACAAGTGGTATCAGAGCCAGGTCATGGGTTCGAATCCCCCCGGCTGACACTGGGGGGGGAGATTGTTGGATTTATTAATTCAGCGTCACCCTTAGGGATTCGATGGGCTTAACATCCCAACCCATGGCGCTTAATAGGCGCAGCCCCTTGAAAGACTCTATATTATAAGGAAATAAAGTTGCACCTTCACTAACAGCAATTGCTTTTAGTGCAGTGGTAAGCGCTTGATCCTACAGCCTGTACCAAGTCACATATTTCAAGTTTGAGCCTTCTTGCACTTGGTGTCATTTTGAAAAGTTGAAAAATGCCCTAGGATGATGAAATTTTCGAATGGCATAGGGAGAGATCTAGGAATCCAGTGAAAATGTACTTGTACTTTTTGAAAATGGGAGCCCTTACTCTTCAACTTTCATGTTTGACTTTGGTCCATTTGAAGAATTTTTTATCATGTTAAGGCCACTTGAAAATTAGGGCAAAAGTTGCCAAATTTGGAAAACTTCAAAAACCAACTTTGTACCATTTTTGCAAAACCCTTCAAATCTCCACGATTCTTGAACTTTAGGCATTCCAAACCTCTTATAACATTGTAAGGACCCATCTTGGCCAAAACATTTGGGTTAGACCCCTTGAAATTGCACAATTGACTTTTTATGGGCTCTGTTGACTTTCTGCTTCATCTGCAAGGAACTGAGGCATTTACTGACTTCCACATGGAATTTTCTCATGAAATTTGACACATAGGATCCTCTTAACATATATAAGACTTGGCTCACAAGAAATGGACAAAGTTGTGAGATCTTGGTACTTGAATATCAAACCCTAATTTGGGTGCTTTGCATAGGAGCTTTGCCTTGTCCTGAGATCTCTGATGATCATGCAATCTTCTGAGCTTTTGCCAATGGACTTGAACTTGCAAATGGAGTGTATACTTACCATATAACTTGTACAAACTCATTGGGACCCTTGTCATGGCTTGAAAGGCTTATAGGACCTCCACAGATGACCATATGCTTGATGCTAGGACATGAGGGATGTTATGCTTCATCTTTCCATGATATGATGCTGAGGAAATGATATGAGTATGATGAATATGATATGATATAATGCTTAAAATGAAGAGGGCAAATTTGGGGTGTTACACCTTCTACCAATCCTGAGTTCGAAGTCTTCAGGGCTTCAGTCGATGATGACTTTGATGAATGACTTTCTTCTGATGATCCAATCTGGTTGGATGCAGTTATTTGCCATGAATCCATAACATTTTGCCTAGATTTTTCTAGTGGGATATATTGAATTGTCTCTTATTTTTTTCTGGACTGCTATTTTGGGTTTTCAATCCACCGAGACTGTTTTTTTAGGCAAAGTATTTCTCTACTGCATCAACGTTTGTAGGATAAGTGAATTCTTCACTATCGGTTGCTGTGAGTATAAGGGCACTGTCTGAGAAGGCTTTCTTGACCACATAGGGTCCGTCATAATTCAGAGTCCATTTTTCCTGAGAGTCGTTGAGGAAATATTGGATTTTCTTGAGCATTATATCTCTTTCTTTGAAGACACGATGTCGATCCTTTTTATCAAATGCTTTCTTCATCCGTTGCTGGTATAACTGACCATGACATAGGCCAGTCATTCTCTTTTCTTCTATCAGATTGAGCTCGTCGAATCTGCTTTAGCACCACTCATCTTCTGTGAGTTTGGCATCCATCAATATCCTTAATGATGGGATTTCAACTTCTATGGGGAGCACTGCTTCCATGCCATATACTAGTGAGAAAGGGGTTGCCAATATTGAAGTGTGACCAGAGGTTCGATATCCATGAAATGCGTAAGGGAGCATCTCGTGCCAATCCTTGTATGTCACGACCATCTTCTGGACAATTTTCTTGATATTTTTGTTGCGGCTTCCACTGCGCCATTCATCTTTGGCTGATAAGGAGAAGATTTATGGTGTTCAATTTTAAACTCTACGCATAATTCCTTCATCATTTTGTTGTTCAAGTTGGACCTATCGTCAGTAATGAGTTGGCTTGGAACATGATAACGGCAGATGATATTGTTTTTGATAAATCCGACGACCATTTGTCAGATTACATTGGTGTATGATGTTGCTTTAACCCATTTGATGAAGTAGTCAATGATTACCAGAATGAGCCGATGTCCGTTTGAGGCTTTGGGTTCGATCATTCCAATCATGTCGACTCCCCATATTGAAAATGGCCATGGAGAAGAGAAAGCCTTGATAAGTGTTGAAGGCGTATGAATCTTATCAACATAAATTTAAATTTATGACATTTCTTTGCATGCTTGTGGAAATCCGCCTCCATTGTGAGCCAGTAGTATCCTGCTCAGAGTATTTTCCTTGCCATCATATGTCCATTGGTATGAGTGCCAAAGGATCCTTCATGAATTTCTTTCATGATCATTTCTGCTTCACGTTTGTCTACACATCTGAGCAGAACCATGTCGAAGTTTCTCTTGTAAAGTATATGTTGGTTGAGGAAGAAGTTTTCTGCCAGTCTTCAGAGGGTCTTCTTATCTTTTCTTGACGATCCATATGGGTATTCCCTTTTCTGCAGGAATTTTGAATATCTTAATGCCAAGGTCACCATCTATAGCAGTTTTGATTGCAAAGATATATGTTGGTATGTCCAGTGGTATAACTTTAATTCTTGATATGTCATTCCATGGGTTAATTGTAATCATGGAAGAGAGAGTAGCAAGTGCATCAACCATGTGTTTTTTCTCACGAGGGATGTGATGAAATTAGACTTTGTTGGAGAATGGAAGCAATATCCTCGCGTAATCTTTGTAAGGGATCAGTCCTTGTTGGCATTTTTGTGAGCAACCTTAGTTTTTGATCGATTATAAATTTTAAGTGTTTTGTGTTTCTATCATATGAAGAAATATGCTTGTTTTATTTTGGTTCTCTTGTTTCTCAATGTTTATGAATTTTTAGAAAATCACGCATAATGAATCGATTCATTCTAGCTTGAATCGATTCATGCTGTTGAGAGGTTTCTGGATTTCGTAAAATGAATCGATTCATCCTTTGATGTATCGATTCATGCTGTTTAAACAATTCTGTTTTCTTAAAATTGATCAGTATGAATCGATTCATCCAAGCTTGAATCGATTCATTCTTCTGTTATTTGTCTAACAGATTCTGCATACATATATGTGCTTTTGTTTCATATTTAAAGATACAGATCACAGATTACAGAAATTTTGAGAGACGAATTTTGTAGTGATTAAGCATTGAAGAACACATCAAGATAGGGTTTTTGGAGTGTTGGAACTTCAATGTTGAGCAAGTTTGAAACCTAGAATCAAAGACATCTTCATCATCTTCTCAAAGATCTTAATTCAAGAACATCAACAAGGAAGTGTTTGCTGTCCTGTGAATTGAAGGCTTTCGAGATAACGTTCAGTGGTACGATCGTAGATCCAGCTGAGTTGAAGATTGATAGAAGGTTTCAAGGAAAAACCAGCTGGGTTTTCCTTCAAGAACGGGCGTGTTCTTGAGTGTTTTGTGAGTCACGTTTACAAGTCAGATTCAGCCGCAACGAGAGTTTTGGAAATCGGTGGATTTCTCAAATAGGTCGTGGAACCGATGGATTGATTGTATAACTTGCAGGAAATCTTGATTGGGCTCAAATCGAGTGGAGGTTGATACAATAGGAAATTCTAGGAGTTTAGAATTCTGGTATTTGTATTCGAACCTTGTAATCAACGGATTCAGCAACTTTGATATAAGAATTCTCAATTTCGATTTGAAATTGAGAGGGAGACGTACCCACACGCGAGGATGAACGTGGGGAACTTCCTTACCAAATCTCGGCGTATTGTTTCTCCTCTCTATCTTTACTTTCGTTTTAATTTGTTTTTCGATTCATTGGAAATTGCTTTAGTGATAGGTGCATTCAACTGTTTTTCATATTGTGTGTTTAATCCTTATCATAGCAATCGTAAAATCCAGCACGTTATCGCTTGTCTGGTCTTCTAGTGGCCGATTCAGAATAGACGCCTGTTTATTCGGGACCTTCGTTTCCGTAATTCTTTGAAAACTCTGAAAAACTTTTTAAATCCTTGAAAACATGGAGGTGATCCATTCACCCCCCTCTAGATCACTCGCCACATCGTCTAACAAGTGGTATCAGAGCACCGGTTCGCTGGTGCTTTGTGGCTGCCTGTAACGTTATGGATTCTGAACCAAAGGGGGCGTACAATAGAGCTCCTGTTTTCAACGGTGAAAATTATGGCTATTGGAAAGACTGCATGCGAGTACATATAAATTCTGTTGATAGGCGCGTATGGGCTGCCATTCAAAATGGTCCTTTTCAAATTACCATGATGAATGAGGCAGGAGCCATAGTACCTAAACCAGAAGACGATTGGGATGAAAAAGATGAGAAAAAGTGGTCAAGTGATTGGAGAGCTCGAAATATGCTAATTTCAGCACTTAATGCAGATGAGTATTATCGAGTATCCCATTGCTCGACAGCTAAAGAAATTTGGGATGCTTTAGAAATTGCTCATGAGGGCACAACTGAAGTAAACCAGTCCCGCATTAACACACTTAATCAAGAGTTCGAACTCTTTCGCATGAAACAAGGAGAATCAATTCCCGACATGCAAAAGAGATTTGTTCATCTTATTAATCGTTTTAATGCACTTGGAAAACCGGTTTCCAATGATATTGCTACTAATAAAATTATGAGATGTCTTAGCAGGGAATGGCAACCTAAATTGACAGCTATCAAGGAAGCCAATGATCTAACGACACTCACAATGACTACTTTGTTTGGAAAGCTGGAGGAACATCAGCAAGAACTAGAAAGTCTAGAAAAGTTTGAAAACAAAAGTAAAAAGGGAAAAGAGAAGAAAAAAGACAAAGAGGGTGAGAAGAGGCCTATAGCTCTTATGGCTTCAAACTCAAAGTCCTCACAAAAAGAGCTAAGCAACAATGAGTCAAGTAGTGACGAAGACTCCAGTGACGAAGAAATGGGACTTTTTGTCAGGAGATATAATAGATTCATTCGAAAGAATGGAATAAAGCATTCCGACAAAAATCTCATAAACTTTAGAAGACAATCTATGGATTCAAAACAGGAAGAGGTTAAGAAGAATAGAGAAATAGGGTTTTGCTTTAATTGTGGCAAGTCCGGTCATTATAAAACGGATTGCCCTTTAAAGAAAAAGGATAAAGGAAAAGCTCCTCCAAGAAGGTATAATAATAAGCAAAGAAGAGCTTACATTGCTTGGGAAAGTGATAGTGATTCATCAAGTACACAATGCACAAGTGATAGCGATGAAACCGCAAATTTGTGTCTTATGGCTCACACCAAAAATCAGTCCCATCACAAGAAGAAAAGTGATGATAAAAAGGTAAAACAAGCTTATTATAACAACTTCTCTTCCATGTCTTTTTCTGAATTGAAAGTAGCTTTTGAAAAACTGCATAATGAAGCTAAAGAAGCATTTAAAAGGTTAGCTTCCGATAAAAGAATTTTTTCATACTTGGAAGGTAAAGTACAATATGCTGAAAAAGATTTAGAATGCTTGAAAGCTAGTATTGCAGAAAATTCAAAAGCTATTGATATTGATGGTTGTAGTAAAATTAGGCATTGTGAGAGGTGCCACATTTGGCAACAAGAGGTCATATCTCTTAAAGCCAAATTGGAAAAAGCCTTGCAACCTAAGATTACTTATGCCGTCGATACTAGATTGTTGAAAAAGTCATTAAATCCTCCATATGCAAAATATTCTTTTGTTCCAAAGGATTTAAAGACAAATAGTAAGCATCATCATTATCGTAGTGTTTGTCACTATTGTTGTCATGCTGGCCATACCATTGAGAAATGCAAGTTTAGAAGATTTCTTGTTCCTAAAGGCATTTATCAATGGAAGCCTAAAGACAACCATGCTATTACTTACCCACTTGGACCCAATAAAAATTGGGTACCTACCTCTCTCTTTTGATATTGTAGGATAAGTGTCTTGCATCCATGGAAAGAAGATGGTTTCTGGACAGCGGATGTTCAAGGCACATGACGGGTGACATATCACTTTTTATTGACTTCAAAGCAAAGAAAAAGGGGTATGTTACTTATGGAGACAATAACAAAGGAGCAATACTTGGTAAAGGTAGTGTAGGTAATCCTTCAACCACTACTATTTCTGATGTACATCTTGTAGAGGGACTTAAACACAATTTGTTAAGTATAAGTCAACTATGCGACAAAGGTTATAAAGTTTCTTTCACAAAAACATGTTGCAAAATTGAACATACCGAACAAAATGTTGTGTTTAAGGGTGTAAGAGTAAACAATATATATATATATGCTTGATCTTTTGAGTGTATCCTTAACAAGCACTAAATGTCTAGTAGCCTTAAATGATGACTCATGGCTATGGCATAGACGCTTAACGCATGTTAATTTCGATTTGCTTAACAAGGTTATATCCAAGGATCTAGTGATAGGTCTTCCAAAAATAAAGTTTTCAAAAGACCACCTATGTGATGCTTGCCAAATGGGAAAACAAACAAGGGTCTCTTTTAAATCTAAAAATATAATTTCAACTTCAAGACCTCTTGAGCTTCTCCATATGGATCTCTTTGGACCATCTAGGACAAATAGCTTAGGTGGAAACTATTACGGTTTTGTAATAGTAGATGACTACTCTAGATTTACTTGGACTATATTCCTTCATAGTAAAGATGAAACTTTTTCTGCTTTCAATAGTTTTGCAAAGTTGTCCCAAAATAAAATGAATTCTAAAATAGTTACAATCCGAAGCGATCATGGAGGTGAATTTCAAAACCACCTCTTTGATAAGTTTTGTGACAAGTATGGCATTGAGCATAACTTTTCAGCTCCTCGAACTCCACAACAAAACGGTGTTGTGGAACGCAAAAACCGAGTTTTAGAGGAATTGGCAAGAACAATGCTCAATGAGGGTGGATTACCAAAATACTTTTGGGCCGATGCAATTAGTACGGCTTGTTATGTTCTCAATAGGATTCTGATTCGTCCTATTTTGAATAAAACTCCTTATGAAATTTTAAAAGGTAGAAAGCCCAACTTGTCTCATCTTCATGTGTTCGGTTGTAAATGTTTTGTCTTGAATAACGGTAAGGAAAATCTTGGGAAGTTTGATGCCAAAGCTGATGAAGGTATTTTTCTTGGTTACTCTCAATCAAGCAAAGCATATAGAGTTTATAATAGGCGTTTACTTTCTGTCGAAGAATCTGTCCATGTTTCTTTTGATGAGTCTTACCCAAAAATTGTCGGAAAAGGTATCTCTTTTAATGACGCAGGTGTATCTACAGAAGACATACTCAAAGAAGCTGGTTCGGAAATTGATCAATCCGAAGCGGTTGCTATTGAGAAGGAGGAAGATACATGTATTGAAAAAGATAAAGAGGAAGGAACATCCGAAGTGAAGGATCTTCCACCAGCTTGGAAATCCTCTAAAGACCATCCCATAGACAATATATTGGGAGACATTTCAAAGGGAGTGTTGACTCGTTCTAAGATAAGTAATTTTTGTTCTCACTTTGCTTTTGTATCACAAGTGGAACCTAAAAACGCTAAAGAGGCCTTGGTTGATGAATTTTGGATAATGGCCATGCAAGAAGAGCTAAATCAATTTAAAAGAAATGACGTTTGGGAACTTGTCCCTCGTCCGCGAGATCATCACATCATAGGTACTAAATGGGTTTTTAGGAATAAACTTGATGAAAGCGGAGTGATAACTAGAAATAAGGCACGCTTGGTAGCACAAGGGTATAACCAAGAGGAGGGCATAGATTATGAGGAGACTTATGCTCTGGTTGCTCGCCTTGAAGCCATACGTCTTTTGCTTTCCTATGCGTGTTCTATGAATTTCAAGCTTTACCAAATGGACGTAAAGAGTGCGTTCTTAAATGGTGTTATAAATGAAGAATTATATGTTTCACAACCTCCTGGTTTTGAAAATTCTGAATATCTAGATCATGTCTATAAGTTAAAACGTGCGTTATATGGTCTTAAGCAAGCACCTCGTGTGTGGTACGAAAGACTTAGCAAATTTCTACTTGATCATGGATATTCTAGAGGTAAAGTGGATAATACACTCTTCATTAAACACAAAGGAAAACACATTCTTTTAGTTCAAGTTTATGTAGACGATATCATATTTGGTTCAACTAACATACACTTGGTCGAAGAATTTTCTAATGTTATGCAGGGTGAGTTTGAGATGAGTCTCATGGGGGAGTTGAACTACTTTTTAGGCCTCCAAATAAAGCAACTTGATGAAGGTACAACAGTATGTCAAACAAAATACTGTAGAGAGCTGCTCAAACGGTTTGGAATGAATGATTCTAAATCAATTGACACTCCTATGCCTACCAATGGAAACTTGGATAAAGATGAACATGGTAAGTGTGTTGATGTCAAGAGGTATAGAGGTATGATCGGATCTCTTTTGTATCTTACTGCTTCTAGACCAGACATCATGTTTAGTGTGTGTATGTGTGCAAGATATCAATCAAATCCAAAGGAATCTCACCTAAAATAAGTCAAGCGTATATTTAGGTATCTTAATGGAACACCTAAATATGGGCTTTGGTATTCCAAAGGAAGCGATTGTAGCTTAGTAGGTTATTCTGATTCTGATTTTGCTGGCTGCAAATCAGATAGGAAAAGCACTAGTGGCACATGTCATCTGTTCTCAAATTCTTTGATAAGTTGGCATAGTAAAAAGCAAGTATCCGTAGCTTTGTCTACTGCAGAAGCTGAGTATGTCGTAGCCGGTAGCTGTTGTGTTCAAATTCTGTGGCTAAGACAACAACTACAAGACTTTGATATTGAACTTAAATGTATTCCAATTAAGCGTGACAACACTAGTGCCATTAACCTCACTAAGAATCCTGTTTTACACTTGCGCACCAAACATATTGAGATTCGACATCACTTTCTTCGCGATCATGTTGAAAAAGGCGATGTCATTTTTGAGCATGTTGATACTAAAAATCAGCTTGCTGACATTTTCACTAAACCTTTGGCAACTGAACCTTTCTTCAACATTCGTCGCGAGTTAGGAATTCTTGATCTCTCCACATTGGTGCCTTAAGTTTGATTGATATTATTTCTATGTATCTCATCATATTTGCTAAGTTTTGATTGTAGTCTTCACTAGTGCCTCATGAGAATACTACGATGGAGGTAATATCGTTCCTCTCTTCACTTTGGTAATATTGTATGATCAATGTATGTTTTGAGAAATGATCGTTTGTTTACATGAACTTCTTTTCATATGAATGTTTGAACATTGATTTTTGTTATTCTTAAGCATGCATACTTTGTTGCATTTCATTTAACTGCATAATGGTTGTTTTGCTTCTTCATAAATGTGTCAATTCCTAAAAATCACTGAAATATTCAAATTTTCGCATAATGAATCGATCCCAACATTCATGAATCGATTCATGTTTGTTTTATTTTAATTTCTGTTAAATCAATTACAGTATGTATTGATTCATAAATCCTTGTATCGATTCATTCTCTTCTACAAAATCAAATATTCGCATAATGAATCGATCCCAATTTGCTTGAATTGATTCATGATTTAATTTTACAATTTCTTTCAAAAGTCAGTTACAGTATGTATTGATTCATAGTTCCTTGAATCGATACATAACAGTTTCACTTTTAAAATTCTTCGCGAAATGAATCGATACAAACAGGGATGAATCGATTCATCCTGACGAAAATTCAGTTTTTTTTAAATGAATCGACACATCAGCAACTGCCATGACATTTGTATCAGTTACAAAACCCCATTATCTCCATTATGTCTCTCTCATTATCTCATTTACATCATTTGCATCAAAACCTAACTGTTCCAAAAACCCCTCTTCTTCTCTCAAACCTTAATCTTCCACCATGCCTCCAAGAGTTCTGCTTCCAAGAGAAAGAAGTAAACGAAAAGGCAAGGAACCTGTTGGGTCTTCTTCTCAGGCTCCTCCTATTCCTGAAATTCCTCCATCCGGGACTGCAATCCTTCATTCGGCCATCATTGAAGAATTTGAAACTTCCTTTAAATCAAGGTTAGTAATGAAACCTCATATGTTTTCACACCAGCACAGAATTCCTTCAAATTAAACTGAGTTTCGAAACTCTGGTCATGCCACATCT
This sequence comes from Lathyrus aphaca, assembly GCA_963966055.1. Lineage (NCBI taxonomy): Eukaryota > Viridiplantae > Streptophyta > Magnoliopsida > Fabales > Fabaceae > Lathyrus > Lathyrus aphaca. Next base: position 294,823,090 of record OZ014521.1, on the reverse strand, counting down.
GCAAATCATCCACCTCAGATATCATTTTGAGGCTGCTGACTGGGCCACAGTGTTCGGTATGCCATCTGAGGTGGATGATTTGCAGATGTAGCATGACCAGAGTTTCGAAACTCAGTTTAATTTGAAGGAATTCTGTGCATCCATTTCTAAGTTGGATAGACCTCTTGCTGATGATGAGCCACTAACTTCAGGTATGATCAAAAGTGTACCAAGAATTCTGCACTGGATCCTTTCGCATATCTTGCGTCCAAGATCCGGTGGACATTCTCGTTTGGACAAGCCGAATATCCATTTGCTGTACATTTTGCAGAAAAAGATTCCCTTAAATTGGGCAAATTACTTTGTCAAGCGTATCTTCCTTACGTGAAACAGCTCCAAAAACATTACCCTTGCCTATGCTTCTCAAATCATGAGGATTCTCAAGTTTTGGAAAGTCACTTTTCCTCCTGTGCCTCTCGTATCAGTCTCTAGTGTGCAAGAATTCAACAATGCCACACTTTCTCATATGAGGTATCGATGGGACATCGAGCGTCGCTGTTACTACTTCTTTGAACGCAGCACACGTATTCGCATTTACAACTTTGACAATCCGGCTGAACACATTTACGTTGAAGAAAACAGGGATGAAGATATGGAAGAAGCTGACAATCCTCCTGATGCGCCTGCCAACACCGGATGGGGTGAGTGGATACCACAAAGGTGGTCTCCCACGAACTATGATCCTGCTCCCTCGTCGGCTGCACAGACTTCCTCCACTGCTGCTCCAGCCTATCTCACTGACATGTTTGCACAATTGGAAGTTGCAAACAATGCCCGACATGAGGAAGCTCGTGCGTGGCATGTCCAGCAAACGGAATGGCATAAGGAGCATCGTGAATGGCATGATGACCATACTCGAATGTACCATAATCAACATTCCTGGCATACTGAACTGGTTAAGTGGCATCAAGTGTTTTATAATGAGATGTCTGGATTTATGGATGATTGTCGTTCGCACCCGGGCATTATGGAAAGGTTTCAAAGCACCGAAGTCCAGAGACGTTTCCGGCGTTATGCTTTCATGGGGCAGAATCCAAATGAAATGCATCCTCCACCTCCTCCTCCAAGTTTCCGTGACCCTGATCATGAAGATGCGTAGTCGTGTGGTGGCCATTTCCCTCATTGACGCATTTCATATTGCATTTCATCATTATGTGTTGCTTGAGTTTCTTTTGTTTTTCATGTTTGAACAATTTATGGTTTGGTTTGGCTATGTAATTTGCAACTTTCTTTGACAATTTCACTGCCTATGATTATGTAATTTGCTTTTGTTCAAATTGTTTGCGTTTTCTATTTCATTCTTTGTGAGTGAATTATGCCTCTGTATCTTAGTTTTTCTATTTCTGGTTCATCATCTATAACTCTTTCTTGCTGTTGACAAAGGGGGAGAAAAAGGCAAGTGTGAAAAGACAATGACAAGCACAAACTCAGGGGAAGTTCTCTCTCACACTTCAAAATTTTGTCATCATCAAAAAGGGGGAGTTTTTGAGCAACCTTAGTTTTTGATCGATTATAAATTTTAAGTGTTTTGTGTTTGTATCATATGAAGAAATATGCTTGTTTTATTTTGGTTCTCTTATTTCTCAATGTTTATGAATTTTTGGAAAATCACGCATAATGAATCGATTCATTCTAGCTTGAATCGATTCATGCTGTTGAGAGGTTTCTGGATTTCGCAAAATGAATCGATTCATCCTTTGATGTATCGATTCATTATGTTTAAACAATTCTGTTTTCTTAAAATTGATCAGTATGAATCGATTCATCCAAGCTTGAATCGATTCATTCTTCTGTTATTTGTCTAACAGATTCTGCATACATATATGTGCTTTTGTTTCATTTTTAAAGATACAGATCACAAATTACAGAAATTTTGAGAGACGAATTTTGTAGTGATTAAGCATTGAAGAACACATCAAGATATGGTTTTTGGAGTGTTGGAACTTCAATGTTGAGCAAGTTTGAAACCTAGAATCAAAGACATCTTCATCATCTTCTCAAAGATCTTAATTCAAGAACATCAATAAGGAAGTGTTTGCTGTCCTGTGAATTGAAGGCTTTCGAGATAACGTTCAGTGGTACGATCGTAGATCCAACTGAGTTGAAGATTGATAGAAGGTTTCAAGGAAAAACCAGCTGGGTTTTCCTTCAATAACGGGCGTGTTCTTGAGGGTTTTGTGAGTCACGTTTACAAGTCAGATTCAGCCGCAGCGAGAGTTTTGGAAATCGGTGGATTTCACAAATAGGTCGTGGAACCGGTGGATTGATTGTATAACTTGCAAGAAATCTTGATTGGGCTCAAATCGAGTGGAGGTTGATACAATAGGAAATTCTAGGAGTTTAGAATTCTGGTATTTGTATTCGAACCTTGTAATCAACGGATTCAGCAACTTTGATATAAGAATTCTCAATTTCGATTTGAAATTGAGAGGGAGACTTACCCACACGCGAGGACGAACGTGGGGAACTTCCTTACCAAATCTCGGCGTATTGTTTCTCCTCTCTATCTTTACTTTTGTTTTAATTTGTTTTTCGATTCATTGGAAATTGCTTTAGTGATAGGTGCATTCAACTGTTTTTCATATTGTGTGTTTAATCCTTATCATAGCAATCGTAAAATCCAGCACGTTTTCGCTTGTCTGGTCTTCTAGTGGCCGGTTCAGAATAGACGCCTGTTTATTCGGGACCTTCGTTTCCGTAATTCTTTGAAAACTCTGAAAAACTTTTTAAATCCTTGAAAACAATGAGGTAGATCACTCGCCACAGCGTCTAACAATTTTCCCATTCTCTTTTGATTTGATTGATCACCAAGGCAGAATCTCTATACACGTGTAAATTCTTGATCCTGAGATCAATTGCTTCTTCGAGACCCATGATGCAAGCATCATACTCGGCCTCATTTTCTGTGCATTTGAATTCTAATATGGTAGTGAATGGAATGTGGGTTCCATTTGGAGTAACAATGATTTCCCCAATTTCGTTTCCATAAGCATTGACTGCTCCGTCGAAGATGAGTACCCAATGGGATCCTAGCTCTGGCCCTTCGTCTGTAAGTGGTTTGTCGTGATCTTTCATCTTAAGATACTTGACGTCATCGTCTAGAAAGTCAAATGTGATTAGTTCATGATTACTGATGGGCTGATGAGCCAAATGACCAGCTAGGATACTTCCTTTGACGGCTTTCTGGGCATGGTACTTGATGTCATATTCTGATAATAGCATTTTCCAATGAGTGATTCTTCTTGTCAATGCAGGTTTCTCAAACATATATTTGATCGGATCCATTTCTTAAATGAGCCAAGTAGTATGACATATCATGTACTGGCAAAGACGCTTAACTTCCCAAGCTAAAGCACAACAAGTTTTCTCAAGCATTGTATACTGAGTTTCACAATCAGTGAATTTCTTGCTCAAATAATAAATGACATATTCTTTTCTTTTCATTTCGCCTTGATGTCCAAGTACATATCCCATGGAGTCTTCGAAAATAGTGAAGTACATGATTAAAGGTCTGCCTTCGATTGGAGGAGACAAGATTGGTGACTTCAACAAGTATTCCTTGATTTTCTCAAAAGCTTCTTGGCAGTCTTTTGTCCAGTCATGACTTTGATTCTTTCATAGAAGTTTGAATATTGGCATGCATGTCGCGGTCATGAGGAATATAAACCTTGAGATGTAATTTAGATGTCCTAGGAATCCTCGTACTTGTTTCTCTGTTTTTAGATCAGGCATTTCTTGAATAGCCTTGACTTTGTCGGGATCGACTTCAATTCCTTTTTGACTAATGATGAATCCTAGGAGCTTTCCTAATTGGACACCAGATATACACTTGACAGGATTCAGTTGTAGTTTGTATTTTCTCAGATGTCAGATCAATTTGTGTAGATATTCAATGTATTCCTCTTCAGTCTTCAACTTGGAGATCATGTTGTCGACATATACTTCGATCTCCTTATGCATCATGTCATGAGAGAGAGTTGTCATTACCCTTTGATAGGTTGCACCAACATTCTTTAATCCAAACAACATTACTTTGTAATAGAAGATTCCCCATGGTGTGACAAAGGAAGTTTTCTCCATGTCTTAGGGCGCCATCTTGATCTGGTTGTAACTTGAAAAATCTATCCATTAAAGAAAAGACCTTGCATTTTGCTATTATGTCCACCAGCATGTCGATGTGTGGTAAGGAGAAGTCGTCCTTTGGATTTTCTTTGTTGAGATCCCTATAGTCTACACACTTTCTAACTTTTTCGTCCTTCTTTGGTACTAGCACAATGTTTGTCAACCACTAAGGATATTCTGAAGTAGCGAGGAAGCCAACATCGATCTGCTTATGGACTTCTTCATTGATTTTGATAGCTATATCTGGATGATTTTTTTCAACCTCTGCTTGACTGGAAAGCATTTTGGCTTTAAAGGTAAGTGATGCGATAACGGTTTCCAACCCTGGCATGTCCTAGTAGGACCAAGCAAACAAATATGGAAATTATTTGAGTAATGAGATCAGACTTTTCCTTTCAGCCGAACTGAGTAGAGCACCGATCTTGACTTCTTTTCTCTCCTCTTATGAACCCAAGTTAACTATTTCCAACGGTTCTTTCTAAGGTTGAATAGAATTTTCCTCGTGTCTGAGTAGTATAGAGTTCTCCTCTGGAATTTCTTTGTCATTTTTCTCTTTAGCTTCAAGTACTGGGAACTCAAAGTTGGGAGAAGGCATTGGATCACGTGTTTCAACGGGGTTTAAAACAATTAATTTGAGTGATGATGATATTTAGAAAACACATTTAGAGAATGCAAAAGAAGTTTATGTAGATTAATTTTGACAAACATTTTTTTTGTTTTTTGTTTTGTTTTAAGGGATTACCATTTTCTGAAAAAAGCAAAAAAGCAAAATAACAATAAATGTGGAAGTACATGATGGCATTTTATTTATGATTTGTCAATTCTTGAAACATACAATCCTATAAAAAACTCATCCACTTTGGGCTAAGTGAAGAGGATATTTACACCAACTAAGCCCTATAAAACATTCCTTGTCATCCGGACGAGATGAAAGGTTAAAATACAGACTAAGCAATTACTCTCGGACATGAACGATGTTCGGGACATCAATAGAGACCCAATTGTAACAAACTTCGTTGGAGATGCAGAAGTCTGGAACTTGTCTTCCCGTAGTATTTTGTGATAAGATTGATTTGTGGCAGAGGAGGATCTGTGGAGTCTTCCTTCCATGCAACTTGACCATATGAGAAATTATCCGACATTTCTTCATCGGTTTTTTCAGGAGAGTTGTCTCATCCAGTTGAATGGATTTCCTCGATGTTTATTCAAGAACTTTCGGGGGCAGTGTACTTCACTAGGAATTCATATTTTCCACCTAGTTTTCCAAAGGTGTCCCAAGTTTCTGTGGGAATTGATGATTCATCTTTAGAAATGACATTCACTTATGGGAGTGCAAAGTTGTGGAAGTCTTGTTCTGCAATCTTTGTGAATTCATTGATATGAAATTGATTATCTTCCGAATTTTCTGGATAAGGTTTCCATATCGGCATATCGTCCATGGGATTGTAAGAAGTATAGTCAAAGTTGTCAATCATCGGAGTATCTTCCAATGAGTTGTGAGGAGCATGATGTCCTTCATAAATTTCTCTGACTTCTAATTTCGGAATATATCTTGCACTGGAGATTGGAAAGTCAAACGGCTTGCAACATTTCATCCTAATATATATATATCCTTATTCGTTGAAATAAGTTTTCCATTCGTCATCTGAATCGTCAGAGTCATCCAAGTTATTTTCTTTGATGGTATGAACCTCTTGAGAGATCGGGTGGAGGAAGCCTCCACTGTGGAAGAAATCTTTGATAGGACCAAAGAATTTGTCCTTTTCTATAGGTTTGGTTATTGTTGCGGAAAAACCAAGACCTTTTCTTGCTTCATTGTTGATGGGGATTACAACTTTCCCCAGCCTTTGATATCTTTTCTTTCCAATACTTGGAGAGCATCTTTGTAGGAAGTGATCGACATTCCTATTTCTGGTTGATTCTCATTGCTCACAGAAAGACCTTGGAACTGAGTTGCAATGACTTCTTCTGGTTACAGATACGAGAATGATGATAAATTGCTGACGATAGAGCTCTTTCTACGTATATAGTCACCAATTTGTTGTTTTTCACAAATCTCAATTTCTGATGAAGTGTGGAATTTATCGCTCCTGCTTCATGGATCTAAGGTCGACCAAGCAAACAACTGTATGCGACACGAATATCCATTATTTGGAAAGTAATTTTAAATGTAAATAGTTATAGGAAGATCCACTTTGTCGATGAATGCTTTTCTAGATCTGTCAAAAGGTTTGACTACAATCTCACTGCTCTTCATGGGAGGACCTTGAAAAGCCAATCGTGTTATAGTTGACTTTGGCATTATTTTTAATGATAAACTGATATCTACGAGTACACTATCTAAAGCATTGTCACCGCAATTGACTGTAATGTTTAATGCCATGTTGTGATTCATGCATTCTTCAGGATGATCTTCATCGTTGAATCACAGATTATTGAAATTTGTAATACTTGAGACAATACCGTAAAATTGATTACGGTTACGTCTGGTTCTACGAAAGTTTGTTCCAAAACTTTCTACAATGCTTCTCAGTGAGCTTCTAAACTAAGCAGGAGAGATAATACCGAGATTCTAGAAGGAGTTTGTAGTAATTGATCTACGATGTTGTACTCGTTTCTTTGAATGAGCCTAAGGAATCCATCATTATATTTCTCGCGAACTCTGGATTACTCAATCGACCAATTGGTTGATCATGAACTTCATCTTGAGGTTCCTTTTCTTTTACTGGTTCTCCAACTCCTCGATTGAAGATTCGTTCACTTCGAGTGACTCGACTGATATCAATAATGTTGACGATAGATGGTAATGGAACTTCCTTCCCATCTTCTATGATTGTTGACCCGTATTTGTATAGAATTGCTTTCTCTGAAGCATAAGGCACCGAGCCTGGCAAGTAGATGACCAAAGGGGTTAGGCAAGCTTTTCAACTATCGAAAGTAACCTCTATCGGTGCTGGCTTGGGGATTTTTCTGTTGTCAAAAGGAACTTCCAAACATTTCATTCCTTTGATCAAAGGAATCATATTGAAGACTTTTTTTGTCAATTTCGTAGTCCATAGGTTTTACTACTAACACATCTTGTATCATGTTGATGGACTGAGACTCTTGGAGACGAGTAGCTCTTTGATCTATTTGATCTTGGAGATCCATGCACACAATGATACAAACTTGTTTATTTGTTGATAAGACCTCACAATGTTCATAACTGTGAGGTGACTAAATATCGTATCCACTTTGTATAAGATGCTTGTTGATTTTGTCTGAATCTTGGAATCGGGCGTCGAGAGTTTTTCATCTAGCCAAAGTTTCACTATTAAGACTTATTTGACCATTTTCTTAATCCATGTAGATTGGAAGCCACCAATGGTCCAATAAAGTTTGAAGATATCTTTGCATAATTGCGGACCTTTGATCACCTTCAGAGCATCTTCTGAAATTATGATAATTGTATGTTGATAAGAATCCAAGTTTGACGTGCTTGGCGTGCAATTTTACTAAACTGGTATTCATTAGGCAAATGTTGAAGATTTGAATCATGTTGACCCGGGGATCAATGCTCTCACGGTAATATTGAATCCATCCTAAATCCATTTGTCGTTGAAGGGTTTCCTATACGAAGGAGCATCCTTGATTATTTTCTGAACAGATAGGGCAACCTTTGTAGTTGTGTCGTGGTAAGTCATGATGTTAACTTTATCTGGAGTGCAATGTAACCAGATTGACATTTATTGCTCGGATGTAATAATTTTGAACAATCCCTAGAGGAGTAAAAACCAGATTAATTCCTCGGATTCTATGATCTTGGATCCAATTTACTGAATATATAAAACTTCATTCCTATAATTCCTCAGATTCTATAATTCCACAGGTTAATATCTTTGAAATACAAAACTCTGTTCCTGACGAATCTTTGGAAGTTGTATTTGAAAATTATTATTTTTTCAATGTTATGACCTTTCCCTCTTAGATGATAAGACAAGACTGATCAGCTTTGTGCCATGGTGGGGGTTTATCAGGAATCGCGATAGGAGTCCTGGTTTGAATGTGCCTCTTGTTTAGTAAGAGCGGGAACAACTCGGCATACGTTATTGCTATAGGCTCAATTGATGGAACATTAGGATACCCATTGTTGTTGAATTACGGACGAGACTACTGAAGAGGTTGTTGCCTTTGCTGATACTGTTGTTGATTAGGAGAGCTTCGAGCGGTCTGAGGTTGATATGTCGGAGCTACTAATGATGTAATAATAGGAGATATCGTCGCCTCTCGATGATGTGCAAATCTTTGTCGTTGTTTACCCATAGATATGTTGTTGATGTCCTGCTCCTTCTTTTTCAGAAAGGAACTCCCATATATTTTGCTATTACTTTAAGGTTCAACATCCTTTATTAAATGTCTTTCTCTTATTGCCTCTTCTAAACTTACTCGCATGTTTACCATCTCGGTAAAATTACTGGGTGCACTTGCGACCATCCATTCATAGTATAATGAACTTAATGTTTTCAGGAAAATTTTAGTCATTTCTTTATCTCTGAGAGGAGGAGAAATTTGAGCAGCAATTTCACGCCACCTTTGCACGTATTCTTGGTCAGGATCCATATCCAAGTTGAATTTGTATTTCTCAATGAAAGCTTTTCCAAACTCTCAGAAATTGTTGATATTTGTACGATTCAGCTTCATATACCAACAAAGTGCTACCCCTGTTAAACTATCTTGAAAGTAGCAAACCAATAATTGTTGATTATCTGTTTGAGTGGACATCTTTCATGCATTCATGGTCAGATAACTTTGAGGGAAATAATTCCCTTTGTATTTTTTAAAGTGGAGCACTTTGAATTTATGCGGTATCTGAATATTAGGAACTAAGCTGAGATCTATTGCGTTGCTTCCAAACATCTTTTATCCTTTGATGGACTAAAATTCCTTCTGCATTGCTGCAAACTGTTCTTGGAATTCGTCCATTTATCCATTGATTCCTCCTCTTTCACTTGGAGCATGAGAGTATTTTTGAAATTCTTGGGTAATGTGTACCAGTGGAGGTGGCACAGTCATTACTACTATTTGAGCTTCAGTTATCGGGGATTTGTAACCTCTAGGTACATTACTTCCCATTCTTGCTAATGCATCTTCAAGAGTTCGAAGTTTGTAACCTTCAAACTGAGATGGTCCTGCAGTGTTTCTCAATTCTTCTGAGAGTCGAGGATCATATACTTCCGGGATAAAATTAGGTGGCATATGCCCCAAGGACGGTCCTTTGGAATGGAGAAACTCAGATCCTTGTAAGATATCTTTTCAATCGGTGTAGAAACTAGTTCGGAGATCACAATCCTTTGATGAAGATTTTGAGCTACAATCAGGGCCTCAGTCATTTCTTTGAGCCTATCCATTGTTAACTTGATGCCAGAGAGCTCCTCTTTTAACTCTTTGTTCACGTCCTCGAGATCTTCCACCATTTTCTGACAAACGACCTGAGTATTGTATGAATGAGAAATTTTGACTATAGAAAGACACGCGAGAATAATAATTGATAAAAAGAAATTGAAAATGATGAATGATAATGCAAATTTTTTTTTTAATTTTGTTAATTTTCTTCTTTGTTTATGAAATAAACTGATCGAATAAAATGTTGCAAAATATCACACTGAGATTTTATTGAATTTAAATATGTTACATTTCAAAGTAAATCATTCAAATGCGGGAAAGAAAACTTAAATCTCTAAATCTTTCTTTATTGTAACTTGAATTTCTTGTTGATCCTTCTTCTGCCTCTTAAGCGAGGATTCTTCCATTTCTGGAGGACTTTGGTTCTTTCCCAGGTGTAGAAGGTTCCACAGTTTCCATTAGCAGACTATAGATCCTCTTTTTTGTAACATGGTACTCAAGTACCTCAAAGAGTGCATCCTTTTCCTTTAGGAGACTCTAAATATTTGCATTCTCCAACCTGAGAATCTGGTATTTGTTCTTCCAAGAGTTTCTCTCCCTCTGCACTTTGTTGAAAGCTATTTGGAGCTTTTCCATATCATTCATGAAGTAGAGAACAATTTCTGTCAGTGGAAACACTCTTTGTCGAGGATAAGAAATCCTCAGTTTAATTTCTCTGGCTTGTACCCATTAATGATAAGGATCCAAAGAGACACAATTTTGTTTTCACAGAGATTCTTTCCCCTTCTTGTGTACATGTTTCTAAGCATGCATAATATCTTCCCAGTTAATTGTGTCATATTCTCCTTCTTTGAAGAGACCTTCCAAATGAGCATTGACTGGTATATCTCTCATCGGGTATCCCCTCTGATGACGAGCTAACTTTGGATGATAATTAATCTCTCCTTTGGTACCAATGAGAGGCAAATTAGGGAAATTACCACAGTTTTCGATAATCATAATTTTGTCGTAGACTTGATTAGACCAATTGATGTCTGTATTAGTTAGAGACATGATTTTCTTAGGTTACATGAGAAGAGAATGATGCTTGAAAACAACAACAAATGGGAGATGGTGAAATTCCATCTCCACCATTAAGACACAAGAAATGGAAGAGGGCTCGAGTAAGACCTAATGGGGAGTAGACCTCTGAGGCTTCAAGAGTAGTTCCTGAGAAAATTGTAAGTATATGTTTTGTTTTGCTTATGTTCATTAAATGTGCTTACTTATGTAAGTTACTCATGTTATGTAGGATAATTTGATTGTGGCGGCCCGTGAAGGAACATATGTTTTGTAAGCACGACATAACATATTAGTGGAATCTATCGGAGTAGCTGAGAATGGAGGTCGTGTCCGTGGTGTTGGAGAAGGTGTCGGCTTGAGGTCATACTTTGGGTCTCAAAGGAGAAGCACTGAAACCCCTGAATTGAATGCTCAACGAAAAAGATTGAAAATATTGAGAGGCAATTGGAAGAACAACGGAGGTTGTTTGAAGAGGAGAGGGAAAAAAAGGGAAAAAGACATGGAAATATTACAAGAGTTATATTCGGTATGTTCTTTACGTGAGATGTATGATATATATTGTGCTTATTTTTTATTTATATTGTAATTCAATGTTATGATGTAGAGATTAAGTAAAAACCTCGAACAACAAACAAATAAAGCTAATTGTTGCATTGATGGTGATGATCATCAAACTCCAAGTAGAAGTGTCATAAATCGCTCTTCTACAAGAGGAAGTAATACAACCCCCCCCTGCGGATAACTGCAATGGATTATTAGACCATATGTAACACTCCATATAATATATATCTAGAATAATATCACGCAGTGTTAATTTTTGGTACTGATACCATCATAAGTTCCTAATAGCATAATTCACATTCTTGACCAACTATAAAAATTCTAAACAACAATGGTGCAAGACATGGAAATTATATTAAAACAAAATACTAAGACCAATACAATATCTTTTACCGTACAAAGATACAGAAATACATAGCGGAAGACTAAAACTATGCTTCACTTGAAACATCTTGAGCATAGCTCCACTTGTAAATCAAACCTGTAAAAGGAACCTGAAAAGCAACAACAATAGTAGGGTGAGATAACAACATCTTAGTGGCTTCCCTATCTTAGAGTTCTCTCGGCCCTAAGGGTTCTATCAAAAACCTAACTCAAGTCTCTAAAAAAAGGAAACCGACCTTGAGTTCACACACCTCACTCTCGTTGGAACCATGTCCAAGAATTCTACAAATCCTACTGTCACTAGCTAGGATATTACCTTTTACTTCTCATGGGACTCGATATAACACCCATCTCAAGCCTAAGGTCACTTCTCCATAAGTAAATCAAAACGATATGGAATAACCAAAACAACGTTCTCGACACTTCACGTGGGACTCAATGTAATACCCACCTTAAGTGTTCATCGACAAGGCTTCCCATGGGACTCAGTGTAATACCCATCTCAAGCGACTACTGAAACGGATGCTTCCCTTGGGACTCAGTGTAATACCCACCTCAAGACATACACAATGCTTCCCGCAGGACTCAGTGTAATACCCACCTCAAGACTTACACAATTCTTCCCGTGGGACTCAGTGTAATACCCACCTCAAGACTTACACAATTCTTCCCGTGGGACTCAATGTAATACCCACCTCAAGACTTACACAATATGACGCTTCCTGTGGGACTCAGTGTATTACCCACCTCAAGACTTACTCAATGCTTCCTGTGGGACTCAGTGTAATACCCACCTCAAGCCTAAACTCAAACCAATGATACCTCAAGCCTTTACAGATGCTTCCCGTGGGACTCAATGTAATACCCACCTCAAGACTTACTCAAGAATATTCGGAGGACACCGTGTATTACGCGTCAACAAATTGCAACAACCTAGGATAAACCTAAGCATCTCATAGTCATACCATCTAACAATTTCTAGTCAAAATACTAGGCCACACTATTGGTTTATGGTAAGATTCCCTAAATCTTCCTCCATCCTTGATACTTTTAGTTATATAGTTTTTTAACATATAACTCTAACATTCTAGTTTAATTATCATCATTAAACTAATCCCACAATGATCTCATTGTCTCGATTCTCAATCAATTCTCATGATTTAGTACGCTTTCTATAACTAACGCATGTTCCATAATTTGACTAATACTACAATTCCTTAACTTTCATAATCACGGTTAATCGGAAAAGTCGGGTAAAAGTCTGCTCAAATCAACATTTCTCGACATCATATGGTAGATCATGTTTTAAGCTTCGAATCGATATGTGGAACACTAAAAAAGGATACCCGGATCACAAATTATGAATTAAATACGAAAACTGAACTTCCAGGTCTAGCTGAGCAAGCCCTTAGCTTGCTGAGCGAGAATCTCCCTGTCTTTGCTCGCTGGGCGAGCTCCTGCTCACTGAGCGAGCTATACTAGATCACCAATCTTCTTCTGCAAAATTCATACACTCGCTGAGAACGCTCCAATCGGACACTCAAGTCCAAATGTATGCATCTTAGAAAAGATCCAACCTTAGAAACTTAATAACATTAACCAGTCACTAACAGGAGGGTAACCAATTACTCAAACCCAGAAGAAACTTCTGATATTCACTATTACCTAAGCCTCCCAACTCATTCCAATCGTAACTACAAGTTATAACCATCACCAACAGATGACTCCACTGACCAATGCTAAAAGAAACAACGGATAAGTTGTGGTTAGCGAACTTGTTCTCATCAATCCAAGCAATAGGTTACTGCAAACCAAATTACAAATTCATCTAATACATGTCCAGAAGTTCAGTGCAAGGTGATAACTAATCAACTCGACCTCCACAACTGCTTTCCTTACATCAAAAGCTTTCTTAACCAAGTCAACAATATCCCTAGGGAATCCCTTCCATCCATCATTCTCGTTGACCAACAAACATTTAGGATGTTCACTTCTTAAAATTCATATAATACCGAATTAACAACTGTCCAAAACAAGTCTCTGAATTCGTAGGCTTGGTTTATACTTATTCAGTCTCATTTGTTGACAATCATGTCCTTGGCGATACGAGTGATGTCCATGGAGGTAACACTGATTGTAGAGTTCCATTTGGACATGTAGCATATCCAGAAGCAGGCTTTCACTTCAGTTGAACTCAGACCCCATCCAATGACTTCTCATACCGTATTAACTTCACGCTCTGCGGTAATCTTTTCACACCCAAACACACACCTTCTTACTAGAACTTCTTCCAAATCCAATGTGTTTACTCTAACACTTATCGTAACTTTATCAAGTCTGCACTTCACACACCTCAAATCACTAAATAGAGTTTATTCTTCTTTCGACACTATGCATTATACCATTCATTAGGTCACTCAACAATTTCCGACTTAATCTCTTATAAAAAAATGTAACACCCTGATGCCCTACTCTGATCCTTGTCTCTTTGATTTCAACCGAATAAACAACTTTGGTTTTCTATCCTTCGTCTGGGGTATACTTGTCTCATTTGAAATGTGTAGTCACATCCTCGTGTCCCTCTTCACGTTCCGCCACACCTAAGGTTCTCAAAGAAAATGAATATTCTTAACATGTAACTGCTATCCATCCATAAGGTATTATCCGAATACACCCCATTGAAGTACACTCTCTCATCCAAGATGCCATCGCGATCTTGGAACTGAGACACTTAACAATTTACTCGTTCCCGAACTCTATGTCACACGTTCTATAAGGAACCTTCTCTTTTCATGGAATGAAACCTCTCAACACTCTTGTCCATACTAGTGACTATTACTGATCCACCAGCGACCTAATTTATTCCTTGATACACTAACCATTCATCCTGTAGATATATTTACCCTTCAGATCCTGTACATTCCAAAGGATTCCTCAAACCACACATTTCTCTGCAATCCCGCGTTATAGGAAGTAAAATTCTTAAGAAGACTCAAACCAAACCGACCAAAGCTCTCCTATGCTATCTCTTTGCTTGAGCCCACTCTCACAGGACAAGTTGCAACAACACTTCGGAGTCCTCATGGTCACATAACCACGATTCTACCTATCACATACATAGCATTAGGCTGATCAGACTCAATACTACATAGTATGATATTAAGAACCATGCCGGCAAGACACACTTAAGAGGCAGGAAAGATTTACTTATGATGTTTCAAGGCTAGGTCGATGATACGACCTGCTCTGATACCTACTGTAACACCCCATATAATATATATCTAGAATAATATCATACAGTGTTAATTTTTGGTACTGATACCATCTTAAGTGCCTAATAGCATAATTCACATTCTTGACCAACTATAAAAATTCTATATAATAATGGTGCAAGACATGGAAATTATACTAAAACAAAATACTAAGACCAGTACAATATCCTTTACTGTACAAAGATACAGAAATACACAACGGAAGACTAAAACTATGCTTCACTTGAAACATCCCGAGCATAGCTCCACTTGTAAATTAAACCTGCAAAAGGAACCTGAAAAGCAACAACAATAGTGGGGTGAGATAACAACATATCAGTGGGTTCCCTATCTTAGAGTTCTCTTGGCTCTAAGGGTTCTATCAAAAACCTAACTCAAGTCTCTAAAAAAAGGAAAATGACCTTGAGTTCACACGCCTCACTCTTGTTGGAACCACATCCAAGAGTTCTACAAATCCTACTGTCACTAGCTAGGATATTACCTTTTACTTCTCATGGGACTCGATATAACACCTGTCACACCCCAAATTTTACCCCTAACATTTCACATTATGCATTCATGTCACCATTACAACTTTTCTTTGTTCATACCAAATTCAATTTCAAGTTTCTGAGTCATTTTCAAAAGCTCAACTGTTAATTTCAAATTCTAGTCACATTTCAAATGCAAATTGCGAGTTTAAATTTCCATTCCATTTTTATAAAAAAAATCTACTTCTAGCTTCCTATTCTAATTTCAAGTTCAATTTTGTTTCCAACTTCCAAGTCTAATTCAAGTTTTCAATTCAATTTTGATTTCAATTCATAAGATTCAAATTCCAATTTCATTCTATTTTCATTTCAAAAATTCAATTCCAAGTTTCAAATTCAAGTTTAATTCAAATTCTTGTTTCCAAATTCAAGTTCTAAGTCTCAAGCCTATTTCATGTTACCAATTACAAATTCCATTTCAAGTTTTCATTTTGATTTTTAAGTTTATTCTAAATTTCTAGTCCAAATTCCAAATCTAATTCAAGTTCTCAATCCAAGTTCCATTTCCAATTCTATTTTCATTCTCATTTCTAATTTTATTTTCAATTCAATTTCAAGTTCTAAATTCAAATTTCAATTCTCATTCCATTTATTTTCCAATTCCTTTCTAATTTTTATTCCAATTTCTATTTTCCATTTCAATTCATGTTCATGTACTTATTTTATAAACTCCAAAATTATTTCTTTAGTTCTAAGTCATTTTCAATTTCAAGTTTAATTATTAGTTTCTAATTTATTTTCAATTCTAAGTTTAATTCCTAGTTTTTAATTCACTTCCACTTCCAAGTTTTAATTTCAATCCCAATTTCAATTTCAATTCTAATTCAATTTCCAAATTTCTTCTTCAAATTCAATTCAAATTCCAAGTTTTTATTTCCAAATTTCTATGCCAAGTTTCATGTTGAAAGTTCAATTCCTTTATCTCAAATTCTATGTTAAAAAATTTTATTTCCAAACTACAAAGTTTCAATTCAAATTTTCTTTTTAATTTTCAATTCTCATTCATTTTATTTTCCATTTCCTTTCCAACTTTAATTTCAATTTAGTTTTAATTTCAAGTCTTAATTCCAATTCAAATTCCAAGTCAAAATTTTCAAATTTATTGTTCTATGTGTAAGGTTCCAATACATGTCAAATTTCCTTTTTTCTTTCAAGAATCAATTTCATTCTAACATTCATGTTCTAAACTTCCTATCCATGTGTTTCAATTCAATTTTAATTCATATTTCTAATGTCCAAATTCCAAATCCAAATCAAAGATCAACAAAATTAGAAAAAATAAAGACATTCATTCCAAGTTTTTGTTACAAGGTTTTTAATCACAATTTTACATAGCTTAAATAAAGAACAAGTTTCCTATTCCTTCATGCCTAAGTCTAAGTCTCCATTCACTCTTATCTCCTTTAACTCCTAGCCACAACTTCCTTAATCTTAAAGCATCTCCATGCCATGACGTTCTCACCTATAAAATAATTATGCAACCAATTCAATTCAATTCATCATTTCATATATTCAATTTCACCAAGAATCATGTCACATATCATTTAGGTCATTCATAATTCCAATTCACATTTCAAATAAGAAATTTTCAATTCAATATAAATCATCTATACTTGTAAACACCCCAAATTTTCCCTCACCCATTCACACCATGGCTTGTGATCTCTTCATATGCATAATTTCGATCATAGCATCTCATATTGCATTTTTGATTCACTGCATTGTTCCCAAGTCATCTGCATCTAGGGTTTGTGATCTGAGCTATCCAAGGGCCATTTGAGCCACTCCAAAGGTCATCAATCACTGCAAAGGGGTCCATATATGTTCAAGCATCATATTGTATCCTCACAAAGTCAAGAAAGTCAAAGAATCACAAGAACTGAGAGAGGCATGGAAGCAGAGCCAGGTTTAACTGCACAGATGACCTAGAATTAGGGTTTTGGTTTCAAAGGCCATAACTCCAAATTTTTTGGTCATTCTTGTTTCTATTGGTCTGTATATGTCATAAGGATAATGCATATCAATTTTCATGAAGAAATTCCATGAGGAAGGCATCTGATCAAGGGTTGACTTCTTGAGCAAGTCAGTGCAAAATCAGGGCATCTGAGGCCCCCAATGACCCAACCAAAGGGTGTTCTTCATCATTTTGAAAGTGTATGATCTTTATTTGATCATAGAAGATGTTAGAAGTTCACAAGATTGAAGAATTTCAAGCCATTTGCAAAGTTGCCTTTTTGGGAAAAATGACTGGTAATGGAAACTTGCCATTTTGGGAAACTTTTTCAAACCTTTCTTTTTGATTCAAAAATGCTTCAAATGAGAAAAATTTGGTCATGAAAGTTGTAGAATGGATCATTCCCTTTTCAAAAAGTACAAGAACTTGTCCTAATTCATTTTGAGTCAAAAGTTATGGCTTGTCAAAGTTGGGAAAAATCACATAATTTCAAGTTATGTACCAAAGAGGCAAAGTTGCAAGACCACTTGCCAAGGCAAAATGAGACCTCAAAGTGACTTCTAATATTTGCATAAACATAAACCAAAGCCTAAAAGTCAGAATGCACCAAAGGTTTGCCCATTTTCATGACTTGTGGATCAAGAAACTTCAAAAGGGCCAAAAAGTCACAAAGTTGCAAAAACTATGACAAACCCTAATCCACTTGCTGCATTGCCTCTAATCCATTTCCATGGTTCTCCCTAAACTCAGCTGAGCCAAACCATGCCCCTGTCATAGCCCTACACTTGCCCATACCTCAAGTACACCTAACTTGGACTCTATGCAAAAACACCCATACCAATCAAGCTAGGCCACACCAACTCCTCTGACCTATCCAAGAGTGATAAGTGGACAAAATGCAACACAACACACCAGACACACAAGCCTGAAACACTCTCCAAGCCATAGCTCCAAGTTTTGGCCCTCTTATGCATTTTCATTCGAAACACATCACACAAGCATCAAACATAAAAACAAACTCCATAGAACATCTCAGCATGTCTCACTGATCATCCCTGACCCTTCACCTTGCCCTGAAACTCCCTGAAATCAAAACACGATTTCCTCCCCTCTCTGAACAGAACTCTATCAATCTCTCAAACCAGCCAAAAGAAACTCCAACCAAGTATTTCAAGCTCCTCAGGAGGTTCATTAGAGGCATTTTGGGTCAAAGAGGCAGCCAGAAAGTTCCAAAGATCAAAGCTCCAGTTCAGGTGAGCTCAAGAACATTTTTTCCAGAAACATGTTTTTAAGTTCCTAAATGATTCTCTATGCTTCACTGATCATGTTGATATGTTTTGTTTCAAAAATGGTTGAGAAATGAGTATGTATTCGTGTTCTGAAATTTTTTAACCTAGAACTGTTTTGATTCGATTCTCCTCGTTGATGTGTTTTAAATGTTGTTTGTTTGTTGATTCTTGATGTATGATGTATGGGGATCATTTCTGGGCAGAGAGATTGGATTTTAGTGACCTAGGGAAGAAGATTATAATTTTCAGGGAGGATTGTGGCCGGAGAAGATGACCGGAGGTCATTTCCGGCCACCTGAGAGTCATTAATGTGTTAATCACGTTTAGGGTTTAGTTTAAATATGGACCTTAGATCTGGCTGACTTTTGTTGACTCCCGCGCGTTTTGATGGCTTGTATCACTTCATTAAACCCTAATCCCACTTAATTAAATTAATTAATTAAGTTTAGTCAGTTTGAATGAGAGCCACAGGATCTGGCGCGCAGTCTTTCCCTCCATTCCCAGTTTAAATGTCAGCCTTAGGATGCGCTGACTTTCTTTTTGTTCATATTTATTTTATTTTCTTGTCATTTATTTTGTGCATTTTATTTAAAATAGCAAAAACCATTTAAAAATTATGAAATTTTTTTCCAAAGATTTCATTAATTTTTAAAACCAAAAAATATTTTTTTTTTATTTTTTGCATTAAAAATTATTTTTAAATCATTTAAATGATTATTTTCAATTAGTTAATGAAAATTAATTAATTAAAAATACATTTAGGTATTTAAAAATCACAAAACAATTCACATTGCATTTAAAAACATTTAGAAACATTGTCCAACTCTCAAACCAAATTTCTTTTTTGTTCTTGATGCCTTTTGATCATTTTCATTGGATTTAATTTCATTTCAAGGCAATATTTTTGTGCAAACTTCAAAAATTTCTTTCTGCCTAACCATTGAGAGTTGGATGATGATTCTTCTTGCATTTCACTCTTCATAGCATGTATTTTATAGGATAAATTTGATTTGAATTGATCTTGCATTTTCAATTTGTGTAGCATTTTTCTTGACAAAGTACCTTAAAACCCTAGCAATCTTAGGAAATTCATAACTTTCACTAGGTTAAGAGTTGGATCCCATCCTTTGGGCAGTGAGTTTGTATAGGTTTAGGGTATCTTGGATTGCATTTGCAAATTTTTATCATGTCATTTGCTTCTGGTTTTGGATTTTTGCTTTGTATGATGCAAGAAACCCTAATTTGTGCCTTCCTTTGCATCCATCTTCCATTTGCTTGCATACCATGACTTGCCATGACATTTTGTGCATTAACATGATTCATAATACATCTTAGGACATATTAGAATCATGTTTGATCATTGCATCTTTCATTTTCCATGTTATATGTCCATTGCATTTCATAACTTTTCATGTACATTTATGATTCAAAGCATGCTTCATCTGCACCCATTGCCTTGTAAGATCATCCTCATCACTTAACATGCTTTCATACCATCTCATAGCATCATTTGCCTCATGATTTTGCTTCTGATTTTGGTTTGCATCCTTGCATCTCATCTCATTTTCATTTCATTTCATCTCTTTTGGCTAACTTTTCAGGTGGTAAGTTGTTTTGAGAAGTGGATTTGCCTTCACTTCTCATAATCTCTTTTCATCTCTCTTGCATCCTTGCTGCATTTTATCTTGTGTATTGGAGTGAGCTTTCTCACTCATGTTCATCTCCTACTTTCTTTCTTCAAGCAACTTGTCTTCTTAATTGAAGCAAGTTGTTTTGCTTCTCTTTGCTTCTTGCTCCTTTCATCTGCTTCCTTCCTGGTGGTTCTTTGAAGATCTTTCTCTCTTAAGCCACACAAATCCTAGGATCTCCAAGTATGATAACATTTAGGGTTTTTATTAGTCCCCCATTTAGCTTTTACCTTTGTGTCATCTTTGAGTCTTCTCTTCTTATCTCATAATCAGGGACTAAACCATTAAGGTTTTAAGGCTTTGTGATTAAGATTATGCCTGCATCCTTCTCTTTGGATGGAGTGTATAACTTTAATCCTAAGTGTTAAACCTTTAATGTGTTTAAATCTCTTAATCAATTCACTTAATAATCACTAAGACATCAAGCTTGTAACTTGGGCCTTGCATTAGGGTTCTAATTCTTCCTTAATTGGTTAAGAAGGACTAACCCTAGTGTTAATGGACAAGTCCCTCTCAAGTTGTCTTACCAATCATAAAACTCACCTCTTAACCTTATCATTAACTAAAATCCACTTTAATAAAGGCTTTGTTTTGTCATGAGGTTAATCCCTAATCATGGATTAAGTTGAGGAGTCTTCCTCAGCTTAAATGTTCTCATCTATTATCCTTCTATTAGGATGGTGTAATGAGTCCATTAAATCCTTGATTATGGCTTAAACTCATTACCTAACACTAAACAAAAACAACAAAAACATCTAAATAATTGCAAGTGGGTTAATGATCTTAATCCTACATCATGGTGATTAAGTGTGAGATGCTGACTTCACACTTAAGGTATTCTCATTACCCCTAATCAGAGGGAAGATGTGATGAGTTTACTAACCCATTGGTTTAGGCTTAAGCTCATTAACTTATGACAAATCTCAAAAATCAATAAAAGATTGAAAACACAAAAACAAACAATAATCGTCTCCTTCGGGATTCTTTTCTCATCTCATTCACTCATAAACGAGAACTTGCTTCTTCCGTCTAATGCAAGACAATTTGCACCTGAGCCAGACAGGTCATACACTTGAGCATAGACAAGTAAGCAGTTCACAAGTCAATTTATCTTTCAGTCTCTTTGAGTCGAACTACGGTGTTCTGACATCCTCATTGCACGAGAGGATACGTAGGCATAACTTAATAGTTATCGAACAAAAGTCTTTGTATATTCCCCCTCCTTCCAACATTATTCTTTTAGACTCATATCTTTGAGCTCCTTATTCTTGTTCTTACACTGACACTTCTCTTATACACCTCATATTCCTTTTACACTGACACTTGTATTCTTTCCAGCTTTGATACACAGATTGTACTGACACTACCCCTTTAAAACACAAATCTTTTAAGCGTGGATCCCGTCGAGTACGACGGACAATCTGGGTGCTAATACCTTCCCAGGTTGTAACCAACCCCCTTTCTCAGTCTCTCTGGTTCGCAACCGTCTTATCCATATCTTTTCCTAGGTCTATGCAGCATTACCTTTCCTTAGGGATAAAAATGCCTAGTTGGCGACTCTATTCATTTCCTTTCCCTTTTCGCCGACCGTCCGCGTCTGTACCCCGCTTGACCATGTGTCATTCGGTGGGAGCGACAGCTTGGCGACTCTGCTGGGGATATCCTTATACTGTAACCAGGGCTTCTGGTTCTTTTTGTGGGTTCCTCCTAGCGCTTGTTTGATTTGTGTTTACTGGGGTGTTATGTGCTAATTGTGTTTATATAGTTGCTTTATTTACTGCTTTATGTACAGTTATTTATTGCTTTCTTTACATTTTTGAACATCATACTGTCATACTGTTATCTGGCTGGATCTGGTTTTTGTGGGTGGGGTTCTATTGAGAGTTTGAGGTCCTATACCTGGGACCTGAGTGACACCTAGGCTAGAGTGGTTCATGTTCTTTCCCATTCCATTTCGGTCTGGTGCGGGAATATGAAACACGGTTCAGATGTGGGTTTCTTCTTGAGAACTCTGTGCTACAGATTTCCTGTAGTGCTAGGGCTATCTGGGAAGCCTGCTAAGTCTGGATGACCTTTTTATTGACCTTCAGAAACTGAGGTGAATTAGAGGAGGATCTTTTATGGTTATTGTAAGCACTATACCTCCGGGTTAGAAGTGTTTACACTTCTCATAACTGATCCAAGTCTGAGGATCCTTGTTCTAGAACACCACCCGTGAGAGGGTTGGGCTATTTACAGGTTTGCAGGTACCATTGGCCACATCATACCCTGTTACTTGTTGTGTTTAAGAATGCTTCAATTTGGACAGTTCTTGTGACTTAACCCTGGACATGTGACTCTTTATTTGAGTCCCCCACCTTGGTTACTGGATATCTGAACCTCCATCTGGACTTCTTGAACATACATGGGCCTATATCAAGACAGTTAATCAGATCCAACTTGATCACAAACCCTTGCATATCATTTGCATAGATCATCATTTGCATCATTTTAACATTTGTTTATTTGTCTTTCAGGGTATCCACATTACATCTGGCTTGGTTTTGACCCCTTCATCTGCATAGACCTCTGTTCATCAGCTATTTGCTTCAGCTATCTTCATCAGTTGTTTGCTTCAGTTACCCTTCATCATCAGTTTATCAGTGGCTCATCTCCAGTACCAGTTCTGATCTTCATCAGCACTTGTCTTCAGTTCTTCATCAGCAGTCATGGCACCCAGAAAGAGCAACATTTCATATCATTTCTTTGAGCCTGTGCTGACTGGCATCAAGCAGGTCCAGGCACTCATCACTCCAGACCACATCCCATTATTCAGAGAGCATTATGGAGGCATCCTTGATATGGTTATGGACCTGGACCCTTCTCAGAGGAGCATGATTCACACCTGCTTACAGTTTTATGACCCTCCTTTGAGATGTTTCACATTTTCAGACTTTCAGCTAGGACCTTTGTTGGAGGAGTTTTCATCATTGATTGGAGTACCTGTCAGGGGTGGAATCCCCTTCAACCCAGAGATGACTTCTCCCAGCAATGGAGAAGTGGCAAAAGCACTGTACCTAGAGCCTATATTGATATAGCAGAACATGACAACAAAGGCTGGGATCCCTGGTTTGCACCTAGACTTTCTGACTTCTCAGGCCATCCTGAAGGCCTCCTTGGGAGAATGGAGGGCAGTTTGTGCATTGTTAGCCCTTAGTATATATGGGGTTATACTGTTTGCAGATGAGCCCAAGTTTATCAGCAAGAATGCCATCCATCTTTTCCTTCTGAGGAACCCAGTACCCACCTTGTTGGGAGATTTCTATTATTCCCTTCATCAGAGGAATGAGAAGCAAAGAGGGAAGTTGGTGAGATGCTGTGCTCCTCTATTTCATACTTGGCTGCTTAAACACTTACCCAAGACTGACGCCTTCTTGAACCCTCACCAACAGAAGAATTGGGCTAAAAGACTTATTGCTTTGACTTCAAATGACATCAGATGGTGCACCCAGAGCACCAAAGGCAGGGACATAATAACTAGCTGTGGGCAGTACCCCAATGTACCTCTAGTGGGAGTGAAGGGTTGCATCAACTACAATCCCTTGTTGTTTAAGAGACAATTGGGCTATGCTTTGGTCCACCCTCCTAGAGTGCAAGACTTGGCTGAAACCCTGTATTGTGAGATAAAACCTAATCTAGCTGCTGTCAAACAAGCATCATGGGCTTGGGACAACATCCAGAACAAAAGGATGGCCATTCTTGGGAGGTGCAATAATGTGGCTTCAGCTCAGTATTGTGATTGGTCCCATGCTAGAGCTCAGATTTCTGGGATGCCTTTCACTATTGAAGATGCACCTGGACCATCCACAATACCACCTCCAGCCACTGTCAGCCTGGAAGAATTTGAGAAGCTGAAGGAAAGGAATGAGAATTTGTCTCAAGCTCTGAAGAAGACCCTCTGGGAAAGGAGTGATGGTCGTCTAGACATTGAGAGATTGGAGAAGCTTAAGGTAGAACATCTAGCCAAGATTGAGAAAGCAGAAGACTACATCAAAAAATCAAGAGCTGGAGAGCAAATATTGAAGAATGCCTGTAAAGAGGCCCAGTTTCAGAAGGCTAGGACTGATCTCTATCTAGAGGAAAGTCAAGCTAGGTGGGTCAGGATCACTGAAGCTCACACTCAAGAAGATAAGATAACTCAAGCCAGGATTGAGCAGTTGGAGGCCAATGGGAAGAAGCAACAGGAGGCTTTACTGGCTGCCCAGAAGGAAATTTCAGAGTTGAAGCTTAGGGCTGGTTTGAAGAGGTCAAAGGACCATGACAGACACAAGAAGCTGACCACTGCTATTGCCACTAGGAACCTCCTCATCAAGAACATCACAGAGCATCCGGATGGTCCTGTAACTGAAGCACTTTTGAAGGAGGTTAAGGAGGATGAGTTTGGACTTGATGTCTGACCTATTTGATGGTTGTTGCTTTCATTTGATGTATTTTTCATTTTGTGTTGTTTTTTTGACCCTTCAGGGGCATGTGTTGTAAAAACAGACTATGTATTATTCACCATTTGTAATGTATTTGTTAGTTTGTTTCATTGAATTTCTCTTCTCAAGCAACATCAAAACATATTCCTCAGGGTCTGGAAAGGTCAAAACCAAGAGCCAAGTCGAATACCTTGGAAAGCAAATAAGCATACTGCATTGCATGCTAACTTTTGTTTTGTTTTTTAGGTTTTGTCATTATTTTATTTGTTTCTAACTCTGTTCAGTTCAGGAATTATTGCTCGCCGCCGGGTGTTCCCTCTCAACCGTCTGCACCGGTATCCTACTCGCAACAATCTTCCTGGTATCCAAATGGACCAAGTACAGCAAGATCTGACAGAGGTCAGAACTCAGATGGCTAATGAAAGGAAGGAGATGAGAAATCAAATGACTCAATTCATGGAAGTAATGAATGGCTTGGCCCAAAGTCAAGAAAGGTTGAGGGCATTGGTAGAGAGACAAACTCCGGAAGAACCCCATCTGGGAACTGAGGAACAAGTAACAATGAAAGGGGTCAGCCTCATGTTAATCCACCGGTATATGGGCCTCATCTACATCCGGAAGTCAACATCCCGGGCAATGTGCAAGGAAATACTACTGGGGGAATGATATTACAAGAAGACCCCCAAGAGGAGCAGTTTACTGTAATGGGAGCTGGGGATGAAGTCTATGATAGGAGGTTTGAGGAAATTGCTGAGAAGTTGAGATCCCTGGAGTCTCAAAATTCTCTAGGTTTTGATGTCATGGATATGGGGTTAGTAGATGGGGTAAGGATTCCCCACAAGTTTAAACCCCCGTTCTTTGAGAAGTATAATGGAACTTCTTGTCCACGAACTCACTTACAGTCTTTTCTGGGAAGACTTAAGGCATACACCATGGATGAAAAACTGTGGATGTTTTACTTTGAAGACAGTTTGACTGGGGCTTCAAGGGAATGGTACTCTCACTTGACCAGAGCTACAATCAGATGCTGGAAGGACCTAGCTGAAGCTTTCATCAGGCAGTACCAATACAATCTGGACATGGCTCCTAACAGGACCCTTCTGATGGGAATGTCTCAATCCTCCAGGGAAAGCTTCAGGGAATATGCCCAAAGGTGGAGACAGCTTGCTGCTGCTGTCCAACCACCCATGTCGGAAAGAGAAATGGCCGACATGTTCATGAATACTCTGCAAGGGACATACATTGATAGGCTAGCTGCCTTCTCTTCCACCAGTTTTGCTGACGTAGTTATAGCCGGTGAAAGAATTGAGAGCCTTCTGAAAATGGGTAAGATTTCTGATAATGGTGCAAGTTCATCCAGTAATCCCAGGAAGCCTTTTGTGGGACCTAGAAGAACCGGTGAGACAAATGCCATTCATGCCACCAGGGGCAGACCTCAGTATGTTCATGGATCAGTGGCAGCTGTCACTATTCCAGCTCCGATTCCTCAGCAACCAACATATCAACCACAACAACAACCACATTATCAACAACAAGTTCAGTATCCGCCACAGAGGACTTACAACAACAACAACAACAATCAACAGCAAAGACCTTTTCAGCAAAGACCGCCACAGGCAAATAGGGTGATTGACCCTATCCCTATGCCTTATGCTGCCTTATTGCCACAACTCCTGAAACTCAACTTGGTTGAATTAAGGACATTGGCACCACCAGATCCCTCTAATCTGACAAGAAACTATGATGTCAACGCCAGATGTGCTTTCCACTCCAATGCACCTGGCCACAATACGGAAAAATGCAGGGCTTTACAAATGAAGGTACAAGATTTGGTGGATTCTAAAGCCCTCAAATTTGCACCCCCTCCAAATGTCAATAAAAATCCCATGCCCAATCATGGAGGGCCAAGAATTAATGCCATTGAGGAAGACAAGCCATCTTTCTTAATCACCAGTGTTGGACAGATTCGGACACCTCTGGTCGAGAATTAAAGCTCAGCTCCTAGAGTGCCAGATGTTCCCCGGGTGTGAGCTCGGTTGTGGTTATTGCAACATCTCGGTCAACGGGTGTGATAACTTGAGAAGCGGCATAGATGGTCTTATCAAAAGTGACATACTTCAGATCACAACAACGGCGCCTACAAACCCAGCAATCCCTTTGACAACAATTCCTGACTCTTCTACAACTGCAACAACAATCATTCTGACTAATTCATCAATATCATCAACAATGGCTCCGTCCATCACTTCAGCAAATCAAATGTCATCAACCATTCCTTCTACAACATCAGCACCCATTTATTCAGCAGAATCTTCTACAACGCCAGCAGAAATTAATGAAGATATCTCAGCAGTCACCATCTACTATGATCCGTCAAATGTTCCTCCAAAAAACAACTTTCAACAACAAGCAGTGGCATCTCCTGCCAGATCACCAGTCACCATTTACTACGATCCGCACACCATTTTGGTACCTTCCTCTGCAGCAGTCAGTCCAGTTACCATCACGGTGCCTGGACCAGTTCCATATGAAAGCAGTAATGTCATACCTTGGCATTATGGCTCTGACCTCTACTACAACGGGGAGAAAATCACCTTGGACTCTTCAACTTATTCTCCACATATTGATAATGTTGGGGGAGGCGGAGGCTTCACCAGAAGCGGATGCCTTTTTGCCTCACAGACTCAAAGACCTAATGCCGAAGCAGAAGCTGCTGCCAAAGCAAAAGGAAAGAGTGTGGTATTTGAAGAGCCGGCTGTCAAAGAAACTCAGAAGACATCTTTTGAGCAAGATGTAGACGAGTTTATGAGAATCATAAAGAGAAGTGATTACAAGGTGGTGGATCAACTTCACCAAACTCCCTCAAAGATCTCCATATTATCCCTGTTGATGTGTTCTGAAGCCCACAGGAATGCATTATTGAAAGTCCTGCACGCAGCATACGTGCCAGAGGAGATTACTGTTAATCAGCTAGAAACTGTGGTGGCAAATGTCAACACCAGTCATGGACTGGGCTTTACCAATGCTGACTTAACAACTGAGGTACGTAACCATAACAAGGCCTTACATATCACCCTAGAGTGCAAGGGTGCTGTTTTATCTCATGTACTGGTGGACACTGGGTCATCACTCAATGTCCTACCAAAGAAGGCTTTAGTGAAGCTGGAGTATGATGGCTTGGCATTGCATCCAAGTAATTTGGTGGTGAGAGCTTTTGATGGCTCTAAAAGATCAGTGCTTGGGGAGATTGATCTGCCTGTGATGATTAGCCCGCAGACTTTTAAAATTACCTTCTATGTGATGGACATTCAGCCGGCCTACAGCTGTTTGTTGGGTAGACCCTGGATCCATGCCGCTGGCGCTGTTACGTCTACCCTTCACCAGAAGTTGAAATTCGAGTGGGAAGGACAGATCATCACCATTTGTGGCGAAGAAGACATCTTTGTTAGCCATCTAGCTACGTATAAGTACATTGAAATGGATGGAGAAATCCATGAAACTATGAGCCAGGTATTTGAGGCCCTGAACATTAATGAAGCATCTGCTGTACTGGGAACCTCCATAATGTCTTATCAGCAAGCCAGGGAGGTTGTTGAAGAGGGTACTGCCCAAGGCTGGGGCAAGCTGCTGCCCGTGGAGAAAAAGGAGGACAGATTTGGGTTGGGTTACAGACCAACTCAACAAGATCAATCGGAGGCTGCCAAGAAGCCCAGTTTTGTCAGCGGGGGAATGCTCACCCCGGATGCAGTGAACAACTTGGAAGACGAGGACGAAAGCGACCGCAACCTGGAGAGCTGGATACGTCCAAGGATCCCGGGGAGCCAAGTCCTTAACTGGTCTTCCCAGGAAATTATAAGGGTTACTCCTGCAGAGTAATTATTATTTCCTGTATTTTTAAGCATGCATCAAGTCTTGCATCTTGCCCAAGATGACAAGACTCATTTTGTAATCGGGCCATCTTGTAATTTTGTGCAAACAGATCAATCAATGAATATCGAACATCTTTTGCAAATGAGTCTTTTTCTTTTCCGCTCACTGTTTTCCATTTTTCTTTTTGTACAAAAATAAAATGGCAATGTTTTCCAAAATGATAACTTTATTTCACTTTTTCTAAACAAATATTAAAATCGATCACTAAAATGAACAATCTAAACCCTTGCAGAGAGTGCCTTTCAGACTACACCGACAACAGCACAGCTATGACTTCGTATGACTTTGACAATCCAATCAATCAAGCTGATGAAGGGGTTGAAGAAGATTATGAGCTACCTGAAGAACTAGCCAGGTTGTTAAGGCAAGAGGAGAAGGTTATCACTCCTCATCAGGAGGAGGTCGAAACGGTTAGTCTTGGTACGGAAGAAGATGTGAAAGAGGTTAAGATCGGAGCCTGCTTACAAGATTCGGTAAAGGAACAACTGATTGATATGCTTCGGGAGTATGTGGATGTCTTTGCTTGGTCTTATCAGGATATGCCAGGGTTGGACACCGATATTGTCATGCACAAGCTGCCTTTGAAAGAAGACTGCCCGCCGGTGAAACAGAAACTACGCCGTACTCGCCCAGATATGGCACTGAAGATCAAAGAAGAGGTACAAAAGCAGTGGGACGCCGGGTTCCTTGCTGTGACTAGCTATCCGCCGTGGGTTGCTAATATTGTACCTGTGCCTAAGAAAGACGGCAAGGTGAGGATGTGTGTGGATTACCGGGATCTGAACAGAGCCAGTCCGAAAGACGACTTCCTATTACCTCACATTGATGTATTGGTTGATAATACGGCTCAGTTCTCGGTATTCTCCTTCATGGATGGATTTTCAGGATACAATCAGATTAAGATGTCACCTGAAGACATGGAGAAGACAACTTTTATCACACCTTGGGGCATGTTCTGTTACAAAGTGATGCCATTCGGACTGAAGAATGCTGGCGCAACTTATCAACGGGCTATGGTGACATTATTCCATGACATGATCCACAAAGAAATTGAATGTTACGTGGATGACATGATTGCCAAGTCCCTCACAGAATAAGACCACCTGGTAAATCTGTTGAAATTATTCAAGCGTCTGAGGAAATACCAACTGAAGTTAAACCCCAACAAATTCACATTCGGGGTGCGATCCGGTAAGTTGTTGGGATTTATTGTAAGTGAGAAAGGGATTGAAGTTGACCCTGACAAAGTTAAAGCCAT
Organism: Lathyrus aphaca; assembly: GCA_963966055.1. Classification (NCBI taxonomy): domain Eukaryota; kingdom Viridiplantae; phylum Streptophyta; class Magnoliopsida; order Fabales; family Fabaceae; genus Lathyrus; species Lathyrus aphaca. The sequence goes on along the minus strand of OZ014521.1, from coordinate 294,793,159 downwards.
TCAAGAAATGCTTGCACCAAAGTCAGAAAAAGAAGTTCGGGGTTTTCTAGGTAGATTGAACTACATTTCACGGTTCATATCTCACCTTACAGCAACCTGTGAACCTTTGTTCAAGTTGTTAAGAAAAGAACAAATGGTCAGGTGGAACGAAGACTGCCAAAGGGCTTTTGACAAAATCAAGGAATACTTACAAGAGCCTCCAATCCTTATGCCTCCAGTTGAAGGAAGACCTCTAATCATGTACTTGACAGTATTAGAAGAGTCAATGGGGTGTGTGCTGGGCCAGCATGACGAGTCTGGTCGAAAAGAGTATGCATTATACTACCTAAGCAAAAAGTTTACCGACTGTGAACAACGTTATTCACTGCTCGAGAAAACTTGTGTGCTTTAGCGTGGGCTGCTCACCGACTAAGGCAATATATGTTGACCCACACTACTTTATTGATATCAAAGATTGACCCAGTTAAGTACATTTTTGAGAAGCCAACACTTACCGGACGGGTTGCGAGATGGCAAATGATCCTCACAGAATATGACATCCAATACACATCCCAAAAGGCCATCAAAGGCAGTGTACTGTCTGATTACCTTGCTGAGCAACCCATTGATGATTACCAACCTATGAGATTTGACTTCCCTGATGAAGACATCATGTTCATAAAAGAAAAAGATCATGAAGAGCCTATTCACACTGAAGGGCCCGACCCAGAAGAAGAATGGACTATGATGTTTGATGGGGCTATTAATATGAATGGTCGTGGTGTTGGTGTTGTACTCATTACACCTAAAGGAGTTCACATGCCTTTCTCGGCGAAACTCACCTTTAACTGCACTAACAATGAAGCTGAATACGAAGCTTGCATTATGGGTCTTGAGGAAGCCATTGACCTCAGGATTAAGACTTTGACTGTATTCGGAGATTCAACTCTGGTAATCAATTAAACCAATGGCAAATGGTACACACACCAGGATCATCTGATACCTTACAGGGATTATACAAGGAGGTTATTGACTTTCTTTACAACGGTCAAGCTTGAGTATATCCCTCGAGACGAAAACCAGTTTGCAGATGCCTTGGCTACCATTTCATCCATGATCAAAGTTCAAGCTTCCAACTTTGTGCCTCAAATTGCAGTATCCAGACTTGACAGACCAGCATATGTATTTGCAGTAGATGTTATTAAAGAGGATAAGCCTTGGTTCCATGATATCAAATGCTTCTTGGAGGATCAGACATACCCACCTGGGGCATCCTCCAATGATAAGAAGACTTTAAGAAGGCTAGCTGGTAGTTTCTTCCTGAATACTGATGGTTCTCTTTACAAGAGAAACTTTGATATGGTACTCCTCAGATGCGTTGATAGGACAGAAGCAGATTTGTTAATGCACGAGGTGCACGAAGGGTCCTTTGGTACCCATGCTGGAGGGCACGCAATGGCTAAAAAGTTGCTAAGATCAGGCTATTACTGGATCACAATGGATGCAGATTGTTGTGCTTATGCCCGAAAATGTCATAAATGCCAGATTTATGCGGATAAAGTGCATGTGCCTCCAAATCCTTTGAATATAATGTCTTCACCCTGGCCCTTTGCCATGCGGGGCATTGATATGATTGGAAAGATTGAACCAACCGCTTCCAACGGCCACAGATTCATCCTGGTCGCTATTGACTATTTTACCAAGTGGGTCGAGGCAGCTTCTTATGCAAATGTTACAAAGCAAGTGGTAGCCCGATTTCTGAAGAGAGACATCATCTGTCGGTATGGAGTGCCCGAGCGAATCATTACTGACAATGGTTCCAACTTAAACAACAAAATGATGGCAGAACTGTGCCGGGACTTCAAGATCCAACACCACAATTCTTCTCCTTACAGGCCAAAGATGAATGGCGCTGTTGAGGCAGCTAATAAGAATATCAAGAAGATTGTACAAAAGATGGTAGTTACCTATAAAGACTGGCATGAAATGCTACCGTTTGCCTTGCATGGGTACCGTACGTCAATCAGAACATCCACTGGGGCAACACCGTATCAACTTGTGTATGGTATGGAGGCAGTCCTACCTGTTGAAGTTGAATTACCCTCCTTACGAGTGTTAATGGATGTTAAGCTGAGTGAAGCAGATTGGGTCCGGTCCCGATACGAACAACTGAGTCTAATTGAAGAGAAGAGATTAGCTGCTATTTGTCATGGGCAGTTATATCAGAAAAGAATGAAGAAAGCCTTCGATCAGAAAGTCAGGCTCCGAGAGTACCAAGTAGGATATCTTGTGCTGAAAAGACTCCTCCCTCCTCATACAGACCACAAGGGCAAGTGGACTCCGAATTATGAAGGGCCATTCGTAGTAAAGAAAGTTTTCTCTGGTGGAGCACTGATGCTCAGCACTATGGATGGTGAAGACTTCCTGTCCCCTGTGAATTCAGATGCAGTTAAAAAATACTTCGCATAAAATGACCCGCTGGACATAAAAACAGAATGTAAGTCCAGGCAAAAAATAGGGCATCCCGGCGAGTCAAAAACAGAATAAAAGACTCGGGCAAAAATAAGGGAAAATAAACAAGAAAATGTACACCCGCTGAGTTGAAAAGCCGCATTGGACAACTCAGGCAAAAAGGGGTATCCCGATGGATTGAAAACCCGAAAGGGCGATCCATGCAAAATAAGGGAATAAGTGAACAATTGCATTCTGAATTCATCTGTATCACTTACAACATGGCAAGCTTCGAAAGATCCAAGCGTCAGTCGGAATCAACCTTCCTCAGAAAGCAAGACGAGAAGAACGTCAAATGTCATACGAGTCATAGCAAAGGGAAGCTTCTTAAAGCATCATCAACATTGCCAACATCTTTTGTTTCTCAATTTGTAACGATCTCCTCATTTCAGGGGATCCGTTTCTTTGACTGTATTTTGCCAATTCAGGGCACATGAATTAATAAAATCGGATTTTCAGTCATGTTTCACCTCGTACATTTTATTTTCGTTTGCAAAAATGTCCGATGTCTATAAGATATTGATTGCATAAATACAGATGCTTCCTTTCTAAAACTACGTGCTTACAGGAAATATATTTGCTCCCGGGAGTGTCTAAACTCCTATGACGGAATCCAGTAAGGGATACCTCGGGAAACTTGTACGTTTCTTTGTCATGCAGGATTGCAGGTGTTCAAAGCGCAACATGGGGCACAAAAGCTTCTCCCCAATAGGCTGCCCAAATCATTATTTCCTCAACACACCTTCCAAATAGCACCATAGATGCCTTCTCCCCATCAGAGTTGCCAGGCATCACTTCTCCAACATTTCCTTCAGAGCAGTACCAGAAGGTGCCCATATCCCCAGCTGAGTTGTCAAGTATCATCCTCAGCAAGATCCCCGCAGAAATCTCTAGGAAGGTCTTTTAGTGATCTCTCTGTCTCCCCGGCTGAGTTGCCAGTCATCATTCCTCCTCAGTCAAAAGCAAAGACCAGGGAACCATCTCCCCACAGAGTTTCAACCTCTATCCAGAAAAGCAATACCCGAAGATCTCACAACAGAGTGACGAAAGCTTTTACAAACCCCAGCTGGGTCCCTCATCACCAAGACAGGTCTGTCAGTGACCTATTTCCCCAAGCAGAGTCATACATCTACCAAGGATATCACCCCCAGCTGGGATATCCACTCCAAGCAGATCAGCCAGAGATCTCCACAACAACGGGATCCGAATCCCGGATCAGTATCCTTGCATAATCATAGCATTCGCACCATATTTTCCCACAGAGCGTAGCATTCCGTCTAAATATAGAGCATTACGGCAAAAATCAAACATATTGCATAATCATAAGCCATGTGTGGATCAAACACTTGTAAATACTGGCAATCCGTCAAAGATGTACAAAAGACTTCTCAAATTCCCCGGCAGAAAGCCAAAGCATTTGCTTTACACTCACAAATACGAATACACACTCCTTTTTGGCACTCGTCCGTGTCTTCATTCCCCAGTAAAGTCGCCCGGGCTTTCTTTACAAACAAACACTTATACATTACAGATACCTCTTGGCACTCGTCTGTGTCATATCCCTAGCAGAAAGCCAAAGCGTCCCCTTTGCACTCACAGATTCATATACGACATATATAATTTCTTGACATCCGTCCGTGTCATCTTCCCCAGCATAGTTACCCGAATACTTGTCTATAATACACTTTTTCTGACACTCGTCCGTGTCATCTTATCCCCACATACCTTCAGAACATCTCTTACATTTATATAACTTACACGCTTCCATTTATGATACTCGTCCGTATCATACTTTCCCCGGCAAGTTGAACACTCATACTTGTCACTCATACTTGTTACTCATACAGATACTCGTCCGTATCTTGTATGTACCACTTAAATCCCTTCAGATTCGACACTCGTCCGTGTTCTTTGCTAACCAGTTGATACTCGTCTGTATCATCATCTCTGAGCATGCGTCAGCGTTAGTTTCTACTGATACTCGTCCGTATCATGGTCTTAAGGATGCTCGTTCGCATCTTTAATCCATACACAATTTCAAACACTTGTGTCTTCTAGAATTTAGACACTCGTCTGTGTCTACTTTTCCCCAGAAGAGTCCCCACAGAATCAATACTCGTCCGTGTTCTTTGTTAACCAGTTGATACTCGTCCGTATCATCATCTCCGAACATGTGTCAGCATTTGTTTCTACCTGATACCCGTCCGTATCATAGTCTTAAGGATGCTCGTCCGCATCTTTAGTCTATACGCAGTACCCAAACACTTATACCTCTCATTTCTTGGATGTAGACACTCGTCCGTGTTTACTTTTCCCCAGCGAAGTCCTCAGCAAAACTTCCTTTCTATTTGACATTCGTCCTATGTCATGATACCTTCTCGGCAGCCGTACCCTGCCAGGTGATCGTCCTTCACCTTTTTGATGATCGTCTTTCATCACCCCCAGTGGAGTCTCTATTCATTAGAACCCTTTTCTATCTGACATTCGTCCTATGTCGTGTATTTTCAGCAGCCGTCCCCTGCTAGGTGATCGTCCTTCGCCTCCTGATGATTGTCCTTCATCATTTTATCCGATGGCCGTCCACATCGCTGATCTTGTTATCTGACATTCGTCCTATGTCACGGTAAACCCTGAGAGCAGCCGTACCCTGCTAGGTGATCGTCCTCCACCTCTTGATGATCGTCCTTCATCATGCTTATCCGATGGCCGTCCCCATCGTCGACCTCGTTACCCGACATTCGTCCTATGTCGTGGTACATTCGGCAGCCGTACCCTGCCCGGTGATCGTCCTTCACCCTAGATGACCGTCCCTCATCTTATCCCCAACAGAGCAGCCGTCCCCTGCTAGGTGATCGTCCTTCACCTTTGATGACCGTACCTCATCACTTTATTTCTCTTACCTATAATCCCCAGAGAGTCTTATAGCTTTACTTGATGGCCTTCCCCATCATAATCTCTTATATCCCCAGCATGTCGGCCGTCCCCGTCATTGCTCCTTCCCCAGCAGTCGTCCTCTGATCGACGGTCGTCCTCCGTCGCTCGCACTTTATAATTATACTTTATTTGCTTTTACAATCTATATCCCTTTTCTTCTTCATTCCGTGAGTGCAAATTTTGGATTGTCTTTGGTATTCAACCACAAGTTATCTTGTTTGCCTGTTAAGCCGTTGCTTACATCCTGCACAGCTAACTCATGTTTGAATAGGGGCAGCTGTAAACACCCCAAATTTGACCTCACCCATTCACACCATGGCTTGTGATCTCTTCATATGCATAAGTTCAATCATAGCATCTCATATTGCATTTTTGATTCACTGCATTGTTCCCAAGTCATCTGCATCTAGGGTTTGTGATCTGAGCTATCCAAGGGCCATTTGAGCCACTCCAAAGGTCATCAATCACTGCAAAGGGGTCCATGTATGTTCAAGCATCATATTGTATCCTCACAAAGTCAATAAAGTCAAAGAATCACAAGAACTGAGAGAGGCATGGAAGCAGAGCCAGGTTTAACTACACAGATGACCTAGAATTAGGGTTTTGGTTTCAAAGGCCATAACTCCAAATTTTTTGGTCATTCTTGTTTCTATTGGTATCTATATGTCATAAGGATAATGCATATCAATTTTCATGAAGAAATTCCATGAGGAAGGCATCTGATCAAGGGTTGACTTCTTGAGCAAGTCAGTGCAAAATCAGGGCATCTGAGGCCCCCAATGACCCAACCAAAGGGTGTTCTTCATCATTTTGAATGTGTATGATCTTTATTTGATCATAGAAGATGTTAGAAGTTCACAAGATTGAAGAATTTCAAGCCATTTGCAAAGTTGCCTTTTTGGGAAAAATGACTTGTAATGGAAACTTGCCATTTTGGGAAACTTTTTCAAACCTTTCTTTTTGATTCAAAAATGCTTCAAATGAGAAAAATTTGGTCATGAAAGTTGTAGAATGGATCATTCCCTTTTCAAAAAGTACAAGAACTTGTCCTAATTCATTTTGAGTCAAAAGTTATGGCTTGTCAAAGTTGGGAAAAATCACATAATTTCAAGTTATGTACCAAAGAGGCAAAGTTGCAAGACCACTTGCCAAGGCAAAATGAGACCTCAAAGTGACTTCTAATCTTTGCATAAACATAAACCAAAGCCTAAAAGTCAGAATGCACCAAAGGTTTGCCCATTTTCATGACTTGTGGATCAAGAAACTTCAAAAGGGCCAAAAAGTCACAAAGTTGCAAAAACTATGACAAACCCTAATCCACTTGCTGCATTGCCTCTAATCCATTTCCATGGTTCTCCCTAAACTCAGCTGAGCCAAACCATGCCCCTGTCACAGCCCTACACTTGCCCATACCTCAAGTACACCTAACTTGGACTCTATGCAAAAACACCCATACCAATCAAGCTAGGCCACACCAACTCCTCTGACCTATCCAAGAGTGATAAGTGGACAAAATGCAACACAACACACCAGACACACAAGCCTGAAACACTCTCCAAGCCATAGCTCCAAGTTTTGGCCCTCTTATGCATTTTCATTCGAAACACATCACACAAGCATCAAACATAAAAACAAACTCCACAGAACATCTCAGCATGTCTCACTGATCATCCCTGACCCTTCACCTTGCCCTGAAACTCCCTGAAATCAAAACACGATTTCCTCCCCTCTCTGAACAGAACTCTATCAATCTCTCAAACCATCCAAAAGAAACTCCAACCAAGCATTGCAAGCTCCTCAGGAGGTTCATTAGAGGCGTTTTGGGTCAAAGAGGCAGCCAGAAAGTTCCAAAGATCAAAGCTCCAGTTCAGGTGAGCTCAAGAACATTTTTTCCAGAAACATGTTTTTAAGTTCCTAAATGATTTTCTATGCTTCACTGATCATGTTGATATGTTTTGTTTCAAAAATGGTTGAGAAATGAGTATGTATTTGTGTTCTGAAATTTTTTAACCTAGAACTGTTTTGATTCGATTCTCCTCGTTGATGTGTTTTAAATGTTGTTTGTTTGTTGATTCTTGATGTATGATGTATGGGGATCATTTCTGGGCAGAGAGATTGGATTTTAGTGACCTAGGGAAGAAGATAGCAATTTTCAGGGAGGATTGTGGCCGGAGAAGATGACCGGAGGTCATTTCCGGCCACCTGAGAGTCATTAATGTGTTAATCACGTTTAGGGTTTAGTTTAAATATGGACCTTAGATCTGGATGACTTTTGTTGACTCCCGGGCGTTTTGATGGCTTGTATCACTTCATTAAACCCTAATCCCACTTAATTAAATTAATTAATTAAGTTTAGTCAGTTTGAATGAGAGCCACAGGATCTGGCGCGCAGTCTTTCCCTCCATTCCCAGTTTAAATGTCAGCCTTAGGATGCGCTGACTTTCTTTTTGTTCATATTTATTTTATTTTCTTGTCATTTATTTTGTGCATTTTATTTAAAATAGCAAAAACCATTTAAAAATTATGAAATTTTTTTCCAAAGATTTCATTAATTTTTAAAACCCAAAAATATTTTTATTTTTATTTTTTGCATTAAAAATTATTTTTAAATCATTTAAATAATTATTTTCAATTAGTTAATGAAAATTAATTAATTAAAAATACATTTAGGTATTTAAAAATCACAAAACAATTCACATTGCATTTAAAAACATTTAGAAACATTTTCCAACTCTCAAACCAAATTTCTTTTTTGTTCTTGATGCCTTTTGATCATTTTCATTGGATTTAATTTCATTTCAAGGCAATATTTTTGTGCAAACTTCAAAAATTTCTTTCTGCCTAACCATTGAGAGTTGGATGATGATTCTTCTTGCATTTCACTCTTCATAGCATGTATTTTATAGGATAAATTTGATTTGAATTGATCTTGCATTTTCAATTTGTTTAGCATTTTTCTTGACAAAGTACCTTAAAACCCTAGCAATCTTAGGAAATTCATAACTTTCACTAGGTTAAGAGTTGGATCCCATCCTTTGGGAAGTGAGTTTGTATAGGTTTAGGGTATCTTGGATTGCATTTGCAAATTTTTATCATGTCATTTGCTTCTGGTTTTGGATTTTTGCTTTGTATGATGCAAGAAACCCTAATTTGTGCCTTCCTTTGCATCCATCTTCCATTTGCTTGCATACCATGACTTGCCATGACATTTTGTGCATTAACATGATTCATAATACATCTTAGGACATATTAGAATCATGTTTGATCATTGCATCTTTCATTTGCCATGTTATATGTCCATTGCATTTCATAACTTTTCATGTACATTTATGATTCAAAGCATGCTTCATCTGCACCCATTGCCTTGTAAGATCATCCTCATCACTTAACATGCTTTCATACCATCTCATAGCATCATTTGCCTCATGATTTTGCTTCTGATTTTGGTTTGCATCCTTGCATCTCATCTCATTTTCATTTCATTTCATCTCTTTTGGCTAACTTTTCAGGTGGTAAGTTGTTTTGAGAAGTGGATTTGCCTTCACTTCTCATAATCTCTTTTCATCTCTCTTGCATCCTTGCTGAATTTTATCTTGTGTATTGGAGTGAGCTTGCTCACTCATGTTCATCTCCTACTTTCTTTCTTCAAGAAACTTGTCTTCTTAATTGAAGCAAGTTGTTTTGCTTCTCTTTGCTTCTTGCTCCTTTCATCTGCTTCCTTCCTGGTGGTTCTTTGAAGATCTTTCTCTCTTAAGCCACACAAACCCTAGGATCTCCAAGTATGATAACATTTAGGGTTTTGATTAGTCCCCCATTTAGCTTTTACCTTTGTGTCATCTTTGAGTCTTCTCTTCTTATCTCATAATCAGGGACTAAACCATTAAGGTTTTAAGGCTTTGTGATTAAGATTATGCCTGCATCCTTCTCTTTGGATGGAGTGTATAACTTTAATCCTAAGTGTTAAAACTTTAATGTGTTTAAATTTCTTAATCAATTCACTTAATAATCACTAAGACATCAAGCTTGTAACTTGGGCCTTGCATTAGGGTTCTAATTCTTCCTTAATTGGTTAAGAAGGACTAACCCTAGTGTTAATGGACAAGTCCCTCTCAAGTTGTCTTACCAATCATAAAACTCACCTCTTAACCTTATCATTAACTAAAATCCACTTTAATAAAGGCTTTGTTTTGTCATGAGGTTAATCCCTAATCATGGATTAAGTTGAGGAGTCTTCCTTAGCTTAAATGTTCTCATCTATTATCCTTCTATTAGGATGGTGTAATGAGTCCATTAAATCCTTGATTATGGCTTAAACTCATTACCTAACACTAAACAAAAACAACAAAAACATCTAAATAATTGCAAGTGGGTTAATGATCTTAATCCTACATCATGGTGATTAAGTGTGAGATGCTGACTTCACACTTAAGGTATTCTCATTACCCCTAATAAGAGGGAAGATGTGATGAGTTTACTAACCCATTGGTTTAGGCTTAAGCTCATTAACTTATGACAAATCTCAAAAATCAATAAAAGATTGAAAACACAAAAACAAACAATAATCGTCTCCTTCGGGATTCTTTTCTCATCTCATTCACTCATAAACGAGAACTTGCTTCTTCCGTCTAATGCAAGACAATTTGCACCTGAGCCAGACAGGTCATACACTTGAGCATAGACAATTAAGCAGTTCACAAGTCAATTTATCTTTCAGTCTCTTTGAGTCGAACTACGGTGTTCTGACTTCCTCATTGCACGAGAGGATACGTAGTCATAACTTAACAGTTATCGAACAAAAGTCTCTGTATATTCCCCCTCCTTCCAGCATTATTCTTTTAGCCTCATATCTTTGAGCTCCTTATTCTTGTTCTTACACTGACACTTCTCTTATACACCTCATATTCCTTTTACACTTACACTTGTATTCTTTCCAGCTTTGATACACAGATTGTACTGACACTACCCCTTTAAAACACAAATCTTTTAAGCGTGGATCCCGTCGAGTACGACGGACAATCTGGGTGCTAATACTTTCCCAGGTTGTAACCAACCCCCTTTCTCAGTCTCTCTGGTTCGCAACCGTCTTATCCATATCTTTTCCTAGGTCTATGCAGCATTACCTTTCCTTAGGGATAAAAATGCCTAGCTGGCGACTCCATTCATTTCCTTTCCCTTTTCGCCGACCGTCCGCGTCTGTACCCCTCTTGACCATGTGTCATTCGGTGGGAGCGACAATACTCATTCAACATCATAATTACTCTCATGTTCATATATCATAAACCATTCATACTCATTCAACATCACAATTACTCTCATGTTCATATATCATAAACCATTCATACTCATTCAACATCACAATTACTCTCATGTTCATATATCATAAACCATTCATACTCATTCAACATCACAATTATTCTCATGTTCATATATCATAAATCATCCACACATATTCAAGCATGTTCAATCCATTCAAACATTCACATCTCATTCAAAATTCATCATATTCTTGACATTTCTTTTCAAAAGCATCAAACTCATAAATCATGTCATACAATTTATAACATTTTATTTCATGACAAGCATCATATCATCATCATACATAATCATGCTACATTTTATCATATCATATAGTATTACAAGAAGAAACAAGGTCCAAACTTAAGGAATTGCAGTGAAAACATGTAAAATAGTTGTAACAGCACTAAAACTTTTCAAAATCAAAGGACCATTTTTTTCCTTGACAAAAATACAATAAAACAACAGACAAAATCAGAAAGGTGCAGCCTCTCAGACCTGCAAAATCTGTACCATAGCAGCCACTACCCTGCCTCACCAACAAATTCAGTTTTGTCCCCTCATTTCAAACCCTTCACTAACAAGTTTCATGGTACAATTTTCAAATTCACAAAAAGAAAACCTAATCCATTTCCTATATAAACCTGCATTATTCACTCTTCACAACACAGAAAACCCTACCCGCAAATTACTCATAGAAATCATAACACAAAAAGTTTTCTAACCCTAATACCAAAAAGCTCAATTCTCAGAAAAACGTTTTGAACCTTACATTAAGGTTCAAACTTTGTTTAGAGCAAAACCACATCATCATAGAAGCAAAGAGTAGAAGAAGATTCGCATAGGCAATAGCAGAAAGAAAGAGGGGGTTTGAAAGAGAGAGGCTCACCGTTGTAGATTCTTCACCCCGGTAACGTCCGGGAGGTAACATTCTTCATGAACACTCATATGCTTGATTACAGGTTGCCTTTAATTTTAATTTCTGAACAAATCATTGTTTGAGATTGCGAATCGCGAGATGAGAGCGAACCTGAGTGAGTGAGGGAGACAGTTGTTGATTTGTTTGAAATTGCCTTGTTTTCATGATACTGAAATTGATTCAGAGTGAGGAGATGAGATAAAAAAAATTTCTTTCTATAGCGATTCAGAGAGAGATAGAGTGACGATAGAAAGAGAGAGAGAAGAGTTCGGTAGAAGATGAAGGAAGAAGGAGCGTACAGGGAGTAGAAGGAAATAAATTTGTTTTTGTTTTAATTATTTATTTTCATTTATGGTAATATATTAATTTCTTTTTAATACAGATTTTGAAAAAGTCTTTGGTGAGATAATTTGGGAAGAGTAATGTTAGTTGTCATTTACAAGTTTTTGTTTTATTTATTGTTTTATTTTTCATTTTTTAATATAATTTTGATTTAATAGAGTTATAGAAATAAAAATTAGAACGGTTAGTATAGTTTTATTTTATAAAAAAATCTAAAAAAAATTGTCTTCTTTGATTTTTATTAAAAAAATATTATTTAAGATTTTACTTTACTTTTTTTAGGCTTGTTTAATTAGTTTCAATTGGTCACTTTTAATATAATAAAAAATCAAAAATATGTTTTTTTTTCTATATCTAAAAAAATCGAAAAAAAAAATATTTAGTTTCTAATATCTAAAAAATATTTAAAAATATGTTAGTTTTTTCTTTAAAAAAAATATTAAAAAAATATTGTATTTACTCTCATTTAAATTTTGTAGATATAATAATTATTATTATAATTATAAAAAAGATTATATTTATTATTTAGATTATGTTTAAAAAAAAAAAACAAATTTTGTCTCCCTAGTTCCCTTTTTAGGTGTTATTATAAAAATATCAAAAATATATTAGCAATTTAGTCTCGTTCCTAATTTATAGGTATTGTTAGAAAAAATCCAAAAAAATGAATATACTTAGTCTCTTTCCTTATTTATAGGCATTGTTAGAAAAAATTCAAACAAATAATTATACTTAGTCTCTTTCCATATTTTTAGATGTTGTTAGGAAAATAAAAATAATAATTTTTTTTTCTTATTTAATTTTTTGATATTATTATAATTATAGAAAGAATCACATTTATTGTTTTTTTTTCATTGGTTAGATTATGCATAAAATAAAATCAACAAGAATCATTTTTTTTCCTTCCTCATTCCTTAATTTTAGATATTATTATTATAAAAAAAATCAAATCAAAATCAACCAATAAACGTATTTTCTTTCCCTTTTTTTTAGATATTGTTAGAAAAATAATAAAAAAAAGGTTAATACATTTTTCTCTTTCCTAATTTTTAGATATTATTAGAAAAATACAAAAAATTCTTACTTTAGACTTTTATTTATTTATATAGTTAAGTTTTAATTTTGTACTTAGTTTTTTTTCGTTATTTAATTTCTATTTATCATTTTTCTTAACATATCTAAAAAACCCAAAAAATAAAACTTTTTCTTATTTATTTCTTAATTTTTGTTTATTCTAAAAATAAAAAACAAAACAATTCTTTATCTTTACTAAATTTTTGTTATTAAAAATTGTTATTATTTTATTATTATTTTAATTTTTATTTATTACTTTCGTTAAGTATATCTAAAAAAATAAATAAAAAATATTTTCTTCTATGTTGTCTAATTATTTTTAAAATCAATTCTATCTTTTTAACTTAATGGTTTCTTTTTTATTTTATTTTTATTTATTTAACTTTAAAAACCCAAAATTTGTTTAGTCCCTTTTTCTTCTAAGTTAGTGTAGATCATTTAGTTTAGGTTAGATCCCATTAGTGTGAGAGGTTTAGATTTAGATTTATTTTTCTTTGTGTGAGTATGTGCATGATTTAATCTTTCATTATTTTGGTTGTATACCATGAATTGTATTGATTTTAATTCTGCACTAAGACCATAAAATGCTAAGATAAAATTTGAAGCGCCACACCATTTGAGACTTTAATTTTTTAAAGATAATAAACCTTGGTCCAACGCCAAGTTGAGTTCTTTGCACACTTCACTCACACACGTAAGTCAGTCGTTTTATGATCGCCATCTGCACAGTCTTTACACATCATAGCTTTCCAACTTAAGCAAATTGACGCACCGCGTTTATCTTCCACCCCCGCATTCTCGATCCATATATCGAGCCATAGCCCGTTTACTAAGCCTTTTATCTTATATTTCCATTTACTTCATTCAGTCCATTTTTTTTGCAAGTAGCAACCTATGCCTTAGACTTAGGAGCTTGCACCCTCATTATTTACTTTCATTTATGCTTTTCAATCCAAGAGGGAAAGAACTCCTGCAGTTGACTCAATGTCATAGGAAGTTTAGCCATCCCTAGTTCCTTTTCAACCTTAGCCATTAGGAATTTTTATTTTACAACTTTTTGTGACTTTGCTAAAGTCACGTGAGTGTTTGCCATAACACTTACCTTCCCCCGCGAACCTTGAGCGTAACCAAGTGTTCGTGAATCCTTAGGAGAACTACGAGTGCTCTGATTCTATACCCGATACGTAGGCATCGATGCGATGTTGTGCGAGCATCATTAGAAATAAAACCTTAGGTTCCCATAATTTTAGCAAGCAATAAATAACAATAACACAAATATTAACAAGAGGTTCCCGTAGGATACTGCGGATGCTTAGGATGCTAACACCTTCCCTAGGTATAATCAACCCCCGAACCTAGTTTCTCCTCATTTAGGGTTTTTACGATCTTTTCCCTTTTCCCTTTGGATTAAATTAAAGTCGGTGGTGAACATAAATGTTTTGCGATTCAAGCTCACTTAATAGCTTGGTATCTGATTCTCACCGCAACAGAAATGGCGACTTCACTGGGAACTCTATTTTCGAGGGTTAAGTCCACCTTGTATATTTGTATATTTGTTGTTGTATTGCTTGTTTTTATTTGGGATTTTTGTTGGGTGTTCCATGTGTGGTGAGATAAGTCCTAACCCGGACTTGAGTGCAAAATAAGATAGGACGGTGGTATATTCAAAAAGGCTTGTAGGGAGTTGAGTCCCGATCAAGTTGACTTGAGACACCACCACTCAGCGGAGGCCTCCTCGGATGTAGTTTTGTTGATCGAGTTCAGTCGTGAAAGCATTACTATATTCGACCTGAGAGCCGTTAATGTTGAGGACCATAGAACATTTACCCCCACTTGGCCTTTTAGGGATGTAGTGCGATGACTATGAGGGTGCAAATCCAAAATAGTTGATACGCGATACTACACCCGGATGAGACTCTCTTGAGAATATTATTGATTACCAAGTTGAGTTGGGAAGTCGGTAATATCCGAAAGATGGGACAATGATTCTGGGAACTTTTAGAACCCGTTGTACAGGTACAAATAAACTCATAGTACATACCTTTTTGGGAGGGTTGAACCTTCGACCTCGTGCAAGCTTTGAACCTAAGCCTTGTGTGTGTTTGTGTATTCATGCATTCACGCATCATGAAGCATCATTTATTCAAGGAACTCAGAAACTCTATCTTTGCAAATATCGTAGGTATCATCATGGACTTTGGAAGAAGAAAGACTGACAAGTACACATTCAAAACTCCCAAACTCGAAGACCTAAGGAAATTAAGAGATTTGGTTTTGGATCAAGAAGCCTTCATGGAGAAGCATAGGAGACTTTTAGCCTTACTTAAGACTGAGTGGGATGGAAGGTTGCTCTCTGTGATACTCCAGTTTTATGATCCTCTCTACCATTGTTTTACGTTCCCTGATTACCAATTGGCGCCTACTTTGGAAGAGTATTCATTTCTGGTGGGATCACGTGTTAAGGATGAGTTTCCATTCCCTGTTCTAGAGAAGGACCCTGAAGAAGCGGAGATTGCAAATGCGACATATTTGAGTGTTCCTGAGGTCAAGGCAAATATGACCTATAAAGGAAAGATTTTTGGATTCCCTACAAAGTTTTTGGTAGAAAAGGCCAAGAATTTTGTTAGTGTGAAGGATATGAAAGCTTTTGAGGCGACCTTTATTCTGCTAATATATGGAGTGTTACTTTTCCCAAACTTTGAAGACTTTGTAGACCTGAACGCCATCAAAATATTTCTGAAGAAGAACCCGGTCCCTACTTTGCTCGGAGACACTTACCATTCCATCCATCTGAGGAATCTCCATAAGGGAGGGATGATTACTTGTTGTGCATCATTGCTGTACGAGTGGTTTATTTCGCACTTGCCTAAGTCAGGTTCATTTTGGAACCTTAAGGATGGTTTGTGGTGGTCACAAAGGATCATGTCTCTTACCCACTCTGACATTAGTTGGTACAATCGTGTTTATGATGGAGCATTAATTATTGATAGCTGTGGTGATTTTGCTAATGTACCTCTTCTTGTCACTAAGGGAGGAATCAGCTATAATCCAGTTTTGGCTCACCGCCAACTCGGGTATCCGTTGAAGGACAAACCTAAGAGTGTTGAAGTGGAAGGAATTTTCTTTAAGAATGACGAAGAACTAGAGCTCAAGAAACAGATTATGCAAGCTTGGAAGTACATCCATAGGAAGGGGAGGAGTAGCTTGGGAAAGCCGAATTGTGTTTCTATGGAACCCTATCTCCAATGGGTACGAGATAGGGCAATCAGTCTGAAAATGCCTTACCCTCGCCAGGATCCTATGACCTTCAAGAAACTCATTCTAATCTTTATGGACGATGCAGAGAAGCTGAAGATTGATTTGGAGAAAGAGCTTCGAGAGAAGAATGCATGGAAGAATCGACATCAGATCATTAGTAGTGAGAATTAAGAACTTAGAAGACAGCTGGAGATGAAGGAAGAAGAAGAGCTCTCCAACAAGAAAAGGAAAGCGTAAGAGGATTTATTTTCCTCCAGCACTCAAGGGGACACTTCTTGGAAGTCGATCGTGGATCAACTTATGCTTGAAAGGGCTCAGATGAAGGCACAAATCAAGAAGCTCAACTTGAGGCTTTTAGGAGAATCTCCTTAGGACTTTGTATTTGTTTTTATTAAGCTTTGTTTGGGATTTTTGAAGATGTACTCAAGACTTTGTATCACTTTTTGAATTTAATGAAATCATATCCTTTTGATTATTATGTTTTCCTTGGTATTTGCAAATTGTTTCTTAAGTTCCTTGAATAAATTTTAATTTTCGCATTGCACTCATACATTTGGCATGTCATTTGTATTTTTCATATAAAACTCATTCCCGTCATCTGCTCTCCAGCTTTCACACTGAGGCTCTCACACAAATACTACACTCGAGCTCAAGCCAGAAAGAGAATGGCTGAAAGAGACCTAGAGATGGACAGAGTTAACGAGGAGCTTACTGATATTCGTGGAAATATGGGTCAGATGATGGAAATGTTGCAGGTCATTCGAGCAAAGATGGATACCCAACAGACTGTAGTGTCAGAAATTGTCACTGCAACGACTGAGCCTACGTCATCAGTCACTACCCCTGTGACCTGGCCTCCTTTTGGTCTTCCTCATGGATTCGTCCCCCCTCCTCAAGGTTTTGCTTCTCAAAGTTTCATTCCTTCTTCCTAAGGATTTGCTGCTCAGGGTTTCTTCCCTCCTTCCTAAGGTTTTGCTTCTCAAAGTTTTATTCCTTCTTCCCAAGGACTTGCTGCTCAGGGTTTCTTCCCTCCTTCCCAAGGCTTTGCTTCTCAAAGTTTCGCACCTCCTTCTCAGGGTATTGCATTTCCTTACCAAGGTTTTGTGCCTCCTCCTCAAGGATTTGCTGCTCAACAGACTATTCCTGTGACTAATGAAGAGAACCACACAGTTACTAATTTTACACCAGACATTGTGCACACCCGTGCCCAACCATACTTTAATGACCATCAGGTGTATGATGCGCCAGATATGTCTGAAAACGGAAACGAGAAACATGAGAAGATGCAAGAGAATTTTGATACCCTTGAAAAAAGGTTAAGAGCAATTGAAGGTGACCAGATCTTTGGGGTCGCTGCTAGAGAGATGTGTCTGGTGTCTGGATTAGTAATACCTCCAAAGTTCAAGATACCCACTTTTGATATGTATGAGGGCGCAACTTGTCCTAAGAACCATCTCTTGATGTACTATCGAAGAATGGCTGCGCAGGTGGACAATGATAAATTAATGATCCACTGCTTTCAGGACAGTCTGAAGGGAATCTCCTCCAAATGGTATCTAACGCTAGACCAGTCGAAGATTCGCAATTTCCAAGACTTGGAAGATGCTTTCATCCAGCAGTACAAATACAATATGGACCTTGCTCCCGATAGGAGGCAACTGTTGAGTATGTCACAAAAAGATTCTGAATCAGTTAAAGAATATGCTCAGAGGTGGAGGGGGACCGCTTCTCAGGTAGAGCCCCCATTGACTGAAAGAGAATTAGCTGACTGGTTTGTTGACACTGTGCGACCAGAATTCTATGAGAGAATGGTGGGAAGCATAACTGCTAGTTTCTCTGATTTAGTGGTTGTGGGAATCAAGGTAGAACTTGGTTTGAAAAGTGGAAAGATGAGTGGTGCATCTAGCAGTTCCAGCAATGGTAGTGGAAATATTGTCAAGAAATTTACCAGTAATTTCCACAAGAAGAAAGAGGGAGAGACGAATGCAATAATGACAAGTCAAAGAAGAAATCCGCTTTGGCAGAGACCTCCACCTATGGCTCAACAGCAGTATGCTCATCCACCACAGTATGCCCAACATCCTTATGTAGCGGCGGTTCAACCGTCATATAATCCACAAGTCCCGATGTATCGCCAACTCAAGCAGTACCAATGTATCAGCAAGCGGCTCCAGTGATTCCACCTTATCAACCAATGCTCAACAATCCAGGCTATCAACAAGCGCCCAATGCTTCAGCCTACCAGCAGAGGACTCCAGCTCCTCATCCGAATCCCAACTTCCAGAATAGAAGACCAAGAGGAAGGCCTCCTAATCCTCGAATCCCTATGACCTATACTGAATTATATCCTTCACTGCTGAAGAAAGGTTTGGTTACTCCAAGGCCTTTGGGTCCTCCACCAAATCCGCTCCCACCAAATTACAACCCAAATGCCCACTGTTTATTCCATGAAGGTGCCCCAGGGCACGATTTGGAAGGTTGTTATGCTTTGAAGTACATCGTGAAAGATTTGATGGAGAAAAACATTCTGTCATTCGGGAATACTGGTCCGAATGTCAAAGATAATCCTTTACCCAAGCATGGGTCCATAAATGCCATTTTTGACGAGCCTGACGAAGATTTGATTTTCAACGCCACAGAGATTAAGACCCCACTTAGAGACTTCCATGCGAAGTTAGTAGAAGTGGGTATGTTGAAGAACTGTCATAAGAATTGTGAAGCTTGTGCGAATAACCCAAAGGGATGTGAATTGGTATTAAAAGATGTTCAAGATTTGATTAATCTGGGTGTTTTACAAGTAAGCGGTCGTGTGAAGAAGAATGAAGTGGCAATGATTGAACCCATTTTCAACTTTCCTGAATCTGATTCTACCTTGGTGCCAGTGTTCAACCTGCCTGAGTCCTCAAGAGTTCAACCTATCTTTAATATGCCAGAGCCTGTGATGCCCATTTTCAATATACCTGAGCCAAGGTTTGAACAAAGGAGTAACCCTTTCCTTTATAAAGACACTAAAGCAGTTCCATGGAAGTATGATACAGGGAAAGTTCATCAGAATATTGATAAAGCTAGTCAGAAGGAAGGTTCAAAAGTGGCAAGTGCTGACATAGCGGGTGCAGATCGTTTAACTCGCAGTGCTCGTGTTTATACTCAGCAAGCCAATACGGTTCCGCCTAAAGAAGTCATTCCAGCTGTTGTCAACCAGGATAAAGGGGTAGTCTTGGGAGAAGAGGATGCAGAATTTCTCAGAATCATTAAGAAGAGTGATTATAAGGTTATTGATCAGCTACATCAAACACCTTCCAAAATATCTATCCTATCACTTCTTATGCATTCACCGGCCCATCGGAGTGCTCTCCAGAAATTACTAGCCCAAGCCCATGTTACACATGATATAACTGTGAATCAGTTTGATGGAGTCATTGCCAATATCACTGCATGTAATAATCTCAGCTTCAGCATGGAGGATCTTCCAAAAGATGGCTTGGACCATAACCGTGCTCTCCACATATCTGTAAAATGTCAAGAGGATACTTTAGCAAGAGTTCTTGTGGATACAGGATCTTCATTGAATGTTTTGCCGAAAAGAATGCTTGCCAAGTTATCTTATCAAGGGGCAGAGATGAGGCCCAGTGCACTGATTGTGAAAGCTTTTGATGGGTCAAGGAGGACTGTTATTGGAGAAGTAGACCTACCGATCTTGATTGGGCCACAGGTGTTCAAAATCACTTTCCAGGTTATGGACATTAACCCCAATTACAGTTGCTTGCTGGGAAGACCTTGGATCCATGTCGCTGGGGAAATCACTTCTACCCTACATCAGAAGATGAAGTTTGTGGTCGATAATAAGCTGGTAACCGTGTCTGGGGAAGAAGATCTCATGGTTAGCAACCTTTCATCCTTTAGCTATATTGAGGCTGATGAAGATGCTTTGGAAACTTCTTTCCAAGCTCTTGAGATAGCCAATGCTGTCCTTTTGGAAGTAGAGGAACCAAAAGGGAAGGGTATCCCATCTTTTGCATCGCTGAAGAGTACCATTTCCACCATTGAAGAAGGAAGCTATGAAGGTTGGGGTGATGTCATTGAAGTCAAACAGAAGCTAGATTGTTGTGGGTTGGGTTACAAACCAACTCATGTGAAGGAAGGAGCGTCAAACTTCGTTAAAGGACGTATGAAGACCATTCAAGAGGTGTTTTCCAGTGCTGGTTATCAGGTCAATGCAATTGGTGGAGGTTCTGAAGATGAAGATGTGAATCATTTAGTGTATCAGTGTGAAGAAGCCTTGGGCAATTGGGAAGCAGTCAAGATCCTAGAGTTTTTTCCATTGTCAAAGTAATTTATTTGTTTTTTTTAAGTGTTTTCAAAGTTCCCTAGCTCTGCCCAAGGCTATGGGAGTATTTTGTAGGGCCCCTTCTCATTTTCAAAGTTATTATCAATGAAGGCATTTTTGTTAAACTCTTATTTTGATCATTTACTGTTTTCTCTCTCTCTCTCTCTCTCTCTCTCTCTCTCTCTCTCTCTCTCTTTTCACTTTTAAAAAAAAAAGAGAAAATGGCAATCTTTCAAAACCAGTAAAAAGCTTTTTCTCTTGCATTTCTCTATTTTCCACTTTTAATAAAAGCAAATCATTCTCATATGCAGAATAAGCGAAAACCCTATTGAATCCAATAACTCTACATTCCCTCCTAACTTTGATTCGCCCATCTACCAAGCGGAAGATGAAAGTGAGGAAGATTGTGACATTCCCGAAGAACTGGCAAGATTAGTTAAGTATGAGCACACAGATCTTCAGCCACATAAGGAGCAGGTAGAGACCATCAATCTTGGCACTGATGAAGACAAGAAGGAAGTCAAGATTGGTATAACCCTTGGGGAAGATGTCAGAGAAAGATTGGTCAAGCTTCTCAAAGAATATGCAGGTGTGTTTGCATGGTCGTATCAAGATATGCCCGGTTTAGACACAGATATAGTGGTCCACAAGTTGCCTCTTCGACCAGATTGTCCCCCGGTAAAGCAAAAGCTCCGAAGAACAAACCGGACATGGCTCTGAAGATTCGAGAGGAGGTCAAAAGGTAGTTTGATGCTGGATTCCTCGTAGTTGCAAAGTACCCTGAGTGGGTAGCTAATATTGTGCCATTCCCTAAAAAGGATGGCAAAGTCAGAATGTGTGTGGACTATAGAGATTTGAACAAAGCCAGTCCCAAGGACGATTTCCCTCTTCCGCACATTGATACATTGGTTGACAATACTGCTAAGTTCGCTGTTTTCTCCTTCATGGACGGATTTTCAGGATATAACCAGATCAAGATGGATCCTGATGATATGGAAAAGACCACTTTCATTACACCATGGGGCACTTATTGTTACAAAGTTATGCCATTTGGTCTTAGAAATGCAGGAGCCACTTATCAGAGGGAAATGGTCACCCTTTTCCATGATATGATGCATAAAGAGATAGAAGTCTACGTAGATGATATGATTGCCAAATCATAGAGTGAGGAGGATCATTTGAATCATCTCCTGAAGTTATTTGAGCGCCTCAGAAAGTTCCAACTGTGCCTGAATCCAGCTAAATGTACCTTTGGTGTGCGATCAGGGAAGTTACTTGGTTTTATTGTTAGTCAGCAAGGTATTGAAGTAGATCCGGACAAGGTCAGAGCAATTCAAGATATGCCAGCTCCCAAAACAGAAAAGCAAGTCAGGGGTTTCCTCGGAAGATTGAACTACATCTCCAGATTCATCTCCAACATGACTGCTACATGTGAGCCCTTATTCAAGTTGCTCCAAAAAGATCAAGCAATTGAGTGGAATTCCGATTGTCAACATGCATTTGAGAAGATTAAGGTTTATCTACAGGAACCTCCCATCTTGATCCCACCTACTCCAGGGAAGCCTCTCTTCATGTACCTAACTGTACTTGAGGGTTCTATGGGTTGCGTTTTAGGCCAACGGGACGAAAATGGTCGTAAGGAGCATGCCATTTATTATTTAAGCAAGAAGTTCACAGATTGTGAAAGCAGATATTCGCTTTTAGAGAAGACTTGCTGTGCTTTGGCGTGGGCGGCCAGACGCCTCAGGCAGTACATGATTTGTCACACTACTTTGTTGATCTCGAAAATGGATCCAATAAAGTACATTTTTGAGAAGCCTGCCTTGACGGGAAGACTCGCCCGTTGGCACATGTTGTTATCTGAATATGATATCCAGTATGTAACCCAGAAGTCTATTAAAGGCAGTGTTTTATCTGAATACCTTGCTGATCATCCTGTCGAAGATTATGAACCTTTGAAATTCGATTTCCCGGACGAGGACATTATGTTGATAAAGGACTGTGAAGTTCCAGGTCCAGATGAAGGTCCCGAGCCAGGTTCTCGTTGGAAGATGATGTTTGATGGTTCCTCTAACTACATGGGGCATGGTGTAGGAGTTGTTTTGATGAATCCTGATGGTGGTTATACTCCTTTCACAGCCAGATTATGTTTCGAGTGTACAAACAACATCGTAGAGTATGAAGCATGTGTTTTGGGTATCGAAGCTGCAATTGATACCAGAATCAAGATTCTTGATGTATATGGAGACTCAGCTTTGGTAATATACCAAGTCAAAGGTGAATGGGAGACCCGTGATGAGAAGTTGATCCCATACCGTGCCCACATTGTGGAATTGATCAAATACTTTGATGAAGTCACTTTCCATCATGTTCCAAGGGCAGAGAATCAAATAGCAGACGCCTTGGCTATGTTGGCCTCTTTCAAGTCAGATTTCTTAATGAAGCTCCACTCATTACAATCGAGCGAAGAACTGCACCAGCCTACTATCTACTGGTCGAAGAAGAAACTGATGAGAAACCATGGTTCTATGACATCAAGAACTACTTGCAAAATCAGAAGTACCCAACGGATGCAACAACTCTAGACAAGAAGACTTTAAGAAGATTGGTGTCCAAGTTTTTCCTCAGCAATAATGTGCTCTACAAGAGAAATCATGATATGGTTTTGCTCAGATGTGTGGACAAACGCGAAGCAGACTTATTGATTAGGGAAATCCATGAAGGATCATTTGGAACACATGCCATGTCCAGGAAGATCTTGAGAGCTGGTTACTTCTGGTTGACCATGAAATCGGATTGTTTCAAATATGCCAGGAAGTGTCATAAATGCCAGATTTATGCCGACAAGGTGCACGTACCTCCAACACTTTTGAATGTACTATCATCACCCTGGCCTTTCTCAATGTGGGGCATTGACATGATAGGGGAAATTGAGCCTAAAGCTTCCAATGGTCACCGATTTATCTTGGTTGCGATCGATTACTTTACCAAGTGGGTAGAAGCAACTTCCTATGCCAACGTGACAAAGCAAGTGGTCGCCCGCTTCATCAAGAACCAAATTATCTACCGTTATGGGATCCCAAGCCGAATCATCACAGATAATGGGACCAATTTGAACAACAAAACAATGAAAGAGCTGTGTGAGACATTCAAGATTGAACATCATAACTCTTCTCCGTATCGTTCGAAGATGAATGGAGCTGTTGAAGCTGCAAACAAGAACATCAAAAAGATTCTGCAGAAGATGGTAAAAACTTACAAAGATTGGCACGAGATGTTACCATATGCTTTACACGGATACAGAACATCAGTTCGCACTTCAACAGGGGCAACCCCTTTCTCTCTGGTGTATGGGATGGATGCAGTTCTTCCTATTGAAGTAGAGATACCATCTTTGAGAATCTTGATGGAAACCAAACTGGAGGAAGCTGAATGGGTCCAGAACAGGTATGACCAACTGAACCTCATTGATGAGAAGAGAATGACCGCCATGTGCTATGGCCAGTTGTACCAGAAGCGCATCAAGAGAGCATTTGACAAGAAAGTCCGTCTCCGAGAATTCAAAGAAGGATATCTTGTACTCAAGAAAATCTTGTCAGTCCACAAAGACATGCGTGGAAAATGGAGTCCTAACTATGAAGGCCCATATGTTGTGAAGGTGGCATTCTCCGGAGGTTCCTTAATCCTTACAACTATGGATGATGAACAGCTGAAGCACCCGGTGAATTCTGATGCAGTCAAAAAATATTATGCCTAAATAAAACCTGATAGGTCGAAAACCATAAATGGCGACCTAGGCAAAAAATGGGTATCCCGGTGGATCAAAACCTATGAAGGAGATCCAGGAAAAAGTTAGGGATAAAAATGAAAAAATAAGAGCTCGCTAAGTTGAAAACCCGAAAGGGCGGCTTAGGCAAAAAAGAGCGTCCCGGTGTGTTGCACCCCAAAATTTGCCCTCACAATACAAGAAATTTGTGTGCTAAGAAGGTTCACAAGGTTCACAAGATTCACAATGCTTATAAAACCTTTCATGAGGTTCATGAAGTCTACAAGTCACTTTATGAAGGTTCACAAGTTTCTCAACATTTACAAGACCTTTCATGAGGTTCATGAAGTCTACAAGTCACTTTATGAAGGTTCACAAGGTTCACAAGTTTCTCAACATTTACAAGACCTTTCATGAGGTTCAAGAAGTCTACAAGTTACTTCTTGAAGGTTCACAAGGTTCACAAGATTCACAATGATTACAAAGCCTTCTTGAGGTTCATAAGGTCTACAAAGTCACTTTATGAGGTTCACAAGGTTCACAAGCTTCACAATACCTCCCATGAGTTTCACAAGACATTTTATGATGGTTCATAAGGTTCACAAGGTTCACAATTGGTCAGAAGAGTTGACAATCCCCTCAGACAATGCACCTCCTAAGCAGTGCATCCAAAACTAGGGTTTTGATTTTAATCAGGCTAAATGGACTTCCAATACCTCAAGTGAGCTTCATAACATCTTATATGTATATAAGAACCCCCATGACAAGTTTCAATACTTTTCTCAAAAGTTTGCTCAGTCAGATGATCAGATAAGTCAAAATCAGTCAATGTAGTTAAAAAGTCAAATTGAGGTCAACTGTGGTCAAACCAAAGTCAAACTTCATTATTTTTTGCCAACATCAAGAATATGAAGTAAAATTCATCATTTGATCAAGGGTTGATCATGATTCATCAAGGAGATTCCAGATCATCAATAATCAGGAGTTTCTAAATTAGGGTTTCCTCAGTAAAAGTCAACTAAACTTTGACCAGCCATAACTTTCACATACCTCATCACCAAGTCTCCATCCAAAGCTCATTTTGAAGGAAATTGAATTCTCTACAACTTTGATCTTGCAAGTTAAGCCCAAAAATGCTTCATTTGGAAGATATGAGCTAAGACATTATAGGTCATTTCAAAAGTCAACAAAAAGTCAACAACTTCAAAAGGGCATAACTTGAGATTGGTAAATGATATGGACCTGAAACCAATGGGGTTGTTTATAGGACTCTTCAAGCTTTCCAAAATGTCCAAGAACACCCTCATACCTTTAAAATTGAGGGAGATGTGCCCTTGCAAAGTTGGGAAATTTTGTGATGGTTTATGATGAAAATGGGGGCCTAGAACCAATTCCTTCCAAATGGGCTTGCTAAATTGTGATCCAATCCATATCATATCATCATGCACGGCCCAAATGACCAAAATTCAGAATTTTTATTATTTTATTTTTATTTATTTTTTATTTAATTCATAAAAATCATTTTAAATAAATATAAAATATGAAAATATATTATTAAAGGGAGATTTGGTTTCTAGAATATTTTAAATATTGATTGGAGTTAAAAAAGAAGGAAATCATGAGATTGGTATAAAAATAGTAAGCTTTCATGAGCAAATATTTGAATTTCAAAGTACAATCTTTTTCAATCTTCAAATATCCAAACTTCCACACAACCAATGAATTTTTCTGACCTAAATGATTCACATATAAGTACTGATCACAACCCTAGCCCTCATTCACGAATTTGCAGCCTAAAAGTGTAAGTTTCAAAACTCAAAAATCCTCCACAAACTCATATTCGGATTTGGAGATTCAGGGCACTAGAAGGTAAAATAAGAACATGGAGATGTTCTTTAGACATCACTGAAGCTAAACCAATACTCATTTGCATCAAGAACTCCCTCATTGGCATAATCCGATTCAAATTGTTCATGATATTTCAATTTTTCGATTCTGTTTATTTGTGCATTATAAATGAATTCTAACCTCATATTGTTGATTGTGATGATGTATAGAGTGATTCTGGGCTGGGAAAGTGAAGCTTCATGACCTAAACTACACGCGGCCATAGTTAGGGTTTAGAGTTCAAAAATGGGGTTATTTGATTTACTTAATATAAATGAATTCCATGGACATAATTGAACTGTACAGGTTGTAAGGAACTCAAAGGTGTCCTTGATTTGGCAAAATGATGTTGTTTGATGGTAGTTCAAAAAACACAGGGTGCGTGTGCATGAAAATTCGCAGGTGAATTTGTATGTGAAATCGCAGGTAAATTCGAAGGGTACAAGGAAGAAGATGACCTCTTCTCGCGCGTGATTTGAATTCAAATTATTTGTATTATATTTTATTGATTGTTTGCTGTTTAAAGTCACACAACTTGTGTTGTCCCAGTGGATGGAGGGAGCGTATGCAGTGGCTTGGTCTGGGGTTTGATTCCCCGTTTGTGGCGTTTTGCTTGTTTATTTTGTTTATTTCACAGGTTTAACACATAACCAATTATAGTCATCATATAATCAGATGGGCTCTTCCAGCCGGGTGGTGATGTGCGCGTGTGAATGTCCAAAGGTCCTGGGTTCAATCCTCCCCCAGGCCTTTTTATTTCTTTTATTTTCCAGGTTTTTGTGACAAAGATCAAAACAACTTAAACCTCCTTCATTGTTGCCTGCGTGTGGGCAGCCCAGTGGTGTGTGTTGTTGGTTGCAAGCATAAGGGACTGGGTTCAAACCCCAGCCCCATCAGGTTTTTGTTCTCTCATGTTTTTTTTTATTTTCTTTCTAATTAATTAATATTTCATATTAAAATAAATTAAAATTGTATTATTAAAATTAAACTTTGTGTTTATTATTCTAATCATGTCATTATAATATTTTTCTATTTATTTCTATTTATTTTAATTATTGTTGCTAACCATATTATTATTTATTATTTTTGTTTATTATTATCTCATATTTTTATTATTTTTCTAACCTTGTTTATTTTTCTAATTATTATTATTTCACTAAATTTAGTTATTTTATTTTTACTAACCTTATTTTTTTTAATTATATTTATCACTAACCCCTATTTATTTATTTATTGCTTATTTATTATTTTTGCTTATTATTTATATTTTGCTTTTATATTTATATTTTTGCTATTTATTTATTATTATTATCATTATGTAATTGCTTCTTGGTGTAATTTTGTAAATATTTAATTATTTAATTTGCTTGCTATGGGTAGTAATTTAGGGAGTGCAAAACATGTATTCTATTTAAAATAAATTTAGATCACTTTAATTAAAAATAAATAATATTGAACACTCACACACGTAAGTCGATTTCTAATCGCCATCTCACATTCCTAAGGTTATCCCTCAATGTTGCCTACTAATAAGGTCAAGTGGGGTGTATAAAGCAAGTCCCTTAAAAGAAAAATCATCAAGTCCCACATGGTTGCCTTTAAAGATCAAGTCCCTTTTCGAATAATGATGATAGTCCCTCCAGTATGCTTAATACACCCCACAGTTGCCTTCATAAAAACAGATGTCCCTCATGTGTCCCTTACATCCAAGGTAATGACTACCTACTCCTTAATAGTAGGGATAGTTTTACCAATTAAAGGATAAAGAACAAGAAAGACTTAAACTTTAGGGTAGGTTCCTCTTATGTACTTGCTCACTTCAAAAAAAACTTTTCAAACTCTTCTCAATTTCAAACAAATTTTCAAAAAACAAGTTTTTACGCATCCGTACATGGATCATTATCAACTATTATGAAAATTTTTCCATTCACACACTACACTTTCAAAACAATTCAAAAGTGAGCTAAGTAACTAAGAGCCCATGGATAACCATGGATGTAAAGGGTGCTAACACCTTCCCTTTACATAACCTACCCCCCGGACCCAAAAATATCTCTTAAGGTCTTTCCTGTTCTTTTATACCCTTTCCTTTGGATAAAATAAAAGTCGGTGGCGACTCTTGCTATCCGCAACATAACTAAAGTCAGTTCTCCCACCGTGTTACAGAACTGGCGACTCTGCTGGGGATTTAATTTAAGAGGGGTACCCTTAGGAATTAGATCACTTAAATTGTTTGTCTTGTTTGCTTTATACTTATCTTGTTGGGTGCTCTTATGTGTGAAAGGTCCTAACCCGGATCTAGTGTACCTTAGGTAAATGGCAATAGACCAAGGAAACTGTACGACGTATATCGATACGGTTGATCTGGTGGCCATAGTTAGTGCGACTTCTTGGTTGGTGCTTATGTTCCTTAAGTCAAGTTGAGGATAATATGAGGCTGCCATATGTTGTCAATGCACTAACTAACTTTTAGAACCCTAGTTAACTCATCTTGGCCTTTAGAAAGTAGTGAGGTAACCGGCTTTGGTGCAGACTGAAGTTGGTTGACACTCGATACTACGCTCATTGAGATTCTAAACTTGGAGGGTTTTGGTTGGTAAGTAAGTTGCCTACTGAACAACCACCCTTGTGAAGGATCAATGATATTGAGATCCCTTAGAACCTGGTTACTTTCATAGGACAGGATGAACCAACTAACTTCAGGGGAGGGTACTTACCTTTGAACCTCATGCAAGCCTTTAAACCTAGGGCTATTGTGTGACTTGCTTGTGTGTGCCACATGTCTTTGATTGAGCATAACATTATGACATCATCATGCATCATAAGCATAGCATTTTCACTAACCATTTCAAGGACCAAAGGATTTATCTTTGTTCTTTGTTGCAGGTCATGGCTTCTGCTCGTAGAAACACTATCAGGATCAACTTTGTAGGCATACCTGCTAAGCTTAAAGAGTTGGTTTCTCAAGTGTCTGATCACTCCCAGTTCATCAAGAGGCATGGTCACCTACTAGATCTAGTCACTTCAGGGTTCAATGAAGACATGATGAGTGTTCTGTTTCAGTTCTTTGATCCTAAGCACCATTGCTTCACATTCCCCGACTACCAGCTTGTTCCAACCATGGAAGAGTTCTCTAAACTTCTGGGCATACCTGTTCTTGATCAGAAACCATTCACAGGCTTGGAAAAAGAGCTTAAACCTGAGGTTATTGCTGCAGCTCTACATCTGAAGAAGTCTGACATTGTTCTAGAAACGAGAAGCGGAGTTAAAGGTATTCTTGCTAAGGTGTTAATGGATAAAGCTCAAGTGTTCTTGAAGGCCATGAGCTATGATGCTTTTGAGGAGATCTTAGCCTTGCTGATTTATGGCTTAGTATTGTTCCCCAATCCAGATCAGTTCATAGATATTCATGCCATCAACATTTTCTTGAGCCACAATCCAGTGCCTACATTGCTTGGAGACATCCTACATTCTCTTCACACCCGTACTACAAGGGCAAGAGGAACTTTGATGTGCTGCATACCTTTACTATCCAGGTGGTTTATTTCTCACCTTCCTCGCTCAGTAATGAAGAATGAGCAAGGGTTCAGATGGTCCAAGAGGATCATGTCACTTTCTCACTCAGACATCCATTGGTGCTCCAGATCTATGGAGAATGTCACCATCATTGACCGTTGTGGGGAGTTTCCTAATGTGCCACTTCTAGGCATAAGAGGAGGCATCACCTACAACCCTTCTCTAGCTTTACGACAGTTTGGTTACGCTCGGAGTGATGGTCCACATGACATGTTGATTCAGGGCATTGTGTTTGATTACGACAACGATCTTCAGGGTTACCGTCAGAGATTCATACGAGCTTGGGGAAAGGTAAACAGGATTGACAGCAAGACACTGGAGCCTAAGTACACTATTCCTATGGAGGCTTATCTCAGATGGGTATGATCTCGTGCTCAGACTCTCATGATGCCATATCCTGCCGTCCTACCAGTTACCATGGAACCTGTTGCTGAAGGAGACACAGCTTATACTATCCTTCACCCAAACATGCCTACTGATAAGGAAGACTTGCAGAGATCATGGATCCAACTGAAGGAGCAAAGGGATACTTTCGAGGCTCATTACAAAGCAAGCCAAGAAAGAATCCTAGAATTAACAAAGCAACTTCACGAGGAACGGAACCTTAACTCATACCTCAACACAAAGAGGAAACGTCCATGGGAGACTTAAAACCCCATCTTTTGTACTTATTTCATTTTCATTTTTGTAAGCCTAAAAGGCAAAACAAAGTTATTACTAATAAAAGTTTACTCTCGTGTTTGTCTAAGCAAATTTAAATCCTGCGGTTCTTGAAAACATTGCATATGCATTCCCATATCATTTCATTGCATCACAGGTTTATAATTGTGCACAGGTTTCTCATCTTCTCGCTGTTTATTTCAGCAATGGCTCTTGAACAATCAGTTAAGGATCTTCAGACACAAAATGCACAGTTCCAAGAGCTGATCTTGAACTTGTCCAAGGGGCAAGATGAATTGAAGGCACTGCTGGCCAAGAAGACTAAGAAGGCTAGAAGGTCTGCTGGGTTGATCAACATGGGAAGAAGGTTCAAAGGTCCTACCAAGACCAAAGAACCAGCTGAAGACTATGAATCTGAAGAATCTGAAAAAGAGGGAGGCAGTCTCCACAACACTATAGGGGACTCTGATTCTGAGGCTAATTACTACCATGAGCCTAATGAAGACAAATTCAAGATGTTGGTGGATAGGATGGATGCTATGGAGTTGCAGAAATCTTCTGGGCTAGATTTTGAAGATTTGAGCTTGATATCTGGGGTAGTCATACCTGTGGGTTTCAAGGTCCCTACATTTGTTGTTTATGATGGGGTCTCTTGTCCCAAGCTGCATTTGAGGTCTTATGTCAGGAGAATTCAACCCCACACTGTTGATAAAAAGTTGTGGATCCATTTCTTTCAAGAGAGCTTATCTGGAGCTCAGCTGGAGTGGTATTATCAGTTGGAGAGTGTCAACATCAGGGACTGGAATGATCTTGCTGAAGCTTTCTATAAGCAGTACCAATACAATGCTGACTTAGCCCCCACTCGCATGCAGCTTCAGAGCATGTCTATGGGTGCCAAAGAAAGTTTTAAAGAGTATGCTCAGAAGTGGAGAGATTTAGCTGGAAGAGTTCAACCCCCTTTGACTGATAGGGAGCTGGTTGATATGTTCATGTGTACACTGAATGGTCCGTTTTACAGTCATCTCATTGGAAGCTCATCATCTGGCTTCACTGAGTTGATCATGACAGGAGAGCGAGTAGAGAATGGTATAAAGAATGGTAAGATCCATGTGGGCACTTCTTCATCAAGTGCTGCAAAGAAGCCTCCCACTGGGAAGAAGGAATCCAATGCTGTTTATGGTCAGCCTGATCGTAACAGAAGGCATCAGTCTGTTAGTGCAGTTCATATTTCAAATCCAACTCCTGCAACAACAGAGCAGCCACAGGGCAACCAACAGAGGGCTAGAAGGCAGTTCACGAAGATCAACATGTCAATGGCTCAGGCATTGCAACACTTGTTGAAGGCTGAACTTATTACTTTGAAAGAAGCTCCTCAGAATCCTAATGTTACGTCTCCCAGGTACAATCCCAATGCACGGTGTGCATACCATTCAAACTGTCAGGGACATGATACTAATAATTGCTGGATCTTGAAGAATAAAATTCAGGATATGATTGATGCTGGAGAAATTGAGTTTGATCCTCCGGGTACTCCCAATGTAATTACTGCTCCAATGCCAAATCACGAGAAGACTATCAATGCCATTGAGGAAGATCTACATGTCTATTCAGTTATGGAGTTGACCACACCACTGTCTGTTATCAAAAAGAGGTTAGTACAAGCTGGGATCTTTCCAGGTTGTCGTGAAGATTGTTTGTATTGTACCTATAAGCCGGATAGTTGCTTCATATTGAGAGACGGAATTCAGCGCCTCATGGATAATTACACCATAGTGTTTGAAAGAAGACCGTCTTCTGTGGAGAGTATGGTGGAGCATATTACCAGAGGTAAGAAGATTGAAGAGGTTGACATGGTTGACAAAGTACCAATAAGAATCACTTCAAAGGGTCCCATTAAAATCACTCATCAGGGTCCAATCAAGATTACTGCTGAGGGTCCTGTGAAAGTTGTTGCTGAAGCCAGAGTAGCTCCTGTGGTCATTACTACTCCTGGTCCTATCCCATATACGTCTGACAAAGCTGTGCCTTGGCACTATGGGTCTGATGTTTACATCCATGGTGTTAAGCAAGAGCCTGCAGTTGATGTACCTGTTGATGTTGATAATATTGCTGGATCTAGCAAGATCACTCGTAGTGGAAGAGTCTTCTCTCCTCCAGTTGCTTCTAAGAATGCAGTTACTCCTGCTGCTACCTCCACCTCTGATGCTCGGGGCAAGGGTCCTGTTATTGAGCCTGTATCTACTGATGTGCCAGCTGCTAATGATCTCTCTAAGCAGATGGAAGAAGTATTGAAAATCATTCGCAAAAGTGATTACGACATTGTTGATCAGTTGGGGCATACTCCCTCAAAGATTTCTATGTTGTCCTTGTTGTTATGTTCTGAGGCTCATGCCAAGTCCTTGATCAAATTTCTGAAGACTGCTCATGTACCCAGTGCAATTTCTGTTGACCAATTTGAGAACTGTGTTGCCCACCTGACCTATGACAATGGGTTAGGATTTTCTGATGCTGATTTGACCCCTGCCAAGAGGGATCATAACAGGGCCTTGCATATTTCAATTGAATGCAGGGGCACTACCCTGTCACATGTACTGATAGACAATGGTTCCTCTTTAAATGTGTTGCCTAAGGAAGTCCTGAATAAGCTGAGTCCTGAAGATGCTGTGCTGAAGCCCAGTAATATTGTGGTGAAGGCTTTTGATGGTTCTAGAAGAGTAGTACATGGAGAAATTGATCTTCCAATCCAAGTTGGCTCCCAGGTGTTTTTTTTGTGATGGATATTCGTCCTTCGTACTCTTGTCTGCTTGGTCGTCCTTGGATCCATGGGGAAGGTGCTATAACCTCTACATTGCACCAAAAGTTGAGATATCCGGTAGATGGAAAGGTTGTTACTGTCTATGGGGAAGAAGAATACTTTGTCAGCCATGTGAATACCTTCAAGTATCTGGAAATGGAAGGTGAATACATTGAGACTCCGTGTCAGACATTTGAAGTGGTTCCCTGGGTTGTTAATGATTATGTAGCTCCTCCTGTTGTGAAGAAAGTTCCTGTGATCACCAGAAAACCTCCAACAATGGCAATGGCCTCCCTCAATGATGCTAGAGCTGTGGTGGATGAAGGTGGTTGTACTATTTGGGGTCAGCTTCCTGATATTCCATACAAGTCTGACAAGTTTGGTTTGGGTTTCACTGCAGAGTCCCAGAAGGCTGTGCGTCGTGCTCGTGCTGCCCGTGTCACTAATCAAGGGGTTATGAAAGACCAGATTAATGCTGTGGGAGATCAAGATGAAGACTACAACTTGGATGCATGGATTTTTCCTACTGTTGGTGCTGGACTCAATAATTGGAAAGCTGAAGATATTATTCCTATCTCCTTTAGTCAGGAGTAAATACTATTACTGTGTTGTTATATTTTAAATTTGTAATTTCTTGAACAATAAAACTTTCAAGCCATGTGCCTTACCCGGGGCACAATGGTGTGCTTGTTACGGGCTGTCATTTCATTTGCATACTTCATTCAATGAAATCAGTGGACGTTTCGTTTTCGTAAATATTGTGTTCCTTGTCTTTCTTTTCTTTTATTTTTGTTTTATCAGCTATGTGTTCTTACACACACCCACATCACTAAAATGCAGATCCTCGTCCACTCTGGATCCTGTTGATAACAGTTCTACTATTGCCAATTATAATTTCGAGAATCCGATCTATCAAACTGAAGACGGAAATGAGGACGATTGTGAAATACCTGTAGAGCTTGTTAGGTTGTTACAACAAGAAGAGAAAGCTATACAGCCACATGAAGAGCCAGTCGAGGTTGTGAATCTGGGAACTGAAGAAAACAGAAAAGAGGTCAAGATAGGGGCTGATTTAGAGGACAGTGTCAAGAGCAGGTTGATTCAGATGTTACGTGACTATGTGGAGATCTTTGCTTGGTCTTATGAAGATATGCCAGGGTTGGATACAGACATTGTGGTTCACCGTTTACCAGTGAAAGAAGATTGTCGTCCAAAGAAGCAGAAGGTTCGTCGTATGCGTCCTGAAATGTCAGAAAAGATCAAGGCAGAGGTAATGAAACAGTTCAATGCAGGGTTCTTAGCAGTGACTTCTTATCCTCAGTGGGTTGCAAATGTGGTACCAGTTCCTAAGAAAGATGGTAAGGTGCGTATGTGTGTGGACTACAGAGATTTAAACAAGGCTAGCCCCAAAGATGATTTTCCACTTCCTCATATTGATATTCTGGTAGACAACACTGCTCAGCATAAGGTATTCTCTTTTATGGATGGTTTCTCTGGTTACAATCAAATCAAGATGGCACCTGAAGATATGGAGAAGACAACATTTGTGACACAGTGGGGCACCTTTTGCTATAAGGTAATGCCATTTGGTTTGAAGAATGCAGGGGCAACATATCAGCGTGCTATGGTGGCTTTGTTTCATGATATGATTCATCATGAGATAGAGGTATATGTGGATGATATGATAGCCAGATCTCAGAATGAAGAGCAACATCTTGATCATTTACATAAATTGTTTGAGAGGTTGAAGAAATACAAGTTGAGATTGAATCCAAACAAGTGTACTTTTGGAGTTAGATCTGGAAAGCTCTTGGGTTTCATTATCAGTGGAAAAGGTATTGAAGTGGATCCTGCAAAAGTAAAAGCTATACGAGAAATGCCAGCTCCCCGTACTGAGAAGGAGGCTAGAGGTTTCTTGGGACGATTGAATTACATCGCAAGGTTTATTTCCCAATTAACTACCATCTGTGAGCCAATTTTCAAGTTGTTGAAGAAAGATCAGGTGATGGAATGGAATGATGAGTGCCAGACTGCCTTTGATGAAATCAAGAGATATTTGCTAGAACCACCAATTTTGATGCCACCAGTTGATGGAAGACCCTTGATTATGTACTTAACAGTGTTAGACAACTCAATGGGGT
The DNA here is from genome assembly GCA_963966055.1 of Lathyrus aphaca. NCBI lineage: Eukaryota > Viridiplantae > Streptophyta > Magnoliopsida > Fabales > Fabaceae > Lathyrus > Lathyrus aphaca. The sequence goes on along the minus strand of OZ014521.1, from coordinate 294,757,696 downwards.
GTGTGTTGGGGCAACATGACGAGTCTGGTCGAAAAGAGCAGGCAATATACTACCTTAGCAAAAAGTTTACCGACTGTGAAACAAGATACTCACTGCTCGAGAAAACTTGCTGCGCTTTGGCATGGGCTGCTCGCCGACTAAGACAGTATATGTTGACCCATACTACCTTATTGATTTCAAATATGGATCCAATCAAGTACATATTTGAGAAACCTGCTCTCTCCGGAAGAATTGCAAGATGGCAAATGATCTTGATGGAATATGACATACAATATACTACTCAGAAGGCCATTAAAGGAAGTGTTGTTGCTGATCATTTGGCTCATCAAGCAGTGGATGATTATCAGTCAATGAATTTTGAGTTTCCTGATGAAGACATTATGATTATTACCAAAGAACCTGGACAATATGACGGACCTGAACAAGGATCCCGATGGACTATGGTTTTTGATGGTGCCTCTAATGCACTTGGTAATGGTGTTGGTGTTGTGATTAGTTCCCCCGAAGGTTGTCATACCCCGATTACTGCCAGACTTTCTTTCCATTGTACCAATAACATGGCTGAGTATGAGGCATGTATCTTGGGTATTAAAGCTGCTATTGATATGAAGATTCAGTTCCTTGATGTGTATGGAGATTCAGCCCTGGTAGTAAGTCAGATCAAAGGAGATTGGGATACCAAGCATGATAACCTCATTCCTTACAGAGAGCATGTGTTGTCTTTGATCCCACATTTTAAAGAGATTACCTTTGGACACATTCCACGAAGAGAGAATCAGTTGGCAGATGCATTAGCCACCATGGCATCCATGTTTGAGATCAGTTGGGATGATGAAGCTCCCAAGATTACTATTGATAGATTTGAAAAGCCTGCATACTGCAATATGATTGACACAGAAGGGGCAGAGGAGAAGCCTTGGTTCTACGAAGTAAAAAGATATCTTGAAGCTCAGGAATTCCCTGAAGGGGCATCTGTCAAAGATAAGAAGTTTCTGAGAAGGTTTTCTGCTAAGTTCTTTTTGAGTAATGGCATCTTGTACAAGCGCAATCATGATTCAACTTTGCTTCATTGTGTGGATAAGAAGGAAGCAATTGAGATTATGGAAGATATGCATGATGGGATCTTTGGCACTCATTCTAGTGGACATACCATGGCAAAGAAGATATTGAGAGCGGGTTACTATTGGTCTACCATGGAAACTGATTGCTATCAACACTCCAGAACTTGTCACAAGTGTCAAATTTATGCTGATAAAGTCCATATAACTCCATCACCATTGAATGTGTTGACTGCTCCTTGGCCCTTTGCCATGTGGGGCATTGATATGATTGGTGAGATCAAGCCTACTGCTTTTAATGGACATCGTCTCATCCTGGTTGCTATTGATTACTTCACGAAGTGGGTGGAGGCAGCTTCATTTGCATCTGTTACTAAGAATGTTGTGGCTCGATTCATTAAGAATAATCTCATATGTAGGTATGGCATCCCTGAAAGGATTATCACTGACAATGGCTCTAATCTGAACAATACAATGATTACTGATCTCTGCACGCAGTTCAAGATTAAGCATCACAACTCTTCTCCGTATCGTCCAAAAATGAATGGGGCAGTTGAAGCTGCTAATAAGAACATTAAGAAGATTGTACAGAAGATGACTGTTACTTATAAGGATTGGCATGAGATGTTACCGTTTTCTCTTCATGGTTATCGTACCACAGTACGTACTTCAACAGGGGCAACCCCATTCTCCTTGGTCTATGGTATGGAAGCAGTTCTGCCCATTGAAGTTCAGATTCCCTCCTTAAGAATTATGAAGGATGCAGGCTTGAATGAAGATGAGTGGATTCAGACGCGACTTGACCAGATAAATTTGATTGATGAGAAAAGGTTAGCAGCAGTTTGTCATGGCCAGATATACCAGAAACGGATGATCAAAGCTTTTAACAAAAAAGTTAAGCCAAAGGTATATCAGGCTGGTGACTTGGTAATCAAGCGTATCATATTACCACAGGGTGATCCTAGGGGCAAGTGGACTCCAACATATGAGGGACCATTTGTAGTCAAGACAGTGTTCTCAGGAGGTGCCATGATACTGACTACAATAGATGGTGAAGACTTCCCACAGCCTGTAAACGCAGACATAGTTAAAAAATACTACGCATAAAAAGAGACCCGCTAGGTTGACAGGCCTAGGCAAAAATAAGGGCATCCCGGCAAACCAAAAGGGTTTGGGAAAAAATTAGGGATATATATAAAAAAGATGTACACTCGGCAAGTCGAAAACCTAAAGGGCGGCTTGGGCAAAAAAGGGTATCCCGGTGGATTGAAAACCTGAAAGGGCAATCCAGGCAAAAGTTAGGGATTAAAGCGTATGACTATGTCTCGTTTGGATCACCCATGAAACTGCAACCAGTTGTACGACTTACTCAAGCTCGAACAGATAAGGCTCAATCCAATCGTTTCCGTCTCAACAGCAGAAGATGAGATATTTGAAGATAATGGCAATAGTAGAATTGAAACTCAATAGGATTGTTTCCCACATAGCTGATACTCTTTGTTTTGTAAAAAAAAAATTCATGACAAAATCCTCTTACCAGGGTTTATGTCTCCTTGTACAAACTTACCCGTGTATGGGTCACTTTTTGATATAAATAAATTCCATCTTTTGAATCCAGATTTACTTTTACCCTATTTACATAAGCGAAACGTCCATTGGTTGTGTTTGAATGTATGTATGCTTTTGAATATGATTAATGTTTACCAAAAATGCATGAATGCTTAATATGATTGATGTTTACCAGAAATGCATGAAAATGCAGTAATAGTATTTACTAAGGACGAACGAGGGGAGGATTTCAACGAAGCTTCGCCGGTTCACCTTTACAAGACAGTTACAAACCCTCAGTAGGACGAATCCATCTTCATAAAGTTTTATCTCCCCTGGAATTTATATCCATCTCTTTTATCCTCATACGGATATACGAGAAATTACTTTCCAATAAGGGTACGACGAACGAAGACGGGAAGTTATATCTGCCCTACCATCAAACGAAGACGAAGGTTATGTATACCTTACTATCCCCAGCATACGGGAGGTGATATATACCTTATTATCCCCAGCATACGGGAGGTGATATATACCTTATTATCCCCAGCATACGGGAGGTTATCTATACCTTGTTATCCCCAGCAGACGGAAGGTTATGTATAACATATTCTTCAACAATGAATCGGGATTTATTTTCCCTGGACAACAGTTGTTATACAAAGACAACCAGACACTTCCGGCAGTATCATATCATACATACATCATTTACATCATACCATAACATACAAATCCATAGATACATAACACATTATCTAAGTGCATCATGTTATACATGCATACATAATGCATAAACTAATATTATTATATAGAATGTCACCTTGTTTTCAGGGTAATTATCCAACAAACAAACTTATGATCATCAGGATTGCTCTATCCTCCTGAAAGCATGTTGTTACATCAGGATTACTCCAGTCTCCTGAAAGCATATCATATTATTACATCAGGATTACTCCAGTCTCCTGAAAGCATATCATATTATTACATCAGGATTACTCCAGTCTCCTGAAAGCATATCATATTATTACCTCAGGATTACTCCAGTCTCCTGACAGCTCTTATTACATCAGGATTGCTTCATCCTCCTAAAAGCATATCATTACTTCTGGACTGCTTCATCCTCCAAGACGTATTTCAGAAGAACAAATCCTGACGTTCTTTTGATCATTAAGAGCAAATCCTGACGCTCTTTTAACCCATTGTCCAAGACATTTTTCAGAAGAACTAATCCTGACGTTCTTTAGATCCTCAAGAGCAAATCCTGACGCTCTTTTGGCTACTTGTTCAAGACATTTTTCAGAAGAACTAATCCTGACGTTCTTTTGATCCTCAAGAGAAAATCCTGACGCTCTTTTGGCTACTTGTTCAAGACATTTTCAGAGGAACTAATCCTGACGTTCTTTTGATCATTAAGAGCAAATCCTGACGCTCTTTTGGCCCCTTGTCCAAGACTTTTTCAGAAGAACAAATCCTGACGTTCTTTTGACCCTTAAGAGCAAATCCTGACGCTCTTTTGGCTACTTGTTCAAGACATTTTACTCAGAAGAACAAATCCTGACGTTCTTTTGATCTCTTAAGAACAAATCCTGACGTTCTTTTGACCTTGGAGAGTAGGCAAATGGTCTGTACAAAGATCCATTCCCTGATCCAAAATATTTCCAGAAGAGATAATCATCATAAGATTTATTTCTACTGGTCCATCCAACAACAGCAAATCATGTTACATAAATGATTCAGAGGCGGCCTATTCAAAGACCTAGTACTGAGATCCAGTATCAACACAAAGCTATCATCATATCCAGTTCTTTAGATGGCATCTCTAAGCCCATCTCCAGTTCTTCCAAGTGGCATCTTTAAGCCCACTCAATCATATTCAACTAGCCATGCACTGGTGAGTGCAAATTTTTGGGCTTTTGTGTTCAATCCCTTTCAACCTTCCAGGTTACGACAGGAAAACATACCAATCTAACCCCTCAGGTTTCAGAAAATTGAACAGGGGCAGCTGTTGCACCCCAAAATTTGCCCTCACAATACAAGAACTTTGTGTGCTAAGAAGGTTCACAAGGTTCACAAGATTCACAATGCTTATAAAACCTTTCATGAGGTTCATGAAGTCTACAAGTCACTTTATGAAGGTTCACAAGGTTCACAAGTTTCTCAACATTTACAAGACCTTTCATGAGGTTCATGAAGTCTACAAGTCACTTTATGAAGGTTCACAAGGTTCACAAGTTTCTCAACATTTACAAGACCTTTCATGAGGTTCAATAAGTCTACAAGTTACTTCTTGAAGGTTCACAAGGTTCACAAGATTCACAATGATTACAAAGCCTTCTTGAGGTTCATAAGGTCTACAAAGTCACTTTATGAGGTTCACAAGGTTCAAAATCTTCACAATACCTCCCATGAGTTTCACAAGACATTTTATGATGGTTCACAAGGTTCACAAGGTTCACAATTGGTCAGAAGAGTTGACAATCCCCTCAGACAATGCACCTCCTAAGCAGTGCATCCAAAACTAGGGTTTTGATTTTAATCAGGCTAAATGGACTTCCAATACCTCAAGTGAGCTTCATAACATCTTATATGTATATAAGAACCCCCATGACAAGTTTCAAGACTTTTCTCAAAAGTTTGCTCAGTCAGATGATCAGATAAGTCAAAATCAGTCAATGCAGTTAAAAAGTCAAATTGAGGTCAACTGTGGTCAAACCAAAGTCAAACTTCATGATTTTTTGCCAACATCAAGTATATGAAGTAAAATTCATCATTTGATCAAGGGTTGATCATGATTCATCAAGGAGATTCCAGATCATCAATAATCAGGAGTTTCTAAATTAGGGTTTCCTCAGTAAAAGTCAACTGAACTTTGACCAGCCATAACTTTCACATACCTCATCACCAAGTCTCCATCCAAAGCTCATTTTGAAGGAAATTGAATTCTCTACAACTTTTATCTTGCAAGTTAAGCCCAAAAATGCTTCATTTGGAAGATATGAGCTAAGACATTATAGGTCATTTCAAAAGTCAACAAAACGTCAACAACTTCAAAAGGGCATAACTTGAGATTGGTAAATGATATGGACCTGAAACCAATGGGGTTGTTTAGAGGACTCTTCAAGCTTTCCAAAATGTCCAAGAAAACCCTCATAACTTTAAAATTGAGGGAGATGTGCCCTTGCAAAGTTGGGAAATTTTGTGATGGTTTATGATGAAAATGGGGGCCTAGAACCAATTCCTTCCAAATGGGCTTGCTAAATTGTGATCCAATCCATATCATATCATCATGCACGGCCCAAATGACCAAAATTCAGAATTTTTATTATTTTATTTTTATTTATTTTTGATTTAATTCATAAAAATCATTTTAAATAAATATAAAATATGAAAATATATTATTAAAGGGAGATTTGGTTTCTAGAATATTTTAAATATTGATTGGAGTTAAAAAAGAAGGAAATCATGAGATTGGTATAAAAATAGTAAGCTTTCATGAGCAAATATTTGAATTTCAAAGTACAATCTTTTTCAATCTTCAAATATCCAAACTTCCACACAACCAATGAATTTTTCTGACCTAAATGATTCACATATAAGTACTGATCACAACCCTAGCCCTCATTCACGAATTTGCAGCCTAAAAGTGTAAGTTTCAAAACTCAAAAATCCTCCACAAACTCATATTCGGATTTGGAGATTCAGGGCACTAGAAGGTAAAATAAGAACATGGAGATGTTCTTTAGACATCACTTAAGCTAAACCAATACTCATTTGCATCAAGAACTCCCTCATTGGCATAATCCGATTCAAATTGTTCATGATATTTCAATTTTTCGATTCTGTTTATTTGTGCATTATAAATGAATTCTAACCTCATATTGTTGATTGTGATGATGTATAGAGTGATTCTGGGCTGGGAAAGTGAAGCTTCATGACCTAAACTACACACGGCCATAGTTAGGGTTTAGAGTTCAAAAATGGGGTTATTTGATTTACTTAATATAAATGAATTCCATGGACATAATTGAACTGTACAGGTTGTAAGGAACTCAAAGGTGTCCTTGATTTGGCAAAATGATGTTGTTTGATGGTAGTTCAAAAAACACAGGGTGCGTGTGCATGAAAATTCGCAGGTGAATTTGTATGTGAAATCGCAGGTAAATTCGAAGGGTACAAGGAAGAAGATGACCTCTTCCCGCGCGTGATTTGAATTCAAATTATTTGTATTATATTTTATTGATTGTTTGCTGTTTAAAGTCACACAACTTGTGTTGTCCCAGTGGATGGAGGGAGCGTATGCAGTGGCTTGGTCTGGGGTTTGATTCCCCGTTTGTGGCGTTTTGCTTGTTTATTTTGTTTATTTCACAGGTTTAACACATAACCAATTATAGTCATCATATAATCAGATGGGCTCTTCCAGCCGGGTGGTGATGTGCGCGTGTGAATGTCCAAAGGTCCTGGGTTCAATCCTCCCCCAGGCCTTTTTATTTCTTTTATTTTCCAGGTTTTTGTGACAAAGATCAAAACAACTTAAACCTCCTTCATTGTTGCCTGCGTGTGGGCAGCCCAGTGGTGTGTGTTGTTGGCTGCAAGCATAAGGGACTGGGTTCAAACCCCAGCCCCATCAGGTTTTTGTTCTCTCATGTTTTTTTTTATTTTCTTTCTAATTAATTAATATTTCATATTAAAATAAATTAAAATTGTATTATTTTATTATTATAAAATAGGTATATATTATGTGTTCTAAATTCCTAATATTATTTTCTAAAAAAATTCTAAACTCTTGTTTTCTCAATTTAAATTTTTATTTGTGTAATTAAATTAGACATATATATTAGTTAAAATAATTTTGTATGTTAAATTAAATCCTAAAAATATTTTCTAGAAAACAAACCCTAATATTCAAAAACCCTAATTTTGTAAAAACCTAATTTTTATTTTCTAAATTATTTTTACTTTCTAATTTTTTATATAATTATAATATATATTTATTTAGTATAATTTTTGTAAATATAATAATTAGTAGAAATTAAATTTTATAAATATGATTAATTTTGTGAATATGATACTTAAAATTTATTTTCCTCATATAATGTGTAAATATTTTTTTTAATAATAATTGTTAATAAATGTTTAGAAATAATTAAATTTGTAATAATTAAAATTTATAATTATATTATGTTTAAAAAATTTTATTTAACTATTCTTATTTCTAAATAAATGTTATATATTAAAATTAAACTTTGTGTTTATTATTCTAATCATGTCATTATAATATTTTTCTATTTATTTCTATTTATTTTAATTATTGTTGCTAACCATATTATTATTTATTATTTTTGTTTATTATTATCTCATATTTTTATTATTTTTCTAACCTTGTTTATTTTTCTAATTATTATTATTTCACTAAATTTAGTTATTTTATTTTTACTAACCTTATTTTTTTTAATTATATTTATCACTAACCCCTATTTATTTATTTATTGCTTATTTATTATTTTTGCTTATTATTTATATTTTGCTTTTATATTTATATTTTTGCTATTTATTTATTATTATTATCATTATGTAATTGCTTCTTGGTGTAATTTTGTAAATATTTAATTATTTAATTTGCTTGCTATGGGTAGTAATTTAGGGAGTGCAAAACATGTATTCTATTTAAAATAAATTTAGATCACTTTAATTAAAAATAAATAATATTGAACACTCACACACGTAAGTCGATTTCTAATCGCCATCTCACATTCCTAAGGTTATCCCTCAATGTTGCCTACTAATAAGGTCAAGTGGGGTGTATAAAGCAAGTCCCTTAAAAGAAAAATCATCAAGTCCCACATGGTTGCCTTTAAAGATCAAGTCCCTTTTCGAATAATGATGATAGTCCCTCCAGTATGCTTAATACACCCCACAGTTGCCTTCATAAAAACAGATGTCCCTCATGTGTCCCTTACATCCAAGGTAATGACTACCTACTCCTTAATAGTAGGGATAGTCTTACCAATTAAAGGATAAAGAACAAGAAAGACTTAAACTTTAGGGTAGGTTCCTCTTATGTACTTGCTCACTTCAAAAAAAACTTTTCAAACTCTTCACAATTTCAAACAAATTTTCAAAAAACAAGTTTTTACGCATCCGTACATGGATCATTATCAACTATTATGAAAATTTTTCCATTCACACACTACACTTTCAAAACAATTCAAAAGTGAGCTAAGTAACTAAGAGCCCATGGATAACCATGGATGTAAAGGGTGCTAACACCTTCCCTTTACATAACCTACCCCCCGGACCCAAAAATATCTCTTAAGGTCTTTCCTGTTCTTTTATACCCTTTCCTTTGGATAAAATAAAAGTCGGTGGCGACTCTTGCTATCCGCAACATAACTAAAGTCAGTTCTCCCACCGTGTTACACGGTGGATTGAAAACCCGAAAGGGCGGTCCAGGCAAAAGTTAGGGACAAAGGCATTTGGATGTAGCAGATGGTGTTTACCATTACTGAAGAATCATAATGGAAGACCAATCCATTTGCTCTTGTCAGAAGCAAGGTGTCAGGCAGTCCTAGTTATTAGGGATTGTAGTGGTCGTTGGATTCAATGTAGACCTTTCCCCATTGCCATTTTCAAATTGTAATTTCCCATGGAGTTTTTGCCATTGGCAAGCTACCATTCTTGAATAAAATACAAACTTTGCCTATTAATTTTGTTGTTCAGCTTCTTATTTTCTTTTGTTATGCAAAATGCCATCACTTGATTACAATTTAAGTCTGAAAATGACAAGTTTTTTTAAGGAAATGTTTTTTGAAAACATACTGAAAAACTTTCAAGTTTCTTTGACTTTGGGAAAATTAAAAAAAACCTTTTGTTTCCCCAAGAAGTCCTGGTTTGCAACAACACTTTTATACTATTATTACAGAAATCCCCATAGAAGTTCAAAACTGATAACACTCTTGGATGGACCTTCGGGCCAAACATGATTTCCAAAATTCGAAGACACCCCCCAGTGTTTTTCATATTGCTCATCTAAGTATTGGTGTTGAGAGCCTACTCCCTATTTGAGTCTTGTCGAAACTCTTTGTCTCTTTAGAGTCAACATTTGCATATCATGATCATTCGCATCATGCTCAATCATGCGCATTTGACATTAGCAGTTGTCTTTCCCCAGTTGTCGTCTGTCTAACTCCAAGTCCAGATATCATTAGTGTTCAATTTGAGAATTCATTGTTGTTGGTACCCGAAGTTTGGTTTACCAATGTTTTTGTCCCCGGTAATTGCTGGTGTCCCCCGTGGAATTCTAATTGTGGTTGGTATTTGTCTTTATGACCACCAATATCTCCTTGAAGTCTAATTGTCATTGGCACAAATCTTTTAAGCAGGTCCTGAAACCTTTTGCTTAAAATCCAAGTCCATTTGATTTTGGCACATACTTGTACCTTTCTCCTGATGGTTCCTGAAGGAATTTCCAGAGGTTGGATGTTTTATCTTAATTATTTGAAAAATCCAACATATTTTGTTGTTACTTCTTTGTGTTAGCCGGTCACTTAGAGCCGTTGATCTATCTTTGGGTGATTTGGATTCTATCCCCAATGCTAGCTGGTCGCATAGAGCCACTACTAAATCAATGTGATTTCCTTCCTTATCCTCAGTGTCAGCAGTTACATTTGAACCTGCTAATTTACCTTTTTGAATACTTTGTCTTTATCATTCTTAGTGTCAACCGGTTTTTTTAACCTATTGCGCATTCACTTTGAGTGTATCTTGGCATCTATTCTTAGTGTCAATAGTTCTCGAACCTATTGCGCTTTCACTTCGAATATTTTGTTGTTATTCATGGTGTCAGTTGGTCGCATCGAGCCACTGTGTATTCACTTTGAATAAGTTTGTTGTTGTCATTCTCAGTGTCAACCGGCAATGACCGTTGCGTATTCGCTTTGAATGTTTATCTTATCTTTATTCTTGGTGTCAGTTGGTCGCATCGAGCCGCTGCGCATTCACTTTGAATATTGTGTCATTTCTATTCTTAGTGTCAGTTGGTCACATCGAGTCGCTGCGCATTCACTTTGAATATTGTGTCGTTTCTATTCTTAGTGTCAGTTGACCGGCAATGGCCGTTGCGCATTCACTTTGAATGTTTATTTTGTTGTATTCTTAGTGTCAGTTGGTCACATCAAGCCGCTGCACATTCACTTTGAATATTATGTTTATCATTTCTAGTGACAGTTGGTCGCATAGAGCCGCTGCACATTCACTTTGAATGTTTATTTTGTCGTATTCTTAGTGTCAGTTGGTCGCATCGAGCCGCTGCGCATTCACTTTGAATATTATGTTTATCATTTCCAGTGACAGTTGGTCGCATAGAGCCGCTGCACATTCACTTTGAATGTTTATTTTGTTGTATTCTTAGTGTCAGTTGGTCGCATCGAGCCGCTGCGCATTCACTTCGAATATGTTGTTGCTTTTTATTTCTCAAAGTCAATTGGTCGCATAGAGCTGTTGATCTACCACTTCGATTATTTCCTTGTCTTATTTTTATTCTTGGTGTCAGTTGGTCGTATCGAGCCACTGTGCAGTCACTTTGAATTTTATTTTTTTTCTTGTCATCCCAAGTGTCAACTTGACTTTACCTGTGTTCGTTGATCCAACGCGTTGGATTTCCTTTTGTTCCCGTCTTTTGTTATTCTTAGTGTCAACAGTTACACTTGAACCTGTTGATTTATCACTTTGAATACTTCCCGTTTTCGTTTCTTTATCCCCAGTGTATGTCATCCCCAGTGAGTCTTGGCTTGTGGTCGTCGATATATATCATTCTAATCATTCATACCATAATCATCATTCATTGCATAAGGGTTACAAAGTTAGATAGTTTGTAGTCCAGCATAACATTGCATTTAGGGGCAAAATTTCCGGTTTTTTCTATATTTAAATACCTTTCACACTGATTCCACGAGGATTACCATCACTCACGCCATCTGGTGAAGTTATTTAAATAGGGGCAACTGTCACACCCCAAATTTTACCCCTAACATTTCACATTATGCATTCATGTCACCATTACAACTTTTCTTTGTTCATACCAAATTCAATTTCAAGTTTCTGAGTCATTTTCAAAAGCTCAACTGTTAATTTCAAATTCTAGTCACATTTCAAATGCAAATTGCGAGTTTAAATTTCCATTCCATTTTTATAAAAAAAATCTACTTCGAGCTTCCTATTCTAATTTCAAGTTCAATTTTGTTTCCAACTTCCAAGTCTAATTCAAGTTTTCAATTCAATTTTGATTTCTATTCATAAGATTCAAATTCCAATTTCATTCTATTTTCATTTCAAAAATTCAATTCCAAGTTTCAAATTCAAGTTTAATTCAAATTCTTGTTTCCAAATTCAAGTTCTAAGTCTCAAGCCTATTTCATGTTACCAATTACAAATTCCATTTCAAGTTTTCATTTTGATTTTTAAGTTTATTCTAAATTTCTAGTCCAAATTCCAAATCTAATTCAAGTTCTCAATCCAAGTTCCATTTCCAATTCTATTTTCATTCTCATTTCTAATTTTATTTTCAATTCAATTTCAAGTTCTAAATTCAAATTTCAATTCTCATTCCATTTATTTTCCAATTCCTTTCTAATTTTTATCCCAATTTCTATTTTCCATTTCAATTCATGTTCATGTACTTATTTTATAAACTCCAAAATTATTTCTTTAGTTCTAAGCCATTTTCAATTTCAAGTTTAATTATTAGTTTCTAATTTATTTTCAATTCTAAGTTTAATTCCTAGTTTTTAATTCACTTCCACTTCCAAGTTTTAATTTCAATCCCAATTTCAATTTCAATTCTAATTCAATTTCCAAATTTCTTCTTCAAATTCAATTCAAATTCCAAGTTTTTATTTCCAAATTTCTATGCCAAGTTTCATGTTAAAAGTTCAATTCCTTTATCTCAAATTCTATGTTAAAAAATTTTATTTCCAAACTACAAAGTTTCAATTCAAATTTTCTTTTTAATTTTCAATTCTCATTCATTTTATTTTCCATTTCCTTTCCAACTTTAATTTCAATTTAGTTATAATTTCAAGTCTTAATTCCAATTCAAATTCCAAGTCAAAAATTTCAAATTTATTGTTCTATGTGTAAGGTTCCAATACATGTCAAATTTCCTTTTTTCTTTCAAGAATCAATTTCATTCCAACATTCATGTTCTAAACTTCCTTTCCATGTGTTTCAATTCAATTTTAATTCATATTTCTAATGTCCAAATTCCAAATCCAAATCAAAGATCAACAAAATTAGAAAAAATAAAGACATTCATTCCAAGTTTTTGTTACAAGGTTTTTAATCACAATTTTACATAGCTTAAATAAAGAACAAGTTTCCTATTCCTTCATGCCTAAGTCTAAGTCTCCATTCACTCTTATCTCCTTTAACTCCTAGCCACAACTTCCTTAATCTTAAAGCATCTCCATGCCATGGCTTTCTCACCTACAAAATAATTATGCAACCAATTCAATTCAATTCATCATTTCATATATTCAATTTCACCAAGAATCATGTCACATATCATTTAGGTCATTCATAATTCCAATTCACATTTCAAATAAGAAATTTTCAATTCAATATAAATCATCTATACTCATTCAACATCATAATTACTCTCATGTTCATATATCATAAACCATTCATACTCATTCAACATCACAATTACTCTCATGTTCATATATCATAAACCATTCATACTCATTCAACATCACAATTATTCTCATGTTCATATATCATAAATCATCCACACACATTCAAGCATGTTCAATCCATTCAAACATTCACATCTCATTCAAAATTCATCATATTCTTGACATTTCTTTTCAAAAGCATCAAACTCATAAATCATGTCATACAATTTATAACATTTTATTTCATGACAAGCATCATATCATCATCATACACAATCATGCTACATTTTATCATATCATATAGTATTACAAGAAGAAACAAGGTCCAAACTTAAGGCATTGCAGTGAAAATATGTAAAATAGTTGTAACAGCACTAAAACCTTTCAAAATCAAAGGACCATTTTTTTCCTTGACAAAAATACAAAAAAACAACAGACAAAATCAGAAAGGAGCAGCCTCTCAGACCTGCAAAATCTGTACCATAGCAGCCACTACCCTGCCTCACCAACAAATTCAGTTTTGTCCCCTCATTTCAAACCCTTCACTAACAAGTTTCATGGTACAATTTTCAAATTCACAAAAAGAAAACCTAATCCATTTCCTATATAAACCTTCATTATTCACTCTTCACAACACAGAAAAACCTACCCGCAAATTACTCATAGAAATCATAACACAAAAAGTTTTCTAACCCTAATACCAAAAAGCTCAATTCTCAGAAAAACGTTTTGAATCTTACATTAAGGTTCAAAATTTTTTTAGAGCAAAACCACATCATCATAGAAGCAAAGAGTAGAAGAAGATTCGCATAGGCAATAGCAGAAAGAAAGAGGGGGTTTGAAAGAGAGAGGCTCACCGTTGTAGATTCTTCACCCCGGTAACGTCCGGGAGGTAACATTCTTCATGAACACTCATATGCTTGATTACAGGTTGCCTTTAATTTTAATTTCTGAACAAATCATTGTTTGAGATTGCGAATCGCGAGATGAGAGCGAACCTGAGTGAGTGAGGGAGACAGTTGTTGATTTGTTTGAAATTGCCTTGTTTTCATGATACTGAAATTGATTCAGAGTGAGGAGATGAGATAAAAAAATTTCTTTCTATAGCGATTCAGAGAGAGATATAGTGACGATAGAAAGAGGGAGAGAAGAGTTCGGTAGAAGATGAAGGAAGAAGGAGCGTACAGGGAGTAGAAGGAAATAAATTTGTTTTTGTTTTAATTATTTATTTTCATTTATGGTAATATATTAATTTCTTTTTAATACAGATTTTGAAAAAGTCTTTGGTGAGATAATTTGGGAAGAGTAATGTTAGTTGTCATTTACAAGTTTTTGTTTTATTTATTGTTTTATTTTTCATTTTTTAATATAATTTTGATTTAATAGAGTTATAGAAATAAAAATTAGAACGGTTAGTATAGTTTTATTTTATAAAAAAATCTAAAAAAAATTGTCTTTGATTTTTATTAAAAAAATATTATTTAAGATTTTACTTTACTTTTTTAGGCTTGTTTAATTAGTTTCAATTGGTCACTTTTAATATAATAAAAAATCAAAAATATGTTTTTTTTTCTATATCTAAAAAAATCGGAAAAAAAAATATTTAGTTTCTAATATCTAAAAAATATTTAAAAATATGTTAGTTTTTTCTTTAAAAAAAATATTAAAAAAAATATTGTATTTACTCTCATTTAAATTTTGTAGATTTAATAATTATTATTATAATTATAAAAAAGATTATATTTACTATTTTTATTATGTATAAAAAAAAAACAAATTTTGTCTCCCTAGTTCCCTTTTTAGGTGTTATTATAAAAATATCAAAAATATATTAGCAATTTAGTCTCTTTCCTTATTTATAGGTATTTGTAAACACCCCAAATTTTCCCTCACACATTCACACCATGGCTTGTGATCTCTACATATGCATAATTTCAATCATAGCATCTGATATTGCAATTTTGCTTCATTGCATTGGTTCAAAGTCATCTGCATCTAGGGTTTGTGATCTAAGCAATCCAAGAGCTTTTTGAGCCACTCCAAAGGTCTTCAATCACTTCAAAGGGGTCCATGTATTTTCAAGCATCATATTGTATCCTCTCAAAGTCAAGAATGTCAAAGAATCACAAGAACTGAGAATGGCATGGAAGCAGAGCCAGGTTTGACTGCACAGGTGACCTAGAATTAGGGTTTTGGTTTCAAAGGCCATAACTCCAAATTTTTTGGTCATTATTGTTTCTATTGGTCTCTATATGGTATAGGGATCATTCATATCAATTTTCATGAAGAAACTCAATGGGGAAGTCATCTGATCAAGAGTTGACTTTTTGAGCAAGTCAGTGCAAAATCAGGGCATCTGAGGCCCCCAGTGACCCAACCAAAGGGTGTTCTTCATCATTTTGATGGTGTATGATCTTTATTTGATCATGGAAGATGTTATAAGTTCACAAAATTGAAGAATTTCAAGCCATTTGCAAAGTTGACTTTTTGGGAAAATGACTTGTAATGGAAACTTGCCATTTTGGGAAACTTTTTCAACCCTTACTTTTTGATTCAAAAATGCTTCAAATGAGAAAACTTTGGTCATGAAAGTTGTAGAATGGATCATTCCCTTTTCAAAAATTACAAGAACTCATTCTAATTCATTTTGGATCAAAAGTTATGGCTTGTCAAAGTTGGCCAAAATCACATAATTTGAAGTTTTCTACCAAAGAGGCATTTTGCAAAATGGTATGATCAAGTGTTCTAAAGGCTTCAAATGTGTACAAATTCTTCACAATATGATCACATGACCTCTAAAGATCAGAATTGGCCAAATAATATTGCATTTTGATGCCTTGAATCTCATGAATTTCCAAAGGGGCCAAACTTTGTGAAAATTGCAAAACATCTCATAAGCCTTGATCCACTTGCTGATTTATCTCATAAACAATTCCATGGTTCTCCCTAAACTCAGCTGAGCCAAGACAAGCCAAAAAGCAAGTTGTACCATTGCCCATACCTCAAGTACAAGTCAAGTTGACATTTTGGCAACTTGCCCATACCAATCAACATAGGCCAGCACCCACTCCCTGACCTATCACACTTCTTTATGTGGATCATTTGCAAGCAAAAGCACACAACACACAAGCCTGAAAGCTCCAAGAACACATCATTCTCATTTTTCACCTCATATGCAAAACCATTCGAAACACACAGCACAAGCTTCAAACACACAAACAAACTTCACCATTGATCTCAACATGACTCACTGATCACAAACCAACCATTGAAACAGCCTGAAACCTCACATAAACCAAATACGATTTCTGCCTCTCCTTGAACAGAACTCAAGCAATCTCTCAAACCAACCCAAATAAACTTCAAGCAAGCTTTGCAAACACTTAAGGAAGGTCAGTGGAGTTGATTGGAAGCAAGGAACTGGTCCAGAAGCTCTTGGGTTGAAAGCTTCGATTCAGGTAGCCATGGAAATTCATTTTTCCAGAACTCTTATCTCTTGTTTCTAAAATGATCTACATGCTTCCCTGAGTTCACTGAACCTTTTATTTTGGAAAATGATTGAGAAATGAGCTTGTATCGTGTTTCTGAAATTTTTGCAGTTTTTGATGTTTGATTCGTATCTTGATTTTGAGTTAAAATAAATGAGATTTGTTGCTGGATTATGCTTTGTTGTTGATCATTGATTGTTTCTGGAGATTTTGGCACATTTTTATGTAGTTTTGAGAGAGTTAGGTCAGAGGCCTCGCCGGAGAAGACGGCCGGAAGTCTTCTCCGGCCACCTGAAGTTGATTAGGGTTAATCAGTGTCATTAATGTGAGTTTGAATGTGAAGCGTAGGATGAGCTGACTTCCTTTGACCCGCGCGCGAATGAACGTCCCAGATTTCCCATTAGAACCCTAATCCAGTCATTTACGTAATTAATTAGGATTAATTAAATTCAAATCTCAGAATGAATCCTAGCCCTCCAAATCCGTGCGCGTCAACTCCCTCCTTTTTTATTCAAATCCTGTCCCTTGGATGCGCTGACTTTCTCATTAAATTCATTTTAATTCATATTTTTCTTATTTGTTTTGCACATTTAATTTAAAATAGCAGAAATTGTTTAAAAATTATGGAAATTTTTGTCAAGATTTTCATTATTTTTCAGAACACAAAAATATTTTTATTTTTATTTTTTGCATTGAAAAATATTTTTAAATCATTTAAAAGTTTATTTTTAATTAGTTAATGAAAATTAATTAATTAAAAATACTTTTAGGTATTTAAAAATCACAAAAAAATTCATGTAACATTTAAAATCATTTAGAAACATTGTCCAACTCTCAAACCAAATTTCTTTTTTGATCTTGATGCCTTTTGACAATTTTCAATGGATTTAATTTCATTTCAAGGCATTATTTTGATTCAAACTTCAAAAATTCATTTCTGCCTAACCATTGAGAGTTGGACAATGATTCTTTTTGCATTGCATCTTGCATAACATGTAGTCTATAGGATTAAATTGGCATGAATTGATCTTGCATTTTTAATTTGTTTTGCATTTTTCTTGTCAAGGTACCCCAAAACCCTAGCAATCTTAGGAAATTCATAACTTTCACTAGGTTAAGAATTAGATCCCCTCCTTTGGGCAGTGAGTTTGTATAGGTCTAGGGTATCTTTGATTGCATTTTCAATTTTTTATTATTATGTTTGCTTCTGATTTTGGATTTTTGCTATGTATGTTGCATATAACCCTAATTCATGCCTTCCTTTGTATCCATTTCTCATTTGCTTGCATACCATGACTTGCCATGACATTTTATGCATCCATTTGATTCATAATGCATCTTAGGACATATTAGAATCATGTTTGATCATTGCATCTTTCATTTGCCATGTTGTATGTCTTTTGCATTCCATAACTTTTCATGAGCATCCATGGTTCAAAACATGTTTCATTTGCATCCATATGTTTGTATGATCATTCTCATGCCTTGCCTCATGTTTGCATCATCTTTTAGCATCATTAACATCATATTCATGCCTCTGGTTTTGGTTTGCATCATCACATTTCATCTCATTTGCATCACATTTCATCTCATTTGCATCACATTTCATTTCTTTACTAACTTTTCAGGTGGTAAGTTGTTTTGAGAAGTGAATTTGCCTTCACTTCTCACAATCTCTTCTCATCTCTCTTGCATCATTGCTGCATTTTATCTTGTGTATTGGATTGAGCTTGCTCATTCTTTTTCATCTTACTTCCTTTCTTCAAGCAACTTGCCTTCTTAAGTGAAGCAAGTTGTTTTGCTTCTCTTTGCCTCTTGTTCCTTTCATCTTGCTCCTCCTTGGTGGCCTTTGAAGATTCTTTCTTTCTTAAGCCTCACAAACCCTAGGACTTCCAAGTATGATAATAATTAGGGTTGATTAGTCCCCACCATTTAGCTTTTACCTTTGTGTCATCATTGAGTCTTCTCTTCTCATCTCATAATCAGGGACTAAACCCTAAAGGCTTTAAGGCTTTGTGATTAAGCTTATGCCTGCATCCTTCTATTAGGATGGAGTGTATAACTTTAATCCTAAGTGTTAAACCTTTAATGTGTTTAAATCCCTTAATCAATTCACTTAATAATCATCAAGAAATCAAGCTTGTAACTTGGGCCTTGCATTAGGGTTCTAATTCTTCCTTGATTGGTTAAGAAGGACTAACCCTAGTGTTAATGGACAAGTCCCCCTCAAGTTGTCTTACAAACCATAAAAAATCATTTCTTCATCTTATCATTAACTAAAATCCATCTAATAAAGGCTTTGTTTTGTCATGAGGTTAATCCCTAATCATGGATTAAGTTGAGGAGTCTTCCTCAGCTTAAACACTCTCGTCTATTATGCTTCTATTAGGATGGTGTAATGAGTCTGTTTAATCTCTGATTATGGCTTAATCTCATTACTCAACACTAAACAAAAACAACAAAAACATCTAAATAATCACAAGTAGGTTAATGATCTTAATCCTACACCATGGTGATTAAGTGTGAGATGCTGACTTCACACTTAAAGTATTCTCTTTACCCCTAATCAGAGGGAAGATGTGATGAGTATACTAACCCATTGGTTCAGGCTTAAGCTCATTAACTTATGACAAACTTTCAAAAGCAATAAAAGACTGAAAATACAAAAAACAAACAATAATCGTCTCCTCCGGGATTCTTTTCTCATCATCTTCACTCACAAACAAGAACTCGCTTCTTCCGTCTAATGCAAGACAGTTTGCACCTGAGCTAGACAGGTCATACACTTGAGCATAGGCAAGCAAGCAGTTCACTAGTCAATTTACCTTTCAGTCTCTTTGGGTCGAACTACGGTGTTCTGACTTCCTCATTGCACGAGAGGATACGTAGGCATAACTTAACAGTTATCGAACAAAAGTCTCTGCATATTCCCCCTCCTTCCAGTATCATTCTTTTAAGCCTCAAAGTCTTGAGCTTCACTCCTGTTCTTACATTGACACTATCTTATACACTTCACACTTCTTTTACACTGACACTTGTATATTTTTCCAGCTTTGATACACAAATTGCACTGACACTACCCCTTTAAAACACAAATCTTTAAAGCGTGGATCCCATCGAGTACGGCGGACAATCTGGGTGCTAATACCTTCCAAGGTTGTAACCAACCCCCTTTCTCAGTCTCTCTGGTTCGCAACCGTCTTATCCATATCTTTTCTAGGTTTATGCATCATTACCTTTCCTTCGGGATAAAAATGCCTAGCTGGCGACTCTATTCTTTTCTGAGTTCACTCCCGTGTGTTCTCATTCCTCTTTTCACCGACCGTTCGCGTCTGTACCCCTTATGACCTGAGGTGTCATTTGGCGGGAGCGACAGCTTGGCGACTCTGCTGGGGAACCTTATACTGTAACCAGGGCTTCTGGTTCTTTTTGTGTGTTCCTCCTAGCGCTTGTTTGATTTGTGTTTACTGGGGTGTTATGTGCTAATTGTGTTTATATATTTGCTTTATGTACAGTTATTTATTGCTTTCTTTACAGCTTTATATATCATACTGTCATACTGTTATCTGGCTAGATCTGGTTTATTGTTCTGATGGGTGGGGTTCTATTGAGAGTTTAAGGTCCTATACTTGGGACCTGAGTGACACCTAGGCTAGAGTGGTTCATGTTCTTTCCCATTTCATTTCGGTCTGGTGCGGGAATATGAAACACGGTTCAGATGTGGGTTTCTTCTTGAGAACTCTGTGCTACAGATTTCCTGTAGTGCTAGGGCTATCTGGGAAGCCTGCTAAGTCTGGATGACCTTTATTATTGGCCTTCAGAAACTGAGGTGAACTAGAGGAGGATCTTTTATGGTTATTGTAAACATTGTACCTCCGGGTTAGAAGTGTTTACACTTCTCATAACTGATCCAAGTCTGAGGATCCTTGTTTTAGAACATCACCTGTGAGGGGGTTGGGCTGTTTACAGGTTTGCAGGAACCCTTGGCCGCATCATACCCTGATACTTGTTTTGTTTAAGAATGCTTCACTTTGGACAGTTCTTGTGATTTAACCCTGGACATGTGACTCTTTATTTGAGCACCCCACCTTGGTTACTGGATTTCTGAACCTCCATCTGGGCCTTATATATCAAGGCAGTAATCAGATCCAGCTTGATCACAAACCCTTGCATATCATCTGCATACTCATCATTTGCATCATTTAACATTTGTTTATTTGTTTTTAGGGTATCCACATTACATTTGGCTTGGTTTTGACCCCTTCATCAGCATAGACCCTTGTTCACCAGCTATCTGCTTCAGCTATCTTCATCAGTTGCCTGCCTCAGCTACTTCCATCATCATCATCAGCCTATCAGTAGTTCATCTTCAGTACCAGTTTTCATCATCAGCATCTGTTTTCAGCTCTTCATCAGCAGTCATGGCACCCAAGAAGAGCAACATTTCATACCATTTCTTTGAGCCTGTCCTGACTGGCATCAGGCAGGTCCAGGCACTTATCACTCCAGACCATATCCCATTATTCAGAAAGCATTATGGAGGCATCCTTGATATGGTTATGGACTTGGACCCTTCTCAGAGGAGTTTGATCCACACTTGCCTACAGTTTTATGACCCTCCTTTGAGATGCTTCACTTTCCAGAACTTTCAGTTAGGACCTCTGCTGGAGGAGTTCTCATCACTGATTGGAGTGCCTATCAGAGGTGGAATCCCTTTCAACCCAGAGATGACTTCCCCCAGCAATGGAGAAGTAGCAAAAGCACTATACTTGGAGCCCACTTTGATTGAGCAGAACATGACTACAAAGGCTGGAATCCCTGGTTTGCACCTGGACTTTCTGACTTCTCAGGCCATCCTGAAGGCCTCCTTGGGAGAATGGAAGGCAGTTTGTGCATTGTTAGCTCTCAGTATATATGGGGTTATACTTTTTGCAGATGAGCCCAAGTTTATCAGCAAGAATGCTATTCATCTCTTCCTTTTGAGAAACCCGGTACCCACCTTGCTAGGAGATTTCTATTATTCTGTTCACCACAAAAATGAGAAGCAGAGAGGGAGGTTGGTGAGATGCTGTGCTCCACTATTTCATACCTGGTTGCTCAAACACTTACCTAAGACTGATGCCTTCCTGAATCCCCACCAGCAGAAGAATTGGGCCAGGAGGCTTATTGCTTTGACCTCAGATGACATCAGATGGTGCACACAGAGCACCAAAGGCAGGGACATAATCACTAGTTGTGGGCAGTACCCCAATGTACCTCTAGTGGGAGTAAAGGGTTGCATCAACTACAATCCTTTGCTGTTTAAGAGACAATTGGGCTATGCTTTGGTTCACCCTCCTAGAGTGCAAGACTTGGCTGAAACCCTGTATTATGAGATAAAGCCTAATCTAGCTGTTGTCAGACAAGCATCTTGGGCTTGGGACAACATCCAGACCAAAGGGATGGCCATTCTTGGGAGATGCAATAATGTGGCTTCAGCTCAGTATTATGAATGGTCTCATGCTAGGGATCAGATTTCTGGGATGCCTTTCACCATTGAGGATGCACCTGGACCATCCACAGTACCACCTCCAGCCACTGTCAGCCTGGAAGAATTTGAGAAGCTGAAGGAGAGGAATGAGAATCTGTCTCAGGCTCTGAAGAAGACCCTCTAGGAGAGGAGTGATGGTCGTCTAGACATTGAGAGGTTAGAAAAGCTTAAAGTGGAGCATCTGGCCAAGATTGAGAAAGCAGAAGACTACATCAAGAAATCAAGAGCAGGAGAGCAGATTTTGAAGAATGCCTGTAAAGAGGCCCAGTTTCAGAAGGCTAGGACTGATCTCTATCTAAAAGAGAGTCAAGATAGGTGGGTCAGGATCACTTAGGCTCGTACTCAAGAAGATAAGAGAACTCTAGCCAGGATTGAGCAGTTGGAGGCTAATGAAAAGAAGCAACAGGAGGCTTTGCTGGCAGCCCAGAAGGAGATTTCAGAACTAAAGCTTAGGGCTGGTGTGAAGAGGTCAAAGGACCAAGGCAGGCACAAGAAGCCGACCACTGCTATTGCCACCTGAAACCTTCTTATCAGGAACATCACAGAGCATCCAGCTGGTCCTGTAACTGAAGCACTTTTGAAAGAGGTTAAGGAGGATGAATTTGGTTTAGATGTTTGACCACTTTGCTTGCTGTTATTTCCATTTCATGTACTTTTTCTTTTATGTTGTATTTTGACCCCTCAGGGGCATATGTTGTAAAAACAAGCTATGTATGATCCATCATTTGTAATATATTTGTTAGTTTGTTTCCATCTGGGTTTCTTTTCTCAAGCAACATCAAAGCATCTTCCTCAGGGTCTGGAAAGGTCAAAACCAAGCGCCAAGCCGGATACCTTGGAAACAAATAAGCATACTGCATTGCATGCTAACTTTTGTTTTGTTTTGTAGGTTTTTGTATTGTTTGTTACTAACTCTGTTGTGGTTCAGGAATTATTGCTCGCCGTCGGGTGTTCCCTCTCAACCGTCCACACAGATATCCTACTCGCAACAATCTTCCTGGTATCCAGATGGACCAAGTACAGTAAGATCTGACAGAGGTCAGAACTCAGATGGCTAATGAAAGAACAGAGATGAGAAACCAAATGACCCAGTTCATGGAAGCAATGAATGGCTTGGCTCAAAGCCAAGAAAGATTAAGGGCATTGGTAGAGAGACAAACCCCAGAAGAACCCCATCTGGGAACTGGAGGAACAAGTAACAACGAGAGGGGTCAGCCTCATGTTAACCCACCGGTATATGGGCCTCATCTACATCCGGAAGTCAACATCCCGGGTAATGTGCAAGGAAATACTACTGGAGGAAGGATCTTACAGGAAGACCCCCAGGAAGAATAGTTCACTGTGATGGGAGCTGGGGATGAAGCTTATGATAGAAGGTTTGATGAAATTGCTGAGAAGTTGAGATCTCTGGAATCTCAAAACTCCTTGGGTTTTGATGTCATGGATATGGGGTTAGTAGATGGGGTAAGGATTCCCCATAAATTTAAACCCCCGTGCTTCGAGAAGTACAATGGGACTTCCTGTCCACGAACTCACTTGTAGTCTTTTCTGGGAAGACTTAAAGCATACACCATGGATGAGAAACTGTGGATGTTTTACTTTGAAGATAGCTTGACAGGAGCTTCAAGAGAATGGTACTCTCACTTGACCAGAGCTACAATTAGGTGCTGGAAAGACCTAGCTGAAGCTTTCATCAGACAGTACCAATACAATCTAGACATAGCTCCTAACAGAACCCTTCTGATGGGAATGTCTCAATCCTCTAGAGAAAGCTTCAGGGAATATGTCCAAAGGTGGAGACAGCTTGCTGCTGCTGTCCAACCACCCATGTCGGAAAGAGAAATGGCCGACATGTTCATGAATACTCTGCAAGGAACATATATTGATAGGCTAGCTTCCTTTTCTTCCACCAGCTTCGCTGACGTAGTCATAGCTGGAGAAAGAATTGAAAGCCTTCTGAAGATGGGTAAAATTTCTGATAATGGTGCAAGTTCGTCAAGAAATCCCAGGAAGCCTTTTGTGGGACCTAGAAGAACTGGTGAGACCGATGCCATTCATGCCAGCAGGGGCAGACCTCAGTATGTTCACAGATCAGTAGCAGCTGTCACTATTCCAGCTCCGATTCCTCAGCAACCAGCATATCAACCACAACAACAACCACTTTATCAACAGCAAGTTCAGTATCCGCCACAAAGAGCCTACAACAACAACAACAACAGTCCACAACAAAGGCCCTTTCAGCAAAGACCATCACAGGCAAATAGGGTAATTGACCCTATCCCTATGCCTTATGCTGCCTTATTACCACAACTCCTGAAGCTCAACTTGGTTGAGTTAAGGACATTGGCACCTCCAGATCCTTCTAATCTGCCAAGAAACTATGATGTCAACGCCAGATGCGCTTTTCACTCCAATGCACTTGGCCACAATACTGAGAAATGAAGGGCTTTACAAATGAAAGTGCAGGATCTGGTAGATTCTAAAGCCCTCAACTTCGCACCCCCTCCAAATGTCAACAAGAATCCCATGCCCAATCATGGAGGTCCAAGAATTAATGCCATTGAGGAAGATAAGCCATCTTTCTTAATCACCAGCGTTGGACAGATTCGAACACCTCTGGTAGAAATTAAAGCTCAGCTTCTGGAGTGCCAGATGTTCCCCGGGTGTGAGCTCGGTTGTGGTTATTGCAACATTTCGGTCAACGGGTGTGATAATTTGAGAAGCGGCATAGATGGTCTTATCAAAAGTGGTATACTTCAGATCACAACATCAACACCTACAAATCCAGCAATTCCTCTGACAACAATTCTTGACTCTTCTACAACTGCAACAACAATCATTCCAACCAATTCCTCAATATCATCAACAATGGCTCCACCCATCACTTCAACAAATCAAAAGTCATCAACCATTCCTTCTACAACATCAGCACCCATTTATTCAGCAGAATCTTCTACAACGCCAACAGATATCTCGGCAGTCACCATCTACTATGACCCATCATTTGTTCCTCCAAACAACAACTTTCAACAACAAACAGTGGCACCTCCTTCCAGGTCACCAATCACCATTTACTACGATCCGCACACCATTTCAGTACCCTCCTCTGCTGTAGTCAGTCCAGTTACCATCACGGTGCCTGGACCAGTTCCATATGAAAGCAGTAATGCCATCCCTTGGCATTATGGCTCTGACCTCTACTGCAATGGGGAGAAAATCACTTTGGATTCTTCAACCTCTTCTCCACAAATTGATAATGTTGGGGGAGACGGGGGCTTCACTCGAAGCGGACGCCTTTTTGCCTCACAAGTGCAAAGACCTAATGCTGAAGCAGAAGCTGCTGCCAAAGCAAAAGGAAAGAGTGTGGTATTTGAAGAGCCGACTGTCAAAGAAACTCAGAAGACATCTTTTGAACAAGATGTAGACGAGTTTATGAGAATCATAAAGAGAAGTGACTACAAGGTGGTGGATCAGCTTCACCAAACTCCCTCAAAGATCTCCATATTATCCCTGTTGATGTGTTCTGAAGCTCACAGGAATGCATTACTGAAAGTCCTGCACGCAGCATACGTGCCAGAAGAGATCACTGTTAATCAGCTAGAAACTGTGGTGGGAAATGTCAACACCAGTCATGGACTGGGCTTTACCTATGCTGAATTAATAACTGAGGGACGTAACCACAACAAGGCTTTACACATCACTCTAGAATGCAAGGGTGCTGTTCCATCCCATGTACTGGTGGACACTGGGTCTTCACTCAATGTTCTACCAAAGAAAGCCTTGGTGAAGCTGGAATATGATGGCTTGGCATTACGTCCGAGCAATTTGGTGGTGAGAGATTTTGATGGCTCTAAAAGATCAGTGCTTGGGGAGATTGATCTGCCTGTGATGATTGGCCCGCAGACTTTTAAGATTACCTTCTATGTGATGGACATTCAGCCGGCCTACAGCTGTTTACTGGGTAGACCTTGGATCCATGCCGCTGGCGCAGTTACGTCTACCCTTCACCAGAAGTTGAAATTCGAGTGGGAAGGCCAGATCATCACCATCTGTGGTGAAGAGGACATCTTTGTTAGCCATCTGGCTACGTATAAGTACATTGAGATGGATGGAGAAATCCATGAAACCATGAGCCAGGGATTTGAGGCCCTGAACATAAATGAAGCATCTGCTGTACTAGGGACCTCCATGACGTCTTATCAGCAAGCCAGGAAGGTTGTTGAAGAGGGTACTGCCCAAGGCTGGGGCAAGCTGCTACCTGTGGAGAAGAAGGAGGACAGATTTGGGTTGGGTTACAAACCAACTCAACAAGATCAATCAGAGGCTGCTAAGAAGCCCAATTTTGTCAGCGGGGGGATGCTCACCCCGGATGCAGTGAACAACTTGGAAGATGAGTCGGAAGATGAGCGCAACCTGGAGAGATGGATACGTCCAAGGATCTCGGAGAGCCGTATCTCAAACTGGTCTTCCCTGGAAATTATAAGGGTTACTCCTGCAGAGTAATTATTATTTCCTGTATATTTTAAGCATGCATCAAGTCTTGCATCTTGCCCAAGATGTCAAGACTCATTTTGTAATCGGGCCATCTTGTAATTTTGTGCAAACAGATCAATCAATGAATATCGGACATCTTTTGCAAATGAGTCTTTTTCCTTTTCCGCTCACTGTTTTTCATTTTTTCTTTTTGTACAAAAATAAAATGGAAATGTTTTCAAAATGATAACTTCCTTTCACTTTTTCTAAACAAGATTAAAATCGATCACTAAAATGAACAATCTAAACCCTTGCAGAGAGTGCCTTTCAGGCTGCACCGACAACAACACGGCTATGACTTCGTATGACTTTGACAATCCAATCAATCAAGCTGATGAAGGGGTTGAAGAAGATTATGAGCTTCCTGAAGAGCTAGCCAGGTTGTTAAGGCAAGAGGAGAAGGTTATCACTCCTCATCAGGAGGAGGTCGAAACAGTTAATCTTGGTACAGAAGAAGATGTAAAAGAGGTTAAGATCGGGGCCTGCCTACAAGACTCAGTGAAGGAACAACTGATTGACATGCTTCGTGAATATGTGGATGTTTTCGCTTGGTCTTATCAGGATATGCCAGGGTTGGACACCGATATTGTCATGCACAAGCTGCTTTTAAAAGAAGATTGCCCACCGGTTAAACAGAAACTGCGCCGAACTCGCCCAGATATGGCAATAAAGATTAAAGAGGAGGTACAAAAGCAGTGGGACGCCGGGTTCCTTGCTGTAACTAGTTACCCACCGTGGGTTGCTAATATTGTACCTGTGCCTAAGAAAGACGGCAAAGTAAGGATGTGTGTAGACTACCGAGATCTGAACAGAGCCAGCCCGAAAGATGACTTCCCTTTACCTCACATTGATGTATTGGTTGATAATTCGGCTCAGTTCTTGGTGTTCTCCTTCATGGATGGATTTTCAGGATACAATCAGATCAAGATGTCACCTGAAGACATGGAGAAGACAACTTTTATCACACCCTGGGGCACATTCTGTTATAAGGTGATGCCATTCGAACTAAAGAATGCTGGTGCAACTTATCAACGGGCTATGGTAACATTATTCCATGACATGATCCACAAAGAAATCGAATGTTATGTGGATGACATGATTGCCAAGTCCCTCATAGAAGAAGACCACCTGGTGAATCTGTTGAAGTTATTCAAGCGTCTGAGGAAATACCAACTGAAATTGAACCCCAACAAATGCACATTCGGGGTGCGATCTGGTAAGCTGCTGGGATTTATTGTAAGTGAGAAAGGGATTGAAGTTGACCCTGATAAAGTCAAAGCCATTCAAGAAATGCCTGCACCAAAGTTAGAAAAATAAGTTCGAGGGTTCTTAGGTAGATTGAACTACATTTCACGGTTCATATCTCACCTTACAGCAACCTGTGAACCCTTGTTCAAGCTGTTAAGAAAAGAACAAACAATCAGGTGGAATGAAGACTGCCAAAAGGCTTTTGACAAAATCAAGGAGTACTTACAAGAACCTCCAATCCTTATGCCGCCAGTTGAAGGAAGACCTCTAATCATGTACTTGACAGTATTAGAAGAGTCAATGGGGTGTGTGCTGGGCCAGCATGACGAGTCTGGTCGAAAAGAGTATGCAATATACTACCTAAGCAAAAAGTTTACCGACTGTGAACAATGTTATTCACTGCTCGAGAAAACTTGCTGTGCTTTAGCGTGGGCTGCTCGCCGACTGAGACAGTATATGTTGACCCACACTACTTTATTGATATCAAAGATGGACCCAGTTAAGTACATATTTGAGAAGCCAGCGCTTACCGGACGGGTTGCAAGATGGCAAATGATCCTCACAGAATACGACATCCAGTACACATCTCAAAAGGCCATCAAGGGCAGTGTACTGTCTGATTATCTTGCTGAGCAACCCATTGATGATTACCAGCCTATAAGATTTGACTTCCCTGATGAAGACATCATGTTCATAAAAGCAAAAGATCATGAAGAGCCTGTTCACACTGAAGGGCGTGACCCAGAAGAAGAATGGACTATGATGTTTGATGGGGCTGTTAATATGAATGGTCGTGGTGTTGGTGCAGTACTCATTACACCTAAAGGAGTTCACATGCCTTTCTCGGCAAAACTCACCTTTAACTGCACTAACAACGAAGCTGAATATGAAGCTTGTATTATGGGTCTTGAGGAAGCCATTGACCTCAGGATCAAGACTTTGACTGTGTTCGGAGATTCAGCTCTGGTAATCAACCAAACCAACGACAAATGGTACACACACCAGGATCATCTGATACCTTACAGGGATTATACAAGGAGGTTATTGACTTTCTTCACAACAGTCAAGCTTGAGTATATCCCTCGGGACGAGAATCAATTTGCAGACGCTCTTGCTACCATTTCATCCATGATCAAAGTTCAAGCTGCCAACTTTGTACCTCAAATTGCAGTATCCAGACTTGACAGACCAGCATACATATTTTCCGCAGAAATTGTTAAAGATGATAAGCCTTGGTTCCATGACATTAAGTGCTTCTTAGAGGATCAGACATACCCACCTGGGGCATCTTCCAATGATAAGAAGACATTAAGAAGGCTTGTTGGTAGTTTCTTCCTGAATACTGATGGTTCCCTGTACAAGAGAAACTTTGATATGGTACTTCTCAGATGCGTTGATAAAACAGAAGCAGGCTTGTTGATGCACGAAGTGCACGAAGGGTCCTTTGGTACCCACGCAGGAGGGCATGCAATTGCTAAAAAGTTGCTAAGATCAGGTTATTATTGGATCACAATGGATGCTGACTGTTGTGCTTATGCCAGGAGGTGCCATAAATGCCAGATTTATGCGGATAAAATGCATGTGCCTCCCAATCCTCTGAATGTGATGTCTTCACCCTGGCCCTTTGCCATGTGGGGCATTGATATGATTGGCAGGATTGAACCGACTGCTTCAAATGGCCACAGATTCATCTTGGTTGCCATTGACTATTTCACCAAGTGGGTCGAAGCAGCTTTCTATGCAAATGTTACAAGGCAAGTGGTAGCCCGATTTCTGAAGAGAGACATCATCTGTCGGTATGGAGTGCCCGAGCGAATCATTACTGATAATGGTTCCAACTTGAACAACAAAATGATGGCAGAGCTGTGTCGGGACTTCAAAATCCAACACCACAATTCTTCTCCTTACAGGCCAAAGATGAATGGCGCTGTCGAAGCAGCAAATAAGAATATCAAGAAGATTGTGCAGAAGATGGTAGTCACTTACAAAGACTGGCATGAAATGCTACCGTTTGCCTTGCATGGGTACCGTACGTCGATCAGAACATCCACTGGGGCAACACCGTATCAGCTTGTGTATGGTATGGAGGCAGTCCTGCCTGTTGAAGTTGAGTTACCCTCCCTGCGGGTACTGATGGATGTTAAACTGAATGAAGCAGAATGGGTCCGGTCCCGATACGAACAATTGAGTCTGATTGAAGAAAAGAGATTAGCTGCAATCTGTCATGGGCAGTTATATCAGAAAAGAATGAAGAAAGCCTTCGATCAGAAAGTCAGGCTCCGAGAGTACCAAGTAGGAGATCTTGTGCTGAAAAGACTCCTCCCTCCTCATACAGACCACAAGGGCAAGTGGACTCCGAACTATGACGGGCCATTCGTAGTAAGGAAAGTTTTCTCCGGTGGTGCACTCATGCTCCGCACTATGGATGGTGAAGACTTCCCGTCCCCTGTGAATTCAGATGCAGTTAAAAAATACTTCGCATAAAATGACCCGCTGGACATAAAAACAGAATGTAAGTCCAAGCAAAAATAGGGCATCCCGGCGAGTCAAAAACAGAATAAAAGACTCGGGCAAAAATAAGGGAAAATAAATAAAAAAAATGTACACCCGCTGAGTTGAAAAGCCACATTGGACAACTCAGGCAAAAATGGGTATCCCGATGGATTGAAAACCCGAAAGGGCGATCCATGCAAAATAAGGGAATAAGCGAACAACTGCATCCTGAATTCATCTGTATCACTTACAATTTGGTAAGCTTCGAAAGGATCAAGCTTCTTTCGGAATCAGCTTTCTTCAGAAAGCAAGATGAGAAGAACGTCAAAAGTCATACGAGTCATAGCAAAGGAAAGCTCCCTGAAGCGTCATCAACATTGCCAATACCTTTTGTTTCTCAATTTGCAACAATTTCCTCATTTTAGGGGATCTGTTTCCTTGACTGTATCTTGCCAGTTCAGGGCACATGGATTAATAAAATCATATTTTTCAGTCATGTTTCGCCTCGTACATTTTATTTTCATTTGCAAAGTGTCTGATGTCCTTAAGATAGTGATTGCACAAATACAGATGCTTCCTCTCTAAAAATACGTACTTACAGGAAATATATTTACTCCCGGGAGTGTCTAAACTCCTATGACGGAATCCAGTAAGGGATACCTCAGGATTACTTGTGTGTTTCTCTATCTTTTCAGGATTTCAGGTATTCAAAGCACGACATGGGGCATGAAGGCTTCATCCCAGCAAGCTAGCAAATCATTACCTACTCAGTCCACCTTCCAAACAGCACCTGAGATGCCTTCTCCCCATCAGAGTTGCCAGACATCGCGTCTCCAACAGAGCAGTACCAGAAGGTGCCCATATCCCCAGCTGAGTTGTCAAATACCATCCTCAGCAGAAATCTCTAGGGAGGTCTTTCAGTGATCCCCCTGTCTCCCCAGCTGAGTTGCTAGTCATCAGTCCTCCTCAGCCAAAAGAAAAGACTAGAGAACCATTTCCCCACAGAGCTTCAGCCTCTATCCAGGAGAGCAAGGCCTGATGATCTCACAACATAGTGAAGCAAGCTTCTACAAACCCCAGCTGGGTCCCTCATTACCAAAGATAGGTCTATCAGTGACCCATATCCCCAAGCAAAGTCTCATATGTCAAGATCCATCAATGATCTCATCCCCAGCTAGGATGTCCACTCCAAGCAGATTAGCCAAGGGATCTTCACAGCAACAGGACCCGGATCCCGGATCGGTATCTTTGCATAATCATAGCATTCGCATCATATTTTCCCCCGCAGGGCGTAACATTCCGTCTAATACGGAGCATTACGACAAAAATCAAACAT
The DNA here is from genome assembly GCA_963966055.1 of Lathyrus aphaca. Lineage (NCBI taxonomy): Eukaryota > Viridiplantae > Streptophyta > Magnoliopsida > Fabales > Fabaceae > Lathyrus > Lathyrus aphaca. The sequence continues at coordinate 294,725,795 of OZ014521.1, read as the reverse complement.
ATTGCATAAATCATAAGCCATGTTCTGAATCAAGCACTTGTAAATACTGACAATCCGTCATTGGTATACAGAAAGCTCCCCGGATTCCCCGGCAGAAAGCCCAGGCATTTGCCCCACACTCATAAATACAAACAAACACTCCTTTTGGCACCCGTCCGTGTCATGATTCCCCAGTAAAGTCACCCGAGCTTTCTTTACAAACAAACACTTATATATTACAGATATTTCTTGACACCCGTCCGTGCCATACCCCCAGCAGAAAGCCAAAGCGTCCCCTTTGCACTCACAGATACATCTTTATACAAATTCCCTGACACTCGTCCGTGTCGCCTTCCCCAGCACAGTTGCCTAAACATTTTGCAAACCATATACTTGTTTATATTACACCTTTCTCTTTGACACTCGTCCGTGTCACTCTCCCCAGCAGGTTAAACCCTCTCCTGTACACCACTCATACTTATACAGGTACTCGTCCGTATCTTATATACACCTCTTATTTCCCCTCAGAGTCAACACTTGTTCGTTTTCTTTGTTGACCAGTTGGTACTCACCTGTACCATCATCTCTGAATATGTGTTAGTGTTTGTTTCTACCGATACTCGTCCGTATCATAAGGATGCTCGTCCGCATCTTTAATCTATACACGGCGTCAAACACCTATACCCTTTTCTTTCTTGAAATTAGACACTCGTCCGTGCCTACCATTCCCCAGAAGAGTCCCCCCAGAACCAACACTCGTCCGTGTTGATACTCGTCCGTATCATCAACTCTGAACACGTGTCAGTATTTGTTTCTACCCGATACTCGTTCGTATCGTAGTCTTAAGGATGCTCGTCCGCATCTTTAATCTATACACAACACCAAAACACTTATACCTTTTATTTCTTAGATGTAAACACTCGTCCGTGTTTACTATTCCCCAGTAGGTCGCCAGCAAAGCAACCTTTTTTTATCTGACATTCGGCAGCCGTACCCTGCCAGGTGATCGTCCTTCACCTTTCGATGATCGTCCTTCATCATTTTATCCGATGGTCGTCCCCATTGTTGACCTTTTATCCGGCATTCGTCCTATGTCGTGATTTTTAGGAGTCGTACCCTGCTAGGTGATCGTCCTTCACCTTTTGATGATCGTCCTTCATCATTTTATCCGATGGTCGTCCCCATTGTTGATCTTGTTATCTGACATTCGTCCTATGTCATGATAAACCTTGAGAGCAGCCGTCCCCTGCTAGGTGATCGTCCTTCACCTCTTGATGATCGTCCTTCATCATGCTCGTCCGATGGCCGTCCCCATCGTTGACCTTTTATCCGGCATTCGTCCTATGTCGCGATACTTTCGGCAGCCGTACCCTGCCAGGTGATCGTTCTTCACCTTAGATGACCGTCCCTCATCTTATCCCCATCAGAGCAGCCGTCCCCTGCTAGGTGATCGTCCTTCACCTTTGATGACCGTCCCTCATCATTATTTCATTTATTCTTTAACCCGATGGTCGTCCCCGTCGTGGTCCCTTTTCCTTTTCCTGGTGATCGTCCTTCATCAGTTTTAACCCGATGGTCGTCCCCATCATTGTTTGCACTACTTTATGAACCTGATGACCGTACCTCATCATTTATTTTTACCTATAATCCCCAGAGAGTCCTGATGGCCGTCCCCATCATAATCTCTTATATCCCCAACGTGTCGGCCGTCCCCGTCATTGTTTCCCGCATTTTCCCCAGCGTGTCGGCCGTCCCCGTCATTGCTTTATTTCCCGCATTTTCCCCAGCGTGTTGGCCGTCCCCGTCATTGCTTTATTTCCCGCATTTTCCCCAGCATGTCGGTCGTCCCCGTCATTGCTTTATTTCCCGCATTTCCCCCAGCATGTCGACCGTCCCCGTCATTGCTTTATCCCCAGCAGTCGTCCTCTGCTCGACGGTCGTCCTCCGTCGCCCGCACTTTATGATATACTTTATTTTCTTTTACAATCTATATCCCTTTTCTTCTTCATTCTGTGAGTGCAAATTTTGGACTGTCTTTGGTATTCAACCACAAGTTATCTTGTTTGCCTGTTAAGCCGTTGCTTACATCCTGCACAGCTAACTCATGCTTGAATAGGGGCAGCTGTAAACACCCCAAATTTGCCCTCACCCATTCACACCATGGCTTGTGATCTCTTCATATGCATAATTTCAATCATAGCATCTCATATTGCAATTTTGCTTCATTGCATTGGTTCAAAGTCATCTGCATCTAGGGTTTGTGATCTGAGCAATCCAAGAGCTTTTTGAGCCACTTCAAAGGTCTTCAATCACTTCAAATGGGTCCATGTATGTTCAAGCATCATATTGTATCCTCTCAAAGTCAAGAATGTCAAAGAATCACAAGAACTGAGAATGGCATGGAAGCAGAGCCAGGTTTGACTGCACAGATGACCTAGAATTAGGGTTTTGGTTTCAAAGGCCATAACTCCAAATTTTTTGGTCATTCTTGTTTCTATTGGTCTCTATATGGTATAGGGATCATGCATATCAATTTTCATGAAGAAATTCAATGGGGAAGTCATCTGATCAAGAGTTGACTTTTTGAGCAAGTCAGTGCAAAATCAGGGCATCTGAGGCCCCCAGTGACCCAACCAAAGGGTGTTCTTCATCATTTTGATGGTGTATGATCTTTATTTGATCATGGAAGATGTTATAAGTTCACAAAATTGAAGAATTTCAAGCCATTTGCAAAGTTGACTTTTTGGGAAAATGACTTGTAATGGAAACTTGCCATTTTGGGAAACTTTTTCAACCCTTACTTTTTGATTCAAAAATGCTTCAAATGAGAAAACTTTGGTCATGAAAGTTGTAGAATGGATCATTCCCTTTTCAAAAAGTACAAGAACTCATTCTAATTCATTTTGGATCAAAAGTTATGGCTTGTCAAAGTTGGCCAAAATCACATAATTTGAAGTTTTCTACCAAAGAGGCATTTTGCAAACTGGTATGATCAAGTGTTCTAAAGGCTTCAAATGTGTACAAATTCTTCACAACATGATCACATGACCTCTAAAGATCATAATTGGCCAAAGAATATTGCATTTTGATGCCTTGAATCTCATGAATTTCCAAAGGGGCCAAACTTTGTGAAATTGCAAAACATCTCATAAGCCTTGATCCACTTGCTGATTTATCTCATAAACAATTCCATGGTTCTCCCTAAACTCAACTGAGCCAAGACAAGCCAAAAATCAAGTTGTACCATTGCCCATACCTCAAGTACAAGTCAAGTTGACATTTTGGCAACTTGCCCATACCAATCAACATAGGCCAGCACCCACTCCCTGACCTATCACACTTCTTTATGTGGATCATTTGCAAGCAAAAGCACAAAACACACAAGCCTGAAAGCTCCAAGAACACAGCATTCTCATTTTTCACCTCATATGCAAAAGCATTCGAAACACACAACACAAGCTTCAAACACACAAACAAACTTCACCATTGATCTCAACATGACTCACTGATCACAAACCAACCATTGAAACAGCCTGAAACCTCACATAAACCAAATACGATTTTTGCCTCTCCTTGAACAGAACTCAAGCAATATCTCAAACCAGCCCAAATAAACTTCAAGCAAGCTTTGCAAACACTTAAGGAAGGTCAGTGGAGTTGATTGGAAGCAAGGAACTGGTCCAGAATCTCTTGGGTTGAAAGCTTCGATTCAGGTAGCCATGGAAATTCATTTTTCCAGAACTCTTATCTCTTGTTTCTAAAATGATCTACATGCTTCCCTGAGTTCACTGAACCTTTTATTTTGGAAAATGATTGAGAAATGAGCTTGTATCGTGTTTCTGAAATTTTTGCAGTTTTTGATGTTTGACTCGTATCTTGATTTTGAGTTAAAATAAATGAGATTTGTTGCTGGATTATGCTTTGTTGTTGATCATTGATTGTTTCTGGAGATTTTGGCACATTTTTATGGAGTTTTGAGAGAGTTAGGTCAGAGGTCTCGCCGGAGAAGACGACCGGAAGTCTTCTCCGGCCACCTGAAGTTGATTAGGGTTAATCAGTGTCATTAATGTGAGTTTGAATGTGAAGCGTAGGATGAGCTGACTTCCTTTGACCCGCGCGCGAATGAACGTCCCAGATTTCCCATTAGAACCCTAATCCAGTCATTTACGTAATTAATTAGGATTAATTAAATTCAAATCTCAGAATGAATCCTAGCCCTCCAAATCCGCGCGCGTCAACTCCCTCCTTTTTTATTCAAATCCTGTCCCTTGGATGCGCTGACTTTCTCATTAAATTCATTTTAATTCATATTTTTCTTATTTGTTTTGCACATTTAATTTAAAATAGCAGAAATTGTTTAAAAATTATGGAAATTTTTGTCAAGATTTTCATTATTTTTCAGAACACAAAAATATTTTTATTTTTATTTTTTGCATTGAAAAATATTTTTAAATCATTTAAAAGTTTATTTTTAATTAGTTAATGAAAATTAATTAATTAAAAATACTTTTAGGTATTTAAAAATCACAAAAAAATTCATGTAACATTTAAAATCATTTAGAAACATTGTCCAACTCTCAAACCAAATTTCGTTTTTGATCTTGATGCCTTTTGACAATTTTCAATGGATTTAATTTCATTTCAAGGCATTATTTTGATTCAAACTTCAAAAATTCATTTCTGCCTAACCATTGAGAGTTGGACAATGATTCTTTTTGCATTGCATCTTGCATAACATGTATTCTATAGGATTAAATTGGCATGAATTGATCTTGCATTTTTAATTTGTTTTGCATTTTTCTTGTCAAGGTACCCCAAAACCCTAGCAATCTTAGGAAATTCATAACTTTCACTAGGTTAAGAATTAGATCCCCTCCTTTGGGAAGTGAGTTTGTATAGGTCTAGGGTATCTTTGATTGCATTTTCAATTTTTTTATTATGATGTTTGCTTCTGATTTTGGACTTTTGCTATGTATGTTGCATATAACCCTAATTCATGCCTTCCTTTGTATCCATTTCTCATTTGCTTGCATACCATGACTTGCCATGACATTTTGTGCATCCATTTGATTCATAATGCATCTTAGGACATATTAGAATCATGTTTGATCATTGCATCTTTCATTTGCCATGTTGTATGTCTTTTGCATTCCATAACTTTTCATGATCATCCATGGTTCAAAACATGTTTCATTTGCATCCATATGTTTGTATGATCATTCTCATGCCTTGCCTCATGTTTGCATCATCTTTTAGCATCATTAACATCATATTCATGCCTCTGGTTTTGGTTTGCATCATCATATTTCATCTCATTTGCATCACATTTCATCTCATTTGCATCACATTTCATTTCTTTACTAACTTTTCAGGTGGTAAGTTATTTTGAGAAGTGAATTTGCCTTCACTTCTCACAATCTCTTCTCATCTCTATTGCATCATTTCTGCATTTTATCTTGTGTATTGGATTGAGCTTGATCATTCTTGTTCATCTTACTTCCTTTCTTCAAGCAACTTGCCTTCTTAAGTGAAGCAAGTTGTTTTGCTTCTCTTTGCCTCTTGTTCCTTTCATCTTGCTCCTCCTTGGTGGCCTTTGAAGATTCTTTCTTTCTTAAGCCTCACAAACCCTAGGACTTCCAAGTATGATAATAATTAGGGTTGATTAGTCCCCCCCATTTAGCTTTTACCTTTGTGTCATCATTGAGTCTTCTCTTCTCATCTCATAATCAGGGACTAAACCCTAAAGGCTTTAAGGCTTTGTGATTAAGCTTATGCCTGCATCCTTCTATTAGGATGGAGTGTATAACTTTAATCCTAAGTGTTAAACCCTTAATGTGTTTAAATACCTTAATCAATTCACTTAATAATCATCAAGACATCAAGCTTGTAACTTGGACCTTGCATTAGGGTTCTAATTCTTCCTTGATTGGTTAAGAAGGACTAACCCTAGTGTTAATGGACAAGTCCCCCTCAAGTTGTCTTAAAAACCATAAAAAATCATTTCTTCATCTTATCATTAACTAAAATCCATCTAATAAAGGCTTTGTTTTGTCATGAGGTTAATCCCTAATCATGGATTAAGTTGAGGAGTCTTCCTCAGCTTAAACACTCTCGTCTATTATCCTTCTATTAGGATGGTGTAATGAGTCTGTTTAATCCCTGATTATGGCTTAATCTCATTACTCAACACTAAACAAAAACAACAAAAACATCTAAATAATCACAAGTAGGTTAATGATCTTAATCCTACACCATGGTGATTAAGTGTGAGATGCTGACTTCACACTTAAAGTATTCTCTTTACCCCTAATCAGAGGGAAGATGTGATGAGTTTACTAACCCATTGGTTCAGGCTTAAGCTCATTAACTTATGACAAACATTCAAAAGCAATAAAAGACTGAAAATACAAAAAACAAACAATAATCGTCTCCTCCGGGATTCTTTTCTCATCATCTTCACTCACAAACGAGAACTCGCTTCTTCCGTCTAATGCAAGACAGTTTGCACCTGAGCCAGACAGGTCATACACTTGAGCATAGGCAAGCAAGCAGTTCACAAGTCAATTTACCTTTCAGTCTCTTTGGGTCGAACTACGGTGTTCTGACTTCCTCATTGCACGAGAGGATACGTAGGCATAACTTAACAGTTATCGAACAAAAGTCTCTGCATATTCGCCCTCCTTCCAGTATCATTCTTTTAAGCCTCAAAGTCTTGAGCTTCACTCCTGTTCTTACACTGACACTATCTTATACACTTCACACTTCTTTTACACTGACACTTGTATATTTTTCCAGCTTTGATACACAAATTGCACTGACACTACCCCTTTAAAACACAAATCTTTCAAGCGTGGATCCCGTCGAGTACGGCGGACAATCTGGGTGCTAATACCTTCCCAGGTTGTAACCAACCCCCTTTCTCAGTCTCTCTGGTTCGCAACCGTCTTATCCATATCTTTTCTAGGTTTATGCAGCATTACCTTTCCTTCTGGATAAAATTGCCTAGCTGGCGACTCTATTCTTTTCTGAGTTCACTCCCGTGTGTTCTAATTCCTCTTTTCGCCGACCGTTCGCGTCTGTACCCCTTCTGACCTGAGGTGTCATTTGGCGGGAGCGACAGTATTGTTAGAAAAAATCCAAAAAAATGAATATACTTAGTCTTTTTCCTTATTTATAGGCATTGTTAGAAAAAATTCAAAAAAATAATTATACTTAGTCTCTTTCCATATTTTTAGATGTTGTTAGGAAAATAAAAATAATAATTTTTTTTTCTTATTTAATTTTTAGATATTATTATAATTATAGAAAGAATCACATTTATTGTTTTTTTTTCATTGGTTAGATTATGCATAAAATAAAATCAACAAGAATCATTTTTTTTTCTTTCTCATTCCTTAATTTTAGATATTATTATTATAAAAAAATTCAAATCAAAATCAACCAATAAACGTATTCTCTTTCCCTTTTTTTTAGATATTGTTAGAAAAATAATAAAAAAAAAGGTTAATACATTTTTCTCTTTCCTAATTTTTAGATATTATTAGAAAAATACAAAAATTTCTTACTTTAGACTTTTATTTATTTATATAGTTAAGTTTTAATTTTGTACTTAGTTTTTTTTCGTTATTTAATTTCTATTTATCATTTTTCTTAACATATCTAAAAAACCCAAAAAATAAAACTTTTTCTTATTTATTTCTTAATTTTTGTTTATTCTAAAATTAAAAAACAAAACAATTCTTTATCTTTACTAAACTTTTGTTATTAAAAATTGTTATTATTTTATTATTATTTTAATTTTTATTTATTACTTTCGTTAAGTATATCTAAAAAAATAAATAAAAAATATTTTCTTCTATGTTGTCTAATTATTTTTAAAATCAATTCTATCTTTTTAACTTAATGGTTTCTTTTTTATTTTATTTTTATTTATTTAACTTTAAAAACCCAAAATTTGTTTAGTCCCTTTTTCTTCTAAGTTAGTGTAGATCATTTAGTTTAGGTTAGATCCCATTAGTGTGAGAGGTTTAGATTTAGATTTATTTTTCTTTATGTGAGTATGTGCATGATTTAATCTTTCATTATTTTGGTTGTATACCATGAATTGTATTGATTTTAATTCTGCACTAAGACCATAAAATGCTAAGATAAAATTTGAAGCGCCACACCATTTGAGACTTTAATTTTTTAAAGATAATAAATCCTTGGTCCAACGCCAAGTTGAGTTCTTTGCACACTTTACTCACACACGTAAGTCGGTCGTTTTATGATCGTCATCTGCACAGTCTTTACACATCATAGCTTTCCAACTTAAGCAAATTGACGCACCGCGTTTATCTTCTACCCCCGCATTCTCGATCCATATATCGAGCCATAGCCCATTTACTAAGCCTTTTATCTTATATTTCCATTTACTTCATTCAGTCCATTTTTTTTGCAAGTAGCAACCTATGCCTTAGACTTAGGAGCTTGCACCCTCATTATTTACTTTCATTTATGCTTTTCAATCCAAGAGAGAAAGAACTCCTGCAGTTGACTCAATGTCATAGGAAGTTTAAGCATCTCTAGTTCCTTTTTAACCTTAGCCATTAGGAATTTTTATTTTACAACTTTTTGTGACTTTGCTAAAGTCAAGTGAGTGTTTGCCATAACACTTACCTTCCCCCGCGAACCTTGAGCGTAACCAAGTGTTCATGAATCCTTAGGAGAACTACGAGTGCTCTGATTCTATACCCGATACGTAGGCATCGATGCGATGTTGTGCGAGCACCATTAGAAATAAAACCTTAGGTTCCCATAATTTTAGCAAGCAATAAATAACAATAACACAAATATTAACAAGAGGTTCCCGTAGGATACTGCGGATGCTTAGGATGCTAACACCTTCCCTAGGTATAATCAACCCCCGAACCTAGTTTCTCCTCATTTAGGGTTTTTACGATCTTTTCCCTTTTCCCTTTGGATTAAATTAAAGTCGGTGGTGAACATAAATGTTTTGCGATTCAAGCTCACTTAATAGCTTGGTATCCGATTCTCACCGCAACAACACCCATCTCAAGCCTAAGGTCACTTCTCCATAAGTAAATCAAAACGAGATGGAATAACCAAAACAACGTTCTTGACACTTCACGTGGGACTCAATGTAATACCCACCTCAAGTGTTCACCGACAAGGCTTCCCATGGGACTCAGTGTAATACCCATCTCAAGCGACTACTAAAACGGATGCTTCATGTGAAACTCAATGTAATACCCACCTCAAGACTTACACAATGCTTCCCGTGGGACTCAGTGTAATACCCACTTCAAGACTTACATAATTCTTCTCCTGGGACTCAGTGTAATACCCACCTCAAGACTTACACAATATGATGCTTCTCGTGGGACTCAGTGTAATACCCACCTGAAGACTTACTCAATGCTTCCCGTGGTACTCAATGTAATACCCACCTCAAGACTTACTCAAGACTTTTTAGAGGACACCGCGTATTATGCGTCAACGATTTGCAACAACCTAGGATAAACCTAAGCATCTCATAGTCATACCATCTAACAATTTCTAGTCATAATACTAGGCCACACTATTGGTTTATGGTAAGATTCCCTAACTCTTCCTCTATCCTTGATACTTTTAGTTATATAGTTTTCAAACATATAACTTTAACATTCTAGTTTAATTATCATCAATAAACTAATCCCACAATGATCTCATTGTCTCTATTCTCAATCAATTCTCATGATTTAGTACACTTTCCATAACTAACGCATGTTCCATAATTTGACTAATACTACAATTCCTTAACTAACATAATCACGGTTAATCGAACAATTCGGGTAAAAGTCGGCTCAAATCAACATTTCTCGACATCATATGGTTGATCATGTTTTTAGCTTCGAATCGATATGTGGAACACTAAAAACGGATACCCAGATCACAAATTATGAATTAAATACGAAAACTGAACTTCCAGGTCTAGCTGAGCGAGTCCTCAGCTCGCTGAGCGAGAATCTCCCTATCTTTGCTCGCTGAGCGAGCTCCTGTTCACTGAGCGAGCTATACCAAATCACCAATCTTCTTCTGCAAAATTCATACGCTCGCTGAGCGAGCTCTGCGATTCCAGAAATTTTAGACTTATAGGAAACATCATTTTCCATGCCAAATTCAATCAAAACACCACCAAAATAGAAGAACCAAACACTAAGCATGAATAATATCATATATTAGTCATTATACTTCCATCTAACTGAGTTTTAAACGTTTAATATATCAATTTCTAAGATTTTCTACAAAACCCTAAAAACTATAAACTCAACCAAAACTCAAAAGAAACGTTTCTAACTAAGAACCCACCTTGTCAATGAAGAGGAGTTTGGTGAAGATGAAGATTTGGTGGAGAAATGGTGATGATCCAAGCATTTCCTCTCTTAGGGTTTTTTTCCTCTTCTTCTCTTCTCTTCTCCTTTTCTTTCTTTCCTTTTTCCTTCTTTCTATTTTCTTTCTCTTACCAACTTTCTTTCTTTTCGTTTCCTTTTATAATACATAACTTGTTTTTCTTATTAACCAAACAAATAATATTTATCAGTTAGTAATATTAAGCCATATATTTAATAAAGCCTCTGAGTCAGATAATACTAATTAATCCTAATTAACATTATCCAGGGCGTTTAATTATATACTGGGTATTACACCATAGTACAAATGAAATAACCAATTTACACATCTTCATTAAAACAACAAATTTATCGCAACCTCTCCCGTTAGAACATTTCTTGCAATTAGACATAATGTATTACGGTCCTGAAGATGTAAGGAAATTTTGTCGCTCCTGGGATTTTCATCCTAGTACAAACGCAAAAGTGGCGCGGAAAAAGAAGAAGATTTACTATCCATGCATTTTTATCCCAAGGAAAGGGAAAGGTAATGTTACACAAACCTGGGGGAAAGGAAAGAACACGTTCTTGCGAACCAGAGAGAACGGGTAAGGGAGTCAGTTACATGAAGATAAGGTATTAACATCCCCCGCATCCGCCGTACTCGACAGGATCCACGAATGCTTGTACTGCTCAAAGGGTGTTATGATCTTCTTCATCTGTTGCTAAACTAGAACTAGAGAAAGAACGTGAATGAAAAGAGAAACAATGCAGGGAAAAGAAAGAATTGTGCTCAAATGGGCCCTATCACACTACCTACGTATCTCAACGGGTATGAGATTCAGAGCGACGTAGTTCCCCTAACCTAGGGTGGAAATTTGTTTGTTTTTTTGTGTTTTTTATGTTGACGTTGCCAAAGTTATAACTCGGCTGTTGCAGGCTTGCTGAATCGAGTACATTACCGTCTTGTTTTTGAACTGAAGTGACAAGTCAAAATTCCTTGAAGGAGCATGAGGTGAGAAGAGAGAAAACGTGTTGTCTGTTTGTTGTCTTTTAAAAGAAGTGTTTTGATTATTTTTCTTTGGCCTGCACAATACTAAAGACTATGTCATATGAGCAAGTACGTGATACATCGCTCCAAGATGGAGTGTGCATCTGCACTGCTCAAATATGCTTAAGGCTCTTGGCACACCGTACAACTTTTTTTTAAAATGTTTTTTCTTTTCTTTATAGATGAGAAAGAGACTCAAGGAGAAAAGAAAAAACTAAGGGAAACTAAGACTTGACTCCTATGTTATCATGCAAAGTTGATCCTATGGTTGAGGATTTGGAAGAGGAAAGACTACCTAGCTCTAGCATACAATGGTTAGTCCTAAGTTGTGGTTTTTAACCCATATAACTTGTATAAGTTAGAATGGGTGTCCTAAGAAGACAAGTAAACTAAACTAAGAACAAACAAGAAAATGATATGAAATATCAAATCAGATGAAGAAAGAAAATAAATGGAATGTGGATAAGACGACACAAGCATCAAACGCCTGCCCGGTGTGAGCTAATGACAATAAGTGGGGGTCCATTGTTGACCCTCCTTCCACTTTGACTAACCGGACAAGAGCATAACGTATCCAAAAGCATCAGCACGTAGTGCGATCTAATGAATGACTCATTGGACTAACGGGGGTCAGTTACGAACCCTACCTTCCATCAATTGCCTTTCATGAGGTCTTATAAGGAAAAGGGGAGTGGGATGCCTCTCAGAGGTCCTTAGGCATAATATTAAACAAACACGCAAAGAGCCTCCTTTGAGGACTTTCCATATAATCCTACTTCTCATGGCATATCTAGTCCTACTTCTCATATTATTTAAAAGCTTTTAAAAATAAGTGAAGAACCCTATCACACAGATATAGATCCATAGCCACGTAATCATGCCTAAGCAAGTAATGAAAGCACTTGTGATTAATGAGCAAACAAGTTAGGAATAGATAAATGTTAACAAAATGAAATGAGTTACACCCCTTTGTGAAATTCCTCCTTTGTGTGTACCTTGCACCCATGAATCCCCCACATTAGTAATAAAAAGGAGGTATGTGAAAATCAAAAAGAACTTAAACCTAAGCATTACATACACTTAAGGTACATTAGATAAGTTAAAAGACTTAGAGGAATGAGATAAGTGCAAGTCATGTTACAACTATGTTACCAAACTATGCTAATTTTATGTTAGATGTAAACTACTATAGTAAGACACCTAAATGATACAAGTATGGACATGAGGCATGATTACAAAAAAAAAAATCAGAATTGAAACTATATTTGAAATGTACAAACCAACATACAAGTATCCTAACATGATTATGGAAAACAAATCTTAGTTCACTAAAGCAAAACAAAGTGGTTTGAAATGAAACTAGCTCTGAAAGATGGATGACTTGCAAAGCAAGTAAAGTATGAATAAGGGAAGTGTAAACAATTCTGAAAATGACAAAATACAATAGCTATATATATATATATATATATATATATATATATATATATAACTCATGTGAAGTCAACAAAAGCATCACACAAAGCTTGAAGCAAAACTAGGTACACACTTGTTAGATGAAACATACTGAAGTTACCTCATTTATATTTGTTCAAATGAATGGAAGTAAGAAAGGAAGTACATCCTAATTCTATGTTATATGTTAGAGCACAAGTTGAAGTTAAGTTTTGGTTAGTAGAAGCTTTCATGGATCAATGACACTTTGTATCTTGAAGAAAAAGTAAACATGTTAGAAGTTACCCTAAGTGTACCTCTCAGGATTTATGCAAGTTAGTATGCATGAACAAAGTTGAAAGACCATTAAATTACCAACCTAAGTCTAAAGTCAGTAGCAAATGATGAATGCATGATGTGAATTGAAGGATATATAAAAGGATCATGAAGTTGGGTTATGAGTCATGTAGATTGACGCATCACATTCACAAAGAAAGCATGGTCAAGTTGGTATGATTTAAAGTCAAGAAAACACAAACAAATAATGACTTATAATCCTACTTTTATGACCTATAAGTGACCTATAATAAACCCCTAAAGTAGCCCCAAAGTATCCCAAACAAAATGGCATAAATGCCTTCTTAGGATCTAATGCACAAACTAAAGTAATCTAAGATAGGGCCTATAATCAAAGAGAAAGAAAAAATAGCAAAATGGTGTGAAGAATTATGAAAACTGGACCTATCATACACAAGATCAAAGATGAACCATACACAAAAAATTTGTAACAAAATGTTCAATTAGTACACACAAAATGATCATACAATGTTCAAAGGATCAAATTATAGGTCGTCTTAACTACCACATTAAATTAAAATGATACAATGTCGTAAAAAAACACCAAAAATCACATAATTCTCTTCAATACGTGCCTAATGAACAAACCAAATGTCATGCAAAAAAATCATAGGGAAATTAGTTCAATTAAATGCATTTTGATGCCTTATGCATGAAGAAATCACAAATGACTTATATTCCAAGAAAATATGTGATATGACTGTTATCCCTAAATTTCGACGCTAGCAATTAATGAGGTTATTTTGGCTTAATAAATGAGTTATTATATTATGAGCTAAAGAGAGGTCTTCGACCTTACTTAATAAAGGATGAGAGTTGAAGGGACCCACCTACTATTTTCATACTTAGTGAAGTTCTAAGTTTGAATTATTTTCTAAGTGTTGGGAGGATTCGATCAAGGGTGTGTTCGACAAAGATGGAAGTTACCAAGATTTTTCACACGTTCAAAATTGGAGGGAAAATGGGTGATCTTCAATTCAAATACAGAGACAAGTGGCGTAAGATGAAGATTCTACAAAAAGTAGTGGGACAAGTGTCACTATCTTAGGATAGTTTTAGGCCGAAACCGTCGAAAACGGTTACTTTGTAATGTATATAAATAGCTACATTTAGTATGTGAATAATTGTGTGGAAATCATATGCACTAGTAACTCCGTAGACTATAAGTATCCGCGTGTAGAGAAACGAGTGCAGTGAGAATTTACGTGATAAAAGCACCACCAAATTTATCTTCATATCAATTTTATCTTTAATGTCAAATTTACTTTCAAGTATTTTACTTTCAAGTCTTTTATATTTGAAGTCATTTACTTTCTGCAAACTTTTACATTAAAGCCTTTTTTACATTTCAAAGTCATTTACATTTCCAAGAAATTTACTTTTCATGCATTTTACTACGTTTCTTTACAATTCAAGCATCTTTATATTCCTTGTCTTGTCTTTAAAATTCATTTACATTCCTTGCCTTGTCTTTACTTTCATTTAAATTTCAAGCCTTGTCTTTTACATTCCTTTATTTTTAAAGCTTTTTCCTTTTTACTTTATTTTCCTTGTTCAAAACAATCTTTGAGTTTTGTTTAAGGATTCATAGACAATTTCCCAAAAACATTGCGATTACGCAAATAACCAAATCTTAGCACATGTCCTATGATCAATCTAGTCGATCTTGCGAGTAACCAAGGGTATTCTAGGAATCTTTGGAGGACCAGTGTTTGTTTATCAATTGTGGGGGTAAACAAATTGGCACGCCCAGTGGGACAGTGCTAAGAAACTATTTTATAGCAGTTTTGTTTAAGAAACTTCCCTTTTTTGTAACTTACTTGTAACTTCCTCTACATGGGCATACCGGTCGAAAGGACGGTTATTTTCGTGCATGCATTTGAGAAGCGGGAAAGTAGCCGACACAGACGAATATATACCAAGAAGAAGGAGAAACATAAGAAGGATAGCATATAGCCAGGGAAATACAAGTGATTCAATCCCCGTAACAAGTGGATCGAATCCTCAAGTGAGCAGTTCGAATGCTCGATGTACAAATGTACATGATGGATCAAGAAATGAGGCCGTACCAGTATCCAACCCTTCGACAGGGGCGTCGATAACGCCAACAGTGGTGTCAGAACCAACCCCTTCGACAGGCCCAGGAGAAACAATCAACATGCCTTATTCTCAACCAGTGTTGGAGTACATTGGGCTAAGTACCCAGACTTCATCATCCAGTTCGACTGCATTTAGGCCTTTTAGACATACTCTTACTCAGCAATACCCTAGACTCTTTGGGCCATCAACTACCACAATGGCAAGAGTAAGGAATGCACCTCCTTTTTTTCTGATCATGTTGTTCCTTCACCATTACAAGAGTCTGGTTTGGCAATAAACATGAGAAGGAATAATCAAGTTGGTCAATTGGGGCATTCGATGCAAATGCATACCTTAACAAATGAGTCTGCGGCCTATTTGAGGCAGCAGATGGATGAAAGCAACACGCAAATGGTTCATAATTTATCTCAAACTATGGGAGAAGTTTTTCAACCTTTGATTTGGAATACAGATCAGACAAATCGACAAATGGTAACACAAATGGCGCTCATAGCATAATTCATGGGACTTCCAACAATGCCTCGATGTCCAAATCAAGGAGTGAATGTGGAAGATGCCACACAACCACAAGATCATGTGGATCCTGCAAGGGTCGAACCATTTGAGGCTGAACCTATTAGGAATCAAAGACAAATCCCAGAAGAGGATGAACCAGGAGTAAGAGTAATAAACAGACATCAAGATGCAGATCAAGTGGTTCACCAGGTTCGACAGAACAATTTGGCAGTAGAAAATTTAGCACCCATGGTCGAACGAATAATTTCTAGAAGTGGGATAAACACAGGCTTTGTTAGGCCAAATTTCACTTCGCCAATAACAGAGTATTTACTCCAAGCAGAACTACATCATAAGAAGAATTTTCCTAAGTTTACTAAGTTCTCAGGAGATACGACTGAGTCTACAGTCGAACATATGGCGCGTTATTTGATAGAAGCAGGAGAGCTAGAAAATGACGAAAGCCTTAGGGTTAAATATTTCCCTAGTTCTCTCACCAAGAACACCTTCACTTGGTTTAATACGTTTCCACCTAGTTCAATTTGTAATTCGACTTAATTAGAGCGTTTGTTTCATGAGTAGTTTTACATGGGACATACCAAGATTAGCTTGAAAGAATTGGCTAGTGTCAAAAGAAATTTCAATGAATCTATTGATGATTACTTGAACATATTTCGGCTACTCAAAGCTAGATGCTTTACACAAGTACCTGAGCGTGAATTGGTCGAAATGGTTGCTGGTGGCCTTGATTATTCCATCAAGAATAAGCTGGATACTCAATACCTGAGGGATATGGCCCAGCTAGCAGATAGAGTTCGACAGCTTGAATGTCTTAAGGACGAAAAAGCTAGGACGATTAAACATAAGAAAATAGCCTATATGGACTATCAAGATGAGGTCGAAGAATTGCATGACGAATTTGTACCTTTAGAGGATAATGAGATAGACCTAGCTAAACTTAAGCAGTGTCCTTCTTATGCCTGCAAGCTCTTAGTTCCCTCTAATGGAAAAAACCCTGTCGAAACTGAAAAGATCGACAAATATCCTAAGAAAACATATGCTTTTGACGTTACTAAATGTGACAAAATTTTTGATTTATTAGTTAAGGATGGCCAAATACTTGTGCCACCAGGTGCTAAAGTGCCACCTTTAGATCAAGGAAAGAAAAGAGGTTTTTGTAAATACCACAGTTGCTTAGGTCATAAAACTTATCAATGTTTTCTTTTCGGGGATTTGGTGCAAAATGTTATCCAGCAGGGTAGGCTCAAATTCGGAGATAAGCCAAAAGCACAGATGAAGAATGATACTGATCCTCTTCAACTGGCTGAGGCTAATTATATTGAACCTACAGCAGTCAATCTAATTGATGTTGTTAATCAGGCTGCTGATGACGATGATACCATTGGGACAGTCACAATCGTGAGGGAGCCTGTGATGGTTAGGTCTGCTGAAGATCCTGCCCATGATGCCACGGTAATCATGGCTGAAAAAGAACTGACTGAAGGACAATTAGAGCACCTGATATGTATGGCTGCTGAAGGGTTCTTCAAGACATCACCTAATGTCTAAAGGTTCGATGTGGGAGTCACCGCTGGTCCAGGTGAAGAGACTGAAGAATTAATTCTCCCACTGATAACAAAAGAAACTGCTGAACGTTCCAACACAGAAGATGAGGCCACTGAAAGACTTGACCTAGACTTCTCAAAAATGAAAATGAAGGATGAAGCCAATGTCAACATGGTCGAAATAACCTAGGACCGTGAGATATAAGATGATGTTGTCAGGTCTCGGAAGAATGACTACAAAAGCGTTTACCCTAAAGAGGGTGAAAATATTATTGATTTCTTGCAAAGATGTCAAAACAAGAAGTCAGAGGTTATGCTGTGTCCCAGATGCAGCTCTATCTTCGACAAAGAGGCTTCCAAAAGCTTTCAGAAAATTGATAAGGCTGGAGGAAAGAAGAAGCCAAAATTTGATCTTAAACAAAGGCGTCTCGGCCCAAGACGCACCGATCAGGGCGAAGGAAGCCAACTCCTCAAGTCGAAACGTCCCTCATTCAAGCCAATGGGGAAGTCCTTGTTGATAATTGGTATAGATCAAATGAGTCTAAGGGAGCCCAAAGATGGAGAAATATTGACATTGAAAGAGGACCTTCGTTGGGATATAGAAAGGAGGTCAGAATGTCGATCAAATCTGCGTATGTATTTGAGAATTACAAGGGCAGGAACCCTATGACCAGGTGATAATGGCGCAGAGAACAACGACGAAGGAAGGCTAAGAGAGAAGCCTCCAAAACAAATATTATTGAATCAAGCACCAATGTGGTTGGGGAAGAAGGTAACAACCTCAAGATAAAACCAACTAATAAAGTTCCTGGGGGCAAAAAGCACGTTCATCAAAGAACATGATAGATGAAATCAGGGCACAAATCAAAGCGGAACTGAAAGTCGTCGAAGACGAAGAGATGACAGATAGCTTTGAGTGTAGATCTGAAGCATCCTTCGATTTCCTAATGAATATAGTCTCGGTTATGCCCAGGGAGTATGACCGTATTATTGAGGTTGATGACCTGTGTCGCTCCCCGGATTTCCATCCTGGTACAAACGCGAAAGTGGCGCGGAAAAAGAAAAGAGTCGCCAGCCAGGCATTTTTATCCCGAAGAAAGGGAATGATAATGCTGCACAAACCAGAAGAAAGAAAGAGGAAGGACACAGGTCCTGCGAACCAAAGAGACTGAGTTCGGGAGTCGGTTACGACCTGGGAAGGTATTAGCACCCCAGATCGTCAGCCGTACCCGACGGGATCCAGGCTTGAAAAGAAATCTGTTTCAAAGGGTGGGGGTATGAAAAACTGCAAAAAGAAAAGAAATGAATTGGAAAGAAACTGAGAAAAGAACTGAAATAAGGAAAGGAAAAATGTAGGGAAAATAAAGATTGTGCTCGAACGGGCCCTACCCCGCTGCCTACGTACCTCATCAGGATAATGAGGATCAGAGACGCCGTAGTTCCCCTAACTAGAGGTAACAAGGGAATTGCTTGTGAATTAAGGCCTGAACTGCCTATGCCATTGCTCAGGTGTTGCAGACTCGGACGACGAGTGCGTAACCGTCTTGCAAAGTGACAAGTAGGAGCAAGTTCGCGTACGGAGCGAATGAGATGAGAAAAGAATTCCCGAAGGAAAGACGCTTATTGTTTGTTTGTGTTTTTTATGAAGCTTTTATGAGTGTGTCACAAGGAAATGAACTTAAGCTCTTTTCCATGGAATGTGCACTTGTCACTACATTCCAAGATGGAATAATAGAACAAGCACACTCAGGTAAGGAGAAGATCCCCAAAACTTGAACCCAAAGATTAGGGCCTAGGCTCACTAACTTGTTGAATTATTAAGTGTTTTTGGTATTTACAGATGAATAAGTGTTTTTTATGCTTTTCTTTATGAAGAAGATATCTTGATCAGACTTGTGCATCACAAGGTAAACTTGTACTATCCCAAGATGGGAAGACTACAAGCATACCTCATGGGATAAGGCTATGGATCAAGACATCACTTCAAACATATTAAGATGTTTTTTATGGTTATGAAATGAGAAGAGAAGAAGAACCAAAAGGATCACAAAGGAAAAATTCTAAAGGGGGGACTAAAGAATCCTAAGTGTTGTCATGCATGGATATCCTAAGGTGAGTATGGTTTCTATCCTAAGGAAGAAAGAAAGAATAAGAAAAGAAGAAAATAGAAGAAGAGATGAGAAAGGCCTAAGCCCAACAAGCAAAGTGTTAGTACAAATAATCATAAGATAAGATGAGATTTGGAGATGTGGAACTCAACTTCCACACCTCACACTTACCATAGCCCCTGCAAGGTTAGTAACATGCATACAAGTGAAATACAATGAACAAGATAACATGCTAACATCATACAAACAGAAGTGAAATGATATGCACAAATGCATAATGCATATGCAACTCAAAAGAATGAGAGATGAAGCTTACAAGCAAGAGATGCAACATGAAACACATATGTAAACAAATGCAAACTTAAGGAGGATGCAAAGCAAATATGCACAAACATGGACTCAATGCACAAGATCAGAACCAAAACAAGATGAAGAAGGGCTTAAGAAGCCAACAAAGTGAAGATAATGGACACACAATACCAAACAAACACAATATGGAAGTGAAAGAAGTAAGGAAGAAGTGAAAGCACACTTAAGAAATGAAAGAACACAAAAGAGAAGCAAAACACAAAAAATCCAAAGACACAAACTCTATCCTAGGACCAGGAAGGTACCCATACCCCAAAAGAACCCCAAATGAGAAGAAGAAGTTGTCACAAGTGCCCTTCTAAGCTTATATGAGACCTAATGAACCAAAAGAAGCAAAATGGGACAAGGTGAGAACAAAAATCCACATTAAATCAACCAAGCATCTAAAAATTCCACAAATTAAACCAAAAGATCTTCAAACATGATATATCAATGAGCCAAAAGGATTGGGAAAGATTCAGAAGCAAACTAAATCAAATGGAGGCAAGAACACAAACTAAGGTTAATAACTTCCAACACAAGTCAAAGGACCAAGACCCAAGGAATAAATTTCTAAAAATCAGGGGAAAAAACACACATATTGTCGCTCCCGATAAATGGGACAGGCCCAGATAAAGGTACAGACGCGAACGGTCGGCGAGAGGGACAATGAGGACACACAGCCATGAACTCACTGGAGATGAATAGAGTCGCCAGCTAGGCATTTTTATCCCGGAGGAAAGGTAATGCTGCATAGACCTAGAAAGAGATGGACAAGACGGTTTGCGAACCAGAGAGACTGAGAAAGGGGGTTGGTTACAACCTGGGAAGGTATTAGCACCCAGATTGTCCGTCGTACTCGACGGGATCCACGCTTAAAAGATTTGTGTTTTAAAGGGGTAGTGTCAGTGCAATTTGTGTGTAAAAGAGCTGGAAGACAAAATGTACAGGTGTCAGTGTAAGAGAAATGAAGTGTGATATATACAGTGTCAGTGTAAGGGATAAGAATGAATTGCTCAAGATCATGAGGCTAAAAGAATAATGATGGAAAAAGGGGGAATATACAGAGACTTTTGTTCGATAACTGTTAAGTTATGCCTACGTATCCTCTCGTGCAATGAGGAAGTCAGAACACCGTAGTTCGACCCAAAGAGACTGAAAGGTGAATTGACTTGTGAACTGCTTACTTGTCTATGCTCAAGTGTATGACCTGTCTGGCTCAGGTGCAAACTGTCTTGCATTAGACGGAAGAAGCTAGTTCTCGTTTGTGAGTGAAGGTGATGAGAAAAGAATCCCGAAGGAGACGATTATTGTTTGTTTTTTGTGTTTTCAGTCTTTTATTGTTTTTGGATTTTTGTCATAAGTTAATGAGCTTAAGTCTAAACCAATGGGTTAGTAAACTCATCACATCTTCCCTCTGATTAGAGGTAATGAGAATACCTTAAGTGTGAAGTCAGATTCTCACACTTAATCACCTTTGATGTAGGATTAAGATCATTAACCTACTTGTGATTAATTAGATGTTTTTGGTGTTTTTGTTTAGTGTTGAGTAATGAAGTTAAGCCATAATCAGGGATTGAACAGACTCATTACACCATCCTAATAGAAGGATAATAGATGAGAATGTTTAAGCTGAGGAAAACTCCTCAACTTAATCCATGATTAGGGATTAAACTCATGACAAAACAAGCCTTTGATTAAGTGGATTTTATTTAATGATATGATGATGAAGTGTTTTTTAGGGTTTGTAAGACAACTTGAGGAGGACTTGTCCATTAACACTAGGGTTAGTCCTTCTTAACCAATTAAGGAAGAATTAGAACCCTAATGCAAGGCCCAAGTTACAAGTGTGATGTCTTGATGATTATTAGATGGATTGATTAAAGGAATTAAACACATTGAGGGTTTAACACTTAGGATTAAAGTTATACACTCCATCCTAAGAGAAGGATGCAGGCATAAGCTTAATCACAAAGCCTTAAAGCCTTTAGGGTTTAGTCCCTGATTATGAGATGAGAAGAGAAGACTCAAAGAAGACACAAAGGTAAAACTAAGAGGGGAGGCTAATCAAAACCCTAATCATTGTCATGCTTGGTTGTTCCTAAGGTTTGTGAGGTTTTCAAGAACAATCTTCAATGGAACCACCAGGAAGCAGATGAAAGGATTAAGAGAAGCAAAGTGACTTGCTTCATTCAAGAAGTCAAGTCACTTGAAGAAAGAAAGTGGGAAGAGGAAGAATGAGCAAGCTCAAACTCAAACACAAACAAAAATGCAGCAATGGATGCAAGAGAGATGAAAAGAAAAGTTATGAGAAGTGAAGGCAAATTCACTTCTCAAATCACTTACCACCTGAAAAGGTTAGAAAGGAAATGCAATGCAATGCAAAATGGGATGAGATGACATGATGATAAGCAAAACCAGAAGCATGTTGATGATGACAATGATGCTATGAGATGCTACAAACATGAGGCAGCACATGAAAATGTTCATACAAGTTTATGGATGCATATGAAGCAAGTTAGGAACCATGAACATACATGAAAAGTTATGAAGTGCACATGGCATACAACATGGCAAATACATGATGCAATGGTCAAACATGCTTTCAATATGTCTTATGATGTCAAATGAACCACATGGATGCTTGACATGTCATGGCAAGTCATGCTATGCAAAAGAATGCAAGAGGGATGCAAATGAAAGCCCAAATTAGGGTTTATGAACCAAACATCAAACAAAAACCAAAAACAGAAGCAAACCCTAAGATAAAAAATGGAAAATGCCACTCAAAGGACCCCTCATCCCATACTAAACCACTGCCCAAAGGAGAGGTCTCAACTCTTGACCAATCTTAATTTATGATTTTTTACAAGTTATTAGGGTTTTTAGGGTTTCCAAACAAAAGAAATGCCAAACAAATGAAAAATGCAAGATCAAATCATGGCCATTTAATCTCAAAAACTACATGCTAAACACAATGCAATGCAAGAAGAATCAATGTCCAACTCTTCATAGATAGGCAGAAAAGATTTTTTGAACTTAGGATCAAAATAATGCACAAAAATGATTTTAATTCAAAAGAAAATTCTCAAAAAGCATCAAGATCAAAAAAGAAATTTGGTTTGAAGGTTGGACAATATTTCTAAATGTCTTAGAACATTTCAAGAATTTTTTGGTGATTTTTAAATACTTAAAAGAATTTTTAATAAATTAATTCTCATTAATCAATTAAAAATAATCTTTTAAATATTTAAAAATACTTTTTTAATGCTAAAAATAAAATAAAAAATATTTTTGTGTCATAAAAATTATTAAAACTCATGAGAAAAAGTTTCATAATTTTTAAGCAATTTTTACTATTTTAAATTAAATATGCAACTTAAATGAAAAAGAAAATGAAAATAAATTAAATAAAAGGAAAGTAATCAGAATGGAGGGTTGAGATTGCTTCTGGGCTCAAAGGGGTTGACTGGGCGCGCATCTGGACGGCCCAGGTTCAAACCAGCTTAATCCTGATTAATTAAATAATAATTCATAATTAAATCTTAATGAAATGATCCAGGCCTTCCATTCACGCGCGGGAAACACAATCCAATGGCTCACATTCAAAACTGGTGCCCTAACCCTAATTAGCAATTAATGACTTTCAGGCTGCCGGAGAAGACTTCCGGTCGTCTTCTCCGGCCAGCACCCTCCCTGAGAATCTCCAAAACCCTTAAAACCTAACTAAAACAAAATCTAAAAACATGGAAATGATTCCCACTCACTCACGAACCAAAACCCCCAATCAAAACAAATTTATTCTTCCCTGAACTCATGAATCGAGCAAAACAAATTTTAGGTCACAGAGTTTCAGAGATCAATTAAATCCTCATTTCATCACCATTTCCAA
The DNA here is from genome assembly GCA_963966055.1 of Lathyrus aphaca. Taxonomy (NCBI): domain Eukaryota; kingdom Viridiplantae; phylum Streptophyta; class Magnoliopsida; order Fabales; family Fabaceae; genus Lathyrus; species Lathyrus aphaca. Next base: position 294,702,099 of record OZ014521.1, on the reverse strand, counting down.
AACTAAAAGCATCAGGATATTCAGTGAAGCATGGAGAACAAGTTTAGAACATAAAAAATGATTTCTGGAAAAATATTTCTTGAGCTACCTGAGATTCGAAGCTTTCACTCCAGCAACTTTCAGGCCTCCCCTCCTTGTGAAATCCACTCCACTTGACCCCTTGGTGATGCTTGAATGCTCAGGAGAAATTTATGTTGGCTGGATGAAGAGTTTGAACAGCTTCTGCTCAAGCTCAGTTGAAAATGGCAATGGTGATTCAGGCTGTTTTTGGCAAGGGTGAGGGGTTCTTTGTGGTCCAGATGATGAGTGGAGAAGGTTTGTGGAGTTGGTTTGAGTGTTTGTGGACTGTGGAGTGAGTTTCGAAAGAAACTGCAAGTTGGTGTGAAAATGGTGAAATGGTGTTATGGCTTGTTTCAGGCTTGGTTCTTTGCTGGTTTCTCCTCAATGGAACATGGTAAGATGATTGGTGAAAATGGTTTGGATGTTTTTAGTTTGTGGAGGCAGATTCGAAGAGTTTTGCAAAAATGAGGTGTTTTTGTGTATGTGATGTTGTGTGTTGTTTCAGCCTTGCTTCTTGAGTGTTATGGCCTGCATTTGGATAGTATATTTTAATCCTATAGGTCAGATGATTTGACATGGCCTCTATTGATTGGTAAGTTTGCTTTTGCCAAAAGTCCACTTTTTGTGTAAGAGAGGTATGGCTCGGTTCTAGGCTAGTACAAAGCATGGGCTGGCGCAGCAAGGGTGAGGGCAAGGGCTAGCAAAGCTCAGCATCCAATGTGGCAAGTAGTAGGGAGTGTGATCATGAGTTTTGCAAGTTGGTGCAACTTTGGTTCACATGTGACTTTCTCATTCCACAAGCCATGAAACATGAGCATTCTTGGTTCAATTCTGACTTTTAGAGTTTATGTGATGTTTGTGTCATGGTTTGATGTCAACTAGAGGTTACAAAAAGCCTTGGTTCATGATTTTGCAAAATTCATATTTGAAGCATGTCTTGAAAATCAATGATTTTTGCCAACTTTGTCACACCATAACTTTTGATCCAAGAAGAATTTGATCATGTTCTTGTACTTTTTGGAAATGGAAAAATGTATTCTACAACTTTCATGACCAAAGTTTTTCCATTTGAAGCATTTTTGGATCAAGAATCAAGGCTTGAAAAATGACCTAAAATGGAGCATTCTTGAAAAGTCAACTATGCCCAAAAAAGTCAACATTTGCAAAAACTCCAAATTCTTGATTTTTGTGGACTTCAACCTTCTTCCATGATCAAATAAAGATCATATACACTCAAAATGATGAAGACCACCCATTGGTTGGGTCATTGGGGGCCTCAGATGCCCTAATTTTGCACTGACTTGTCCAAAAAGTCAACCCTTGATCAGATGACTTCCCCATGGAATTTCTTCATGAAAATTGATATGCATACTCCCTATACCATATAGAGACCAATGGAAACAAGAATGACCAAAAAAAATTGGGGTTATGGCCTCTGAAACCAAAACCCTAATTTTAGGTCAACTGTGCAGTCAAACTCGGCTCTGCATCCCTTCCAAACCCAGTTCTTGTGATTCTTTGGCACTCTTGACTTTGAGAGGGTATAATATGATGATTGAACCCACATAGATCCCTTTGAAGTGATTGGTAGCCTTTGGAGTGGCTCAAGAGGCTCTTGGATTGCTCAGATCACAAACCCTAGGTGCAGATGGCTTAGAAACTATGCAGGGAATCAAAAATGAGGTGTGAGGTGATATGATTGTGTTTATGCATATGAGAATGATCACAAGCCATGGTGTGAATGGGTGAGGGCAAATTTGGGGTGTTTACAGCTGCCCCTATTCAAACATGAGTTAACTGTGCAGGTTGTAAGCAACGGCTTAACAGGCAAACAAGATAACTTGTGGTTGAATACCAAAGACAGTCCAAAATTTGCACTCACAGAATGAAGAAGAAAAGGGATATAAATTGTAAAAGGAAAATAAAGTATATTGTAAAGTGTGGGCGACGGAGGACGACCGTCGAGCAGAGGACGACTGCTGGGTAAATAGCAATGACGGGGACGGCCGACATGCTGGGAATAAAAGGCAAAGCCAAGACGGGGACGGCCGACTAGCTGGAAAAAAGAAATTATGATGGGGACGGCCATCAAGATAAAGCTGTAAAATTCTCTGGGAACTAACGAAACATGACGGGGACGGCCATCAAGTTCATAAAGCAAAGTAACCGACGATGGGGACGGCCATCGGGCTAAAAGAAAAGGAAAAGGGACTATGACGGGGACGGTCGTCAGGTTAAAGAATAAATGGAATAAACAGATGATGGGGTACGGCCACCAAAAGTGAAGGACGATCACCTAGCAGGGGACGGCTGCTCTGTTGGGGAATAAAAGAATTATGATGGGGACGACCATCAAAGGTGGAGGACGACCACCTGGCAGGGTACGGCTGCCGAAAATATCAACGATGGGGACGGCCATCGGATGAGCATGATGGGGGACGACCACCAAGAGGTGGAGGACGACCACCTAGCAGGGGACGGCTGCTCTCAGGGTTTATCATGACATAGGACGAATGTCAGATAACCAAAATCAACAATGGGGACGGCCATTGGATAAAATGATGAAGGACGATCATCAAGAGGTGGAGGACGACCACCTAGCAGGGGACGGCTGCTGAAAATATCAACGATGGGGACGGCCATCGGATGAGCATGATGGGGGACGACCACCAAGAGGTGGAGGACGACCACCTAGCAGGGGACGGCTGCTCTCAGGGTTTATCGTGACACAGGACTGTCAGATAAAAAAGGAATATTTGCTTTGTTGGCGATCTACTGGGGAGTAGTAAACACGGGCGAGTGTTTATATCCAAGAAACAAAAGGTATAAGTGTTTAGATGTTGTGTATAGATTAAAGATGCGGACGAGCATCCCTAAGACTATGATACGGACGAGTATCAGGTAGAAACAAACTGACACATGTTCAGAGATGATGATACGGACGAGTATCAACGGATTAACAAAGAACACGGACGAGTATCGAATCTGAAAGGACCCTTCTGGGGAATAGTAGACACAGACGAGTATCTATATTCAAGAAGACACAAGTGTTTGACACGGTGTATGGATTAAAGATGCGGACGAACATCCTTAAGACTATGATACGGACGAGTATCATGTAGAAACAAACACTAGACGCAATGTTCTGAGATGATGGTACGGACGAGCACCAACTGGTTAACAGAGAACATGGACCAATGTTGAATCTGTGGGGATATAAACGGTGTATATGAGATACGGACGAGTATCTGTATAAGTAAAATACGTATGAGTGGTGTATAGATGGGTGTTTATCTGCTGGGGATGGTGACACGGACGAGTGTCGAAAGGAGAGGAGTATAGTATTTAACAAGTATATTGGTTGTAAAAGTGTAAGTGACTACGCTGGGGATGTGACACGGACGGGCGTCGAGAAGGTGTATATACAAGTATATGTGAGTGCAAAAATGATGTCTTTGGCTTTCTGCTGGGAGTTATGACACGGACGGGTGCCAGAAAGTATCTGTAATACGGGTGATCTTGTTTGTAAAGAGTGTTCAGGTGACTTACTGGGGAGTGATGACACTGACGGGTGTCAAAAGGTGTATATACTGGTGTTTGTGATTTGTGAGGCAACTGCTTTTGCTGGGGACTCCGGGGGATTTTTGGGGAAAGTATTCCGTATTCTGATGAATGGTTATTTTTCACAGGTGTTTGATTCTTATCATGGCTTATGATTATGCTATATGTTTGATTTTTGCCGTAATGCTCCGTACTAGACGGAATGCTACGCTTTGTAGGTGAATATGATGCAAATGCTATGATTGTGCAAAGATGCCAAACCGGGATTTGGATCCCGTTGCTGCGAAGTTCTTCGGCCGATCTGCTTGGAATGTACATCCCAGCTGGGGACGAGATCATTGATAGATCTGATGACGTATCTGCTTGGGGATATAAGTCACTGATTGACATATCCTTGTAATATAGGACCCAGCTGGGGTTTGTAGAAGCCTTCTGTACTCTGTTGTGACTTCTTCGTGCGTTGCTCTTCTGGATAGAGGCTGGAGCTCTGTGGGGGGATGATTCCCTGACTTTGCATCCTGCTGAGGAAGAATGATTGGTACCACGGCTGGGGAATGTTGTTGGTAACTCAGCTGGGGAGAGAGCACTTTGAGTGCTAGGACTGTTTGTTGGTTTGCCAGCTTGCTGATATGTAACTTGCATGCCCCAAGTCGCGTCCGGGATACCTGCAATCCTGCGAAGATAAGGAAACGCACAAATGGTCCCGAGGTATCCTCTACTGGATTCCGTCATAGGAGTTAAGTACTTTCGAGAGCAATTACATTCCCTGCAAGCATGTGTTTTTATTTTCTTAGAGAAGAACATCCGTACTCATGCAATTAATTTTTAAGAGACATCAGACATTTTTGCAAATAAAAAATGTACAAGACGAAACATGACTGAAAAATCTGATTTTATTAGTTCATGTGCCCTGAATTGGCAAGATACAGTCAAAGAAACATATCTCCTGAAATGAGGAGATTGTTACAAATTGAGAAACAAAGTGCTGGCAGTGTTGACGACGCTTTCAAGGAGCTTCCTCTTCTGCTATGACTCGTATGACAATGACGTTCTTCTCGTCCTGCTTTCTGAAGAAGGCTGATTCTGATTGAAGCTTGATCCTTTAGAGCTTACCGAGTTGTAGATAATACAGACGAATTCAGAATGCAGTTGTTCGCTTATTCCCTTATTTTGCATGGATCGCCCTTTCGGGTTTTCAATCCATCGGGATACCCATTTTTGCCTGAGCTGTCCAATGCGGCTTTTCAACTCAGCGGGTGTACGTTTTTTTTATTTCTTTTCCTTATTTTTGCCCGAGTCTTTTATTCTGTTTTTGACTCGCCGGGATGCCCTATTTTTGCCTGGACTTACATTCTGTTTTTATGTCCAGCGGGTCATTTTATGCGAAGTATTTTTTAACTGCATCTGAATTCACAGGGGATGGGAAATCTTCACCATCCATGGTGCTGAGCATCAGTGCTCCACCAGAGAAAACTTTCTTTACCACAAATGGTCCTTCATAATTTGGAGTCCATTTGCCCCTGTGGTCTGTATGAGGAGGAAGGATCCTTTTCAACACAAGATCTCCCACTTGGTACTCTCGGTGCCTGACTTTCTGATCGAAGGCTTTCTTCATCCTCTTCTGATATAACTGCCCATGACAGATTGCAGCCAATCTTTTCTCTTCGATCAGGCTCAGTTGTTCGTATCGGGACCTAACCCATTCTGCTTCGTTCAGTTTAACATCCATTAATACCCGCAGAGAGGGTAATTCAACTTCAACTGGTAGGACTGCTTCCATACCATACACAAGTTGATACGGTGTTGCCCCAGTGGATGTTCTGATTGACGTGCGGTACCCATGCAAAGCAAATGGTAGCATCTCATGCCAGTCTTTGTAGGTGACTACCATCTTCTGCACAATCTTCTTGATATTCTTATTTGCCGCCTCAACAGCGCCATTCATCTTCGGCCTGTAAGGAGAAGAATTGTGATGTTGGATTTTGAAGTCCCGGCATAGTTCTGCCATCATTTTGTTGTTTAGATTGGAACCATTATCAGTAATGATTCGCTCGGGCACTTCATACCGACAGATGATATCTCTTTTCAGAAATCTGGCTACCACTTGTCTTGTAACATTTGCATAAGACGCTGCTTCGACCCACTTGGTGAAATAGTCAATGGCGACCAGGATGAATCTGTGGCCATTTGAAGCAGTTGGCTCAATCTTGCCAATCATGTCAATGCCCCACATAGCAAAGGGCCAGGGTGAAGACATTATATTCAAAGGATTGGGAGGCACATGCATTTTATCTGCATAGATCTGGCATTTGTGGCATTTCCTAGCATAGGCACAACAGTCTGCATCCATTGTGATCCAATAATAGCCTGATCTCAACAACTTCTTAGCCATGGCATGTCCTCCAGCATGGGTACCAAAGGATCCTTCGTGCACTTCATGCATCAACAAATCTGCTTCCGTCTTATCAACACATCTGAGGAGTACCATATCAAAGTTCCTTTTGTATAAAGACCCATCAGTGTTCAGAAAGAAACTACCAGCAAGCCTCCTCAAAGTCTTCTTATCATTTGAAGATGCCCCAGGTGGGTATGTTTGATCCTCCAAGAAGCACTTAATGTCATGGAACCAAGGCTTGTCATCTTTGACAACATCTGCTGCAAATACATATGCTGGTTTATCGAGTCTGGACACTGAAATCTGAGGTACAAAGTTAGCAGCTTGAACTTTGATCATGGATGAAATGGTAGCAAGGGCATCTGCAAACTGATTCTCATCCCGAGGGATATACTCAAGCTTGACTGTGGTGAAGAAAGTCAGTAACCTCCTTGTATAATCCCTGTAAGGTATCAGATGATCCTGATGGGTGTACCATTTGCCGTTGGTTTGATTGACTACCAAAGCTGAATCTCCGAATACGGTCAAAGTCTTGATCCTGAGGTCAATGGCTTCCTCAAGACCCATAATGCAAGCTTCGTATTCAGCTTCGTTATTAGTGCAGTTGAAAGTGAGTTTCGCCGAGAAAGGCATGTGAACTCCTTTTGGTGAAATGAGTACTGCACCAACACCATGACCATTCATGTTAACAGCCCCGTCAAACATCATAGTCCATTCTTCTTCCGGGTCAGGCCCTTCAGTGTGAATAGGCTCTTCATGATCTTTTGTTTTTATGAACATGATGTCTTCATCAGGAAAGTCAAACCTCATAGGCTGGTAGTCATCAATGGGTTGCTCAGCAAGATATTCAGATAGTACACTGCCCTTGATGGCTTTCTGAGACGTGTACTGGATGTCATATTCTGTGAGAATCATTTGCCATCTTGCAACCCGTCCGGTAAGAGCTGGCTTCTCGAAAATGTACTTAACTGGGTCCATCTTGGATATCAATAAAGTAGTGTGGGTCAACATATACTGCCTTAGTCGGCGAGCAGCCCACGCTAAAGCACAGCAAGTTTTCTCGAGCAGTGAATAACGTTGTTCACAGTCGGTAAACTTTTTGCTTAGGTAGTATATTGCATACTCTTTTCGACCAGACTCGTCATGCTGGCCCAACACACACCCCATCGATTCTTCTAATACTGTCAGGTACATTATCAGAGGTCTTCCTTCAACTGGAGGCATAAGGATTGGAGGTTCTTGTAAGTATTCTTTGATCTTGTCAAATGCCCTTTGGCAGTCTTCGTTCCACCTGACCGTCTGTTCTTTCCTCAGTAGTTTGAACAAGGGTTCACAAGTTGCTGTAAGGTGAGATATGAACCGCGAGATGTAGTTCAATCGACCTAAGAACCCTCAAACTTCTTTCTCAGTTTTCGGTGCAGGCATCTTTTGGATGGCTTTGACTTTATCAGGGTCAACTTCAATCCCTTTCTCGCTTACGATAAAACCCAGCAGCTTACCGGATCGCACCCCGAATGTGCATTTGTTGGGGTTCAACTTCAGTTGGTACTTCCTCAGACGCTTGAACAGCTTCAGTAGATTAACCAGGTGGTCTTCTTCAGTAAGGGACTTGGCAATCATGTCATCCACATAACATTCTATTTCTTTATGAATCATATCGTGGAATAATGTCACCATAGCCCGTTGATATGTCGCACCAGCATTCTTGAGCCCAAATGGCATTACCTTGTAGCAGAACGTGCCCCAAGGTGTGATGAATGTTGTCTTCTCCATGTCTTCAGGTGACATTTTGATCTGATTATATCCTGAAAATCCATCCATGAAGGAGAATACCGAGAACTGAGCCGTGTTATCCACCAATACATCAATGTGAGGTAAAGGGAAATCATCTTTCGGGCTGGCTCTGTTCAGATCCCGGTAGTCAACACACATCCTTACTTTGCCGTCTTTCTTAGGCACAGGTACTATATTAGCAACCCACGGTGGATAACTAGTTACAGCAAGGAACCCGGCGTCCCATTGCTTCTGTACCTCCTCCTTGATTTTCATAGCCATGTCGGGACGAGTTCGGCGCAGTTTCTGTTTGACCGGCGGGCATTCTTCCCTCAAAGGCAGCTTGTGCACAACAATGTCGGTGTCCAACCCTGGCATATCTTGATAAGACCAAGCAAACACGTCCACATATTCTCGAAGCAGATCAATCAGTTGTCTCTTCACTGAGTCTTGCAGGCAGGCCCCGATTTTAACCTCTTTCACGTCTTCATCTGTACCAAGATTAATCACTTCAACCTCCTCCTGGTGAGGAGTAATAACCTTCTCCTCTTGTCTCAACAATCTGGCTAGCTCTTCAGGAAGCTCAAATTCTTCTTCAACCCCTTCATCAGCTTGATTGATTGGATTGTCAAAGTCATACGAAGTCATAGCCGTGTTGTTGTCGGTGCTGTCTGGAAGGCACACTCTGCAAGGGTTCAGTTGGTTCATTTTAGTGATTTGATTTTAATCTTATTTTAGAAAAGTGAAATAAAGTCGTCATTTTGAAAACACTGCCATTTATTTTTTGTACAAAAAGAAAAATGGAAAAACAGTGAACGGAAAAGAAAAAAAGAAAAAAAGACTCATTTGCAAAAAGATGTCTGATATTTCATTGATTAATCTTGTTGCACAAAAAGTACAGATGGCCCTGATTACAAAATGAGTCTTGTCATCTTGGGCAAGATGCAAGACTTTGATGCATGCTATAAAAATACAGGAAATAATAATTACTCTGCATGAGTAACCCTTATAATTTCCTGGGAAGACCAGTTCGAGATACTGTTCCCCGGGATCTTTGGACGAATCCAATTCTCCAGATTGCGCTCCTCTTCCAGCTCGTCTTCCAGACAGTTGATAGCATCAGGGGTAAGCATCCCCCCACTCACAAAATTGGGCTCTTTCGCAGCCGCCGCTTGACCTTGTTGAGTTGGTTTGTAACCCAACCCAAATCTGTCTTCTTTCTTTTCCACCGGTAGCAATTTGCCCCAGCCTTGGGCGTTTCCTCCCTCAACAACCTTCCGGGCTTGTTGGTATGATGATATTGAAGTACCAGGTACAGCAGATGTTTCATTCACATTCAAAGCTTCAAACCCCTGGCTCATCGTTTCATGGATCTCCCCATCCATCTCAATGTACTTATAGGTAGCCAGGTGGCTGACAAAAATATCCTCCTCTTCGCAGATTGTAACGATTTGACCTTCCCACTCATATTTTAACTTCTGGTGAAGGGTAGAGGTCACGGCGCCAGCAGCGTGAATCCATGGCCTACCCAACAAACAGCTGTAGGCAGGCTGAATGTCCATCACATAGAAGATAGTTTTAAAGGTCTGCGGGCCAATCGTTATGGGCAACTCAATCTCTCCCAGAACCGATCTCTTTGAACCATCAAAGGCTCTTACCACCAGGTTGCTGGGTCTCAACGCCAATCCGTCATACTCTAGCTTCACTAGAGCCTTTTTAGGTAGGACATTAAGGGATGACCCCGTGTCTACCAGCACATGGGAAAGGACAGCACCTTTGCATTCCATGGTTATGTGCAAGGCTTTGTTTTGGTTGCAGCCTTCCGTTGTCAAATCAGTATTGGTGAACCCTAGTCCGTGACTAGCATTAACATTTCCAACTACAGCTTCCAGCTGATTGACAGTGATCTCTTCAGGCACGTAAGCTGCGTGCAGAACTTTGAGTAGTGCACTCCTATGGGCTTCGGAGCACATAAGCAATGATAGGATTGAGATCTTGGAAGGCTTCTGATGAAGCTGATCCACTACTTTATAATCACTCTTTTTGATGATTCGCATGAACTCATCAACCTCTTGATCGAATGGTGTCTTCAAAGCTTCCTTAACAGTTTGATCTTCCTGCACCGGGCTCTTCCCTTTTGCCTTGGCAGCAGCTTCTGCTTCGGCAGTGGGTCTCTGAATTTGTGGAGCGAAAAGACGTCCGCTTCGAGTGAAGCCTCCGCCTCCTCCCACATTGTCTATTTGTGGTGCAGGGGTTGATGATTCAAAAGTAATTCTTTGTCCTTCGCAGTACAGGTCAGAGCCGTAATGCCACGGGATGGCATTGCTGCTTTCATAAGGTACTGGTCCAGGTACCGTGATAGTGACTGGACTGACTGCAGCTGCGGAAGGAATTGCGATAGTCTGTGGATCATAATAAATTGTGATCGGTGCCCTGATGGGAGCAGCACTTTCTGAGTTGTAGGCAGAGTTGTTTTCAGGATCATAAAATATCGTGACAGTTGAGACATATTCATGATTTGTTGCTGGTGTTGTAGGAGACATTGGTGGAAGGATGGATGTTGTTGTTGTAGGAGTTTCAAAATGGAGTGGTGCTGGAGTTGTAGAAGAAAAATTTGTTGATAACTGATCAGTTGAGATAATAGATGAAGTACTTGTTGATGAAGCCGAAGAATTGTCAGGAACAATGGTTGCTGCAGTTGTAGAAGGTTCTGAAACCGTTGCTGATGAGATTGCTGGATTTGTTGGAAATGATGTGGTGATCTGAAGTTGGCCACTCTGAATAAGACCATCTATGCCATTCCTTAAATTATCGCACCCATTTACTGAGATGTTGCAGTAAGCACAGCCTAACTCACACCCCGGGAACATTTGACATTCCAAGAGCTGAGCTTTGATTTCCACCAACGGTGTCCTGATCTGGCCCACACTGGTTATTAAATAAGACGGCTTGTCTTCTTCAATAGCGTTAATCCTGGGACCACCGTGGTTTGGCATCGGGTTCTTATTGACATTGGGTGGTGGTGCGAAATTCAGAGCTTTTGAGTCTACCAGGTCTTGTACCTTCATATGCAGAGCTCTACACTTCTCTGTACTGTGGCCAGGTGCGTTTGAATGGAAGGCACACCTAGCGTTGGAGTCATAATTCCTGGGTAGACTGTTGGGATCTGGAGGTGCCAGCGTCCTTAGCTCAACTAGGTTGAGTTTCAGGAGCTGTGGCAGCAGGGTAGCATATGGCATAGGGATCGGATCGATCACCCTGTTAGCTTGAAATGGCCTCTGCTGAAATGGCCTTTGTTGACTGTTGTTGTTGTTGGTATTGCTGTTGTTGTAATTCTTTGGAGGATACTGAGATTACTGGTGGTACTGAGGTTGTTGCTGGTAGTTTTGCTGCGGAGGTTGATAAACCGGCTGAGGATGTGCTGGAGCAGGAATGGTGACTGCTGCTATTGACCTGGGAACATATTGGGGCCTGCCCCTGTTGGTGTGGATGGCATTGGTCTCGCCAGTTCTTCTTGGGCCTGCAAAAGGCTTTCTTGCACTACTGGACGAGCTGGCACCATTGTCGGAAATCTTACCCATTTTTAACAAGCTCTCAATTCTCTCCCCAGCTATGACAACATCCGCAAAGCTAGTGGAAGAGAAAGCAGCCAGCCTGTCAATATAAGTCCCCTGAAGGGTGTTCATGAACATATCTGCCATTTCCCTTTCAGACATAGGTGGCTGAACAGCAGCAGCCAGTTGCCTCCATCTCTGGGCATATTCTCGGAAACTTTCCCTTGACGACTGTGACATTCCCATTAGGAGGGTCCTGTTGGGTGCCATGTCTAAGTTATACTGATACTGTCTGATGAAGGCCTCTGCCAGGTCCTTCCAGCATCTAATAGTTGCCCTTGTCAAGTGAGAGTACCATTCTCTTGAAGCCCCTGTCAAGCTGTCTTCGAAATAGAACATCCAGAGCTTCTCATCCATAGTATAGGCCTTCAGCCTTCCCAGAAATGATTGTAAATGAGTCCGGGGGCACGAAGTCCCGTTGTATTTTTCAAAACAAGGAGGCTTGAACTTATGGGGGATTCTGACCCCGTCTACCAAGCCCATATCCATGACGTCGAATCCCAAAGAGTTTTTAGATTCTAAGGACCTCAACTTCTCAGCTATCTCATCCAACCTCCTATCATAAGCTTCTTCCCCAGCACCCATTACTGTGAACTGGTCCTCCTGAGGATCTTCTTGTAGTACCCTGGCTGCAGTGGCAGTCCCTTGAACATTTGCAGGGATGTTGACCTCAGGATGGAGGTGTGGGCCAAACACAGGGGGGTTAACATGAGGTTGGACCCTTTCATTGTTGCTGGTGCCGGCAGTCCCTATATGTGGATCCTCTTGATTCTGCCTTTCCACCATGGCCCTCAATCTTTCCTGGCTCTGAGCCATGTTGTTCATAACTTCCATAAACTGAGTCATCTGCGTTCTCATCTCCAATCTTTCGTTTGCCATTTGATTTCTAACCTCTGCAAGGTCCTGCTGTACCTGATTCATTTGAATGCCCGGAAGGTTGTTTCGGGTTGGATAACGGTGCAGACGGTTGAGGGGAAATACCCGGCGCCTAGCAATAGTTCCTGAGCATCACAACAGAGTTAGTAGCAATAAACAAAAACCTACAAAACAAACAAAGGGTTAGCATGCAATGCAGTTAAGCTTATTTGTTCTCAAGGTATCCGGTTTGGCATTCAGTTTTGACCCTTCCAGACCCTTGAAGATGTTGTTGTTGTTGCTTGAAGAAAACTCAGATGAAGCAAACTAACACAAATATATTACAGAAGGTGAAATAATACAACTTGTTCATTTTACAACACAAGCCCTCTAAGGGGTCAAAATACATCACAAGAAAATAAAAGTACATGGAAAGAAAGCAACAACAAACAAATGATCAAACACCAAGACCAAACTCATCCCCACGAACTTCCTTGAGAAGTGCTTCGGTCACAGGATCAGCCGGACGCTCCGTGAGATTCCTGATGAGGAGATTCCGGGTTGTAACAGCTGCTGTTAGCTTCTTGTGTTGATTTTGGTCCTTTGACCTCTTCACTCCTGCTTTGATCTTCAGCTCTGATATCTCCCTCTGGGCTGCTGCCAGGGCTTCTTGCTGCTCTTTTGCATTAGCTTCCAGTTGCTCCATCTTGTCTTGAACCCTCTTGTCTTCTAGAGTTCGAGCTTCGGTGATCCTGACCCACCGAGCTTGACTCTCCTTCAAATACAAGTCTGTTCTTGCTCTCTGGAACTGGGCTTCTTTGCAAGCATTCTTCAGAATTTGTTCTCCAGCTTTAGACTTTTTGATATAATCCCCAGACTTCTCAATCTTAGTTAGATGCTCCACTCTCAACTTCTCCAACCTCTCAATCTCCCTCATACCCTCACTCCTCTCCCGGAGGGTCTTCTGCAAAGCCTGGGTTAACTTCTCATTTCTTTCCTTCAAACTCTCATACTCCTCCAAACTGATAGTGGCAGGGGGTGGTGCTGAAGATGACTCAGGCATGTCTTCTATGGTAAAGGGCATCCCAGAGAATTGAGCCCTGGCACGAGACCACTCATAATATTGTGCTGATGCCACATTATTGCACTTCCCCAGAATGGTTACTCCCTTGGTTTGAACATTATCCCAGGCCCAGGCAGCCTGCCTAACAACAGTCAAATTAATCTTGTTCTCACAATAAAGAGTCTCCACCAAGTCTTGTGCCTTAGGAGTGTGGACCAGTGCATAGCCCATTTGCCTTCTGAATAGCAGAGGGTTGTAATTAATACTACCCTTAACTCCTATTAGGGGCACATTGGGAAAATGCCCACAGCTGGTGATGATATCCCTGCCCTTGGTGCTTTGGGTGCACCATCTGATATTGGGTGAAGTTAGAGCAGTGAGTCTCTTAGCCCAGTTGCTCTGCTGATGAGGGTTCAAAAATGCATCTGTCCTGGGTAGGTGCCTGAGAAGCCAAGTGTGGAACAATGGAGCACAACACCTCACTAACCTTCCCCTCTGCTTTTCATTCCTCTGATGCACTGAATAGTAGAGATCCCCCAATAAAGTGGGCACTGGGTTCTTTAAGATGAACAGATGGATTGCATTCTTGCTAATGAATCGAGGCTCATCTGCAAACAACACAATTCCATATATACTCAAAGCCAACAAGGCACAAACAGCCTTCCACTCTCCTAAAGAAGCTTTCAGGGTAGCTTGAGAAATCAGGAAATCCAGATGGAAGCCAGGGATTCCAGCTTTAGAAGTCATATGCTGCTCAATCAGGACAGGTTCCAAATGCAGAGCCTTTGCTACTTCTCCATTACCAGGAAAGATCATCTCAGGGTTGAAAAGGATTCCACCCCTGATAGGCAAACCAACCAATGATGAGTATTCTTCCAATAGAGGGCCCAACTGAAAGTCTTGGAAAGTGAAACATCTCAATGGGGGATCATAAAACTGAATGCAAGTGTGGATCAGGCTTCTCTGTGAAGGGTCCAGATCCATAACCATATCAAGTATATCTCCATAGCTTTCCCTGAACAATGGTATGTGATCTGGAGTGATCAGGGTTTGAATCCTCCTGATGTCTGATAACTCTGGCTGGAAGAAGTGATAGGTGATATTGCTCTTTTTAGGGGCCATGATGCTGAAGACTGAGTAGAGATAGGTGCTGATGATAATACTGAAGAAGGGGCCACTGATTGGCTGGTGCAGGTGATAGCTGAAGCAGATAGCTAAACTGAAGCAGGTGCTGATGAAGATAGGTCAATACTGAAGATGGGGTCAAAACTAGCCAAAAGTGAAGATGGATACCCTGAAACACAAATAAGCAAATGTCAATATGATGCAATGATTTATGTATGCAAATGATATGCAAGGGTTTGTGACTGAGCTGGATCTGATCAAAATGCCCTGATATAGGTCCAAGTGTATTCAAGAATTCCAGATGGAGGTCTATAAATCCAGTAACCAAGGTGGGGGACTCAAATAAAGAGCCACATGTCCAGGGTTTTAGAATCACAAGAACTGTCCCAAAATGAAGTACTCTTAACAAACAAAGTAACAAGGTATTCTGAGGCCAAGGTTCCTGCAAACCTGTAAACAGCCCAACCCCCCTCACAGGTGATGTTCTAAAACAAGGATCCTCAGACTCGGATCAGTTATGAGAAGTGTAAACACTTCCAACCCGGAGGTACAGTGTTTACAATAACCATAAAAGTTCCTCCTCTAATTCGCCTCAGTTTCTGAAGGTCAAAACTAAAGGTCATCCAGACTTAGCAGGCTTCCCAGATAGCCCTAGCATTGCAGGAAATCTGCAACACAGAGTTCTCAAGAAGAAACCCATATCTGAACCGTGTTTCATATTCCCGCACCAGACCGAAATGGAATGGGAAAGAATATGATTCACTCTAGCCTAGGTGTCACTCAGGTCCCAGGTATAGGACCTTAACTCTCAATGGAACACCCACCCGCCAAAGCAAACAACAGATCCAGCCAGCTGCACAGTATGACAATATGATATAATGCAAAAGCAATAAAGAAAGCAGTAAAGCAAACTGTACATAAAGCAAAATAAGTACAAATATACAAGCACAAATAAGCACATAACACCCCAGTAAACACAAATCAATCAAGCGCTAGGAGGAACCCACAAAAAGAACCAGAAGCCCTGGTTGCAGTATAAGGTTCCCCAGCAGAGTCGCCAAGCTGTCGTTCCCGATAAATGGGACAGGCCCAGATAAAGGTACAGACGCGAACGGTCGGCGAGAGGGACAATGAGGACACACAGCCGTGAACTCACTGGAGATGAATAGAGTCGCCAGCTAGGCATTTTTATCCCGGAGGAAAGGTAATGCTGCATAGACCTAGAAAGAGATGGACAAGACGGTTTGCGAACCAGAGAGACTGAGAAAGGGGGTTGGTTACAACCTGGGAAGGTATTAGCACCCAGATTGTCCGTCGTACTCGACGGGATCCACGCTTAAAAGATTTGTGTTTTAAAGGGGTAGTGTCAGTGCAATTTGTGTGTAAAAGAGCTGGAAGACAAAATGTACAGGTGTCAGTGTAAGAGAAATGAAGTGTGATATATACAGTGTCAGTGTAAGGGATAAGAATGAATTGCTCAAGATCATGAGGCTAAAAGAATAATGCTGGAAAGAGGGGGAATATTCAGAGACTTTTGTTCTATAACTGTTAAGTTATGCCTACGTATCCTCTCGTGCAATGAGGAAGTCAGAACACCGTAGTTCGACCCAAAGAGACTGAAAGGTGAATTGACTTGTGAACTGCTTACTTGTCTATGCTCAAGTGTATGACCTGTCTGGCTCAGGTGCAAACTGTCTTGCATTAGACGGAAGAAGCTAGTTCTCGTTTGTGAGTGAAGGTGATGAGAAAAGAATCCCGAAGGAGACGATTATTGTTTGTTTTTTGTGTTTTCAGTCTTTTATTGTTTTTGGATTTTTGTCATAAGTTAATGAGCTTAAGTCTAAACCAATGGGTTAGTAAACTCATCACATCTTCCCTCTGATTAGGGGTAATGAGAATACCTTAAGTGTGAAGTCAGATTCTCACACTTAATCACCTTTGATGTAGGATTAAGATCATTAACCTACTTGTGATTAATTAGATGTTTTTGGTGTTTTTGTTTAGTGTTGAGTAATGAAGTTAAGCCATAATCAGGGATTGAACAGACTCATTACACCATCCTAATAGAAGGATAATAGATGAGAATGTTTAAGCTGAGGAAAACTCCTCAACTTAATCCATGATTAGGGATTAAACTCATGACAAAACAAGCCTTTGATTAAGTGGATTTTATTTAATGATATGATGATGAAGTGTTTTTTAGGGTTTGTAAGACAACTTGAGGAGGACTTGTCCATTAACACTAGGGTTAGTCCTTCTTAACCAATTAAGGAAGAATTAGAACCCTAATGCAAGGCCCAAGTTACAAGTGTGATGTCTTGATGATTATTAGATGGATTGATTAAAGGAATTAAACACATTGAGGGTTTAACACTTAGGATTAAAGTTATACACTCCATCCTAAGAGAAGGATGCAGGCATAAGCTTAATCACAAAGCCTTAAAGCCTTTAGGGTTTAGTCCCTGATTATGAGATGAGAAGAGAAGACTCAAAGAAGACACAAAGGTAAAACTAAGAGGGGAGGCTAATCAAAACCCTAATCATTGTCATGCTTGGTTGTTCCTAAGGTTTGTGAGGTTTTCAAGAACAATCTTCAATGGAACCACCAGGAAGCAGATGAAAGGATTAAGAGAAGCAAAGTGACTTGCTTCATTCAAGAAGTCAAGTCACTTGAAGAAAGAAAGTGGGAAGAGGAAGAATGAGCAAGCTCAAACTCAAACACAAACAAAAATGCAGCAATGGATGCAAGAGAGATGAAAAGAAAAGTTATGAGAAGTGAAGGCAAATTCACTTCTCAAATCACTTACCACCTGAAAAGGTTAGAAAGGAAATGCAATGCAATGCAAAATGGGATGAGATGACATGATGATAAGCAAAAACAGAAGCATGTTGATGATGACAATGATGCTATGAGATGCTACAAACATGAGGCAGCACATGAAAATGTTCATACAAGTTTATGGATGCATATGAAGCAAGTTAGGAACCATGAACATACATGAAAAGTTATGAAGTGCACATGGCATACAACATGGAAAATACATGATGCAATGGTCAAACATGCTTTCAATATGTCTTATGATGTCAAATGAACCACATGGATGCTTGACATGTCATGGCAAGTCATGCTATGCAAAAGAATGCAAGAGGGATGCAAATGAAAGCCCAAATTAGGGTTTATGAACCAAACATCAAACAAAAACCAAAAACAGAAGCAAACCCTAAGATAAAAAATGGAAAATGCCACTCAAAGGACCCCTCATCCCATACTAAACCACTGCCCAAAGGAGAGGTCTCAACTCTTGACCAATCTTAAGTTATGATTTTTTACAAGTTATTAGGGTTTTTAGGGTTTCCAAACAAAAGAAATGCCAAACAAATGAAAAATGCAAGATCAAATCATGGCCATTTAATCTCAAAAACTACATGCTAAACACAATGCAATGCAAGAAGAATCAATGTCCAACTCTTCATAGATAGGCAGAAAAGATTTTTTGAACTTAGGATCAAAATAATGCACAAAAATGATTTTAATTCAAAAGAAAATTCTCAAAAAGCATCAAGATCAAAAAAGAAATTTGGTTTGAAGGTTGGACAATGTTTATAAATGTCTTAGAACATTTCAAGAATTTTTTGGTGATTTTTAAATACTTAAAAGTATTTTTAATAAATTAATTCTCATTAATCAATTAAAAATAATCTTTTAAATATTTAAAAATACTTTTTTAATGCTAAAAATAAAATAAAAAATATTTTTGTGTCATAAAAATTATTAAAACTCATGAGAAAAAGTTTCATAATTTTTAAGCAATTTTTACTATTTTAAATTAAATATGCAACTTAAATGAAAAAGAAAATGAAAATAAATTAAATAAAAGGAAAGTAATCAGAATGGAGGGTTGAGATTGCTTCTGGGCTCAAAGGGGTTGACTGGGCGCGCATCTGGACGGCCCAGGTTCAAACCAGCTTAATCCTGATTAATTAAATAATAATTCATAATTAAATCTTAATGAAATGATCCAGGCCTTCCATTCACGCGCGGGAAACACAATCCAATGGCTCACATTCAAAACTGGTGCCCTAACCCTAATTAGCAGTTAATGACTTTCAGGCTGCCGGAGAAGACTTCCGGTCGTCTTCTCCGGCCAGCACCCTCCCTGAGAATCTCCAAAACCCTTAAATCCTAACTAAAACAAAATCTAAAAACATGGAAATGATTCCCACTCACTCACGAACCAAAACCCCCAATCAAAACAAATTTATTCTTCCCTGAACTCATGAATCGAGCAAAACAAATTTTAGGTCACAGAGTTTCAAAGATCAATTAAATCCTCATTTCATCACCATTTCCAAAACTAAAAGCATCAGGATATTCAGTGAAGCATGGAGAACAAGTTTAGAACATAAAAAATGATTTCTGGAAAAATATTTCTTGAGCTACCTGAGATTCGAAGCTTTCACTCCAGCAACTTTCAGGCCTCCCCTCCTTGTGAAATCCACTCCACTTGACCCCCTGGTGATGCTTGAATGCTCAGGAGAAATTTATGTTGGCTGGATGAAGAGTTTGAACAGCTTCTGCTCAAGCTCAGTTGAAAATGGCAATGGTGATTCAGGCTGTTTTTGGCAAGGGTGAGGGGTTCTTTGTGGTCCAGATGATGAGTGGAGAAGGTTTGTGGAGTTGGTTTGAGTGTTTGTGGACTGTGGAGTGAGTTTCGAAAGAAACTGCAAGTTGGTGTGAAAATGGTGAAATGGTGTTATGGCTTGTTTCAGGCTTGGTTCTTTGCTGGTTTCTCCTCAATGGAACATGGTAAGATGATTGGTGAAAATGGTTTGGATGTTTTTAGTTTGTGGAGGCAGATTCGAAGAGTTTTGCAAAAATGAGGTGTTTTTGTGTATGTGATGTTGTGTGTTGTTTCAGCCTTGCTTCTTGAGTGTTATGGCCTGCATTTGGATAGTATATTTTAATCCTATAGGTCAGATGATTTGACATGGCCTCTATTGATTGGTAAGTTTGCTTTTGCCAAAAGTCCACTTTTTGTGTAAGAGAGGTATGGCTCGGTTCTAGGCTAGTACAAAGCATGGGCTGGCGCAGCAAGGGTGAGGGCAAGGGCTAGCAAAGCTCAGCATCCAATGTGGCAAGTAGTAGGGAGTGTGATCATGAGTTTTGCAAGTTGGTGCAACTTTGGTTCACATGTGACTTTCTCATTCCACAAGCCATGAAACATGAGCATTCTTGGTTCAATTCTGACTTTTAGAGTTTATGTGATGTTTGTGTCATGGTTTGATGTCAACTAGAGGTTACAAAAAGCCTTGGTTCATAATTTTGCAAAATTCATATTTGAAGCATGTCTTGAAAATCAATGATTTTTGCCAACTTTGTCACACCATAACTTTTGATCCAAGAAGAATTTGATCATGTTCTTGTACTTTTTGGAAATGGAAAAATGTATTCTACAACTTTCATGACCAAAGTTTTTCCATTTGAAGCATTTTTGGATCAAGAATCAAGGCTTGAAAAATGACCTAAAATGGAGCATTCTTGAAAAGTCAACTATGCCCAAAAAAGTCAACATTTGCAAAAACTCCAAATTCTTGATTTTTGTGGACTTCAACCTTCTTCCATGATCAAATAAAGATCATATACACTCAAAATGATGAAGACCACCCATTGGTTGGGTCATTGGGGGCCTCAGATGCCCTAATTTTGTACTGACTTGTCCAAAAAGTCAACCCTTGATCAGATGACTTCCCCATGGAATTTCTTCATGAAAATTGATATGCATACTCCCTATACCATATAGAGACCAATGGAAACAAGAATGACCAAAAAAAATTGGGGTTATGGCCTCTGAAACCAAAACCCTAATTTTAGGTCAACTGTGCAGTCAAACTCGGCTCTGCATCCCTTCCAAACCCAGTTCTTGTGATTCTTTGGCACTCTTGACTTTGAGAGGGTATAATATGATGATTTAACCCACATAGATCCCTTTGAAGTGATTGGTAGCCTTTGGAGTGGCTCAAGAGGCTCTTGGATTGCTCAGATCACAAACCCTAGGTGCAGATGGCTTAGAAACTATGCAGGGAATCAAAAATGAGGTGTGAGGTGATATGATTGTGTTTATGCATATGAGAATGATCACAAGCCATGGTGTGAATGGGTGAGGGCAAATTTGGGGTGTTTACACATATACTACACCATAGGAATCCAGAGCAAAAAGAATGAGCAAAAAACTCAAAATAATGAAGTCTATGGAAATTGGACAAGGCAGTGTACTCAAAAAGAACTTAAAAAGAAGCTAATTGAAACAAGGATTTAATTATGACACGTGGAAAATAAAAAAATAGAAAATAAAAATATGGAAAAATAAAAGACACTTCAAAGATGACTCATGATTTGTTTGGGAATTTTTAATGATCAGAACTATTTTATAAAATTAGAAACTAAAATGAATAAAAGAAAACAAATGAAAAAAAAGAAATTAAAATGAAATGGAGATGGGGTGTAATTAGTATGGATTGTACGTGTAAAAGAATTGGGCCAAGGGGATGTGGGGTGTGAATAGCAGGGTCTGGGCCCAGAAGATGCGCATGAACATGTGACTTAGTGTGGAAATTAATGGAAAAATAAGAAAAAAAACAAGAAACATAAGATTGATCAGACGCGTGTGGTCTCTCCTTCATTAATTGATGTGGCAAAATGGAGAGATGTGAGTGGATGGCGCATGGGAGTTACGGTAGGCTGTGAAACATTTCGAGTTAAAAAGAAATAAAAGAAGCACGTGAAGGAGAGGGGAGGTTAGGGCTAGGTGGCACAGATCTGGGATGTTGCTGGATGGATCTAATGGCTGGATAGTCATATTCTTCCTCACAAACCCTAGGTCATCAATTTCCAGTTTCCGGTGACCGGAGCTAGGGCTCCGGCACCGGAGTTCATCACAGAAGAACAAAACTCAATAAAAATGAACCAAAAAGTGCAGATTCAATAAACAAAGCATGCCGATCACGAAAATGAGAATGAAAACTTCTAAAACTCAATAAATCATCTGGATCGAAGCAAAACAACTTTGACCATCAAAACTGAAATTCACATAACTCACTCAATATTGCACTAAAATAGAAACCAATGCTTGCAGAATCATCAGTGTACATCAAGGATTGCAAAACACACAATCAATTTCATTTTTAGATCCAAGGATTTCAAAGTATACCTGAGTTGCAGATCTTGATTCAATGAGATAGAAGACCAAATGATGCGTGCAAATCACTCCACACTCACTCTAGATGCAAAATAAATGCATCTAAAGTCTTGAAATAATTTGGATCTGAGGCTTTTCTCACACCTGCCCTGAAATGGCAAGCTTGCTGAACTTGAAGGAAAGCTTGAATGAATGGGTGCTTAATGATCCTTAGCTCTCACTGATCACAAATCCACAATTGGTTTTGAGATTGATCAAGTGTATGGAGAGAAATGAGAGAAAATGCAAAGGTTGCAAGAAGTTGGAAATGAGAGAATGAGAGAGAGATTTTCAATTCTGAAACCCTAGCTGCTTAAGTATGATTTCACAAACCCTTGCTGAAAGAATTGAGAAGTTTGCACGTGTGGATCATGAGATATTTTTGATTTTGCATAATTTGAAATTTGTGAGATAAGCATGCCACCCTCATGCCTTGCTTGCATTCTCAGCCCATGTGCAATGCAATCTGTACGCTTAATCATAATACAAAGGATCTTGGCCATTGGATTGAGGTATCACACTTTTTCCATGATTTTGCAAAATATCCTCTTTGTAAGCAACTTTCTTATTGTGCACGAAAATTGGAGTTTATTTGGAGCAAATTGATCAAAATGCAATGTATTGTAACATTATAAACCAATTTGAACCATACCAAGTCTTACAAACAAGTTTTGAAGCTTTTCGCCTTTGGTTGCATGCATGAAATTTGAATTTGCCCTAAAATACATCAAATTTTCGAAGGACCCCTAGGATGAACCACAAATCCCATGAAAAAGTACTTGTAATTTTTGAAAATGGGAGCCCTTAATCTCCAACTTTCATGTTTGACTTTGGTCCATTTGAAGAATTTTTGATCATGTTAAGGCCATTTGAAAATTAGGGCAAAAGTTGCCAAATTTGGAAATTCTCAAAAACCAACTTTGTACCATTTTTGCAAAACCCTTTAAATCTCCATGATTCTTGACCTTTGATCATTCAAAACCTCTTATAACATTTTAAGGACACCCCTTGGCCAAAAAATTTGGGTTAGACCTCTTGAAATTACACAATTGACTTTTTAAGGGCACAATTGACCAATTACTTTATCTGCAAGCAACTGAGGAATTGTATGACTTCCACATGGAATTTTCTCATGAAAATTGACACCTAGGATCCTCTTGACACATAGAAGACTTTTCCCAAATGAAATGGCCAAATTTGTGAGATTTTGGTGCTTGAATCTCAAACCCTAATTCAGGTGCCTTGTATAGGAGCTTTGCCTTGTCCTGAGATCTCTGATGATCATGCAATCTTATGAGCTTTTGCCAATGGACTTGAACTTGTAAATGGAGTGTAGACTAACCATAGGACTTATAAAAAACCATTGGGACCCTTGTCATTGCTTGTGGTGCCTCAAGAACCTCCACAGATGACCATATGCTTGATGCTAGGACATGAAGAATGTTATGCCTCATCTTTCCATGATATGATGCTAAGAAAATGATATGTTCATGATGAATATGATGTGATATGATGCTTAAAATGAAGAGGGAAAATTTGGGGTGTTACAGCTGCTCCTATTCAAATCATCAGTTAATCTGAAAAGGACGGTAGCACGAGCTATCGACCATTCAAGATAAACTGTGATTGAATACCAAGAAGACCAGAAATTTGCACTCTGACGAAGAATGCAAAACTGGGAAATAAACTCAACCAAATGACGCTTTGGCGACTGCATGGGAGGAAGGAAAGCAGACGAGCTTCTTCCAAGTTGAAACTGATATCTGGAATAAGAATACTAAGACAGACGAGTCTTCTTCAAACAATCCTGTAACGCCAGGAGCTTGACATATGAGTCCTCAAACAACTTCAAAACATATGACTTGAGACAGACGAGTCTCCTTCGGATATACCTGTTACGCCAGGACCAGGATGCATTAAAGTATGTGGGATAGACATGCATAATCAAGGTAGACGAACCTTCTTCATATATTATCCGTAGATATATGGTATAAGACAGATGAGTCTTCTTCGAGCAAACCTGTTACGCTAGGTGCAACAATAATAAGTGCTTGAGATAGACGAGCCTCCTTCGGATTTACCTGTTATGCCAGGACTGGTAACCATTTTGACATTAATTCCCACAGTCAGGATTTTAAACCTCTTCAATACAGACGAGTATTGGATGACCATCAAGATAACACAGACGAGTGCCATAAGTCAATAATACAGACGAGTATCAGATGATGATCTCAGAAACACAGACGAGCGCTTCAGGAAATGATACAGACGAGCATCAGCCACTGGTATAGACGAATACCATAAATTCAAACACAGACGAGCATTTGGAATAGTCACAGAAGGGTAGCAGGATAAACAACAAATCACCATACACAAATATAAGCTAGCACAGACGAGTGCTGGGATGATACAGACGAGTATCCAAAGAAAGAAGACGAGCTTCAAACAGATAATCAACATAGACGAGTGTCGGAGAATGCAGACGAGAAATCAAAAATGTCAAACACAGGCAAGTGCTGGAAATTGCAAACGAGCAATAGCAAAGTGATAACACAGACGAGTGCTGGAAATTGCAAACGAGCAATAGCAAAGTGATAACACAGACGAGTGCTGGAGATGATACAAACGAGTATCCAACAGGTATTGGTTTCCAAACACAGACGAGTGTTGAGAATTGCAGACGAGCAAACAGCAGAGATTATATATCAAACACAGACGAGTGTTGGAGCTTGCAGACGAGCAATGAACAAAGCAAGAGCACAGAAAAATGTTGGAAATTGCAGACGAGCAACAAACAAATGCCTGATTGGCCACAAGAGTTATAACTCTGCAGGGGAAGACAAGTCAGGAGGTCTGGACACATAGCTTTGACTGAGGTGATGAATACCTGCCTGTATCATCCAATTGACCCAAAAGTATGGCAACTTTGCTGGGGAATATTTCACTGACGGAAGTGAAAATCAACTATGAACTCTGTGGGGAGAGATCATCTTCAGACTTGGCTGGGAAAGATGCTTTAACAATACTCTAGCTGGGGAGAGCATTTGCTAATTCTGAACTCTGGCTGTGACCCTTGCTGGGGATAGAATTTTGCTTGGGATGTCAGGCTTTCAGATACCTGCTGGGTATACTCCACTGGGGAAGAATAAATTGCTTGGGCTGCTTGCCAAGGCTTGGCTGGAGAATTCTGCTGGATATACTCTACTGGGGAAGAGTAAATTGCTTGAGAGAATGTGACGCCATCCTGCAACCTGCAACAACAGAAAACACAAGTGTGCCCCGGGGACTTGCATTGTATGATCTGTTCATCCATTGTCATTCGACACTCAAAGAGGGTTTACAGTTTCCCTGCATGTCAGTTTTCTTTCAAATTATCACCATGTTTAAATGCAATGCTATTTTTCCCAAAAATTCAGGACATTTTGCAAACAAAAATAAACACACACAGCTTTTTGACTGAATATTCTTTTTATTGAAAAGCCTCTGAATAGGCAAAGATTTACATCAGGAAGCAACCACCCGGAAAGAGGCAGCCACCATAAATTGAGAAAAGAAACTATCCTAATGGCAATGGGCACGGCATTCCAAGGGGTTCCATTTCTGCTATGACCAGCATGTCTTCGAGACTCTCCATTCTGCTTTGGCTTTCTGAGAGGATGAGGGGATTGTTTCCTATCCTTCTGATATTGTCAAGTTGTACGAAACGATGATGTGGTTCAGATTACTTGGATCGCAGTTGTTCGCTTATTCCCTTGTTTTGCGTGGATCGCCCTTTCGGGTTTTCAATCCACCAGGATACCCCTTTTTTTGCCTGAGCTGTCCAATGTGGCTTTTCAACTCAACGGGTGTACATTTTTTTTTATTTCCCTAACTTTTGCCCGAGCTTTTTATTCTGTTTTTAGCTCGCCGGGATGCCCTTTTTTTGCCTGGACTTTAATTCTGTTTTTGTGTCCAGCGGGTCTCTTTATGCGAAGTATTTTTTAACTGCGTCCGAGTTGACAGGGGACTGGAAGTCATCTCCATCCATAGTGGTGAGCATCAGTGCTCCTCCTGAGAAGACTTTCTTCACTATGAATGGTCCTTCGTAGTTTGGGGTCCACTTGCCCCTGTGATCTGAACCTGGAGGAACGATCCTCTTCAACACAAGCTCTCCCACTTGATACTCCCGAGTACGTACTCGTTGGTCGAATGCACACTTCATTCTCCTTTGATAAAGCTGACCATGATAGATAGCCGCTAATCTCTTTTCCTCAATTAGATATAGCTGATTATAACGAGCACGCACCCATTCAGCCTCATCAAGCTTCATGTCCATCATCACACGCAATGAAGGGATCTCTACTTCAACAGGAAGGACTACTTCCATGCCATATACCAGAGAGAATGAAGTTGCCCCTGTTGACGTCCTGACTGACGTTCGGTACCCATGCAGCGCAAATGGTAACATCTCATGCCACTCTTTGTAAGTGACAACCATTTTCTGCACAATCTTCTTGATATTCTTGTTTGCTGCCTCTACCGCACCATTCATCTTCGGTCGGTAAGGAAAAGAATTGTGATGTTGTATCTTGAAGTCCCGACACAAGTCTGCCATCATCTTGTTGTTGAGATTAGAACCATTGTCAGTAATGATCCATTCGGTCACTCCGTATCTGCATATGATATCCCTTTTCAGAAATCTTGCAACCACTTGACGAGTGACATTGGCATAAGACGCTGCTTCAACCCATTTGGTGAAGTAATCAATCGTGACCAAGATGAAGCGATGACAATTTGAAGAAGTTGGCTCTATCTTCCCGATCATGTCAATGCCCCACATTGAAAAGGGCCAAGGAGATGACATGACGTTGAGCGGGCTAGGAGGAACATGCACTTTGTCTGCATATATCTGGCACTTGTGGCACTTACGAGTGAATGAACAACAATTTGCATCCGTTATCATCCAGTAATACCCTGATCTCAGCAATTTCTTTGCCATAGCATGCTCTCCTGCATTGGTACCGAAAGATCCTTCGTGGACTTCCTGCATTAACAGGCTTGCTTCGTGTCTATCCACGCGTCTGAGCAAGACCATGTCAAAGTTTCTCTTGTACAAAACCCCGTCTGTGTTCAAGAAGAAGCTAGCAGCAATTCTCCTTAAGGTTTTCTTGTCATTGGAAGATGCCCCAGCTGGGTATTCTTGCTTTTCCAGGAATAACTTGATATCAAAATACCAAGGTTTCTCGTCAGACACGGCGTCTACAGAGAAGGCATGAGCTGGAGTGTCAAGCCTGGAGATGTCAATTCTGGGCACATAATTCCAACACAAGACTTTGATTGACGAAGAAAGAGTGGCCAATGCGTCGGCAAACTGATTTTCATCCCGTGGTATGTATTGAAGTTTAACTGTCGTGAAGAATGTCAACAGTTTTCTAGCATAATCCCTGTATGGAACTAGATGCTTTTGATGCGTATACCACTTGCCGGTAACTTGGTTAATGACGAGGGCTGAATCTCCGAATATAACGAGGTTCTTAATCTGAAGATTAATAGCCTCTTCTATTCCCATTATACATGCCTCGTATTCCGCTTCATTGTTGGTGCAGCCAAAAGTAATTCTGGCAGCGAAGGGAAGGTGAACACCTTCGGGAGTAATAAGTACGGCACCAACTCCACGACCATTGATATTGACTGCCCCATCAAACATCAACTTCCATTTGGATTCAGGGTCAGGTCCCTCCTCCGGAAGTGGTTCCTCGCAATCGTTTTCTTTGAGGTACATGATGTCCTCATCAGGGAAATCAAACTTCATTGGCTTATAATCATCCTCAAGAGGTTGATGTGCAAGGTAATCAGACAATACACTTCCCTTGATGGCTTTCTGAGAAGTATAATGGATGTCATATTCAGTTAAAATCATCTGCCACCTAGCAACCCTTCCGGTTAACGATGGTTTCTCAAAAATGTACTTGACAAGATCCATTTTGGAAATTAGAAGCGTGGTATGAGTCAACATGTACTGCCTCAGTCGGCGAGCAGCCCATACCAAAGTGCAGCAAGTTTTCTCGAGCAGTGAGTAACGGGTTTCACAGTCGGTAAACTTTTTGCTAAGGTAATAAATAACGTACTCTTTTCGACCAGACTCGTCATGTTGGCCTAGAACACACCCCATTGACCCTTCTAGCACGGTCAAGTACATGATTAAAGGTCTTCCTTCCACGGGAGGCATTAGAATTGGAGGCTCCTGCAAATATTCCTTTATCTTTTCGAAAGCTCTTTGGTAGTCTTCATTCCACCTGACCGTTTGCTCTTTTCTTAGCAACTTGAATATCGGTTCGCACGTGGCAGTTAGATGAGATATGAACCGAGAAATGTAGTTCAACCTCCCTAAAAACCCGCGCACTTCTTTTTCTATTCTCGGTTCAGGCATATCTTGAATAACTTTTACTTTGGCAGGATCTACCTCAATTCCTCTTTGACTAACAATAAAACCCAGCAGTTTCCCGGAACGCACTCCGAAAGTGAACTTGTTTGGATTCAACCTCATCTTATATTTGATCAGTCTATCAAACAACTTCTTCAGGTTGAGCAGATGCTCTTCTTCGTCTCGGGAATTAACAATCATATCGTCCACATAACACTCAATCTCCTTGTGTATCATGTCATGGAACAATGTGACCATCGCCCGCTGATAAGTTTCCCCGACGTTCTTCAAACCAAAGGGCATGACCTTATAGCAAAATGTACCCCACGGGGTAATGAACGTTGTCTTCTCCATGTCTTCTGGCGCCATCTTAATCTGATTATAACCGGAGAAGCCATCCATGAAGGAAAATACCGAGAATTGAGCAATATTGTCTACCAGCACATCAATGTGTGGCAACGGAAAGTCATCTTTTGGGCTTGCTCTATTCAAATCCCAGTAGTCATCGCATATCTGGACCTTGCCGTCCTTCTTTGGTACAGGTCAATGTTAGCTACCCAAGGTGGGTAACTAGTCACAGCAAGGAAACCGGCATCCCATTGCTTCTGAACCTCTTCTTTGATCTTCATCGCCATGTCAGGACGAGTTCTTCTCAATTTCTGTTTCACAGGAGGACAATCCTCACTCAGAGGTAGATTATGCACAACGATGTCGGTATCCAACCCTGACATATCTTGATATGACCAAGCAAAGATATCCACATACTCTCTCAGCATACTGATCAGCACTTTCTTGACATCGGCCTGCAGACTGGCCCCAATTTTGATCTCTTTCTTCACATCTTCACTGCCAATGTTGATGATCTCAATTTCTTCTTGATGAGGCTGAATAACCCGTTCCTCTTGTTTCAACAATATGACCAATTCTTCAGGGAGTTCACAGTCTTCCTCAACCCCTTCATCAGCTTGGTAGACTGGATTGTCAAAGTCATGTGTAGTCATAGCAGGAACGTTATCAATGGAATCCGGATGATCAACACTGCACAAATGATGTGCTTATTCAGAATCTGCTCATTTTGAAAAAGAGACGCTAACACAAAACAAAAAGGGAAAACACATTGCCATTTTTATATTTTTGTGAAAAATTTAAAAAACAAAGAAAGAGAACCTAATTTTGTCTGAAAATGTCCTTTTATTTCATGGTAAAAATAAGATGCATACAAGCATGGTGGCCCAATACAATGGATCCTAGCATCTTGGGCAGAATGCTGGATTTGACAATGCAGTATGATAATAAAAGGAAACAAAATAATTCCTCTGAGAGCCAGGTAACTTGTATGATGTCTTCTGCAGACCAGTTTTTCAGCTCCTGGCCGGGCGCACATGGGTGAATCCAGTTGTCCCAGTCACCGTCACTGTCCCCATCTTGGCTTGTTGCACAAATCTGGTTGCGGTCGAGCATCCCAGCGCTTGTAAACGTAATGGCTTTACCACTTGGAGTAGATCCATCAGGCTGATACCCTAAGCCAAACTTGTCGTCTTTCTTTTCTAGCTCCAACAATTTGCCTCAGCCTTGGGCACTTTCTGACTGAACGACCTCTTTTGCTTGCTTGTAAGAATGGATAGAGGTACTCTCCTTCTCACTGCTCTTCTCTACACGAGTCAAGATGCTGACATTGACTGCTTCGAAGGCTTGACATAAAGTCTCATGGATCTCTCCATCCATCTCTACATACTTGAACGTTGACAAGTGGCTTACGAAGATGTCTTCCTCTCCGCAGACTGTGATTACCTGGCCATCAACCACATATTTGAGTTTCTGATGCAGGGTTGAAGTAACAGCTCCAGCAGCATGGATCCATGGGCGTCCCAACAAACAGCTATACGCAGGCTGTATGTCCATGACGTAGAAGATACTTTTGAAAACTTGAGAACCTATTTTGACGGGCAACTCAACTTCTCCAAAAACTGATCTTCTTGAACCATCAAAAGCTTTGACAATCAGATCACTGGGTCTCAGGACTATTCCATCAACATTGAGCTTCATTAATGCCTTCTTCGGAAGCATATTAAGGGAAGAGCCTGTATCAACAAGAACATGTGACAACACAGAACCCTTGCACTCCATAGTGATATGTAGTGCTTTGTTGTGGTTTCGACCCTCTGACGTGAGGTCTCTGTTTGTAAAGCCTAGCCCATGGCTTGCATTAACACTGCCTACAACAGCTTCAAATTGGTTGACAGTGATTTCTTGAGGAACATAGGCCATTTGCAGCACTTTCAGTAAGGCCTCTCTGTGTGCAGGAGAACACATAAGTAGTGACAAAATGGATATCTTGGAAGGTGTCTGGTTCAGCTGATCGACCACCTTATAGTCACTCTTTTTGATAATGCGCATGAATTCCTCGACCTCTTTTTCAAATGTACCCTGCCCAACAACAGGAGTAGTTGATTCATCAGTCACAACTTGCTTTCCTTTGACTTTGGATGAAGCCTCGTCCTCAGGATCCCCTATCAGCACAGGAGGAGCAAATAAACGACCACTTCTGGTAAAGCCTCCAACTCCTCCGACATTCTCTACAGTCGGGTCAATAGCAGCAAACTTGCTCTCAATCTTCTGTCCAGCCACATATACATCTGAGCCGTAATGCCACAGAATGGCTTTATCGTCTGTGTAAGGAACAGGCCCAGGCACGGTGATAGTCACAGGACTAATCTCAGGAGCATAGATGGTAACAGGCTCTCTTCTGGTAGGCATCACTGCTTCATCATAGAATATGGTTATGGTTGACACATCATCAGCTTCATCACCAACCTTATTGAACTGCAAAGAACCATCATCAATCAAACTCTGCAATCCCATTTTCAGCTTCTCACATCCATTCACAGCATTCATACATTCTTCACAACCAGCACTACAACCAGGAAACACTTGACCATTCAACAACCTCTCCTTCACTACCAACAAAGGGGTCTTCACTTCTTCAATACTCAACATCAGGCTTAACTTTTCACCACCCTCAACAGCATTGATTCGTGCCCCTCCGTGATTCGGAATAGGGTTTGAATTAACATTTGGCGGTGGTGTGAAGTTGATTGCTTTAGAGTCTATCAGGTCTTGAACCTTGTAATGTAGAGCACTGCACTTCTCAGTCGAGTGCCCGGGTGCCCCAGAGTGGAAAGCGCATCTTGCATTGACATCATAACCCACTGGAAGCTCTCCAGGAGGTGGTGGTGCCAAAGTTCTCAGTTGAATCAGGTTCAAATCCAGCAGTCTTGGTAGCAAAGCAGCATAAGTCATAGGGATAGCCTCAATCACCCTATTAGCCGGGCGAGTTTGCCTTGGCTGATACGGTCTCTGCTGATAGTTGTTACGGGGTGGTTGTTATTGTTGTTGCTGTTGTTGAGGTTGCATCTGTTGCACAGGGGTAGAAGGAATTGTGACTGCTGCCACATGCTCATATGGTCTTCTATAACCTCGGCCTCGGCCTCGGCCAAATACAACATTTGTCTCACCCTCCCTTCTCCTTGGAGGTCCACTGGAAGCTTTCCTCGCTCCATTTGAGCTGCTAGCACTTGGATCTTGGATCTTCCCCATCTTCAACAAGGTCTCAACCCTCTCTCCAGCAATTACAATATCATTGAATTTGGTGGCAGAACTGGACGCCAATCTTTCAAGAAACATACCCTGCAAAGTCCCCATAAACATGTCAGCCATTTCGTTCTCTAGCAGCGGTGGTTGCACTCTGGAAGCGAGCTGACGCCACCTCTGAGCATATTTGAAACCCTCCTTAGCAGTCTGAGACATATGCTGCAATTGCGTGCGATTTGGAGCCATGTCCAAATTATATTGATATTGTCTCACAAAAGCTTCAGCTAGGTCTTTCTAGCTCTTTATGTTGACTCTGCTAAGCTTCATATACCATTCCAGAGAAGCTCCAACCAAGCTGTCTTGGAAATAGTACATCCAGAGTTTTTCATCATCCATGTGAGCAGCGATCCTTCCTACGAAGGATTGAAGATGGGTCTTCGGGCATGCAGTGCCATTGTATTTCTCAAAAGTTGGAACTTTGAACTTGTAAGGGATCCTGACCCCAGGAACTAAGCCCAAATCTATAATGTCAAATCCCAATGAGCTCTGGGATTGAATAGCTTTGATTTGTTCTGCCATTTCCTCAAACCTCTTGTTCATCTCATCCCCTTGAACCTCAGCTTCGTCCATCAGAGTGAACTGTTCGTCTTGATTATCCATTTGCACATTATTCAACCCATCATTGATTATAGTCACCCCTGGCTGTGTTACAGGGATTTCCACTTGATGTGCGCCCGCACCATTACGATTATCAGCAGCAACAACAGTGTTGTTCCTGGCTTGATTCTCAACCAATTCCCGGAGACACTCTTGGTTCTGACCCATGCCTGCTATCAGAGTCATAAAGTTATCCATTCTCAGTCTCAAATCTGCTAAGTCAGCTTGCATCTGGTCCATAATTATTAATATTTGTTGGATATCTGTGTGCGACTGGTTGTTCCCGAACTTTCCGGGGAGCTATAGTGCCTGAAACACAAAACATGTTAGTAACTGAAGCACTACCTGCAAAACAAACAAACAGGTTATATGCAATGTAATGTAACTGTTCATGTTCCCAAGTTTTTAAGTATTTGCCTGCCCCAGTTCTGGCATCTATTCTCAGACAGTCACTTTCAGTATTAACTTTCAAGCTTTCTCTTTGATGAGTGTTCAGACATTAGCAGTATCAGACAAACGAGTCTTGCAGATTCAGAAAAGTTAACTTGCATATTAATACTGTATATGGACAAACCGCTGCCGGCTAAAATTCAGAATACAACCAGAAATATTCCCCGCAGGGTTACAAGCCAGTACATGAATAAAAGACAAAACAAAAATAAACAAGACTCCTACAACAAGTCTGTAGGTAGTCTGAAAAATATAAACTAACTAAGCTAAAAACTCAGGCTCTGCCACCTCTGCTATGCTCTTCTTGACATCCGCTCTCAGCTTGAGCTCTTCAATCTCTTTCCTTGCTTCCTCCAAGGCTAACTGGCTTTGTGCTAGCTGCTGGGTCTTTTCCCTCCGGATGGTGTGGACTTGCTCCACCTCCTCCTTCTTGAAGGCCATTTGCACTTCAAAGAACTCTTCTTTCTCTCTGAACTTCTTCTGCTCCTCCTCCTTTTGGCCTTGCAACCAAACAATGGATTGACGAGCATCCTTGAGAGTCTTCAAAGTCTTTTTGCGTTCAGCTTCTCTTTTATCCTCCATTAGACCCAACCTGTGAAAGTGAGCTTCCCTTCCAGCAAAGTCCTTCTCTTTAGCTTCCAAAGAGGCTTGGAGCTTCTGTAGCTTGTCTTCAGCTTCATTCTTGGCCCTGTTGGCATGATGGTACAGGCTTACCATTTCAGCATTCTCCACTCTAACTTCATGCAACTGAGCTTCTAGCTTCTTGTACTCTTCAAGGGAAACAGTGCTACTCTGACTTGGCACTTCTCTGGGATAAAGTGGAGCTTCAACTGAGAAAGGCATGAGAACTGCTTCTACATGTCTTTGCAACCATGAAGCAAATGGTGGATACGTCTTGGGATCAACTCTGCCGAAGTCTTTCTTACCCTTCCTTATCCTGTGAGCCCAAGCTTGGAATGCTTGTTGAACTAACTCTTTGTTTCCTTCAACAGGAAAGTACAAGGACTCAGCAAACTCTTCCATCTATGGAGGATCTTTCAAAGGATAACCAAACTGCTTCCTGGCTAATGTTGGATGATAACTGATGACACCCTTCCTTCCCAGCAAAGGCACACCAGCAAACCTTCTGTAACTGACCAGCAACTCTTTACCTAGCAGATCTCTGTAATATCCCCAGGAAATATCTTCAACAGTTAACCCCATCAGCCTTCTTGACCATCTCCACTCATCCCTCATCTCCTTGTAGGCACCTGATTTTAGCAGTTGTTTGGCAAACCACTCAGCAAACAAAGAAGCACAACAGCAAACTGGACCACCCTTACCCTTCTCATTCCTGTAATGAACACTGTAGTAGAAGTCACCCAAAAGAGTAGGCACTGGATTGCCTTTAGTGAAGATTGAGATCACCTTCAAGCTTACAAATTCCTTCTCTCATGGGAACAAGCTGAACCCATATACCATCAATACAAGCAAAGCACCAAAGTCATTCCAATTAGCCTATGTAGCATATCTCTCTGCCTCTGGGATGAGCACACTCCAAGGGAGTCATTTGCTTTCACTCTCTTTCAGAGATCTCTTGACTGTAGCAGCTGGCAACCTACAAACGTTAGCTATGTCTTCATCTTTAAGCACAACCTCAGACCCATAGAATGGCAATGTCTCTCTGACTAGAACATTCAGCATGCTGGAGATCTCTTCCAATGTTGGAGCTAAGATGTAACCTGGAAATACAAAGCAACGCAGCAGAGGATCATAAAACGGCAACAAGGTATGCAAACTGTCCTTCTGGTCTGCAGTGGGCTTGTCCACAAACTTCAGTATCTGCCCATATCGTTTCTTGAAATTGCCCAAGACTTGGTCATTCATCAGACCTACTAACCTCTGAACACTTCTAACTTTCGGCTGAAGAAAAGTATAGTGCACATTCTTTTTCCTTGGAACTCTTCCGATTTCTGCCATGGAGATAAGATTTACTAGAACTGGGACTTGAGTATGAACAATGACCTGAAAAATGGGAAACATAAACAGTTAATGCAAAGAATGATGCAAATGCAATGCAATGCAGGCATATGATCAACTGGGACCATCTGAACTGGACACTAACAAGGGCCCATCTGATCACTGGCAAACCAAAAAGTCCTCTGAGTCATAACTCTCTGATAATCATAACTCTCTGATAGAATATCTCAGAACCACAGTACCAAGAAAACCAGAACCAAGAAAACCAGAACTCCAGAACCATAAAACCATAGAACCAAAGACCATAATCATAGGACCACAGATCATGACAAGGACCACTGAAAAATGAGTGTATATTGAGGTCATGGGTTCCTGCACACCTATAAACCCCTCCCAATCTCACTGGTAGTAGGCTCTGGGTCAGACATCATGGACTCTCAAAGCCGAATAACAATAATACTGTCACCATCTCCGAGAAATGGCTCAAGACCAAATCAGGGAATCAGTTTGGCATAATATACTACGCAAGGAGGCCTCAGCTGAGTCCGGGAAACAAGGTCATCCTATGTGATCCCCAGGTGGGCCCTCGTATGCGAATGGGTTTGCCATAAAATGTGGGCTGCCACTGTCATCACTAAAGAGGGATGATTCCACAAGGTTCTCAATGATCGGTCCCCAGCTGCACATAACTGTCAAGGTTATGAAATGAGGGAGGAAGATCCCCAAATCAAGACATGTCCAAGACGGTCGCAAATCTGGGCGTGGAACTCACTACTACCCTCATGACAAGATCTCATGAGGCCAAAGTGGAACCACTCTAAGTCCTAAGGTGCACTCGAGCCGTGGTAATGAGCTCATCTATCAGAAACAGTAAAACCCATCCCACCAAACAGAAAGCTATTCCAGACAGTCCAGTATATATACATGATGCAGAAAATAAATACTAAAAACTGTAAATAAAGCTGTAAATAAATAACAATAAAATACAACAAGCCACAGCAAACAAACATCAAACAAAGAAACAACAACAAATAAGCGCTAGGAGAGACTCACAGGGGAACAAGAGATTCCCGGTGTGCAGTCCCCAGCAGAGTCGCCAACTGTCGCTCCCCGGATTTCCATCCTGGTACAAACGCGAAAGTGGCGCGGAAAAAGAAAAGAGTCGCCAGCCAGACATTTTTATCTCGAAGAAAGGGAATGGTAATGCTGCACAAACCAGAAGAAAGAAAGAGGAAGGACACAGGTTCTGCGAACCAAAGAGATTGAGTTCGGGAGTCTGTTACGACCTGGGAAGGTATTAGCACCCCAGATCGTCCGTCGTACCCGACGAGATCCACGCTTGCAAAGAAATCTATTTCAAAGGGTGAGGGTATGAAAAACTGCAAAATGAAAAGAAATGAATTGGAAAAGAAACTGAGAAAAGAACTGAAATAAGGAAAGGAAAAATGTAGGGAAAATAAAGATTGTGCTCGAACGGGCCATACCCCGCTGCCTACGTACCTCATCAGGATAATGAGGATCAGAGACGTCGTAGTTCCCCTAACTAGGGGTAACAAGGGAATTACTTGTGAATTAAGGCCTGAACTGCCTATGCCATTGCTCAGGTGTTGCAGACTCGGACGACGAGTGTGTAACCGTCTTGCAAAGTGACAAGTAGGAGCAAGTTCGCGTACGGAGCGAATGAGATGAGAAAAGAATTCCCGAAGGAAAGACGCTTATTGTTTGTTTGTGTTTTTTATGAAACTTTTATGAGTGTGTCACAAGGAAATGAACTCAAGCTCTTTTCCATGGAATGTGCACTTGTCACTACATTCCGAGATGGAATAATAGAACAAGCACACTCAGGTAAGGAGAATATCTCCAAAACTTGAACCCAAAGATTAGGGCCTAGGCTCACTAACTTGTTGAATTATTAAGTGTTTTTGGTATTTACAGATGAAGAAGTGTTTTTTATGCTTTTCTTTATGAAGAAGATACCTTGATCAGACTTGTGCATCACAAGGTAAACTTGTACTATCCCAAGATGGGAATACTACAAGCATACCTCATGGGATAAGGCTATGGATCAAGACATCACTTCAAACATATTAAGATGTTTTTTATGGTTATGAGATGAGAAGAGAAGAAGAACCAAAAGGATCACAAAGGAAATATTCTAAAGGGGGGACTAAAGAATCCTAAGTGTTGTCATGCATGGATATCCTAAGGTGAGTATGGTTTCTATCCTAAGGAAGAAAGAAAGAAGAAGAAAAGAAGAAAATAGAAGAAGAGATGAGAAAGGCCTAAGCCCAACAAGCAAAGTGTTAGTACAAATAATCATAAGATAAGATGAGATTTGGAGATGTGGAACTCAACTTCCACACCTCACACTTACCATAGCCCCTGCAAGGTTAGTAACATGCATACAAGTGAAATACAATGAACAAGATAACATGCTAACATCATACAAACAGAAGTGAAATGATATGCACAAATGCATAATGCATATGCAACTCAAAAGAATGAGAGATGAAGCTTACAAGCAAGAGATGCAACATGAAACACATATGTAAACAAATGCAAAATTAAGGAGGATGCAAAGCAAATATGCACAAACATGGACTCAATGCACAAGATCAGAACCAAAACAAGATGAAGAAGGGCTTAAGAAGCCAACAAAGTGAAGAGAATGGACACACAATACCAAACAAACACAATATGGAAGTGAAAGAAGTAAGGAAGAAGTGAAAGCACACATAAGAAATGAAAGAACACAAAAGAGAAGCAAAACACAAAAAATCCAAAGACACAAACCCTATCCTAGGACCAGGAAGGTACCCATACCCCAAAAGAACCCCAAATGAGAAGAAGAAGTTGGCACAAGTGCCCTTCTAAGCTTATATGAGACCTAATGAACCAAAAGAAGCAAAATGGGACAAGGTGAGAACAAAAATCCACATTAAATTAACCAAGCATCTAAATATTCCACAAATTAAACCAAAAGATCTTCAAACATGATATATCAATGAGCCAAAAGGATTGGGAAAGATTCAGAAGCAAACTAAATCAAATGGAGGCAAGAACACAAACTAAGGTTAATAACTTCCAACACAAGTCAAAGGACCAAGACCCAAGGAATAAATTTCTAAAAATCAGGGGAAAAAACACACATATACTACACCATAGGAATCCAGAGCAAAAAGAATGAGCAAAAAACTCAAAATAATGAAGTCTATGGAAATTGGACAAGGCAGTGTACTCAAAAAGAACTTAAAAAGAAGCTAATTGACACAAGGATTTAATTATGACACGTGGAAAATAAAAAAATAGAAAATAAAAATATAGAAAAATAAAAGACACTTCAAAGATGACTCATGATTTGTTTGGGAATTTTTAATGATCAGAACTATTTTATAAAATTAGAAACTAAAATGAATAAAAGAAAACAAATGAAAAAAAAAGAAATTAAAATGAAATGGAGATGGGGTGTAATTAGTATGGATTGTACGTGTAAAAGAATTGGGCCAAGGGGATGTGGGGTGTGAATAGCAGGGTCTGGGCCCAGAAGCTGCGCATGAAAATGTGACTTAGTGTGGAAATTAATGGAAAAATAAGAAAAAAAACAAGAAACGTAAGATTGATCAGACGCGTGTGGTCTCTCCTTCATTAATTGATGTGGCAAAATGGAGAGATGTGAGTGGATGGCGCATGGGAGTTACGGTAGGCTACGAAACATTTCGAATTAAAAAGAAATAAAAGAAGCACGTGAAGGAGAGGGGAGGTTAGGGATAGGTGGCACAGATCTGGGACGTTGCTGGATGGATCTAACGGCTGGATAGTCATCTTCTTCCTCACAAACCCTAGGTCATCAATTTCCAGTTTCCGGTGACCGGAGCTAGGGCTCCGGCACCGGAGTTCATCACAGAAGAACAAAACTCAATAAAAATGAACCAAAAAGTGCAGATTCAATAAACAAAGCATGCCGATCACGAAAATGAGAATGAAAACTTCTAAAACTCAATAAATCATCTGGATCGAAGCAAAACAACTTTGACCATCAAAAATGAAATTCACATAACTCACTCAATATTGCACTAAAATAGAAACCAATGCTTGCAGAATCATCAGTGTACATCAAGGATTGCAAAACACACAATCAATTTCATTTTTAGATCCAAGGATTTCAAAGTATACCTGAGTTGCAGATCTTGATTCAATGAGATAGAAGACCAAATGATGCGTGCAAATCACTCCATACTCACTCTAGATGCAAAATAAATGCATCTAAAGTCTTGAAATAAGTTGGATCTGAGGCTTTTCTCACACCTGCCCTGAAATGGCAAGCTTGCTGAACTTGAAGGAAAGCTTGAATGAATGGGTGCTTAATGATCCTTAGCTATCACTGATCACAAATCCACAATTTGTTTTGAGATTGATCAAGTGTATGGAGATAAATGAGAGAAAATGCAAAGGTTGCAAGAAGTTGGAAATGAGAGAATGAGAGAGAGATTTTCAATTCTGAAACCCTAGCTGCTTAAGTATGATTTCACAAACCCTTGCTGAAAGAATTGAGAAGTTTGCACGTGTGGATCATGAGATATTTTTGATTTTGCATAATTTGCAATTTGTGAGATAAGTATGCCACCCTCATGCCTTGCTTGCATTCTCAGCCCATGTGCAATGAAATCTGTACCCTTAATCATAATACAAAGGATCTTGGCCATTGGATTGAGGTATCACACTTTTTCCATGATTTTGCAAAATATCCTCTTTGTAAGCAACTTTCTTATTGTGCACAAAAATTGGAGTTTCTTTGGAGAAAATTGATCAAAATGCAATGTATTGTAACATTAGAAACCAATTTGAACCATACCAAGTCTTACAAACAAGTTTTGAAGCTTTTTTCCTTTGGTTGCATGCATGAAATTTGAATTTGCCCTAAAATACATCAA
This sequence comes from Lathyrus aphaca, assembly GCA_963966055.1. Classification (NCBI taxonomy): domain Eukaryota; kingdom Viridiplantae; phylum Streptophyta; class Magnoliopsida; order Fabales; family Fabaceae; genus Lathyrus; species Lathyrus aphaca. Next base: position 294,662,427 of record OZ014521.1, on the reverse strand, counting down.
ATTTTCGAAGGACCCCTAGGATGAACCACAAATCCCATGAAAAAGTACTTTTACTTTTTGAAAATGGGAGCCCTTAATCTCCAACTTTCATGTTTGACTTTGGTCCATTTGAAGAATTTTTGATCATGTTAAGGCCATTTGAAAATTAGGGCAAATGTTGCCAAATTTGGAAATTCTCAAAAACCAACTTTGTACCATTTTTGCAAAACCCTTCAAATATCCATGATTATTGAACTTTGATAATTACAAACATCTTATAAAATTGTAAGGACACCCCTTGGCCAAAAAATTTGGGTTAGACCTCTTGAAATTACACAGTTGACTTTTTAAGGGCACAGTTGACCAATTACTTTATCTGCAAGCAACTGAGGAATTGTCTGACTTCCACATGGAATTTTCTCATGAAAATTGACACCTAGGATCCTCTTGACATATAGAAGACTTTTCCCAAATTAAATGGCCAAAGTTGTGAGATTTTGGTGCTTGAATCTCAAACCCTAATTCAGGTGCCTTGTATAGGAGCTTTGCCTTGTCCTGAGATCTCTGATGATCATGCAATCTTCTGAGCTTTTTCCAATGGACTTGAACTTGTAAATGGAGTGTAGACTCACCATAGGACTTGTACAAAACCATTGGGACCCTTGTCATGGCTTGTGGTGCCTCAAGAACCTCCACAGATGACCATATGCTTGATGCTAGGACATGAAGAATGTTATGCCTCATCTTTCCATGATATGATGCTAAGAAAATGATATGTTCATGATGAATATTGTTCTGGACTGGCCCAATCCCCCCAATTGGGCCAAGCAAACCAATCCAAAAGCTATGCTCGACGTCGAGCAAAATTAGGAATAATGGTCTCTGTCGACCATAAGCATTCCGACCACGACAAGTTCCCTAACGGCTAGTCTTGACCGTTGCCTATTTTTACGGATTCCTCGATCCGCGCCTCACAGTATGGACCAATGATCTTCCATTTAGCCCCTTATATAAACCCTCTCATTTGGGAGGGTCAGGTATTCAATTTCTCTAACCTTTATTCTGGTACTTGCCCATTCTTTTCTCGGTTACTTACTTTAGCATCGGAGTGCCTTGCAGGTACACCCCATTTTCTCCTCACCGACCGTCTTTCATCAGCTCTCGAAGCCAGCCGCATCGGATCCTGATTTCCAGGTACGATCAGGTGGCGCCGTCTGTGGGAAACTGATTTCCCCGTTCTTCTTTCAAAATCTTCAAGGAACCAAAGTTTTAACAAGATCCATGTCTGCTCGGGACAACCAAGAAAATCGATCAAATGATGGCATGATTCTCACACAACGTGAGAGCAACATCCATCCTCCCCCGCACGAGGAAAATGTGCAAGACCACCCGGACGGGAAGACAACATTGCCTTCACCCGATGGTGATCAACCTCTGGAAAGTCGCCCGGAAACTCTTTTTCCCTCGACTCCTTCGGGATCGGATTTCGCCACGCTGGCCGAGATCCTGAATCAGACAAACTTGCTGCTCCTCGCCCATGGCGAGAAAATCGCCCGTCTCGAAGATAATTCTCGTTGACCACAATCTCCCGCGAGACCCCAAAGAAAGCATACTCCTTCTCCTGCCAGGAAGAAGAGGAAAGGACACGCTGACGAATCAACAGGCGACAAACGTCTTCGTCAGTCTTCCCCACGATCTTCTCCTACAAGAAAATCAAGAAGGAGCAGATCAAGATCTGCCTCTCCCTGACGAATGAAGAAACATGCTCACAGGTCTCCTTCGTTCAACTCCAGCGACGACAAGGACGCTCGGGGTCCCCTCTCATTCGAAATCATGGCAGCTAAGCTCCCAAGAGGTTTAGAGAATCCCCCACCGCTAGGCTCGTACGACGGAACCACAGATCGAGACGAGCACATCGAGAATATCGATGCGCTGCTCGACTATCGAGGTGTACGGGGGGCAATCAAATGTCGCCTTTTTCCTACGACGCTGAGGAAAGGAGCGATGACATGGTACAAAAGCCTCGAAGCTGAGTCCATCACCTCCTGGAAACAACTTGGACGCACGTTCTCCAGGAACTTCACCGCATCAAGGACGGGCACCTAAAACAGTTCACCAAATCCAGAGACACTCCTCGACAAGAAGCGCAGGAGACCCAAAAAGTCGAGGAAGCCATACCCATCCCTGCAGATGCTAACATGCAGGTCGCTCTAAGCATCTATCGCCCGGAGGATTTATTCCTACCGGACCACGCCGAAAATCCAGGGTACTTCTCCTCCCATAGTCCATGGGAGACTTTCCCTTCCGCAATGGTCATCTCGAGAGGAGGGTTCAATAAAATCACGGTCGGATCCGTGAAACAGAAATTCGACCAGCTGATTGCGAAGGGGCCCGCGCAAAACGCCACCCTGGATCCACCAAGGGAAGGCTCGGTACCCCTTTCCTTTTACCGAGAAGAGCTCCTGGGAGGGGCGCCCAACGCCAGCATTCCTCTGCTCATCCCGGCACGCATGGCAAACTTCGATGTGAGAAGAATCCTGGTGGACCAGGGCAGCTCCTGCGACATTATGTACTCCCAGCTGTTTTCGACACTCCAGCTGAACGAGACACACTTAACTCCATACGTCGGATCAGACCTGCAGGGTTTCAACGGAGCAGTCTCTCGACCATGGGGCTATGTCGATCTATTTGTCACCTTCAGGGTAGGTGAGACAGCCAGGACAGTCAGGGTCCAGTTCCTAGTCGTGGACTGCCCGTCGCTGTACTAATGCATCCTAGGACGGCCAACATTAGCCGAGCTAATCGCCGTGCCATCCACCGTCCACCTGAAGATGAAATATTATACTACTTCAGGTAGGGTCGCCACATTACACGGAGACGTCGACGCTGCCCGCAGGTGTTTCGAAGCAGCATCAAAGGGTCTCAGCTCAATATCATACCAACCGAATCCTCCAACATCAAATTCGCCAGATGTTCCCAGGGCTTTCCCTCAGGTGGACTCGATCGACCTAGACTGCAGATTCTCAGACAGTAGCCAGGGCGTCCAAAGGCCAACAGAGTCGCTATCCCGACCAATACCAGATGGAGAGTTCGAATTAATTCCTTTGGGAGAGGACCCAGCTCGGTGCGTTAAAATCGGGGCACATATGCCCGACTTGGTGAAGCGACAGCTAGAAGCTTGCCTCAGAGGGAACGCAGATCTATTTGCCTGGAGCGCCGCAGAAATGCCAGGGCTTGACCCTGAGACAGCCTGCCACCACCTCTCCATTGACCCAACACACAAGGTGGTCGCTCAACGCCGAAGGAAGCAGTCGACCGAGAAAACTGAAGCAGCTAAATCTGCTGTTAAAGACCTCCTAGAGGCTAAATTTGTAACCGAGGCCAGGTACACGACCTGGCTCTCGAATGTTGTACTTGTGAAAAAATCTAATGGAAAATGGAGAATATGCATTGACTATACCGATCTCAATCGGGCATGCCCGAAAGATGCATACCCTTTACCTAACATTGATAAATTGGTCGACAATTCGTCCGGCTTCAAGCTATTGTCCTTCATGGACGCATACTCAAGGTATAATTAGATACCCATGGCCGTGTCTGACAAAAAATACACGGCCTTCATGACCGAATCGGGCAATTACTTTTACAACGTTATGCCCTTCGGTCTGAAAAACGTGGGCGCGAGATATCAGCGCATGATGAACAAAGTTTTCCGAGCAGAAATCAGAGATATGCTCGAAGTATACATGGACGACATGATCGTCAAGTCTCAACAAGAAACGGACCACGCGTCCCACTTACGAAAAGTGTTCGACCAGGCACGAAAATGCAAAATGCGTTTCAACCCTGAGAAATGCACGTTTGGGGTCCGAGTAGGGAAGTTCCTCGGATTCTACCTGACCGAACGAGGCATCGAGGCCAACCACGACAAATGTCGGGCATTCGCGGAACTCCCGACTCCTACTTCTAAAAAATCCATACAGTCACTAAACGGGGTCCTCACCTCCCTCGCTCGGTTCGTAGTGAAATCTGCTCAACACGCTCTCCCTTTTTTCAAGCTCCTCCGCAAAGAAGCAACTTTTGAATGGACAGAGGAGTGCGAGCTAGCGTTGTCCCACCTAAAAAAGGCACTAAGTGAAACCCCAGTCTTGTCTAGACCCGAAGGGGGGGAGGTACTTTATCTCTACCTTGCCGTTGCAAACGAGGCAGTAAGCGCGACACTCGTATGCGACCTACCCGAGGGGCAAAAGCCTGTTTATTTTACGAGTAAAGCACTCCATGGCCCGGAAATTTGATATCTCCAGATAGAAAAGGTGGCTTTGGCCCTCCTCCTTGCAGCCAGAAGGCTACGCCATTATTTCCTGGCTCAAACCATCATCGTAAGAACCGATCAACCCATAAGACAATTGCTCGGTCGACCAGACATGGCCGGACGAATGTTAAAGTGGTCATTGGAACTATCCGAGTTTGACGTCAAATTCGAGGGAAGACAAGCTCTCAAAGCTCAAGCACTGGCCGACTTCGTGGCTGAACTTACTTTCACCGAGCAAGAGCCGAAAATCTCATCCAGGTGGGTTATTTTCGTGGACGGAGCATCTGGTCCAGCAGGTAGCGGGGCTGGAATTATCTTGGAGAACGAAGAGGAAAACGTCATCAAAGTGTCCCTAACCTTATCTTTCCCCACTTCTAACAACCAGGCAGAGTACAAAGCTTTTCTAGCGGGCATAAGGCTCACGACCGATTTGGAGGCAGAAGAGATCACAATCTGCACGGATTCTCAGTTGGTCGCCAACCAAGTCCGAGGAGACTTTCAAGCCAAAAACGATAACATGGCCGAATATCTGGCCCTCGTAAAAGGCGAGCTGAAGCGATTCAAACGTGTGGAAATCAAACACGTCCCGCGAGAGAACAACATCCGGGCCGACATCCTTTCCAAATTGGCGAGCACTAAAAGGAAAGGAAACAACAAATCCGTCATACAAAAAACGCTTCCCCGACCAAGCATTGGGCAATCATCGGTCCACATAGACATTAATCTCGTGGGCGACACGAGCTGCTGGATGACCCCAGTATTTAACTACCTAACTAAAGGAGAACTACCGACCGACCCAAAAGCGGCCAGTACAATACGACGAAGGGCATGCTCATATTCTCTAGTAGGCGGACGTATGTATCGTCGAGGATTCTCTACACCCCTCCTCAGGTGCATAGAAGAAGAAAACATCCTGCACGTACTAAGGGAAGTCCATGAAGGAATCAATGCGCAACATCCTGGCGGACGGTCGCTGGCTCGAAAAATTCTACGGGCAGGATACTATTGGCCCACACTCCAACACGACGCAAAGGAGCACGTAAAGAGGTGCGACAAATGCCAACGACACGGGGATGTACACGTAGCACCCCCATCCGAGCTAAAATCATTATCGTCGCCTTGGCCATTCTCATGGTGGGGGATGGATATCTTAGGACCATTCGTCGTCGGGTCCGGTCAAAATAAATACTTAATTGTAGGCGTCAACTATTTCACCAAGTGGATAGAAGCTGAGGCCTTAGCCAAAATCACTGCGCTCAACATACTACGTTTCTTCAAGAGAAACATCCTCGCCCGGTTCGGGGTACCGCTCGCCATCGTGACCGACAACGGCACTCAGTTCACAGATAAACACTTCAAAGAATTCGTTGCATCAATAGGAACGAAACAACATTTCGCTTCAGTCGAGCACCCCCAAACTAACGGGAAAGCAGAGGCCGCGAATAGGGTAATCCTAAGAGGTTTGAAACGAAGACTGGACGAGCATAAGAAGCACTGGATCGAGGAGCTACATAGCGTACTATGGGCATATAGGACCACACCCCACTCAACAACCGGGGAATCCCCATTTCGATTAGCATATGGAACCGAGGCGGTGATCCCAATAGAAATGCACGTCCTATCCAAACGCACAGAATCCCCTATGGACCAGGACACCAACTCCGAAGCTTTGAGGGACGAGCTCGACATGATCGAAGAAATTCGGTCAGAAGCTGCTCTTCGAGAAACCATTCTCAAACAAAAAATAGTCGCTCGGTATGATTCTAAGGTCATAAGACGAACGTTCGAGGTAGGCAGTCTTGTTCTCAGAAGGAATCACAGGGATCCCCACGAGGGAAAATTTACACCCAACTGGGAGGGCCCGTATCGCGTCCGAGCAAAAACCGAGAACGGAGCCTATTATTTAGAAAATTTACACGGGGAAGAGCTTGCTCGGCCTTGGAACACCGAGAAACTCAAACAATATTACAGCTAAATCACAAAGTCGCCCTACTCAACTTTCAAGAAAGGAGCAAAGGGACCGACTGAAAACTGCGTGCCTAGGTACGAGCACGACAGCCCAAAAATAACAAAGTCAAGCAAGATCTCCTTTCAAGGGAAAGAGAAACCTGCCGCACGAACGGATACTCAAACGAGTCCGACGTCGCCTAAGTACCACGACCAGGCAGAACCCCAGCTCACGATGGGATGTTCAAGCCACGAAGCCGGGGCCATTACCTTGGCCCGGGCACCGACCAGGAGTAAAACTCCAAAATCTGATTGGTCCCCCTAACCAACGGATCATATACACACCCCGTATTTATTCAATCACATCCAATTAATGCAAAGCTGCATACCAAACACTTAATAAAAATAACAGATAAAATATGTCCTCCGACGGACGCATCATTACGAACAAATGAAATATAAAAACCGACCATCAAGGTCGTACATATGATATTAAAGATGCGACCCCGAAGGGCCGACTTGTTCAGGATTACATGCAAAGGGGTCCACACCCCCAAAAAGAAACATAATAAATTACATGGCACGTAGGCCAGAAACTAATTACCATCGCATTCCGGGCGGCCTTCTTCATAGCGAGCCTCCTCCTGCTCTGGTTACGCTTCGGGCTGTTCTAGCTGAGCAATCGACCCCGGCTGAGAATCAGCTGCCACCAGGTCCGAAGGAACCACAATCTGGTCGTCTTCTACCTTGTACAGATAGCTGATTCGACCAACGTCCAAAGCCAGGTCAGGATGGAGAGCCTTCATCTGATCCACCGCGTTTTGGAAGCTGAGCTCAGTTGATGAGTTCAGATCTTCCATGTCTTGGTCGATCCGAGCAAGCAGCTGAGCCCTTGTTACCAGATTTTTGGTTTCTTCATCCTTATCCTCCTTAGGGAAAAAAGCGTCCTTCAACTTTTTATTTTGCTCCAGCACCCTTTTCTTGTCGACCTCCAATTTGGCAATGACGTTGGCCCGTTCAGTCAACTCCTTGGCCGCGGCTTTAGCCTCCTCGGTGGCCGTTGTCAGTTTCACCTCAGCGGAAGCCAGCTGCTCCTTCAGCCTACCCATCTCTCGCTCCTGTCCAGGGCTCCCTTCGGCTGTCAGCCAGGCCATTGTCAGGACCCGCATAACCGCGCTCGCGTCCAGGGCCAGAGATAATCGCCGGGCAGGACGATCCATACCCTCCAAAAACAAGGAATCTGCACGGTCCACCTCCATGCCCGTTCCTTCGAAGAAATTGCGCTTCACGAAGCACAGAGGTAGCCCATGCTTCGGCTTCGGGGGAGCGTTGGCCGTCAAGTCCACAATGGCTGAGGACTTATGTTTCTTCATCAAAGAGTCGGTCGAGGCGCTCGAAGAACCTTGGACCAAGGGGCCCGACCCCGAGCCACTGTTCTCCGTCAGCTTGGTCTGCACGACCCTTGATCTTTTCTTCTGCTGCTGAAGCAGGCGTTCTTGAATTTTATCCAGTGGGTTCGACAGAGAGCCTGAAAAAGGAGAAAGATCAGATTAGTCGTGGACGACAAAGTTAAAACAAAAATTTGACTAATATAGATAAACAGATACCAAAGAAGTTGGACACTTCCTGCCCGGTACGGCAGGCCAACAACTCGGTAACATTAATCAAGGGACGCTCCACAGCTTCCCCCCATCCTGCTCAAGTATAATTTTTCCATCTCCGTCCAGCAGGGGGGTTGGAGTGAAGGACGCTATCAATTTTCTGAAGGCCTCGAAACTAGCCGTGTCATCATCATTCAATGAGTCCCCCACCTGAACGAACTCACCGACAGCTTTCTCATAGTGAGCATAGCTCCAGGAAAATGGAACAGCCACAACCTCCTCGGGATCACCTGCCCTTGATCGTCGAGCTTAGGCTCGTCATTCTCGTCGGTGTCTATCCCCACGAAGCTCATTGCCCTCACGGCCACCGCGCTCGTGGGTTTGATCAGAAAGTAATCAGTTTTGAAGGCCCAGATAGATTCTGAATGGGCCTTAAAGATTTTCGTCCGCTGCTTGAAGGACACGAATCCCTTCCGATCGGTTCCTCGCCCGACTTGGCGCTGCAGGGAGAACAGGCGGAAAAATAGAGGAAGCGTGGCACCAACACCCAGATGGGCGCACGTCATCTCAAACGCTCTCAGGAACGCATAGGAATTGGGATGCAGCTGGGAAGGGGCGACGCATAGGTGCCCGAGCACGGCACTCACAAAGTCACTGAAGGGCAAAGTTACCCCCAGGACTGAGACTGCGTATTCTTACATGGAGAAAGCCTGACCGCAGAAATCTGAGAAGATGCGATCAACATCCCCCAGGCAGGTTACGACCCAATCGGCAGGGTCACCGACAACGGGCAGTGGTTCTGTTCGGGGTCTCGAAAATGAGGACACCTTGTCCAACAAATCCTCCACCACCCATTCTTCGGGCGAGACCCTCGTCTGGTTGGGACATTGGGGCGAATCTGTTGATGCTCCTGTAGTACTCGTATCCGAATTCCCTGAAGAACTCCCAGAGCCAGAAGGGACGGACGCAGATGATCCTGAATCTTCCGAGGACGTCTCTTCTGAAGACACGTCCAATGGATCCACGAGCAAGTTTTCACCTGAAAAGCATAGGAAAGGCGTCAGTGAATTCGATTAAGAATATCAAATCCACCCTTCCACCGCTCGACAAGTGAAAGGGCGCGCATCAGCTCAGAGACTAGGTCCCGAGCTATAGCCCTGGTTGACCATCGCTCGGAGCGACGGCTTACGCCCAACATTTTAAATCAAGGATCTGACCTAGATATTTGTCAAAACCTAAGTCGAGGTCGACCAGCACCTACGTTGACCCTGAGCTAGGGTTTGCAACCGACCGACTACGATGGCAGAAGTCCTAAAGTTTACCGATTCTAAATCTAAAGCTACCGTCAAAACTATCCTAAACCACATGCATTTCTACGAAACCTAAGCTATAAACACCTAAAACGGCGAAAATGAACCGTACCTTAAGCTTGGGAAGACATTTGGAAGAAGAAAATCGTTTTGGAAGTGGTCGTCGGCAAGGAAATGCGGTGGTCGATGGCTGAAGTGGAGGCAGTTGAACGAGCAGAGCATCGGAGAAGAAGATGAAGCGAAAAAGTGCAGAATGGGCCCTGAGAACCCTATTTATAAGAGGGAAAACACGTGCAGGCACGCGTGATCCCTAGACACTATCCCCTAGGCTAGCCGTCAAATCATTAATGAGCGCGAATTCCCAAATATTCCAGCTTTTCGTTTCACATTCCCCCGTCGAGCAACGTACCAGCTGCCCGTTCCCCGAACATCTACAACGTAATTTCCTGGCCTTAACACTGCTCATCGTCGAGCACGAAATCATTTCTAAGTCACTGCTCTTCCACACGAGCAATAACTTGGGGGGCTCCTGTTCTAGACTGGCCAAATCCCCCCAATTGGGCCAAGCAAACCAATCCAAAAGCTATGCTCGACGTCGAGCAGAATTAGGAATAATGGTCTCTGTCGACCATAAGTATTCCGACCACGACGAAGTTCCCTAACGGCTAGTCTTAACCGTTGCCTATTTTTACGGATTCCTCGATCTGCGCCTCACAGTATGGACCAATGATCTTCCATTTAGACCCTTATATAAACCCTCTCATTTGGGAGGGTCAGGTATTCAATTTCTCTGACCTTTATTCTGGTACTTGCCCACTCTTTGCTCGGTTACTTACTTTAGCATCGGAGTGCCTTGCAGGTACACCCCTTTTTCTCCTCACCGACCGTCTTTCATCAGCTCTCGAAGCCAGCCGCATCGGATCCTGATCTCTAGGTACGATCAAATATGATGTGATATGATGCTTAAAATGAATAGGGCAAATTTGGGGTGTTACAACCTGGATGCCAGAACTGGGGCAAAAATGGCATCACACAAACCAGTGTGCTACTATGTCATGAATAATGGGTGCACTGAAGAGAAAAATGCCTTCTTAGAATGCCCTTCTGAAGCCATGAGGGGGAATCTAAAGCCCTTGTACATCACTGGTAAGGTGGAAGATGTGGCAATTAACAAAATTATGGTAGATTGTGGTGCCACAATAAAAATTATGCCACATTTCTTGTTGCCTAAGATTGGTAAGAATGACACTGACCTTAAGCCGCATAACTTGGTCTTGTCAAACTATGAAGGCAAAAATGGACCTACTATGGGGTCCTATAGGTGGACTTAATTGTGGGGACAGTCACTAGACCCACTCTCTTTATGGTGGTCGAAAGCAAGGCTAACTATAACCTCCTTCTAGGGAGGGAGTGGATACATGTCATTGGTGCAGTGCCATCTTAAATGCATCTGAGGGTTACCATCTGGAGGCCAAATGGCATCGTCGAAAACTTTGAAGCTGATCAAGGGTACTTTAAGTACCAGTTAACCATGTGGAAGGTGTAGAGTTTGCAAAGAACTTGACACACATTGGGCCATGTGCACCAGCAGCATTCGAGTTCACACAAGATGATCATGTGTACTGCAGTTTAAACCTACATCCTGTCGAAGGATTTCGTTGGGATAAAGAGGTTGTGAGGGAAGGAAGAAACCTCCCGCTATATTTCCCTGATGTTGAAAACCGGCCCACAGGCTGGGAAACCGAAGGCAGTAATATTGACTGACTTCGAAGCCTTAAGGAGGATTTCAGTCTATGTGGCAGAAACAAGAATACAAGCGGCCTTAAAGGCTGCAGGAAGTGTGATGGATGTTGAGGCGGTTACAAAATTTGTGGAAGCAAATCATGTGAAGGATTCTGAACAAGAGCCTCTAAATAAGGCTCAAGAAGATTCAGACCATAGGCTTGTTGCAATCTATGACAATGAGCCTCTGGGATTCAAAAAGGATCCTCAGTCAGCAAGTACCGAAATGCTGGCTCAAGATCCCTTAGAAGAAATTGACATGGGAGATGGAGAATCAAAAAGGCCTACTTACATTAGTGCCAATCTTGACCCAGAGCTCAAGGTCGAAATGGTCAGCTTGCTAAAGGAATTTAAAGATTGCTTTGCTTGGGACTACGAAGAAATTCCTGGCCTAAAGAGGGAACTTGTCGAACACAAGCTGCCAATAATACCTGGGAAGAAGCCTATCAAACAAAATCCAAGACGCTTCGCCCCAACAATCCTCACCAAAATTAAAGAGGAAATTGAGAGGCTGCTTAGGTGCAAGTTCATTCGCAAAACTAGGTACGTCGAATGGTTAGCCAATTGTAATACCTCGTATTTAATTAAACGCTCTGGATAATATTAATTAAAATTAATTAGTATTATCTGACTCAGAGGCTTTATTAAATATTCGACTCGAAGATATTTTTCCAGATGTTCTCAAATTGGACCCGTTAAAATACTAACTATTGTATATCGGTATAATATATATTGTTTGGTTTTAAAAGAAAAGAAAATGAGGGTTTATAAGAAAGAAAAGAAAAGTTGGTAAGGAGAAAGAAAAGAGAAAGAAGGAAAAGGGAAAGAAAGAAAGGGAAAAGTGAAGAGAAGAAGAGGAAGAAAACCCTAAGAGAGGAAATGTTTGGATCATCGCCATTCCTTCACCAAATCTTCATCTTCACCAAACTCCTCTTCATTGGCAAGGTGGGTTCATAGTTAGAAACTTTTCTTTTGAGTTTGGTTGAGTTTATAGTTTTTAGGGTTTTGTAGAAAATCTTAGAAGTTGATAGATTAACGGTTAAAACTCGATAAAATCAAAGTATGTTAGTTAATATACGAGTATAATCATGTTTGGTAGTTGATTCCTCTGTTGGGTGAGGTTTTGGGTGAGTTTTGGACCCTTGGAGAAGTCCCTTCACGACGGGTTTTCTGCAGTTTTTACAGAGCTCTCTTAGCGAGTAAGTCAATTCCTGGGAAGGTCAGAATGCAGGGAGTTGCTCGCTTAGCGAGCATACCCCCTCGCTTAGCGAGACCTGGAAGTTGATGTTTTGTGTTTTAATTCATAACTTGTGATTCAGGTATCCGTTTTTAGCGTTCCACATATCGTTTTGAAACTAATAATATATTCTATCTTTTGAGACCGAGAAATATTATTTTGAGCCGACTTTTCCGATTAACCGAATTTGTAAATAAGGAATTGTGGTAGTAGTCAAGTCGTGGATACGCGTTAATCGTGAGGATCATTGAGAGTAGAGACAATGAGATTATCGTGAAAATTGTTTAATAGTGATAATTGAAACTAAAACATTGAAATTATATGTTCAAATAACTATAATTAAAAGTATAAAGAATGGAGAAAGAGTGAGGAAACCTTACCTTAAAACCAATAGTATGGCCTAGTATTGTGACTAGGAATTGAGATGGTATAACTTGTGAGGTAAGTCGGATTACCCTAGGTTGATATGAAATATTCTAGAGACGTGACAATGCTTAGACGCCTATACCTGAATAGTATCCCCGTGCTAAGTAGTTGTGAGCGGATGGAGGATTTGTTCCCATCACGTTATAATCCTAATTTAGTTATGCTTTGCTCGTGTCAAGATCTCACAAGGTGGGACGGTTGGGAAACATAATTAATCTGTGGATTCGAAATCCTTAATGGAATAACCGTGAACCATGTTTGCTTGTCAACCGGGAGTATGACTGGGCGGGGAAAGATATCCATTAGGAAGAGTAACCGTGACCCGAGTGTAACACCCCAAATTTTCCCTCTTCATTTTAAGCATCATATCACATCATATTCATCATGAACATATCATTTTCTTAGCATCCTAGCATGGAAAGATGAGGCATAACATTCTTCATGACCTAACATTAGGCATATGATCATCTGTGAAGGTTCTTGAAGCATCACAAGCCATGACAAGGGGCCCAATGGTTTTGTACAAGTCCTATGAGGGGTCTACATTGCATTTACAAGATCAAGTTCATTCACAAAAGCTCAGAAGGTTGGAAGATCATCAAGGATTCCAGGCTAGGGCAAAGCTCCTAAGCATTAGACCTAAACTAGGGTTTGAGATTCAAGCATGAAAACCTCAAACTTTGGCCATTTCATTTGGGAAAAGTCTTCTATATGTCAAGAGGATCCTAGGTACATTTTTTCATGAGAAAATTCCTTGTGGAAGTCAGGAAATTCTTCAGTTGCTTGCAGATGAAGTAATTGGTCAACTGTGCCTTTAAAATGTCAACTGTGTGATTTCAAGGGGTCCAACCCACTTTTTCTATCCAAGGTGTGTTCTTAAAATGTTATAAGAGGTTTGGCAAGTTCAAAGATCAAGAATCATGAAGTTTTGAAGGATTTTGCAAAATTGGTGCAAAGTTGGTTTTTAGGAAATTCCATTTTTGGCAACTTTTGCCCTAAAATTCAAGTGACCTTAACATGATCAAAAATTCTTCAAATGGACCAAAGTCAAACATGAAATTTGGAGATTAAGGTCTCCCATTTTCAAAAAGTACAAGTACTTTTTCATAGCCCTCATGGTTTGGACTATAGGCCCCTCGAAAATTGGGTGAAATTAGGGCAAAAAGTTGATTTCCATGCATGCACCAAGGGCCAATTGTCATGAAACTTCATTTCAAGTGTTGGAATGGATCAAGTGAGGTTAAAAAGTTACACTACAATGCAAATGAAATGCTTTTCTCCAAAGAAATTCACAATTTCGTGCCAAACAAGAAAGTTGCTTCAAAAATGCAAATTTTGCATATTCATGAAAATAGTGTGATACTTTGATCTAAGGGCCAAGATCTTTTGGATTATGATTAAGGGTGCAGATTGGAGTGCACATGGGCTGAAGGCAAGAGGGATCATGAGAATTACATGATATCATAATAAACTTGCTCAAATTGCAAAATCACAAAATTCTCCTCATTCCCACGTGCAAACTTCTTGATATTCAGCATTAGGTCATGAGATCATATATAATAAATTAGGGTTTCAGTTTGCTCCAACTCTCTCTCATTCTTCCATTTCAAAGTTTATGCACAACTTGCAATTTCTCCAAAATATCTTCACACACTTGCTCAATCAAAAAACCAGTTGTAGATCCTTGATCCTTGGAAGCTTAGGATCACAAATATCACCATTATTCAAGCTGTCTCTTAAGATCAACAACCTTGCCATTTTAGGGCAGGTGCTTGCAAAGCTCAAGATCCAGCCATATTCAAGGCTTTAGGTGCATTTATTTTGCATCTAGAGTGAATTTGGAGTGATTTGCATTCATCATCTGGATTTCTATCAAGCTCTTTCAAGATCTGCAACTCAGGTATGCCTTGGAATCTTCAGATCTAAAAATGAAATTGGTTGTGCATTTTATGATCCTTGATGTTCACTGATTATTCTGCAAGTCTTGGTTTCGAATTTAGTGCATTATTGAGTGAGATATGTGATTTCAAAGTTTCATGGTCACAATTGTTTCTCTTCGATCCGTCGAATCCATTGACTTTTTCATGTCCATTTTCGAATTCAGCATAGTTTAATTAGTAAATCTGGAGCTTGTTGTTTATTTTCAGTGTGTTTTTTTCATCTGGTATGTCTTCCGGTGCCAGAGCCCTAGCTCCGGTCACCGGAATCTGCAAATTCCTTGCTAGGGTTTTATGAGGTTGAAGAAGACCTCTGGTCCATTGGATCTTGTCTCTGAGCGTCCAGATCTTGCCACGTTTTCATAGATCCACCCTCCTGACCACATGAGTTTCAGATTTCTTTTTTAATTCACTTTACTTCACACCTCACAATAATAACCACGCGCCTTAGTCTCTCAGCCAACCATTTGTCCACGTCAATTAATGAAAGGATAATTAGATGCGTTCGTTTCATCCAATGATTCATTTATTTTCCACATTTTTCCTCTGATTTTCCACCCTATTTGTCATGCACATGCGCAGTCCACTGGGACTAACATGCTATTCGCACCCCCTCCCTCATAAGCCCATTTGTTTTCAACGCAAATCCTGACTATCCACACCTCCTGCCTTATTTCTTTTTTTTAATTTCTTTTTCTTTTTATTTCTTTATTTCATTTTTGCTTTCTAATTATTAAAATTAGTTCCAAGTGTCAAAAAAAATCCAAATTAATTCTTGAATGTTCATTTGAGTTTTCTTGATTTTTCCATATTTTTATTTTCCATTTTTTCTTAATATCCACGTGTCCATTAATTATCCGTTTTAATTAATTCATTTTTGAGTCCTTTTTGAGTACCCTGTCTTGTCTAATTTCCATAGTGTTCATTATTTTGAGTTTCTTGTTGATTCTTTTTGATCTAGATTCCTAAGAGGATGTAATTTATGTGTGATTTTTCTCCTGATTTTTAGAAATTTGTTCATTTGGTTTTGGTCCTTTGACTTGTGAAGGAAGTTTTTAACCCTAGTTCATGTTCTTGTCCTCATTTGACCTACTTGGCTTCTGAATTTCTCCCAATCCTTTTGGCTCATTGTTATATAATGTTTGAGGATCATTTATCCTAAGTTGTGGAATTTTTAGATGCATTGTTGATTTGTTTTGAGTTTTTGTTCTCACCTTGTCCCATTTTGCTTCTTTGTTATCATAAGCTCTCTCATAAGCTTAGAAGGGCACGTGTGCTAACTTCTTCTTCTCATTTGGGATCTCTTTGGGGTATGGGTTCCATTCTGGTCTTGACTTAAGGTTTGTGTCTTAGAATTTTTTGTGTTTGGCTTATCTTTTGAGTTCATCTTTTCTTAAGTGTATTCACCTCACTTCCTTACTTCTTTCACCTCATTATGTGATTGTTTGGTCTTGTGTCTCTCTTCTCTTCATCTCTCTTGCTTCTAAAGCATTTATTTAAATTGTTTTGGTTCTGCTTGTGTGCCTTGAGTCCATATTTTGTGCATTTTTCCTTGCATCTTTCTTAAGTTTGCATTTGTTTTGTCATGTGTTTCATGTTGCATCATATTGCCTTGCATGCTTCTTTCTTCATTCTTTTGACTTGCATATCCATTGAGCATTTTTATATATGACTTCACTTCTATTTTTATGATGTTGGCATGTCATTTGTTTCAATTTTTCTTTGCTTGTATGCTTATGTTGCTAACCTTGCAGGGGCTATGGTAAGTGAGAGGTGTGGAAGTGATTCCCACATCTCCAAATCTCATCCCTTCTTCTTATTTCTTACTTGTGCTAACCTTTTCTTGTTGGGCTTAGGCCTTACTCATCTCATCCTTCTTCTTCTTCTCTTCTTCTTCCTTTTTCTTTAGGATAGAAAGCCACACTAACCTTAGGATATCCATGCATGACAACACTTAGGATTCTTTAGTCCCCCATTAGACTTTTGCCTTTGTGATCCTTTGGTTCTTCTTCTCTCCTCATCTCAAAACCCTAAAAAGCACTTAATAAAGTTTGAAGTAATACCTTGAGCAATAACCTTATCCCATGAGGTACTTGTAGTCTTCCCATCTCGGGATAGTACAAGCTTACCTTGTGATGCACAGGTCTAATCAAGGTATCTTCTTCATAAAGAAAAGTTTAAAAAATACTTCTTCACTGTAAATACCAAAAACACTTAATAATTTAATGAGTTAGTGAGCTTAGGCCTTAATCTCTGGATTCAAGTTTTGGGGATCTTCTCCTTACTTGAGTGTGCTTGTTCTATTATTCCATCTTGGAATGTAGTGACAAGTGCACATTCCATGGAAAAGATCTTGAGTTCACTTCCTTGTGACATACTCATAAAAAGCTTCATAAAAAACACAAACAAACAATAAACGTCTCTCCTTCAGGACTTCTTTTCTCATCACCTTCACTCTCATCGTACGAACTTGCTCCTACTTGTCATTTTGCAAGACGGTAACACACTCGTCGTCCGAGTCTGCAACACCTGAGCAATGGCATAGGCAGTTCAAGCCATAATTCACAAGCAATATTTTTCAACCCTAGTTAGGGGAACTACGGTGTCTCTGATCCTCATTGTCCTGATGAGGTACGTAGGCAGCGAGGTAGGGCCCGTTCGAGCACAATCTTTATTTTCCCTACATTTTTCTCTTTGTTTTCTCATTCAGTTCCTTTCTCAGTTTATTTTCCAGTTCCAGTTTCTTTTCATTTTCTTTTTGTTGTAGCAGCTTTCATACCCTCACCCTTTGAAACAGTTTCTTTTGCAAGCGTGGATCCCGTCAGGTACGGCAGACGATCTAGGTGCTAATACCTTCCCAGGTCGTAACCGACTCCCGAACTCAGTCTCTTTGGTTCGCGGGACCCATGTCCTTCCTCTTCTTTCTTCTGGTTTGTGCAACATTACCATTCCTGTTCCTTCGGGATAAAAATGCATGGCTGGCGACTCTTTTCTTTTTCCGCGCCACTTTCGCGTTTGTACCAGGATGGAAATCTAGGGAGCGATAGCTGGCGACTCTGCTAGGGAATGGTGACCCAGAATCTCTGGTTCCCCTGTGAGTCTCTCCTAGCGCTTGTTTGTTTCTGTTTCTTTGGGTGATGTTTGTTTGATGTGGCTTGTTGTATTTTACTGTTGTTTAATTACAGTTTATTTACAGCTTTATTTACAGTTTTCAGTATTTATTTTCTGCATCATATTATACTGGACTGTCTGGACTGGATTTTTTGTTTGGTAGGATGGGTGTTACTGCTTCTGAGAGATGAGTTCATTACCACAGCTCGAGTGCACCTTAGGACTTAGAGTGGTTCCACTTTGGCCTCATGAGGTCTTGTCATGGGGGTAGTAGTGAGTTCCACGCCCAGATTTGCGACCGTCTTGGAAATGTCTTGATTTGGGGATCTTCCTCTCTCATTTCATAACCATGACAGTCATGTGCAGCTGGGGACCGATCATTGAGAACCTTGTGGAAACATCCCTCTTTAGTGATGACAGAGGCAGACCATATTGTGTGGCAAACCCATTCGCATCCGAGGGCCCACCTGGGACTTACATAGGATGACCTTGTTTCCCGGACTCAGCTGAGGCCTCCCTGCGTAGTATATAATGCCAAACCAATTCCCTGATTTGGTCACGAGCCATTTCTCGGAGATGGGGACAGTATTATTGCTATTCGGCTTTGAGAGTCCGTGATGTTTGACCCGGAGCCTACCAGTGAGATTGGGAGGGGTTTACATGTTTGCCGAAACCCTTGGCCTCTACATACACTCATTATTTAGTGGTCCTTATTATGATTTCTGGTTCTATGGTCCTATGGTTCTGGTATTCTGGTTTTCTTGGTATTGTGGTTCTGAGATCTTCTATCAGAGAGAGTTGTGATTTAGAGGACTGTTGGTTTGCCAGTATTCAGAGGGTCCTTGTGTTCAGTGATCCAGTATCCAGATGGTCCCAGTTGATCATATGCCTGCATTGCATTTGCATTTGCATCATTCGTGTAATAACTGTTTATGTTTCCATTTTTCAGGCCATTGTTCATAGTTAGCTCCCAGTTCTGGTAAATCTTATCTCCAGATGGCAGAAATCAGAAGAGTTACAAGAAAAAAGAATGTTCATTATACTTTTCTTCAGCCTGAAGTTAGAAGTGTTCAAAAATTAGTCGGTCTGATGAATGACCAAGTCTTGGGTAATTTCAGGAAACGATATGGCCAGATATTGAAGTATGTGGACAAGCCCACTGCAAACCAGAAGGACAGTTTGCATACCTTGTTGCAGTTTTATGATGCTCTATTGCGTTGCTTTGTGTTTCTAGGTTACATCTTAGCTCCCACATTGGAAGAGATTGCCATCATTCTGAATGTTCCAGTCAGAGAGACCTTACATTTCTATGGGTCTGAGGTGGTGCTTAAAGAAGAAGACATAGCCAAAGTTTGTCGTCTGCCAGCTGCTACAGTCAAGAAGGCTTTGAAAGATAGTGAAGGCAAAGGACTCCCTTGGAGTGTGCTCATCCCAGAGGAAGAGAGATATGCTAAAGAGGGTAGTTGGGGTGACTTTGGTGATGTGCTTGCTTTAATGGTGTATGGGTCCAGCTTGTTCCCTGGAGAGAAAGAATTTGTAAGCTTAGAAGTGATCTCTATCTTTGCCAAAGGCAATCCTATGCCTACTCTTCTGGGTGACTTCTATTACAGTGTTCATTACAGGAATGAGAAGGGTAGGGGTGGACCAGTAGTCTGCTGTGCTTCCTTGTTTGCTGAGTGGTTTACCAGATAACTGCCAAAATCAGGTGCCTTCAAGGAAATGAGGGATGAATGGAGATGGTCAAGAAGGTTGATGGGTCTAACTGCTGAAGATATTGCTTGGGGATATGACAGGGATCTGCTAGGTAAAGAATTGCTGGTCAGTTGTGGAAGATTTGCTGGTGTGCCTTTGCTGGGAAGGAAAGGTGTGATCAGTTATTATCCAACTTTAGCCAGGAAGCAGTTTGGTTACCCTTTGAAAGATCCTCCTCAGATGGAAGAGTTTGTTGAGTCTTTGTATTTTCCTGTGGAAGGAAACAAGGAATTAGTTCTACAAGCCTCCCAAGCTTGGGCTCACAGGATAAGGAAGGGTAAGAAAGACTTTGGCCGAGTAGATCCCAAGACGTATCCACCTTTTGCTACGTGGTTTCAAAAGCATGTAGAAGAAGTTCTTATGCCTTTCTCAATTGAAGCTCCACTTTACCCCAGAGAAGTTCCAAGCCAGAGTAGTACTGTTTCTCTTGAAGAGTACAAGAAATTGGAAGCTCAGCTGCATGAAGTTAGAGTGGAGAATGCTGAAATGGTAAGCCTGTACCATATCGCCAACAGGGCCAAGAATGAAGCAGAAGGAAAGCTGCAGAAGATCCAAGCCTCTTTGGAAGCTAAAGAGAAAGACATTGCTGGAAGGGAAGCTCACTTTCACAGGTTAGGTATGATGGAAGCAAAAAGAGAAGCCGAACGCAAAAAAAACTTTGAAGACTCTCAAGGAAGCTCGCCAATCCATTGTTTGGTTGCAAGGCCAAAGAGAGGAAGAGCAGAAGAAGTTCAGAGAGAAAGAGGAGTTCTTTAAAGTGCAAATGGCTTATAAGAAGGAAGAGTTGGAGCAAGTCCACACCATTCGGAGGGAAAAGACTCAGCAGTTAGCCTTGGAGGAGGCACGGAAAGAGATTGAAGAGCTCAAGTTGAGAGCGGGTGTCAAGAAGAGAAGAGCAGAGGTGGCAGAGCCTGAGTCCTTAGTTTAGTTTATTTTCCAGACTACCTACAAGCCTGTTGTAGGAGTCTTGCTTTGTTTATTTTTGTCTTTTATTCATGTAATGGCTTGTAACCCTTCGGGGAATATTTCTGTTTGTGCTTTGACTTTTGGCCGGCAGTGGTTTGTCCATGATATACAGTGTTAATGTGCAAATTATCATTTCTGAATGTGCAAGGCTCGTTTGTCTGATACTGCTAATATCTGAACATTCTTCAAAGAGAAAGTTTGAAAGTTAATACTCAAAGTGACTGTCTGGAGGAGATGCCAGAACTGGGGCATGCAAATGCTTAAAACCTGGGAACATAAGCAGTTACATTGCATTGTGTAAACACTCCAAATTTTCCCTCACTCATTTCACCATGGCTTGTGATTCTTTAATTTGCATAAGTTCAATCATATCATCTCATATTGCATTTTTGCTTCACTGCATTGGTTCTAAGTCATCTGCATCTAGGGTTTGTGATCTGAGCCATCCATGGGCTATCTGAGCCACTCCAAAGGTCTTCAATCATCTCAAGAGGGTCCATGTATGTTCAAGCACCATATTACATCCTCCCAAGATCAAGAAAGTCAAAGAATCACAAGAACTGAGAAAGGCATTGAAGTAGAGCCAAGCTTAACTGCACAGATGACCTAAAATTAGGATTTTGGTTTCAGAGGCCATAACTCCAAATTTTTTGGTCATTCTTGTTTCTATTGGTCTCTATATGATATGAGGATCATGCATACCAATTTTCATGAAGAAATTCAATGGGGAAGGCATTTGATTAATAGATGACTTCTTGAGCAAGTCAGTGCAAAATCAGGGCATCTGAGGCACCTAATGACACTCCAAAGGGTCTTCTCCATCATTTTGGATGTATATGATCTTTATTTGATCTTAGAAGAAGTTAGAAGTTCACAAAATTGAGGAATTTCAAGCCATTTGCAAAGTTGCCATTTTGGGAAAGTGACTTGTAATACAAACTTGCCATTTTGGGAAAGTTTTTCAACCTCCTCTTTTTGATTCAAAAATGCTTCAAATGAAAAATTCTTGGTCATGAAAGTTGTAGATTGGATCATTACCTTTTCAAAAAGTACAAGAAATTGACCTAATTCATTTGTAACTCAAGTTATGGCTTGTCAAAGTTGGAAAAAATCACATAAATTTCACTTTTACACCAAAGAGGGAAGTTTGCAAATTCTCATGCCAAGCATTTTTGTGACCTCAAACACACTTCTACATGTCTTAACATCATAATGCATTGCCTAAGGATCATAACTGGCCCAAGAATCACAACTTTTCATTCCTTACACATCAAGAAATCACAAAGGGGGCAAAACCTTCACATAATTGCAAATCACCCACAAACTTCATTCAACTTGCTGAATTGCCTCAAAACCAATTCCCTAGCATTCCTTGATCTTTGTTACGCACATCCATACCCAAATCCCAGCCTGCCACTTGCCCATACCTCAAGTACACCAACTCTTGACTTTATGCATTTTGCCCCATACCAATCAACATAGCCCACAACAACTACCCTGGCCTATCCCAGCATGTTATGTGGCCAAGAAGCAAGCCATTTCACATAAGTTTGGAACCTGAATCCTCCCATAACTCAGCATACACAAAACCCCTCTAACTTGCAAAAGCTTTCGAAACTCATAGTTCAGCCAACAAATCTTCAAACTTTTTCCATCATTCAACTACACATTCATCACTGATCATTTCCCACCCTTTATTTTGCCTTGAAACACCTCAAATCAAAAACATGATTTTCACATTTCTTGAACTGAGTTTCAGCCAACTTCACATAGAGGCCATTTAAACTCCAACCAAGCATTGCAAACTCTTCAGGGGAGTCATTGGAGGTGATTTGAGGCAAAGAATTAGTCAGAAAGCTCCAGGGTTGAAAGCTTTGCTTCAGGTAGCCATGGAATTTATTTTTCCAAAACTTCTTTTTTATGTTATAAAATGATTCTATGTGTTCCCCTGGTTGCCATGATATGTTTTGTTTCGAAAATGGTTGAGTTTTAAGCATTTCACAAGCTTCTGAAATTTATGTTTGATTTTCCGTTTTGCTTCGATTCAAGCTGTTCATGTGAAATAAATGAAATTTGTTGGTTGATTCTTGTTTAGAGTGAGGTGAGGATCATTTCTGGAGAGTTTGATGCGTTTATTTTACGTTTTGAGTGAGATATCATGTTTGGCTAGCCGGAGAAGATGACCGGAGCTAGCTCCGGTCACCTGAAAGTAATTAGAACCCTAATTAGGGTTTAGTGGCCAAGTTTAAATGTCAGCCCTTGAATTTAGGTTCCCACGCGCATGAAAGGCTCAGAACATTTCACTTAAGTTTAAATATTAATTAATTAGGTTAATTAGTTAATTAAGCCAGATTCAATCTCACGCACTCATCTGCGCACGCAGTCAAACCAGGTTCAAACCACAACCATTGGATCAGTTGACTTCACTTATTTTCATTTTTTATTTCATTTAAATGCATTTTTCTTTACCATTTTATTTTAAATACTTAGAAAAATCCTAAAAATATTTCTTTCTGCATTTTCATTCTAAATATTTTTCTCATTCTGAAAATAATTTTTATTTTATTTTTTGCATAAAATTTGTATTTTTAAAATATTTAAATGTTTATTTTAATTAATTAATGGAAATTAATTAATTAAAATACCATTTAAGTTTCTAAAAATCACCAAAAAAATCACATTGCATCTTGACACATTTAGAGACATTATCAAACTATACATACAAATTTCTTTTTGGTTCTTGATCCATTTTGACATTTTCCTTTGGAATTAGGGTTCTTAAAAAATCAATATTTTGCCCCAAACTTAGAAAAATTGTTTCTGCCTAACCATGAAGAATTTGATAATGGTTCTTTTTTCATTGCATTCCACATATCATGTAGTTTATAGGGTAAAATTGGCATTAATTTATCTTCCATTTTTGTTTTGTTTTGCATTTTTCTTTGTGAGGTACCTTAAAACCCTAGCAAATTTAGAAAAATCATAACTTCTTTAGGGTTAAGAGTTAGGTCTCCTCCTTTGGGGTGTGATCTCATGTGGGTTTAGGGTACTTTTGATCCCATTTTCAATTTTTATCTCATGCTTTACTTCTGATTTTGGATTTTTGCATTGCATATTGTATGTAAACCCTAATCTTGCCTTCATTTGCATTTATTCTTCACATGCTTGCATACATAAACTTGCCATGACATTGTGTGCATTCACATGACATATAAGACATCTTAGGACATATTGAAATCATGTTTGATCATTTCATCATCCATTTTCCATGTTATGTATCCATTGCATTTCATAAACATTCATGAACTTTCATGCCTCCTTTCATGTTTCATTTGCATCTTCATTGCTTGTATGATCATCCACATCTCATGATATCCATTTGCATCATCTTTTAGCATCATTTACATCTTGATTGTGCTTCTGACTTTGGTTTTCATCTTTGCATTTCATCTCATTTCATTTCATCTCTTTTCTTGTTGCTAACTTTTCAAGAGGTAAGTGTTTGAGAAGTGAATTTGCCTTCACTTCTCAAAATCTCTTCTCATCTCTTTTATGCATTAATTGCTGCATTTTGCTTTTGTCCTAGAGTGATCTTGCTTATTCATGCTCTTTCTCTTTCTTCTTTCTTCAAGCAACTTGTCTTCTTAAGTGAAGCAAGTTGTCTTGCTTCTTGCTGCTTCTTTTCCTTTCACCTGCTTCTTCCTGGGTGGCTCTCTTGAGATCTCTTGCAAGTCTCATTAACCCTAGGAACACCCAAGCATGATCACAATTAGGGTTTGATTAGTCCCCCCATTAGTCTTACCTTTGTGTCATCTTTGAGTCTTCTTTTCTCATCTCTTAATCAAGGACTAAACCTTAAAGGTTTTAAGGCTTTGTGATTAAGGTTATGCATGTATCCTTCTATTAGGATGGACTGTATAACTTTAATCCTAAGTGTTAAACCCTTAATGTGTTTAAACCATTTAATAATCACTAAGACATCAAGCTTGTAACTTGGGCCTTGCATTAGGGTTCTAATTCTTCCTTAAATTGGTTAAAAAGGACTAACCCTAGTGTTAATGGACAAGTCCCCCTCAAGTTGTCTTACAAACCATAAAATCCATTTCTTAATCTTACCATTAACTAAAATCCACTTAATAAAGGCTTTGTTTTGTCATGAGGTTAATCCCTAATCATGGATTAAGTTGAGGAACCTTCCTCAGCTTAAATGTTCTCATCTATTATCCTTCTATTAGGATGGTGTAATGAGTTCATTAAATCCTTGATTATGGCTTAAACTCATTACTTAACACTAAACAAAAATACCAAAAACATCTAAATAAAGGCAAGTAGGTTAATGTTCTTAATCCTACACCATGGTGATTAAGTATGAGGTGCTCACTTCATACTTAAGGTATTCTCATTACCCCTAGTCAGAGGGAGGATGTGATGAGTTTACTAACCCTTGGTTTAGGCTTAAGCTCATTTTCTTATGACAAATTTCAAAAAGCAATAACAAGACTGAAAACCCAAAAACAAACAATAATCGTCTCCTCCGGGATTCTTTTCTCACCTCATTCACTCACAAACGAGAACTCGCTTATTCCGTCTAATGCAAGACAGTTTGCACCTGAGCCAGACAGGTCATACACTTGAGCATACACAAGTAAGAAGTTCACAAGTCAATTTATCTTTCAGTCTCTTTGAGTCGAACTACGGTGTTCTGACTTCCTCATTCCACGAGAGGATACGTAGGCATAACTAAACAGTTATCGAACAAAGGTCTCTGTTTATCCCCCATCTTCCAGCATTATTCTTTAAGCCTCATAGTCTTGAGCTTCACACTCTTTTCTTACACTGACATTTCTCTTTCATCTCACTTCACATTTCTTTTACACTGACACTTGTATTCTTTTTCCAGCTTTTACACACAAAATAACACAGACACTACCCCTTTAAACACAAATCTTTTAAGCGTGGATCCCGTCGAGTACGGCGGACAATCTGGGTGCTAATACCTTCCCAGGTTGTAACCAACCCCCTTTCTCAGTCTCTCTGGTTCGTGACCATCTTATCCATCTTTTTCCAGGTTTATGCAGCATTACCTTTCCTTCGGGATAAAAATGCCTAGCTGGCGACTATTTTCATTTCTTTCTATTTCGCCGACCGTTCGCATCTGTACCCCTTCTAACCCGTGTATCATCAGGTGGGAGCGACAGCTTGGCGACTCTGCTGGGGAACCTTATATTGCAACCAGGGCTTCTGGTTCTTTTTGTGGGTTCTTCCTAGCGCTTGTTTGATTTGTGTTTACTGGGGTGTTATGTGCTATGTGTGTTTATTTGTTTTGCTTTATTTATTGCTTTATGTACAGCTTTACTTATTGCTTTCTTTACAGTTTTTATATGCATCATACTATCATTTGTTGGATCTGGTTTTCTTTGGTGGGTGGGGTTCCATTGAGAGTTTAAGGTCCTATACCTGTGACCTGAGTGACACCTAGGCTAGAGTGGTTCATGTTCTTTCCCATTCCATTTCGGTCTGGTGCGGGAATATGAAACACGGTTCATATGTGGGTTTCTTCTTGAGAACTCTGTGCTACAGATTTCCTGTAGTGCTAGGGCTATCTAGGAAGCCTGTTAAGTCTGGATGACCTTTATTATGACCTTCAGAAGCTGAGGTGAATTAGAGGAGGATCTTTTATGGTTATTGTAAACACTGTACCTCCGGGTTAGAAGTGTTTACACTTCTCATAACTGATCCAAGTCTGAGGATCCTTGTTCTAGAACATTACCTGTGAGGGGGTTGGGCTGTTTACAGGTTTGTAGGAACCCTTGGCCACATCATACCCTGTTTTTGTTTTGCTTAAGAGTACTCCACTTTGGACAGTTCTTGTGATTAACCCTGGACATGTGACTCTTTATTTGAGTCCCCCACCCTGGTTACTGGATTTCTGAGCCTCCATCTGGACTTTTGAACATACATGGGCCTTATATCAAGACAGATAATCAGATCCAGCTCTTGATCACAAACCCTTGCATATCATTTGCATATATCATCATTGCATCATTTGACATTTGTTTATTTGCTTTTCAGGGTATCCACCTCATTATATCTTGGTTTTGGTTTTGACCCCTTCTTCTGCATAGATCTCTGCTTCAGCTGTCTTCATCAGTTATCTGCTTCAGTTATCTCCATCCTCACCAGCATCATTCTATCAATGGTTCACCTTCCAGCATCAATTTGTGACCTTCATCAGCCTTCATCTTCAGCTCCTTCAGCAGCACTCATGGCTACTCCCAGGAAGAGCAACATATCCTACCACTTTTTTGAGCCTGTGTTGACTGGTATCAGGCAGGTCCAGTCACTTATCACACCTGACCACATCCCACTATTTAGGGAACACTATGGAAGTATCTTGGATATGGTTATGGACCTTGATCCTTCTCAGAGGAGCATGATCCACACATGCTTGCAGTTTTATGACCCTCCTTTGAGATGCTTCACATTTCCAGCCTTTCAGCTAGGGCCTCTGCTGGAAGAGTTTTCTTTATTGATTGGAGTACCTATTAGAGGTGGAATCCCTTTCAACCCAGAAATGCCAGCTCCCAGAAATGAAGAGATAGCAAGGGCACTGTACTTGGAGCCTGCCCTGATTGAGCAAAGTATGACAACAAAGGTTGGGATTCCTGGTTTGCATTTGGACTTCTTAATTTCTCAGGCCATCCTGAAGGCTTTATTGGGAGAGTGGAGAGCAGTCTGTGCATGTTAGCCTTCAGCATATATGGGGCTATACTGTTTGCAGATGATCCCAAATTTGTCAACAAGAATGTCATCCATCTGTTTCTTCTAAAGAACCCAGTGCCTACATTCCTAGGAGATTTTTACTACTCCATTCATCAGAGTAATAAGAAACAAAGGGGGAAGTTGGTAAGATGTTGTTCTCCTTAGTTTTACACCTGGATGCTCAGACACTTGCCTAAGTCAGATGCTTTCTTGAACCCCCACCAGCAGAAGAATTGGGCCAAGAGGTTCATTGCCTTGACATCAGATGATATCAGATGGTGCACCCAGAGCACCAAGGGCAAGGAAATTATCACTAGCTGTGGACAATACCCAAATGTGCCTCTGATAGGAGTGAACGGTTGCATCAACTACAACCCCCTTACTATTTAAGAGACAATTGGGATATGCCTTGGTTCATCCTCCCAGAGGACAAGATTTAGTTGAGACCTTGTATTGTGAAGTGCAACCTAATTCAGCTGTTGTCATACAAGAATCCTGGGCTTGGGACAATATCCAGACAAAAGGGGTAGCTATTCTTGGAAGATGCAACAATGTTGCTTCAGCTCAGTACTCAGACTGGTCCCATACTAGGGCTCAGGTTACCAGAATTACTTTCATCTTGGAGGACATACCTGGGCCATCCACAGTATAGCCTACAACAACAGTTAGCCTGGAGGAGTTTGAAAAGTTGAAGGAAAGGAATGAGCAGCTATCTCAGGCCTTGAAGAAGACTGTGGGAAAGAAGTGATGGTCATCTGGACATTGAGAGATTGGAAAAGATCAGGGTTGAACATCTTGCCAAAATTGAAAGGACAGAGGACTACATCAGGAAAGCAAGGGCTGGGGAACAGATATTAAAGAATGCCTGCAAAGAGGCCAAGATTCAGAAAGCTAGGGCTGAGCACTATCTGCAAGAGAGTCGGGCTAGGTGGGTCAGGATCACCGAAGCCCGTACATAAGAAGACCAGAAGACTCAGGCCAAGATTGAATAGATAGAGGCCCATGAGAAGAAACAACAGGAAGCTCTGTTGGCAGCTCAGAAAGAGATATCAGAGTTGAAGCTCAGAGCAGGATTGAAGATATCAAAGGATCAAGACAGGCACAAGAAGCTGACTACTGCCATTGCTACTAGGAACCTCCTCATTAGGACCATTACAGAGCACCCAGCTGGTCCAGTTACTGAGGCACTCCTGAAGGAGGTCAGAGAAGATGAGTTTGGACTGGATGTCTGATTCTTTGCTTGTTGTTTGTTTCCATTTAATGTACTTTTCCTTTTGTTGTATTTTGACCCTCCATGGGCATGTATTGAAAAACAAACAATGTATTGTTCCTCATGTGTAATATATTTTGTTTTGTTTTCATTTGGATTTTTTCCCTCAACAAGGGCAAGCATCTTCCTCAAGGTCTGGAAAGGTCAAAACCAAGAACCAAGCCGGATACCTTGGAGAACAAATAAGCATACTGCATTGCATACTAACTTTGTCTTTGTTTTGTAGGTTTTGTTGTTATTATTGTTTCTAACTTTGTTGTGATCTCAGGAAATATTGCTCGTCGCCGAGTTTTCCCTGTCAACCGCATGCACCGGTACACGACTCGTAACAACCTTCCCGGCATTCAAATGGAACAAGTACAGCAGGATCTGACTGAGGTCAGAAATCAGATGGCCAATGAGAGAGTAGAGATGAGAAATCAGATGTCTCAATTTATGGCAGTGATGACTGGCTTGGCCCAGAGTCAAGAAAGGTTAAGAGAGTTGGTGGAAAGTGTAACACGGTGGGAGAACTGACTTTAGTTAAATGTTGCGGATAGCAAGAGTCGCCACCGACTTTTATTTTATCCAAAGGAAAGGGTATAAAAGAACAGGAAAGACCTTAAAAGATTTTTGAGTTCGGGGGGTAGGTTATGTAAAGGGAAGGTGTTAGCACCCTTTACATCCATGGTTATCCATGGGCTCTTAGTTACTTAGCTCACTTTAAATTGTTTTGAGAAGTGTAGTGTGTGATTAAAAAATTTTCTTAAGTACTTTATAATGATCCTTGTACGGATATATATAAAGACTTTGTTTTGAAAATTGTTTGAAAATGTGAAGTGTTATGAAATGTTTTTGAATAAGTGAGCAAGTACTTAAGAGGAACCTACCCTAATGATTAAATCTTTAATGTTCTTAAATGTTCTTTCAATGGCAAGACTATCCCTATTATTAAGGAATAGGTAGTCATTACCTTGGATGTTATGAGGGACAAGTGAAGGGACATCTGTGATTAGGCAATTGTAAGGTGTATAAGCAATTCGAAGGGACTTATCATCTTTTATTCGAAAGGGACAAGATCATTTACGAAGGCAACCATGAAGGGACTTGATCTTATAATTCTTTAAAGGGACAAGATGATATTAATGAGAGAAGGGACTTTGCTTTATACACCTTACTTGACCTTTTATTTAGGCAACTTGAGAGGTAACCCTTAAGAAGTGAGATGGCGATCCAAGATCGACTTACGTGTGTGCGTGTACAAGTTCATATATTTATCTTAAAATTAATGATCTAAATTCAATTTTAAACACAAACATGTTTTCACACCCTATTTTACTAACCATGGCAATTTAAATAAATAATAAAAATCTACAACTATTACATAATTTGCACAGTTACATTATAATAAAATAATTTAAATAAATAAGCATATAATAAATAAATAAATAAGAAGGTTAGTAATAATAAATAAAATAAATATAAAAGGGGTTAGTATAATAATATAATATAGAAGATAAATTAAAAGTTCAAATTTAAATAAATAATCATTTTTTAAGAATTTTTAAGAAAAAGAAATAAATAATAATAATTACATACTAATAAATATGGTTAATGGTTTAATAAATTAATTATATATACATATTAGAAATATTTAATTATAATTATACAAGCATAATAAAAATAAGAAATTAAAATCATAAAATTAGGGTTTTGAATTGTTTAGAAAAATAAATTAGGATGTATATAATTAGGGTTTTAAAATAAATTAGGGTTTATAAAGAAAATAATTAGGTTTTATATAAAAATATTAGAATTTTTAATATACAAAATTATTAAATAATATATAACTATAAAAAAAAATATAATATAAGTTTTAAAATAAAAATAATTTACATATATTGTTTTTTAGAAACTTATTTAAATTAGTTTAGAAAAATAATATAAAGAAATAATAAAAGAAAATAAAACCACAAAAAACAGGACCTGGGATTTGAACCTAGGTCCTTTACCTGGAAATGCAAGGGCCTTGCCACTGGGCTAGCGCGCGTTGGTGAGCATAATCCAAGCACCAATCCTTTTGTTGTCTAACTTGCAAAAATCATGAAAAAAACAAAATAACACAAAATGGCCTAATGGGAATCGAACCCAGGCCAGAGAGTTTCTAAACGCACGCATCCACCAACGCATTTGTGAAATAAACTACAAACAATTCAATAAAATATTAAAACAAATTTTAAAAACCAGAAAGCGCGCGCTGGACTTCATCTTCTTCATTATACCTGCGAATTTTGATTCGAATATACCTGCGAACTTTCCTGCGTTTTTTACACCATCAAGAACCTACGAATTTGGATCTTGCTCAATACATAAAATTTCAACAAATTAATTATATAAACATGATCCTCACATCATTCCTGATTCATTGATGTTCTTAAAACTCATTTATATTTGGTCTATTGATAAACCCTAATCGGCTACCTCAAACCCTAACAATGGTGAATCCCTCATCCTGTACCAAAACTCAAATCAAAGTATCCAAAAACGATTGTTAGCTCTTCATAAACAAGAATCAACAGTCAAATACAATTTATTTTACACCAATGTATGAAAACGAAAAATTCATGAATGTCTAAAAACTTTGATTCGGTTTGACCAATTCATGGGCTTTTAGATGCATATGATCATTGGTATATGTTCAGTGATATGTAAGGAAGAGATTGGCATGCTCCATTCACCTGAAAAACTACAAATTAGAGGAATCCGAATTTAAAAAATTTGATGAATTTTGAAAGTTTGAAAGTGATATTAGAAGCTGCAAATTCGTCCTCTCCTATTGGCAATGTGTTTGTCTATATATATGGATTGAATTAGGTCAAAAAAAGGTCATGATTCTTTGGACTTTTTTGGATAATTGAAGATTGAGAAAGATATGTCATAAAACTTGATTTATTTTAATCTAACATTGCTATGTTTGGATGATCTGATTTTAAATGATACAAATCAAGTTTAAATGTTTTTTAAGATATTCTAGAAGTCAAATCCTTTTCAAATATATAATTTTCATATTTTATTTCAATTTAAATTGTATTTTAATGAATAAAATTCAAATAAATATGAAATAAAAAATGAAAAATCAGAAAATAGGTGGGTTGGGTCGTGCTTGGTGTTTTTGTAAAGATGGGATGGCAATTTGGTGGGCTCATTTAGCAAAAATTGGTTTTAAGGCCTTATTTGCTTCATAAATTTCCCAAAACTTTCCCAACTTTGCAAGGGCACAAATCCTTCAATTTTAATGCTATGAGGGTGTTCTTGGACATTTTGGAAAGCTTAAAGGGTCCTTTAACCAACCTCATTGGTCTCATGTCCATATCTTTTACCATTCTCAAGTTATGCTCTTTTGAAGTTGTTGACTTTTTGTTGACTTTTAAAAGGACCTATAATGTCTTAGCTCATACCTTCCAAATGAAGCATTTTTGGGCTTGGCTTGTGAGACACAAAGTTGTAGAGAATTAAATTTCCTTCAAAATGAGCTTTGGATGGAAAAAATTTGATGAAGCATGTGACAGTTATGGCTGGTCAAAGTTCAGTTGACTTTTCCTATGAAAACCCTAATTTAGAAACTCCTGATTCTTGATGATCTGAAACTTCCTTGATGAATTATGATCAACCCTTGATCAAATGATGAATTTTACTTCATATACTTGATGTTGACAAAAAATCATGAAGTTTGACTTTGGTTTGACCACAGTTGACCTCAGTTTGACTTTTTAACTACTTTGACTGATTTTAACCTATCTGATCATCTGACTGAGCAAATATTTTGGGAAAGTCTTGAAACTTGACATGGGGATTATTGAACACATATAGGATCTTATGAAGCTCACTTGAAGTCTTGGAAGTCCATTTAGCCTGAGTAAAGTCAAAACCCTAGTTTAGGATGCAGTGCTTAGGAGGATGCATTGTCAGAGGGATTTGTCAAATTTGTCAACCAATTGTGAACTTTGTGAACCTTGTGAACCTCGTGAGATGTCTTGTAAACCTTGTGAACCTTGTGAGCCTCTTAGTACACAATGACTTGTCTTGTGGAGGGAAAATTTTGGGGTGCAACAGCTGCCCCTGTTCAATTTTCTGAAACCTGAGGGGTTAGATTGGTATATGTGCCATTCGTGACCTAGAAGGTTGAAGGGGATTGAACACAAAAGCCCAAAAATTTGCACTCACCAGTGCATAGAGTAATACTGATGATTAGTTGTATATGCTTGAGTGGGCTTAAAGATGCCAGTTGGAGGAACTGGAGATGGGCTTAGAGATGCCATCTGGAGATGGGCTTGGAGATGCCATCTAAGGTATCAGGATGTGATGATGTGTGTATGTTGATACTGGATATTAGTACTAGGTCTTTGTATAAGCTGTCTCTGAATCATTTATGCAGCATGATTTGAGTTGTTGAATGGACCAGTAGAAATAAATCTTCGTGACGATTATCCCTTCTGGAAGTATCTTGGATTGGGGAATGGATCTTTGTATAGACCGTTTGCCTACTCTCCAAGGTCAAAAGAATGTCAGGATTAGTTCTTCTGAAAAATATCTTGAACCAAGGAATGGATCTTTTTACAGACCATTTGCCTGCTATTCAAGGGCCAAAAGAACGTCAGGATTTGTTCTTCTGAATAATATCTTGAACCAGGGAATGGATCTTTTTACAGACCGTTTGCCTGCTATTCAAGGGCCAAAAGAACGTCAGGATTTGTTCTTCTGAATAATATCTTGAACCAGGGAATGGATCTTTTTACAGACCGTTTGCCTGCTATTCAAGGGCCAAAAGAACGTCAGGATTTGTTCTTCTGAATAATGTCTTGAACCAGGGAATGGATCTTTTTACAGACCGTTTGCCTGCTATTCAAGGGCCAAAAGAACGTCAGGATTCGTTCTTCTGAATAATATCTTGAACCAGGGAATGGATCTTTTTACAGACCGTTTGCCTGCTATTCAAGGGCCAAAAGAACGTCAGGATTTGTTCTTCTGAATAATTTCTTGAACCAGGGAATGGATCTTTTTACAGACCGTTTGCCTGCTATTCAAGGGCCAAAAGAACGTCATGATTTGTTCTTCTGAATAATGTCTTGAACCAGGGGATGGATCTTTTTACAGACCGTTTGCCTGATATTCAAGGGCCAAAAGAACGTCAGGATTTGTTCTTCTGAATAATGTCTTGAACCAGGGAATGGATCTTTTTACAGACCGTTTTCCTGATATTCAAGGACATCTTGAGCAAATGTATGGATCATTTCTGACCTGTTGTAAGTTGTTGATATTGTTTTACCTGCATATAACTATCCTGCAAGGAGAATGTTAGTTTATGCAATATGCATGCATAGTAATATGATGCAATTGTATTATGCACTTATGGATATGTATGTTATGGTATGATGTAAATGATGTATGTATGAATCATGCAGCCTGAAGCGTCTGGATATATTTGTATAACAACTGCTGGCTAGGGAAAATAAATCTCGATTCGTTGTTGAAGAATATGAGGAACTCATTCCCGTCTTGTTTGATAATATAGTGAAGAATATGAGGAACTCGTTCCCATCTCGTTTGATAATATAGTATTCATAACTTCCCGTCTTCGATTGGTAGTATAGTATTCATAACCTCCCGTCTTCGTTCGTCGTACTTCTATTGAAGGAATAAATTCCTGAGTATCCCGACTGAGGATAAAAGAGATGGATATAATTTCCAGGGGAGATGTAACTCGAAGTATTTATGAAGATGGATTTGCCCTACTGGGGGATTTGTAGCTATCTTGTGGGGATGAACCGGCGAAGCTTCGTTGCATTCCCTCCCTCGTTCGTCCTTAGTAAATACTATTACTGCATTTTCATGCATTTCTGGTAAACATCAATCATATTAAGCATTTATGCATTTCTGGTAAACATCAATCATATTCAAAAGCATACATACATTCAAACACAACCAATGGACGTTTCGCTTATGTAAATAGGGTAAAAGTAAATCTGGATTCAAAGATGAAATTTTATTTATATCACAAAGTGGCCCATACATAGGCAAGTTGTACAAGGAGACAAAAATCCTAGTAAGAGGAATTCGTCATAAAAAATTTTACAAAACAAAGAAAATCAGTTATGTGGGAAATAATCCTATTGAGTTTCAATTCTACTATTGCCATTATCTTCAAGTATCTCATCTTCTGCTGTCGAGACGGAAATGATTGGATTATCTGTTAGAGCTTGGTTAAGTAGCACAACTGGTTGGATTTTACATGGGTGATCCAAACGAGACATAGTCATACGCTTTAATCCCTAACTTTTGCCTGGATTGCCCTTTCAGGTTTTCAATCCACCGGGATACCCTTTTTTGCCCAAGCCGCCTTTTCAGGTTTTCGACTTGCCGGGTGTACATTTTTTATATATATATCCCTAATTTTTTCCCCGAACCCTTTTGGTTCGTCGGGATACCCTTATTTTTGCCTAGGCCAGTCAACCTAGCGGGTCTCTTTTTATGCGTAGTATTTTTTAACTATGTATGCGTTTACAGGCTGTGGGAAGTCTTCACCATCCATAGTAGTAAGCATCATGGCACCTCCTGAGAATACTGTTTTGACCACAAATGGCCCTTCATATGTAGGAGTCCACTTGCCCCTAGGATCACCCTGTGGTAATATGATACGCTTGATTACCAAGTCACCAGCCTGATATACCTTTGGCTTAACCTTCTTATTAAAAGCCTTGATCATCCGTTTCTGGTACATCTGACCATGACAAACAGCTGCTAACCTCTTGTCATCAATCAAATTTATCTGGTCAAGTCGAGTCTGAATCCACTCATCTTCATCCAAGCCTGCATCCTTCATAATTCTTAAGGAGGGAATCTGAACTTCAATGGGCAGAACTGCTTCCATACCATATACTAAGGAGAATGGGGTTGCCCCTGTTGAAGTACGTATTGTAGTACGATAGCCATGAAGAGCAAATGGTAACATCTCGTGCCAATCCTTGTAAGTAACAGTCATCTTCTGTAGAATCTTCTTAATGTTCTTATTAGCAGCTTCTACTGCCCCATTCATCTTTGGACGATACGGAGAAGAGTTGTGATGCTTAATCTTGAACTGCGTGCCGAGATCAGTAATCATAGTGTTGTTCAGATTAGAGCCATTGTCAGTAATAATCCTTTCAGGGATGCCATACCTACATATGAGATTATTCTTAATGAATCGAGCCACAACATTCGTGGTCACAGATGCAAATGAAGCTGCCTCTACCCACTTTGTGAAATAGTCAATAGCAACCAGGATGAAATGATGCCCATTAGAAGCGGTAGGCTTGATCTCACCAATCATATCAATGCCCCACATGGAAAAAGGCCAAGGAGCAGTCAACACATTCAATGGTGATGGAGGTATATGCACTTTGTCAGCATAGATTTGACACTTGTGACATGTTCTGGAATGTTGATAGCAGTCAGCTTCCATAGTAGACCAATAATAACCTGCTCTCAATATCTTCTTTGCCATAGTATGACCACTAGAATGAGTGCCAAAGGTCCCATCATGCATATCTTCCATAATCTATGTTGCCTCCTTCTTATCCACACAACGAAGCAAAGTTGAATCGTGATTGCGCTTATACAAAATTCCATTACTCAAAAAGAACTTAGTAGAAAACCTCCTCAGAAACTTTTTATCTTTAACAGATGCCCCTTCAGGGAACTCCTGAGCTTCAAGATATCTTTTTACTTCATAGAACCAAGGCTTCTCTTCTTCTTCTTCAGTGTCAATCTCATTGCAGTATGCAGGCTTCTCAAATCTGTCAATAGTAATTTTGGGAGCTTCATCATCCCAGCTGATCTCAAACATGGATGCCATGGTGGCTAGTGCATCTGCCAACTGATTTTCTCTTCGTGGAATATGTCCAAAGGTAATCTCTTTGAAATGTGGGATCAAAGACAACACATGCTCTCTGTAAGGAATGAGGTTATCATGCTTGGTATCCCAATCTCCTTTAATCTGACTTACTACTAGGGCTGAATCTCCATACACGTCAAGGAACTGAATCTTCATATCAATGGCAGCTTTGATGCCCAGGATACATGCCTCATACTCAGCCATGTTATTGGTACAATAGAAACAAAGTCTTGCAGTAATCGGGGTATGACAACCTTCAGGGGAACTTATCACAACACCAACACCATTACCAAGTGCATTAGAAGCTCCATCAAAAACCATAGTCCATCGGGATCCTTGTTCAGGTCCGTCATATTGTCCAGGTTCTTTGGTAATAACCATAATGTCTTCATCAGGGAACTCAAAATTCATTGAATGATAATCATCCACTGCTTGATGAGCCAAATGATCAGCTACCACACTACCCTTAATGGCCTTCTGAGTCGTATACTGTATGTCATATTTTGTCAAGATCATTTGCCATCTCTCTATTCTTCCGGAGAGAGCAGGTTTCTCGAATATGTACTTGATTGGATCCATCTTCGAAATCAATAAAGTAGTATGAGTCAACATATACTGTCTTAGTCGGCGAGCAGCCCATGCCAAAGCGTAGCAAGTTTTCTCGAGCAGTGAGTATCTTGTTTCACAGTCGGTAAACTTTTTGCTAAGGTAGTATATTGCCTGCTCTTTTCGACCAGACTCGTCATGTTGCCCCAACACACATCCCATTGAGTTGTCTAACACTGTTAAGTACATAATCAAGGGTCTTCCATCAACTGGTGGCATCAAAATCGGAGTTTCTAGAAGATATCTCTTGATTTCATCAAAGGTAGTCTGGCACTCATCATTCCATTCCATCACCTGATCTTTCTTCAACAACTTGAAGATTGGCTCACAGGTGGCAGTTAATTGGGAAATAAATCTTGCAATGTAATTCAATCGTCCCAAGAAACCTCTAACTTCTTTCTCGGTACGGGGAGCTGGCATCTCTTGTATAGCTTTCACTTTTGCAGGGTCTACTTCAATACCTTTTCCACTGACAATGAAACCCAGGAGCTTACCAGATCTAACTCCAAAAGTACACTTGTTTGGGTTCAATCTCAACTTGTATTTCTTCAACCTCTCAAACAACTTATGCAGATGATCAAGATGTTGTTCTTCATTCTAGGACCTGGCTATCATATCATCCACATACACCTCTATCTCATGATGAATCATATCATGAAACAAAGCCACCATAGCATGCTGATATGTTGCCCTGACATTCTTCAAACCAAATGGCATCACTTTATAGCAAAATGTGCCCCACTGTGTAACAAATGTTATCTTCTCCATATCTTCAGGTGCCATCTTGATTTGATTGTAACCAGAGAAACCATCCATGAAAGAGAATACTTTATGCTGAGCAGTGTTGTCTACCAGAACATCAATATGAGGAAGTGGAAAGTCATCTTTGGGGCTAGCCTTGTTCAAATCTCTGTAATCCACGCACATACGTATCTTACCATCTTTCTTAGGTACCGGCACCACATTTGCAACCCACTGAGGATAAGAAGTCACAGCTAAGAACCCTGCATTAAACTGTTTCATTACCTCTGCTTTAATCTTCTCTGACATTTCAGGACGCATGCGACGAACCTTCTGCTTCTTTGGACGACAATCTTCTTTTACCGGTAAACGGTGAACCACAATGTCTGTATCCAACCCTGGCATATCTTCATAGGACCAAGCAAAGATCTCCACATAGTCATGTAACATCTGAATCAATCTGCTCTTAATACCATCCTCTAATTCAGCCCCTATCTTGACTTCTTTCCTGTTCTCTTTAGTTCCCAGATTCACAACTTCGATTGGCTCTTCATGTGGCTGTATAGCTTTCTCTTCTTGTTGTAACAACCTAGCAAGCTCTACAGGTACTTCACAATCGTCCTCCTTTCCATCTTCAGCTTGATAGATTGGATTCTCGAAATTATAATTGGCAATAGTAGAACTGTTATCAACAGGATCCAGAGTGGATGAGGATCAACATTTTAGTGATGTGGGTGTGTGTAAGAACACATAGCTGATAAAACAAAAATAAAAGAAAAGAAAGACAAGGAACACAATATTTACGAAACGTCCACTGATTTTTATTGAATGAAGTATGCAAATGAAATGACATCCCGAAACAAGCATACCATTGTGCCCCGGGTAAGGCACAAGGCTTAAGAGTTTAATTGTTCAAAAATTACAAACTTAAAAGCAACAACATAGTAATAGTATTTACTCCTGACTAAAGGAGATAGGAATGACATCTTTAGCTTTCCAATTATTGATCCCAGCACCCATAGTAGGAAAAATCTAAGCATCCAAGTTATAATTTTCATCATAGTCATCCACAGCATTGATCTGATCTCTCATAATCCCTTGATTGGTGATACGAACAGCACGAGCACGACGAACAACCTTCTGGGACTCTGCAGTGAAACCCAAACCAAATTTGTCAGACTTGTAAGGAATGTCAGGAAGCTGACCCCAAATAGTACAACCACCTTCATCCACCACAGCTCTAGCATCCTTGAGGGAAGCCATTGTAGGAGGTACTCTGGTGACCACAGGAACTTTCTTGATAACAGGAGGAGCTTCAAAATTAGGAACAACCCAAGGAACTACTTCAAACGTCTGGCACGGAGTTTCAACATATTCACCTTCCACTTCAAGATATTTAAATGTGTTCAAATGGCTAATCATATATCCTTCCTCTCCGTAAACAGTGACAACCTTTCCCTCGACTGGATATCTCAGCTTCTGATGTAAAGTAGAAGTCACAGCAC
The DNA here is from genome assembly GCA_963966055.1 of Lathyrus aphaca. Taxonomy (NCBI): domain Eukaryota; kingdom Viridiplantae; phylum Streptophyta; class Magnoliopsida; order Fabales; family Fabaceae; genus Lathyrus; species Lathyrus aphaca. The sequence continues at coordinate 294,623,274 of OZ014521.1, read as the reverse complement.
CTGCCTCATGGATCCAGGGGCACCCAAGCAAACAAGAATACGAAGGACGAATATCCATTACATAAAAAGTAGCATTGAAGACCTGAGAACCTACTTTTATTGGGAGATCAATTTCTCCATGCACCACTCTCCTCGAGCCATCAAAAGCCTTTACCACTATATTATTGGGCCTCAACACAGCATCTTCAGGACTAAGCTTATTCAGAACTTCTTTGGGCAACACGTTCAACGAGGAACCATTGTCTATTAACACATGTGATAGGGTAGTGCCCCTACATTCAATAGAGATATGTAGAGCCCTATTATGATCCCTCTTGGCAGGAGTCAAATCAGCGTCGGAGAAACCTAACCCATTATCATAAATCAAGTGTGCAACACAATTTTCAAACTGGTCTACAGAAATCTCATTTGGTACGTGAGCAGTCTTCAAAAATTTAATTAAGGCCTTGGCATGAGCCTCAGAACACAACAATAAAGACAACATAGAAATCTTGGAGGGAGTATGCCCCAATTGATCAACAATGTCATAATCACTCTTGCGAATGATCTTCAATACTTCTTCCATCTGCTTAGAAAGATCATCAGCAGCTGGTACATCAGTTTGTATAGGTTTAACGGGACCTTTGCCCCGAGCATCAGCAGTGGAGGTGGTAGTTGGAGTAACTGTACTCTTGGAGGTAACCGGAGGACAGAAAACTCTTCCACATCGTGTGATCTTACTAGATCCCGCAATATTATCAACATCCAGATTTTCATCAACAACAGGTGCATCAGCTAAGGATTCCTGCTTAACACCATGAATATAAACATCGGAGCCATAATGCCAAGGCACCGCTTTATCAGAAGTATATGGAATAGGACCCGGAGTGGTGATGATCATAGGAGACACTCTAGCTTCAACAACAATCTTCACATGGCCTTCAGCAGTAATCTTAATTGGACCCTTGTGAGTGATTTTGACAGGACCCTTGGAAGTAATCCTTACTGGCACCTTATCAACCATGTCCACCTCTTCAACCTTCGCACCTTGAGTTATATGTTCAACCATGCTCTCCACAGAAGGTGTCCTCTCAAACAATATTGTGTAATTGTCCATGAGGCGTTGAATTCCGTCCTTCAACTTCCAGCAACTATCTGGTTTATAAGCACAATAGAAACAATCTTCATTACAACATGGAAAGAACCCAGCTTGTACCAACTTCTTCTTAATAACAGACAATGGTGTAGTCACATCTGCAACTGAGGAAATATGTGAAACTTCATCAATGGCATTGATAGTCTTCTCATGATTTGGCATGGGAGCAGTAATCACATTTGGAGTACCCGGAGGGTCAAACTCAATTTCTCCAGCATCAATCATATCCTGAATCTTATTCTTCAATATCCGACAATTATTGGTATCATGTCCCTGACAATTAGAATGATATGCACATCGTGCATTAGGATTGTACCTGGTGTCGCTCCCGGGATTTTCATCCTAGTACAAACGCGAAAGTGGCGCGGAAAGGTTAGAGTCGCCAGCCAGACATTTTTATCCCGAAAGAATGGGAAAGGTAATGTTGCACAAACCTGAGGAAGAAGGAAAGGACAAGGCCTTGCGAACCAAAGATCTGAGTTCGGGAGTCGGTTACGACCTGGGAAGGTATTAGCACCCCAGACCGTCCGCCGTACCCGACGGGATCCACGCTTGCTTGTTTTGTTTCAAAGGGTGAGAAAATACAAATGCTGCTGAATAAAACCGCTACTGGAATAAAGGGAATGGAAAATGATAAATGAACTGAAATAAGAAAAAGAGAATAAAAGGGGAAATGTAGGGAAAATAAAGAATGTGCTCGAACGGGCCCTACCCCGCTGCCTACGTACCTCATTGGGATAATGAGGATCAGAGTCGACGTAGTTCGCCTAACCTAGGCGGGAACTGATTGTTTGTGTTTTTTACAGCTTGAACTGCGTATGTCTATGCTCAGGTGTTGCAGGCTCGTCTGGTACGAGTGCGTTTACCGTCTTGCATGCGAGACAAGTCGTCGCGAGTTCGCGTTGTGAGTGAATGAGATGAGAAGAGAAGTTCCCGCAGGATAGTCGCTTATTGTTTGTTTTTGTCTTTTTAAAAGAAATGTTTTGAATTTGTTTGTGAACGGTCTTGTACTAAGACCTATCCATCGCGGGAAGTATTTACACCTCGCCCCGAAACAGGACGCGTATAAACACTCCGCAACAAAGTCTCGTGTCGTACAAGATTATTCGGTTTTTATTAAGTGTTTTATTGTTTTTCTTTATGAGATGAGAAAGAGAATGACTCAAGTTGATAAAAGGAAAAAACTAAGGGACTAAGACTCAATCCTAATGTGTTATATATTTACAAAGTGATCCTAATGGTTAGTGAGGTTTTCTATTCCTAATGGAAACTTAAAACTACTAGAATTCAACTTACTTCTTAATGAAGTTAAGTTGATTCTAAGAACAAATGGGAATCCTATACAAGTTGTAACAATAAAAATAAGGCAAAACAATGAAATCAACTATGAGAAATAATATTCTACAAATGCCTTAAAGGCATGAATAATAAATAGTCTTATTCATTTATTCTAGTCCTAATTAAAAAGGGAACTTTAACCTACATTCTAAATCAAAGTTAAGCCTAATGTTCATTCTAAAAAAGCAAATTAAACTAAACCTAAATCTAATAGTAAATTTAAATGCTACACTTAAACTACCCTATTATTATTTTTTTTGACTTATTTCTAGCTATGCTTAAACTAATGGGATTTATGCCTAACTAGGCCTAAGACTAATATCCTTAAAAAATATTAAATCTCCTATAAAAATTGTGAAACCTAAACTATGGGATCCTAACATTATCTCTAATCTTATACTAAGAGGAATTCTAAAAATACTTATTTTTCCTATGCCTAAAAATTATTTAATTTCAACTAAGATTAACCATTATTTCCTAAGGATTACTCCACTAAAGCCTATGATAAAAGCTCTTAAAAAATCCACTAAAAATATCCTAAGAACTATTAGGAGTCCTCTAATTATAGAAAAAAAGAATGGCTCAAAAAAAATGTTGGAAGCTATTTAAATAAAATAAACAAAATTCAGCACAATTAAGAAGAAATTCAATAAAGCTAAATACAAGAATAATTCAGAATTAATTCAAAAATAAATAAATTCCAGAAAATAAAAATATCAAAAATTTCTAAATTGAATTAACAACCTACTCTAATTTTTGGGGAATTTTCTCATGCTTTTTCCTATTTTTTATAGATTTGTTTCTAACCTATACTAAACAAAAATCTAAAAAGAAAAATGGTGCATTAAAAGTGGCGTATCGAGATTACTTACTTGAATGTCGTGCCGATTCTTCACATAAAAGAAATCCGAAAAAAACCTTAAGCAAGGCCTTGTAGTTTCCTATGAGCAAAATAAATGCCCATCTTCCATAATTACTTCATGAGGATCCACCATAATCGAAATCGATCCAATATCGATAAAACTCATGAACTCAATTCCGAATTAGCACTAACACTAATTAAAATTAGAGTAAAAATCTAATTAAAGACTATCAAGAAAAATGGATTAAGTAAAAATCCATAACAATTAATTTGTTAGAAAATTAATTAACAAATTGTTTTTACAACCACAACCAATTAACAAAATTTAATTATATAAAAAAACAAGATAAAGAAAACAAGAGTGCAATTGGAAACCCAGTGGGCAGCAGATAGCAAATTGGCCTCAGGCCCAAAACCACCAATAAACCCGCAAAGAGGGTGCATGCTGAATAAAGAGGCCTGAATAGGAACTTTGTGGATCTGAGGCCCAATCTAACCATCTTGAACGCATGGGAGTGTGTAAACGGAAAAGAGAGGTATGCATAACACAAACATGGCCCGAAGGCCCAAACCCATGACATTCCGCTGGGGAGGTGAGTGTAGCGAACTCGGGAGTGTGAACAGTGGATGCTTGGCCCATTTCCTTGAGTCTTAGCGCAGGATGGGGTGTGCGTAAGCAATTAATGGGTGCAAATAGAATTTTGATGGAGCTGAGATAATTTCAATGGGGCCAATGAAGCCCAAGCCGACTCTTGTAAACCTAGCCAAGCACCCTCATGTTCTTCACAGCAAAGAACGGCGGCTATCCCCTTCTCTACACTCTCTCTGTGACGAGATTTCCCCGGCGACAAAGAATATATTCACCGCGTTGCTCTTGCCTCTAATCTTCTTTCATCATTCATCTCTTCCATCTCCACCTCACGAAACCTTCTCAACTCTTCCGCCACAGCCGCCGCCATGGCTTCATCACTTCATCTTCCTCAGACAAGACCTCGCACTCGGAAAACAAAAGCAAACCTCATCGCACTGTTACGCTTTCCTCCGTCCATCCCTCTTTCAACTTCGCTGCTACTCCTTGCACAAATCTCAACCCTAATCTCGAAATTGGAACTCACATCATAGCATAGAGATCGATGATATGTCCTATATGCATCAGAGAGCTTCAAGAACCAAGTGTTACGACGGATGCGGTAACAACATGAATGATCGGTTCCGGTGAGAAGTCTTGATCTGTTTTTTTTTATCTTCTTTTATTTGCTATTGTGTATCTTCCTCTTCATCTTTGTTGTTGTGAATCAATATTCGGAGCTTTCTTGTTCATTGTTGTTGATGTTGAAACGCAGGGGAGAATAACATCAGTGATGAAGATGGTGTGAATGTTTCTTGAAGATGGCAATGAACTCGCTGAAGGACGCATCGAAGATGCCGCTGCAGAGAGTGTCAGGAATGGGCGTTGAAGGATGATTGATGTTGATGAGTGTTAAGCTTGAATTCAGGATTGAAGGTTGGTGAAGCCTTAGCGATTGTTCTTGATGCTTGCGGATTCAAGACCGAAGGTTTTCGGTGAGAGTTGTGGGAGAGATCATTGAAGATGATGAAGAGGTTCCCCCTGAGATCAAGAGTGATGAAGAGGAACTGGATTTTTTCTAGGAAAAGGAAGTCAGAACCCCAAGATTGAAGAGGAGGTCTTTGATTTATATATGCCGATTTTCCGGATCCTTCTGGAATACTTCAGGTGAGTTCTAGAAACTTTCCGTTAGGATTCCAATGTGAGCTTTTGGTTAGAATCAGTTGTGGTTAGTTATGAATGGTTTGTGGATTCAGTTATTTGTTTTTGCTTTTTTTTATTCTATTATGAATTGATCTGATGAGATTTTGTTATGCAGGTTGGATTCCTTTGACAGTCGGATTCAAAAGAAGCAAAATGGGACAAGGTAAGAACAAAAATTCACAAATAACCAACCAGCCATCTAAAAATTCTACAACTGAACCCAAATGATCTGAAAACACAATATATCAACCTGCAAAAAGGATTTGCAAAAATTCAGAAAGGAACTAGGTTAAATGGATGGACAAACACAAGCTAGGACAGAAAACTTACATCACAAGATATCAGATCAAAACCCAAGAAATAAATTTCTAAAAATTCTGAGAAAAATCACATGAAAACTAGAAGATCTTAGGAACACAATGCAAAAATAATGGGATCAAAACTCCAAATATTGAAGTCTATGGAAAATCAACAAGACAGGCTGGTCAGGAAATGAAGCAAATGAAGCTATGTGCAAAAATGAATTAATTCTGGCAAGCTAATCAATGAAAAAAATAAAATAAAAATATGACAAAATTTTAGAGACACAAAGTACCATCCATGATTTATTTGGGAATTTTTAGATGAATATTTCTATTTTATACGAATTAAAACCAAACTGAAATACAAGAGAAATTAAGTTGAGAAAGAAAATAGAAGAAAATAAGAAGGAGGTGCATGCAGTAAGTGCTTTTGACTGAATTTATTTGGGCCTGGAGGGACTGGGGTACGAGTAGCAAACTGACATGGGCTTAGGCCAGAACACACAAACAACCCTTTTAAACCTCTCTTATTCCTTAAACCACTATCAATATACTAACTAATCTTTTATTAAATTCCTAACCCTTATACTAACTAATCTCAACTAATAAAAATCTTTTTATTTTCTAACATCATTCTAATTACTTTACATTTCCTAAAAATGTTCTAATCTATTCTAAATAATTACTCTAACAATCATACTAAACAAATATACTTTCTCAAATATCATCTAAACCAATATAAATCCTAAAACTATATTATACTCCCTAAACCATTATTTTTCTAAGCATGATATTTCTAAAAAAAATGTTAACTAATCAATACTACATTAAATTTCTAAACAAATATTATCCTAAAACTACATTATACAACTATTAACCAATTAACCTATTTATAAACAAATTCTAAAACATTTATATCTAAACAATTCTAACAATTATTTCTAAACAAATTCCCACCAATTATGTCTAAACAATTCTAACAATTATTAACTAAACAAAATTAATCCTAAACTCTATATTTTCTAAACAATTATCGAATCAATTCTTTTTATATTTTTTAAACAATATTCAAAGAACTAAACAATATATTCTAAACAAAATTATCCTAAACACAATTTTAATTAATTATTCTACACGAAATTATCCTAAACACATTCTAAATAATTATTCTATTCAATCATGTTAAACAATTATATTTCCTAAAATATTATCTAAACATTCTATTAATATTTCCTAATTAATCTATTCTAACCATTAACAATCAATCTATTATATTTCCTAAACAGTATTCCTAAACAACTTTTTTTTAATTACTATATTTTAATCCTGAAACTATGTCATTTTTCCTAAGACAAATTCTAACCCAATTAAACTAATCCTAAACTATATTATATACAAATATGTTAATCTTAAAACTATATTATATTTTCTAAAATAATCTCTAAAACAATTAAACTATATCTAAAACTATATTATATTTTCTAAAACAATCTCTAAAAACAATTAAACTAATCCTTATCAACAGAATTGAAACACACACATACAGCAAAACCCTCACCTAAACTTCTTCATCTCCTTCCCGAAAACAACCCCCTCCCCTTTCTAACCCTAGCCGCCGCACACTCATCCCCAACCTCCTCCGTCTTCCTCCCCCACCTATCTGTCGCCGGAGCCATCGCCTTCTCCATATTCGTCACCAATCTCTCACCTCTCTCACTCTCAAGCACGTTTCCATTTCTAAGTTCTAACCACTAACCAAACAAACCCTCTCTCTCTATGGCCTCACAGCAACACGACACCGTTTTCCCCGAAGAATACATCGACGACGACGAAGACGAAATGGAACTCTTGCAAGGCTTTCTCGACTACACAACGCAGAGAGGATCTTCTCATCACAACGACACAACTCAATTCTACAACTAAATCAAATCCAAACTCCAACTCGATTTCAACAAGAATCAACTCGTCGAGAAGATCCGAAGGTTGAAGAAGAAATACCGAAACGTTCTCAACAAAATCAGCTCCGGCAAGGAATTCGTCTTCAGACCCGCTCACGATCAAGCTACTTTCGAAATCTCGCGCAAGATCTGGAACAACGTCGCGCCAATTGCAGGTGATGTTGCCATAGACAACGACGAAATCAACCTGAATCCTAGTCCGAACCCTAACCTCAACTTCCTTCTCAATCAATTCGATCTAACTCTAATCTAAGCTAAGCATGTTACCAAAGGAAACGAACCTAGCTAACAGAAATCTCCCCTGCAGTCGGACTCGCTCAACGACACGCAAAGCAACCGAACGAAAATCACAGCCAGCTACACTAAATTCAGCATACAGCTAGCAATTATATCAAGCGACGAAACCGAAAGCGTACCTGTTACACGATGCCGCGGCGAATGATACGCAGGTTAGCCTCAATTCAGTAGTGTTTCATTTTCAACTGTTTTTGCTTCTGATTCGAACTTTTCCTTCTCTTTTCCGAATCTGACTTGCTTCTGTTTCTTCTGAATTGGCCTGTTGAATCAAACTTGCAGGTCTTGTTAATGCTGCGATCGAAAGAACCGAAGCAGATTACCGAACGGTTGAAGCGCGGATTCAAAATTGGAATCGAATTCGTGAAGCTGATGAAGATGATATTTGATGAATACTGAAGCGAATTTGATTATTGAGGCGTAGATATTTCACTTGTGATGAAGATCCAAGAATAATGGAAGAAAATTGATGAAGATCCAAGACTTGGCTGGAGATTGTGAATGAGATTGTGAAGAACCAGAGAATTGGTTTCAGAGAATTGATAAGAATTATCAAAAAGATTGATGAAGATTTCAGAGCATTGGTGAGTTTTCTTGAGATTTAGGAGAATTGGTGAGAGAGAGAAAGAAAACTCAGAGTTCTGTTATTCTCTTAGAGTGAGAGATTTTCAGTTCTGTTATGTGAGAAAATTTGTGATTCTGTTAGGATTAGCCAGTGCCATTCTGTTATAGGATTCTGTTATTGCTGTTAGAGTTCCTTCTTCTGTTATTGTATTGTATTCTCCCTGTTATGATATTGAATGAGGATTGAAAAGAATATACGAATCAAGTTGAAATCTGCTTTTTTCCTGTTATTGTGAGATACCAATTCTGTTACAACGAACTCTTTTTCTCTCTTTTTTTTTTAATTTGGTTATTATTTTTTTCTGTTATTTCTGTTCAGCATCTTTTTGTTTTGTGCTTCCTCTTTTTCTTGTATATGTGTTGTGCGTGATTTTTGTGTGTGTTGAATGTGTGAATGTGAAATTGCCTTGGCTAGAAGGCTTGTACTATGATGCTTGCTTACTGTACGGAAAAGAGAAGGCTGCGGGCGGCTTGTGGGAATTGTTATTGAGCTGCGGCGTATGCAGCCTTTTGCGAGTAGTATTGGGCTTACGGGAAGTGAGTGTCGGGCAAAAGTTTGATGGCTGGCCAATGTGAAGAATTGGCTTGGCTTTCCCCCCCCCCCCCCCTTTTTTTTTTTGTTTGTATCAAGATTAGTAAGAGTGGGCCAATGGGCCAATGATGTATATACTTTTTTTTTATGAATGGATTAGAAAAAAGCAATGGATTTGATTAATATATATTTCTTTGTAAAGAAATGGGAATGTTAAAAAATAAAAAAAAGAATAAATTGGAATGAGAAAAATGGAAGATTTTCTTTATATAAGTGAATAAAATATGGAAAAGAAGGGATAGGAGTGAGAAAAAATAATTGGATATTCGGAAATAAGAAAAATAGAAAAATAGGTGGATAATAATAAAAAAAATATGAATCGGGTAATGGATGAAGTAACGATCTTTTTTTTTTTTTTATTTTAAGCCCAGAACCAAATTTGAACTCTTCACGCACAAGCTACTGATAAATGAACACAATCATCACAAATCCACCGGATAATTTGCCAATCAAACTGCAACCAACATCTGAACACTGTCCTGATAATTCAAACCCGTACTGAGGAAAATAAATCCTCAGATGAATCATTGATGAACTGATGAAGCCTTAATCAAGACGAATTGAGCTAGACTTCTCACAATCCACTGTTCGATAACCAGAGGATTTTCACACACAACAACTCGAACTTCGGATATGCCATTCTTGGGACATAGTCCACTGAGACAGATAACTTGCAACTGAAGGAACATTTGGTAGTTTGACCAAGATTAGGTCAACCGCCTGTCTGCCTCAGATTATCGCACTGAAATCACTGCTAGCATATGCTATGCTTCCACAATGAATATTATGCTTCATTTTTCTATGCTAATGACGCAACGCAAAAATATGAAAATGATATGAATATGATGAACATGATGCTCTATGATGCTTAAAGACAAGGGGGCAAATTTGGGGTGTTACAGCTGCCCCTATTCAATCAACTGTTAATCTGAAAAGGATGAGAGCAACGGCTATCAGACATTCGAGATAAATTGTGATTGAATACCACGAAGACCTGAAATTTGCACTCTGACGAAGAATGCAACACTGGGAAATAAACCCAACCAGATGACGCTCTGGGGATAAGAAGGAGAGAAGAAGCAGACGAGCTTCCTCCAAGTTGAAACTGATATCTGAAATACTATCATGTTGACAGACGAGTCTTCGAATGGCCTGTGACGCCAGGTGCAGAGAGCGGTCGAGCCCTTAAGGATCTTCAAAGTAGCCTGAGATAGACGAATCTCCTTCACTAATCCTTACGCAGATAAGTGGAATAAGACGGACGAGTCTTCTTCGGATAACCCTTACGCAGGTTCCGGTAATTCATATAAGTCTGTGGGATAGACATGCAATCAAGGTAGACGAACCCTCTTCATATATTATCCGCGGATATATGGTATAAGACAGACGAGTCTTCTGAGCAAACCTGTTACGCCAGGTGCAGCAACCATAATTGGTGCTTGAGACAGACGAGCCTCCTTCGGATTTACCTGTTACGCCAGGACCGGTATCAATTTTGACATTAATTCCCACTGTCAGGATTCTAAACCTCTTCAATACAGACGAGTATTGGATGATCATCAAGATAACACAGACGAGTGCCATAAGTCAATGATACAGACGAGTATCAGACGATGATCTGAGAAACACAGACGAGCGCTTCAGGCAATGATACAGACGAGTATCGGCCACTGATATAGACGAATACCAGAAATTCAAACACAGACGAGCATTTGAAGTAGTCACAGCAATATCAGGATAAACAACAAATCTTCACATTCGGGTGCAAGCTAGCACAGACGCGTGCTGAGGACGATACAGACGAGTATCCAGGCAAAGCAGACGAGCTTCAAACAAACACATACGAGTACTGGGGAATAAAAGCATACGAGCTTCAAACAAACACGGACGAGTGCTGAACCGTTGCAGACGAGCAACAATAGAGAACACATATCAAGGCACAGACGAGTACTGAGGAGTTGCAGACGAGCAACTATCATAACCAAACACAGACGAGTGCTGGACAGTTGCAGACGAGCAACAATAGGGAATACATGTCAATGCACAGACGAGTGCAGCGAAGGATCCAATACCAAACACAGACGAGTGTTGGGAGGTTGCAGACGAGCAACAGCAAATATCGTCGGAACACGGACGGGTATTGAGGAGTTGCGGATGAGCAACTATCATAACCAAACACAGACGAGTGTTGGAAAATTGCAGACGAGCAATAACAGAGGTATCACAACACAGACGAGTGTTGATAATCTACAGCAAAATAACATCTCAAAGCACAGGCGAGTGCTGGAATTGGCAGATGAGCAATCAATACTGATATAATCAAACACAGACGAGCGTTTGAAATTGCAGGCAAGCAGAATCACAGTAATCAAGATCCACTGATGGAGAAAGCAGACGAGCAATACCAAAAGGCTAACACAGACGAGTGTTGAAGAATGCAGACGAGCAGCAATAAAGCAGTAACATGTCCTTGTTGGGGAAACTTGCTTAGGGATAACACATACGAGTATCGAGGATTGCGGGCGAACCACAAACGAATGCCTGCTCGGCAACAAGATACAACTCTGCAAGGGAAGCCACGTCGAGAGGTCTGGATACCCACTCCGACTGAGGTGACGAATACCTGGCTGTATCATCAAATACCCAAAAGTATGGCAACTTGGCTAAGAAATATCTCACGGACGGAGGTGAAAATCAAATATGAACTCTGTGGGGACCGGATCATCTTCAGACTTGGCTGGGGAAGCTTCTTGGGCAAATACTCTGGCTGTGGAGAGCGTCTGGTGATTCAAGACTCTGAGAGGATATCAGGCCTTCAAGTACCTGATAAGCAAGGACTCTTGCTGGGAACAGAATACGGTTAATTCCATCTCTGATGACGTCAGGCTTTCAAGCACCTGCTGGCTATACTTCACTGGGGAAGAGTAAATTGCTTGATGTGACGCTATCCTGCAACCTGCAACAACAGAAAACACACGTGTGTCCCGGGGATTTGCATGGAATGATCGGTTCATCCATCGTCACCCGACACTCAAAGAGGGTTACCGTTTCCCTGCATGTCAGTTTTCTTTTCAAGATTATCACCATGTTTAGATGCAATGCTATTTTTGCCAAAAATTCAGGACATTTTGCAAACAAAAATAAACACACACAGCTTTTTGACTGAATATTATTTTTATTGGATGGCCTCTGAATAGGCAAAGATTTACATCAGGAAGCAACCACCTGGAAAGAGGTAGCCACTATAAAAATTGAGAAACGAAACTATCCTAATGGCAATGTACAGGGCATTCCAAGGAGTTCTATTTCTGCTATGACCTGCATGTCTTCAAGACTCTCCATTCTGTTTCGGCTTTCTGAGAGGACAAGGGAGCTATTTCCTATCCTTCTGATATTGTCAAACTGTACGAAACGATGACGTGGTTCAGATAACTTGGATCACAGTTGTTCGCTTACTCCCTTATTTTGCGTGGATCGCCCTCTCGGGTTTTCAATCCACCGGGATACCCTTTTTTGCCTGAGCTGTCCAATGTGGCTTTTCAACTCAGCGGGTGTACACATTTTTTATATTTATTTCCCTAATTTTTGCCCGAGCTTTTTATTCTGTTTTTAGCTCGCCGGGATGCCCTTTTCTTGCCTGGACTTACATTCTGTTTTTGTGTCCAGCGGGTCTCTTTATGCGAAGTATTTTTTAACTGCGTCCGAGTTAACAGGGGATGGGAAATCCTCTCCATCCATAGTGGTGAGCATCAGTGCTCCTCCTGAGAACACTTTCTTTACTATGAATGGTCCCTCGTAGTTTGGGGTCCACTTGCCCCTGTTATCTGAACCTGGAGGAACGATTCTCTTCAACACGAGCTCTCCCACTCGATACTCTCGAGTACGTACTCGCTGATCGAATGCCCGCTTCATTCTCCTCTGATAAAGCTGACCATGACAGATAGCCGCTAATCTCTTTTCCTCAATTAGACATAGCTGATTGTAACGAGCACGCACCCATTCAGCCTCATCCAGTTTGACGTCCATCATCACGCGCAGTGAAGGGATCTCTACTTCAATAGGCAGGACTGCTTCCATGCCATACACCAGAGAGAAGGGAGTTGCCCCTGTTGACGTCCTGACAGACGTTCGGTACCCATGCAAAGCAAACGGTAACATCTCATGCCAATCCTTGTAGGTGATAACCATCTTCTGCACAATCTTCTTGATATTTTTGTTAGATGCCTCTACCGCACCATTCATCTTTGGTCGGTAAGGAGAAGAATTGTGATGTTGTATTTTGAAGTCCCGACATAAGTCTGCCATCATCTTGTTGTTGAGATTAGAACCATTATCAGTAATGATCCTTTCGGGTACTCCATATCTGCATATGATATCTCTTTTCAGAAATCTTGCCACCACTTGACGAGTGACATTGGCATAAGACGCTGCTTCTACCCACTTGGTAAAGTAATCAATCGCGACCAGGATGAAGCGATGCCCGTTCGAAGCAGTTGGCTCAATCTTCCCGATCATGTCAATGCCCCACATAGAGAAAGGCCAAGGAGATGACATGACATTGAGTGGGTTAGGAGGAACATGCACTTTATCTGCATATATTTGGCACTTGTGGCATTTACGAGCGAATGAACAACAATCTGCATCCATTGTCATCCAATAATACCCTGATCTCAGCAGTTTCTTTGCCATGGCGTGCCCTCCTGCATGGGTACCAAAAGATCCTTCATGGACTTCCTGCATCAACAGGCTTGCTTCGTGTCTATCCACGCATCTGAGCAAAACCATGTCGAAATTCCTCTTGTACAAAACCCCGTCTGTGTTCAAGAAGAAACTAGCAGCAAGTCGTCTCAAGGTCTTTTTGTCTTTGGAAGATGCCCCTGTTGGGTACTCTTGCTTCTCCAGGAATAACTTGATATCAAAATACCAAGGTTTCTCGTCAGACACGGCGTCTACAGAGAAAGCATAAGCTGGAGAGTCAAGCCTGGAGATGTCAATTCTGGGCACAAAGTTCCAACACATGACTTTAATCGACGAAGAGAGAGTAGCCAAAGCATCGGCAAATTGATTTTCGTCGCGTGGTATGTATTTGAGCTCAACTGTCGTAAAGAATGTCAACAGTTTTCTAGCATAATCCCTGTACGGAACTAGATGTTCTTGATGTGTATACCACTTGCCGGTAATTTGGTTAATGACGAGGGCTGAATCTCCGAATATGTCGAGGTTCTTAATCCGAAGATCAATTGCCTCCTCTATTCCCATTATACACGCCTCGTATTCCGCTTCATTGTTGGTGCAGCCAAAAGTAATTCTGGCAGCGAAGGGTAAGTGGACACCTTCAGGATTAATGAGTACGGCACCAACTCCACGACCATTGATATTGACTGCCCCATCAAACATCAACTTCCATTTGGATTCAGGGTCAGGCCCCTCCTCCGGAAGTGGTTCCTCATAATCATTTGTTTTGAGGTACATGATGTCCTCATCAGGGAAATCAAATCTCATCGGCTGATAGTCCTCAAGAGGTTGCTGAGCAAGGTATTCCAACAATACACTTCCTTTGATGGCTTTCTGAGAAGTGTACTGGATGTCGTATTCAGTTAAAATCATCTGCCATCTAGCAACCCTTCCGGTCAATGCTGGTTTCTCAAAGATGTACTTGACAGGGTCCATCTTGGAAATGAGAAGTGTAGTATGGGTCAACATGTACTGCCTCAGTCGGCGAGCAGCCCATACCAAAGCGCAGCAAGTTTTCTCGAGCAGTGAGTATCGGGATTCACAGTCGGTAAACTTTTTGCTAAGGTAATAAATGGCATACTCTTTTCGACCAGACTCGTCATGTTGGCCGAGCACACATCCCATCGACCCTTCTAGCACGGTCAAGTACATGATTAACGGTCTCCCCTCCACTGGAGGCATCAGAATTGGAGGCTCCTGCAAATATTCCTTTATTTTGTCGAAAGCTCTTTGGCAATCATCATTCCACCTGACTGTCTGCTCTTTTCTTAGCAGTTTGAATATCGGTTCGCACGTGGCAGTTAGGTGAGATATGAACCGAGAAATATAGTTCAATCTACCTAAGAACCCGCGCACTTCTTTTTCTGTCTTTGGTGCAGGCATATCTTGAATAGCTTTCACTTTAGCAGGATCTACCTCAATTCCTCTTTGACTTACAATGAAACCCAGCAATTTTCGGAACGCACTCCGAAAGTGCACTTGTTCGGATTCAACCTCAGCTTATACTTGATCAATCTATCAAACAACTTCTTTAGGTTAACCAAATGCTCCTCTTCGTCTTTGGACTTTGCAATCATATCGTCCACATAACATTCGATCTCCTTATGGATCATGTCATGGAACAACGTGACCATCGCCCGTTGATAAGTTGCCCCAGCGTTCTTCAAACCAAAGGGCATGACCTTATAGCAGAATGTTCCCCACGGGGTAATGAACGTTGTCTTCTCCATGTCTTCCGGCGCCATTTTTATCTGATTATAACCGGAGAATCCATCCATGAAGGAGAACACCGAGAATTGAGCAGTATTGTCGACCAACACGTCAATGTGTGGCAACGGAAAATCATCCTTTGGACTTGCTCTGTTCAAATCTCGATAGTCAACGCACATCCGGACTTTGCCGTCCTTCTTAGGTACTGGTACGATGTTAGCTACCCACGGTGGGTAACTAGTCACGGCAAGGAACCCGGCATCCCACTGCTTCTGCACCTCCTCTTTGATCTTCATCGCCATATCCGGGCGAGTTCTTCTCAATTTTTGCTTTACAGGAGGACAATCTTCTCTCAGGGGTAGCTTATGCATCACGATGTCGGTATCTAAACCTGGCATATCTTGATATGACCAAGCAAAGATATCCACATACTCTCTCAGCATACTGATCAGCTCTTGTTTGACGTCGGCCTGCAGATTGGCCCCTATCTTGATTTCTTTCTTTGCATCTTCATTGCCAATGTTGATGGTCTCAATCTCTTCTTGATGAGGCTGAATAACCCGTTCCTCCTGTTTCAACAATCTGACCAATTCTTCAGGGAGGTCACAGTCTTCCTCAACCCCTTCATCAGCTTGGTAGACTGGATTATCAAAGTCATGCATAGTCATAGCAGGAATGTTATCCGTGGAATCCGGATGATCAGCACTGCACAAATGATGTGCTTATTCAGAATCTGCTTATTTTGAAAAGAGACGCTAACACAAAGCAAAAAATGAAAAAACACATTGCCATTTTTATATATTGTTTTTGTGAAAAGGTTTAAAAACAAAGAAAGAGAGCACAATTTGTCTGAAAATGTCCTTTTATTTCATAGCAAAATAACAATGCGATACAAAACATGGTGGCCCAATACAATGGATCCAAGCATCTTGGGCAGAATGCTGGACTTGACAATGCAGTATGCTAATAAAAGGAAACAAACAATTACTTTGAGAGCCAGGTGACTTGAACAATGTCTTCAGCAGACCAATTTCCTAGCTCCTCGCCGGGTGCACACGGGCGGATCCAATTGTTGTCCCAGTCTCGGTCACTATCTCCGTCTTGACTTGCCATACAGATTTGATCGCGGTCGAGCAACCCAGCACTTGTAAATGAGATAGCTTTACCACTCTGAGTAGACCCTCCAGGTTGATACCCTAAGCCAAATTTGTCATCCTTCTTTTCTAGCTCCAATAGCTTGCCCCAGCCCTGAGCATTGCCTGATTGGACGACCTCCTTTGCTTCCTGGTAAGAATGAATTGACGTGCCTTCGTTGTTTTTCTTCACCGGAGTCAAGATACTGACATCTGCCTCAAAAGCTTGGCACAAAGTCTCGTGAATTTCTCCGTCCATTTCTACATATTTAAATGTTGACAGATGGCTGACGAATATATCTTCTTCCCCGCAAACTGTGATGACCTGACCGTCCACCACATACTTAAGCTTCTGGTGTAGAGTTGAGGTGACGGCTCCAGCTGCATGTATCCACGGTCTGCCCAACAAGCAACTATACGCAGGCTGGATATCCATGACATAGAAGACACTCTTGAAGACTTGAGAGCCTATCTTAACAGGCAACTCAACCTCTCCGAAAACTGATCTTCTTGAACCATCGAAAGCTTTAACCACCAGATCACTCGGCGTCAGGACAATCCCATCAATGTCAAGCTTCATCAACGCCTTTTTCGGGAGCACATTTAAAGAAGAGCCTGTGTCCACAAGAACATGGGATAACACAGCGCCCTTGCATTCCATCGTGATATGCAGTGCTTTATTGTGATTTCTTCCCTCCGAAGTGAGATCTCTGTCAGTGAAGCCTAATCCATGGCTAGCATTGACACTTCCAACAACAGCTTCAAGTTGATTGACCGTAATCTCTTGAGGAACGTAAGCCATTTGAAGTACTTTCAGCAAGGCTTCTCGGTGCGTAGGTGAGCACATCAGCAGTGACAAAATAGAAATCTTTGAAGGTGTCTGGTTCAGTTGATCCAACACCTTGTAGTCACTCCTTTTGATGATCCTCATAAACTCCTCTACCTCCTTTTCAAACGTCCCCTGCCCAGCCACAGGAGTAGTTGACTCGTCAATCGCAGTCTGTTTTCCTTTGTCTTTAGACGAAGCTTCGGCCTCAGGATCCTTTCTCAGTGCAGGGGGAGCAAATAAACGGCCACTTCGAGTAAAACCTCCAACACCTCCCACATTTTCAATAGTCAAGTCAGCAACAGGTCTACTCTCCATCTTCTGTCCCGCCACATAGACATCGGAACCATAATGCCATGGAATAGCCCTATCATCGGTATATGGTACCGGCCCAGGTACAATTATAGTCACAGGACTAATCTGAGGAGCGTAAATGGTAACCGGCCCTTGTCTGACGGGCATATCAGCTTCATCATAGAAGATAGTAATGGTTGACACATCATCAGCCTCTTCATTACTAATCTTGCTAAATTGCAAAGACCCATCATCAATTAATCCTTGCAAACCCATCTTCAATTTCTCGCAGCCATTCACAGCACTTATACAATGTTCACAATCGAGACAACAACCAGGAAACACTTGACCCTTCAACAGTCTCTCTTTCACCACCCTTAACGGCGTCTTGACTTCATCAATTCTCAGCACCAAACTCAACTTATCATCACCCTCAACAGCGTTGACTCTTGCCCCGCCATGGTTGGGCATAGGGTTCGAGTTGACATTCGGTGGCGGCGCAAAGTTGATTGCCTTGGAATCTACGAGATCTTGAACTTTGTGATGCAATGCCCTGCACTTATCGGTTGAGTGCCCGGGTGCTCCTGAATGAAAAGCGCATCGTGCGTTGACATCATAACCAGCTGGAAGCTCTCCAGGAGGTGGTGGTGCCAAAGTCCTCAATTGAATAAGGTTCAAATCCAGTAGTCTCGGCAACAAGGCAGCATATGTCATCGGAATAGCTTCAATCACCCTGTTAGCTGGGCGAGTCTGCCTCGGCTGGTATGATCTTTGCTGGTAATTGGTTCGAGGTTGCTGTTGTTGTTGATGTTGTTGTGGTGGAGGTAGCATCTGTTGTACAGGAGCTGCAGGAATGGTAACGGCAGCCATATGTTCATAAGGCCTCCTATAACCATGACCCTGGCTTCGTCCAAATACAGCATTGGTCTCGCCTTCTCGCCTTCTCGGAGGTCCGCTAAAAGCTTTCCTCGCTCCATTTGAGCTACTAGCACCTGGGTCTTGTATCTTCCCCATTTTCAACAACGTTTCGACCCTTTCTCCCGCAATGACAATGTCGTTGAACTTTGTAGCAGAACTCGACGCCAATCTCTCAAGAAATACCCCTTGGAGTGTGCCCATAAACATATCGGCCATTTCATTCTCTAACAAGGGTGGTTGCACCCTAGCAGCTAGCTGACGCCACCTCTGGGCGTATTCTTTGAAGCCTTCCTTTGCTGTCTGAGCCATATGTTGCAACTGTGTGCGATTCGGAGCCATATCCATGTTATATTGGTACTGCTTCACGAAGGCCTCAGCGAGATCTTTCCAGCTCTTGACATTGACCCTGCTGAGTTTCATGTACCACTCAAGGGAAGCTCCTACCAAGCTGTCCTGAAAGTAATACATCCATAGTTTTTCGTCGTCTGTATGCGCGGCAATTCTCCCAACATATGATTGCAGATGGGTCTTTGGGCAAGCAGTGCCGTTATACTTCTCGAAAGTTGGAACCTTGAACTTATACGGAATCCTGACTCCCGGAACCAAGCCCAAGTCTGTTATATCGAATCCCAAAGAGCTCTGGGACTGAATAGCCTTGATTTGCTCGGCCATCTCTTCAAACCTCTTGTTCATTTCCACCCCTTGACCCTCGGCTTCATCAAGCAGAGTAAACTGATCCTCATGGTTGTCCATCTGAAGGTGTTGCAACCCTTCGTTGTTTATATTCACTCCTGGTTGTGTAACTGGAGTTCCCCCCTGACGTGCGCCCGCACCGGTGTGATTATCAACATTAGCAGCAGCGGCATTATTCCGGTTCTGATTTTCAACCATCTCTCGCAGCCGCTCTTGATTCTGCCCCATGCCGGCCATTAACGTCATGAAGTTGTCCATCCTCTGCCTTAGATCTGCCAAATCTGCCTGCATTTGATCCATGGCTCGCTCTCTGTTAATCTTGGTTGGGTATCTGTGCACTGCTGGTTGTTCTCGAACCTTACGAGGAGCTATAGTGCCTGTTATCACAAAACACATTAGTAATTGAGACAACACCTGCAAAACAGACAAACAGGTTATATGCAATGCAATGTAACTGTTCACGTTCCCAATTTTAAGCATTTGGCATGCCCCAGTTCTGGCATCTATCTCGACAATCACTTTCAGTGTTTAGCTTTCAAACTTTCTCTTTGATAAGTGTTCAATCATTAGCAGTATCCAGACAAACGAGTCTTGCACATTCAAAACGATAACTTGCACATTAATACTGAATATGGACAAACCACTATAGGCTAAAACTCAGAATACATCCAAGAATATTCCCCGAAGTGTTACAAATTAGTACATAAAGCCAAAAGAAATAAAAGCAAGACTCCTACAACAAGCCTGTAGGTAATCTGAAAATAAACTAAGCTAAGGACCCCGACTCTGCCACCTCTGCCCTGCTCTTCTTGATGCCCGCTCTCAGCTTGAGCTCTTCAATCTCTTTCCTGGCTTCCTCCAGAGCTAATTGGCTTTGGACTAGCTGTTGGGTCCTCTCCCTCCGGATGGCGTGGGCTTGCTCCACTTCCTCCTTCTTGAAAGCCATCTGAACTTCAAAGAACTCTTCCTTCTCTTTGAATTTCTTTTGCTCTTCCTCCCTTTGGCCTTTCAGCCAAACAATGGACTGTCGAGCACTCCTGAGAGTCTTTAAAGTCTCCTTGTGCTTGGCTTCTCTTTGCGCTTCCATCATACCCAATCGGTGGAAATGGGCTTCTCTTCCGGCAAAATCCTTCTCTTTGTTTTCCCAGGAGGACTGGAGCTTCTGCAGTTTATCTTCAGCTTCCTTCTTGGCTCTATTGGCCTGGTGATATAGGCTTACCATCTCAACATTCTCTACTCTGACCTCATGCAGCTGAGCTTCTAGCTTCTTGTACTCCTCCAAGGAAACCGTATTGCTTGGACCTGGTACCTCTCGGGGATAAAGTGGAGCTTCGACTGAAAAAGGCATGAAAACTGACTCGATGTGTCTTTGCAACCACTCAGCATATGACGGATATGTCTTGGGATCAACTCGGCCGAAGTCTTTCTTCCCTTTTCTTATCCTGTGAGCCCAGGATTGAACTGCTTGTTGGACTAACTCTCTGTTTCCGTCAACAGGAAAATACAAAGATTCAGCAAACATTTCCATCTGAGGAGGATCTTTCAAAGGGTAGCCAAACTGCCTTTTGGCTAATGTTGGGTAGTAACTGATGACACCTTTCCTTCCCAGCAAAGGTACTCCAGCAAACCTTCCGCAACTAACCATGAACTCTTTTCCTAGCAAGTCTCTGTCATATCCTTCTGGACCATCTCCATTCGTCTCGTATATCCTTGAAGGCACCTGACTTAGGCAACTGTCTGGCAAACCATTCAGCAAACAAAGGAGCACAGCAGACCACCGGACCACCTCTACCTTTCTCGTTTCTGTAATGGACACTAAAATAAAAGTCACCCAATAAAGTAGGCACTGGATTGCCTTTTGCAAAGATTGAGATCACTTCTAAGCTGACAAACTCTTTCTCTCCGGGAAACAAGCTAAACCCATATACCATCAATGCAAGCAAAGCTCCAAAGTCGTTCCACCTAGCCTCTGTAGCATATTTCTCAGCCTCTGGGATAAGCACACTCCAGGGTAGACCTCTGCCTTTACTCTCTTGCAAAGCCTTTCTGACTGAAACAACTGGCAACCTACAAACCTTGGCTATGTCTTCATCTCTAAGCACAACCTCTGACCCGTAGAACGGCAATGTCTCTCTGATCGGAACACTCAGCATGCTGGAGATCTCTTCCGATGTCGGAGCTAAGATGTAACCTGGAAGAACAAAGCAACGCAGCAGGGGGTCATAAAATTGCAACAAGGTATGCAAGCTGTACTTTTGGTCTGTAGTAGGCTTGTCCACAAACTTCAGTATCTGGCCATATCTTTTCTTGAAGTTACCTAAGACTTGATCGTTCATTAGACCTGCTAACCTCTGAACACTTTTAACTTCCGGCTGATGAAAAGTATAATGCACATTATTTTTTCTCGGATCGCTTCTGATTTCTGCCATGGAGATAAGAATACTAGAACTGGGAACAAATGCGAGCAATGACCTGAAAAATGGGAAACATAAACAGTTAATGCAAAGAATGATGCAAATGTAATGCAATGCAAGCATATGACTAGCTGGGACCATCTGAACTGGAACACTGACAAGGGCCCCTCTGAATAACTGGCAAACCCAAAAGTTTACTGAGTCATACTCTCTGATAATCACAACCCTCTGATAGAAGATCTCAGAATCACAATATCAAGAAATCCAGAATTCCAGAACCATAACTTCGGAACCGTAGAATCCTAGAACCATGGATCATAATCAAAGGACCAAAGATCATAACAAGAACCATTGAACAGATGAGTGTATGTTGAGGTCATGGGTTCCTGCACACCTGTAAACACCCCCAATCTCACGGGTAAAAGGCTCCGGGTCAGACATCACGGACTCTCAAAGCCACATAGCAATAATACTGTCACCATCTCCGAGAAATGGCTCATGACCAGATCAGGGAATCGGTTTGGCATTATATACTACGCAGGGAGGCCTCAGCTGAGTCCGGGAAAAACAAGCATCCCTTATAAGTCCCCAGCTTCAAGCGCTGAAATCGAGAAACAATAGTACATTCAGCCCGTAGGATACAGTACTAATGTCATACGACCAGATGCTTTAACTGAGTTCTTATAAGAGAACCAGGCCATCCTATGCGAGTTCCCAGTGGACCCTCGGGTGCGAATGGGTTTGCCACAAAATGTGGTCTGCCACTGTCACCACTGGAGAAGGTTGTTTCCACAAAGGTTCTCAATGATCGGTCCCCAGCTGCACATAACTGTCAGGGTTATGTAATGAGAGAGGAAGATCCCCAAATCAAGACATTTCCAAGACAATCGCAACCTGGGTGTGGAACTCACTACTACCCCCATGAAAAGATCTCATGAGGCCAAAGTGGAACCACTCTAAATCCTATGGTGCACTCGAGCCGGGTACTTGGCTCATATCTCTCAAGAATCAGTAACACCCATCCCACCAAAGAAAACCAGTCCAGACAGTCCAGTATGATATATATGATGCGGAAAATAAATACTGAAAACTGTAAATAAAGCTGTAAAATAAAGCTGTAAATAAAGTAGTGAACAAACAACAATACAATACAACAAGCCACATCAAACAAACGTCACCCAATGAAACCGCAACACACAAGCGCTAGGAGAGACTCACAGGGGAACCAGAGACTATCTGGTGTGCAGTCCCCAGCAGAGTCGCCAGCTGTCGCTCCCGGGATTTTCATCCTAGTACAAACGCGAAAGTGGCGCGGAAAAGTTAGAGTCGCCAGCCAGACATTTTTATCCCGAAAGAATGGGAAAGGTAATGTTGCACAAACCCGAAGAAAGAAAGAGGAAGGACACAAGTCCTGCGAACCAAAGAGACTGGGCTCGGGAGTCGGTTACGAACTGGGAAGGTATTAGCACCCCAGATCGTCCGTCGTACCCGACGGGATCCACGCTTGCTTGTTTGTTTCAAAGGGTGAGAAATAAAGAATGCTGCTGAATAAAACTGCTACTGGAACTGGAATGAGAAATGAGAAAGGGAATTGGAAAAGAGAATGGAAAAAAAAGAATGGGGAAATGTAGGGAAAATAAAGAATGTGCTCGAACGGGCCCTACCCCGCTGCCTACGTACCTCATCGGGATAATGAGGATCAGAGTCGACGTAGTTCGCCTAACTAGGGGTAGCAGAGAAATTGCTTGTGAATTAAAGGCTTGAACTTCCTATGCCATTGCTCAGGTGTTGCAGGCTCGGACGACGAGTGCGTAACCGTCTTGCAAAGTGACAAGTAGGAGCAAGTTCGCGTACGGAGCGAAGGAGATGAGAAAAGAATTCCCGAAGGAAAGACGCTTATTGTTTGTTTGTGTTTTTTAGAAACTTTTATGAATGTGTCACAAGGAAGTGAACTCAAGCTCTCACCAATGGAATGTGCACTTGTCACTACATTCCAAGATGGAATAATAGAACAAGCACACTCAAGTAAGGAGAAGATCCCCAAAACTTGAACCCAAAGACTAGGGCTTAGGCTCACTAACTTGCTTAATTATTAAGTGTTTTTGGTTCTTTACATGAAGAAGTGTTTTTTATGCTTTTCTTTATGAAGAAGATACCTTGATCAGACTTGTGCATCACAAGGTAAACATGTACTATCCCAAGATGGGAAGACTACAAGCATACCTCATGGAATAAGGCTATGGATCAATGCGTCACTTCACATATATTAAAGTGTTTTTTTTAAGAGTTATGAGATGAGAAGAGACGAAGAACCAAAAGGATCTCAAAGGAAAAATTCTAAAGAGGGACTAAGATAATCATAAGTATTCACATGCATGGATATCCTAAAGGTTAGTGAGGTTTCTATCCTAATAAAGAAGGAAGAAGAAGATAAAAGAAGGGATGAGAAAGGCCTAGGCCCAACAAAAGAGAGTTAGTTCACATAAACATAAAAGGAAGAGGTAAGAATTAGAGATGTGGAACTCAATTCCCACATCTCACACTTACCATAGCCCCTGCAAGGTTAGCATACACAAATGAATACAAGCACAAAGTTCAAAACCAGAATCAAAATGGTATAAAGAAAGGCCTAAGAGTCCAGCAAGATGAAGAGAGAAGTCACACAATACCAAACAATATCAAAATAAAAGCAATGGAACCAAAAGATGGAATTTAAACACTTAAAGAAACAAATGACTTAAATATGAAGCAAGCTCAAAAATTTAGAAGAACCAAGATCTATCCTAGGACCAGGAAGGTACCCATACCCCAAAGGGACCCCAAACAAGAAGAAAAAGTTGGCACAAGCGCCCTTCTAAGCCTATAAGAAATCTAACAAACCAAAAGAAGCAAAATGGGACAAGGTAAGAACAAAAATTCACAAATAACCAACCAGCCATCTAAAAATTCTACAACTGAACCCAAATGATCTGAAAACACAATATATCAACCTGCCAAAAGGATTTGCAAAAATTCAGAAAGGAACTAGGTTAAATGGATGGACAAACACAAGCTAGGACAGAAAACTTACATCACAAGATATCAGATCAAAACCCAAGAAATAAATTTCTAAAAATTCTGAGAAAAATCACATGAAAACTAGAAGATCTTAGGAACACAATGCAAAAATAATGGGATCAAAACTCCAAATATTGAAGTCTATGGAAAATCAACAAGACAGGCTGGTCAGGAAATGAAGCAAATGAAGCTATGTGCAAAAATGAATTAATTCTGGCACGCTAATCAATGAAAAAAATAAAATAAAAATATGAAAAAATTTTAGAGACACAAAGTACCATCCATGATTTATTTGGGAATTTTTAGATGAATATTTCTATTTTATACGAATTAAAACCAAACTGAAATACAAGAGAAATTAAGTTGAGAAAGAAAATAGAAGAAAATAAGAAGGAGGTGCATGCAGTAAGTGCTTTTGACTGAATTTATTTGGGCCTGGAGGGACTGGGGTACGAGTAGCAAACTGACATGGGCTTAGGCCAGAACACACAAACAACCCTTTTAAACCTCTCTTATTCCTTAAACCACTATCAATATACTAACTAATCTTTTATTAAATTCCTAACCCTTATACTAACTAATCTCAACTAATAAAAATCTTTTTATTTTCTAACATCATTCTAATTACTTTACATTTCCTAAAAATGTTCTAATCTATTCTAAATAATTACTCTAACAATCATACTAAACAAATATACTTTCTCAAATATCATCTAAACCAATATAAATCCTAAAACTATATTATACTCCCTAAACCATTATTTTTCTAAGCATGATATTTCTAAAAAAAATGTTAACTAATCAATACTACATTAAATTTCTAAACAAATATTATCCTAAAACTACATTATACAACTATTAACCAATTAACCTATTTATAAACAAATTCTAAAACATTTATATCTAAACAATTCTAACAATTATTTCTAAACAAATTCCCACCAATTATGTCTAAACAATTCTAACAATTATTAACTAAACAAAATTAATCCTAAACTCTATATTTTCTAAACAATTATCGAATCAATTCTTTTTATATTTTTTAAACAATATTCAAAGAACTAAACAATATATTCTAAACAAAATTATCCTAAACACAATTTTAATTAATTATTCTACACGAAATTATCCTAAACACATTCTAAATAATTATTCTATTCAATCATGTTAAACAATTATATTTCCTAAAATATTATCTAAACATTCTATTAATATTTCCTAATTAATCTATTCTAACCATTAACAATCAATTTATTATATTTCGTAAACAGTATTCCTAAACAACTTTTTTTTAATTACTATATTTTAATCCTGAAACTATGTCATTTTTCCTAAGACAAATTCTAACCCAATTAAACTAATCCTAAACTATATTATATACAAATATGTTAATCTTAAAACTATATTATATTTTCTAAAATAATCTCTAAAACAATTAAACTATATCTAAAACTATATTATATTTTCTAAAACAATCTCTAAAAACAATTAAACTAATCCTTATCAACAGAATTGAAACACACACATACAGCAAAACCCTCACCTAAACTTCTTCATCTCCTTCCCGAAAACAACCCCCTCCCCTTTCTAACCCTAGCCGCCGCACACTCATCCCCAACCTCCTCCGTCTTCCTCCCCCACCTATCTGTCGCCGGAGCCATCGCCTTCTCCATATTCGTCACCAATCTCTCACCTCTCTCACTCTCAAGCACGTTTCCATTTCTAAGTTCTAACCACTAACCAAACAAACCCTCTCTCTCTATGGCCTCACAGCAACACGACACCGTTTTCCCCGAAGAATACATCGACGACGACGAAGACGAAATGGAACTCTTGCAAGGCTTTCTCGACTACACAACGCAGAGAGGATCTTCTCATCACAACGACACAACTCAATTCTACAACTAAATCAAATCCAAACTCCAACTCGATTTCAACAAGAATCAACTCGTCGAGAAGATCCGAAGGTTGAAGAAGAAATACCGAAACGTTCTCAACAAAATCAGCTCCGGCAAGGAATTCGTCTTCAGACCCGCTCACGATCAAGCTACTTTCGAAATCTCGCGCAAGATCTGGAACAACGTCGCGCCAATTGCAGGTGATGTTGCCATAGACAACGACGAAATCAACCTGAATCCTAGTCCGAACCCTAACCTCAACTTCCTTCTCAATCAATTCGATCTAACTCTAATCTAAGCTAAGCATGTTACCAAAGGAAACGAACCTAGCTAACAGAAATCTCCCCTGCAGTCGGACTCGCTCAACGACACGCAAAGCAACCGAACGAAAATCACAGCCAGCTACACTAAATTCAGCATACAGCTAGCAATTATATCAAGCGACGAAACCGAAAGCGTACCTGTTACACGATGCCGCGGCGAATGATACGCAGGTTAGCCTCAATTCAGTAGTGTTTCATTTTCAACTGTTTTTGCTTCTGATTCGAACTTTTCCTTCTCTTTTCCGAATCTGACTTGCTTCTGTTTCTTCTGAATTGGCCTGTTGAATCAAACTTGCAGGTCTTGTTAATGCTGCGATCGAAAGAACCGAAGCAGATTACCGAACGGTTGAAGCGCGGATTCAAAATTGGAATCGAATTCGTGAAGCTGATGAAGATGATATTTGATGAATACTGAAGCGAATTTGATTATTGAGGCGTAGATATTTCACTTGTGATGAAGATCCAAGAATAATGGAAGAAAATTGATGAAGATCCAAGACTTGGCTGGAGATTGTGAATGAGATTGTGAAGAACCAGAGAATTGGTTTCAGAGAATTGATAAGAATTATCAAAAAGATTGATGAAGATTTCAGAGCATTGGTGAGTTTTCTTGAGATTTAGGAGAATTGGTGAGAGAGAGAAAGAAAACTCAGAGTTCTGTTATTCTCTTAGAGTGAGAGATTTTCAGTTCTGTTATGTGAGAAAATTTGTGATTCTGTTAGGATTAGCCAGTGCCATTCTGTTATAGGATTCTGTTATTGCTGTTAGAGTTCCTTCTTCTGTTATTGTATTGTATTCTCCCTGTTATGATATTGAATGAGGATTGAAAAGAATATACGAATCAAGTTGAAATCTGCTTTTTTCCTGTTATTGTGAGATACCAATTCTGTTACAACGAACTCTTTTTCTCTCTCTTTTTTTTAATTTGGTTATTATTTTTTTCTGTTATTTCTGTTCAGCATCTTTTTGTTTTGTGCTTCCTCTTTTTCTTGTATATGTGTTGTGCGTGATTTTTGTGTGTGTTGAATGTGTGAATGTGAAATTGCCTTGGCTAGAAGGCTTGTACTATGATGCTTGCTTACTGTACGGAAAAGAGAAGGCTGCGGGCGGCTTGTGGGAATTGTTATTGAGCTGCGGCGTATGCAGCCTTTTGCGAGTAGTATTGGGCTTACGGGAAGTGAGTGTCGGGCAAAAGTTTGATGGCTGGCCAATGTGAAGAATTGGCTTGGCTTTTCCCCCCCTTTTTTTTTTTGTTTGTATCAAGATTAGTAAGAGTGGGCCAATGGGCCAATGATGTATATACTTTTTTTTTATGAATGGATTAGAAAAAAGCAATGGATTTGATTAATATATATTTCTTTGTAAAGAAATGGGAATGTTAAAAAATAAAAAAAAGAATAAATTGGAATGAGAAAAATGGAAGATTTTCTTTATATAAGTGAATAAAATATGGAAAAGAAGGGATAGGAGTGAGAAAAAATAATTGGATATTCGGAAATAAGAAAAATAGAAAAATAGGTGGATAATAATAAAAAAAATATGAATCGGGTAATGGATGAAGTAACGATCTTTTTATTTTTATTTTAAGCCCAGAACCAAATTTGAACTCTTCACGCACAAGCTACTGATAAATGAACACAATCATCACAAATCCACCGGATAATTTGCCAATCAAACTGCAACCAACATCTGAACACTGTCCTGATAATTCAAACCCGTACTGAGGAAAATAAATCCTCAGATGAATCATTGATGAACTGATGAAGCCTTAATCAAGACGAATTGAGCTAGACTTCTCACAATCCACTGTTTGATAACCAGAGGATTTTCACACACAACAACTCGAACTTCGGATATGCCATTCTTGGGACATAGTCCACTAAGACAGATAACTTGCAACTGAAGGAACATTTGGTAGTTTGACCAAGATTAGGTCAACCGCCTGTCTGCCTCAGATTATCGCACTGAAATCACTGCTAGCATATGCTATGCTTCCACAATGAATATTATGCTTCATTTTTCTATGCTAATGACGCAACGCAAAAATATGAAAATGATATGAATATGATGAACATGATGCTCTATGATGCTTAAAGACAAGGGGGCAAATTTGGGGTGTTACACCGCCGCCATGGCTTCATCACTTCATCTTCCTCAGACAAGACCTCGCACTCGGAAAACAAAAGCAAACCTCATCGCACTGTTACGCTTTCCTCCGTCCATCCCTCTTTCAACTTCGCTGCTACTCCTTGCACAAATCTCAACCCTAATCTCGAAATTGGAACTCACATCATAGCATAGAGATCGATGATATGTCCTATATGCATCAGAGAGCTTCAAGAACCAAGTGTTACGACGGATGCGGTAACAACATGAATGATCGGTTCCGGTGAGAAGTCTTGATCTGTTTTTTTTTATCTTCTTTTATTTGCTATTGTGTATCTTCCTCTTCATCTTTGTTGTTGTGAATCAATATTCGGAGCTTTCTTGTTCATTGTTGTTGATGTTGAAACGCAGGGGAGAATAACATCAGTGATGAAGATGGTGTGAATGTTTCTTGAAGATGGCAATGAACTCGCTGAAGGACGCATCGAAGATGTCGCTGCAGAGAGTGTCAGGAATGGGCGTTGAAGGATGATTAATGTTGATGAGTGTTAAGCTTGAATTCAGGATTGAAGGTTGGTGAAGCCTTAGCGATTGTTCTTGATGCTTGCGGATTCAAGACCGAAGGTTTTCGGTGAGAGTTGTGGGAGAGATCATTGAAGATGATGAAGAGGTTCCCCCTGAGATCAAGAGTGATGAAGAGGAACTGGATTTTTTCTAGGAAAAGGAAGTCAGAACCCCAAGATTGAAGAGGAGGTCTTTGATTTATATCTGCCGATTTTCCGGATCCTTCTGGAATACTTCAGGTGAGTTCTAGAAACTTTCCGTTAGGATTCCAATGTGAGCTTTTGGTTAGAATCAGTTGTGGTTAGTTATGAATGGTTTGTGGATTCAGTTATTTGTTTTTGCTTTTTTTTGATTCTATTATGAATTGATCTGATGAGATTTTGTTATGCAGGTTGGATTCCTTTGACAGACGGATTCAATTGTTGATCTCCTTTTGATTGCAGGCCCAAAACTGAATTAATAAAGTTATGAAAAAAGCGTAAGACCTTACTTCAGCTGAACCTTTCTTCTTCATTTTTCGTCCCAACTTTTACATAGCTGAGAATTCGTTACGAATGTGACTGATTTCCTTTCTGACTTCTTATTGTGATGTTGATTCTGGATTTGCTATTAATATCGACATTGATGTCGTCGATTCATGAATCATGGTATTGACGCGTCTTGTGTTATGTTGTTTGTTGATTCCACAGGTTATTTGAAAGTCGATAGAGTTGATGAAGTATGCTGATGGAGATTGGTGAAATTCGCAGGTGGTTGAGTAAAAATCGTGATGACAACGTGCGAGAAGTTCGGTTTATCAACCAGTTATCAGAGCTAATGGACACGAGTTTCCAAGCCGGCCTCTTTGCAGGAACATATTCACGGACCAGCATTCAATGGAGAAGTTAGACTTGATCGCCCTGCCAAGCCTCAAGAGGATAACGACGACCTCTTTTTGTTTCATTTTGGCGGGCCTGCTGCCCTCTCAACAGGTTGTACATCAACTCATGCGTCTTCAAATGACGATGCTGTCGGTGATTCACGAGTGTTAACAACACGGAGGTAATGATGAAGAAACTGAAGAACATTGAGGATTCCAGGTAGTGGTGTGAAGTTTCTGTGAATTTTATTGAAGTCTGGTGTACAGAGTGATGACCGTGTGCGTTTTTTTTGGTAAAGAAAATTTCCAGTTCATCCAAAATACTGAACATTGCAACCTGATACAGTAGGAGTTTTTTTTGTTATTGTAATTTTAATATCCGTCTTTATGTTGAAGGTTTCTCCTTTCTCACTTTCTGTTGTAACTAAACTCAATCCTTATACTGCACTTTCTGTTAGTGATTATGTCATTATTTAAAACTAAGTTTCCAACCATGCCAAAACAAGAGAATCCAAAGCATTTTTGCACAACCAAATGGAACAGGTTTTGGGTGACTATTAGTAATAAAAAAAGATGGAACAGGTTTGGGCTTGCAACGGGCCTTGGGTTGGATTATGAAATGTGAAATACGGTTTAATTATAGAGATGAGTTTAAATATGGAATTGGAATGAATCCGGAATTGAATATTAGCCCAAATTTGGATAATGACCAGGATACTTTAGATAAACGAACATTGATTTTGGACAATTAGACTTTTAAAAGAAGTTTATGGGTTTATTTGGATGATGGATCAAAATGCACATGATTGAAAAATTGGACGAATGGGTGCGAAGTTTAAATGGAGATGGACATATAAACTTGAATAGCAGTGGAAACTTGAATCTTGAGAAAAACTGATAATGCGTCATTTGAATTACGTCTTGTTGAGCACAAAATCCAATAGAACAAAAGGGACAAGCATGAATGAAATTACCCTTTCACATATTTCGAATGTACTTGGATTATATTACTCAAACATAGTCTCTGCCATAATTCACTCTTTAATTAACTATAGAATCTTTTAGATGATCATTGATGCAGGAAATAAATTGGGATATTGGAGGAAGATAAACCCTAATCCAAGTCTCAGCGTCCTGATTCAACGTTTCTGACCAATACTCTTATATAAGGAACCTTAACAATGATTCTCTGAATAGGACGTTCAAGTCACCAACCACTTTAGATCTCATGCCTTAGGAATCAATGTAATGCCTGATTATGAATGTTAATGACCTAATGGACTATGCAAATGGAATGCAAAGCGTAAAACCAGTTAAAGTAAAAAGAATGAGGGCAAATTTTGAGGTATTACAGCTGCCCCTATTCAATCATCTGCAGACTTGAATGAATAATTGCAACAGCTTTTAGACGTTCAAGGTATGAAGTGATTGAATACTCGAATAAAACCTGAAAATTTGCACACTGAGGGTAATGGAAAGGCCATTTGCCCATTTATTTGTTTATGTATTTTTTGTTTTTGACCTCTGAATAGGTAGCGGAAAATAGACCCAGATGGAAATATGCTGGGAAGAATGCCATCCTCGAATGACCATTCACACGGGATCCTCGGATCCAGTACTAAAATCATCCTCGAATAGAAACACGATGGTATACCGGCCGCAGGCGATAACCATCACTCAACAAAGACTGACCTCGGACGGACTTTGCAAAAGAGACAAACTGACCTCAATTAATAAGCTCGAAAAGTGAACTACTATCCTCGAATAATAGCCACACACAACAACAAGACCAACCGCAGAAGGACTTGAAGAAAAGAATGCCATCCTCGAATGACAATCCAAAAGATCCTCGGATCTAACACGAAACCATCCTCGAATGGAGACGTAAAGGTATACCAGCCTCGACTGATAACCAAACACAAAGCTGACCTTGGACAGACTTTGCAAAAGAGACAAACTGACCTCGATCAATAAGCTCGAAAAGTGAACTACTATCCTCGAATAATAGCCACACAAAACAACAAGACCAACCGCAGAAGGAATTGAAGAATAGAAATGCCATCCTCGAATGACAAATCAAAAGATCCTCGAATCTAACACGAAACCATCCTCGAATGGAGACGCGAAGGTATACCAGCCTCGACTGATAACCAAACACAAAGCTGACCTCAGACAGACTTTGCAAAAGAGACGAACTGACCTCGATCAATAAGCTCGAAAAGTGAACTACTATCCTAGAATAATAGCCACACACAACAACAAGACCAACCGCAGAAGGACTTGAAGAAAAGAATGCCATCCTCGAATGGGCTTCACCCTTAGGGATTCGATGGGCTTAACATCCCAACCCATGGCGCTTAATAGGCGCAGCCCCTTGAAAGACTCTATACTATAAGGAAATAAAGTTGCGCCTTCACTAACAGCAATTGCTTTTAGTGCAGTGGTAAGCGCTTGATCCTACAATGTTGAGCTTGGTGAACTGTCTTCTAGGCCTCTGTTGATTTCCCTGTGGTAATTCTGGTGTTGCAGGAGTAGGATTGGAGATATGAACTGCACTCACAGATTGGTGCCTCCTATTACGATCAGATTGACCATAAACAACATTTGATTCCTTCTTCCCACTGGGAGGCTTCTTTGTAGTACTTGATGAAGAAGCACCCACTTGTATCTTGCCACTCCTTATACCACTTTCTACACGCTCTCCTGTCATTATCAACTCAGTGAAGCCAGATGATGAGCTTACAATGAGATGACTGTAAAAAGGACCATTCAACGTACACATGAACATATCCACTAACTCCCTGTCAGTTAGAGGGGGTTGTACTCTTCCAGCCAAATCTCTCCACTTCTGGGCATACTCCTTGAAATTTTCTTTAGCACCCATAGACATGCTCTGTAGTTGCTTGCGAGTTGGTGCTAGATCAGCATTGTATTGGTATTTCTTATAAAAAGCCTCAGCAAGATCATTCCAATCACGGATGTTGACACTCTCCAACTGATAATACCATTCCAATTGAGCTCCAGACAAGCTCTCTTGGAAGAAATGGATCCACAACTTTTTATCAGCAGTATGGGGTTGGATCCTCCGTACATAGGACCTCAGATGCAGTTTGGGACAAGAAACACCATCATACACTACAAAAGAAGGGACCTTGAAACCAATGGGTATAACCACCCCAGATATCAAACTCAGGTCTTCAAAATCCAGCCCGGAAGACTTTTGCAATTCCATAGCATCCATTCTATCCACCAGCATTTTGAACTTATCTTCATTAGGATCATGATAGTAGTTAGCTTCAGAATCAGAATCCCCCATTGTATTGTGGAGAATGCCTCCCTCTTTCTTAGACTCTTCAGACTCATAATCTTCAACCTGTTCCTTGGTATTGACAGGACCTCTGAACCTTCTTCCCATGTTGATTAGGCCTCCTGACCTTCTAGTCTTCTTGGTCTTCTTGGCCAGCAGTGTCTTCAATTCATCCTGCCCTTTGGACAAGCTCAGGATCAGCTCTTGGAACTGTGCATTTTGTGCCTGGAGATCTTTAACTGTTTGTTCAAGAGCCATTGCTGCTGAAATAAACAGCGAGAAGATAAGATACCTGTACATAAGAAACCTGTGATGCAATGATATGGTGTATAAATGCGTATGCAATGTTTTCAGGGACCGCAGGATTTAAATTTGCTTAAACAATCAAGAAAGTAAACTTTTATTAGTAATAAATTTATTTGCCCCTTGGGCTTACAATAAAAATGAAATGTAATAAATACAAAAGATGGGGTTTTAAGTCTCCCATGGACGTTTCCTCTTTGTGTTGAGGTATGAGTTGAGATTCCGCTCCTCGTGAAGTTGCTTTGTTAGCTCCAGGATTCTTTCTTGACTTGCTTTGTAATGAGCCTCGAAAGTATCCCTTTGCTCCTTCAACTGGATCCAGGACCTCTGTAAGTCTTCCATGTCAGTGGGCATGTCTGGGTGAAGGATGGTATAAGAAGTATCTCCTTCAGCAACAGGCTCCATAGTAACTGGCAGGATGGCAGGATATGGCATCATGAGAGTCTGAGCACGAGATCACACCCATCTGAGTTAAGCTTCCATATGAATAGTATACTTAGGCTCCAGAGTCTTGCTGTCAACCTTGTTCACTTTACCCCATGCTCGTATGAACCTTTGACGGTAACCTTGCAGATCGTTGTTGTAGTCAAACACAATACCCTGAATCAACATGTCATGAGGACCATCACTCCGAGCATAACCAAACTGTCGTAAAGCTAAGGAGGCTTGTAAGTAATGCCTCCTCTTATGCATAGAAGTGGCACATTAGGAAACTCCCCACAAGATCGAGAGCACCAATGAATATCCGAATGAGAGAGTGACATAATCCTTTTGGACCACCTGAACCCTTGTTCATTCTTCATCACTGATCGAGGAAGGTGAGAAATAAACCACCTAGACAACAAAGGTATGCAGCACATCAGAGTTCCTCGTGCCTTCGTAGTACGAGTATGAAGAGAGTGCAAGATGTCTCCAAGTAATGTAGGCACTGGATTGTGACTCAGAAATATGTTGATGGAGTGAATGTCTATGAACTGATCTGGATTGGGGAACAACACTAATCCATAGATCAATAGGGCTAAGATCTCCTCAAAAGCATCATAACTCATAGCCTTCAGGAACACTTGAGCTTTCTCCATCAATACCTTGGCAAGAATACCCTTAACTCCACTCCTTGTTTCTAGGACAATGTCTGATTTCTTCAGATGTAGAGCTGCAGCGATAACCTCAGGTTTAGGCTCTTTTTCCAAGCCTGTGAATGGTTTCTGATCAAGTACAGGTATACCCAGAATTTTGGAGAACTCTTCTATTGTAGGAACTAGTTGATAGTCAGGGAATGTGAAGCAATGGTGCTTAGGATCAAAGAACTGAAATAGAACACTCATCATGTCTTCATTGAACCCTGAAGTGACTAGATCCAGTAGGTGACCATGTCTCTTGATGAACTGAGAGTTTTCAGAAACTTGAGAGACCAATTCCTTAAGCTTAGGAGGTATTCCTACAAAGTTGATCCGGATAGTATTCCTACGAGCAGAAGCCATGACCTGCAACAAAGAACAAAGATAAATCCTTTGGTCCTTGAAATGGTTAGTGAAAATGCTATGCTTATGATGCATGATGATGCTATGATGCTATGTTCAATCAAAGACATGTGGCACACACAAACAAGTTACACAACAGCCCTAGGTTTGAAAGCTTGCATGAGGTTTAAAGGTAAGTACCCTCCCCTGAAGTTTAGATGGTTCATCCTGTCCTACAAAAGTAACCAGGTTCTAAGGGATCTCAATATCATTGATCCTTCACAAGTGTGGTTGTTCAGTGGGAAACTTACTTGCCAACCAAAACCCCCCAAGTTTAGAATCTCAATGAGTGTAGCATCGAGTATCAACCAACTTCAGTCTTCACCAAAGCCGGTTATCTCACTACTTTCTAATGGCTAAGATGGGATGACTAGGGTTCTAAAAGTTAGTTAGTGTATTGACAACATATGGCTGCCTCATATTATCCTCAACTTGCTTAAGGAACATAAGCACCAACCAAGAAGTCACACTAACTACGGCCACCAGATCAACCATATCGGTATAAGCACCACCCAACAAAATAAGTATAAAGCAAACAAGGCAAACAATTTTAAAGTGATCTAATTCCTAAGGGTACCCCTCTTTTATTAAATCCCCAGCAGAGTCGCCAGTTCTGTAACACGGTGGGAGAACTGACTTTAGTTAAATGTTGCGGATAACAAGAGTCGCCACCGACTTTTATTTTATCCAAAGGAAAGGGTATAAAAGAACAGGAAAGACCTTAAAAGATTTTTGAGTTCGGGGGGTAGGTTATGTAAAGGGAAGGTGTTAGCACCCTTTACATCCATGGTTATCCATGGGCTCTTAGTTACTTAGCTCACTTTAAATTGTTTTGAGAAGTGTAGTGTGTGATTAAAAAAATTTCTTAAGTACTTTATAATGATCCTTGTACGGATATATATAAAGACTTTGTTTTGAAAATTGTTTGAAAATGTGAAGTGTTATGAAATGTTTTTGAATAAGTGAGCAAGTACTTAAGAGGAACCTACCCTAATGATTAAATCTCTAATGTTCTTAAATGTTCTTTCAATGGCAAGACTATCCCTATTATTAAGGAATAGGTAGTCATTACCTTGGATGTTATGAGGGACAAGTGAAAGGACATCTGTGATTAGGCAATTGTAAGGTGTATAAGCAATTCGAAGGGACTTATCATCTTTTATTCGAAAGGGACAAGATCATTTACGAAGTCAACCATGAAGGGACTTGATCTTATAATTCTTTAAAGGGACAAGATGATATTAATGAGAGAAGGGACTTTGCTTTATACACCTTACTTGACCTTTTATTTAGGCAACTTGAGAGGTAACCCTTAAGAAGTGAGATGGCGATCCAAGATCGACTTACGTGTGTGCGTGTACAAGTTCATATATTTATCTTAAAATTAATGATCTAAATTCAATTTTAAACACAAACATGTTTTCACACCCTATTTTACTAACCATGGCAATTTAAATAAATAATAAAAATCTACAACTATTACATAATTTGCACAGTTACATTATAATAAAATAATTTAAATAAATAAGCATATAATAAATAAATAAATAAGAAGGTTAGTAATAATAAATAAAATAAATATAAAAGGGGTTAGTATAATAATATAATATAGAAGATAAATTAAAAGTTCAAATTTAAATAAATAATCATTTTTTAAGAATTTTTAAGAAAAAGAAATAAATAATAATAATTACATACTAATAAATATGGTTAATGGTTTAATAAATTAATTATATATACATATTAGAAATATTTAATTATAATTATACAAGCATAATAAAAATAAGAAATTAAAATCATAAAATTAGGGTTTTGAATTGTTTAGAAAAATAAATTAGGATGTATATAATTAGGGTTTTAAAATAAATTAGGGGTTATAAAGAAAATAATTAGGTTTTATATAAAAATATTAGAATTTTTAATATACAAAATTATTAAATAATATATAACTATAAAAAAAAATATAATATAAGTTTTAAAAGAAAAATAATTTACATATATTGTTTTTTAGAAACTTATTTAAATTAGTTTAGAAAAATAATATAAAGAAATAATAAAAGAAAATAAAACCAGAAAAATTAAAACCACAAAAAACAGGACCTGGGATTTGAACCCAGGTCCTTTACCTGGAAATGCAAGGGCCTTGCCACTAGGCTAGCGCGCGTTGGTGAGCATAATCCAAGCACCAATCCTTTTGTTGTCTAACCTGCAAAAATCATGAAAAAAAAACAAAATAACACAAAATGGCTTGATGGGAATCGAACCCAGGCCAGAGAGTTTCTAAACGCACGCATCCACCATCTGAGCCACCAACGCATTCGTGAAATAAACTACAAACAATTCAATAAAATATTAAAACAAATTTTAAAAACCAGAAAGCGCGCGCTGGACTTCATCTTCTTCATTATACCTGCGAATTTTGATTCGAATATACCTGCGAACTTTCCTGCGTTTTTTACACCATCAAGAACCTACGAATTTGGATCTTGCTCAATACATAAAATTTCAACAAATTAATCATATAAACATGATCCTCACATCATTCCTGATTCATTGATGTTCTTAAAACTCATTTATATTTGGTCTATTGATAAACCCTAATCAGCTACCTCAAACCCTAACAATGGTGAATCCCTCATCCTGTACCAAAACTCAAATCAAAGTATCCAGAAACGATTGTTAGCTCATCATAAACAAGAATCAACAGTCAAATACAATTTATTTTACACCAATGTATGAAAACGAAAAATTCATGAATGTCTAAAAACTTTGATTCGGTTTGACCAATTCATGGGCTTTTAGATGCATATGATCATTGGTATATGTTCAGTGATATGTAAGGAAGAGATTGGCATGCTCCATTCACCTGAAAAACTACAAATTAGAGGAATCTGAATTTAAAAAATTTGATGAATTTTGAAAGTTTGAAAGTGATATTAGAAGCTGCAAATTCGTCCTCTCCTATTGGCAATGTGTTTGTCTATATATATGGATTGAATTAGGTCAAAAAAAGGTCATGATTCTTTGGACTTTTTTGGATAATTGAAGATTGAGAAAGATATGTCATAAAACTTGATTTATTTTAATCTAACATTGCTATGTTTGGATGATCTGATTTTAAATGATACAAATCAAGTTTAAATGTTTTTTTAAGACATTCTAGAAGTCAAATCCTTTTCAAATATATAATTTTCATATTTTATTTCAATTTAAATTGTATTTTAATGAATAAAATTCAAATAAATATGAAATAAAAAATGAAAAATCAGA
The DNA here is from genome assembly GCA_963966055.1 of Lathyrus aphaca. Classification (NCBI taxonomy): domain Eukaryota; kingdom Viridiplantae; phylum Streptophyta; class Magnoliopsida; order Fabales; family Fabaceae; genus Lathyrus; species Lathyrus aphaca. The sequence continues at coordinate 294,584,469 of OZ014521.1, read as the reverse complement.
AAATAGGTGGGTTGGGTCGTGCTTGGTGTTTTTGTAAAGATGGGATGGCAATTTGGTGGGCTCATTTAGTAAAAATTGGTTTTAAGGCCTTATTTGCTTCATAAATTTCCCAAAAATTTCCCAACTTTGCAAGGGCACAAATCCTTCACTGTGTTCTTGGACATTTTGGAAAGCTTAAATAGTCCTTTAACCAACCTCATTGGTCTCATGTCCATATCTTTTACCATTCTCAAGTTATGCTCTTTTGAAGTTGTTGACTTTTTGTTGACTTTTAAAAGGACCTATAATGTCTTAGCTCATACCTTCCAAATGAAGCATTTTTGGGCTTGGCTTGTGAGACACAAAGTTGTAGAGAATTAAATTTCCTTCAAAATGAGCTTTGGATGGAAAAATTTTGATGAAGCATGTGACAGTTATGGCTGGTCAAAGTTCAGTTGACTTTTCCTATGAAAACCCTCATTTAGAAACTCCTGATTCTTGATGATCTGAAACTTCCTTGATGAATTATGATCAACCCTTGATCAAATGATGAATTTTACTTCATATACTTGATGTTGACAAAAAATCATGAATTTTGACTTTGGTTTGACCACAGTTGACCTCAGTTTGACTTTTTAACTCCTTTGACTGATTTTAACCTATCTGATCATCTGACTGAGCAAATCTTTTGGGAAAGTCTTGAAACTTGACATGGGGATTCTTGAACACATATAGGATGTTATGAAGCTCACTTGAAGTCTTGGAAGTCCATTTAGCCTGATTAAAGTCAAAACCCTAGTTTAGGATGCAATGCTTAGGAGGATGCATTGTCAGAGGGATTTGTCAAATTTGTCAACTAATTGTGAACTTTGTGAACCTTGTGAACCTCGTGAGATGTCTTGTAAACCTTGTGAACCTTGTGAGCCTCTTAGTACACAATGACTTGTCTTGTGGAGGACAAATTTTGGGGTGCAACAGAAAGACAAACTCCTGAAGAGCCTCATCTTGGAACAGGAGGAACTAGCAACAATGAACGAGGCCAGCCTCGTATTGACCCACCGGAGTATGGACCTCACCTAAATCCAGAAGTTAACATCCCAAGAAATGGTCAAGGTAATACTGCTGGAGGCCAAATCCTACAGGAGGATCCCCAGGGAGAACAGTTTACTGTCATTGGGGCAGGAGATGAGGTATATGACAGAAGATTGGACGAGATTGCTGAAAAGTTAAGATCTTTGGAATCTCAGAATTCTTTGGGCTTCGATGTAATGGATATGGGACTAGTGGATGGGGTGAGAATTCCCCACAAATTCAAACCCCCATACTTTGAAAAGTACAATGGTACCTCCTGTCCTCGCACACATCTGCAGTCTTTCTTGGGAAGGCTCAAAGCTTATACCATGGATGAAAAGTTATGGATGTTCTACTTTGAGGACAATCTGACTGGGGCTTCGAGAGAATGATATTCGCATTTGTCTAGGGCCACTATAAGATGTTGGAAGGATTTGGCCGAGGCTTTTATCCGGCAATATCAGTACAACCTGGACATGGCTCCCAATAGAACTCTTCTAATGGGCATGTCTCAGTCTTCTAGAGAGAGCTACCAGGATTATGCTCAAAGGTGGAGACAGCTTGCTGCTGCTGTCCAACCACCCATGTCAGAAAGGGAAATGGCTGACATGTTCATGAATACATTGCAAGGGACCTATATTGATAGACTGGCTGCTTTCTCCTCTACCAGTTTTGCTGATGTGGTCATAGCTGGTGAGAGGATTGAAAGTCTCTTGAAGATGGGTAAAATCTCCGACAGTGGTGCAAGTTCCTCCAGCAATCCCAGAAAACCTTTTACGGGACCCCGAAGGGCAAGTGAAACAAATTCCATTCATGCAAGCAGGGGCAGGCCTCAATATGCTCACCGCTCAGTAGCAGCTGTTACCATCCCAGCTCCAATTCCACAACAATCATCATATCCTCAACAACAACAACCACAATATCAACAACAAGTTCATTATCCGCAACAAAGGTCGTACAACAACAACAATAGCAACCAACAACAGCGTCCATTCCAACAAAGGCCATCACAAGCAAACAGGGTAATTGACCCAATCCCAATGCCGTATGCTGCACTCTTGCCACAACTCCTAAAGCTCAAGCTAGTTGAGTTAAGGACGTTGGCACCTCCAGATCCTCTCAATATGCCAAAGAACTATGATGCAAATGCCAGGTGTGCATTCCACTCAAACGCACCGGGGCATAATACTGAAAAGTGCAGGGCCCTACATATGTAAGTTCAAGATTTGGTTGATTCTAAAGCTCTCAATTTTGCGCCTCCTCCGAACGTCACAAGAAATCCAATGCCTAGTCACAACGGGTCTAGGATTAATGCTATTGAGGAAGGCAAACCATCCACATTAATTAACAGTGCTGCACAAATCCAAACACCCTTGGTTGAAATCAAAGCTCAGCTGTTGGAATTCCAAGTGTTCCTTGGATGTGAGATCGGCTGTGGATATTGCAACATTTCCGTTAATGGATGTGAGAGACTAAGAAACGACATAGATGGCCTCATTAGAGATGGTATTCTTCAGATTACGACAACAGCGACTACAACTCCAACAATTCCTTCATCAACAATCACAGATAAGAGATGATGCAAATGGTAGACATAAGATGGGGATGATCATACAAGAGATGAGAATGCAAGTGAGACAAGTAAGAAGCATGAGAGTTCATGAAAACTTATGAAATGCAATGGATACATATCATGGCAAATGGATGATGCAATGATCAAACATGATTCTAATGTGTCTTAAGATGTCTTATATGTCATGTGGGTGCACAAAATGTCATGGCAAGTTCATGTATGCAAGCATATGAAAGATGAATGCAAATGAAGACAAAAAATTATGGTTTATACATAACATGCAATACAAAATTCAAAACCAGAACCAAGACATGAGATAAAAAATTGAAAATAGGATCAAAGGAACCCTAAACCTATACAAGTTCACTGCCCAAAGGAGGAGACCTAAGTCTTAACCTAATGGAAGTTATGATTTTCTCAAGTTTGCTAGGGTTTTAAGGTACCTCTCAATGATAAATGCAAAACAAATTGAAAATGAAGAATAAATTCAAACCAAATTTATCCTAGAAACTACATGACATGAGGAATGCAATGCAAAAAGAACCATCTTCAAACTCTTCATGGTTAGGTAGAAAGGATTTTTCCAAGTTAGGGTAAAAATATTTACTTTCAAGAACCCTAAATCCAAAGAAAAATGTCAAAATAGGTCAAGGACCAAAAAGAAATTTGTGTGAAGGGTTTGATAATGTCTCTAAATGTATCAAGATGCAATATGATTTTTTTGTGATTTTTAGAAACTTAAATGGTATTTTAATTAATTAATTCTCATTAATTAATTAAAATTAACATTTAAATATTTTAAAATTACGAAATTTATGCAAAAAATAAAATAAAAATTATTTTCAGAATGAGAAAAATATTTGAAAGGGAAATGCAAAAGATAAAATTTTTTGAAAGTGTTTTGCTATTTTTAATAAAATGTACAAAGAAAAGCAATTAAAATGAAATTAAAATGTGAATTAATGGAAGTATGCTGATCCAGTGGCCCAGATTCAAATGGAAAAGGGAGGGAATTGACTTCACGCGCTATCCAAGGGCCAGAATTCAAACTACGCTAATTACACAATTAAGCCCTAATCTGAACCCTAATCACTTTCAGGTGACCGGAACAGTGTTCCGGTCATCTTCTCCGGCTATCCCCTCATGCTATCTAACTCTATACGCAACCCCAAGCCTTAAAACTCTCCAGAAATGATCCCCATCCCATTCTAAACAAGAATCAACCATCAAACAGAATTTATTTCACATGATCAGAGAGATTCGAAGCAAAACGGAAAATTTCTCAGAAATTTCAGAAGCTTCATACATGCTTAATATGCAATCATTTTCAAAACCAAAAGGTGCAGTGTGATCAGTGAAGCATGGAGAACAATCTAAGAACTTAAAAAGTCATTTCTGGAAAATTTGTTCTTGATGATACCTGAACTGAAGCTTTCGAAAATGGCACTGGCTGGCTGCTTTTTTGTTTCAAATCAGCTCCAATGATCCTCCTGAAGAGTTTGTGATGCTTGGTTGGAGTTTAAATGGTCTCTAAATGAAGTTGGCAGAAATTCAGTTCAAGCAAAGTGAAAATCGTGTTTTTGATTCAGGGTGTTTTAGGGAAAAATGAAGGGTGGGAAATGATCAGCAATGGATATGGAGTTGAATGATGGAATTTGTTTTGAGGTTTGATGGCTGAGTTGTGAATTTCAAAGGCTTTTGCATAAGAGGGAGTTTTTGTGATTGCTGAGTTCTTAGAGGTTTCAGCTTGTGTTATGTTATGGAATGGTTTGCTTTTGGTACACATATCATGCTGGGATAGGTCAGAGGGTGGGTGGTGGCCTATGTTGATTGGTATGGGCAAGTTGCAAAAATGTCAACATGACTTGTACTTGAGGTATGGGCAAGAACACAGCCGGACCTTGGGCATGTCCATGCGCATCTGACTTCATGGAGGTCCACAAATCCATTCTTGAGGCATTTCAGCAAGAGAGAAGAAAGTTATGGGGTGTTTTGCAATTATGTGATGTTTTGGCCCCTTTTGGAAATCTAAATGATCAAGGCATGAAACTTGGAATTTCTTTGGGCAATTCTGAATTTTAGGTCATGTACTATGTTTGTGTAATGGTTAGAAGTGTGTTTGAAGTCACAAAATGCTTTGGCAAGTGGTTTTGCAAGTTTCCCTCTTTGGCACATAAGTGAAATTTAAGTGATTTTTCCCAACTTTGCAAGGACATAACTTGAGTTCTATGATGAATTAGGTCAAGTTCTTATACTTTTTGAAAAGGGAATGATCCAATATACAACTTTCATGACCAAGAATTTTTCATTTGAAGCATTTTTGAATCAAAAGGAGGCTGAAAAACCTTCCCAAAATGGCAGGCTTGCATTACAAGTCACTTTCCCAAAATGGCAACTTTGCAAATGGCTTGAAATTCTTCAATTTTGTGAAATTATAAACTCTTCTAAGATCAAATAAAGATCATATACACTCAAAATGATGGAGAAGACCCTTTGGTTGGATGATTGGGGGCCTCAGATGCCCTGATTTTGCACTGACTTGCTCAAGAAGTCATCTATTGATCAGATGCCTTCCCCATTGAATTTCTTCATGAAAATTGGTATGCATGATCCTTGTAGCATATAATGACCCATAGAAACAAGAATGAATAAAAAATTTGGAGTTATGGCCTCTGAAACCAAAACCCTAATTTTAGGTCATCTATGCAGTTAAGCTTGGCTCTGCTTCCATACCTTCCTCAGTTCTTGTGATTTTCTGACATTCTTGATCTTGGGAGGATATAATATGATGCTTTAAAATACATGGACCCTCTTGAGATGATTGAATACCTTTGGAGTGGCTCAGATAGCTCAAGGATTGCTCAAATCACAAACCCTAGATGCAGATGACTTAGAACCAATGCAGTGAAGCAAAAATGTAATATGAGATGATATGATTGAACTTATGCAATATGAAAAGAATCACAAGCCATGGTGAAATGAAAGAGGGCAAATTTGGGGTGTTTACAGCTGCCCCTATTCAAACATGAGTTAGTTGTGTGTCGCTCCCACCAAATGACACCTGGTCAGAAAGGGGTACAGACGCGAACGGTCGGCGAAAGAGGAAGAAATGAATAGAGTTGCCAGCTAGGCATTTTTATCCCGAAGGAAAGGTAATGCTGCATAGACCTGAGGAAGGATGGATAAGACGGTTGCGAACCAGCGAAACTGAGAAAGGGGGTTGGTTACAACCTGGGAAGGTATTAGCACCCAGATTGTCCGCCGTACTCGACGGGATCCACGCTTGAAAGATTTGTGTTTTAAAGGGGTAGTGTCAGTGCAATTTATGTATCAAAGCTGGAAAGAATGCAAGTGTCATTGCTGGAAGGAAATGAAGTGAAATATGTGAAGTGTCAGTGTAAGAACAAGAGTGCAAAGCTCAAGATAATGAGGCTCAAAGAATAATGCTGGAAGGAGGGGGAATATACAGAGACTTTTGTTCGATAACTGTTAAGTTATGCCTACGTATCCTCTCGTGCAATGAGGAAGTCAGAACACCGTAGTTCGACTCAAAGAGACTGAAAGATGAATTGACTTGTCAACTGCTCACTTATCTATGCTCAAGTGTATGACCTGTCTGGCTCAGGTGCAAACTGTCTTGCATTAGACGGAAGAAGAAAGTTCTCGTTTATGAGTGAATGAGATGAGAAAAGAATCCCGGAGGTGACGATCATTGTTTGTTTTTTGTGTTTTCAGTCTTTTATTGCTTTTGTGTTTGTCATAAGAAAATGAGCTTAAGCCTAAACCAATGGGTTAGTAAACTCATCACATCCTCCCTCTGATTAGGGGTAATGAGAATACCTTAAGCATGAAGTAAACACTTCACACTTAGTCACCATGATGTAGGATTAAGATCATTAACCTACTTGAATTTATTTAGATGTTTTTTGAGTTTTTGTTTAGTGTTAAGTAATGAGTTTAAGCCATAATCAGGGATTTAATGGACCCATTACACCATCCTAATAGAAGGATAATAGATGAGAACATTTAAGCTGAGAAAGGCTCCTCAACTTAATCCATGATAAGGGATTAACCTCATGACAAAACAAAGTCTTTATTAAAGTGGATTTTAGTTAATGGTAAGATTAAGAAATGGTTTTTATGGTTTGTAAGAGAACTTGAGGGGGACTTGTCCATTAACACTAGGGTTAGTCCTTCTTAACCAATTAAGGAAGAATTAGAACCCTAATGCAAGGCCCAATTTACAAGCTTGATGTCTTAGTGATTATTAGATGAATTGATTAAAGGATTTAAACACATTAAGGATTTTACACTTAGGATTAAAGTTATACACTCCATCCTAATAGAAGGATGCAGGCATAAGCTTAATCACAAAGCCTTAAAACCTTTAGGGTTTAGTCCTTGATTATGAGATGAGAAGAGAAGACTCAAAGATGACACAAAAGGTAAAACTAATGGGGGACTAATCAAACCCTAATTTTTATCATGCTTGGGTATCCCTAGGGTTGATGAGGCTTGAAAAAGATCTTCAGGAGAGAAGCCACCAGGAAAGAAACAGATGAAAGGAGGAAGAAGCAGAGAGAAGCAAAACAACTTTCTTCACTTAAGAAGACAAGTTGCTTAAAGAAAGAAAGTAAGAGATAAACATGAATGAGCAAGCTCACTCTAATACAAAGATAAAATGCAGCAATGAGACATAAGAGAGATGAGAAGAGGTTGTGAGAAGTGAAGGCAAATTCACTTCTCAAAACAACTTACCACCTGAAAAGTTAGCAAAAGAAATGAAATGCAATGAAAATGAGATGAAATGCCATGATGCAAGACAAAGTCAGAAGCATGAACATGATGTTAAAGATGCTAAGAGATGATGCAAACACATGTCAAGAGTTGTGGATGATCATACAAGGATGAGGGTGCAAATGAAGCATGCTTTGAACCATGAAAGTTCATGAAAGTTTATGTAATGAGATGAATGCACAACATGGAAAATGAATGATGCAATGATCAAACATGATTCTAATATGTCCTAAGATGTCTTATATGTCACATGGATGCACAAAATGTCATGGTAAGTTCTTGAATGCAAGCATATGAGAGATGGATGCAAATGAAAGCAAAAATTAGGGTTTACATACAATATGCCATGCAAAATTCAAAATCAGAAGCAAATGACAAGATAAAAAATTGAAAATGGAATCAAAGGAACCCTAACCCTACACAAGTTCACTGCCCAAAGGAGGGGACCTAAGTCTTAACCTAATGGAAGTTATAATTTTCTTAAGTCAACTAGGGTTTCAAGGCACTTCTCAATGATAAATGCAAAACAAATTGAAAATGAAAGATAATTTCAAACCAATTTTACCCTAGAAACTACATGCTATGAAGAATGCAATGCAAGAAGAACCATCATCAAACTCTTCATTGTTAGGCAGAATGAATTTTTCCAAGTTAGGACCAAAATATTGCCTTTAAATAACTTTAATTCCAATGAAAATTATCAAAGTACATCAAGAACCAAAAATAAATTTGTGTGAAGAGTTGGATAATGTTTCTAAATGTATCAAAATGGAATGTGAATTTTTTGGTGATTTTAAAATACCTAAATGCATTTTTAATTAATTAATTTCCATTAACTAATTAAAAATAAACATTTAAATGATTTAAAATAATTTTTGAAGCAAAAAATAAAAATAAAAATATTTTTGGGTTTTGAAAATTAATAAAAGGTTTGACAAAAAATTTCAGAATTTTTTAAGGTGTTTTACTATTTTTAAAAATTCGTAGAAAATAAAACAAATAAAATGAAATAAAAAGTAAATAAAAAAGAAAGTATGAGCAATGGAGAGTCCAGATTGAATCTGGGCTTAGGAAGTTTGACCTGGCGCACATCTGGACGGCCCAGGTTCAAACTTCCCTAAACTTAATTAATTATTCAAATAATCCTAAATTAAACTAATTAATGACTGATTAGGGCTTAATGACCAGATCTCATCCATCCAATGCACGCGGGAAAGAACAATCGCATGGCCTACGTTCAAAGTTGCTAATTAATGGGATTAGGGCATAATGACCTTCAGGCAACCAGAACAGTACTCCGGTCGTCTTCTCCGACGACATAAAACCCTAGCTTCTTCTACAGGTTACCAAACTCCAAATTTCTTCCACCAAAATGATCCTCACATCAATCTAAACCTAAACCCTCACCTGAAACTCATTTATTTTACCTCACAAGCATGAATCGAAGCAAAATGTAAAACACGGGCAAATGTATAGAGACTTCATACATGATGGTTTCTTCACCATTTTCAAAAGTAAACACATTTTCATGATCAGGGGAGCATATAGCATCATAAAAGAACTTAAATACTAGCTTCTGGGAAAAAAGTTCTTCATGTTACCTGAGATGAAGACTCTCTGATTCTGAGCTTTCTAGACTCTCCCTTTGTGCAAGCCTACTCCTATGAACCTCCTGAAGATGATGTGAAGCTTAGAAACCTTTGAGGATGGCTGGTTGATGCTGTTTGGTTCTGGTGTAGCAGAAATGGAGGTTAGTGTGTGTGGTGATTCAAGCTGTTTCAGGGGGTGGGTTTTGTTCTATGAGTGATATGTGATTTGTTGGTGAAGAAATTTTGGATGTTTGAAGGCTGTGTGAAGAATTTCGAAGAGAAGAAGTTTTTGGACAGATTTTGTGCAAGCTGGATTGTGGGAAGTTTATGGCTTGTGTGTGGTGTGTTTTATGATCCTTATACAAATCCTAAGTTATTGGAATGATTCAGAAGACTTGACATGCACTATGGGAATGGTATGGGGTGATTGGCCAAAAAGTCAATGTTAGGTGTACTTCAAGCATGGGCCATGGTGTAAACACCCCAAATTTTCCCTCACCCATTCACACCATGGCTTGTGATCCTTTCATATGCATAAGTTCAATCATAACATCTCATATTGCATTTTTGATTCACTGCATTGTTCTCAAGTCATCTGCATCTAGGGTTTGTGATCTGAGCAATCCAAGAGCCATTTGAGCCATTCCAAAGGTCATCAACAACTTCAAAGGGGTCCATGTATGTTCAAACATCATATTGTATCCCCACAAAGTCAAGAATGTCAAAGAATCACAAGAACTGAGAATGGCATGGAGGCAGAGCCAGGTTTAACTACACAGATGACCTAGAATTAGGGTTTTGGTTTCAAAGGCCATAACTCCATATTTTTTTTTCATTCTTCTTTCTATTGGTCTCTATATGGTATAGGGATCATGCATATCAATTTTCATGAAGAAATTCCATAGGGAAGGCATCTGATCAAGAGTTGACTTCTTGAGCAAGTCAGTGCAAAATCAGGGCATCTGAGGCCCCCAATGACCCAACCAAGGGGTGTTCTTCATCATTTTGATTGTGTATGATCTTTATTTGATCATAGAAGATGTTAGAAGTTCACAAAATTGAATAATTTCAAGCCATTTGCAAAGTTGCCTTTTTGGGAAAATGACTTTTAATGGAAACTTGCCATTTTGGGAAACTTTTTCAAACCTTTCTTTTTGGTTCAAAAATGCTTCAAATGAGAAAACTTTGGTCATGAAAGTTGTAGAATGGATCATTCCCTTTTCAAAAAGTACAAGAACTCATTCTAATTCATTTTGGATCAAAAGTTATGGCTTGTCAAAGTTGGGAAAAATCACATAATTTCAAGTTTTGTACCAAAGAGGCATTTTGCAAAATGGTATGATAAAGCATTCTAAAGACTTCAAATGTGCACAAACTCATTACAACATACTCACATGACCTCTAAAGATCAGAATTGGCCCAAGAATATTGCATTTTGATGCCTTGAACCTCATAAATTTCCAAAATGGCCAAACTTTGGGAAAATTGCAAAACATCTCATAAGCTTTGATCCACTTGCTGATTTGCCTCAATCCCAATTCCATGGACATCCTTAAACTTAGCTGAGCCTAGACAAGCCAAAAAGCAAGTTGTACCATTGCCCATACCTCAAGTACAAGTCAAGTTGACATTTTGGCAACTTGCCCATACCAATCACAACAGGCCACCAACAACTCTCTGCCCAATCCAGACTTTACAAACACACTCCAAGGGTTCATTTTCATAACACACACAAGCCTGAAACCTCTCATAAGCCATAGTTCAAGAAACTCACCTCTTATGCACTTTCCTTCGAATCTGATCACACAAGCATCAAACATCAAAACAAACTTCACCAAATCACTCACCATGATCCTCTGATCATTTCCCACCCCTCACTTGTCCCTGAAACCACCACAATCAAAAACACGATTTCAACACCCCCTTGACCTGAGCTTCTGCCAACTTTCTCTAGAGGCCATATAAACTCTAGCTAAGTGTCAAAAGCTTCTAAGGAGGATCATTGGGACTTGTTTGAGCCAAAGAAGCAGCCAGAAAGCTCCTGAATCGAAAGCTCAACCTCAGGTAACATGATGAACAAATTTTCCAGAACCTTGTTTTCTTGTTAGAATGTTGTTCTACATGTTGCCCTGATCATGGGGATCTATTTATTTTTGAAAATGAGCCAGAAACAAGCATGTTATGATGTTCTGAAAGTTTGCCCGTAAAAATGTTTTTGCTTGTTTCCTTTGATTCACAAAAAATAAATGTTGTTTGATTTAGGGTTTATGTTTAGGGATGTTCATAGTTTGATTCTGGAGAGTTTTGTGAGGTTTTGATGCGTATTGAGAGAGATTGAGATTTTGGCTTGCCGGAGAAGACGACCGGAACACTGTTCCGGTCATCTGAAAGTAATTAGGGTTTTGGATCAGGGCGTAATCATAATTAGGCCAGTTTGAATGTGAGCCATCAATTAGCGCGCCAGGTCAATTCCCGCCCCCCTGATTTTGAATCTGGACCCTTGGATTGTTTGACTTTCCCATTTTCTCATTAAAATCATTTTAAATTCATTTGTTTTATATTTATTTTGTACGAATTATTAAAAATAGCAAAATACCTTTAATTTTCAGAACACAAAAATATTTTTATTTTTATTTTTTGCATTAAAAATTATTTTTAAATCATTTAAAAGTTTATTTTTAATTAGTTAATGAAAATTAATTAATTAAAAATACTTTTAGGTATTTAAAAATCACAAAAAAAATTCACATAGCATTTAGAAACATTTAGAAACATTGTCCAACTCTCAAACCAAATTTCTTTTTTGTTCTTGATGCCTTTTGATCATTTTCATTGAATTTAATTTCATTTCAAGGCAATATTTTGTTTCAAACTTCAAAAATTCATTTCTGTCTAACCTTTGAGAGTTGGATCATGATTCTTTTTGCATTGCATCTTGTATAGCATGTAGTTTATAGGATAAAATTGGTTTGATTTGATCTTGCATTTTCAAATTGTTTAGGATTTTTCTTAACAAGGTACCTTAAAACCCTAGCAATCTTAGGAAATTCATAACTCTCACTAGGTTAAGTGTTAGATCCCCTCCTTTGGGCAGTGAGTTTGTATAGGTCTAGGGTTCCTTTGATTGCATTTTCAAATTTTTATCAAGTCATTTGCTTCTGATTTTGAATTTTGCTTTGTATGTTGATCATAAACCCTAATTTATGCCTTCCTTTGCATCCATCTTCCATTTGCTTGCATACCATGACTTGCCATGACATTTTATGCATCCATTTGATTCATAATACATCTTAGGACATATTAGAATCATGATTGATCATTGAATCTTTCATTTGCCATGTTACTTGTCTTTTACATTTCATAACTTTTCATGTATGTTCATGGTTCAAAGCATGCCTCATTTGCATCTTTATGTTTGTTTGATCATTCTCATGCCTTGCCTCATGATTATATCATCTCTTAGTATCAATAACATCATGTTTGTGCTCCTGGTTTTGGTTTGCATCATCACATTCCATCTCATTTGCATTGCATTTCATCTCTTATGCTAACATTTCAGGTGGTAAGTTGTTTGAGAAGTGAATTTGCCTTCACTTCTCATAATCTCTTTTCATCTCTCTTATGCATCATTGCTGCATTTTATCTTATGTAATGGAGTGAGCTTGCTCACTCATGTTCATCTCCTACTTTCTTTCTTCAAGCAACCTGGCTTCTTAAGTGAAGCAAGTTGTTTTGCTTCTCTTTGTTTCTTGCTCTTTTCATCTGCTCCTCTCCTTGGTGGTTCTTTGAAGATCTTTCTCTCTCAAGCCACACAAACCCTAGGATCTCCAAGTATGATAACATTTAGGGTTTTGATTAGTCCCCCATTTAGTTTTACCTTTGTGTCATCTTTGAGTCTTCTCTTCTCATCTCATAATCAAGGGCTAAACCCTAAAGGCTTTAAGGCTTTGTGATTAAGCTTATGCCTGCATCCTTCTATTAGGATGGAGTGTATAACTTTAATCCTAAGTGTTAAACCCTTAATGTGTTTAAATCCTTTAATCAATTCACTTAATAATCACTAAGACATCAAGCTTGTAACTTGGGCCTTACATTAGGGTTCTAATTCTTCCTTAATTGGTTAAGAAGGACTAACCCTAGTGTTAATGGACAAGTCCTCCTCAAGTTGTCTTGCAAATCATAAAAACCACTTCTTAATCTTTCCAGTAATTAAAATCCACTTAATAAAGGCCTTGTTTTGTCATGAGGTTAATCCCTAATCATGGATCAAGTTGAGGAGCCTTCCTCAGCTTAAATATTCTCATCTATTATCCTTCTATTTGGATGGTGTAATGAGTCTGTTTAATCCCTGATTATGGCTTAATCTCATTACTTAACACTAAACAAAAACCCCAAAAACATCTAATTAATCACAAGTAGGTTAATGATCTTAATCCTACATCATGGTGATTAAGTGTGAGATACTGACTTCACACTTAAGGTATTCTCATTACCCCTAATCAGAGGGAAGATGTGATGAGTTTACTAACCCATTGGTTTAAGCTTAAGCTCATTAATTTATGACAAACTTTCAAAAGCAATAAAAGATGGAAAACTCATAAACAAACAATAATTGCCTCCTCCGGGATTCTTTTCTCATCTCATTCACTCATAAACGAGAACTTGCTTCTTCCGTCTAAGGCAAGACAGTTTGCACCTGAGCCAGACAGGTCATACACTTGAGCATATACAAGCAAGCAGTTCTCAAGTCAATTTACCTTTCAGTCTCTTTGGGTCGAACTACGGTGTTTTGACTTCCTCATGGCACAAGAGGATACGTAGGCATAACTTAACAGTTATCGAACAAAAGTCTCTGTACATCCCCCCTCCTTCTTTTAGCCTCATTGTCTTGAGCATTGCACTCTTTTCTTGCACTGACACTCCTTTATCTCACTTCATAATTCTTTTACACCGACACTTGCATTCTTTTCCAGCTTTGATACACAGATAGCACTGACACTCCCCCTTTGAAACACAAATCTTTTAAGCGTGGATCCCGTCGAGTACGACGGACAATCTGGGTGCTAATACCTTCCCAGGTTGTAACCAACCCCCTTTCTCAGTCTCTCTGGTTCGCAACCATATTATCCATATCTTTCTAGGTTTATGCAGCATTACCTTTCCTTCGGGATAAAAATGCCTAGCTGGCGACTCTATTCATTTTCTTCTCTTTCGCCGACCGTTCGCGTCTGTACCCCTTCTGACCTGAGGTGTCATTTGGTGGGAGCGACACATGGCAGAAGAGATCTAAAGGGTGTATCTGCCTCAGCTGAGTTTGAGGATGACCCTTGGATCAAAAAGATGCAGCTGGCTGGCTTGGATAGCAAGATGGCATAAGTTTTGCATTTTGCCCTCTTTGAAGTTTCTTGTGAGCCAAGGCATGAAACCTTATGATTTCTTGAGAAATTTGTAGCAAAATGAGTTACGTGATGTTGTTATGGTGTTTTGATACCAATTAGAAGTCAAACCAATCCTTGGACATCATTCTTGCAAGAATTCCTTTTTGGAGAATTTTATGGAAAATGGCTTATGCAAGTTTGTGATCCAAGGCATGAACCTTGTAAACTCTTGGGCAATTCTGACTTTGCTAAGTTGAAATATGTTGTAATGATGCAAATAAGTCATTTAGAGGTCTTGAAAGTGCTTAGAACTTGAATTTGCAAAAATCCCTCTTTGGTGCCAAAAGTGGAAATTTAGTGATTTTGTCCAACTTTGACAAACCATAACTTTTGATCCAAAATGAATTAGAATGAGTTCTTGTAATTTTTGAAAATGGGAGGATCCATTCTACAACTTTCATGACCAAAGTTTTCTCATTTGAAGCATTTTTGAATCAAAAAGAGGAGGTTGAAAAACTTTCCTAAAATGGCAAGTTTGCATTATAAGTCACTTTCCCAAAAAGGCAACTTTGCAAATGGCTTGAAATTCTTCAATTTTGTGAACTTCTAACATCTTCTATGATCAAATAAAGATAACACACATTCAAAATGATGGAGCAACCTCTTTGGTTGGGTCATTGGGGGCCTCAGATGCCCTGATTTTGCACTGACTTGCTCAAGAAGTCATCTCCTGATCAGATGTCTTCCCCATTGAATTTCTTCATGAAAATTGATATGCATGATCCTCATAACATATGGAGACCAATAGAAACAAGAATGACCAAAAAATTTGGAGTTATGGCCTCTGAAACCAAAACCCTAATTTTAGGTCATCTATGCAGTTAAACCTGGCTCTGCTTTCATGCCTTTCTCAGTTCTTGTGATTATTTGACTTCCTTGACCTTGTGAGGATATAATATGATGTTTGAACATACATGGACCCTCTTGAGATGATTGAAGGCCTTTGGAGTGGCTCAGATAGCTCTTGGATTGCTCCGATCACAAACCCTAGATGCAGATGGCTTTGAATCAATGCAGTGAAGCAAAAATGTAGTGTGAGATGCTATGATTGAATTTATGCAACATGAAAAGATCATAAGCCATGGTGAAATGAGTGAGGGCAAATTTGGGGTGTTTACACTGTGCAGGATGTAAGCAGTGTCTTAACAGACAAACAAGGTAACTTGTGGTTGAATACCAAAGACAGTCCAAACTTTGCACTCACTGAACGAAAAAGAAAAGGGATATAGATTATAAAAGGGAGTAAAGTATGATTATAAAGTGCGGGTGACGGGGGAAGACTGTCGAGCAGGGGACGAATGCTGGGGATGAAGTAATGACGGGGACGGCCGACATGCTGGGGAGATGGAGGTATCATGATGGGGACGACTATCAAGTAAAGGAACAAAACCCTCTTGGGGTTAAAGATAAAGACAATGATGGGGAAGACCATCGGGTTCAAAGTATAAATGAAATAAATGATGAGGCATGGTCATCAAAGGTGAAGGACGATCACCTAGCAGGGGACGGCTGCTCTGTTGGGGATAAGATGAGGGACGATCATCTAAGGTGAAGGACGATCACCTGGCAGGGTACGGCTTCTCTCGGGGTTTATCATGACATAGGACGAATGTCAGATAGAAAGAGTTGACAATAGGGACGACCATCGGATAAGCATGATGAAGGACGATCATCAAGAGGTGAAGGACGATCACCCAACATGGTACGACTGCTCTCAGGGTTTATCATGACATAGGACGAATGTCAGATAACAAGATCAACGACGGGGACGGCCGTCGGATAAAATGATGAAGGACGATCATCAAAAGGGTGAAGGACGATCACCTAGCAGGGGACGACTGCTAAAAACATCACGACATAGGGCGAATGTCGGATAGGAAAGGGTTCCAATAATGGAGACTCCGCTGGGGATGATGAAGGACGATCATCAAAAAGGTGAAGGACGATCACCTGGCAGGGTACGGCTGCCGAAAAGTATCATGACACAGGACGAATGTCAGATAGGAAGGAAGTAATTTTTTGGGATTTGCCGGGGACTCCTCTGGGGAATGGTAGACACAGACGAATGTCTAAATTCAAGAAGATATAAGTGTTTGACACGGTGTATAGATTAAAGATCCGGACGAGCATCCTTAGGACCACGATACGGACGAGCATCGGTAGAAACAAACGCTTGACGCATGTTCAGAGATGATGATACAGACGAGTACCAACTGGTTAACAAAGAACAAGGACGAGTGTTGAATATGAGGAAGATAAGTGGTGTATACAAGATACGGAAGAGTATCTGTATGAGTAAAAAGTAAAAATGAGTGAGACGCAGACGAGTGTTCAACTTGCTGGGGGGAGTATGACACAGATGACTATCATAAGAGACAGTGTATAAGTTACAAACTTATGGGTGTAAGAGACATTCTGAAGATTTGTGGGGATAGGATGACACGGACGAGTGCTGGAAAAGAGTACTATAAACAAGTGTTTGAGTTTACAGTGAGTGTTTAGGCAACCATGCTGGGGGACTGTGACACAGACGAGTGTCCAGAGAGTGTATAGATATCTGTTTGTGGAGAATGTTCTGGCGACTTTACTGGGGAATGATGACACGGACGAGTGCCAAAAGGAGCATGTATCTGCATTTTGAGAGTGCAAAGAGGATGCTTTGGCTTTCTACTGTAACTGTGGTTCTTTGTATATACATATATTGCTGATGAAACGTTGGTACATACAGATGTTCGATTCAAACATGGCTCACGATTATGCAATATGTTTGATTTTTTCCGTAATGCTCCGTATTAGATGGGATGCTATGCTCTGGGGGGAAATATGATGCGAATGCTATGATTATGCAAAGATACCGATCCGGGATTCGGATCCCGTTGCTATGGAGATATCTGGATGATCTTCTTGAAAGAATGTCCCAGCTGGGGAAAAGATCATTGGTAGATCTGATAAGATGTGTGACTGCTTGGGGAAACAGGCCACTGATAGGCCTATCTTAATGATGAGGAGCCCAGCTGGGGTCTGTGGAAGCTTTCATCACTTTGTTGTGAGATCTTCAGACATTGCTCTTCTGGATAAAGGTTGAAACTTTGCAAGGAGATGATTCCCTGCCTGACATTTGGCTGGGGAGGAATTATCACTGAACGATCTTCCTAGAGATGTCTGTGGGGATCCTGCTGAGGATGATGATTTCTGATAACTCAGTTGGGGAGGACGAGCACCTGTAATCCTGTTATGACAAAGAAACATACATGTATCCCGAGGTATCCCTTACTGGATTCCATCATAGGAGTTCAGACACTCCCGGGAGCAAATCTATTTCCTGTAAGCACGTAATTTAGAAAAGACGCATTTGTATTAATGCAATCAATATTTATAAGGACATCAGACATTTTTGCAAATGAAAATAAAATGCACGAGACGAAACGTGACTGAAAATCTGATTTTATTAATTTGTGTGCCCTGAATTGGCAAGTACAGTCAAAGAAACAGATCCCCTAAAATGAGGAGATTGTTATAAATTAAGAAACAAAAGGATGCTGGCAATGTTGATGACGATTCAATGCTTCCTCTTGCTATGACTTGTATGACATTGACGTTCTTCTCATCCTGCTTGCTGAAGAAAGCCGATTTTGACCGACGCTCGAACCTTTCGAAGCTTGCCATGTTGTAAGTGATATAGACGAATTCAGAATGCAGTTGTTCGCTTATTCCCTTATTTTGCGTGGATCGCCCTTTCGGGTTTTCAATCCACCGGGATACCCATTTTTTCCTGAGCTGTCCAATGCGACTTTTCAACTCAGCGGGTATACATTTTTTTTATTTTCCCTTATTTTTGCCCGAGTCTTTTATTCTGTTTTTGACTCGCCGGGATGCCCTATTTTTGCCTGGACTTACATTCTGTTTTTATGTCCAGCGGGTCATTTTATGCGAAGTATTTTTTAACTGCATCTGAATTCACAGGGGACAGGAAGTCTTCACCATCCATAGTACTGAGCATTAGTGCTCCGCCAGAGAAAACTTTCTTTACTATGAACGGACCATTGTAATTCGGAGTCCACTTGCCCCTGTGGTCTGTATGAGGAGGAAGGAGTCTTTTCAGCACAAGATCTCCTACTTGGTATTCCCGAAGCCTAACATTTTGATCGAAGGCTTTCTTCATTCTTTTCTGATATAACTTCCCATAACATATCGCAACTAATCTCTTCTCTTCAATCAGATTCAGTTAATCGTACCGAGAACGGACCCATTCTGCTTCATTCAACTTGACATCCATCAGTACCCGCAAGGAGGGTAATTCCACTTCAACAGGTAGGACTGCCTCCATACCATATACCAGCTGATACGGTGTTGCCCCAGTGGATGTTCTGATTGACGTACGGTACCCATGCAAGGCAAATGGTAGCATTTCATGCCAGTCTTTGTAGGTGACCACCATCTTTTGCACAATCTTCTTGATATTCTTGTTAGCGGCTTCTACAACACCATTCATCTTTGGCCTGTAAGGAGAAGAATTGTGGTGTTGGATCTTGAAGTCCTGACACAATTCTGCCATCATTTTGTTGTTCAGATTGGAACCATTATCAGTAATGATTCGCTCGGGCACTCCATACCGACAAATGATGTCTCTCTTCAAGAATCGGGCTACCACTTGCCTGGTGACATTTGCATACGAAGCTGCTTCGACCCACTTGGTGAAATAGTCAATGGCTACCAGGATGAATATATGGCCATTTGAAACAGTCGATTCAATCTTGCCAATCATATCAATGCCCCACATGGCAAAGGGCCAGGGTGAAGACATTACATTCAAAGGATTTGGAGGCACATGCACTTTATCTGCATAAATCTGGCATTTATGGCACTTTCTGGCATAAGCACAACAGTCTGCATCCATTGTGATCCAGTAATAGCCTGATCTCAACAACTTCTTAGTCATAGCATGCCCTCTAGCATGGGTACCGAAAGATCCTTCGTGCACCTCGTGCATCAACAAGTCTGCTTCCGCCCTATCAACACATCTGAGAAGTACCATATCAAAGTTTCTCTTCTACAAAGATCCATCAGTATTCAGGAAGAAACTACCAGCTAGCCTTCTTAATGTCTTCTTATCATTGGATGATGCCCCAGGTGGGTATGTTTGATCCTCCAAGAAGCTTTTGATGTCGTGGAACCAAGGCTTATCATCTTTAGCAAGGTCTGCTGAGAATACATATGCTGGTCTGTCAAGTCTGGATACTGAAATCCGAGGCACAAAGTTGGCAGCTTGAACTTTGATCATGAATGAAATGGTAGCCAAAGCATTTGCGAACTGATTTTCATCCCGAGGGATATACTCAAGTTCGACTATTGTGAAGAAAGTCAGTAATCTCCTTGTATAGTCCCGGTATGGAATTAGATGATCCTGGTGAGTGTACCATTTGCCATTGGTTTGATTGATTACCAGAGCTGAATCTCCGAATACCGTCAAAGTCTTGATCCTGAGGTCAATGGCTTCCTCAAGACCCATAATACAAGCTTCGTATTCGGCTTCGTTGTTAGTGCAGTTAAAGGTGAGTTTTGCCGAGAAAGGCATGTGAACTCCCTTAGGTGTAATGAGTACTGCACCAACACCACGACCATTCATATTAACATCCCCATCAAACATCATTGCCCATTCTTCTTCTAGGTCAGGTCCTTCAGTGTGAATAGGCTCTTCATGATCTTTTGCTTTTATGAACATGATGTCTTCATCAGGGAAGTCAAATCTCATAGGCTTGTAATCATCAATGGGTTGCTCAGAAGATAATCAGACAACACACTGCCCTTGATGGCTTTTTGAGATGTGTATTGAATGTCATATTCCGTGAGGATCATTTGCCACCTTGCAACCCGTCCGGTAAGTGCTGGCTTCTCAAAAATGTACTTAACTGTGTCCATCTTTGAGATCAACAAGGTAGTGTGGGTCAACATATACTGCCTTAGTCGGCGAGCAGCCCACGCTAAAGCACAACAAGTTTTCTCGAGCAATGAATAACGTTGTTCACAGTCGGTAAACTTTTTGCTTAGGTAGTATATTGCATACACTTTTCGACCAGACTCGTCATGCCGGCCCAGCACACACCCCATTGACTCTTCTAATACTGACAAGTACATGATTAGAGGTCTTCCTTCAACTGGAGGCATAAGGATCGTAGGCTCTTGTAAGTATTCCTTGATTTTGTCAAAAGCCCTTTGGCAGTCTTCATTCCACCTGACCGTTTTCTCTTTTCTTAACAACTTGAAAAAAGGCTCACAGGTTGCCGTAAGGTGAGATATGAACCGTGAAATGTAGTTCAATCTACCTAGAAACCCCCGAACTTCTTTTTCAGTCTTTGGTGCAGGCATTTATTGAATGGCTTTGACTTTGTCAGGGTCAACTTCAATCCCTTTCTCACTTACAATAAATCCCAGCAGCTTACCGGATCGCACCCCGAATGTACACTTGTTGGGGTTTAACTTCAATTGGTACTTCCTCAGACGCTTAAACAGCTTCAACAGATTCACCAGGTGGTCTTCTTCTGCGAGGGACTTGGCGATCATGTCATCCATATAGCATTCAATTTCTTTGTGGATCATGTCATGGAATAATGTTACCATAGCCCGTTGATAAGTGGCACCAGCATTCTTCAGTCCGAATGGCATTACCTTATAACAGAATGTGCCCCAGGGTGTGATGAAAGTTGTTTTCTCCATGTCTTCAGGTGACATCTTGATCTGATTATATCTTGAAAACCCATCCATGAAGGAGAACACAGAGAA
Organism: Lathyrus aphaca; assembly: GCA_963966055.1. Taxonomy (NCBI): domain Eukaryota; kingdom Viridiplantae; phylum Streptophyta; class Magnoliopsida; order Fabales; family Fabaceae; genus Lathyrus; species Lathyrus aphaca. Next base: position 294,563,242 of record OZ014521.1, on the reverse strand, counting down.
CTGAGTCGTGTTGTCGACCAATACATCAATGTGAGGTAATGGGAAGTCATCTTTCGGGCTGGCTCTGTTCAGATCCCGGTAATCCACACACATCCTCACTTTGCCATCCTTCTTAGGCACAGGTACAATATTAGCAACCCACGGCGGGTAACTAGTTACAGCAAGGAAACCGACATCCCACCGTTTCTGTACCTCTTCGTTTATCTTCATTGCCATATCTGGGCGAGTACGGCGCAACTTTTGTTTTACTGGCGGACAGTCTTCTTTCAGAGGCAGCTTGTGCATAACAATGTCGGTGTCCAACCCTGGCATATCCTGATAAGACCAAGCAAAAACATCCACATACTCCCGAAGCATGTCAATCAGTTGCTCTTTCACTGAATCTTGCAGGCAGGCCCCGATCTTGACTTCTTTCAAGTCTTCTTCCGTACCAAGATTAACCGTTTCAACCTCCTCCTGATGAGGAGTGATAACCTTCTCCTCTTGTCTTAACAACCTGGCTAGCTCTTCAGGTAGCTCATAATCTTCTTCAACCCCTTCATCGGCTTGATTAATCGGATTGTCAAAGTCATACGAAGTCATCGCGGAGTTGTTGTCGGTGCAGTCTGGAGGGCACTTTCTGCAAGGGTTTAGATTTGTTCATTTTAGTGATCAGTTTTATCTTGTTTAGAAAAGGTAAAAAATGAAATTTTTATTTTGAAAAATATTGCCATTTTATTTTTGTACAAAAAGTGAAAAATGAAAAACAGTGAGCGGAAAAGAAGAGACTCATTTGCAAAAGATGTCCTGATATTCATTAATTGATCGTTTGCACAAAATACAAGATGGCCCGATTACAAAATGAGTCTTGACATCTTGGGCAAGATGCAGGACTTGATGCATGCTCTAAAACACAGGAAATAATAATTACTCTGTAGGAGTAACCCTTATAATTTCCTGGGAAGACCAGTTTGAGACATGGTTCCCCGGGATCCTTGGACGTATCCAGCTTTCCAGGTTGCGCTCGTCTTCTGACTCATCTTCCAAGCTATTCACAGCATCCGGGGTGAGCATCCCCCACTGACAAACTTGGGCTCTGTTGCAACCTCTTGTTGATCTTGTCGAGTTGGTCTGTAACCCAACCCGAATCAGTCTTCTTTCTTCTCAACTGGCAGCAGCTTGCCCCAGCCTTGAGCGGTACCCTCTTCAACAACCTTCCGGGCTTGTTGATATGATTTGATGGAAGTCCCTAGCACAGCAGATGTTTCATTGGTATTCAGGTCCTCAAACCCTTGGCTCATTATTTCATGAATCTCCCCATCCATTTCAATGTATTTGAAAGTAGCCAGCTGGCTAACGAAGATATCCTCTTCCCCGCAAATGGTAATGACTTGGCCCTCCCACTCGAATTTTAACTTCTGGTGAAGGGTTGATGTCACGGCGCCAGCGGCGTGTATCCATGGTCTACCCAATAGACAGCTGTAGGCAGGCTGTATATCCATCACAAAGAAGGTCGTTTTAAAAACCTGTGGGCCAATCATTATTGGCAACTCTATCTCTCCCAGAACTGATATTTTAGAAACATCGAAGGCTCTCACTACCAAGTTGCTTGGTCATAGTGCCAATCCATCATGTTCCAGCTTCACAAGGGCTTTCTTGGGCAGGACAATGAGGGATGACCATGTGTCTACCAGTACGTGATAAAGAACTGCACCCTTACACTCCAAGGTAATGTGCAAAGCCTTGTTGTGATTGTGACCTTCCGTTGTCAGATCAGTGTTGGTAAACCCTAGTCCATGACTAGCGTTGACATTTCCAACCACAGCCTCTAACTGATTGACAGTAATCTCCTCCGGCACATAAGCTGCGTGCAGGACTTTTAATAGTACGTTCCGATGAGCCTCGGAGCACATTAGCAATGATAGTATGGAGATTTTGGAAGGCGTTTGGTGAAGCTGGTCCACCACCTTGTAATCACTTTTCTTTATGATTCTCAAGAATTCATCAACCTCTTGATCAAAAGGAGTCTTCAAAGCTTCTCTAGCAACTGGTTCTTCTTGCACCATGCTCTTCCCTTTTCCCTTAGCAGCAGCTTCTGCTTCAGCAACGGGTCTTGGAATTTGCGAGGCAAAGAGACGTCCGCTTCTAGTGAAGCCTCCGCCTCCCCCCACATTGTCTATCTGAGGTGAAGAAGTTGATGATTCTAAAGTGATTTTCTGCCCCTCGCAGTACAGATCTGAGCCATAATGCCAAGGGATGGCATTATTGCTTTCGTAAGGAACTGGCCCAGGTACTGTGATAGTGAACGGACTGATAGTAGCTAAAGAGGGGACCACAATGGTGTGTGGATCATAGTATATGGTAACTGGTGCTCTGATAGGAGTAGCATTTTGTTGTGAGTTGCTGGAAGGAACATTTGCAGGATCGTAGTATATCGTAACCGTTGAGACACTTTCACTAACCGCTGCTGATGTTGTAGAAGGTACTGTTGATTTGACAGGTGTTGAAGCTGTATTAGGAACTGATGGAATAATGGATGTTGTCGTTGTAGAAGGAATGGTGACTGAACTTGTATCCGTTGAAGTGATTGATTGAGTAATTGTTGGAGTTGTAGTAGAATCTGTTGGAACAATGGTTGCTGACGTTGTAAGAGTATCTGTGATTGTTGATGGAGGAATTGTTGGAGTTGTAGTCGCCGTTGTTGTAATCTGAAGAATACCATCTCTAATAAGACCATTTATGCTGTTTCTCAGTCTTTCACATCCATTAATGGCAATGTTGCAATATCCACAGCCGAGCTCACACCCGGGGAACACCTGGCATTCTAACAGCTGAGCTTTGATTTCCACTAGAGGTGTTCGGATTTGTGCAACACTGTTGATCAATGTGGATGGTTTGCCCTCTTCAATAGAATTAATTCCGGGCCCATTGTGACTAGGCATTGGATTTCTTGTGTTGTTCGGAGGAGGCGCAAAATTGAGAGCTTTTGAGTCCACCAAATCCTGGACTTTCATCTGTAAGGCCCTGCATTTTTCAGTATTATGCCCCGGTGCGTTTGAGTGGAATGCACACCTGGCATTTGCATCATAGTTCTTTGGGAGATTAAGAGGATCTGGAGGAGCCAACGTCCTTAACTCAACTAGGTTGAGCTTGAGGAGTTGTGGCAAGAGTGCAGCATACGACATTGGGATTGGGTCAATTACCTTGTTTGCTTGTGATGGCCTTTGTATGAAAGGACGCTGCTGTTGGTTGTTATTACTGTTGTTGTAGGTTCTCTGTTGCGGAAAATGAGATTGTTGCTGATAGTGAGATTGTTGTTGATACTGTGGCTGTTGTTGTTGAGGATATGATGGTTGCTGTGTAATTGGAGCCGGAATGGTAACAACTGCTACTGACCGGTGAGCATATTGAGGCCTGCCCCTGCTTGTATGAATGAAATTAGTTTCACCTGCCCTTCGTGGTCCCGCAAAAGGTTTCCTGGGATTGCTGGAGGAACTTGCACCACTGTCGGAGATCTTGCCCATTTTCAATAGACTTTCAATCCTTTCACCAGCTATGACCACGTCAGCAAAACTGGTAGAGGAAAAAGCAGCCAGTCTATCAATATAGGTCCCTTGCAATGTATTCATGAACATGTCATCCATTTCCCTCTCCGACATGGGTGGTTGGATAGCAGCAGCAAGCTGTCTCCACCTTTGGGCATATTCCCTGAAGCTCTCTCTAGAAGATTGAGACATTCCCATTAGGAGGGTCCTATTGGGAGCCATGTCCAGGTTGTATTGATATTGACGGATGAAAGCCTCAGCCAAATCCTTCCAGCATCTTATGGTGGCCCTAGACAAATGCGAATACCATTCTCTCGAAGCTCCAGTCAGACTGTCCTCAAAGTAGAACATCCACAACTTTTCATCCATGGTATACGCTTTAAGCCTTCCCAAGAAAGACTGCAGATGAGTGCGAGGACAAGAAGTGCCATTGTACTTTTCAAAGCAATGGGGTTTGAATTTGTGTGGAATTCTCACCCCATCCACTAATCCCATATCCATCACATCGAAGCCCAAAGAATTCTGAGACTCCAAAGATCTTAAATTTTCACCAATTTCGTCCAATCTCCTGTCATATACTTCATCTCCATCCCCTATGACAGTGAACTGTTCTTCCTAGGGATCCTCCTGCAGGACTCTGCCCCTAGCAGTATTAACTTGAACATTCCTCGGGATGTTAACCTCAGGATCTAGATGAGGTCCATACACTGGTGGGTCAATACGAGGCTGGCCCCGTTCATTGTTGCTAGTTCCTCCTGTCCCAAGATGAGGCTCCTCAGGAGTTTGTCTTTCCACCAGCTCTCTTAACCTTTCTTAACTCTGGGCTAAGCCAGTCATTACTGCCATGAACTAAGACATCTGATTTCTCATCTCTACTCTCTCATTGGCCATTTGATTTCTGACCTCAGTCAGATCCTGCTGCACTTGCTCCATTTGAATGCCAGGAAGGTTGTTACGAGTCGGGTACCGGTGCGTGCGGTTGACAGGGAACACTCGGCGACGAGAAATGTTTCCTGAGATCACAACAAAGTTAGAAACAATAATAATTACAAAACCTACAAAACAAAGAAACAAGGTTAGTATGCAATGCAGTATGCTTATTTGTTTTCCAAGGTATCCGGTTTGGTTCTTGGTTTTGACCTTTCCAGACCTCGAGGAAGATGCTTGATGTTGTTGAGAGAAGGCCCGAATAAAAACAAATCAAAATATATTACAAATGATGGAGCAATACATAGTTTGTTTTACAATACATGCCCCTGAAGGGTCAAAATACATCAAAAAGAAAAAGTACATCAAATGGAAACAAGCAACAAGCCAAGGATCAGACATCCAGTCCAAACTCATCCTCTCTGACCTCCTTCAGGAGTGCCTCAGTCACTGGACCAGCTGGGTGCTCTGTAATGGTCCTAATGAGGAGGTTCCGGATAGAAATGGAAGTGGTCAGCTTCTTATGCCTGTCCTGGTCCTTTGATCTCTTCAATCCTGCTCTGAGCTTCAACTCTGAAATCTCCTTCTGGGCTGCCAACAAAGCTTCCTGCTGCTTCTTCTCATTGGCCTCTAGATGTTCAATCTTGGCTTGAGTCTTCTGGTCTTCTTGTGTACGGGCCTCAGTGATTCTGACCCACCTAGCCTGACTCTCTTGCAGATAGAGCTTAGTCATAGCCTTCTGAATTTTGGACTCTTTACAGGCATTCTTCAATATTTGTTCCCCAGCCCTTGCTTTCCTTATGTAGTCCTCTGTCTTCTCAATTTTGGCAAGATGCTCCACCCTAAGCTTCTCCAATCTCTCAATATCCAGACGACCATCACTTCTTTCCCAAAGAGTCTTCTTCAAGGCTTGAGATAAGTTCTCATTCCTTTCCTTCAGCTTCTCAAATTCTTCTAGGCTGACAGTTGCTGCTGGCTATACTGTGGATGGTCCAGGCATGTCTTCCAAGATGAAAGGCATTCTGGTAATCTGAGCTCTAGTACAGGACCAGTCTAAATATTGAGCTGAAGCAACATTATTACATCTTCCAAGAATAGCCACTCCTTTTCTCTGGATGTTGTCCCAAGCCCAGGATGCTTGTCTGACAACAGCTGAATTAGGTTTTACTTCACAATACAGGGTCTCAGCTAAATCTTGTCCTCTGGGAGGGTGGACCAAGGCATAACCCAGTTGTCTCTTAAACAGTAAAGGATTGTAGTTGATGCAACCCTTTACCCCTATCAGAGGCACATTTGGGTATTGTCCACAGCTGGTGATAATGTCCTTGCCTTTGGTGCTCTGGGTGCATCATCTAATATCATCTGAAGTCAAAGCAATGAGCCTCTTGGCCCAATTCCTCTGCTGGTGGGGATTCAAGAAAGCATCTGACTTAGGCCAGTGTCTGAGCAGCCAGGTGTAAAACAAAGGAGCACATCATCTTACCAACTTCCCCCTTTGTTTCTCATTCCTCTGATGAAAGGAGTAGTAAAAATCTCCTAGCAGTGTAGGCACTGGATTCTTCAAAAGAAACAGATGGATGGCATTTTTGCTGACAAATTTTGGCTCATCTGCAAACAGTATAACCCTATATATGCTGAGGGCTAACAGTGCACAGACTGCCCTCCACTCTCCCAATGAAGCCTTCAGGATGGCCTGAGAAATCAAGAAGTCCAAATGCAAACCAGGGACCCCAGCTTTTGTTGTCATACTTTGCTCAATCAGGGCAGGCTCCAAGTACAGTGCTTTTGCTATCTCCTCATTTCTGGGAGCTGTCATCTCTGGGTTGAAAGGGATTCCACCCCATATAGGTACTCCAATCAATGAAGAAAATTCTTCCAGCAGAGGCCCTAGCTGAAAGTCTGGAAAGGTGAAGTATCTCAAAGGAGGGTCATAAAACTGTAAGCAGGTGTGGATCATGCTCCTCTGAGAAGGGTCAAGGTCCATAACCATATCCAGGATTCCTCCATAATTCTCTCTAAACAAAGGGATATAATCAGGTGTGATGAGTGACTGGACCTGCCTGATACCAGTCAACATAGGCTCAAAGAAATGGTAGGATATGTTGCTCTTCCTGGGAGTAGTCATGAGTGCTGCTGAAGAAGCCGGAGACAAATACTGATGAAGATCACAAACTGAGAAGCTGGAAGCTGCTCTGACAGACTGATGCAGGTGGTGGTGGAGATGACTGAAGCAGATGCTGAAGAAGACAGCTGAAGCAGAGGTCTAAGCAGAAGAAGGGGTCAAAACCAAAACCAAGATATAGTGAGGTGGATACCCTGAAAAGCAAATAAACAAATGTTAAATGATGCAATGATGATATATGCAAATGATATGCAAGGGTTTGTGACCAAGCCAGATCTGATTATCTGTCTTGATATAAAGCCCATGTATGTTCAAAAGTCCAGATGGAGGTTTAGAAATCCAGTAACCAGGGTGGAGGACTCAAATAAAGAGTCACATGTCCAGGGTTAATCACAAGAACTGTCCAAAATGAGGTACTCTTAAACAAGATAGTAACAGGGTATGATGTGGCCAAGGGTTCCTGCAAACCTGTAAACAACCCATCCCCCCTCACAGGTAATGTTCTAGAACAAGGATCCTCAGACTTGGATCAGTTATGAGAAGTGTAAACACTTCTAACCCGGAGGTACAGTGTTTACAATAACCATAAAAGATCCTCCTCTAATTCACCTCAGTTTCTGAAGGTCAAAATAAAGGTCATCCAGACTTAGCAGGCTTCCCAGATAGCCCTAGCACTACAGGAAATCTGTAGCACAGAGTTCTCAAGAAGAAACCCACATCTGAACCGTGTTTCATATTCCCGCACCAGACCGAAATGGAATGGGAGATAACATGAACCACTCTAGCCTAGGTGTCACTCAGGTCCTAGGTATAGGATCTTAATCTCTCAATGGAACCCCACCCACCAAAGAAAACCAGATCCATCACAGTGACAATGATAGTATGAAATATGTGTCGCTCCCAAAAGACGAGACTGAGCTCAAATGAGGTACAGACGCGAACGGTCGGCAAAAGGAGGATGTGAGAACACACAGGAGTGAACTCACAGGAAATGAAAAGAGTCGCCAGCTAGGCATTTTTATCCCGGAGGAAAGGAAATGCTGCATAGACCTAGAAAGATATGGATAAGACGGTTGCGAACCAGAGAGACTGAGAAAGGGGGTTGGTTACAACCTGGGAAGGTATTAGCACCCAGATTGTCCGCCGTACTCGACGGGATCCACGCTTAAAGGATTTGTGTTTTAAAGGGGTAGTGTTAGTGCAATTTGTGTATCAAAGAGCTGGAAAAGGATGTACAGGTGTCAGTGTAAAAGAAGTGTAAAGTGAAGTATGTGAAGTGTCAGTGTAAGAAAAGGAATAAGATGCTCAAGATCATGAGGCTAAAAGAATGATGTTAGAAGGAGGGGGGAATATACAGAGACTTTTGTTCGATAACTGTTAAGTTATGCCTACGTATCCTCTCGTGCAATGAGGAAGTCAGAACACCGTAGTTCGACCCAAAGAGACTGAAAGATGAATTGACTTGTGAACTTCCTGCTTGTCTATGCTCAAGTGTATGACCTGTCTGGCTCAGGTGCAAACTGTCTTGCATTAGACGGAAGAAGCAAGTTCTCGGGTATGAGTGAATGAGATGAGAAGAGAATCCCGGAGGAGACGATTATTGTTTGTTTTTTTGTATTTTCAGTCTTTTTATTGTTTTTGAAAGTTTGTCATAAGTTAATGAGCTTAAGCCTAAACCAATGGGTAAGTAAACTCATCACATCTTCCCTTTGATTAGGGGTAATGAGAATACCTTAAGTGTGAAGTCAGCTTCTCACACTTAATCACCATGGTGTAGGATTAAGGTCATTAACCTACTTATGATTATTTAGATGTTTTTTGTGTTTTTGTTTAGTGTTAAGTAATGAGGTTAAGCCATAATCAGGGATTAAACAGACTCATTACACCATCCTAATAGAAGGATAATAGATGAGAATGTTTAAGCTGAGGAAAACTCCTCAACTTAATCCATGATTAGGGATTAAACTCATGACAAAACAAAACCTCTATTAAGTGGATTTTAGCTAATGATAAGATGATGAAGTGAATTTTAGGGTTTGTAAGACAGCTTGAGGGGGACTTGTCCATTAACACTAGGGTTAATCCTTCTTAACCAATTAAGGAAGAATTAGAACCCTAATGCAAGGCCCAAGTTACAAGCTTGATGTATTGATGATTATTAGATGAATTGATTAAAGGATTTAAACACATTAAGGGTTTAACACTTAGGATTAAAGTTATACACTCCATCCTAATAGAAGGATGCAGGCATAAGCTTAATCACAAAGCCTTAAAGCCTTTAGGGTTTAGTCCCTGATTATGAGGTGAGAAGAGAAGACTCAATGAGACACAAAGGTAAAACTAAGTGGGGGACTAATCAAAACCCTAATTATTGTCATGCTTGGTTGTTCCTAAGGTTTGTGAGGTTTACAAGAAAGATTTTTAGAGGAACCACCAAGAAGCAGATGAAAGGAGCAAAGGAAGCAAAGTAACTTGCTTCATTTAAGAAGACAAGTCACTTGAAGAAAGAAAGTAAGAAGAAGAAGAATGAGCAAGCCCAATCTCAAAATGCAGCAATGATGCATAAGAGGGATGAAAAGAAATTGTGAGAAGTGAAGGCAAATTCACTTCTCAAAGTAACTTACCACCTGAAAAGTTAGTAAAAGAAATGCAATGCAATGCAAAATGAGATGAAATGGCATGATGCAAACCAAAACCAGAAGCATGTGTGTGATGATAATGATTCTATGAGATGATGCAAACATGAAACAAGGCATGGGGATGATAATACAAACATATGGATGCAAGAGAAGCATGCTTAGAACCATGAACATACATGAAAAGTTATGAAATTCAAATGACATACAAAATGGCAAATGAAAGATGCAATGATCAAACATGCTTCTAATATGTCTTAAGATGTCTAATGAATCAAATGGATGCATAGAATGTCATGGCAAGTCATGGTATGCAAGCAAATGCAAGATGAATGCAAAAGGAAGCCCAAATTAGGGTTTATGATCAATGCACAAAACAAAAATCAAAACCAGAAGCAAACATCAAGATAAAAAATTGAAAATGCATTCAAAGGAACCCTAAACCTATACAAACTCACTGCCCAATGGAGGGGTGCCAACTCTTAACCTAATTAGGGTTATGAATTTCCTAAGATTGCTAGGGTTTTAAGTCACCTTGTCAAGAAAAATGTCAAACAAATTGAAAATGCAAGATCATATCATGCCAATTTAATCCTATAAACTACATGCTAAACAAGATGCAATGCAAAAATAATCAAAGTCCAACTCTTAAAGACTAGGCAGAAATGAATTTTCAAAGTTTGGATCAAAATAATGCCTTGAAATGAAATTAATTCCATGGGAAATTGTCAAAAGACATCAAGATCAAAAAAGAAATTTGGTTTAAAGGTTGTACAATGTTTCTAAATGATTTTAAAGGTTTCATGAATTTTTTGGTGATTTTTAAATACCTAAAAGTATTTTTAATTAATTAATTCTCATTAATTAATTAAAAATAAACTTTTAAATGATTTAAAAATAATTTTTAATGCAAAAAATAAAAATAAAAATGTTTTTGGTTTATGAAAATTAATAAAAGGTTGCATAAAAATTTTCAGAATTTTTGAATGATTTTTACTATTTTTAATAAAATGAAGAAAACAAATGAAATTTAATAGAAAATAAACTGAATTAAATGAAAAGTATGCGCATCCAGTGGCCAGGATTCAAACTCAGGAGGGAGGGAAAGACTGCGCGCGTGATCCTAGGGCTGAGATTCAAACTGACTAAAATGGATTAATTAATTTAATTAAGTGAGATTAGGGTTAAGTGGAAGATCTGGACCATTGAACACGCGCGGGAATTGACTAAGTCAGCAACATCTACGCTCCACATTCAAACTTCATTAATTACACAGATTAAACCCTAATCACTTTCAGGTGGCCGGAGAAGACTTCCGGTCGTCTTCTCCGGCAAGACCCTCACCTGAAAGTTGCTAAATCCCTCAAAACTTCATGAAAATGAAATCTAAATGCCCAGAATCAAACCCCATTCCAAACTAAATCAAAACCCCCAAACAAAAACCATTTTTCATGCGTTAATCAGGCAAATCGAAGCAAAACATTTCTAGGGCAAAAAAGTTTCAGAGCATTCATACATCCTGGTTTCTCAACCATTTTCAAAAATAATCATATCCCCATGATCAGGGGAGTACATAGAAGCATTTAAGAACTTAAAATGGAGTTTCTGGAAAAAAGTTTGAGATGGCTACCTGAGATGGAAACTCCTGGTCCTGAGCTTTCTGGCCTTTCCTTTGCTGCAAGTCCACTCCTTTGAACCCTCTGATGATGAAATGAAGCTTAGAAAGCTGTGAGGATGGCTGGTTTTTGAGATGGCAGAAGTTCTGTTCAAGGGAAGGTGGTGATCGTGTTTTTGTTTCAATGAGTTTCAGGCTATGGTGAGGGGTGGTTTGTGACCAGGGAAGTGTGCTGAGTTGATTTGTGAAGTTGGTTTGTATGTTTGCAGCTTGTGGAGAGTGTTTCGAAAGCTTTTGCAAAAATGGGGTGAAAATGAGAGAGCTGTGTTCTTGGTGCTCTCAGGCTTGTGTCTTGTGTGCTTTGGCTTGCTTTTGGTTTGTATAAACAAATGGGATTGGTCAGATGAGTTGATGTGTGCTTTTGTGATTGGTATGGCTCAAGTTGCCAAAATGTCAAATTGGTGTAAGAGAGGCATGGGCTACTAGCTAGCCAAGGACAGATGGGGTGTCCTGCGCAGCAAGATGTGTGGAGAGCCATAGGATTGGTTGTGAATTCAGCAAGCAAGTGGATTCACACTTGAGTGAGTTTTTGCAACTTGCTTCACTTTTGTTTCCTTTGAGAAATCTTGCTCCATAAGTCATGAAAATGAGTGATCCCTTGGCCCATTCTGAATTTTAGATGTCACATGATCATGTTGTGAAGAAATGGTACACATTTGAGGCCTTTAGAACACTTGATCAAACCATTTGGCAAAATGTCTCTTTGGTAGAAAACTTCAAATTTTGTGATTTTAGCCAACTTTGACAAGCCATAACTTTTGATCCAAAATGAATTAGGTCATGTTCTTGTACTTTTTGAAAAGGGAATGATCCATTCTACAACTTTAATGACCAAAGTTTTTCCATTTGAAGCATTTTTGAATCAAAAAGTAAAGGTTGAAAAAGTTTCCCAAAATGGCAATTTCATTAAAGGTCAAACTTTCCCAAAAAGTCAACTTTGCAAATGACTTGAAATTATTCAATTTTGTGAAATTCTAACATCTTCCATGATCAAATAAAGATCATACATAATCAAAATGAGGATGAACACCCTTTGGTTGGGTCATTGGGGGCCTCAGATGCCCTGATTTTGCACTGCCTTGCCCAGAAAGTCAACTCTTGATCAGATGACTTCCCCATGGAATTTCTTCATGAAAATTGATATGCATGCTCCCTATACCATATAGAGACCAATAGAAACAACAATAGCCAAAAATTTTGGAGTTATGGCCTTTGAAATCAAAACCCTAATTCTAGGTCATCTGTGCAGTTAAACCTGGCTCTGCTTCCATGCCATTCTCAGTTCTTGTGATTCTTTGACATTCTTGACTTTGAGAGGATATAATATGATGCTTGAACATACATGGACCCCTTTGATATTATTGATGACCTTTGGAGTGGCTCAAGAAGCTCTTGGATTGCTCAGATCACAAACCCTAGATGCAGATGACTTTGAACCAATGCAGTGAATCAAAAATGTGATATGAGATGGTATGATTGAGTTTATGCATATGAAATGATCACAAGCCATGGTGTGAATAGGTGAGGGCAAATTTGGGGTGTTTACAATATGCAAAACTGTAAAGAAAGCAATAAATAAAGTTGTACATAAAGCAGTAAATAAAGCAAATAAACAAACACACATAGCACATAACACCCCAGTAAACACAAATCAAACAAGCGCTAGGAAGAACCCACAAAAAGAACCAGAAGCCCTGGTTGCAATATAGGGTCCCCAGCAGAGTCGCCAAGCTTTCGCTCCCACCAAATGACACCTGGTCAAATAGGGTACAGACGCGAACGGTCGGCGAGAAGGAGAGAACACACAAAGGTGAACTGAAAAGAAAAGAGTCTCCAGTTGGGCATTTTTATCCCGGAGGAAAGGTAATTCTGCATAGACCTAAAAATAGATGGATAAGATGGTCACGAACCAGAGAAACTGAGAAAGGGGGTTGGTTACAACCTGGGAAGGTATTAGCACCCAGATTGTCCGCCGTACTCGGCGGGATCCACGCTTGAAAGATTTGTGTTTTAAAGGGGTAGTGTCAGTGCTATTTTGTGTGAAAAAGCTAGAAAAGAATGCAAGTGTTAGTGTAAAATAAATGTGAAGTGAAATAAAGGAGTGTCAGTACAAAGAAAGAGTGTGAAGCTCAAGACTATGAGGCTTAAAGAATAATGCTGGAAGAGGGGGAATATACAGAGACTTTTGTTCGATAACTGTTAAGTTATGCCTACGTATCCTCTCGTGCAATGAGGAAGTCAGAACACCGTAGTTCGACTCAAAGAGACTGAAAGATAAATTGACTTGTGAACTGCTTACTTGTCTATGCTCAAGTGTATGACCTGTCTGGCTCAGGTGCAAACTGTCTTGCATTAGACGGAAGAAGCAAGTTCTCGTTTGTGAGTGAATGAGGTGAGATAAGAATACCGGAGGAGACGATTATTGTTTGTTTTTTGTGTTTTCAGTTTTATTATTGCTTTTGGTGTTTGTCATAAGTTAATTAGCTCAAGCCTAAACCAAGGGCTAGTAAACTCATCACATCTTCCCTCTGATTAGGGGTAATGAGAATACCTTAAGTGTGAAGTAACACCTCACACTTAATCACCATGATGTAGGATTAAGATCATTAACCTACTTGTGATTATTTAGATGTTTTTGGAGTTTTTGTTTAGTGTTAAGTAATGAGTTTAAGCCATAATCAAGGATTTAATGGACTCATTACACCATCCTAATAGAAGGATAATAGATCAGAACACTTAAGCTGAGGAAGGCTCCTCAACTTAACCCATGATTAGGGATTAACCTCATGACAAAACAAAGCCTTTATTAAAATGGATTTTAGTTAATGGTAAGATTAAGAAGTGGATTTTATGATTTGTAAGACAACTTGAGGGGGACTTGTCCATTAACACTAGGGTTAGTCCTTTTTAACCAATTAAGGAAGAATTAGAACCCTAATGCAAGGCCCAAGTTACAAGCTTGATGTCTTAGTGATTATTAGATGAATTTATTAAAGGATTTAAACACATTAAGGGTTTAACACTTATGATTAAAGTTATAAACTCCATCCTAAGAGAAGGATGCAGGCATAAGCTTAATCACAAAGCCTTAAAACCTTTAAGGTTCAGTCCTTGATTATGAGATGAGAAGTGAAGACACAAAGATGACACAAAGGTAAAACTAATGGGGGACTAATCAAACCCTAATTGTTAACATGCTTGGGTATTCCTAGGGTTTATGAAGCTTGCAAGAGATCTTCAAGAGAGCCACCAAGGAAGAAGCAAATGGAAGGAGGGGAAGCAGAAGAAGCAAGACAACTTACTTCACTTAAGAAGATAAGTTGCTTGAAGAAAGAAAGAGAGGAAAGAACATGAATGAGCAAGCTCACTCTAACTCACAAGTAAAATGCAGCAATGATGCAAAGGAGGGATGAGAAGAGATTATGAGAAGTGAAGGCAAATTCACTTCTCAAACACTTACCACCTGAAAAGTTAGCAACAAGAAATGAAATGAAATGAAAATGAGATGAGATGCAAGGATGAAAGCCAAAGTCAGAAGCAAATTAAGATGTAAATGATGCTAAGAGATGATGCAAATGGTAGACATGAGATGGGGATGATCATACAAGAGATGAGAATGCAAGTGAGACAAGTAAGAAGCATGAGAGTTCATGAAAACTTATGAAATGCAATGGATACATATCATGGCAAATGGATGATGCAATGATCAAACATGATTCTACTGTGTTTTAAGATGTCTTATATGTCATGTGGGTGCACAAAATGTCATGGCAAGTGTTTCTCCCACCAAATGACACCTGGTCAGAAGGGGTACAGACGCGAACGGTCGGCGAAAAGGAAGGAATGAAAAGAGTCGCCAGCTAGGCATTTTTATCCCGGAAGAAAGGTAATGCTGCATAAACCTAAGAAAAGATGGACAAGACGGTTGCGAACCAGAGAAACTGAGAAAGGGAGTTGGTTACAACCTGGGAAGGTATTAGCACCCAGATTGTCCGCCGTACTCGACGGGATCCACGCTTGAAAGATTTGTGTTTTAAAGGGGTAGTGTCAGTGCTATTTGTGTACAAAAAGCTGGAAAAGAATGCAAGTGTCAGTGTAAAAGAAATGTGAAATGAAGTATGAGAGTGTCAGTGTAAGGACAGAGTGAGAAGCTCAAGACTATGAGGCTCAAAGAATAATGCTGGATCGAGGGGGAATGGACAGAGACTTTTGTTCGATAACTGTTAAGTTATGCCTACGTATCCTCTCGTGCAATGAGGAAGTCAGAACACCGTAGTTCGACTCAAAGAGACTGAAATATAAATTGACTTGTGAACTTCTTACTTGTCTATGCTCAAGTGTATGACCTGTCTGGCTCAGGTGCAAACTGTCTTGCATTAGACGGAAGATGCAAGTTCTCGTTTGTGAGTGAATGAGGTGAGATAAGAATACCGGAGGAGACGATTATTGTTTGTTTTTTGTGTTTTCAGTTTTATTATTGCTTTTGGTGTTTGTCATAAGTTAATGAGCTCAAGCCTAAACCAAGGGCTAGTAAACTCATCACATCTTCCCTCTGATTAGGGGTAATGAGAATACCTTAAGTGTGAAGTAACACCTCACACTTAATCACCATGATGTAGGATTAAGATCATTAACCTACTTGTGATTATTTAGATGCTTTTGGAGTTTTGTTTGGTGTTAAGTAACGAGTTTAAGCCATAATCAAGGATTTAATGGACTCATTACACCATCTTAATAGAAGGATAATAGATGCGAACATTTAAGCTGAGAAAGGCTCCTCAACTTAATCCATGATTAGGGATTAATCTCATGACAAAACAAAGCCTTTATTAAAATGGATTTTAGTTAATGGTAAGATTAAGAAGTGGATTTTATGATTTGTAAGACAACTTGAGGGGGACTTGTCCATTAACACTAGGGTTAGTCCTTTTTAACCAATTAAGGAAGAATTAGAACCCTAATGCAAGGCCCAAGTTACAAGCTTGATGTCTTAGTGATTATTATATGAATTGATTAAAGGATTTAAACACATTAAGGGTTTAACACTTATGATTAAAGTTATACACTCCATCCTAAGAGAAGGATGCAGGCATAAGCTTAATCACAAAGCCTTAAAACCTTTAAGGTTCAGTCCTTGATTATGAGATGAGAAGTGAAGACACAAAGATGACACAAAGGTAAAACTAATGGGGGACTAATCAAACCCTAATTGTTAACATGCTTGGGTATTCCTAGGGTTTATGAAGCTTGCAAGATATCTTCAAGAGAGCCACCAAGGAAGAAGCAAATGGAAGGAGGGGAAGCAGAAGAAGCAAGACAACTTACTTCACTTAAGAAGATAAGTTGCTTGAAGAAAGAAAGAGAGGAAAGAACATGAATGAGCAAGCTCACTCTAACTCACAAGTAAAATGCAGCAATGATGCAAAGGAGGGATGAGAAGAGATTATGAGAAGTGAAGGCAAATTCACTTCTCAAACACTTACCACCTGAAAAGTTAGCAACAAGAAATGAAATGAAATGAAAATGAGATGAGATGCAAGGATGAAATCCAAAGTCAGAAGCAAATTAAGATGTAAATGATGCTAAGAGATGATGCAAATGGTAGACATGAGATGGGGATGATCATACAAGAGATGAGAATGCAAGTGAGACAAGTAAGAAGCATGAGAGTTCATGAAAACTTATGAAATGCAATGGATACATATCATGGCAAATGGATGATGCAATGATCAAACATGATTCTACTGTGTTTTAAGATGTCTTATATGTCATGTGGGTGCACAAAATGTCATGGCAAGTGTTTCTCCCACCAAATGACACCTGGTCAGAAGGGGTACAGACGCGAACGGTCGGCGAAAAGGAAGGAATGAAAAGAGTCACCAGCTAGGCATTTTTATCCCGGAAGAAAGGTAATGCTGCATAAACCTAAGAAAAGATGGACAAGACGGTTGCGAACCAGAGAAACTGAGAAAGGGAGTTGGTTACAACCTGGGAAGGTATTAGCACCCAGAGATACAGAGACTTTTGTTCAATAACTGTTAAGTTATGCGTACGTATCCTCTCGTGCAATGAGGAAGTCAGAACACCGTAGTTCGACTCAAAGAGACTGAAATATAAATTGACTTGTGAACTGCTTACTTGTCTATGCTCAAGTGTATGACCTGTCTGGCTCAGGTGCAAACTGTCTTGCATTAGACGGAAGAAGCGAGTTCCCGTTTGTGAGTGAAGATGATGAGAAAAGAATCCCGAAGGAGACAATTATTGTTTGTTTTTGGTGTTTTCAGTCTTTTATTGCTTTTGGAGTTTGTCATAAGTTAATGAGCTTAAGCCTAAACCAATGGGTTAGTAAACTCATCACATCCTCCCTCTGATTAGGGGTAATGAGAATACCTTAAGTGTGAAGTAAACACCTCACACTTAATCACCATGATGTAGGATTAAGATCATTAACCTACTTGCAATTATTTAGATGCTTTTGGAGTTTTGTTTGGTGTTAAGTAACGAGTTTAAGCCATAATCAAGGATTTAATGGACTCATTACACCATCTTAATAGAAGGATAATAGATGCGAACATTTAAGCTGAGAAAGGCTCCTCAACTTAATCCATGATTAGGGATTAATCTCATGACAAAACAAAGCCTTTATTAAAGTGGATTTTAGTTAATGGTGAGATTAAGAAGTGGATTTTATGGTTTGTAATACAACTTGAGAGGGACTTGTCCATTAACACTAGGGTTAGTCCTTCTTAACCAATTAAGGAAGAATTAGAACCCTAATGAAAGGCCCAAGTTACAAGCTTGATGTCTTAGTGATTATTAGATGGATTGATGAAAGGAATTAAACACATTAAGGATTTAACACTTACGATTAAAGTTATACACTCCATCCTAATAGAAGGATACAGGCATAACCCTAATCACAAAGCCTTAAGACCTTTAAGGTTTAATCCTTGATTATGAGATGAGAAGAGAAGACACAAAGATAACACAAAGGTAAAACTAATGGGGGGACTAATCAAACCCTAATTGTAATCATGCTTGGTTGTTCCTAGGGTTTATGAGGCTTGCAAAAGATCTTCAGGAGAAAAGCCACCAAGGAAGAAGCAGATGAAAGGAGAAGGAAGCAGAAGAAGCAAGTCAACTTACTTCACTTAAAAAGATAAGTTGCTTGAAGAAAGAAAGTGAGAAGAAGAAATGAATGAACAAGCTCACTCTAATATACAAGTAAAATGCAGCAATGAATGCATAAGAGAGATGAGAAGAGATTATGAGAAGTGAAGGCAAATTCACTTCTCAATGACTTACCACCTGAAAAGTTAGTAACAAGAGGTGAAATGAAATGAAAATGAGATGAATGCAATGATGAAAACCAAAGTCAGAAGCATAAACATGATGTTAATGATGCTAAGAGGTAAAGCAAACACAAGTCAAGAGATGAGGATGATCATACAAGCAATGGGAATGTAAATGAGACATGAAAGGAAGCATGAAAGATCATGAATGCACATGACATCAAATGAAAGCAAAAGCATGGAAAATGGATGATGCAATGATCAAACATGATTATAATGTATCCTAAGATGTCTTAGAAGTCATGTAAATGTACAAAATGTTATGGCAAGTTCATGTATGCAAGCATATGGAAGATGGATGCAAATGAAGGTAAAAATTAGGGTTTATGCACAAGTCACAAAGCAAAATCCAAAATCAGAAGCAAATGACAAGATAAAAAATTGAAAATGGGATAAAAGTAACCCTAACCCTATATATGTTCACTTCCCAAAGGAGGGGACCTAACTCTTAACCTAATGGGGGTTATGATTTTCTCAAGTTGGTTAGGGTTTAAAGACACTTCAAAGGGAAAAATGTACATCAAATTGAAAATGAAAGATAAATTCAAACCAATTTTACCCTAGAAACTACATGATATGAAGAATGCAATGCAAAAAGAACCAACATCAAACTCCTAATGGTTAGGCAGAAAAGAATTTTTCAAGCTAGGGCAAAAATATTGACTTTTTAAGAACCTTAATTCCAAAGAAAAATGTCAAAATAGGTCAAAAACCAAAAAGAAATTTATTTGAAGAGTTTGATAATGTTTCTAAATGTATCAAAATGCAATGTGATTTTTTTTGTGATTTTTAGAAACTTAAATGCTATTTTAATTAATTAATTCTCATTAACTAATTAAAATAAACATTTAAATATTTTTAAAATACGAAAATTATGCAAAAAATAAAACAAAAATTATTTTCAGAAAGAGAAAAATATTTTAAGGTGTGATGCAAAAAATGAGATTTTTTAGAAATGATTTGCTATTTTAAATAAAATGTGCAAAACAAATGAATAAAAAAGAAAATAAAATTGAATTAAAGGAGAAGTATGCTGATCTGAGGGCCAGGATTCAAACCTAGGGGGCGGGAGTTGACTACGCGCGTGATCTAGTGGCTGTAATTCAAACTGAGTAAATCATATTTAAATAATTAATTAATCCTGATTAACTTAATTAATTAGAAATTATGGTTAAGTGGGACAATCTGGGCCACACACGCGCGCGGGTAAATCAAATCCAAAGGCCAGTATTCAAACAGAACCCTAAACCTAATTAAGACACTTAATTACTCTCAGCTGGCCGAAAATGACCTCCGGTCATCTTCTCCGGCCACCTCTCCCCTGAGATTTTCCTAAAATACTCCCTAGGCCAAATCCAACCCCCCAAATCTCCAGAAATGATCCCCAAACCCCATAGAACAAGAATCCAGCATCATATTTCATTTATTTTTCATCAACAACATGATTCAAACGAAAACCTAAAACTGAACAAAATTTCAGAACATGCATACACACTCAAAACTTAACCATTTTTCACCATTCAAGGCTCATTGTAATCAGGAAAACAAACTCTACCATCTCATAACTAAAGAAAGGATTTCTGGAAAAAAGTTTCAAGAAGATACCTGAGATGGAGCTTTGCTAATGGGACTGCCTGAGCCTTCTGCTTGATGCAAACAACCTCCTCTAACCTCCCTTGAGCTTCCTTGATGCTTTGCTGAAGTGTTTGTGTCCTCTCTTTGAAGTTCAGTGAAGCTCAGTTCAAAAGGGGGGAAAAATCGTATTTGGTGTGTGGTGGCTTTTAGGGCAAAGTAAAGGGTGGTTTGTGATCAGTGATGGATTTGAAGATGAATGGTGGAAGAATTTTTAAGCTTTGATGTTTTTGTTGAGAGTTTCGAATGGAAATGCATAAGAGGGATTTTTTGTGAACTATGGTGATGCTGATGATTCTGGTTGTGTTCTTATGTCAAATGGCTTGTGTTTGGTCCATGTATCAAGATGTGATAGGCCTGTGGAGTTGGTGTGGGCTATGCTGATTGGTATGGCTTGTTTTGCAAAAAGTCAAGGTTATGTGTCCTTTAAGGTATGGGCTGTTTCAGGCCAAGGACAAGGGCATGTCTGGTGCAGCTTGATTCAAGGATGACCATAGAAATGAGATTGAGGCAAATCAGTAAGTTTGTGGGAAGTTGTGGGAGGTTTTGCAATTTTGGCAAAGTTTGGCCCTTTCTTGATTTCTTCATGTACAAGTCATGGAAATGTGAAATTCTTTGGGCAATTCTGAGTTTTAGGCATTGTACTATGATGTTATGATGTGTAGAAGTCCATTTGAAGTCATAAAAATGCTTGGCATAAGAATTTGCAAGTTTCCCTCTTTGGTGTAAAAGTGAAATTTATGTGATTTTTCCCAACTTTGACAAGCCATAACTTGAGTTCTATGATGAATTAGATCAAGTTCTTGTACTTTTTGAAAAGGGAATGATCCAATCTACAACTTTCATGACCAAAGATTTTTCATTTGAAGCATTTTTGAATCAAAAAGAGGAGGTTGAAAAACTTTCCCAAAATGGCAAGTTTACATTACAAGTCACCTTCCCAAAATGGCAACTTTGCAAATGCCTTGAAATTCTTCAATTTTGTGAACTTATAACATCTTCTAAGATCAAATAAAGATCATACACATTCAAAATTATGGAGAATACCCTTTGGTTGGATGATTGGGGGCCTCAGATGCCCTGATTTTGCACTGACTTGCTCAAGAAGTCATCTCTTGATCAGATGTCTTCTCCATTGAATTTCTTCATGAAAATTGGTATGAATGATCCTTATAACATATAGAAACCAATAGAAAAAATAATGACCAAAAACTTTGGAGTTATGGCCTCTGAAACCAAAACCCTAATTTTAGGTCATCTGTGTAGTTGAGCTTGGCTCTACTTCCATGCCTTTCCTCAGTTCTTGTGATTCCTTGACTTCCTTGATCTTGGGAGGATATAATATGGTGCTTGAACATACATGGACCCTCTTGAGATGATTGATGACCTTTGGAGTGGCTCAAATGGCTCAGGGATGGCTCAGATCACAAACACTAGATGCAGATGACTTTGAATCAATGCAGTGAAGCAAAAATGCAATATGAGATGGTATGATTGAACTTATGCTAATGAAAAGAACCACAAGCCATGGTGAAATGAGTGAGGGCAAATTTGGGGTGTTTACAGCTGCCCCTATTCAAACATGAGTTAGCTGTGCAGGATCTAAGCAGCGGCTTAACAGGCAAACAAGATAACTTGTGGTTGAATACCAAAGACAGTCCAAAATTTGCACTCACTAAATGAAGAAGAAAAGGGATATAGATTGTAAATGGAAGTAAAGTATGATTATAAGGTGTGGGCGACGGAGGACGACCGTCGAGCAGAGGACGACTGCTGGGGACGAAGTAACGACGGGGACGACCGACATGCTGGGGAAATAGAGGGATCATGATGGTGACGACTGTAACACGGTGGGAGAAATGACTTTAGTTATGTTGCGGATATCAAGAGTCGCCACCGACTTTTATTTTATCCAAAGGAAAGGCATAAAAGAACAGGAAAGACCTTTTAAAAGATTTTTGGGTCCAGGGGGTAGGTTATGTAAAGGGAAGGTGTTAGCACCCTTTACATCCATGGTTATCCATGGGCTCTTAGTTACTTAGCTCACTTTAAAATGTTTTTGAAATGTGAAGTGTGTGAATAGAAATTTTCTTAAGTATTTTATAATGATCCATGTACGGATGTATATAAAACCTTTATTTTGAAAATTGTTTGAAATGTATGAATTATTTGAAATGTTTTGAAGAGTGAGCAAGTATCTAAGAGGAACCTACCCTAAATTAAGTCTTTTCTGTTCTTGAATCCTTTAAATGGTAAGACTATCCCTATTATTAAGGAATAGGTAGTCATTACCTTGGATGTAAGGGACAAGTGAAGAGACATCTGTTATTTAGGCAACTGTGGGGTGTATAAGCAATTCGAAGGGACTTATCATCTTTATTCGAAAGGGACAAGATCATTACGAAGGCAACATTCGAAGGGACTTGATCTTTTTATCTGTTTAGGGGACTAGATGATGTGAAATGAGGGACATTGCTTTATACACCCTACTTGACCTTTTGTTTAGGCAACATGAGAGGTAACCCTAGAAAGTGAGATGGCGATCAAAGATCGACTTACGTGTGTGAGTGTACAATTTTAAATATTTATCTTTTAAATTAATGATCTAAATTAATTTTAAATACAAACATGTTTCACTCCCTATTTTACTAACCATAGCATTTAAAATAAATATTAAATATTACTATTAAAATATTACATAAAGGAGACAATTACATAATAATAATTAACAAATTAAATAAATAAGCAAAATAAATAATAAATAATTGGGTTAGTAACAATAATAATAAATAATCACAATATATATATATATATATATATATATATATATATATATAAATGGGGTTAGTAATAATATATGAAAATAAATAGAATTAATAATAAAATAAACAAGAACATTAGCATAATAATTAAAAGTTCAATTTTTTTTATTTTTATAAAACACTTATTTTTTAAGATTAAGAAGCAAATATAAACAAGTATATACTAATTATTATAAAGTTTTTAAATTATATACAAATTATAAAAATTAGGTTAATTATATATTATGAAAATAAATTATATTTACAAAATTAAATTAGCAAGTTTTAATTATTTTTAAGCATACACTAAAAAAAATTATTTACATACATGAATTAAATAATAATTACAAACAAATTATAAAATATATACATATAATTAAAGTTTATTAAAAGTTACAATTAACAAATAAACTAATTTTTATAATTAGGGTTTATATAAAAAATAATAATTAGGTTTTACAAAATATTTAGGTTTTTTAGAAAATTAGGGTTTATATGTTTTTTAGAATAACAAATTAAGATTAATTAATAACTATACAAAATTATACAATATTAATAATTTACAAAAATAAATAATTTTTATAATAAGATTTAAATTAAAAATATGGATTCTAAAATATAATAATAACATAAACATTCTATTTTTTTATTATTTAAGTTTATTTAACCATAATATAAATTAAATAAATAAGAAAAATAGAAAAAGCATAAAAAAAAAAAACTTACCTGGGCTGGGATTTGAACCCAGTCCCTAAGCTTTCAACCCTCAAGACCAACACACAAACCACTGGACCATGCGCGCGCAGGTGATAGGGAGAACACTCCATTTGGTTTTGTTCTTAACCTGGAAAAATCATGACAAAACAACACAAATAACACAAAAAGGCCTGGGGAGGGATTCGAACCCATGACCTTCACACAATACGCAAGCACACTTACCATCCAGTCGGGAGGGCGCAACTGATGTTTAAGCCACAACAATAAATAATATATTAAGTTTGATGATTAACTGGAAAAATAAGAAAAAGTTGCTGAGCCCAGGATTCGAACCTAGGACCTACAAGCATAACATGCGCATCCTTCACCACTGGGCCAACGCTGCAATTGTGAAATAAATTATCAACAACATGATAAAATATTAAAACAATATTTGAATCCCAGAATGCGTGCCAGGAACTTCATCTTCTTCCTTGGACGCTGCGAATTTTCCTGCGAATTCTTCTACGAATATACCTGCGTTTTTCATTCCTGTGAATCACAAACTTCAACCAAACAACAAAATTTCACAAAATTATTTATGCCATTGAGTTCCTACTGAGATTTGCAATTGTCCTATGTCTTTAAAATTCATTTATCATGATCAAATCATGAAACCCTAAAAGAGGCCGTGAACCCTAATCATGGTGAAACTCCATACCTGCATAAAAAACTCAATTGAATTGCCCAGAATCATTCTAGGGTTCATCACAAACATCATCAAACAATCAAAAACAATTTTAATCCAGCCAATCAATGGAATCGAAAATCAACAATGTTTTGAAGAACATGATTCAGTTTAGGTCATATGCAATGATTTGGATGTTGTAAATGGTTCAAATAGATTCAATGATGTTCATAGAACATGTCTCAACCTTCAAATTGTCTCGAAAGGGCCTGAATTGTGAAATCCGAATTTGAATTTTGATGAGTTTTTTGAATGTGCAAACTTACTCTTTGAGGCTGTCAAATTCGTTCTTATGCATTGTGTTCTCTTCATATACTTATAGTGAATGAATTAGGTCAGAAAGATTGGATCATTGTATGGATTTTTTTGATTTTGGAGATTGAAAAAGATTAGATCTTAAATTTCATATATTTTTGAATAAGACCTTTCTATTTCAAGCCAATCATCATCAATTGTGTATCAATTCAATCCAATTCATGTTAATGACCTTCTAGAACAAAAATATATTTTAAATTTTCATATTTGATATTTTATTTAAATTTAAAATGATTTTTAACATAAAAAATCATAATAAATAAAATAAATAAAATAAAATAATGAAAATATCAAATAATTTTCGTGCATGATGTCATGGAACACTTTGGGTCACAAAAAGTTCAGCCCATTTAGAAAAATTTGGTTTTAAGACCCTATTTTCTTCATAAACCACCCAAAAATTTCCCAACTTTGCAAGGGCACAAATCCTTCAATTTTAATGCTATGAGGGTGTTATTGGACATTTTGGAAATCTTGAAGAGTCATCTAACCAACCCCATTGGTTTCATGTCCATATCATTTACCATTCTCAAGTTATGCCCTTTTGAAGTTGTTGACTTTTTGTTGACTTTCAAAAGGACCTATAATGTCTTAGCTCATACCTTCCAAATGAAGCATTTTTGGGATTGGCTTGTGAGACACAAAGTTGTAGAGAATTCAATTTCCTTAAAAATGAGATTTGGATGGAAAAAATGTGATGAAGCATGTGAAAGTTATGGCTGGTCAAAGTTCAGTTGACTTTTCCTTAGGAGACCCTAATTTAGAAACCCCTGATTCTTGATGATCTGAAATATCCTTGATGAATCATGATCAACCCTTGATCAAATGATGAATTTTACTTAATATACTTGATGTTGGTAAAAAAATCATGAAGTTTGACTTTGATTTGACCACAGTTGACCTCAATTTGATTTTTTACCTGCTTTGATTGATTTTGACTTATCTGATCATCTGACTGAGCAAACCTTTTAGAAAAGTTCTGAAATTTGTCATAGGGATTCTTAGACACATATAATATGTTATAAAGCTCACTTGAAGTCTTGGAAATCCATTTAGCCTGATTAAAGTCAAAACCCTAGTTTTGGATGCACTGCTTAGGAGGATGCATTGTCTGAGGGAATTGTCAAATCTTCTGACTAATTGTGAACTTTGTGAACCTTGTGAACCTCATAAGATGTCTTGTGAACCTTGTGAACCTCATAAGGTGTCTTGTAAACTTCATGAACCTCATGAAAGGTCTTGTGAACCTTGTGAACCTCATGAAAGGTCTTGTGAACCTTGTGAACCTCATAAAGTGTCTTGTAAACTTCATGAACCTCATGAAAGGTCTTGTGAACCTTGTGAACCTCATAAGGTGTCTTGTGAATCTTGTGAACCTCTTAGCACACAAATTCTTGTATTGTGAGGGCAAATTTTGGGGTACAACAGCTGCCCCTGTTCAATTTTCTGAAACCTGAGGGGTTAGATTGGTATATGTTGTAAACACCCCAAATTTGCCCTCACCCATTCACACCATGGCTTGTGATCATTTCATATGCATAAACACAATCATATCATCTCATATCTCATTTTTGAGTCACTGCATAGTTTCTAAGTCATCTGCATCTGGGGTTTGTGATCTGAGCAATCCAAGAGCTTCTTGAGCCACTCCAAAGGCCATCAATCACTTCAAAGGGATCCATGTGTGTTCTTATATCATATTACATCCCCTCAAAGTCAAAAATGCAAAAGAATCACAAGAACTGGGAATGGTGTGGATGCAGAGCCAGGTTTAACTGCACAGTTGACCTAAAATTAGGGTTTTGGTTTCAGAGGCCATAACTCCAAATTTTTTGGTCATCCTTGTTTCCATTGGTCTCTATATGGTATAGGGAGTATGCATATCAATTTTCATGAAGAAATTCCATGGGGAAGTCATCTGATCAAGGGTTGACTTTTCAGACAAGTCAGTACAAAATCAGGGCATCTGAGGCCCCCAATGACCCAACCAAGGGGTGATCTTCATCATTTTGAGTGTATATGATCTTTATTTGATCATGTAAGAAGATTGAAGTTCACAAAATTCAAGAATTTGAAGTTTTTGCAAAGTTGACTTTTTAGGGCATGGTTGACTTTTCAAGAATATGTCATTTTATGCCATTTTTCAAGCCTTGCTTTTTGATCCAAAAATGCTTCAAATGGAAAAACTTTGGTCATGAAAGTTGTAGAACACATTTTTCCCTTTTCAAAAAGTACAAGAACATGACCTAATTCATTTTGGATCAAAAGTTATGGTGTGTTAAAGTTGGCAAAAATCACTAATTTTCAAGATATGCCTCAAATGGGAAACTTGCAATTTCATGAATCAAGCATTCTTGTGACTTATAATTGACATCAAACCATTACACAATCATCATGTAAGTCCTAAAGTTCAGATTGGACCAATATTTCCTCATGTTTTATGGCTTGTTGGACAAGAAAATTTCATGTGAACCAAAAGTGATCAACTTGCAAAACCATCATCACACTCTCACCAACTTGCTGCCTTGGCTGCTGAGCCACCCTAGCCTCACCCACACACCATGCTGCGCCAGCCCATGCTCTTGTACCAAGCTATAACTTAGCCCATGCTTTCCTTACACCAAAGTTGACAATTTGCAAAAGGTGACTTACCTATCACAGCAGGCCAAGTCACATCAACTGACCAATAAGCTTTGTTTATGTGGATCAAATGCTGGCCATTAGACACAACAAGCAAGGCTGAAACACAACACAACATCACATACACAAACTCACCCTCACTTGCATTTTCCTTCGAATCTCTCTGCACAGCTCATAAACATTCAAACCAATTCCACACATCAACTCACCTTGCTTCACTGAGCAAAAACCAACAAGACTTAGGCCTGAATCAAGCAAGAACACCATTCCTCCATTTTCACTCCCAGAAGCAAAACCATTCGAAACTCACTCCACAGGCCATAAACACCCAAACAAACTCCACAAACCTTCTCCACTCATCATCCTGATCACAAAGAACCCTTCACCATTGCCAGAAACAGCCTGAATCATAAACACGATTCACACCTGAGCTTGAACAGAACTTGTTCAATCTCTCAAACCAGGCAACATAAACTCCTTCTAAGCATTCAAGGATCATCAGGGGACTAAGTAGAGTGGATTGCATCAAAGGGAGAGGGCAGAAAGTTGCTGGATTGAAAGCTTCGAAACTCAGGTAGCTCAAGAACATTTTTTCCAGAAATCATTTTTTAAGTTCTAAAGTTGTTCTCCATGCTTCACTGATTGCTCTGATACCTTTAGTTTTGAAAATGGTGGAGAGATGAGAGTTTACCATGCTTCTGAAACTTTTTGCCCTAGAAATAGATTGATTCGATTCAGCCATTTTATGAATGATAAATTTGTTTTGATTCGGGGTTTTGATTCGTGAGTGAGTGGGGTTTGTTTCTGTGTTTTTAGATTTCGTTTTAGATGCGTTTTGAAGGAGTTTGAGGTTTGGGGTGAACGGAGAAGATGACCGGAACACTGTTCCGGTCATCTGAAAGTGATTAGCGGCGAGATTAGGGTTTAAGCATTAATTAGCCAAGTTTGAATGTGGTCCGTTCATTTACGCGCGTGGTCAGCTCCCGCCCTTGCCAGTTTGAATCTCACACGTTGGATCTGTTGACTTTTACTTATTTCAGTTTAAATTCATTTATTTTCATATTTATTTCATTTGTTTTGCATAATTTATTTAAAATAGCAAAATTGTTTTAAAAATTATGAAACTTTTTCTCAAGAGTTTCACTAATTTTTAAAACACAAAAATATTTTTATTTTCATTTTTAGCATTTAAAAAGTATTTTTAAATATTTAAAAGTTTATTTTTAATTGATTAATGAGAATTAATTTATTAAAAATACTTTTAGGTATTTAAAAATCACCAAAAAATTCATGAAATGTTCTAAGACATTTAGAAACATTGTCCAACCTTCAAATCAAATTTCTTTTTTGATCTTGATGCATTTTAAGAATTTCTCATTGAATTAAAATCATTTTTGTGCATTATTTTGATCCAAAGTTCAAAAAATCATTTATGCCTATCCATGAAGAGTTGGACATTGATTCTTTTTGCATTGCATTGTATTTAGCATGTAGTTTGTGAGATTAAATGGCCATGATTTGATCTTTCATTTTCCATTTGTTTGGTATTTCTTTTGTTTAGGAACCCTAAAACCCTAGAAAACATAGGAAAATCATAACTTGAATTAGGTTAAGAGTTGGAACTTCTCCTTTGGGCAGTAAGTTAGTATAGGATTAGGGATCCTTTGAGTGCATTTTCAATTTTTTATAATGTTGTTTGCTTCTGATTTTGATTTTTGTTTGATGTATTGTCCATAAACCCTAATTTGGGCTTCCATATGCATCCACCTTGCATTCTCTTGCATAACATGACTTGCCATGACATTCCAAGCATCCATTTGATTCATTGAACATCATAAGACATATTGAAAGCATGTTTGATCATTGCATCATGTATTTTCCATGTTGTATGTCATGTGCACTTCATAACTTTTCATGTATGTTCATGGTTCCTAGCTTGCTTCATTTGCATTCATAAGCTTGTATGATCATTTCCATGTGCTGCCTCATGTTTGTAGCATCTCATAGCATCATTAGAATCATGTATATGCTTCTGGTTTTGTTTCTCATCATGTCATCTCATCTCATTTTGCATTGCATTGCATTCCTTCTCTAACCTTTCAGGTGGTAAGTGACTTTGAGAAGTGAATTTTCCTTCACTTCTCATAACCTCTCTTCATCTCTCTCTTGCATCCATGCTGCATTTTTATATGTGTTTGAGATTGAGCTTGCTCATTCTTCTCTTCCCACTTTCTTTCTTCAAGTGACTTGACTTCTTGAATGAAGCAAGTTGCTTTGCTTCTCTTGATCCTTTCATCTGCTTCCTGGTGGTTCCATTGAAGATTGTTCTTGCAAACCTCACAAACCTTAGGAACAACCAAGCATGACAATGATTAGGGTTTTGACTAGTCTCCCCTTTTAGTTTTTACCTTTGTGTCTCTTTTGAGTCATCTCTTCTCACCTCATAATCAGGGACTAAACCCTAAAGGCTTTAAGGCTTTGTGATTAAGCTTATGCCTGCATCCTTCTCTTGGGATGGAGTGTATAACTTTAATCCTAAGTGTTAAACCCTTAATGTGTTTAAATCTCTTAATCAATTCACTTAATAAGTATCAAGACATCATACTTGTAACTTGGGCCTTGCATTAGGGTTCTAATTCTTCCTTAAATGGTTAAGAAGGACTAACCCTAGTGTTAATGGACAAGTCCCCCTCAAGTTGTCTTACAAATCATAAAACTCACTTCATCATCATATCATTAAATAAAATCCACTTAATCAAAGGCTTGTTTTGTCATGAGCTTAATCCCTAATCATGGATTAAGTTGAGGAGCTTTCCTCAGCTTAAACATTCTCATCTATTATCCTTCTCTTAGGATGGTGTAATGAGTCTGTTTAATCCTTGATTATGGCTTAACCTCATTACTCAACACTAAACAAAAACCACAAAAACATCTAAATAATCACAAGTAGGTTAATGATCTTAACTCCACATCAAAAGGTGATTAAGTGTGAGAATCTGACTTCACACTTAAGGTATTCTCATTACCCCTAATCAGAGGGAAGATGTGATGAGTTTACCAAATCCATTGGTTTAGGCTTAAGCTCATTAACTTATGACAAAATCCAAAAACAATAAAAGACTGAAAACACAAAAACAAACAATAATCGTCTCCTTCGGGATTCTTTTCACATCTCATTCACTCATAAACGAGAACTTGCTTCTTCCGTCTAATGCAAGACAGTTTGCACCTGAGCCAGACAGGTCATACACTTGAGCATAGACAAGTAAGCAGTTCACAAGTCAATTCATCTTTCAGTCTCTTTGGGTCGAACTACGGTGTTCTGACTTCCTCATTGCAAGAGAGGATACGTAGGCATAACTTAACAGTTATCGAACAAAAGTCTTTGTATATTCCCCCTCTTTCTAGCATCATCTTTTAGCCTCATGATCTTGAGCAGTTCATTCTTATTCCTACACTGACACTGTATATATTACACCTCACACTTCTTTTACACTGACACCTGTACATTCTTTTCCAGCTATTTTATACACAGATTGCACTGACACTACCCCTTTAAAACACAAATCTTTTAAGCGTGGATCCCGTCGAGTACGACGGACAATCTGGGTGCTAATACCTTCCCAGGTTGTAACCAACCCCCTTTCTCAGTCTCTCTGGTTCGAAACCGTCTTATCCATATCTTTCCAGGTTTATGCAGCATTACCTTTCCTCCGGGATAAAAATTCCTAGCTGGCGACTCTATTCATCTCCAGTGAGTTCACGGCTGTGTGTTCTCATTGTTCTTTTCGCCGACCGTTCGCGTTTGTACCTTTATTTGGGCCATTCCCCATTTATCGGGAGCGACAGCTTGGCGACTCTGCTGGGGACCCTTATACTGCAACCAGGGCTTCTGGTTCTTTTTGTGGGTTCCTCCTAGCGCTTGTTTGATTTGTGTTTACTGGGGTGTTATGTG
Organism: Lathyrus aphaca; assembly: GCA_963966055.1. Taxonomy (NCBI): domain Eukaryota; kingdom Viridiplantae; phylum Streptophyta; class Magnoliopsida; order Fabales; family Fabaceae; genus Lathyrus; species Lathyrus aphaca. The sequence goes on along the minus strand of OZ014521.1, from coordinate 294,532,219 downwards.
TTTATTTGTGTTTATATATGTTTTATTTTTTGCTTTATGTACAGTTGTTTATCTGCTTTCTTTACTGCTTTACATATATCATACTGTCATGCTGTCTGGCTGGATCTGGTTTTGCTTTGGTGGGTGGGTGTTCCATTGAGAGTTAAGGTCCTATACCTGGGACCTGAGTGACACCTAGGCTAGAGTGAATCATATTCTTTCCCATTCCATCTCGGTCTGGTGCGGGAATATGAAACACGGTTCAGATATGGGTTTCTTCTTGAGAACTCTGTGTTGCAGATTTCCTGCAATGCTAGGGCTATCTGGGAAGCCTGCTAAGTCTGGATGACCTTTTAGTATTGACTTTCAGAAACTGAGGTGAATTAGAGGAGGAATTGTTATGGTTATTGTAAACACTGTACCTCCGGGTTAGAAGTGTTTACACTTCTCATAACTGATCCAAGTCTGAGGATCCTTGTTTTAGAACACCACCTGTGAGGGGGTTGGGCTGTTTACAGGTTTGCAGGTATCTTGACCTCAGAATACCCTGTTACTTTGACTTGATTAAGAATACTCCATGTTGGAACAGTTCTTGTGATTCTAAACCCTGGACATGTGGCTCTTTATTTGAGTCCCCCACCTTGGTTACTGGATTTATAGACCTCCATCTGGATTTCTTGGACATATTTGGACCTACATCAGAGCACTTGATCAGATCCAGCTCAGTCACAAACCCTTGCATATCATTTGCATACATAAACATTGCATCATATTGACATTTGCTTATTTGTGTTTCAGGGTGTCCATCTTCATTTGGTTTTGGTTTTGACCCCATCTTCAGTATTTGACCCATCTTCATCAGCATCTGCTTCAGTTATCAGCTATTTATTCCAGTCACTTGCACCAGCCAATCAGTGGCCCATTCTTCAGTGTTATCATCAGCACCTGTCTCTACTCATCTTCAGCATCATGGCTCCTAAAAAGAGCAACATCACCTACCACTTCTTCCAGCCAGAGCTATCTGACATCAGGAGGATTCAGACCCTGATCACTCCAGATCATATACCATTGTTCAGGGAACATTATGGAGATATACTTGATATGGTTATGGATCTGGACCCTTCACAGAGAAGCCTAATTCACACCTGCATTCAGTTTTATGATCCCCCATTGAGGTGTTTTACTTTCCAAGACTTTCAGTTGGGTCCTCTATTGGAAGAATACTCATCATTGGTTGGTATACCTATCAGGGGTGGAATCCCTTTCAACCCTGAGATGGCCTTTCCTGGTAATGGAGAAGTAGCAAAGGCTCTGCATCTGGAACCTATCCTGATTGAGCAGCATATGACTTCTAAAGCTGGAATCTCTGGCTTTCATCTGGATTTCTTGATCTCTCAAGCTACCCTGAAAGCCTCTTTAGGAGATTGGAAAGCTGTCTGTGCTTTATTGGCCTTGAGTATATATGGAATTGTGTTGTTTGCAGATGAGCCTCGATTCATTAGCAAGAATGCAATCCATCTTTTCATCTTGAAGAACCCAGTGCCCACCTTGTTGGGGGATCTCTACTACTCAGTGCATCAGAGGAATGAAAAGCAGAGGGGAAGATTAGTGAGGTGTTGTGCTACATTGTTCCATACCTGGCTTCTCATGCATCTACCCAGGACAGATGCATTTTTGAATCCTCATCAGCAGAGAAACTGGGCTAAGAGACTCACTGCACTAACTTCAGCTGATATCAGGTGGTGCACCCAAAGCACCAAGGGCAGGGATATCATCACCAGCTGTGGGCATTTTCCCAATGTGCCCCTAATAAGAGTTAAGGGTAGTATTAATTACAACCCTCTGCTGTTCAAAAGACAACTGGGCTATGCACTAGTCCACACTCCTAAGGCACAGGACTTGGTTGAGACTCTTTATTGCGAGAACAAGCCTAATCTGGCTGTTGTTAGGCAGGCAGCCTGGGCCTGGGATAATGTTCAAACCAAGGGAGTAACCATTCTGGGGAAGTGCAGCAATGTGGCATCAGCACAACATTATGAGTGGTCCTATGCCAGGGCTCAATTCTCTGGAATGCCCTTTACCATAGAAGATATGCCTGAATCATCTTCAGCACCACCCCCTGCCACTATCAGTTTGGAAGAGTTTGAGAGCTTAAAGGAAAGAAATGAGAAGTTAACTCAGGCTTTGCAGAAAACCCTCCGGGAGAGGAATAATGGTAGGTTGGATATTGAGAGGCTGGAGAAGTTGAGAGTAGAGCATCTGGCTAAAATTGAGAAGTCTGGGGATTATATCAAGAAGTCTAAAGCTGGAGAACAAATTCTGAAGAATGCTTGTAAGGAAGCTCAGTTCCAGAGGGCAAGGACGGACTTGTATCTGAAGGAGAGTCAAGCTAGGTGGGTCCGGATCACCGAAGCTCGTACTCTGGAGGACAAGAGGGTCCAAGACAAGATAGAGTAACTGGAAGCTAGTGCAAAAGAGCAGCAAGAAGCCCTGGCAGCAGCCCAGAGGGAGATATCAGAGCTGAAGATCAAAGCCGGAGTGAAGAGGTCAAAAGACCAAAGTCAGCACAAGAAGCTAACAGCAGCTGTTACAACCCGGAATCTCCTTATCAGGAATCTCACGGAGCGTCCAGCTGATCCTGTGACCGAAGCACTTCTCAAGGAAGTTCGTGAGGATGAGTTTGGTCTTGGTGTTTGACCATTTGTTTGTTGTTGCTTTCATTCCATGTACTTTTATTTTCCTGTAATGTATTTTGACCCCTCAGAGGGCTTGTATTTGTAATCAAACTATGTACCATTTTGCTTTTTGTAATATATGTACTAGTTTGTTCCATCCGAGTTTCACTTCAAAAGCAACATCAACAGCATCTTCAAGGGTCTGGAAGGGTCAAAACTGAACGCCAAGCCGGATACCTTGAAAACAAATAAGCATACTGCATTGCATGCTAACCCTTTTGTTTGTTTTGTAGGTTTTTGTTTTATTGTTGCTAACTCTGTTGTGATGTTCAGGAACTATTGCTCGACACCGGGTATTTCCCCTAAACCGTCCGCACCGTTATCCGACCCGTAACAACCTTCCGGGCATACAAATGGATCAGATGCAACAGGACCTTACTGAGGTCAGAAACCAAATGGCCAATGAAAGGCTAGAAATGAGGAATCAAATGACGCAGTTTATGGAAGTGATGAACAACATGGCTCAAAGCCAAGAAAGATTGAGGGCCATGGTGGAAAGACAAAATCAAGAAGATCCACATATAGGGACTGCCGGCACCAGCAACAATGAAAGGGTCCAACCTCATGTTAACCCCCCTGTATTCGGCCCCCATCTTCATCCAGAGGTCAATATTCCTGCAAATGTTCAGGGGACTGCCACTGCAGCCAGGGTACTGCAAGAAGACCCCTAAGAGGATCAGTTTACAGTAATGGGTGCTGGGGAAGAAGCTTATGATAGAAGGCTGGATGAGATAGCTGAGAAATTGAGGTCCTTGGAGTCTCAAAACTCTTTGGGTTTCGATGTCATGGACATGGGCTTTGTAGACGGGGTCAGGATCCCCCATAAGTTTAAGCCTCCTTGTTTTGAAAAATACAACGGGACTTCATGCCCCCGGACTCATTTGCAATCATTTCTGGGAAGGCTGAAGGCCTATACTATGGATGAGAAGCTCTGGATGTTCTATTTCGAAGACAGCTTGACAGGAGCTTCAAGAGAATGGTACTCTCATCTGACAAGAGCAACTATCAGGTGTTGGAAAGACCTGGCAGAGGCCTTTATCAGACAGTATCAGTATAAATTAGATATGGCACCCAACAGGACCCTCCTAATGGGAATGTCACAGTCGTCAAGGGAAAGTTTCCGAGAGTATGCCCAGAGGTGGAGGCAACTGGCTGCTGCTGTTCAGCCACCTATGTCTGAGAGGGAAATGGCAGACATGTTTATGAACACCCTCCAGGGAACATATATTGACAGGTTGGCTGTTTTCTCTTCCACTAGCTTTGCGGATGTTGTCATAGCTGGGGAGAGAATTGAAAGCCTGTTAAAAATGGGCAAGATTTCTGACAATGGTGCCAGCTCGTCCAGTAGTACAAGAAAGCCTTTTGCAGGCCCAAGAAGAACTGGCGAGACCAATGCCATCCACACCAACAGGGGCAGACCTCCATATGTTCACAGGTCAGTGGCAGCAGTCACCATTCCCGCTCCAGCTCATCCTCAGCCAGTTTATCAACCTCCGCAACAAAACTATCAACAACAACCTCAGTACCATCAACAAGCTCAGTATCCTCCAAGGAATTATAACAACACCAACAACAACAACCAGCAAAGGCCATTTCAGCAGAGGCCTTCTCAAGCCAACAGGGTAATCGATCCGATCCCTATGCCATATGCTACATTGCTGCCACAACTCCTGAAAATCAACCTGGTTGAGCTAAGGACGTTGGCACCTCCAGATCCCAACAGTCTACCCAGGAATTATGACTCCAACGCCAGATGTGCTTTTCATTCGAATGCACCTGGCCACAGTACAGAAAAGTGCAGAGCCCTGCACATGAAGGTACAAGACCTGGTAGACTCAAAAGCTCTGAATTTCGCACCACCACCTAATGTCAATAAGAACCCCATGCCAAACCACGGTGGTCCCAGGATTAACGCTATTGAAGAGGACAAACCGTCTTATTTAATAACCAGTGTGGGTCAGATCCGGACACCGTTGGTGGAAATTAAGGCTCAACTCCTCGAATGTCAGATGTTCCCGGGGTGTGAGTTGGGGTGTGCTTACTGCAATATTTCAGTAAATGGGTGCGATCATTTGAGGAGTGGCATAGATGGTCTTATTTAGAGTGGCCAACTTCAGATCACCACATCATTTCCTACAAATCCAGCAATCTCATCAGCAACAACTCCAGAACCTCCTACAACTGCAGCAACCATTGTTCCCGACAATTCTTCGGTTTCATCAACAAGTACTTCATCTATCATCTCAACTGATCAGCTATCAACAAGTTTTTCTTCTACAACTCCAGCACCACATCATTTTGAAACTCCTACAACAACAACATCCATCCTTCCACCAATGTCTCCTACAACACCAGCAATAAATCATGAAGATGTCTCAACTGTCACAATATTTTACGATCCTGGAAACAACTCTGCCTACAACTCAGAAAGTGCTGCTCCCATCAGAGCACCAGTCACAATTTATTATGATCCACAGACTATCACAATTCCTTCCGCAGCTGCAGTCAGTCCAGTCACTATCACGGTGCCTGGACCAGTACCTTATGAAAGCAGCAATGCCATCCCGTGGCATTACGGCTCTGACCTGTACTGTGAAGGACAAAGAATCACTCTTGAATCATCAACCCCTGCACCACAAATTGACAATGTGGGAGGAGGCGGAGGCTTCACTCGAAGCGGACGTCTTTTCGCTCCACAAATTCAGAGACCCACTGCCGAAGCAGAAGCTGCTGCCAAGGCAAAAGGGAAAAGCTTGGTGCAGGAAGAGCAGACTGTTAAAGAAGCCTTGAAAACACCCTTTGATCAAGAGGTTGATCAGTTCATGCGAATCATCAAAAAGAGTGATTATAAAATAGTGGATCAACTTCATCAAACGCCTTCCAAGATCTCAATCCTATCATTGCTTATGTGCTCCGAAGCCCATCGGAATGCACTACTCAAAGTCTTGCACGCAGCTTACGTGCCTGAAGAGATCATTGTCAATCAGCTGGAGGCTGTAGTTGGAAATGTTAATGCTAGTCATGGACTAGGGTTCACCAATACTGATTTGACAACGGAAGGCCGCAACCATAACAAGGCCTTGCACATAACCATGGAATGTAAAGGTGCTGTCCTTTCCCATGTGCTGGTAGACACGGGGTCATCCCTCAATGTCTTACCTAAAAAGGCCCTGGTGAAGCTAGAATATGACGGATTGGCGTTAAGACCCAGTAACCTGGTGGTGAGAGCCTTTGATGGTTCAAAGAGATCGGTTCTGGGAGAGATTGAATTGCCCATAACGATTGGCCCGCAGACCTTCAAAACGACCTTCTACGTGATGGATATACAGCCTGCCTACAGCTGTTTATTGGGTAGGCCATGGATTCACGCCGCTGGCGCCGTGACCTCAACCCTTCACCAGAAGTTAAAATATGAGTGGGAGGGTCAAATCGTTACAATCTGTGGAGAGGAGGATATTTTTGTTAGCCACCTGGCTACCTATAAGTATATTGAGATGGACGGGGAGATCCATGAAACAATGAGCCAAGGTTTCGAAGCCTTGAATGTCAATGAAACATCTGCTGTGCCTGGTACTTCAATATCATCATACCAACAAGCCCGGAAGGTTGTTGAGGGAGGAAACGCCCAAGGCTGGGGCAAACTGTTATCGGTGGAGAAGAAAGAGGATAGATTTGGGTTGGGTTACAAACCAACTCAACAAGATCAAGCAGAGGCTGCGAAAGAGCCCAACTTTGTGAGTGGGGGGATGCTCACCCCTGATGCTGTCAACTGTTTGGAAGACGAGCTGGAAGAAGAACGCAACCTGGAAAGCTGGATTCGTCCAAAGATCCCGGGGAGCAGTATCTCAAACTGGTCTTCCCAGGAAATTATAAGAGTTACTCATGCAGAGTAATTATTATTTCCTGTATTTTTATAGCATGCATCAAAGTCTTGCATCTTGCCCAAGATGACAAGACTCATTTTGTAATCGGGCCATCTGTACTTTTTGTGCAACAAGATTAATCAATGAAATATCAGACATCTTTTTGCAAACGAGTCTTTTTCTTTTTCGCTCACTGTTTTTCCATTTTTCTTTTTGTATAAAAAATAAATGGCAGTGTTTTCAAAATGACAACTTTATTTCACTTTTCTATAACAAGATTAAAATCAAATCACTAAATGAACCAACTGAACCCTTGCAGAGAGTACCTTTCCGACAGCACCGACAACAGCACGGCTATGACTTCGTATGACTTTGACAATCCGATCAATCAAGCCGATGAAGGGGTTGAAGAAGAATATGAGCTTCCTGAAGAGCTGGCCAGGTTGTTAAGACAAGAGGAAAAGGTCATTACTCCTCACCAGGAGGAGGTTGAAGTGATCAATCTTGGTACAGATGAAGACGTGAAAGAAGTCAAAATCGGGGCCTGCTTACAAGACTCAGTGAAGAAACAACTGATTGACCTGCTTCAAGAATATGTGGACGTGTTTGCTTGGTCTTATCAAGATATGCCAGGGTTGGATACCGACATTGTTGTGCACAAGCTGCCTTTAAGAGAAGAATGCCCGCCGGTCAAACAGAAATTGCGCCGTACTCGCCCAGACATGGCAATGAAGATCAAGGAAGAGGTGCAAAAGCAATGGGACGCCGGTTTCCTTGCCGTAACTAGCTATCCACCGTGGGTTGCTAATATAGTACCTGTGCCTAAGAAAGACGGCAAAGTAAGAATGTGTGTTACCTACCGGGATCTGAACAGAGCCAGCCTAAAAGATGACTTCCCTTTACCTCACATTGATGTATTGGTCGATAACACGGCTCAGTTCTCGGTATTCTCCTTCATGGACGGATTTTCAGGATACAATCAGATTAAAATGTCACCTGAAGACATGGAGAAGACAACCTTCATCACACCCTGGGGCACGTTCTGCTACAAGGTAATGCCATTTGGGCTCAAGAATGCTGGTGCCACATATCAACGGGCTATGGTGACATTATTCCACGATATGATTCATAAAGAGATAGAATGTTATGTGGATGATATGATTGCCAAGTCCCTTACAGAGGAAGATCACCTGGTGAATCTACTGAAGTTATTCAAGCGTCTGAGGAAGTACCAACTGAAGTTAAACCCCAACAAATGCACATTCGGGGTGAGATCCGGTAAGCTACTGGGATTTATTGTAAGTGAGAAAGGGATTGAAGTTGACCCTGATAAAGTCAAAGCTATTCAAGAGATGCCTGCACCGAAAACTGAGAAAGAAGTTCGAGGGTTCTTAGGTCGATTGAACTACATCTCACGGTTCATATCTCACCTTACAGCAACCTGTGAGCCTTTGTTCAAATTGTTAAGAAAAGAACAGACAGTCAGGTGGAACGAAGACTGCCAAAAGGCTTTTGACAAGATCAAGGAGTACTTACAAGAACCTCCAATCCTTATGCCTCCAGTTGAAGGAAGACCTCTGATAATGTACTTGACAGTATTAGAAGAGTCAATGGGGTGTGTGTTGGGCCAGCATGACGAGTCTGGTCGAAAAGAGTATGCAATTTACTACCTGAGCAAAAAGTTTACCGACTGTGAACAACGTTATTCACTGCTCGAGAAAACTTGCTGTGCTTTAGCGTGGGCTGCTCGCCGACTGAGACAGTATATGTTGACCCACACTACTTTGTTGATCTCAAAGATGGACCCAGTTAAGTACATATTTGAGAAGCCAGCTCTTACCGGACGGGTTGCAAGATGGCAAATGATTCTCACAGAATACGACATCCAATACACCTCTCAGAAAGCCATCAAGGGCAGTGTACTATCTGAATATCTTGCTGAGCAACCCATTGATGACTACCAGCCTATGAGATTTGACTTCCCTGATGAAGACATCATGTTCATAAAAGCAAAAGATCATGAAGAGCCTGTTCACACTGAAGGGCCTGACCCAGAAGAAGAATGGACTATGATGTTTGATGGGGCTGTTAATATGAATGGTCGTGGTGTTGGTGCAGTGCTCATTACACCTAGAGGAGTTCACATGCCTTTCTCGGAAAAACTCACTTTCAACTGCACTAACAACGAAGCTGAATACGAAGCTTGCATTATGGGTCTTGAGGAGGCCATTGACCTCAGGATCAAGACATTGACAGTATTCGGAGATTCAGCTCTGGTAGTTAATCAGACCAACGGAAAATGGTACACCCACCAGGATCATCTGATACCTTACAGGGATTATACAAGAAGGTTATTGACTTTCTTTACAACAGTCAAGCTTGAGTATATCCCTCGGGACGAGAATCAGTTTGCAGATGCTCTTGCTACCATTTCATCCATGATCAAGGTTCAAGCTGCTAACTTCATACCTCAGATCTCAGTGTCCAGACTTGACAGACCAGCATATGTGTTCGCAGCAGATGTTGCTAAAGATGATAAGCCTTGGTTCCATGACATTAAGCGCTTCTTGGAGGACCAAACATACCCACCTGGGGCATCTTCCAATGATAAGAAGACTTTGAGAAGGCTCACTGGTAGTTTCTTCTTGAACACTGATGGGTCTTTATACAAAAGGAACTTTGATATGGTACTCCTCAGATGTGTTGATAAGACAGAAGCAGACTTGTTGATGCATGAAGTGCACGAAGGATCCTTTGGTACCCACGCAGGAGGGCATGCAATGGCCAAGAAATTGCTAAGGTCAGGTTACTACTGGATCACAATGGATGTCGACTGTTGTGCCTACGCCAGAAAATGCCATAAATGCCAGATTTATGCAGATAGGGTGCATGTGCCTCCCAATCCTTTGAACATCATGTCTTCACCCTGGCCCTTTGCTATGTGGGGCATTGACATGATTGGCAAGATTGAACCGACTGCTTCGAATGGCCACAGATTCATCCTGGTTGCTATTGACTACTTCACCAAGTGGGTCGAAGCAGCTTCCTATGCTAATGTTACAAGGCAAGTGGTAGCCAGATTTCTGAAAAGAGATATCATCTGTCGGTATGGAGTGCCCGAGCGAATCATTACTGATAATGGTTCCAACTTGAATAATAAAATGATGGCAGAGCTGTGCCGGGACTTCAAGATCCAACATCACAATTCTTCTCCTTACAGGCCAAAAATGAATGGCGCTGTTGAGGCAGCAAATAAGAATATCAAGAAGATTGTGCAGAAGATGGTAGTCACTTACAAAGACTGGCACGAAATGTTACCATTTGCCTTGCATGGGTACCGCACGTCAATCAGAACATCCACTGGGGCAACACCGTATCAGCTTGTGTATGGTATGGAAGCAGTCCTACCTGTCGAAGTTGAATTACCCTCTCTGCGGGTACTGATGGATGTTAAACTGAGTGAAGCAGAATGGGTCCGATCCCGATTCGAACAACTGAGTCTGATTGAAGAGAAGAGATTGGCTGCAATCTGTCATGGGCAGTTATATCAGAAAAAAATGAAGAGAGCCTTCAATCAGAAAGTCAGGCACCGAGAGTACCAAGTAGGAGATCTTGTGCTGAAGAGAATCCTCCCTCCTCATACAGACCACAGGGGCAAATGGACTCCAAACTATGAAGGACCATTCGTGGTAAAGAAAGTTTTCTCCGGTGGAGCACTGATGCTCAGCACCATGGATGGTGAAGATTTCCCGTCCCCTGTGAATTCAGATGCAGTTAGAAAATACTTCGCATAAATGACCCGCTGGACATAAAAACAGAATGTAAGTCCAGGCAAAAATAGGGCATCCCGGCGAGTCAAAAACAGAATAAAAGACTCGGGCAAAAATAAGGGAAAATAAATAAAAATGTACACCCGCTGAGTTGAAAAGCCGCATTGGACAGCTCAGGCAAAAATGGGTATCCCGATGGATTGAAAACCCGAAAGGGCGATCCATGCAAAATAAGGGAATAAGCGAACAACTGCATTCTGAATTCGTCTGTATCATCTACAACTTGGTAAGCTTCGAAAGGATTAAGCTTCAATCAGAATCAACATTCTTCAGAAAGCAAGATGAGAAGAACGTCAAAAGTCATACGAGTCATAGTAAAGAGGAAGCTCCTCAAAGCGTCATCAACACTGCCAGTTTTTTGTTTCTCAATTTGTAACAATCTCCTCATTCCAGGGGATGTGTTTCTTTGACTGTATCTCGCCAATTCAGGGCATATGAATTAATAAAATCAGATTTTCAGTCATGTCTCGTACATTTTTATTTGCAAAAATGTCTGATGTCTTAAAGAAAAACTGATTGCATAAGAATACAGATGCTTATCTTTAAATAAAAACATGCTTGCAGGAAATATACTTACTCTCGAAAGTATCTAAACTCCTATGACGGAATCCAGTAAAGGATACCTCGGGATTATCTTGTGCGTTTCTCTATCTTTTTCAGGATTGCAGGTATCCAGAACGCAACTTGGGGCATGAAAACTTTATCCCAGTAAGCTGGCAAATCAACACTCAATTTTAACACCCGAAGTGCTCTCTCCCCAGCTGAGTTGCCTTTCACGACTCCTCCCAGCTGAGTCTGCCACTTATGACTCCTCCCCATCAGAATTGCCAGGCATCACAGAAGGCACCTATATCCCCGGCTGAGTCAAGGATCCTCTTCAACAGAATCCCTAGGGAGGTCTCTCAATAATCTCTTTTCCTCCCCAGCCGAGTTGCCATCTCGCCCTCAGCCGAGCACAAAAGTCAGAGAGCCATTTCCCCACAGAGCTCCAGCATCTATCCAGAAGAGCAACGCATGAAGGGATCACGACAGAGTGAAGAAAGCTTCTACAAACCCCAGCTGGGTCCCTCATTGCAAGGATATGTCTATCAGCGACCTATATCCCCAAGCAAATGCATCTCATCAGATCTACCAATGGTCTCGTCCCCAGCTGGGATGCCTACTTCAACAAATCGATCAAAGATCTCCGCAGCAACGGGACCCGGATCCCGGTTGAGTATCTTTGCATAATTATAGCATTTGCATCATATTCACCCACAAAGTGTAGCATTCCGCCTAATACGGAGCATTACGGCAAAAATCAAATACATAGCATAATCATAGGTCATGTTGTGAATCAAACACTTGTAAATAATAACCATTCATCAAAATGCAGAATACTTTCCCCAAAACCCCCACCAGGGTCCCCAGCAAAAAGCAGTTGCCTCATAATCACAAACACCAATATATACTCATTTTGACACCCACCCGCATCATCATCCCCCAGTAAAGTCACCTGAACGCTCTTTACAAACAAGATCACCCGCACTACAGATACGTCCTGACACCCGTCCGTGTCATACCCCAGTAGAAAGCCAAAGACATCATCTTTGCACTCACTTACTTGTATATACATTTCCTTGACACCCGTCCGTGTCATTTCCCCAACGCAGTCATCTACACTTTTGCAACCCACATACTTGTTGATATTATTATACTTTTCTCTCTTGACCCTCGTCCGTGTCACTCTCCCCAGCAGATAAACACTCATCTATGCAATACTCATACTCATTACTCATGTTACACCTATACAGATACTCGTCCGTATCTTGTATATACCATTCATAACCCCACAGATTCAACACTAGTCCTTGTTCTTTGTTAACCAGTTGGTACTCGTCCGTACCATCATCTCAGAATATGCGTCAAGTGTTTGTTTCTACATGATACTCGTCCGTATCATAACCCTAAGGATGCTCGTCCGCATCTTTAAGCCATACACCGTGTCAAACATTCATGTCTTCTCGAATGTAGATACTCGTCTGTGTCTACTATTCCCCAGAAGAGTCCCTTCAGATTCAACACTCGTCCGTGTTCTCTGTTAACTAGTTGATACTCGTCCGTATCATCTCTGAACACGTGTCAGTATTTGTTTCTACCCGATACTCGTCCGTATCGTAGTCTTAAGGATGCTCGTCCGCATCTTTAATCTATGCGCAACATCTAAACACTTATACCTTTTGTTTCGTGGATATAAACACTCGTCCGTGTTTACTTTTCCCCAGTAGATCACCAACAAAGCAATTTTTCTTTTTTTATCTGACACTCGTCCTGTGTCATGATAAACCCTGAGAGCAGCCGTACCCTGCTAGGTGGTCGTCCTCCACCTCTTGATGGTCGTCCTCCATCCTACTCATCCGATGGCCGTCCCCATCGTTGATATTTTCAGCAGCCGTCCCCTGCTAGGTGGTCGTCCTCCACCCGTTGATGATCGTCCTTCATCATTTTATCCAATGGCCGTCCCCATTGTTGATTTTGGTTATCTAGGCATTCGTCCTATGTCATGATAAACCACGAGAGCATCCGTCCCCTGCTAGGTGGTCGTCCTCCACCTCTTGATGGTCGTCCTCCATCATGCTCATCCGATGGCCGTCCCCGTCGTTGATATTTTCGGTAGCCGTACCCTGCCAGGTGGTCGTCCTCCACCTTTGATGGCCGTCCCCATCATGATTCCTTTATTCCCCAACAGAGCAGCCGTCCCCTGCTAGGTGATCGTCCTTCACCTTTGATGGTCGTACCCCATCATCTGTTTATTTCATTTATTCTTTAACCCAATGGCCGTCCCCGTCGTGGTCCCTTTTCCTTTTCTTTTAGCCCGATGGCCGTCCCCATCGTCGGTTACCTTGCTTTATGAACTTGATGGCCGTCCCCGTCATGTTTCATTAATCCCCATAGATTTTACAACTTTATCGTGATGGCCGTCCCCATCACATTTTTTTACTTTTCCCAGCTAGTCGGCCGTCCCCGTCTTGGCTTTACCTTTTATCCCCAGCGTGTCGGCCGTCCCCGTCATTGCTTTGTTTTCAGCACTTTCCCCAGCATGTCGGCCGTCCCCGTCATTGCCTTTTACCCAGCAGTCGTCCTCTGCTCGACGGTCGTCCTCCGTCGCCCACACTTTACAATATACTTTATTTTCTTTTACAATCTATATCCCTTTTCTTCTTCATTCTGTGAGTGCAAATTTTGGACTATCTTTGGTATTCAACCACAAGTTATCTTGTTTGCCTGTTAAGCCATTGCTTACATCCTGCACAACTAACTCATGTTTGAATAGGGGCAGCTGTAAACACCCCAAATTTGCCCTCACCCATTCACACCATGGCTTGTGATCATTTCATATGCATAAACACAATCATATCATCTCATATCTCATTTTTGAGTCACTGCATAGTTTCTAAGTCATCTGCATCTGGGGTTTGTGATCTGAGCAATCCAAGAGCTTCTTGAGCCACTCCAAAGGCCATCAATCACTTCAAAGGGATCCATGTGTGTTCTTATATCATATTACATCCCCTCAAAGTCAAAAATGCAAAAGAATCACAAGAACTGGGAATGGTGTGGATGCAGAGCCAGGTTTAACTGCACAGTTGACCTAAAATTAGGGTTTTGGTTTCAGAGGCCATAACTCCAAATTTTTTGGTCATCCTTGTTTCCATTGGTCTCTATATGGTATAGGGAGTATGCATATCAATTTTCATGAAGAAATTCCATGGGGAAGTCATCTGATCAAGGGTTGACTTTTCAGACAAGTCAGTACAAAATCAGGGCATCTGAGGCCCCCAATGACCCAACCAAGGGGTGATCTTCATCATTTTGAGTGTATATGATCTTTATTTGATCATGGAAGAAGATTGAAGTTCACAAAATTCAAGAATTTGAAGTTTTTGCAAAGTTGACTTTTTAGGGCATGGTTGACTTTTCAAGAATATGTCATTTTATGCCATTTTTCAAGCCTTGCTTTTTGATCCAAAAATGCTTCAAATGGAAAAACTTTGGTCATGAAAGTTGTAGAACACATTTTTCCCTTTTCAAAAAGTACAAGAACATGACCTAATTCATTTTGGATCAAAAGTTATGGTGTGTTAAAGTTGGCAAAAATCACTAATTTTCAAGATATGCCTCAAATGGGAAACTTGCAATTTCATGAATCAAGCATTCTTGTGACTTCTAATTGACATCAAACCATTACACAATCATCATGTAAGTCCTAAAGTTCAGATTGGACCAAGATTTCCTCATGTTTTATGGCTTGTTGGACAAGAAAATTTCATGTGAACCAAAAGTGATCAACTTGCAAAACCATCATCACACTCTCACCAACTTGCTGCCTTGGCTGCTGAGCCACCCTAGCCTCACCCACACACCATGCTGCGCCAGCCCATGCTCTTGTACCAAGCTAGAACTTAGCCCATGCTTTCCTTACACCAAAGTTGACAATTTGCAAAAGGTGACTTACCTATCACAGCAGGCCAAGTCACATCAACTGACCAATAAGCTTTGTTTATGTGGATCAAATGCTGGCCATTAGACACAACAAGCAAGGCTGAAACACAACACAACATCACATACACAAACTCACCCTCACTTGCATTTTCCTTCGAATCTCTCTGCACAGCTCATAAACATTCAAACCAATTCCACACATCAACTCACCTTGCTTCACTGAGCAAAAACCAACAAGACTTAGGCCTGAATCAAGCAAGAACACCATTCCTCCATTTTCACTCCCAGAAGCAAAACCATTCGAAACTCACTCCACAGGCCATAAACACCCAAACAAACTCCACAAACCTTCTCCACTCATCATCCTGATCACAAAGAACCCTTCACCATTGCCAGAAACAGCCTGAATCATAAACACGATTCACACCTGAGCATGAACAGAACTTGTTCAATCTCTCAAACCAGGCAACATAAACTCCTTCTAAGCATTCAAGGATCATCAGGGGACCAAGTAGAGTGGATTGCATCAAAGGGAGAGGGCAGAAAGTTGCTGGATTGAAAGCTTCGAAACTCAGGTAGCTCAAGAACATTTTTTCCAGAAATCATTTTTTAAGTTCTAAAGTTGTTCTCCATGCTTCACTGATTGCTCTGATACCTTTAGTTTTGAAAATGGTGGAGAGATGAGAGTTTACCATGCTTCTGAAACTTTTTGCCCTAGAAATAGATTGATTCGATTCAGCCATTTTATGAATGATAAATTTGTTTTGATTTGGGGTTTTGATTCGTGAGTGAGTGGGGTTTGTTTCTGTGTTTTTAGATTTCGTTTTAGATGCGTTTTGAAGGAGTTTGAGGTTTGGGGTGAACGGAGAAGATGACCGGAACACTGTTCCGGTCATCTGAAAGTGATTAGCGGCGAGATTAGGGTTTAAGCATTAATTAGCCAAGTTTGAATGTGGTCCGTTCATTTACGCGCGTGGTCAGCTCCCGCCCTTGCCAGTTTGAATCTCACACGTTGGATCTGTTGACTTTTACTTATTTCAGTTTAAATTCATTTATTTTCATATTTATTTCATTTGTTTTGCATAATTTATTTAAAATAGCAAAATTGTTTTAAAAATTATGAAACTTTTTCTCAAGAGTTTCACTAATTTTTAAAACACAAAAATATTTTTATTTTCATTTTTAGCATTTAAAAAGTATTTTTAAATATTTAAAAGTTTATTTTTAATTGATTAATGATAATTAATTTATTAAAAATACTTTTAGGTATTTAAAAATCACCAAAAAATTCATGAAATGTTCTAAGACATTTAGAAACATTGTCCAACCTTCAAATCAAATTTCTTTTTTGATCTTGATGCATTTTAAGAATTTCTCATTGAATTAAAATCATTTTTGTGCATTATTTTGATCCAAAGTTCAAAAAATCATTTCTGCCTATCCATGAAGAGTTGGACATTGATTCTTTTTGAATTACATTGTATTTAGCATGTAGTTTGTGAGATTAAATGGCCACGATTTGATCTTTCATTTTCCATTTGTTTGGTATTTCTTTTGTTTAGGAACCCTAAAACCCTAGAAAACTTAGGAAAATCATAACTTGAATTAGGTTAAGAGTTGGAACTTCTCCTTTGGGCAGTAAGTTAGTATAGGATTAGGGATCCTTTGAGTGCATTTTCAATTTTTTATAATGTTGTTTGCTTCTGAATTTGATTTTTGTTTGATGTATTGTCCATAAACCCTAATTTGGGCTTCCATATGCATCCACCTTGCATTCTCTTGCATAACATGACTTGCCATGACATTCCAAGCATCCATTTGATTCATTGAACATCATAAGACATATTGAAAGCATGTTTGATCATTGCATCATGTATTTGCCATGTTGTATGTCATGTGCACTTCATAACTTTTCATGTATGTTCATGGTTCCTAGCTTGCTTCATTTGCATTCATAAGCTTGTATGATCATTTCCATGTGCTGCCTCATGTTTGTAGCATCTCATAGCATCATTAGCATCATGTATATGCTTCTGGTTTTGTTTCTCATCATGTCATCTCATCTCATTTTGCATTGCATTGCATTCCTTCTCTAACCTTTCAGGTGGTAAGTGACTTTGAGAAGTGAATTTGCCTTCACTTCTCATAACCTCTCTTCATCTCTCTCTTGCATCCATGCTGCATTTTTATATGTGTTTGAGATTGAGCTTGCTCATTCTTCTCTTCCCACTTTCTTTCTTCAAGTGACTTGACTTCTTGAATGAAGCAAGTTGCTTTGCTTCTCTTGATCCTTTCATCTGCTTCCTGGTGGTTCCATTGAAGATTGTTCTTGCAAACCTCACAAACCTTAGGAACAACCAAGCATGACAATGATTAGGGTTTTGACTAGTCTCCCCTTTTAGTTTTTACCTTTGTGTCTCTTTTGAGTCATCTCTTCTCACCTCATAATCAGGGACTAAACCCTAAAGGCTTTAAGGCTTTGTGATTAAGCTTATGCATGCATCCTTCTCTTGGGATGGAGTGTATAACTTTAATCCTAAGTGTTAAACCCTTAATGTGTTTAAATCTCTTAATCAATTCACTTAATAAGTATCAAGACATCATACTTGTAACTTGGGCCTTGCATTAGGGTTCTAATTCTTCCTTAAATGGTTAAGAAGGACTAACCCTAGTGTTAATGGACAAGTCCCCCTCAAGTTGTCTTACAAATCATAAAACTCACTTCATCATCATATCATTAAATAAAATCCACTTAATCAAAGGCTTGTTTTGTCATGAGCTTAATCCCTAATCATGGATTAAGTTGAGGAGCTTTCCTCAGCTTAAACATTCTCATCTATTATCCTTCTCTTAGGATGGTGTAATGAGTCTGTTTAATCCTTGATTATGGCTTAACCTCATTACTCAACACTAAACAAAAACCACAAAAACATCTAAATAATCACAAGTAGGTTAATGATCTTAACTCCACATCAAAAGGTGATTAAGTGTGAGAATCTGACTTCACACTTAAGGTATTCTCATTACCCCTAATCAGAGGGAAGATGTGATGAGTTTACCAAATCCATTGGTTTAGGCTTAAGCTCATTAACTTATGACAAAATCCAAAAACAATAAAAGACTGAAAACACAAAAACAAACAATAATCGTCTCCTTCGGGATTCTTTTCTCATCTCATTCACTCATAAACGAGAACTTGCTTCTTCCGTCTAATGCAAGACAGTTTGCACCTGAGCCAGACAGGTCATACACTTGAGCATAGACAAGTAAGCAGTTCACAAGTCAATTCATCTTTCAGTCTCTTTGGGTCGAACTACGGTGTTCTGACTTCCTCATTGCAAGAGAGGATACGTAGGCATAACTTAACAGTTATCGAACAAAAGTCTCTGTATATTCCCCCTCTTTCTAGCATCATCTTTTAGCCTCATGATCTTGAGCAGTTCATTCTTATTCCTACACTGACACTGTATATATTACACCTCACACTTCTTTTACACTGACACCTGTACATTCTTTTCCAGCTATTTTATACACAGATTGCACTGACACTACCCCTTTAAAACAAAAATCTTTTAAGCGTGGATCCCGTCGAGTACGACGGACAATCTGGGTGCTAATACCTTCCCAGGTTGTAACCAACCCCCTTTCTCAGTCTCTCTGGTTCGCAACCGTCTTATCCATATCTTTCCAGGTTTATGCAACATTACCTTTCCTCCGGGATAAAAATGCCTAGCTGGCGACTCTATTCATCTCCAGTGAGTTCACGGCTGTGTGTTCTCATTGTTCTTTTCGCCGACTGTTCGCGTTTGTACCTTTATTTGGGCCATTCCCCATTTATCGGGAGCGACATATGTGCCAGTCGTAACCTGGAAGGTTGAAGGGGATTGAACATAAAAGCCCAAAAATTTGCACTCACCGGTGCGTAGAGAGATACTGATGACTAGTTGTATATGCTTGAGTGGGCTTAAAGATGCCACTTGGAAGAACTGGAGATGGGCTTGGAGATGCCATCAGGAAGAACTGGTGATGGGCTTAGAGATGCCATCAGGAAGAACTGGTGATGGGCTTAGAGATGCCATCTAGAGAAAAGTTCTTCAACTATACTTCTTGGAGAATAAAGTAGTCCGAAGTGTGAAAATATAGCTTTTGGGAAAATAAAAGCCAAGTTGTGATGATGATACTTTTTGGGAAGATAAACAACGGCCCAAAGTAGTGATATGATTCTTGGGAAGATAAACTACGGCCCAAGGTTTGATAATACTTTTGGGAAGATAAACAACGGCCCAAAGTAATGATATGGCTCTTGGGAAGATAAACAACGGCCCAAGGTTTGATAATACTTTTGGGAAGATAAACAACGGCCCAAAGTTATGATAATGCTTTCAGGAGGATAAACAACGTCCTGAGGTATAAGAAGCTTTCAGGAGGATAAACAACGTCCTGAGGTATGATGATAACTTTTGGGAGGATAAACAACGGCCCAAAGAAATGATATGCTTTCAGGAGGATAAACAACGTCCTGAGGTATAAGTATAAATTTTGGGAGGATAAACAACGGCCCAAAGTCATGATAATAACTTTTGGGAGGATAAACAACGGCCCAAAGAAATGATATGCTTTCAGGAGGATAAACAACGTCCTGAGGTATAAGTATAACTTTTGGGAGGATAAACAACGGCCCAAAGTCATGATAATAACTTTTGGGAGGATAAACAACGGCCCAAAGAAATGATATGCTTTCAGGAGGATAAACAACGTCCTGAGGTATAAGTATAACTTTTGGGAGGATAAACAACGGCCCAATAGTCACAAGTTGTTGATGAAGTTTGTCTGCTGGAGAATTAATCTGAAAAACAAGATTATAACATTCTGTATGATAATATTAGCTTATGCATTATGTATGCATGTATAATATGATGCACTTAAGTAATGTATTATGTATTTATGTATATGTATGTTATGGTATGATGTAAATGATGTATGCATGCATCATGTAGTTTGAAGCATCTGGATATCTTTGTATAACAACTGCTGGCTAGGGAAAATAAATCCTGATTCGTTACTGAAGAATATGAGGACCTCATTCCCGTTTCGTTTGATAGTATAGTATTTATAACCTCTCGTCTTCGTTCGATAGTAAGGTATCCATAACCTCCCATCTTCGTTCGTCATACTTCTATGGAAAGAATAAATTCCCGATTATCCGTATGAGGATAAAAGAGATGGATATAAATTCCAGGGGAGATGTGACTCGAAGCACTTATGAAGATGGATTTGTCCTACTGGGGATTTGTAGCTGTCTTGTAGGGATGATCCGGTGATGCCTCGTTGAAATCCTTCCCTCGTTCGTCCTTAGTAAATACTATTACTGCATTTTCATGCATTTCTGGTAAACATCAATCATATTACGCATTTATGCATTTCTGGCAAACACTAATCATATTCAAAAGCACACATACATTCAAACACAACCAATGGACGTTTCGCTTATGTAAATAGGGTAAAAGTAAATCTGGATTCAAAGATAGAATTTTATTTATATCAACAAGTGACCCATACATGGGTAAGTTTGTACAAGGAGACAGAAATCCTAGTAAGAGGAATTTGTCATAAAGTTTTTTTTTTACAAAACAAAGAAAATCAGCTATGTGGGAAATAATCCTATTGAGTTTCAATTCTACTATTGCCATTATCTTCAAGTATCTCATCTTCTGCTGTTGAGACGGAAACGATTGGATTGAGCTTTATCTGTTCGAACTTGAGTAATTAGTACAACTGATTGTAGTTTCATGGGTGATCCAAACGAGACATAGTCATACGCTTTAATCCCTAACTTTTGCCTGGATTGCCCTTTCAGGTTTTCAATACACCGGGATACCCTTTTTTGCCCAAGCCGCCTTTTCAGGTTTTCAACTTGCCGGGTGTACATTTTTTATATATATATATATCCCTAATTTTTGCCCGAACCCTTTTGGTTCGCCGGGATGCCCTTATTTTTGCCTAGGCCAGTCAACCTAGCGGGTCTCTTTTTATGCGTAGTATTTTTTAACTATGTCTGCGTTTACAGGCTGTGGGAAGTCTTCACCATCCATAGTAGTAAGTATCATGGCACCTCCTGAAAACACTGTTTTGACCACAAATGGTCCTTCATATGTAGGAGTCCACTTGCCCCTAGGATCACCCTGTGGTAATATGATACGCTTGATTACCAAGTCACCAGCCTGATATACCTTTGGCTTAACCTTCTTGTTAAAAGCTTTGATCATTCGTTTCTGGTACATCTGGCCATGACAAACAGCTGCTAACCTTTTCTCGTCAATCAAATTTATCTGGTCAAGTCGTGTTTGAATCCATTCATCTTCATCCAAACCCGCATCCTTCATAATCCTTAAGGAGGGAATCTGAACTTCGATGGGCATAACTGCTTCCATACCATATACTAAGGAGAATGGGATTGCCACTGTTGAAGTACGTATTGTAGTACGATAACCATGAAGAGCAAATGGTAACATCTCGTGCCAATCCTTATAAGTAACAATCATCTTCTGTAAAATCTTCTTAATGTTCTTATTAGCAGCTTCAACTGCCCCATTCATCTTTGGACGATACGGAGAAGAGTTATGATGCTTAATCTTGAACTGCGTGCAAAGATCAGTAATCACAGTGTTGTTCAAATTAGAGCCATTTTCAGTAATAATCCTTTCAGTGATGCCATACCTACATATGAGATTATTCTTAAGGAATCGAGCCACAACATTCTTGGTAACAGATGCAAATGAAGCTGCCTCTACCCACTTCATGAAGTAATCAATAGCAACCAGGATGAAACGATGCCCATTAGAAACTTTAGGCTTGATCTCACCAATCATATCAATGCCCCACATGGCAAAAGGCCAAGGAGCAGTCAACACATTCAATGGTGATGGAGGTATATGGACTTTATCAGCATAAATTTGACACTTGTGACATGTTCTGGAGTGTTGATAGCAATCAGCTTCCATGGTGGACCAATAGTAACCTGCTCTCAATATCTTCTTTGCCATAGTATGACCACTAGAATGAGTACCAAAGATCCCATCATGCATGTCTTCCATAATCTCAGTTGCTTCCTTCTTATCCACACAACAAAGCAAAGTTGAATCATGATTGCGCTTGTACAAAATCCCATTACTCAAAGAATTTAGCAGAAAACCTTCTCAGAAACTTCCTATCTTTGACAGATGCCCCTTCAGGGAACTCCTGAGCTTCAAGATATCTTTTTACTTCATAGAACCAAGGTTTCTCCTCTGCTTCTTCAGTGTCAATCTCATTGCAGTATGCAGGCTTTTCAAATCTATCAATAGTAATCTTGGGAGCTTCATCATCCCAGCTGATCTCAAACATGGATGCCATGGTGGCTAATGCATCTGCCGACTGATTTTCTCTTCGTGGAATATGTCCAAAGGTAATCTCCTTGAAATGTGGGATTAAGGACAACACATACTCTCTGTAAGGAATGAGGTTATCATGCTTGGTATCCCAATCTCCTTTGATCTGACTTACTACCAGTGCTGAATCTCCATACACATCAAGGAACTGAATCTTCATATCAATAGCAGCTTTAATACCCAGGATACATGCCTCATACTCAGCCATATTATTGGTACAATAGAAAAAAAGTCTGGAAGTGATTGGGGTATGACAACCTTCAGGGGAACTGATCACAACACCAACACCATTACCAAGTGCATTGGAAGCACCATCAAAAACCATAGTCCATCGGGATCCTTGTTCAGGTCCGTCATATTGTCTAGGTTCTTTGGTGATAATCATAATATCTTCATCAGGGAACTCAAAACTCATTGACTGGTAATCCTTCACTGCTTGATGAGCCAAATGATCAGCCACAACACTTCCTTTAATGGCCTTCTGAGTAGTATATTGTATGTCATATTCTGTCAAGATCATTTGCCATCTTGCAATTCTTCCGGAGAGAGCAGGTTTCTCAAATATGTACTTGATTGGATCCATCTTTGAAATTAACAAGGTAGTATGGGTCAACATATACTGTCTTAGTCGGCGAGCAGCCCATGCCAAAGCGCAGCAAGTTTTCTCGAGCAGTGAGTATCTTGTTTCACAGTCGATAAACTTTTTGCTAAGGTAGTATATTGCCTGCTCTTTTCGACCAGACTCGTCATGTTGCCCCAACACACACCCCATTGAGTTGTCTAACACTGTTAAGTACATAATCAAGGGTCTTCCATCAACTGGTGGCATCAAAATTGGAGGTTCTAGCAGATATTTCTTGATTTCATCAAAGGCAGTTTGGCACTCATTATTCCATTCCATCACCTGATCTTTCTTCAACAACTTGAAGATTAGCTCACAGGTAGTTGTTAATTGGGAAATAAATCTTGCGATGTAATTCAATCGTCCCAAGAAACCTCTAACTTCCTTCTCAGTACGGGGAGCTGGCATCTCTCGTATAGCTTTTACTTTTGCAGGATCCACTTCAATACCTTTTCCACTGACTATGAAACCCAGAAGTTTACCAGATCTAACTCCAAAAGTACACTTGTTTGGGTTCAATCTCAACTTGTATTTCTTCAACCTTTCAAACAACTTATGCAGATGATCAAGGTGTTGCTCTTCATTATGGGACCTGGCTATCATATCATCCACATATACCTCTATCTCATGATGTATCATATCATGAAACAAAGCCACCATAGCACGCTGATATGTTGCCCCTGCATTCTTCAAACCAAATGGCATCACCTTATAGAAAAAGGTGCCCCACTGTGTAACAAATGTTGTCTTCTCCATATCTTCAGGTGCCATCTTGATTTGATTATAACCAGAGAAACCATCCATGAACGAGAATACTTTATGCTGAGCAGTGTTGTCTACCAGAACATCAATATGAGGAAGTGGAAAGTCATCTTTGGGGCTGGCCTTGTTCAAATCCCTGTAGTCTACACACATACGTACCTTACAATCTTTCTTAGGCACTGGTACCACATTTGCAACCCACTGAGGATACGAAGTCACAGCTAAGAACCCTGCATCAAACTGTTTCATTACCTCTTCTTTGATCTTCTCTGACATTTCAGGACGCATGCGACGAACCTTCTGCTTCTTTGGATGACAATCTTCTTTTACTGGTAGGCGGTGAACCACAATGTCTGTATCTAACCCTGGCATATCTTCGTAAGACCAAGCAAAAATCTCCACATAGTCATGTAACATCTGAATCAGCTTGCTTTTGATACTATCCTCTAATTCAACCCCTATCTTGAGTTCTTTCCTGTTTTCTTCAGTTCCCAGATTCACAACTTCGACTGGCTCTTCATGTGGCTGTATAGCTTTCTCTTCTTGTTGTAACAACCTAGCAAGCTCTACAGGTACTTCACAATCGTCCTCATTTCCGTCTTTAGCTTGATAGATTGGATTCTCAAAATTATAATTGGCAATAGTAGAACTGTTATCAACAGGATCCAGAGTGGATAAGGATCTGCATTTTAGTGATGTGGGTGTGTGTAAGAACACATAGCTGATAAAAATAAAAGAAAAGAAAGACAAGGAACACAATATTTACGAAAACGAAACGTCCACTGATTTTTATTGAATGAAGTATGCAAATGAAATGACATCCCGTAACAAGCACACCATTGTGCCCCGGGTAAGGCACAAGGCTTAAGAGTTTAATTGTTCAAGAATTACAAACTTTAAAAGTAACAACACAGTAATAGTATTTACTCCTGACTAAAGGAGATAGGAATAACATCTTCAGCCTTCCAGTTATTGAGCCCAGCACCCATAGTAGGAAAAATCCAAGCATCCAAGTTGTAGTCTTCATCATAGTCACCCACAACATTAATCTGATCTTTCATAATCCCATGATTGGTGATACGCACAGCACAAGCACGACGAACAGCCTTCTGGGACTCTGCAGTGAAACCCACACCAAATTTGTTAGACTTGTATGGAATATCAGGAAGCTGACCCCAAATAGTACAACCACCTTCATCCACCACAGCTCTAGCATCTTTAAGGGAGGCCATTGTAGGGGGTACCTTGGTGACCACAGGAACTTTCTTGACAATAGGAGGAGCTTCATAATCATTAACAATCCAAGGAACCACTTCAAATGTCTGACACGGAGTTTCAACGTATTCACCTTCCACTTCAAGATACTTAAAGGTGTTCACATGGCTAATCATATACCCTTCCTCTCCGTAGACAGTAACAACCTTCCCTTCTATTGGATATCTCAGCTTCTGATGTAAAGTGGAGGTTACAGCACCTGCCCCATGGATCCAGGGACGCCCAAGCAAACAAGAATACGACGGACGAATATCCATGACATAAAAGGTAGTATTGAAAACCTGAGAACCAACTTTGATTGGGAGATCTATTTCTCCATGCACCACTCTTCTCGAGCCATCAAAAGCCTTCACCACTATATTACTGGGCTTCAACACAGCATCTTCAGGACTAAGCTTATTCAGGACTTCTTTGGGCAACACATTCAAAGAGGAACCATTGTCTATTAGTACATGTGACAGGGTAGTGCCCCTGCATTCGATAGAGATATGTAGAGCCCTGTTATGATCTCTCTTGTCCGGAGTCAAATCAGCATCGGAGAAACCTAACCCGTTATCATAGGTCAAGTGTGCAACACAATTTTGAAACTGGTCAACAGATATTTCATTTGGTACATGAGCAGTCTTCAGAAATTTAATCAGGGCCTTGGCATGAGCCTCAGAGCACAATAATAAAGACAACATAGAAATCTTGGAGGGAGTATGCCCCAATTGATCAACAATGTCATAATCACTCTTGCG
Source organism: Lathyrus aphaca (assembly GCA_963966055.1). Lineage (NCBI taxonomy): Eukaryota > Viridiplantae > Streptophyta > Magnoliopsida > Fabales > Fabaceae > Lathyrus > Lathyrus aphaca. The sequence goes on along the minus strand of OZ014521.1, from coordinate 294,506,504 downwards.
AATGATTTTCAATACTTCTTCCATCTGCTTAGAAAGATCATCAGCAGCTGGCACATCAGTTGGTATAGGTTCAATAACAGGACCTTTGCCCAGGGCATCAGTGGTGGAGGTAGCAGCTGGAGTAACTACATTCTTGGAGGTAACTGGAGAGGAGAAAACTCTTCCGCTTCGTGTGATCTTACTAGATCCAGCAATGTTATCAACATCAATAGGCATATCAGCTAAGGGTTCCTGCTTAACACCATGGATATAAACATCAGACCCATAATGCCAAGGCACAACTTTATCAGAAGTATACGGAATAGGACCAGGAGTGGTAATGATCATAGGAGTCATTCTAGCTTCAGCAACAATCTTCACAGGGCCTTCAGCAGTAATCTTAATTGGATCCTTATGAGTGATTTTGACAGGACCCTTGGAAGTAATCCTCACCGGCACTTTATCAACCATATCCACCTCTTCAACCTTCGCACGTTCAGTTATATGATCCACCATACTCTCCACAGAAGGTGGTATCCTCTCAAACACTATGGTGTAATTATTCATGAGGCGTTGAATTCCGTCCTTCAACCTCCAGCAACTATCCGGCTTATAAGCACAATAGACACAATCTTCTCGACAACCTGGAAAGAACCCAGCTTGTACTAACTTCTTCTTGATAACAGACAATGGTGTAGTCAAATCTGCAACTGAGGAAATATGTGAATCTTCATCAATGGCATTGACAGTCTTCTCATGATTTGGCATGGGAGCAGTAATCACATTTGGAGTACCCGGAGGGTCAAACTCAATTTCTCCAGCCTCAATCATATCTTGAATTTTGTTCTTCAATACCCAGCAACTATTGGTATCATGTCCCTGACAGTTCGAATGATATGCACATCGTGCATTAGGATTGTACCTGGGAGAGGTAACATTAGGATTCTGAGGAGGATCTTTCAGAGTGATAAGTTCAGCCTTCAACAAGTGTTGCAAGGCTTAGGCCATTGACATGTTGATCTTAGTGAACTGCCTTCTAGCCCTCTGTTGATTTCCCTGTGGCTGCTCTGGCGTTGTAGGAGTTGGATTGGAAATATGAACTGCACTCACAGACTGATGCCTTCTATTATGATCAGGTTGACCATAAACATCATTTGACTCTTTCTTCCCACTGGGAGGCTTCTTTGCAGCACCTGATGAAGAAGCACCCACTTGAATCTTGCCACTCCTTATACCACTTTCTACGCGCTCTCCTGTCATTATCAACTCAGTGAAGCCAGATGATGAGCTTCCAATGAGATGACTGTAAAAAGGACCATTCAATGTACACATGAACATATCAACTAACTCCCTGTCAGTTAGAGGTGGTTGCACTCTTCCAGCCAAGTCTCTCCATTTCTGAGCATACTCCTTGAAGCTCTCTTTAGCACCCATAGACATGCTTTGTAGTTGCATGCGAGTAGGGGCTAGATCAGCATTGTATTGATATTGCTTATAGAAGGCTTCAGCAAGATCATTCCAATCACGGATGTTGACACTTTCCAACTGATAGTACCATTCCAATTGAGCTCCAGATAAGCTCTCTTGGAAGAAATGGATCCACAACTTTTTATCAGCAGTATGAGGTTGGATTCTCCAAACATAAGACCTCAGATGCAGCTTGGGACAAGAGACGCCATCATAAACTACGAAAGTAGGAACCTTGAAACCAATGGGTATAACCACCCCAGATATCAAACTCAGGTCTTTAAAATCCAGCCCAAAAGACTTTTGCAACTCCATAGCATCCATTCTATCCACCAGCATCTTGAACCTATCTTCATTAGGCTCATGATAGTAGTTAGCTTCAGAATCAGAGTCCCCCACAGTGTTGTGGAGACTGCCTCCCTCTTTCTCAGACTCTTTAGACTCATAATCTTCAACCTGTTCTTTGGTCTTGACAGGACCTCTGAACCTTCTTCCCATGTTGAAGAGGCCCCCTGATCTTCTAGTCTTCTTAGTCTTCTTGGCCAGCAGTGTCTTCAATTCATCCTGCCCCTTGGACAAGTTCAGGATCAGCTCTTGGAACTGTGCATTTTGTGCCTGGAGATCCTTAACTGTTTGTTCAAGAGCCATTGCTGAAATAAACAGCGAGAAGATAAGAAACCTGTGTACAATAAACCTGTGATGCAATGATATGATATGTGAATGTATATGCAATGTTTTCAAGGACCGCAGGATTTAAATTTGCTTAAACAAACAAGAAAGTAAACTTTTATTAGTAATAAATTTGTTTGCCCCTTGGGCTTACAAAGAATGAAATGAAATAAATACAAAAGATGGGGTTTTAAGTCTCCCATGGACGTTTCCTCTTTGTGTTAAGGTATGAGTTGAGATTCCGTTCCTCGTGAAGTTGCTTTGTTAGCTCCAAGATTCTTTCTTGACTTGCTTTGTAATGAGCCTCGAAAGTATCCCTTTACTCCTTCAACTGGATCCAGGACCTCTGTAAGTCTTCCATGTCAGTGGGCATGTCTTGGTGAAGGATGGTATAAGAAGTATCTCCTTCAGCAACAGGTTCCATGGTAACTGGCAGGATAGCAGGATATGGCATCATAAGAGTCTGAGCACGAGATCGCACCCATCTGAGGTAAGCTTCCATAGGAATGGTGTACTTGGGCTCCAGAGTCTTGCTGTCAACCTTGTTCACTTTTCCCCATGCTCGTATGAATCTCTGACGGTAACCTTGCAGATCGTTGTCGTAATCAAACACAATACCCTGAATCAACATGTCATGTGGACCATCACTCCGAGCATAACCAAACTGACGTAGAGCTAAGGAAGGGTTGTAAGTAATGCCTCCTCTTATGCCTAGAAGTGGCACATTAGGAAACTCCCCACAACGGTCAATTATAGTGACATTCTCTATAGATCCGGAGCACCAATGGATATCTGAATGAGAGAGTGACATGATCCTCTTGGACCACCTGAACCCTTGTTCATTCTTCATCACTGATCGAGGAAGGTGAGAAATAAACCACCTAGATAGCAGAGGTATGCAGCACATCAGAGTTCCTCGTGCCTTCGTAGTACGAGTATGAAGAGAATGTAGGATGTCTCCAAGCAATGTAGGCACTGGATTGTGACTCAAGAATATATTGATGGCATAAACGTCTATGAACTGATCAGGATTGGGGAACAACACTAAGCCATAAATCAACAAGGCTAAGATCTCCTCAAAAGCATCATAGCTCATAGCTTTCAAGAACACTTGAGCCTTCTCTATCAACACCTTGGCAAGAATACCCTTAACTCCGCTTCTCGTTTCTAGAACAATGTCAGACTTCTTCAGATGTAGAGCTGCAGCAATAACCTCTAGTTTAAGCTCTTTCTCCAAGCCTGTGAAGGGTCTTTGATCAAGAACAGGTATACCCAGAAGTTTAGAGAACTCTTCCATTGTAGGAACCAACTGATATTCGGGGAACGTGAAGCAATGGTGCTTAGGATCAAAGAACTGGAATAGAACACTCATCATGTCTTCATTGAACCCTAAAGTAACTAAATCCAGTAAGTGACCATGTCTTTTGATGAACTGGGAGTTATCAGACATTTGAGAAACCAACTCTTTAAGCTTAGGAGGTATGCCTACAAAGTTGATCCTGATAGTGTTTCTACGAGCAGAAGTCATGACCTGCAACAAAGAACAAAGATTAATCCTTTGGTCCTTGAAATGGTTAGTGAAAATGTTATGCTTATGATGCATGATGATGTCATGATGTTATGCTCAATCACAAACATGCGGCACACACAAACAAGTCACACAATAACCCTAGGTTTAAAGGCTTGCATGAGGTTCAAAGGTAAGTACCCTCCCCTGAAGTTAGTTGGTTCATCCTGTCCTATAAAGTAACCAGGTTCTAAGGGATTTCAATATCATTGATCCTTCACAAGGGTGGTTGTTCAGTAGGCAACTTACTTGCCAACCAAAACCCTCCATGTTTAGAATCTCAATGAGCATAGCATCGAGTATCAACCAACTTCAGTCTTCACCAAAGCCGGTTATCTCACTACTTTTCTAAAGGCCAAGATGGGATAACTAGGGTTCTAAAAGTTAGTTAGTGTATTGACAACATATGGCAGCCTCATATTATCCTCAACTTGACTTAAGGAACATAAGCACCAACCAAGAAGTCACACTAACTATGGCCACCAGATCAACCATATCGGTATACGCCGTACAGTTTCCTTGGTCTATTGCCATTTACCTAAGGTACACTAGATCCGGGTTAGGATCTTTCACACATAAGAGCACCCAACAAGTAAATATAAAGCAAACAAATCAAACAAGTTTAAAGTGATCTAATTCCTAAGGGTACCCCTCTTTTATTAAATCCCCAGTAGAGTCGCCAGTTCTGTAACACGGTGGGAGAACTGACTTTAGTTATGTTGCGGATAGCAAGAGTCGCCACCGAATTTTATTTTATCCAAAGGAAAGGCATAAAAGAACAGGAAAGACCTTTTAAAAGATTTTTGGGTCCGGGGGGTAGGTTATGTAAAGGGAAGGTGTTAGCACCCTTTACATCCATGGTTATCCATGGGCTCTTAGTTACTTAGCTCACTTTAAAATGTTTTTGAAATGTGAAGTGTGTGAATAGAAATTTTCTTAAGTATTTTATAATGATCCATGTACGGATGTATATAAAACCTTTATTTTGAAAATTGTTTGAAATGTATGAATTATTTGAAATGTTTTGAAGAGTGAGCAAGTATCTAAGAGGAACCTACCCTAAATTAAGTCTTTTCTGTTCTTGAATCCTTTAAATGGTAAGACTATCCCTATTATTAAGGAATAGGTAGTCAATACCTTGGATGTAAGGGACAAGTGAAGAGACATCTGTTATTTAGGCAACTGTGGGGTGTATAAGCAATTCGAAGGGACTTATCATCTTTATTCGAAAGGGACAAGATCATTACGAAGGCAACATTCGAAGGGACTTGATCTTTTTATCTGTTTAGGGGACTAGATGATGTGAAATGAGGGACTTTGCTTTATACACCCTACTTGACCTTTTGTTTAGGCAACATGAGAGGTAACCCTAGAAAGTGAGATGGCGATCAAAGATCGACTTACGTGTGTGAGTGTACAATTTTAAATATTTATCTTTTAAATTAATGATCTAAATTAATTTTAAATACAAACATGTTTCACTCCCTATTTTACTAACCATAGCATTTAAAATAAATATTAAACATTACTATTAAAATATTACATAAAGGAGACAATTACATAATAATAATTAACAAATTAAATAAATAAGCAAAATAAATAATAAATAATTGGGTTAGTAACAATAATAATAAATAATCACAATATATATATATATATATATATATATATATATATATATATATATATATATATATATATATATATATATATATATATATATATATATATATAAATGGGGTTAGTAATAATATATGAAAATAAATAGAATTAATAATAAAATAAACAAGAACATTAGCATAATAATTAAAAGTTCAATTTTTTTTTTATAAAACACTTATTTTTTAAGATTAAGAAGCAAATATAAACAAGTATATACTAATTATTATAAAGTTTTTAAATTATATACAAATTATAAATATTAGGTTAATTATATATTATGAAAATAAATTATATTTACAAAATTAAATTAGCAAGTTTTAATTATTTTTAAGCATACACTAAAAAAAATTATTTACATACATGAATTAAATAATAATTACAAACAAATTATAAAATATATACATATAATTAAAGTTTATTAAAAGTTACAATTAACAAATAAACTAATTTTTATAATTAGGGTTTATATAAAAAATAATAATTAGGTTTTACAAAATATTTTAGGTTTTTTAGAAAATTAGGGTTTATATGTTTTTTAGAATAACAAATTAAGATTAATTAATAACTATACAAAATTATACAATATTAATAATTTACAAAAATAAATAATTTTTATAATAAGATTTAAATTAAAAAGATGGATTCTAAAATATAATAATAACATAAACATTCTATTTTTTTATTATTTAAGTTTATTTAACCATAATATAAATTAAATAAATAAGAAAAACAGAAAAAGCATAAAAAAACAAAACTTACCTGGGCTGGGATTTGAACCCAGTCCCTAAGCTTTCAACCCTCAAGACCAACACACAAACCACTGGACCATGCGCGCGCAGGTGATAGGGAGAACACTCCATTTGGTTTTGTTCTTAACCTGGAAAAATCATGACAAAACAACACAAATAACACAAAAAGGCCTGGGGAGGGATTCGAACCCAGGACCTTCACACAATACGCAAGCACACTTACCATCCAGCCGGGAGGGCGCAACTGATGTTTAAGCCACAACAATAAATAATATATTAAGTTTGATGATTAACTGGAAAAATAAGAAAAAGTTGTTGAGCCCAGGATTCGAACCAAGGACCTACAAGCATAACATGTGCATCCTTCGCCACTGGGCCAACGCTGCAATTGTGAAATAAATTATCAACAACATGATAAAATATTAAAACAATATTTGAATCCCATAATGCGCGCCAGGAACTTCATCTTCTTCCTTGGACGCTGCGAATTTTCCTGCGAATTCTTCTACGAATATACCTGCGTTTTTCATTCATGTGAATCACAAACTTCAACCATTGAGTTCCTACTGAGATTTGCCATTGAGTTCCTACTGAGATTTGCAATCGTCCTATGTCTTTAAAATTCATTTATCATGATCAAATTATGAAACCATAAAAGAGGCCGTGAACCCTAATCATGGTGAAACTCCATACCTGCATAAAAAACTCAATTGAATTTCCCAGAATCATTCTAGGGTTCATCACAAACATCATCAAACAATCAAAAACAATTTTAATCCATCCAATCAATGGAATTGAAAATCAACAATTTTTTGAAGAACATGATTCGGTTTAGGTCATATGCAATGATTTGGATGTTGTAAATGGTTCAAATAGATTCAATGATGTTCATAGAACATGTCTCAACCTTCAAATTGTCTCGAAAGGGCCTGAATTGTGAAATTCGAATTTGAATTTTGATGAGTTTTTTGAATGTGCAAACTTACTCTTTGAGGCTGTCAAATTCGTTCTTATGCATTGTGTTCTCTTCATATACTTATAGTGAATGAATTAGGTCAGAAAGATTGGATCATTGTATGGATTTTTTGGATTTTGGAGATTGAAAAATATTAGATCTTAAATTTCATATATTTTTGAATAAGACCTTTCTATTTCAAGCCAATCATCATCAATTGTGTATCAATTCAATCCAATTCATGTTAATGACCTTCTAGAACAAAAATATATTTTAAATTTTCATATTTGATATTTTATTTAAATTTAAAATGATTTTTATCATAAAAAATCATAATAAATAAAATAAATAAAATAAAATTATGAAAATATCAAATAATTTTCGTGCATGATGTCATGGAACACTTTGGGTCACAAAAAGTTCAGCCCATTTAGAAAAATTTGGTTTTAAGACCCTATTTTCTTCATAAACCACCCAAAAATTTCCCAACTTTGCAAGGGCACACATCCTTCAATTTTAATGATATGAGGGTTTTCTTGGACATTTTGGAAAGCTTGAAGAGTCCTCTAACCAACCCCATTGGTTTCATGTCCATATCATTTACCATTCTCAAGTTATGCCCTTTTGAAGTTGTTGACTTTTTGTTGACTTTCAAAAGGACCTATAATGTCTTAGCTCATACCTTCCAAATGAAGCATTTTTGGGCTTGGATTGTGAGACACAAAGTTGTAGAGAATTAAATTTCCTTCAAAATGAGCTTTGGATGGAAAAAATGTGATGAAGCATGTGAAAGTTATGGCTGGTCAAAGTTCAATTGACTTTTCCTGAGGAAACCCTAATTTAGAAACCCCTGATTCTTGATGATCTGAAATATCCTTGATGAATCATGATCAACCCTTGATCAAATGATGAATTTTACTTCATATACTTGATGTTGGTAAAAAATCATGAAGTTTGACTTTGATTTGACCACAGTTGACCTCAGTTTGACTTTTTACCTGCTTTGACTGATTTTGACTTATCTGATCATCTGACTGAGCAAACCTTTGAGAAAAGTTCTGAAATTTGTCATAGGGATTCTTAGACACATATAAGATGTTATGAAGCTCACTTGAAGTCTTGGAAATCCATTTTGCCTGATTAAAGTCAAAACCCTAGTTTTGGATGCACTGCTTAGGAGGATGCATTGTCTGAGGGAATTGTCAAATCTTCTGACTAATTGTGAAATTTGTGAACCTCATAAGATGTCTTGTGAACCTTGTGAACCTCATAAGGTGTCTTGTAAACTTTATGAACCTCATGAAAGGTCTTGTGAACCTTGTGAACCTCATGAAAGGTCTTAAGAACCTTGTGAACCTCATAAAGTGTCTTGTAAACTTCATGAACCTCATGAAAGGTCTTGTGAACCTTGTGAACCTCATAAGGTGTCTTGTGAATCTTGTGAACCTTGTGAACCTCTTAGCACACAAAGTCTTGTATTGTGAGGGCAAATTTTGGTGTACAACAACGACCATCAAGTAAAGAAACAAGACTCTCTGGGGATTTAAAGGTTAAGTTAATGACGGGGACGACCATCAGGTTGATGAAACAAATGATGAGGGGCGGTCATCAGAGGTGAAGGACGATCACCTAGCAGGGTATGGCTGCTCTATTGGGGATATGATGAGGGACGATCATCTAAGGCGAAGGACGACACCTGGCAAGGTACGGTTGCCGAAAGTATCACGACATAGGACGAATGTCGGATAGAAAGAGTCGATGATGGGGACGGCCATCGGATAAGCATGATGAAGGACGATCATCAAGAGGTGAAGGACGATCACCTAGCAGGGTACGGCTGCTCTCGGGGTTTATCACAACATAGGACGAATGTCGGATAACCAGATCGACGATGGGGGCGGCCATCGGATAGAATGATGAAGGACGATCATCAGGAGGGTGAAGGACGATCACCTAGCAGAGGACGGCTGCTAAAATATCACGACATAGGACGGATGTCGGATAGAAGGGGGTTCCAATAGTGGAGACTCCGCTGGGAGAAAGATGAGGGACGGTCATCTAAAAGGTGAAGGACGATCACCTGGCAAGGTACGGTTGCCGAAAGTATCACGACATAGGACGAATGTCGGATAGAAAAGAAATTTGCTTTTTACTTGCGATTTGATGATAACTCTTCTGGGGAATGGTAGACACAGACGAATGTCTAAATGTAAGAAAGAAAAGGGAATAAGTGTTTGACGCTGTGTGTAGGTTAAAGATGCAGACGAGCATCCTTAAGATTTTGATACGGACGAGTATCGATAGAAACAGACGCTGACGCATGTTCAGAGATGATGATACGGACGAGTATCAACTGGTTAACAAAGAACATGGACGAGTGTTGAGTCTGAGAAAGATAAGTGGTGTAAACAAGATACGGACGAGTATCTGAAATAAGTAAACATGGGTGAGACACATACGAGTGTTCAACTTGCTGGGGAGAGCATGACACAGACGGGTGTCGAAAGAAGTGTATTATAAACAAGTATTTGGTTTACAAGGTGTTTAGGCAACTATGCCGGGGAAGGTGACACGGACGGGTGTCAGGGAAGTGTATATATATGTATCTGTCTGTAGAAAACGTTCGAGCGAATTTACTGGGGAATGATGACACGGACGAGTGCAAAAAGGAGCATGTATTTGTATTTGTGAGTGAAAAGAGGATGCTTTGGCTTTCTGCCGGGGAGTTTGGGAAGTATTTTGTATATTGTTGATGGAATGTCAGTATTTACGAGTGTTTGGTTCGACACATGGCTTATGATTATGCAATATGTTTTATTTTTGCCGTAATGCTCCGTATCGGACAGAATGCTACGCTCTGGGGAAATATGATGTGAATGCTATGATTGTGCAAAAGATACCAATCCGGGATTCGGATCCCGTTGCGGCGAGGGTCTCTGCCTGATATGCTTGAAGTGGTGTCCCAGCTGGGGATGAGCTCAATGATAGATCTGATATATACGACTCTGTATGGGAATAGGCCACTGATAGATCCATCCTTGGTGATGAGGAGCCCAGCTGGGGTCCGTGGAAGCTTTCGTCACTTTGTTGTGAGGTCATTGCTCTTCTGGATAGAGTCTAGAGCTCTGCGGGGAGATGGTTCCTTGCCTGACACTTGGCTGGGGAGGAATGATCACTGGATGATCTTCTTAGAGATTTCTGTGATTCTGCTGAAGCTGATTGAAGTTTGACAGCTCAGCTGGGGAGAAAGCATCTCTGGTGCTAGATGGGAGATGGGCTGAGTAAATAGTGATTTGGTAGCTTGCTGGGGAGAAGCTTTCATGCCCCATGTCGCGCTTTGACTACCTGTAATCCTGTATGACAAAGAAACGTACAAGTATCCCGAGGTATCCCTTACTGGATCTCATCATAAGAATTTAGACACTCCCGGGAGTAATATATTTCCTGTAGGCATGTAATTTAGAAAAGACGCATCCGTATTTATGCCATCAATATTATAAGGACATCGGACATTTTTGCAAACGAAAATAAAATGTACGAGACAAAGTGTAACAAAAAATCTGATTTTATTAATTTGCGCGCCTCTGGACGGGCAAATACAGTCAAAGAAACAGATCCCCTGAAATGAGGAGATTGTTACAAATTTAGAAACAAAAAGATGCTGACAATGTTGATGACGCTTCAAGGAGCTTCCCTTTTGCTATGACTCGTATGACATTGACGTTCTTCTCATCCTGCTTTTGAAGAAGGATGGTTCTGACCGAAGCTTAAACCTTTCGAAGTTTACCATGTTGTAAGTGATACAGACGAATTCAGAATGCAGTTGTTCGCTTATTCCCTTATTTTGCGTGGATCGCCCTTTCGGGTTTTCAATCCACCGGGATACCCATTTTTGCCTGAGTTGTCCAATGCGACTTTTCAACTCAGCGGGTGTACACATTTTTTTTATATTTTCCCCTTATTTTTGCCCGAGTCTTTTATTCTGTTTTTGACTCGCCGGGATGCCCTATTTTTGCCTGGACTTACATTTTGTTTTTATGTCCAGCGGGTCATTTTATGCGAAGTATTTTTTAACTGCATCTGAATTCACAGGGGACAGGAAGTCTTCACCATCCATAGTACTGAGCATCAGTGCTCCACCGGAGAAAACTTTCTTTACTATGAACGGACCATCATAATTCGGAGTCCACTTGCCCCTGTGGTCTGTATGAGGAGGGAGGAGTCTTTTCAGCACAAGATCTCCCACTTGGTATTCTCGAAGTCTGAATTTCTGATCGAAGGCTTTCTTCATTCTTTTCTGATATAGCTGCCCATGACAAATTGCAGCTAATCTCTTTTCTTCAATCAGACTTAGTTGTTCGTATCGGGATCGGACCCATTCTGCTTCATTTAGCTTAACATCCATTAGTACTCGCAAGGAGGGCAATTCAACTTCCAATGGTAGGACTTCCTCCATACCATACACAAGCTGATACGGTGTTGCCCTAGTGAATGTTCTGATTGACGTTCGGTACCCATGCAAGGCAAACGGTAGCATTTCATGCCAGTCTTTGTAGGTGACTACCATCTTCTGTACAATCTTCTTGATATTCTTGTTAGCCGCCTCTACAGCGCCATTCATCTTTGGCATGTAAGGAGAAGAATTGTGGTGTTGGATCTTGAAGTCCCGGCATAGCTCTACCATCATTTTGTTGTTCAAGTTGGAACCATTATCAGTAATGATTCGCTCGGGAACTCCATACTGACAGATGATGTCTCTCTTCAGGAATCGGGCCACCACTTGCCTGGTGACATTTGCATAAGAAGCTGCTTCAACCCACTTGGTAAAATAGTCAATGGCTACCAAGATGAATCTGTGGCCATGTGAAGCAGTCGGTTCAATCTTTCCAATCATATCAATGCCCCACATGGCAAAGGGCCAAGGTGAAGACATCACATTCAGAGGATTCGGAGGCACATGCACTTTATCTGCATAGATCTGACATTTATGGCATTTCCTGGCATAAGCACAACAATCTGCGTCCATTGTGATCCAGTAATAGCCTGTTCTTAGCAACTTTTTAGCCATAGCATGCCCTCCAGCATGGGTACCAAAGGATCCTTCGTGCACCTCGTGCATCAACAAGTCTGCTTCTGCCCTATCAACACCTTGTAATCACTTTTCTTTATGATTCTCATGAATTCATCAACCTCTTGATCAAAAAGAGTGTTCAAAGCTTCTTTGACAACTTGTTCTTCTTGTACCATGCTCTTCCCTTTTTCCTTAGCAGCAGCTTCTGCTTCAGCAACGGGTCTTGGAAGTTGCGAGGCAAAGAGACGTTCGCTTCTAGTGAAGCCTCCGCCTCCCCCCACATTGTCTATCTGAGGTGAAGAAGTTGATGATTCTAAAGTGATTTTCTGCCCCTCGCAGTATAGATCTGAGCCATAATGCCAAGGGATGGCATTATTGCTTTCGTAAGGAACTGGCCCAGGCACTGTGATAGTGACCGGACTGATAGCAGCTGCAGAAGGGACCAAAATGGTGTGTGGATCATAGTATATGGTAATCGGTGCTCTGACAGGAGTGGCACTTTGTGAGTTGTTGGCAGGAACATTTACAGGGTCATAGTATATGGTAACCGTTGAGACGCTTTCATCAATTGTTGCTGATGTTGTAGAAGACACTATTGACTGGATGGGTGTTGAAGTTGTAGCAGGAATGGTGACTGAACTTGCATCCATTGAAGTGATTGATTGAGCAGTTGTTAGAGTTGTAGTAGAATCCGTTGGAACAATGGTTGCTAACGTTGTAGGAGTATCTGGGATTGTTGATGCAAGAATTGTTGGATTGGTAGGTGCCATTGTCGTAATCTGAAGGATACCATCCTTAATAAGACCATCTATGTCGTTTCTCAGCCTTTCACACCCATTGACAGCAATATTGCAATACCCACAGCCGAGCTCACACCCAGGGAACACTTGGCATTCTAAAAGCTGAGCTTTGATTTCAACCAAAGGTGTTCGAATTTTTGAAACACTGGTGATCAAGGTGGATGGTTTGCCTTCCTCAATAGCATTAATCCTAGGCCCATTGTGACTAGGAATTGGATTCCTTGTGACATTCGGAGGAGGCGCAAAGTTGAGAGCTTTTGAGTCCACCAGGTCTTGGACTTTCATTTGTAAGGCCCTGCATTTTTCAGTATTATGCCCCGGTGCGTTTGAATGGAATGCACACCTGGAATTTGCATCATAGTTCTTTGGGAGATTGAGGGGATCTGGAGGTGCCAATGTCCTTAACTCAACCAGGTTGAGCTTCAGGAGTTGTGGCAAGAGTGCAGCATACGACATTGGGATTGGGTCAATTACCCTGTTTGCCTGTGATGGTCTTTGTTGGAAAGGACGCTGTTGTTGGTTGTTATTGCTATTGTTGTAGGTTCTCTGTTGTGGATACTGAACTTGTTGTTGGTACTGTGGTTGTTGTTGTTGAGGATATGCTGATTGTGGAGGAATCGGAGCTGGAATGGTAACAGCTGCTACTGACCGGTGAACATACTGAGGTCTGCCCCTGCTTGTATGAATGGAATTTGTCTCACCGGCCCTTCGGGGTCCCACAAAAGGCTTTCTGGGATTGCTAGATGAACTTGCACCACTGTCGGAGATTTTGCCCATCTTTAAAAGGCTTTCAATTCTTTCACCATCTATGACCACATCGGCAAAACTAGTAGAGGAAAAAGCAGCCAGTCTATCAATATATGTCCCTTGCAATGTGTTCATGAACATGTCAGCCATTTCCCTTTCTGACATGGGTGGTTGGACAACAGCAACAAGCTGTCTCCACCTTTGGGCATATTCCCTGAAGCTCTCTCTAGAAGACTGAGACATTCCCATTAGGAGGGTCCTATTGGGAGCCATGTTCAGGTTGTATTGATATTGACGGATGAAAGCCTCAGCCAAATCCTTCTAGCACCTTATGGTGGCTCTAGACAAGTGTGAATACCACTCTCTTGAAGCCCCAGTCAGACTGTCTTCAAAGTAGAACATCCACAGTTTTTCATCCATAGTATAAGCTTTAAGTCTCCCCAGGAAAGACTGCAAATGAGTGCGAGGACAGGAGGTTCCATTGTACTTTTCAAAGCATGGGGGTTTAAATTTGTGGGGAATTCTCACCCCATCCACCAGCCCCATGTCCATCACATCGAAGCCCAAAGAATTTTGAGACTCCAAAGATCTTAATTTCTCAGCAATCTCGTCCAATCTCCGGTCATATACTTCATCTCCAGCCCCCATAACAGTAAACTGCTCTTCTTGGGGATCCTCTTGCAAGATTCTCCCTCCAGCAGTATTACCTTGCACATTCCTCGGGATGTTAGCTTCTGGATCCAAATGAGGCCCAAATACTGGTGGGTCAATACGAGGCTGGCCTCGTTCGTTGTTACTAGTTCCTCCTGTTCCAAGATGAGGCTCATCAGGTGTTTGTCTTTCCACCAGCTCTTTTAACCTTTCTTGACTCTGGGCCAAGCCAGTCATCACAGCCATGAATTGAGACATCTGATTTCTCATTTCCACTCTCTCATTAGCCATCTGATTTCTGACCTCAGACAGATCCTGCTGTACTTGTTCCATTTGAATACCGGGAAGGTTGTTGCGAATCGGGTACCGGTGCGCGCGGTTGACAGGGAACACTCGGCGACAAGCAATGTTTCCTGAGATCACAACAAAGTTAGAAACAATAATAATAAAACCTACAAAACAAAACAAAAGATAGTATGCAATGCAGTATGCTTATTTGTTTTCCAAGGTATCCGGTTTGGTTCTTGGTTTTGACCTTTCCAGACCTCGAGGAAGATGCTTGATGTTGTTGAGAAAAAACCCAAATGACCACAAACTAAAATATATTACAAATGAGGAATAATACGTAGTCTGTTTTTACAACACATGCCCCCTGGGGGGTCAAAATACATCAAAAATAAAAAGTACATCAAATGGAAATGAACAACAAGCAAAGAATCAGACATCCAGTCCAAACTCATCCTCCCTGACCTCCTTCAGGAGTGCCTCAGTCACTGGACCAGCTGGGTGCTCTGTAATGGTCCTAATGAGGAGGTTCCTGGTGGCAATGGCAGTGGTCAGCTTCTTGTGCCTGTCCTGGTCCTTTGATCTTTTTAATCCTGCTCTATGCTTCAACTCTGAAATCTCCTTCTGGGCTGCCAACAAAGCTTCCTGCTGCTTTTTCTCATTGGCCTCTAGCTGTTCAATCTTGGCTTGAGTTTTCTGGTCTTCTTGTGTACGGGCCACAGTGATTCTGACACACCTAGCCTGACTCTCTTGGAGATAGAGTTCAGTCCCAGCCTTTTGAATCTTGGCTTCTTTACAGGCATTCTTCAATATTTGTTCCCCAGCTCTTGCTTTCCTGATGTAATCCTCTGTCTTCTCAATTTTGGTAAGATGTTCCACCTTGAGCTTCTCCAATCTCTCAATGTCCAGACGACCATCACTTCTTTCCCAAAGAGTCTTCTTTAAAGCTTGAGATAGGTTCTCATTCCTTTCCTTCAGCTTCTCAAATTCTTCTAGGCTGACAGTTGCTGCTGGTTGTGCTGTAGAGGGTCCAGGTATGTCTTCCAAGGTGAAAGGCATTCCAATAATCTGGGCTCTAGTATGGGACCAGGCATAGTACTGAGCTGAGGCAACATTATTACACCTTCCAATAATGGCCATCCCTTTTGTCTGGATGTTGTCCCAAGCCCAGGATGCTTGCCTGACAATAGCTGAATTAGGTTTCACTTCACAATACAGGGTCTCAGCCAAATCTTGCACTCTGGGAGGGTGAACCAGAGCATAGCCTAGTTGTCTCTTAAACAGTAAAGGATTGTAATTGATGCAACCCTTCACTCCTATCAGAGGTACATTTGGGTATTGTCCACAGCTGGTGATAATGTCTTTGCCCTTGGTGCTCTGGGTGCACCATCTAATATCATCTGAAGTCAAAGCAATGAGCCTCTTGGCCCAATTCTTCTGTTGGTGAGGATTCAGGAAGGCATCTGACTTAGGCAGGTGTCTGAGTAGCCAGGTGTAAAACAAAGGAGCACAACATCTCACCAATTTCCCCCTTTGCTTCTCATTCCTCTGATGAATGGAGTAGTAAAAGTCTCCTAGTAGTGTAGGCACTGGGTTCCTCAGAAGAAACAGATGGATGGCATTCTTGCTGACAAATTTGGGCTCATCTGCAAACAGTATAGCCCCATATATGCTGAGGGCCAACAATGCACAGACTGCCTTCCATTCCCCCATTGAGGCCTTCAGGATGGCCTGAGAAATCAAGAAATCCAAATGCAAACCAGGGATCCCAGCCTTTGTTGTCATATTTTGCTCAATCAAAGCAGGCTCCAGGTACAGTGCTTTTGCTACTTCTCCATTGCTGGGAGCTGGCATTTCTGGGTTGAAGGGGATTCCACCCCTGATAGGTACCCCAACCAATGAAGAAAATTCCTCCAGCAGAGGCCCTAGCTGGAAGTCTGGAAAAGTGAAGCATCTCAATGGAGGATCATAAAACTGCAAGCAGGTGTGGATCATGCTCCTCTGAGAAGGGTCAAGGTCCATAACCATATCCAAGATACCTCCATAATGCTCTCTAAATAATGGGATGTGGTCAGGTGTGATAAGTGAATGGGCCTGCCGGATACCAGTCAACACAGGCTCAAAGAAATGGTAGGATATGTTGCTCTTCTTGGGAGTAGTCATGAATGCTGCTGAAGAAACTGAAGATTGGTACTGATGAAGATCCCAGACTGATGCTGGAAATGAGCCACTGACAGGTTGATGCTGGCGATGATGAAGATAGCTGAAGCAGATAACTGATGAAGCAAAGGTCTATGCAGAAGAAGGGGTCAAAACCAAACCAGATATGATGTGGATACCCTGAAAAACAAATAAACAAATGTTAAATGATGCAATGATGATATATGCAAATGATATGCAAGGGTTTGTGATCAAGTTGGATCTGATTATCTGTCTTGATATAAGGCCCATGTATGTTCAACAAAAAGGTCCATATGGAGGCTCAGAAATCCAGTAACCAAGGTGGGGGACTCAAATAAAGAGTCACATGTCCTGGGTTAATCACAAGAACTGTCCAAAGTGGAGTACTCTTGAACAAAACAAAAACAGGGTATGATGTGGCCCAGGGTACCTGCAAAACTATAAACAGCCCAACCCCCTCACAGGTAGTGTTCTAGAACAAGGATCCTCAGACTTGGATCAGTTATGAGAAGTGTAAACAATTATAACCCAGAGGTACAATGTTTACAATAACCATAAAAGGTCCTCCTCTAATTCACCTCAGCTTCTGAAGGTCATAATAAAGGTCATCCAGACTTAGCAGGCTTCCCAGATAGCCCTAGCACTACAGGAAATCTGTAGCACAGAGTTCTCAAGAAGAAACCCACATCTGAACCGTGTTTCATATTCCCGCACCAGACCGAAATGGAATGGGAAAGAAGATGAACCACTCTAGCCTAGGTGTCACTCAGGTCCCAGGTATAGGACCTCAAACTCTCAATGGAACCCCACCCACCAAAACAGAAGCCAGATCCAGCAATGATAATGACAGTATGGAATATGAAAGACTGTAAAGAAAGCAATAAATAAAGTTGTACATAAAGCAGTAAATAAAGCAAATAAGTAAACACAATTAGCACATAACACCCCAGTAAACACAAATCAAACAAACGCTAGGAGGAACCCACTAAAAGAACCAGAAGCCCTGGTTATAGTATAAGGGTCCCCAACAGAGTCGCCAAGTTGTCGCTCCCATCAAATGACACCTGGTCAGAAGGGGTACAGACGCGAACGGTCGGTGAAAGGGAAGGAATGAAAAGAGTCACCAGCTAGGCCTTTTTATCCCGGAGGAAAGGTAATGCTGCATAAACCTAAGAAAAGATGGACAAGACGGTTGCGAACCAGAGAAACTGAGAAAGGGGGTTGGTTACAACCTGGGAAGGTATTAGCACCCAGATTATCCTCCGTACTCGACGGGATCCACGCTTGAAAGATTTGTGTTTTAAAGGGGTAGTGTCAGTGCTATTTGTGTACAAAAAGCTGGAAAAGAATGCAAGTGTCAGTGTAAAAGAAATGTGAAATGAAGTATGAGAGTGTCAGTGTAAGGACAGAGTGAGAAGCTCAAGACTATGAGGCTCAAAGAATAATGCTGGAAGGAGGGGGAATGGACAGAGACTTTTGTTAGATAACTGTTAAGTTATGCCTACGTATCCTCTCGTGCAATGAGGAAGTCAGAACACCGTAGTTCGACTCAAAGAGACTGAAAGATAAATTGACTTGTGAACTGCTTACTTGTCTATGCTCAAGTGTATGACCTGTCTGGCTCAGGTGCAAACTGTCTTGCATTAGACGGAAGAAGCGAGTTCCCGTTTGTGAGTGAAGATGATGAGAAAAGAATCCCGAAGGAGACGATTATTGTTTGTTTTTGGTGTTTTCAGTCTTTTATTGCTTTTGGAGTTTGTCATAAGTTAATGAGCTTAAGCCTAAACCAATGGGTTAGTAAACTCATCACATCCTCCCTCTGACTAGGGGTAATGAGAATACCTTAAGTGTGAAGTAAACACCTCACACTTAATCACCATGATGTAGGATTAAGATCATTAACCTACTTGCAATTATTTAGATGCTTTTGGAGTTTTGTTTGGTGTTAAGTAATGAGTTTAAGCCATAATTAAGGATTTAATGGACTCATTACACCATCCTAATAGAAGGATAATAGATGAGAACATTTAAGCTGAGAAAGGCTCCTCAACTTAATCCATGATTAGGGATTAATCTCATGACAAAACAAAGCCTTTATTAAAGTGGATTTTAGTTAATGGTGAGATTAAGAAGTGGATTTTATGGTTTGTAAGACAACTTGAGAGGGACTTGTCCATTAACACTAGGGTTAGTCCTTCTTAACCAATTAAGGAAGAATTAGAACCCTAATGCAAGGCCCAAGTTACAAGCTTGATGTCTTAGTGATTATTAGATGGATTGATGAAAGGAATTAAACACATTAAGGATTTAACACTTAGGATTAAAGTTATACACTCCATCCTAATAGAAGGATACAGGCATAACCCTAATCACAAAGCCTTAAGACCTTTAAGGTTTAATCCTTGATTATGAGATGAGAAGAGAAGACACAAAGATAACACAAAGGTAAAACTAATGTGGGGACTAATCAAACCCTAATTGTAATCATGCTTGGTTGTTCCTAGGGTTTATGAGGCTTGCAAAAGATCTTCAGGAAAAAAGCCACCAAGGAAGAAGCAGATGAAAGGAGAAGGAAGCAGAAGAAGCAAGTCAACTTACTTCACTTAAGAAGATAAGTTGCTTGAAGAAAGAAAGTGAGAAGAAGACATGAATGAACAAGATCACTTTAATATACAAGTAAAATGCAGCAATGAATGCATAAGAGAGATGAGAAGAGATTATGAGAAGTGAAGGCAAATTCACTTCTCAATGACTTACCACCTGAAAAGTTAGTAACAAGAGGTGAAATGAAATGAAAATGAGATGAATGCAATGATGCAAACCAAAGTCAGAAGCATAAACATGATGTTAATGATGCTAAGAGGTAAAGCAAACACAAGTCAAGAGATGAGGATGATCATACAAGCAATGGGGATGTAAATGAGACATGAAAGGAATCATGAAAGATCATGAATGCACATGACATCAAATGAAAGCAAAAGCATGGAAAATGGATGATGAAATGATCAAACATGATTCTAATGTATCCTAAGATGTCTTAGAAGTCATGTAAATGTACAAAATGTTATGGCAAGTTCATGTATGCAAGCATATGGAAGATGGATGCAAATGAAGGTAAAAATTAGGGTTTATGCACAAGTCACAAAGCAAAATCCAAAATCAGAAGCAAATGACAAGATAAAAAATTGAAAATGGGATAAAAGTAACCCTAACCCTATATAAGTTCACTTCCCAAAGGAGGGGACCTAACTCTTAACCTAATGGGGGTTATGATTTTCTCAAGTTGGTTAGGGTTTAAAGACACTTCAAAGGGAAAAATGCACATCAAATTGAAAATGAAAGATAAATTCAAACCAATTTTACCCTAGAAACTACATGATATGAAGAATGCAATTCAAAAAGAACCAACATCAAACTCCTAATGGTTAGGCAGAAAATAATTTTTCAAGCTAGGGCAAAAATATTGACATTTTAAGAACCTTAATTCCAAAGAAAAATGTCAAAATAGGTCAAAAACCAAAAAGAAATTTATTTGAAGAGTTTGATAATGTTTCTAAATGTATCAAAATGCAATGTGATTTTTTTTGTGATTTTTAGAAACTTAAATGCTATTTTAATTAATTAATTCTCATTAACTAATTAAAATAAACATTTAAATATTTTTAAAATACGAAAATTATGCAAAAAATAAAACAAAAATTATTTTCAGAAAGAGAAAAATATTTTAAGGTGTGATGCAAAAAATGAGATTTTTTAGAAATGATTTGCTATTTTAAATAAAATGTGCAAAACAAATGAATAAAAAAGAAAATAAAATTGAATTAAAGGAGAAGTATGCTGATCTGAGGGTCAGGATTCAAACCTAGGGGGCGGGAGTTGACTACGCGCGTGATCTAGTGGCTGTAATTCAAACTGAGTAAATCTTATTTAAATAATTAATTAATCCTGATTAACTTAATTAATTAGAAATTAGGGTTAAGTGGGACAATCTGGGCCACACACGCGCGCGGGTAAATTAAATCCAAAGGTCAGTATTCAACCGGAACCCTAAACCTAATTAAGACACTTAATTACTCTCAGGTGGCCGGAAATGACCTCCGGTCATCTTCTCCGGCCACCTCTCCCCTGAGATTTTCCTAAAATACTCCCTAGGTCAAATCCAACCCCCCAAATCTCCAGAAATGATCCCCAAACCCCATAGGACAAGAATCCAGCATCATATTTCATTTATTTTTCATCAACAACAAGATTCGAATGAAAACCTAAAACTGAACAAAATTTCAGAACATACATACACACTCAAAACTTAACCATTTTTCACCATTCAAGGCTCATTGTAATCAGGAAAATAAACTCTACCATCTCATAACTAAAGAAAGGATTTCTGGAAAAAAGTTTCAAGAAGATACCTGAGATGGAGCTTTGCTAATGGGACTGCCTGAGCCTTCTGCTTGATGCAAACAACCTCCTCTAACCTCCCTTGAGCTTCCTTGATGCTTTGCTGAAGTGTTTGTGTCCTCTCTTTGAAGTTCAGTGAAGCTCAGTTCAAAAGGGGAAAAAATCGTATTTGGTGTGTGGTGGCTTTTAGGGCAAAGTAAAGGGTGGTTTGTGATCAGTGATGGATTTGAAGATGAATGGTGGAAGAATTTTTAAGCTTTGATGTTTTTGTTGAGAGTTTCGAATGGAAATGCATAAGAGGGATTTTTTGTGAACTATGGTGATGCTGATGATTCTGGATGTGTTCTTATGTCAAATGGCTTGTGTTTGGTCCATGTATCAAGATGTGATAGGCCTGTGGAGTTGGTGTGGGCTATGCTGATTGGTATGGCTTGTTTTGCAAAAAGTCAAGGTTATGTGTCCTTTGAGGTATGGGGTGTTTCAGGCCAAGGACAAGGGCATGTCTTGTATAGCTTGATTCAAGGATGACCATAGAAATGAGTTTGAGGCAAATCAGCAAGTTTGTGGGAAGTTGTGGGAGGTTTTGCAATTTTGGCAAAGTTTGGCCCTTTCTTGATTTCTTCATGTACAAGTCATGGAAATGTGAAATTCTTTGGGCAATTCTGAGTTTTAGGCATTGGGCTATGATGTTATGATGTGTAGAAGTCCATTTGAAGTCATAAAAATGCTTGGCATGAGAATTTGCAAGTTTCCCTCTTTGGTGTAAAAGTGAAATTTATGTGATTTTTCCCAACTTTGACAAGCCATAACTTGAGTTCTATGATGAATTAGATCAAGTTCTTGTACGTTTTGAAAAGGGAATGATCCAATCTACAACTTTCATGACCAAAGATTTTTCATTTGAAGCATTTTTGAATCAAAAAGAGGAGGTTGAAAAACTTTCCCAAAATGGCAAGTTTAAATTACAAGTCACCTTCCCAAAATGGCAACTTTGCAAATGGCTTGAAATTATTCAATTTTGTGAACTTCTAACATCTTCTAAGATCAAATAAAGATCATACACATTCAAAATGATGGAGAAGACCCTTTGGTTGGATGATTGGGGGCCTCTGATGCCCTGATTTTGCACTGACTTGCTCAAGAAGTCATCTCTTGATCAGATGTCTTCTCCATTGAATTTCTTCATGAAAATTGGTATGCATGATCCTTATAACATATAGAAACCAATAGAAAAAAGAATGACCAAAAAATTTGGAGTTATGGCCTCTGAAACCAAAACCCTAATTTTAGGTCATTTGTGTAGTTGAGCTTGGCTCTGCTTCCATGCCTTTCCTCAGTTCTTGTTATTCCTTGACTTCCTTGATCTTGGGAGGATATAATATGGTGCTTTAACATACATGGACCCTCTTGAGATGATTGATGACCTTTGGAGTGGCTCAAATGGCTCAGGGATGGCTCAGATCACAAACCCTAGATGCAGATGACTTTGAATCAATGCAGTGAAGCAAAAATGCAATATGAGATGGTATGATTGAACTTATGCTAATTAAAAGAACCACAAGACATGTTGAAATGAGTGAGGGCAAATTTGGGGTGTTTACAGCAAGTTCATGTATGCAAGCATATGAAAGATGAATGCAAATGGAGACAAAAAATTAGGGTTTATACATAACATGCAATACAAAATTCAAAACCAGAAGCAAGACATGAGATAAAAAATTGAAAATAGGATCAAAGGAACCCTAAACCTATACAAGTTCACTGCCCAAAGGAGGAGACCTAAGTCTTAACCTAATGGAAGTTATGATTTTCTCAAGTTTGCTAGGGTTTTAAGGTACCTCTCAATGATAAATGCAAAACAAATTGAAAATGAAGAATAAATTCAAACCAAATTTATCCTAAAAACTACATGACATGAGGAATGCAATGCAAAAAGAACCATCTTCAAACTCTTCATGGTTAGGCAGAAAGGATTTTTCCAAGTTAGGGTAAAAATATTGACTTTCAAGAACCCTAAATCCAAAGAAAAATGTCAAAATAGGTCAAGGACCAAAAAGAAATTTGTGTGAAGGGTTTGATAATGTCTCTAAATGTATCAAGATGCAATATGATTTTTTTGTGATTTTTAGAAACTTAAATGGTATTTTAATTAATTAATTCTCATTAATTAATTAAAATAAACATTTAAATATTTGAAAATTACGAAATTTATGCAAAAAATAAAATAAAAATTATTTTCAGAATGAGAAAAATATTTGAAAGGGAAATGCAAAAGATATAATTTTTTGAAAGTGTTTTGCTATTTTTAATAAAATGTACAAAGAAATGCAATTAAAATGTGAATTAATGGAAATATGCTGATCCAGTGGCCCAAATTCAAATGGAAAGGGGAGGGAATTGACTTCGCGCGCTATCCAAGGGCCAGAATTCAAACTACGCTAATTACACAATTAAGCCCTAATTTGAACCCTAATCACTTTCAGGTGAACGGAACAGTGTTCCGGTCATCTTCTCCGGCTATCCCCTCATGCTATCTCACTCTATACGCAACCCCAAGCCCTAAAAATCTCCAGAAATGATCCCCATCCCATTCTAAACAAGAATCAACCATCAAACAGAATTTATTTCACATGATCAGAGAGATTCGAAGCAAAACGGAAAATTTCTCAGAAATTTCAGAAGCTTCATACATACTTAATATGCTATCATTTTCAAAACCAAAAGGTGCAGTGTGATCAGTGAAGCATGGAGAACAATCTAAGAACTTAAAAAGTCATTTCTGTAAAATTTGTTCTTGATGATACCTGAACTGAAGCTTTCGAAAATGGCACTGGCTGGCTGCTTTTTTGTTTCAAATCAGCTCCAATGATCCTCCTGAAGAGTTTGTGATGCTTGGTTGGAGTTTAAATGGTCTCTAAATGAAGTTGGCAGAAATTCAGTTCAAGCAAAGTCAAAATCGTGTTTTTGATTCAGGGTGTTTTAGGGAAAAATGAAGGGTGGGAAATGATCAGCAATGGATATGGAGTTGAATGATGGAATTTGTTTTGAGGTTTGATGGCTGAGTTGTGAATTTCGAAGGCTTTTTCATAAGAGGGAGTTTTTGTGATTACTGAGTTCTTGGAGGTTTCAGCTTGTGTTATGTTATGGAATGGTTTGCTTTTGGTACACATATCATGCTGGGATAGGTCAGAGGGTGGGTGGTGGCCTATGTTGATTGGTATGGGCAAGTTGCAAAAATGTCAACATGACTTGTACTTGAGGTATGAGCAAGAACACAGCTGGCCCTTGGGCATGTCCATGCGCAGCTAACTTCATGGAGGTCCACAAATCCATTCTTGAGGCAATTCAGCAAGAGAGAAGAAAGTTATGGGGTGTTTTGCAATTATGTGATGTTTTGGCCCCTTTTGGAAATCTTAATGATCAAGGCATGAAACTTGGAATTTCTTTGGGCAATTCTGAATTTTAGGTCATGTACTATGTTTGTGTAATGGTTAGAAGTGTGTTTGAAGTCACAAAATACTTTGGCAAGTGGTTTTGCAAGTTTCCCTCTTTGGCACATAAGTGAAATTTAAGTGATTTTCCCAACTTTGCAAGGCCATAACTTGAGTTATATGATGAATTAGGTCAAGTTCTTATACTTTTTGAAAAAGGAATGATCCAATCTACAACTTTCATGACCAAGAATTTTTCATTTGAAGCATTTTTGAATCAAAAGGAGGCTGAAAAACCTTCCCAAAATGGCAAGCTTGCATTACAAGTCACTTTCCCAAAATGGAAACTTTGCAAATGGCTTGAAATTCTTCAATTTTGTGAACTTATAAACTCTTCTAAGATCAAATAAAGATCATATACACTCAAAATTATGGAGAATACCCTTTGGTTGGATGATTGGGGGCCTCAGATGCCCTGATTTTGCACTGACTTGCTCAAGAAGTCATCTATTAATCAGATGCCTTCCCCATTGAATTTCTTCATGAAAATTGGTATGCATGATCCTTGTAGCATATAATGACCCATAGAAACAAGAATGAACAAAAAATTTGGAGTTATGGCCTCTGAAACCAAAACCCTAATTTTAGGTCATTTATGTAGTTAAGCTTGGCTCTGCTTCCATACCTTCCTCAGTTCTTGTGATTTTCTGACTTTCTTGATCTTGGGAGGATATAATATGATGCTTGAACATACACGGACCCTCTTGAGATGATTGAAGACCTTTGGAGTGGCTCAGATAGCTCAGGGATTGCTCAAATCACAAACCCTAGATGCAGATGACTTAGAACCAATGCAGTGAAGCAAAAATGTAATATGAGATGATATGATTGAACTTATGCAATATGAAAAGAATCACAAGCCATGGTTAAATGAATGAGGGAAAATTTGGGGTGTTTACAATACCCTGCCAGGTGATCGTCCTTCACCTTTTGATGATGGTCCTTCATCATCCCCAACGGAGTCTCCATTATTGGAACCCTTCCCTATCCGACATTCGTCCTATGTCGTGATATTTTTAGCAGCCGTACCCTGCTAGGTGATCGTCTTTCACCTCTTGATGATCGTCCTTCATCATGCTTATCCGATGGCCTTCCCCATCGTCGACCTATTCTATCCGACATTCGTCTTATGTTGTGATACTTTCGGCAGCCGTACCTTGCCAGGTGATCGTATTTCACCTTAGATGACCGTTCCTCATCTTATCCCCAACAGAGCAGTCGTCCCTTGCTAGGTGATCGTCCTTCACCTTTGATGACCATCCCTCATCATTTATTTCTTCAAACCCGATGGTCGTCCCCATCATTTACCTTTAATCCCCAGAGAGCCTTGTTACTTTACCTGATGGTCGTCCCCATCATAATCTCCTCATTTCCCTAGCATATTGGTCGTCCCCTTCATTGCTTCATCCCCAGTAGTCGTCCTTTACTCGATGGTCGTCCTCCATCGCCCGCAATTTTTTAATCATATTTTCTTTTACAATCTATATCCCTTTTCTTTTTCACCCAGTGAGTGCAAATTTCGAACTGTCTTTGGTATTCAACCACAAGTTATCTTGTTTGCCTGTTAAGTCGTCGCTTACATCCTACACAGCTAACTCGTGTTTAAATAGGGGCAGCTGTAAACACCCCAAATTTTCCCTCACTCATTTCACCATGGCTTGTGATTCTTTTCATTTGCATAAGTTCAATCATATCATCTCATATTGCATTTTTGCTTCACTGCATTGGTTCTAAGTCATCTGCATCTAGGGTTTGTGATCTGAGCCATCCCTGGGCTATCTGAGCCACTCCCAAGGTCTTCAATCATCTCAAGAGGGTCCATGTATGTTCAAGCACCATATTACATCCTCCCAAGATCAAGAAAGTCAAAGAATCACAAGAACTGAGAAAGGCATTGAAGCAGAGCCAAGCTTAACTGCACAGATGACCTAAAATTAGGATTTTGGTTTCAGAGGCCATAACTCCAAATTTTTTGGTCATTCTTATTTCTATTGGTCTCTATATGATATTAGGATCATGAATACCAATTTTCATGAAGAAATTCAATGGGGAAGGCATCTGATCAATAGATGACTTCTTGAGCAAGTCAGTGCAAAATCAGGGCATCTGAGGCCCCCAATGACACTCCAAAGGGTCTTCTCCATCATTTTGGATGTATATGATCTTTATTTGATCTTAGAAGAAGTTATAAGCTCACAAAATTGAGGAATTTCAAGCCATTTGCAAAGTTGCCATTTTGGGAAAGTGACTTGTAATACAAACTTGCCATTTTGGGAAAGTTTTTCAACCTCCTCTTTTTGATTCAAAAATGCTTCAAATGAAAAATTCTTGGTCATGAAAGTTGTAGATTGGATCATTCCCTTTTCAAAAAGTACAAGAAATTGACCTAATTCATTTTTGAACTGAAGTTATGGCTTGTCAAAGTTGGGAAAATCACATAAATTTCACTTTTACACCAAAGAGGGAAGTTTGCAAATTCTCATGCCAAGCATTTTTGTGACCTCAAACACACTTCTACATGTCTTAACATCATAATTCATTTCCTAAGGATCATAATTGGCCCAAGAATCACAACTTTTCATGCCTTACACATCAAGAAATCACAAAGGGGGCAAAACCTTCACATAATTGCAAATCACCCACAAACTTCATTCAACTTGCTGAATTGCCTCAAAACCAATTCCCTAGCATTCCTTGATCTTTGCTGCGCACAACCATACCCAAATCCCAGCCTTCCACTTGCCCATACCTCAAGTACACCAACTCTTGACTTTATACATTTTGCCCCATACCAATCAGCATAGCCCACAACAACTACCCTGGCCTATCCCAGCATGTTATGTGGCCAAGAAGCAAGCCATTTCACATAAGTTTGGAACCTGAATCCTCCCATAACTCAACATACACAAAATCCCTCTAACTTGAAAAAGCTTTCGAAACTCATAGTTCAGCCAACAAATCTTCAAACTTTTTCCATCATTCAACTACACATTCATCACTGATCATTTCCCACCCTTTATTTTGCCTTGAAACACCTCAAATCAAAAACACGATTTTCACATTTCTTGAACTGAGTTTCAGCCAACTTCACATAGAGGCCATTTAAACTCCAACCAAGCAATGCAAACTCTTCAGGGGAGTCATTGGAGGTGATTTTAGGCAAAGAACTGGTCAGAAAGCTCCAGGGTTGAAAGCTTCGCTTCAGGTAGCCATGGAATTTATTTTTCCAGAACTTCTTTTTTATGTTATAGAATGATTCTATGTGTTCCCCTGGTTGCCATGATATGTTTTGTTTCGAAAATGGTTGAGTTTTAAGCATTTCACAAGCTTCTGAAATTTCTGTTTGATTTTCCATTTTGCTTCGATTCAAGCTGTTCATGTGAAATAAATGAAATTTGTTGGTTGATTCTTGTTTAGAGTGAGGTGAGGATCATTTCTGGAGAGTTTGATGCGTTTATTTTACGTTTTGAGTGAGATATCATGTTTGGCTAGCCGGAGAAGATGACTGGAGCTAGCTCCGGTCACCTGAAAGTAATTAGAACCCTAATTAGGGTTTAGTGGCCAGGTTTAAATGTCAGCCCTTGGATTTAGGTTCCCGCGCGCATGAAAGGCTCAGATCATTTCACTTAAGTTTAAATATTAATTAATTAGGTTAATTAGTTAATTAAGCCAGATTAAATCTCACCCACTCATCTACGCGCGCAGTCAAACCAGGTTCAAACCATAGCCATTGGATCAGTTGACTTCACTTATTTTCATTTTTTATTTCATTTAAATGCATTTTTCTTTACCATTTTATTTTAAATACTTAGAAAAATCCTAAAAATATTTCCTTCTGCATTTTCATTCTAAATATTTTTCTCATTCTGAAAATAATTTTTATTTTATTTTTTGCATAAAGTTTGTATTTTTAAAATATTTAAATGTTTATTTTAATTAATTAATAGGAAATTAATTAATTAAAATACCATTTAAGTTTCTAAAAATCACCAAAAAAATCACATTGCATCTTGACACATTTAGAGACATTATCAAACTATACATACAAATTTATTTTTGGTTCTCGATCCATTTTGACATTTTCCTTTGGAATTAGGGTTCTTAAAAAATCAATATTTTGCCCCAAACTTAGAAAAATTGTTTCTGCCTAACCATGAAGAGTTTGATAATGGTTCTCTTTGCATTGCATTCCACATATCATGTAGTTTCTAGGGTAAAATTGGCATGAATTTATCTTCCATTTTTGTTTCGTTTTGCATTTTTCTTTGTGAGGTACCTTAAAACCCTAGCAAACTTAGAAAAATCATAACTTCTTTAGGGTTAAGAGTTAGGTATCCTCCTTTGAGGTGTGATATCATGTGGGTTTAGGGTACTTTTGATCCCATTTTCAATTTTTATCTCATGCTTTACTTCTGATTTTGGATTTTTGCATTGCATATTGTATGTAAACCCTAATCTTGCCTTCATTTGCATTTATTCTTCACATGCTTGCATACATAAACTTGCCATGACATTTTGTGCATTCACATGACATATAAGACATCTTAGGACATATTGAAATCATGTTTGATCATTTCATCATCCATTTTCCATGTTATGTATCCATTGCATTTCATAAACATTCATGAACTTTCATGCCTCCTTTCATGTTTCATTTGCATCTTCATTGCTTGTATGATCATCCACATCTCATGATATCCATTTGCATCATCTTTTAGCATCATTTACATCTTGATTGTGCTTCTGAATTTGGTTTTCATATTTGCATTTCATCTCATTTCATTTCATCTCTTTTCTTGTTGCTAACTTTTCAGGAGGTAAGTGTTTGAGAAGTGAATTTGCCTTCACTTCTCAAAATCTCTTCTCATTTATTTTATGCATTCATTGCTGCATTTTGCTTTTGTCCTAGAGTGAGCTTGCTCATTCATGCTCTTTCTCCTTCTTCTTTCTTCAAGCAACTTGTCTTCTTAAGTGAAGCAAGTTGTCTTGCTTCTTGCTGCTTCTTTTCCTTTCACCTGCTTCTTCCTTGGTGGCTCTCTTGAGATCTCTTGCAAGCCTCATTAACCCTAGGAACACCCAAGCATGATCACAATTAGGGTTTGATTATTCCCCCCATTAGTCTTGCCTTTGTGTCATCTTTGAGTCTTCTTTTCTCATCTCTTAATCAAGGACTAAACCTTAAAGGTTTTAAGGCTTTGTGATTAAGGTTATGCATGTATCCTTCTATTAGGACGGAGTGTATAACTTTAATCCTAAGTGTTAAACCCTTAATGTGTTTAAACCCTTTAATCAATCCATTTAATAATCACTAAGACATCAAGCTTGTAACTTGGGCCTTGCATTAGGGTTCTAATTCTTCCTTAAATTGGTTAAGAAGGACTAACCCTAGTGTTAATGGACAAGTCCCCCACAAGTTGTCTTACAAACCATAAAATCCATTTCTTAATATTACCATTAACTAAAATCCACTTAATAAAGGCTTTGTCTTGTCATGAGGTTAATCCCAAATCATGGATTAAGTTGAGGAGCCTTCCTCAGCTTAAATGTTCTCATCTATTATCCTTCTATTAGGATGGTGTAATGAGTTCATTAAATCCTTGATTATGGCTTAAACTCATTACTTAACACTAAATAAAAATACCAAAAACATCTAAATAAAGGCAAGTAGGTTAATGATCTTAATCCTACACCATGGTGATTAAGTATGAGGTTCTCACTTCATACTTAAGGTATTCTCATTACCCCTAGTCAGAGGGAGGATGTGATGAGTTTACTAACCCTTGGTTTAGGCTTAAGCTCATTTTCTTATGACAAATTTCAAAAAGCAATAACAAGACCGAAAACCCAAAATCAAACAATAATCGTCTCCTCCAGGATTCTTTTCTCACCTCATTCACTCACAAACGAGAACTCGCTTATTCCATCTAATGCAAGACAGTTTGCACCTGAGCCAGACAGGTCATACACTTGAGCATAGACAAGTAAGCAGTTCACTAGTCAATTTATCTTTCAGTCTCTTTGAGTCGAACTACAGTGTTTTGACTTCCTCATTGCACGAGAGGATACGTAGGCATAACTTAACAGTTATCGAACAAAGGTCTCTGTTTATCCCCCATCTTCCAGCATTATTCTTTAAGCCTCATAGTCTTGAGCTTCACACTCTTTTCTTACACTGACATTTCTCTTTCATCTCACTTCACATTTCTTTTACACTGACACTTGTATTCTTTTTCCAGCTTTTACACACAAAATAGCACAGACACTACCCCTTTAAACACAAATCTTTTAAGTGTGGATCCCGTCGAGTACGGCAGACAATCAGGGTGCTAATAACTTCCCAGGTTGTAACCAACCCCCTTTCTCAGTCTCTCTGGTTCGCGACTGTCTTATCCATCTTTTTCCAGGTTTATGCAGCATTACCTTTCCTTCGGGATAAAAATGCCTAGCTGGCGACTCTTTTCATTTCTTTCTCTTTCGCCGACCGTTCGCGTCTGTACCCCTTCTGACCCGTGTGTCATCAGGTGGGAGCGACACATTGCATATGACGTGTTTGTTTGTTTTGCAGGTAGTGCTTCAGTTTCTAATGTCTTTTGTCTTACAGGCACTATAGCTCCCAGAAAAGTTCGGGAACAGCCAATCGCACACAGATATCCAACAAAGGTCAACAGAGAGAGGATCATGGATCAGATGCAAGCTGACTTAGATGATTTGAGACTGAGGATGGACAACTTTATGACCTTGATGGCAGGCATGGGTCAGAATCAAGAGCGTCTGCGGGAGTTGATTGAAAATGGTCAGGCCAGGAACAACACCACTGCTGATAATCGTAACGGTGCGGGCGCACGTCAAGTTGAAATCCCTGTAACACAGCCAGGGGTTACTATAATCAATGATGGCCTGAATAATGTGAAAATGGACGGACAGGACGAACAGTTCACTCTGCTGGACAAAGCTGAGGGTCAGGGGGCTGAGATGAATAGGAAGTTTGAGGAGATGGCAGAACAAATCAAGGCTATTCAATCCCAGAATTCTTTGGGATTTGACATTACTGACTTGGGCTTGGTTCCCGGGGTTAGAATCCCTTACAAGTTCAAGGTCCCAACTTTTGAGAAATACAATGGCACTGCATGCCCAAAGACTCATCTTCAGTCCTTTGTAGGGAGGATTGCTGCTCACACTGATGATGAAAAGCTATGGATGTATTATTTCCAGGACAACCTGGTTGGGGCCTCTCTGGAATGGTATATGAAGCTTAGCAGAGTCAATATTAAAAGCTGGAAGGACCTGGCAGAGGCTTTTGTGAGACAATACCAGTATAATTTGGACATGGCTCCAAATCACACTCAATTGCAACACATGTCTCAAACTGCTAAGGAGGGTTTCAAAGAATATGCTCAAAGGTGGCGTCAGCTTGCTTCCAGAGTGCAACCACCGCTGCTGGAGAATGAAATGGCTGACGTGTTTATGGGGACTTTGCAAGGTGTGTTTATTGAAAGATTGGCGTCTTGTTCTGCCACCAAGTTCAACGATATAGTGATTGCTGGAGAGAGGGTAAAGACCTTGTTGAAGATGGGAAAGATCCAAGATACAAGTGCGAGCAGTTCTAATGGAGTAAGAAAGGCTTTCAGTGGACCTCCAAGAAGAAGGGAGGGTAAGACAAATGTTGTGTTTGGCCGAGGACGGGGCCGAGGTTATAGAAGACCATATAAGCATGTGGCAGCTGTCACAATTCCTTCTAGTCCTGTGCAGCAGGCACCACCTCAACAACAATAACAACAACAACAGCCACAACGTAACAACTATCAGTAGAGGCCTTATCAGCCAAGGCAGACTCGCCTGGCTAATAGGGTGCTTGAGGCAATCCCTATGACTTATGATGCTTTGCTACCAAGGTTGCTGGACCTGAATCTGATTCAATTGAGAACTTTGGCACCACCACCACCTGGAGAGCTTCCAGTGGGGTACGATGTCAATGCACGATGCGCTTTCCATTCAGGGGCACCCGGGCACTCAACTGAGAAATGCAGGGCGCTACAGCACAAGGTTCAAGACCTGATAGACTCTAAGGCGATTAACTTTGCACCACCGCCAAATGTTACTTCAAATCCTATTCCGAATCATGGAGGGGCTAGAATCCATGCTGTTGATAGTGGTGAGAAGTTAAGTCTGATGCTGAGTATAGAAGAAGTGAAGACCCCGTTGTTGGTAGTGAAAGAGAGGTTGCTGAAAGGTCAAGTGTTTCCAGGTTGTAATTATGATTGCGAGAAATGTTTGAATTCAGAGAATGGGTGTGAAGACCTGAAGAGAGGATTGCAGAGTTTGATTGATGAAGGATCTTTGCATTTTAACAAGGTTGGTAATGAAGCTGATGATGTGTCAACAATAACCATTTTCTATGATGAAGCTGAGATGCCTGCCAGAAGAGAGCCCGTGACCATTTATGCTCCTGAGGTTAGTCCTGTGACTATCACCGTGCCTGGGCCTGTTCCTTATACAGACGATAAAGCCATTCCATGGCATTATGGCTCAGATGTGTACGTGGCTGGACAGAAGATTGAGAGCAAGTCTGTTGCTATTGACCCGACTGTAGTGAACGTCGGAGGAGTTGGAGGTTTTACGATAAGTGGTCGTCTATTTGCTCCCCCAGTTCTGAGAGTGGATCCTGAGGCTGAGGCTTTGGCAAAGGCTAAGGGAAAGCAAGTTGTGACTGATGAATCAACAACTCCTATTGCTGGGTAGGGTACCTTTGAGAAAGAGGTCGAGGAATTTATGCGGATCATTAAAAAGAGTGATTATAAGGTGGTCGAGCAGTTGAACCAGACACCTTCCAAGATATCCATTCTATCTTTGCTGATGTGTTCTCCTGCACACAGAGAGGCCTTGTTGAAAGTGCTGCATATGGCCTATGTTCCTCAAGAAATCACTGTCAACCAACTTGAAGCTGTCGTGGGCAGTGTGAATGCAAGCCATGGGCTGGGCTTTACAGACAAAGACCTCACGTCAGAGGCCGAAACCATAACAAAGCACTACATATTACTATAGAGTGCAAGGGTGTTGTGTTGTCGCATGTTCTTGTTGACACGAGCTCTTCTCTTAATGTGCTTCCGAAGAAGGCATTAATGAAGCTCAATGTTGATGGTATAGTCCTGAGACCCAGTGATTTGATTGTCAAAGCGTTTGATGGGTCTAGAAGGTCAGTATTTGGAGAAGTTGAGTTACCCGTGAAAATAGGTTCTCAAGTATTCAAAAGTGTCTTCTACGTCATGGACATTCAGCATGCGTACAGCTGCTTGTTGGGACGCCCATGGATTCATGCTTCCGGAGTTGTAACCTCCACTTTGCATCAGAAGCTCAAATATGTGGTTGATGGCCAGGTAATCATAGTATGCGGAGAGGAAGACATCTTTGTAAGCCACTTGTCAACATTCAAATATGTAGAGATGGACGGGGAGATCCATGAGACTCTATGTCAAGCCTTCGAAGCAGTTAACGTCAGCATCTTGACTCCTGTAGAGAAGAGCAGTGAGAAAGAAGGTACCTCCATTCATTCCTACAAGTAGGAAAAGGAGGTAGTTCAGTCAGGAAGTGCCCAAGGCTGGGGAAAATTGCTGGATTTGGAAAAGAAAGACGACAAGTTTGGTTTGGGTTATCATCCTGGTGAATCTACTCTAACTGGTAAAGCCATTACCTTTACAAGCGCTGAGATGCTCGACCGCAACCAGATCTGTGTGACAAGCCAAGATGGAGACAATGATGGTGACTGGGACAACTAGATTCACCCGTGTGCTCCCGGAGAAGAGCTGAAGAACTGGTTTGCTGAAGACATTGTCCAAGTTACCTGGCACTCAGAGTAATTCATTTGTTTCTTTCTTATCATACTGCATTGTCAAATCCAGCATTCTGCCTAAGATGCTAGGATCCATTGTATTGGGCCACCATGTTTTGTATGTATCTTATTTTACCACGAAATAAAAGGACATTTTCAGACAAATTGTGTTCTCTTTCTTTGTTTTTAAACTTTTCACAAAAAATATAAAAATGGCAATGTGTTTTTCCTTTTTGTTTTTGTGTTTGCGTCTCTTTTTTTTCAAAATAAGTAGATTCTGAAATAAGCACATCATCTGTGCAATGTTGATCATCCGGATTCCATTGATAACATTCCTGCTATGACCACGCGTGACTTTGACAATCCTGTCTACCAAGCTGATGAAGGGGTTGAGGAAGACTGTGAACTCCCTGAGGAATTGGTCAGATTGTTGAAACAAAAGGAATGGGTTATTCAGCCTCATCAAGAAGAAATTGAGATCATCAACATTGACAGTGAAGATGTGAAGAAAGAGATCAAGATTGGGGCCAGTCTGCAGGCCGACGTCAAGAAAGAGCTGATCAGTATGCTGCGTGAGTATGTGGATATCTTTGCTTGGTCATATCAAGATATGCCAGGGTTGGATACCGACATCGTTGTGCATAAGCTACCATTGAGAGAAGACTGTCCTCCTGTGAAACAGAAGTTGAGAAGAACTCGTCCTGACATGGCGATGAAGATTAAAGAGGAGGTTCAGAAGCAGTGGGATGTCGGGTTCCTTGTTGTAACTAGTAACCCACCTTGGGTAGCTAACATTGTACCTGTACCAAAGAAGGACGACAAGGTCCGGATGTGCGTTGACTACCGGGATTTGAATAGAGCAAGCCCAAAAGATGACATTCTGTTGCCACACATTGATGTGTTGGTAGATAATACTGATCAATTCTCGGTATTTTCCTTCATGGATGGCTTCTCCGGATATAATCAGATTAAGATGGCGCCGGAAGACATGGAGAAAACAATGTTCATTACCCCGTGGGGTACATTCTGCTACAGGGTCATGCCCTTTGGTTTGAAGAACGCCGGGAAAACCTATCAGCGGGCGATGGTCACATTGTTCCACGACATGATACACAAGGAGATTGAGTGTTATGTGGACGATATGATTGCTAAGTCCCGAAACAAAGAAGAGCATCTGGTCAATCTCAAGAAGCTGTTTGATAGACTGACAAAATACAAGCTAAGGTTGAATCCAAACAAGTGCACCTTCAGGGTGCGTTCCGGGAAACTGCTGGGTTTCATTGTTAGTCAGAAAGGAATTGAGGTAGATCCTGCAAAAGTAAAAGCAATTCAAGATATGCCTGCACCGAGAACAGAAAGAGAAATGTGCGGGTTCTTAGGGAGGTTGAACTACATTTCTCGGTTCATATCTCATCTAACTACCACGTGCGAACCAATATTCAAATTGCTAAGAAAAGAGTAAACGGTCAGGTGGAACGATGACTGCCAAAGAGCTTTCGATAAGATAAAAGAATATTTGTAGGAGCCTCCAATTCCAATGCCTCCTGTGGAAGGAAGACCTTTAATCATGTACTTGACCGTGATAGAAGGGTCAATGGGGTGTGTTCTAGGCCAACATGACGAGTCTGGTCGAAAAGAGTACGCTATTTATTACCTTAGCAAAACATTTACCGATTGTGAATCCCGTTACTCACTGCTCGAGAAAACTTGTTGCGCTTTGGTATGGGCTGCTCGCCGACTGAGGCAGTACATGATGACTCATACCACACTGCTCATTTCCAAAATGGATCCTGTCAAGTACATCTTTGAGAAACCAGCGTTAACCGGAAGGTTTTCTAGGTGGCAGATGATTTTAACTGAATATGACATCCAGTATACTTCTCAGAAAGCCATCAAGGGAAGTGTATTGTCGGATTACCTTGCACAACAACCTCTTGAAGATGCTTATCAGCCAATGAAGTTTGATTTCCCTGATGAGGACATCATGTACCTCAAAGCAAACGATTGGGAGGAACCACTTTCGGAGGAGGGGCCAGACCCTGAATCCAAATGGAAGTTGATGTTTGATGGGGCCGTCAATATCAATGGACGTGGAGTTGGTGTTGTTCTTATTACTCCCGAAGGTGTTCACTTTCCCTTCGCTGCCAAAATTACCTTTGGCTGCACCAACAATGAAGCGGAATATGAGGCATGCATAATGGGAATAGAGGAGGCTATTAATCTTCGGATTAAGAACCTCGATATATTCGGAGATTCAGCCCTCGTCATTAACCAGGTTACCGGCAAGTGGTATACGCATCAAGAGCATCTAATTCCATACAGGGATTATGCTAGAAAACTGTTGACGTTCTTCACGATAGTTAAGCTTCAATACATACCACGTGATGAAAATCAGTTTGCCGACGCATTGGCCACTCTTTCTTCGTCTATCAAAGTCTTGTGTTGGAATTATGTGCCCAGAATTGACATCTCCAGGCTTGAAGCTCCAGCTCATGCCTTCTCTGTAGACGCCGTGTCTGACGAGAAACCTTGGTACTTTGATATCAAGCTATTCCTGGAAAAGCAAGAATACCCAGCTGGGGCATCTTCCAATGACAAGAAGACCTTAAGGCGACTTGCTGCTAGCTTCTTCTTGAATACTGACGGAGTTTTGTACAAGAGAAACTTTGACATGGTCTTGCTCAGATGCGTGGATAGACACGAAGCAAGCCTGTTAATGCAGGAAGTCCACGAGGGATCTTTCGGTACCCATGCAGGAGGGCATGCTATGGCTAAGACATTATTGAGATCAGGGTATTACTGGATGACAATGGATGCAGATTGTTGTTCATTCGCTCGTAAGTGCCACAAGTGCCAGATATATGCAGACAAAGTGCATGTTCCTCCAAGCCCGCTCAACGTCATGTCATCTCCTTGGCCCTTTTCTATGTGGGGCATTGACATGATCGGGAAGATAGATCCTACTGCTTCAAATGGTCATCGTGTTGGTGTAAGCCCTAGAGGCCAATACTTTTTGGTACTTGTATCGGATTATTCGTTTAATAATAAAAGGCATTTCTTTATTATGTTTGTCTTTCAGAATAATAAAGTCCCTAGAATAGTTAGTCTGTTTAATGAAATGTTAAGTGTGACTTAATCATGAGATCCCATTAAACATAAAGACATTATTCTTAAAATATCCGTAGTCAAGCTTTATTGCAAAGTGGGATAACATTAAAGCATTGAGACTATTATGAAGATAGACTGATGATCACATCTCATGGATCATGGATAAAGAGTTATCAAGTCTTGACATAGGTATAAATATTAGGAGTAATATTTATACCGGATTGACCCGCTATGAGAATACTACATAGTATGTTATGCAAAGTGTCATAAGTTATTCTCATGGTGATAATGGTGTATTACCACCCTTCGACCTGAAACCACTATGGACCCTAGATGTAGAGTCGGGTGCTTTATTGCTGATCAAACATTATCCGTAACTGGATGATCATAAAGACAGTTGATGGGCACTCCACGAAGCATGCTGAGGGACATGAGTGTCCTAGATGGAATTTGCCAATCCTGCATAACAGGAGAAATGTCTAAGGGCCCAATATTGAACTGGACAAGGATGACACAGTGTATGCCTTGTGTTCAATATAGACATAGGGGCAAAAGGGTAATTGTACAAACATATATTATCACGAAAAAGGTTTTGTCAGATCACATGACATTTTCGTGACTTGGGTAGCAGTGATGTATTGCTAGATACCGCTCACTGTTTATTATGTTAAATATATAATTTAATATAATTACCAACGTTACGAAATCCTACAGGGTCACACACATAAGGACAGTTTGATGAGAGATAGAGAAATCAAAGGAACACCGTAAGGTACGGTGCACTTAAGTAAAAAAAAATAGAAATTCGGATAATATAATAATAATTATTGTTATTTTATAATGGTTATAAAATAATAATAAAATAAATATATTTATTTTAATAATAGTTATTATAATAATATATAATATTATTATGGATCATGTGAATTGGGCTTTTAGCCCGCAGCCCACAAGAGAGTCTATAAAAGGAACCCTTGTGATGAAGCTTTTACTTGATGCAATTTCGTTTTTGATTCTCACTCAAATAATTCCGTTCGTAAGCAGCTAGCACTGTGACCGGAAGCTGTTCGTGTGGACTGAGTAGAGGCGTTGCACTTCATCAACGCTTGTGATCGCTGCATCAAAGATCTGAATCGCCACAAAGAGGTAACGATTCTATCACTGACCATGCTCATTCGTAAGGATCACTAAAGGAAAATTTTTGTTTTCCGCTGCGTTTAGATCGCAATTTTCCTTCAGTGGTATCAGAGCCACTTACGAAACCATGGATCTGATAGCTGTTAAATTTCCGTTTTTTTTCTGTATTTGATTCGATTAAAACACAGAACGAATTTAACAATAAACGATTAATTAAATTTGGCATCTGTTGTGTACGATTTGGATGATTGATGTTGATTATGCTTCAGAAACCGACATTAGTATGGTGAAGTTGTGCGATACATTGATCATCCATAGGTTACACAATTAGATCGATCACTTTTATATAAGATATAAGAAATTCTGATGCAAAGATGGTATATGGGATATACTGTTTTGATTTCATCCATTCAATCACATAAGGATTGTAATTCTTTTGAAAGATCATCATTTTCATTCGCTTCGGAATCCGACATTAGTATGGTGAAGCAATGACATGTTGATCTATCATATTGAGTTATCAATCGAGTTGTGTTTGACGACATGAAATTGTTGCATTAGGATTAATGGCAGTACAAGTGTTGTATTGCCGCAGACTTTTCCGGTTGGGGTTGTAAATGCACAAAAGTTGTGCAGGAAACGACGTGAAATACAATGAAGTGTTCATAAAATTTTTCGCCGGGGCGCTGCCCCTGACAACCACCGTCCGCTGACCGGGCAGCGGAACCCCCGGCTAAGTCTGCAAAGTGTGATCAATCAGCCGAAATTTAATTTAGTTTATTTAATTATCGGAATTTTAAACTAATAATAAAAGTGTGTTTATTATTATTTATTTGTGGTGATCAGTTATGGCCTTAGTTTATCCTTTATTATTGTTTTGGGATTTTTAAATACGGCCTGCGAGTCGTGCCTCTCTCTCAATCTCTTTATGTAACTTCTTTTCTCATCTCACTCCCTCATATGTAAAACGAGTTTTCTTATATGTAATGTAATATTATGTTATGAAGAAAAAGGAAGTATTCAATATTAAAGGAGGATAACCTTGGAGATCATGCTTGGAGAAGCTTAGATCGTTATTAGGTTAGCTTAGGTTCTCCCATTGGCTTGAGAGAACAATTGCGTTAGGGGCCATAATTGTATCTTTTTATATGTATGTTGATGCATGTAATTGTATGTTGATGCATGTGAGAGACGTTTTGCATGTTAAGCCGGTGAGATCAAACTAATAACAAATTCCCTCAAAATTAAATATTAAGTTTATGCTTTCCAATTTTTAGCACTCATCAAGACTAGTATCGAGCATTGTAGGTTTCGCCTACGCGAGGTGCATGTTCTATATTAGTAAGGTGTGATGGGATAATTGTAATATCCAATTGCTAAAACAATGGGTCAAACTTAACTAAACAAATTATAATAAGATTATACATGTTTAGAAGCAAGAATTGGGAATGATTCATGTGATGGATCAGAATAAGGAGTTATTCACCCAATTGAAAATATTCGAGAGTTGTATGAGATACAATTGGAAGGAGTT
Organism: Lathyrus aphaca; assembly: GCA_963966055.1. NCBI lineage: Eukaryota > Viridiplantae > Streptophyta > Magnoliopsida > Fabales > Fabaceae > Lathyrus > Lathyrus aphaca. The sequence goes on along the minus strand of OZ014521.1, from coordinate 294,466,227 downwards.
CCTACCTAAATAACTTAGTTTTGTGTAATCAGCCTAACGCTGACTTAAAACAAAGTGAAACATGGATCTCGACCCACTAGAAAGTCTTCCAACTGGATTTTCCGAATCAAATGATGAGGGTCATTTGTTTTGAATAAAATAGTGGGAGCATATTTGATTAAAGGCCTAATTAAATATGTTGTTTTAATGATACTTATATTTTCATATTTCTCTTGTAGATTACCATCCATATTATCACTATTGATGTGTTCTGAAGCTCACAGGAATGCATTACTGAAAGTCCTGCACGCAACATATGTGCCAGAAGAGATTACTGTTAATCAGCTAGAAACTGTGGTAGCAAATGTCGACACCAGTCATGGACTGGGCTTTACCAATGCTGACTTAACAACAGAGGGACGTAACCACAACAAGGCTTTGCATATCACCTTGGAATGCAAGGGTGCTGTTTTATCTCATATACTTGTGGACACTGGGTCGTCACTCAATGTCCTACCAAAGAAAGCCTTAGTGAAGCTGGAGTATGATGGCTTGGCACTGCGTCCGAGTAATTTGGTGGTAAGAGCCTTCGATGGCTCCAAAAGATCAGTTCTTGGGGAGATTGATCTGCCTGTGATGATTGGCCCACAAACTTTTAAAACTACCTTCTATGTGATGGACATTCAGCCGGCCTACAGTTGTTTGTTGGGTAGACCCTGGATCCACGCCGCTGGCACTGTTACGTCTACCCTTCACCAGAAGCTGAAATTCGAGTGGGAAGGCCAGATCATCACCATCTGTGGGGAAGAAGACATCTTTGTTAGCCATCTGGCTACGTATAAGTACATAGAGATGGACGGAGAAATCCATGAAACCATGAGCCAGCGGTTTGAGGCCCTGAACATTAATGAAGCATCTGATGTACTGGGAACTTCCATGACGTCTTATCAACAAGCCCGGAAGTTTGTTGAAGAGGGTACTGCCCAAGGCTGGGGCAAGCTGTTGCCCGTGGAAAAGAAGGAAGACAGATTTGGGTTGGGTTACAGACCAACTCAACAAGATCAATCAAAGGCTGCCAAGGAGCTCAATTTTGTCAGCGGGGGAATGCTCACCCCGGATGCTGTGAACAACTTGGAAGATGAGTCGGAAGATGAGCGCAACCTGGAGAGCTAGATACGTCCAAGGACCCCGGGGAGCCATGTCTCAAACTGGTCTTCCCAGGAAATTATAAGGGTTACTCCTGCAGAGTAATTGTTATTTCCTGTATTTTAAAGCATGCATCAAGTCTTGCATCTTACCCAAGATGTCAAGACTCATTTTGTAATCGGGTCATCTTGTATTTTGTGAAAAGATTAAATTAATGAATATCAAGACATCTTTTGCAAATGAGTCTTTCTTTTTTCGCTCACTGTTTTTCATTTTCCTTTTTGTACAAAAATAAAATGGCAATGTTTTTTTTCAAAATAAATAACTTCATTTTCACTTTTTCTAAATAAGATAAAACCGATCACTAAAATGAACCAATTTAAACCCTTGCAGAAAGTGCCCTCCAGATTTCACCGACAACGACACTGCTATGACTTCGTATGACTTTGACAATCCAATCAATCAAGCCGATGAAGGGGTTGAAGAAGATTATGAGCTACCTGAAGAGCTAGCTAGGTTGTTAAGGCAAGAGGAGAAGGTTATCACTCCTCATCAGGAGGAGGTTGAAACGGTTAATCTTGGTACGGAAGAAGACTTGAAAGAAGTCAAGATCGGGGCCTGCCTGCAAGATTCAGTGAAAGAGCAACTGATTGATATGCTTCGGGAATATGTGGATGTTTTTGCTTGGTCTTATCAGGATATGCCAGGGTTGGACACCGACATTGTCATGCACAAGCTACCTCTGAAAGAAGATTGCCCGCCAGTAAAGCAGAAACTGCGCCGTACTCGTCCAGATATGGCGATGAGGATAAAAGAAGAGGTACAAAAGCAGTGGGACTCCGGTTTCCTTACTGTGACCAGCTATCCGCCGTGGGTTGCTAATATTGTGCCTGTGCCTAAGAAAGATGGCAAGGTGAGAATGTGTGTGGATTACCGGGACCTAAACAGAGCCAGCCCGAAAGATGACTTCCCTTTACCTCACATTGATGTATTGGTTGATAATACGGCTCAATTCTCGGTGTTCTCCTTCATGGATGGATTTTCAGGATACAATCAGATCAAGATGTCACCTGAAGACATGGAGAAGACCACTTTCATCACACCCTGGGGCACATTCTGTTATAAGGTGATGCCATTCGGACTGAAGAATGCGGGTGCCACTTATCAACGAGCTATGGTAACATTATTCCATGACATGATCCACAAAGAAATTAAATGTTATGTGGATGACATGTTTGCCAAGTCCCTCACAGAAGAAGATCACCTGGTAAATCTGTTGAAGTTATTCAAGCGTCTGAGGAGGTACCAATTGAAGTTAAACCCCAACAAATGCACATTCGGGGTGCGGTCTGGTAAACTGCTGGGATTTATTGTAAGTGAGAAAGGGATTGAAGTTGACCCTGACAAGGTCAAAGCCATTCAAGAAATGCCTGCGCCAAAGACAGAAAAAGAAGTTCGGGGGTTTCTAGGTAGATTGAACTACATTTCACGGTTTATATCTCACCTTACTACAACATGTGAACCCTTGTTCAAGTTATTGAGAAAAGAACAAACGGTCAGGTGGAACGAAGACTGCCAGAGGGCTTTTGACAAAATCAAGGAATACTTACAAGAGCCTCCAATCCTTATGCCTCCAGTCGAAGGAAGACCTCTAATCATGTACTTGACAGTTTTAGAAGAGTCAATGGGGTGTGTGCTGGGCCAGCATGACGAGTCTGGTCGAAAAGAGTATGCAATATACTACCTAAGCAAAAAGTTTACCGACTGTGAACAACGTTATTCACTGCTCGAGAAAACTTGTTGTGCTTTAGCGTGGGCTGCTCGCCGACTGAGACAGTATATGTTGACCCACACTACTTTATTGATCTCAAAGATGGACCCAGTTAAGTACATTTTTGAGAAGCCAGCTCTTACCGGACGGGTTGCAAGATGGCAAATGATCCTCACAGAATATGATATTCAGTACACATCTCAGAAAGCCATCAAAGGCAGTGTATTGTCTGATTACCTTGCTGAGCAACCCATTGATGATTACCTGCCTATGAGGTTTGACTTCCCTGATGAAGACATCATGTTCATAAAAGCTAAAGATCATGAAGAGCCTATTCACACTGTAGGGCCTGACCCAGAAGAAGAATGGACTATGATCTTCGACGGGGCTGTTAATATGAATGGTCGTGGTGTTGGTGCAGTACTCATTACACCGAAGGGAGTTCACATGCCTTTCTCGGCAAAACTCACCTTTAACTGCACTAACAACGAAGCTGAATACGAAGCCTGTATTATGGGTCTTGAGGAAGCCATTGACCTCAGGATCAAGACTTTGACTGTGTTCGGATATTCAGCTCTGGTGATTAATCAAACCAACGAAAAATGGTACACGCACCAAGATCATCTGATACCTTATTGGGATTATACAAGAAGGTTATTGACTTTCTTCACAACGGTCAAGCTTGAGTATATCCCTCAAGACGAAAATCAGTTTGCGGATGCTCTGGCTACTATTTCATCCATGATCAAAGTTCAAGCTGCCAACTTTGTACCTCAGATTTCAGTGTCCAGACTTGACAGATCAGCATATGTATTTTCAGCAGACATTGTCAAAGATGATAGGCCTTGGTTCCATGACATCAAATGCTTCTTGGAGGATCAAACATACCCACCTGGGGTATCATCCAATGACAAGAAGACATTAAGAAGGCTAGCTGGTAGTTTCTTCTTGAATACTGATGGTTCCCTTTACAAGAGAAACTTTGATATGGTACTCCTCAGATGCGTTGATAGGGCAGAAGCTGACTTGTTAATGCACGAGGTGCACGAAGGATCCTTTGGTACCCATGCTGGAGGGCATGCAATGGCTAAAAAGTTGCTAAGATCGGGCTACTACTGGATTACAATAGACGCAGACTGTTGTGCCTATGCCAGAAAATGCCATAAATGCCAGATTTATGCGGATAAAGTGCATATGCCTCCGAATCCTTTGAATGTGATGTCTTCACCCTGGCCCTTTGCCATGTGGGGCATTGATATGATTGGCAAGATTGAACCAACTGCTTCAAACGGCCACAGATTCATCCTGGTTGCTATTGACTATTTTACCAAGTAGGTTGAAGCGGCTTCTTATGCAAATGTTACAAGGCAAGTGGTAGCCCGATTTCTGAAGAGAGATATCATCTGTCGGTATGGGGTTCCCGAGCGAATCATTACTGATAATGGTTCCAACTTGAACAACAAAATGATGGCAGAGCTGTGTCGGGACTTCAAGATCCAACACCACAATTCTTCTCCTTACAGGCCAAAGATGAATGGCGTTGTTGAGGCAGCTAACAAGAATATCAAGAAGATTGTGCAGAAGATGGTAGTCACGTACAAAGACTGGCATGAAATGCTACCGTTTGCCTTTCATGGTTACCGTACGTCAATCAGAACATCCACTGGGGCAACACCGTATCAGCTTGTGTATGGTATGGAGGCAGTCCTACCTGTTGAAGTTGAACTACCCTCCTTGCGGGTACTAATGGATGTTAAACTGAATGAAGCAGAATGGGTCCGATCCCGATACGAACAACTGAGTCTGATTGAAAAGAAAAGGTTAGCTGCAATCTGTCATGGGCAGCTGTATCAGAAAAGAATGAAGAAGGCCTTCGATCAGAAAGTCAGGCTTCGGGAATACCAAGTAGGAGATCTTGTGCTGAAAAGACTCCTCCCTCCTCATACAGACCACAGGGGCAAGTGGACTCCGAATTACGATGGTCCATTCATAGTGAAGAAAGTTTTCTCAGGTGGAGCTCTGATGCTCAGTACTATGGATGGTGAAGACTTCCAGTCCCCTGTGAATTCAGATGCAGTTAAAAAATACTTCGCATAAAAATGACCCGCTGGACATAAAAACAGAATGTAAGTCCAGGGAAAAATAGGGCATCCCGACGAGTCAAAAACAGAATAAAAGACTCGGGCAAAAATAAGGGAAAATAAATAAAAAAAATCATGTACACCCGCTGAGTTGAAAATCCGCATCGGACAACTCAGGCAAAAATGGGTATCCCGGTGGATTGAAAACCCGAAAGGGCGACCCACGCAAAATAAGGGAATAAGCGAACAACTGCATTCTGAATTCGTCTGTATCACTTACAACATGGCGAGCTTCGAAAGGGTCGAGCAACGGTCAGAATCAGTCTCCTTCAGAAAGCAAAATGAGAAGAAAGTCAATTGTCATACAAGTCATAGCAAAAGGGAATGCTCCTTGAAGCGTCATCAACATTGCCACTGTCCTGTTGTTTCTCAATTTTTGTAACAATCTCCTCATTTTAGGGGATTCATTTCTTTGACTGTATCTTGCCCATTCAGGGCACACGAATTAATAAAATCATATTTTCAGTCATGTTTCGTCTCGTACATTTTATTTTCATTTGCAAAATGTCCGATGTCCTTGAGATATTGATTGCATAAATACAGATGTTTACCTTCTAAAAATATGTGCTTACAGGAAATATATTTGCTCCCGGGAGTGTCTAAACTCCTATGACGGAATCCAGTAAGGGATACCTCGGGAAACTTGTGCGTTTCTTTGTCATGCAGGATGGCAGGTATTCAAAACACAACATGGGGCATGAAAGTTTCTCCCCAGTAGGCTGCCAAATCATTATTTCCTCAGCACACCTTCCAAACAGCACCAAAGATGCTTTCTCCCCAGCTGAGTTGTCAAGTATCATCCTCAGCAGGATCCCCACGGAAATCTCTAGGAGGATCTTTCAGTGATCTTTCTTCTTCCCCAGCCAAGTGCACAGACAGGGAACTATCTCCCCACAGGGTTTCAACTTATATCCAGGAAAGCAATGCCTGAAGATCTCACAACAGAGTGACGAAAGTTTCCACAGCCCCAGCTGCCATCACCAAAGAAAGGTCAATCAGTGACCTGGTTCCCCAAACAGAGTCATATCAAATCTACCAATGATCTCATCCCCAACTGGGATATTCACTTCAAGCAGATCAGCCAGAGATCTCCACAGCAACGGGATCCGAATCCCGGATCGGTATCTTTGCATAATCATAGCATTCGCATCATATTTTCCCCACAGAGCGTAGCATCCCGTATAATACGGAGCATTACGGCAAAAATCAAACATTTTGCATAATCATAAGTCATGATTTGAATCAAGCACCTGTAAATACTGATCTTCCATCAACAATATACAAATACTTCTCAAGCTCCCCGGCAGAATATTAAGGCATTCTCCTTTACACTCATAAATACAGATACATACTCCTTTTTTGGCACTCGTCCGTGTCATCATTCCCCAGTAAAGTCGCCCGGGCGTTCCCTGCAAACAGATACTTATACATTACAAATGCTTCTTGACGCTTGTCTGTGTCATATCCCCAGCAGAAAGCCAAAGCGTCCCCTTTGCACTCACAAACACATGTTTACATATATCTATACACACCTCTGACACCCATCCGTGTCAACTCCCCAACACAGTTACCTAAACACTCTGTAAACCAGATACTTGTTTATAATACGTTTCTTCCGACACCCGTCCGTGTCGTGCTCCCACCAGCAAGTTGAACACTCGTCTGTGTCTCACCCATTACTTTTCGCTCATACCGATACTCGTCTATATCTTGTATATACCACTCAAATCCCCTCAGAATTAACATTCGTCAGTGTTCTTTGTTAACTAGTTGATACTCGTCCGTATCACCATCTCTGAACATGCGTCAAGCGTTTGTTTCTACTGATACTCGTCCGTATCATAGTCTTAAAGATGCTCGTCCGCATCTTTAATCTATACACCGTGTCAAACACTTATACTTTCTTGAAATTAGACACTCGTCTGTGTCTACCATTCCCCAGAAGAATTCCCGGCAAATCCCAGTAAATTATTTCCTTTCTATCTGATATTCGTCCTATGTCATGATACCTTTCGGCAGTCGTACACTTCCAGGTGATCGTCCTTCACCTTGTTTTGATGATCGTCCTTCATCATTCCCCAGTGGAGTCTCTATTCATTAGAACCCTTTCTTAACCGACATTCGCCCTATGTCGTGATATTTTTAGCAGTCGTCCCCTGCTAGGTGATCGTCCTTCACCTCCTGATGATCGTCCTTCATCATTTTATCCGATGGTCGTCCCCATCGTTGATCTTGTTATCTGGCATTCGTCCTATGTCATGATAAACCCTCAGAGCAGCCGTACCCTGCTAGGTGATCGTCCTTCACCTCTTGATGATCGTCCTTCATCATGCTTATCTGATGGCCGTCCCCATCGTCGACCTTTTCTATCCGACATTCGTCCTATGTCGCGATATTTTCGGCAGCCGTACCCTGCCAGGTGATCGTCCTTCACCATTGGATGACCGTCCCTCATCCTTATCCCCAGAGCAGCTGTCCCCTGCTAGGTGATCGTCCTTCACCTCTGATGACCGTACCTCATCATTTATTTCATTTATGCCTTGAGCTTGATGGTCGTCCCCATCATTTACTTATAATCCCCACAGAGTCCTATAACTCTACCTGATGGTCGTCCCCATCATAACCTCTTATATCCCCATCTTGTCGGCCGTCCCCGTCATTGCTTTATCTCCCGCATTTTCCCCAGCATGTCGGTCGTCCCCGTCATTGCTTCATCCCCAGCAGTCGTCCTCTGCCCGACGGTCGTCCTCCGTCGCCTGCACTTTATAATCATACTTTACTTCCTTCTACAATCTATATCCATTTTCTTCTTCATTCAGTGAGTGCAAATTTTGGACTGTCTTTGGTATTCAACCACAAGTTATCTTGTTTGCCTGTTAAGCCATCGCTTACATCCTACACAGCTAACTCATGTTTGAATAGGGGAAGCTGTAAACACCCCAAATTTTCCCTCACTCATTTCACCATGGCTTGTGATCTCTTTTCATTTGCATAAGTTTAATCATAGCATCTCATACCACATTTTTGATTCACTGCATTGATTCAAAGTCATCTGCATCTAGGGTTTGTGATCTGAGCAATCCAAGAGCCACTTGAGCCACTCCAAAGGTCTTAAATCACTTCAAAGGGGTCCATGTATGTTCAAGCATCATATTATACCCTCACAAGATCAAAGAAGTCAAAGAATCACAAGAACTAAAAAAGGCATGGAAGCAGAGCCAGGCTTAACTACACAGATGACCTAGAATTAGGGTTTTGGTTTCAGAGGCCATAACTCCAATATTTTTGGTCATTCTTGTTTCTATTGGTATCTATATGTTATGAGGATCATGCATATCAATTTTCATGAAGAAATTCCATGGGGAAGGCATCTGATCAAAGGATGACTTCTTGAGCAAGTCAGTGCAAAATCAGGGCATCTGAGGCCCCCAATGACCCAACCAAAGGGCATTCTCCATCATTTTGAATGTGTATAATCTTTATTTGGTCATAGAAGATGTTAGAAGTCCACAAAATTGAAGGATTTCAAGCCATTTGCAAAGTTTCCTTTTTGGGAAAGTGACTTGTAATGTAAACTTGCTATTTTGGGAAAGTTTTTCAACCTCCTCAAATTGATTCAAAAATGCTTCAAATGAGAAAAGTTTGGTCATGAAAGTTGTAGAATGGATCCTCCCATTTTCAAAAAGTACAAGAACTCATTCTAATTCATTTTGGATCAAAAGTTATGGCTTGTCAAAGTTGGATAAAATCACATAATTTCAAGTTTTACACCAAAGAGGCAAAGTTGCAAAACCTCATGCCAAGGCAAAATGTGACTCCAAATGGACTTCTATGCATTACACAAACATGAACCATGACCTAAAAATCATAATGCACCAAAGAATTGTTCATTTTCATGCCTTGGTCTTTAAGAAACTTCAAAAGGGCCAAAAGATCACAAAATTGCAAAACCTCACATAAACTCAAATCCACTTGCTGCATTGCCTCAAATTCACTTCCATGGTTCTCCTTGATCACAGCTGAGCCAAGCCATGCCCTTGTACCTTGACTGAACCAGCCCATACCTCTTCTTACACAAAAGTTGACTTTATGCAAAATGGCCCATACCAATCAAGCTAGGCCAGCAACAACTCTCTGACCTATCCAAACTTGATACATGGACAAAATGGGACTCAACACATAACACAATACAGCCTAATCTCTCCCACAAGACAGCATCACCATAGTTCACCAAAACTCTCCCTCTTGCATTTTCATTCGAATCTCATCACACAAGCCTAAAACCTCAAAACAAACTTCACAAAACCACTCACCATGATCCACTGATCATTTCCCAACCATCATCTGGCCCTGAAACCACTCCAAACAGAAATACGATTTTTCACTCCCTTTGAACAGAACTGCATCAATCTCACAAACTAGCCACAATACACTCCAACTAAGCCTCAAAGCTTCTTCAGGAAGATCATTAGAGGAGTTTTGAAGCCAAGAAGCTGCCTGAAAGCTCTAGGGTTGAAAGCTCCATCTCAGGTAGCTCTCTCAAACTTTTTTTCCAGAAATCCTTTTTTAAGTTATAGAATTGTTCCTTATGATCTCCTAATTACTCTGAGCTTTGTAGTTTTGAAAATGGTGAAGAAATGAGCATGAACCGAATCTCTGAAGTTTTTGACCTAAAAAGAGATTGATTCGATTCATGCTTGTTTCTGAAAATAAATTGATTTCATGCTTGGATTCTTGTTCCTTCATGTTTGTTGAGTGATTCTGGAGCTTTAGGGGGCTTGGGGTGAGGTTTTGAGAGAGATAGCATTTTTCAGGGGAGAGTGTGGCCGGAGAAGACGGCCGGAGGTCATTTCCGGCCACCTGAAAGTCATTAATGCCTTAATCTGGATTAGGGCTTAGTTTGAATGTGAGTCGTAGATCTTGTCTTCCTGCGCGCGAATGAACGAACCAGATCCATCATTAAACCCTAATTCTGATTTATTAATTTAATTAATTAGGATTAAATTTGAATTTTGCCAGAATGAATCCTGGCCATTGAAACACGCGCGGGTCAACTCCCTCCAAAAACCTTTGAATCTCAGCCTCAGGATCCTCATACTTTTCCATTTTATTTATTTTATTTCATTTTCTTTCTATTTTATTTGTATGAATTATTAAAAATAGCAAATCATAATTAAAAATTCTGAAAATTTTTGTCAAATATCTCATTAATTTTCAGAACCCAAAAATATTTTTATTTTTATTTTCTGCATTAAAAATTATTTTTAAATCATTTAAATGGTTATTTTTAATTAGTTAATGAAAATTAATTAATTAAAAATGCATTTAGGTATTTAAAAATCACCAAAAAATTCACATTGCATTTCAAAACATTTAGAAACATTATCAAACTCCCAAAACAAATTTCTTTTTGGTCCTTGATGCATTTTGACAATTTTCATTGGAATTAAATTCATTTTAAGGCAATATTTTGATCCTAACTTGAAGAAATCCATTCTGCCTAACCCTTGAGAGTTTGATGATGGTTCTTCTTGCATTTCATCCTTCATAGCATGTAGTTTATAGGATAAACTTGGTTTGAATTCATCTTTCATTTTCAATTTGTTTTTGCATTTTTCATTGTGGGGTACTTTGAAACCCTAGTTGACTTAGAAAAATCATAACTTCCATTAGGTTTAGATCTAGGTTTCTTCCTTTGGGAAGTGATCTTGTGTAGGGTTAGGGTTCCTTTGATTCCATTTTCAATTTTTTATCATGCCTTTTGCTTCTGGTTTTGAATTTTTGCATTATATGTTGTATGTAAACCCTAATTTGTGCCTTCTTTTGCATCCATCTTTCATTTGCTTGCATTTAAGAACTTGCCATGACATTTTGTGCATCCTCATGATCCATAAGATATCTTAGGACATATTAGATTCATGATTGATCATTGCATCATTCCTTTGCCATGTTATATGTTCATTTCATTTCATAAACATTCATGGATCTTTATGGTTCAAAGCATGCCTCATTTGCATCCTTATGCTTGTATGATCATTCTCATCTTTTGTCATGTGTTTGCATCATCCCTTTGCATCATTGAAATCATGTTTATGCTTTTGACTTTGGTTTTCATCATGGCATTTCATCCCATTCTCATTGCATTTCATTTCTTTTGCTAACTTTTCAGGTGGTAAGTTGTTTGAGAAGTGAATTTGCCTTCACTTCTCACAATCTCTTCTCATCTCCTTTATGCACCATTGCTGAATTTTATCTTGTGTATTAGAGTGAGCTTGCTCATTCATGCTCTCTTACAATTTCTTCCTTCAAACAACTTGTCTTCATAAGTGAAGCAAGTTGTCTTGCTTCTCTCTGCTTCTTTCTCCTTTCATCTGCTTCTCCTTGGTGGCTTCCTTGAAGATTTCTCCTCTTAAGCCTCACAAACCCTAGGACTTCCAAGCATGATAATAATTAGGGTTTGATTAGTCCCCCTTATACTCTTTCCTTTGAGTTTTCTTTGAGTCTTCTCTTCTCACCTCCTAATCAAGGACTAAACCCTAAAGGTTTTAAGGCTTTGTGATTAAGCTTATGCCTGCATCCTTCTATTAGGATGGAGTGTATAACTTTAATCCTAAGTGTTAAACCCTTAATGTGTTTAAATCCTTTAATCAATTCACTTAATAATCATCAAGACATCAAGCTTGTAACTTGGGCCTTGCATTAGGGTTCTAATTCTTCCTTAATTGGTTAAGAAGGACTAACCCTAGTGTTAATGGACAAGTCCCCCTCAAGTTGTCTTACCAACCATAAAACTCACTTCTTAATCTTATCATTAACTAAAATCCACTTTAATAAAGGCTTTGTTTTGTCATGAGGTTAATCCCTAATCATGGATTAAGTTGAGGAGCCTTTCTCAGCTTAAATGTTCTCATCTATTATCCTTCTATTAGGATGGTGTAATGAGTCCATTAAATCCCTGATTATGGCTTAAGCTCATTACTTAACACTAAACAAAAACAACAAAAACACCTAAATAAATGCAATTAGGTTAATGATCTTAATCCTGCATCATGGTGATTAAGTGTGAGGTGCTTACTTCACACTTAAGGTATTCTCATTACCCCTAATCATAGGGAAGATGTGATGAGTTTACTAATCCATTGGTTTAGGCTTAAGCTCATTAACTTATGACAAATCTCAAAAAGCACTAAAAGATTGAAAACATAAAAAAAAAACAATAATCGTCTCCTCTGGGATTCTCTTCTCACCTCATTCACTCACAAACGAGAACTCGCTTCTTCCGTCTAATGCAAGACAGTTTGCACCTGAGCCAGACAGGTCATACACTTGAGCATAGACAAGCAAGCAGTTCACAAGTCAATTTATCTTTCAGTCTCTTTGAGTCGAACTACGGTGTTCTGACTTCCTCATTGCATGAGAGGATACGTAGGCATAACTTAACAGTTATCGAACAAAAGTCTCTGTATATTCCCCTCCTTCCATCATTATTCTTTAAGCCTCATAGTCTTGAGCTTTATTCTTTTCTTACACTGACATTTCTCTTATGCACTTCACATTTCTTTTTCACGGACACTTGCATTCTTTCCAGCTTTGATACACAGATTGCACTAACACCACTCCTTTAAAACACAAATCTTTTAAGCGTGGATCCCGTCGAGTACGACGGACAATCTGGGTGCTAATACCTTCCCAGGTTGTAACCAACCCCCTTTCTCAGTTTCTCTAGTTCGCAACCGTCTTATCCATATCTTTCTAGGTATATGCAGCATTACCTTTCCTCCGGGATAAAAATGCCTAGCTGGAGACTCTTGTCTTTTTGAGTTCACCCTTGTGTGTTCTCATCCTCTCTTTCGCCGACCGTTCGCGTCTGTACCCCTCTTGGCCCCGGGTGTCATCAGGTGGGAGCGACATATGCAATTTCCAACACTCGTCTGTGTTTGGTATCTAGTATCGGAGGTTGCCCGTCCGCACTCTCCAACACTCGTCTGTGTTTGGTATCCAGTATTTGAGGTTGCCCGTCCGCACTTTCCAGCACTCGTCTGTGTTTGATATTTGATATCTGAGGTTGCCCGTCCGCACTTTCCAGCACTCGTCTGTGTTTGATATGTAATCTTTGTTGTTTGCTCGTCTGCAATTTCCAACACTCGTCTGTGTTTGACATGTAATTTTTGATGTTGCTCGTCTGCAATTTCCAACACTCGTCTGTGTTTGATACCTGATATTGCTCGTATGCAATTCCTAGCACTCGTCTGTGTTTGATATTTTCTTGTTGCTCGTCTGCATTCCCCGACACTCGTCTGTGTTCATTTACCTATGGAAGCTCGTCTGCTTTGTTTAGATACTCGTCTGTATCATCCCCAGCACTCGTCTGTGTGTGTTATCTGTTCGAAGCTCGTTTGCTTTGTTTGGATACTCGTCTATATCATCCCCAACACTCGTCTGTGTTAGCTTATATCTGTATGTGTGGATTTGCTGATTATCCTGGTGTTCTTCTGTATTGCTACTCCAACGCTCGTATGTGTTGAGTTTCTGGTATTCGTCTGTACCAGTGGCTGATATTCGTCTGTATCATCGCCTGAGACGCTCGTCTGTGTTGGGTTTCTGGTATTCGTCTGTACCAGTGGCTGATATTCGTCTGTCTTATACCATATATCCACAGATAATATATGAAGAAGGTTCGTCTACCTTGATTATGCATGTCTATCCCACAGACTTTAATGTATCACCGGTCCTGGCGTAACAGGTATATCCGAAGGAGATTCGTCTGTCTCAAGTTTTATGTTCTTGCAAAGTGTTTGAGGACTCGTATGTCCAGCTCCTGGCGTAACAGGATTTTTTGAAGAAGACTCGTCTGTCAAAGTATTCTTATTCCAGATAACAGTTTCAACTTGGAAGAAGCTCGTCTGATTTTTTTTCTCCCCTCCAGTCACCAAAGTGTCACTTGGTTGGGTTTATTTCCCAGTTTTGCATTCTTCGTCAGAGTGCAAATTTCAGGTCTTCTTGGTATTCAACCACAGTTTATCTTGAACGGTCGATAGCCCATGCTACCGTCCTTTTCAGATTAACAGTTGTTTGAATAGGGGCAGCTGTAACACCCCAAATTTGCCCTCTACATTTTAAGCATCACATCACATCATATTCATCATGAACATATCATTTTCTTAGCATCCTAGCATGGAAAGATGAGGCATAACATTCTTCATGACCTAACATTAGGCATATGATCATCTGTGGAGGTTCTTGAGGCATCACAAGCCATGACAAGGGGACCAATGGTTTTGTACAAGTCCTATGAGAGGTCTACATTGCATTTACAAGATCAAGTTTATTCACAAAATCTCAGAAGGTTGGAAGATCATCAAGGATTCCAGGCTAGGGCAAAGCTCCTAAGCATTGGACCTAAACTAGGGTTTGAGATTCAAGCATGAAAACCTCACAACTTTGGCCATTTAATTTAGGCAAAGTCTCCTATATGTCAAGAGGATCCTAGGTACCAATTTTCATGAGAAAATTCCTTGTGGAAGTCAGGAAATTCTTCAGTTGCTTGCAGATGAAGTAATTGGTCAACTGTGCCTTTAAAAAGTCAACTGTGTGATTTCAAGGGGTCCAACCCACTTTTTCTAGCCAAGGGGTGTTCTTAAAATGTTATAAGAGGTTTGGCAAGTTCAAAGATCAAGAATCATGAAGTTTTGAAGGGTTTTGCAAAATTGGTGCAAAGTTGGTTTTTAGGAAATTCCATTTTTGGCAACTTTTGCCCTAAAATTCAAGTGACCTTAACATGATCAAAAATTCTTCAAATGGACCAAAGTCAAACATGAAAGTTGGAGATTAAGGTCTCCCATTTTCAAAAAGTACAAGTAATTTTTCATAGCCCTCATGGTTTGGACTATAGGCCCCTCGAAAATTGGGTGAAATTAGGGCAAAAAGTTGATTTCCATGCATGCACCAAGGGCCAATTGTCATGAAACTTCATTTCAATTGTTGGAATGGATCAAGTGAGGTTACAAAGTTACAATACAATGCAAATGGCATGCTTTGCTCCAAAGAAATTCACAATTTTGTGCCAAACAAGAAAGTTGCTTCAAAAATGAAAATTTTGCATATTCATGAAAATAGTGTGATACTTTGATCTAAGGGCCAAGATCATTTGGATTATGATTAAGGGTGCAGATTGGAGTGCACATGGGATGAAGGCAATAGGGAGCATGAGAATTACATGATATCACACTAAACTTGCTCAAATTGCAAAATAACAAAATTCTCCTCATTCCCACGTGCAAACTTCTTGATATTTTCAGCATTAGGTCATGAAATCATATATAACAAATTAGGGTTTCAGTTTGCTCCAACTCTTGCTCATTCTTCCATTTCAAAGTTTGTGCAAAACTTTCAATTTCTCCAAAATCTCTTCACACACTTGCTCAATCAAAAAACCAGTTGTAGATCCTTGATCCTTGGAAGCTTAGGATCACAAATATCACCATTATTCAAGTTGTCTCTTAAGATCAACAACCTTGCCATTTCAGGGCAGGTGCTTTCAAAGCTCAAGATCCATCCATATTCAAGGCTTTAGGTGCATTTATTTTGCATCTAGAGTGAATTTGGAGTGATTTTCATTCATCATCTAGCTTTCTATCAAGCTCTTTCTAGATCTGCAACTCAGGTATGCCTTGGAATCTTCAGATCTAAAAATGAAATTGGTTGTGCATTTTATGATCCTTGATGTTAACTGATTATTCTGCAAGTCTTGGTTTCGAATTTAGTGCATTATTGAGTGAGATATGTGATTTCAAAGTTTCATGGTCACAAATGTTTCTCTTCGAGCCGTCGAATCCATTGATCCATTGACTTTTTCATGTCCATTTTCGAATTCAGCATAGTTTAATTAGTAAATCTGGAGATTGTTGTTTATTTTCAGTGTGTTTTGTTCATCTGGTATGTCTTCCGGTGCCGGAGCCCTAGCTCCGGTCACCGGAATCTGCAAATTCCTTGCTAGGGTTTTATGAGGTTGAAGAAGACCTCTGGTTCATTGGATCTTGTCTCTGAGCGTCCAGATCTTGCCACATTTTCATAGATCCACCCTCCTGACCACGTGAGTTTCAGCTTTCTTTTTTAATTCACTTTACTTCACACCTCACAATAATAACCATGCGCCTTAGTCTCTCAGCCAACCATTTGTCCACGTCAATTAATGAAAGGATAATGAGATGCGTTCGTTTCATCCAATGATTCATTTATTTTCAACATTTTTCCTCTGATTTTCCACCCTATTTGTCATGCACATGCGCAATCCACTGGGCCTAACATGCTATTCGCACCCCCTCCCTCATAAGCCCATTTGTTTTCAACGCAAATCCTGACTATCCACACCTCCTGCCTTATTTCTTTTTTTTAATTTCTTTTTCTTTTTATTTCTTTATTTCATTTTTGCTTTCTAATTATTAAAATTAGTTCCAAGTGTCAAAAAAATTCCAAATTAATTCTTGAATGTTCATTTGAGTTTTCTTGATTTTTCCATATTTTTATTTTCCATTTTTTCTTAATATCCACGTGTCCATTAATTATCCATTTTAATTAATTCATTTTTGAGTCCTTTTTGAGTACCCTGTCTTGTTTAATTTCCATAGTGTTCATTATTTTGAGTTTCTTGTTGATTCTTTTTGCTATGGATTCCTAAGAGGATGAAATTTATGTGTGATTTTTCCCCTGATTTTTAGAAATTTGTTCATTTGGTTTTGGTCCTTTGACTTGTGAAGGAAGTTTTTAACCCTAGTTCATGTTCTTGTCCTCATTTGACCTACTTGGCTTCTGAATTTCTCCCAATCCTTTTGGCTCATTGTTATATCATGTTTGAGGATCATTTATCCTAAGCTGTGGAATTTTTAGATGCATTGTTGATTTGTTTTGAGTTTTTGTTCTCACCTTGTCCCATTTTGCTTCTTTGTGATCATAAACTCTCTCATAAGCTTAGAAGGGCACTTGTGCCAACTTCTTCTTCTCATTCGGGATCTCTTTGGGGTATGGGTTCCATTATGGTCTTGACTTAGGGTTTGTGTTTTAGAATTTTTTGTGTTTGGCTTATCTTTTGAGTTCATCTTTTCTTAAGTGTATTCACCTCACTTCCTTACTTCTTTCACCTCATTATGTGATTGTTTGGTCTTGTGTCTCTCTTCTCTTCATCTCTCTTGCTTCTAAATCATTTCTTTAACTTGTTTTGGTTCTGGTTGTGTGCCTTGAGTCCATATTTTGTGCATTTTGCCTTGCATCTTTCTTAAGTTTGCATTTGTTTTGTCATGTGTTTCATGTTGCATCATATTGCCTTGCATGCTTCTTTCTTCGTTCTTTTGACTTGCATATCCATTGAGAATTTGTATATATGACTTCACTTCTGTTTGTATGATGTTGGCATGTCATTTGTTTCATTTTTGCTTTGCTTGTATGCTTATGTTGCTAACCTTGCAGGGGCTATGGTAAGTGAGAGGTGTGGAAGTGATTCCCACATCTCCAAATCTCATCCCTTATTCTTATTTCTTACTTGTGCTAACCTTTGCTTGTTGGGCTTAGGCCTTACTCATCTCATCCTTCTTCTTCTTCTCTTCTTCTTCCTTTTTCTTTAGGATAGAAAGCCACACTAACCTTAGGATATCCATGCATGACAACACTTAGGATTCTTTAGTCCCCCATTAGACTTTTGCCTTTGTGATCCTTTGGTTCTTCTTCTCTCCTCATCTCAAAACCCTAAAAATCACTTAATAAAGTTTGAAGTAATACCTTGATCAATAGCCTTATCCCATGAGGTACTTGTAGTCTTCCCATCTTGGGATAGTACAAGCTTACCTTGTGATGCACAGGTCTGATCAAGGTATCTTCTTCATAAAGAAAAGTTTAAAAAACACTTCTTCACTGTAAATACCAAAAACACTTAATAAATTAATGAGTTAGTGAGCTTAGGCCCTAATCTCTGGATTCAAGTTTTGGGGATCTTCTCCTTACTTGAGTGTTCTTGTTCTATTATTCCATCTTGGAATGTAGTGACAAGTGCACATTCCATGGAAAAGAGCTTGGGTTCACTTCCTTGTGACACACTCATAAAAAGCTTCATAAAAAACACAAACAAACAATAAATGTCTCTCCTTCGGGACTTCTTTTCTCATCACCTTCACACTCATCGTACGAACTTGCTCCTACTTGTCATTTTCAAGACGGTAACACACTCGTCGTCCGAGTCTGCAACACCTGAGCAATGGCATAGGCAGTTCAAGCCTTAATTCACAAGCAATCTTTTTCACCCCTAGTTAGGGGAACTACGGCGTCTCTGATCCTCATTGTCCTGATGAGGTACGTAGGCAGCGGGGTAGGGCCCGTTCGAGCATAATCTTTATTTTCCCTACATTTTTCTCTTTGTTTTCTCATTCAGTTCCTTTCTCAGTTTATTTTCCAGTTCCAGTTTCTTTTTATTTTCTTTTTGTTGCAGCAGCTTTCATACCCTCACCCTTTGAAACAGTTTCTTTTGCAAGCGTGGATCCCGTCGGGTACGGCGGACGATCTGGGTGCTAATACCTTCCCAAGTCGTAACCGACTCCCGAACTCAGTCTCTTTGGGTCGCAGGACCCGTTTCCTTCCTCTTCTTTCTTCTGGTTTGTGCAGCATTACCATTCCCGTTCCTTCGGGATAAAAATGCATGGCTGGCGACTCTTTTCTTTTTCCGCGCCACTTTCGCGTTTGTACCAGGATGGAAATTCGGGGAGCAACACCGAGCTTGCTTGTTATCTGGGAGTATGATTGGGCGTGGAAAGTTACTTTGTGGAAGGTAACTGTGACTCGTGCTTGCTTGTCATCTGGGAGTATGACTGGGCGGGGAAAGTTACCTAGCCGTTAGGTGTCATGACCCGTGCTTGCTTGTCATCTGGGAGTATGATTGGGTAGGGAAAGAACCTATGGTAGATAATGAATAACCCGTGTTTTCTTGCCACCTGGGAGTGTGGCTGGGTTGGGAAAGTTATCTACATGTTAAGGGTCGAATGATCTGTACTTGCTTGCCATCAAGGAGTATGGATGGTCGGGGAAAGATGCCTTAAAGCACTTTGTGCTCCGTTGTTTCTTTATTGTCTCTAGTTGTTGCATGAACTTGAGGTCTAGGTATTTCCGACTTGAGTGATGTTTAGATTGAACCCTTAGAGCCGAAAGAACTCTAAGATAGGGAACCCACTGAGATGTTGTTATCTCACCCCACTATTGTTATTTCTTTTCAGGTTCTTTTGCAGGTTTGATTTACAAGTGGAGCTATGCTCGGGATGTTTCAAGTTAAGCATAGTTTTAGTCTTCCGCTGTGTATTTATGTATCTTGTACAATGATGGATATTGTATTGATCCTAGTATTTTGTTTTAGTATATTTCCATGTCTTGCACCATAGTTTGTATTGTTTTTAGAATTGGTCAAGAATGTAAATTATACTAGTAGGTATTTATGATGGTGTTAGTACCAAAATGACACTTGTATGATATTATTCTATATATATATATATATATTATACGGGCATTACAGTTGGTATCAGAGCAGGTCGTATCCTCGACCTAGCCTTGAAACATCATAAGTAAATCTTTCGTGCCTCTTAAGTATGTCTTGTTGGCTTGGTTCTTAATATCATACTATGTAGTATTGGGTATGATCAGCCTAATGCTATGTATGTGATAGGTAGAATCATGGTTGTGCGACCATGAGGACTCCAAAGTGTTGTTGCAACTTGTGTTGTGAGAGTGGGCTCAAGCCAAGAGATAACAGATGAGAGATTTGGTCAGCTCGGTTGGAGTCTTCTTAAGAATTTTACTTCCTATAACGTGAGATTGCAGAGAAGTGTGTGGTTTGAGGAATCCTTTAGAATGGATAGGATCTGAGGGGTAAAGATCTCTACAAAATGAATGGTCGGTGTATCGAGGAATACATAAAGTCACTGGTGGATCAGTATTGGTCACTAGTATGGACAGGAGTTTTGGGAGATCTCTTTCCGCGAAGACAGGAGGTGCTTGTGGAAGGCGTGATATGAAGTTGGAAGTGAGTTGATTGTCAGTGTTTTAGTTCCAAGGTCGCGGTGGCATCTTGGATGAGCGATTGTACTTCAAGGGGTGTATTCGGATAAAACCTTACAGATGGATAGCAGTTAAAGGTTAAGAATGTTCATTTTCTTTTGGGAACCTAAAGTTGTGGCGGAACGTGAAGAGGGACACGAGGATGTGACTACACGTATCAAATGAGACAAGTATACCCCCAGGCGAAGGATAGAAGACCAGAGTTGTTTATTCGGTTGCAATCGAAGAGACAAAGAGTAGAGTAATGCATCAGGGTATTATGTTTTGGTAAGAGATTAAGTCGCAAATTGTTGAGTGACCTAAGGAATGGTATAATGTATAGTGTCGGAGGAAGAATAAGCTCTATTTAGTTATATGAGGTGTATGAAGTGTGGACTTGATGAAGTTGAGATAAGTGTTAGAGTAAACACATTGGATTTGGAAGAAGTTCTAGTAAGATGGTTTGTGTTTGAGTGTGAGAAGATTACCGCAGAGTGTGAAGTTAATATGGTATTGAGACGACATTGGCCGTGCGATATGAGAAGGCTATGGATGGTCTATGCTCAACTGAAGCGAAAGCGTGCTTCTCGATATGCTACATGTCAGAATGGAACTCTGCGATTAGTGTTACCGCTATGGACATCACTTTTATCGTCAAGGACAGGATTGTCAATGAATGAGATTGAATAAGTATAAAGCAAGCCTACAAATTCAGAGACTTGTTTTGGACAGTCGTTAATTCGGTATTATATGAATTTTTAAGAAGAGAAGACTTCCTGACGTTTGATGGTCTACGAGAATGGTGGATGGAAGGACTCTCTTGGAGATGTTGTTGACTTGGTTAACAAATATTTTGATGTAAGGAAAGAAGTTGTGGAGGTCGAGTTGATTAGTCATCACCTTGCACTGAACTTTTGCACATGTATCAGATGAATTTGTAATCTGGTTTGCAATAACCTATTGCTTGGATTGATGAGAACAGGTCCGCTAACCACAACTTGTCCGCTGTTTTTCTTTCAGCATTGGTCGGTTGGAATCATCTGTTGGTGATGGTTATAACTTTTAGTTACGATTGGAATGAGTTGGGAGGCTTAGGTAACAATGAAGATCAGAAGTTGCTTATGTGTTTGAGTAATCGGTTACCTTCCTGGTAGTGACTGGTTAACGTTATTAAGTTTCGGAAGTTGGATTTTTCTAAGATGCATACATTTGGACTTGAGTGCCTGATTGAAGCGTTCTTAGTACGGCAGAAGGCTGTGGAAACATTTTATGAAATTATTAGTAGAGGGTAAGGGAACCCCAAATTATATGTAAGTAGAGGCATCGAAGGTTCTTCATAGGAGTGCATTACCTCAATTTCCAAGTGTAAGGAATAATCGAAGTATTTGGAATTTATATCTAGTAGGATTGAGAATGTTGTTGTTGTTTTAGTTCCCGCCAAGGAATTAGAGAGAGAGGACAAAGTTGTATACTAAAGATGAGATGTTCATTGTTTGTTTTCTTCCCGATAAGGATTAGGTGTTGGTTTTGTTTGTGGACGAATCAAGTGTTGTCTTACAACCAAAACCCTTTGGATAGCATAACTGTGCGAGTGGAATCGAGCCGTTCTGTTAAGTATTCGTGTTGTGACCGTGATAGAATGGTAATTTTACTTCGTCGCTTGTTGGATTTGTGATCTACATGTTGTGCCCGTTTGTGTTATCTCGAGTTGTGAACGGTGAGTATTTGTGCGCATGTCTGGACATCGAGAGTGAGAATCATCTTTCAAGATGGCGTGGTCTGAATTAGTAATGTTGAGTTGGATTGTTCGTTAATAAGAAGAACAAGTTTAGTTGTGTTCGGTCTTTTAGCCTTGGATGGGCAATTGATTGACACATGACTTTTGTTGGGGACCTTAGAGAATCGTACTTTCTAAATTGTAAGTCTGTTTTGGTCTCCGTTCGAAGTGTCAGCAGATAAAGTGTTAAACTTTCCTTCAGTATGCTTTGATGAGAGGTAAATGATCTAGATAATTGGTGTCGTCGTTACGACTATTGAATAATTTAAGTTGCAAGGTTATACGAGGATCATGAAGTGTTGATCTCTCCGGAAACATTTTGGTATCGGAATTATTGTGTGGATAAGAGATGAATGACTGGTTAGTTTTAGTATCGTTAAATCTTAACGTCAAGTTATGGACTTCGTAAGAGTAATACCAGTTGTGGGTCGTTGAGTCGTACTCAAAGATATGGATTTTAGGTCATCTTCTAAGTAAGAGCGAGAAATGAATGTTCTGAAGTTATGCATGCAATTTGGATCGTGTAAGGAACGAGACCCTTGAAAGAAATGGATTTGAACGAGAAGTTTTGTATGGTCTTCAAAGGCAAGTGTTATGGAAATTCGCACGTGTATTAAGGATGATTTGAGTTGGCTATTGGTGGCTCACTGGTTATTGTAAGTTTTGTGTCGTGGCTGCATTACTATTGATGGAGGCTTTATGTTAGCAAAAACCTTGAGTGAATGGAATCCTGTGAAGAGAATTGGTATGGAGAATAGTGACCACGGCCTTATTTGTTAAGATAAATTGGATAAATTGTTTCGAGTTTAGAATGGAAATCGTAATTGTATGAGTCATGTTTGCAACAATACAAATCCCTGTATCTCTGTCGTTGGAGAGTTTGGACCGAAGTTGTTATTAAGAGGTTGTCAGGCGAATTGTTATATCATTGCATGGTTACAAGTGTTTATCCCATTGGTTAGTGAGAGATCCAATGGGTAAATGTTTCCCCGCAGACTATCAGTTACTTAGTATTGTTTAAGATTTCGTAGTATCTTTGTTGTTAGGCTTTGAAAGCATAGTGGAAGGAGACAGATGAAAGAATTCAATCAGATTGTTGAGGATCAGAGGAGAATTTTATTCTAAGTGGGTTGTCTATGGTAAGATACTGAGAGAATGAAGTGTCAGGCGTAAATGGTTACATTTTGATGAAAGATCTAGTGGAATTGGTAAAGAAAGTCGTTTGACAACTTTTGTTATGGTGTTAGTGATTGGAGGATCTTAATAGGAGCTTTGTTGGGAAATTGTATGAAAATAAGATCTCGCCAAGATACCTTGTGAAACCTTGTCGAGTGTTGTTATTTCCGGAATCAAGCCGGAGTGTTATGTCTTGTGTTGTGAACCAATGAAAGGTTTTAGCATGGTATGTTTCTTCGACGGAAAGATGAGACTGAGTGATTAAGTTTGAAGCAACAAATAAATTGCGGAAATGAAAAGTTGGGATGTAAGGTTTGTTTATTTTGAAACGAGGACTTTGAGCCGCAAAGTCAGATTGGAATTTAAGTATGTCAGAACATATAACAGAATTAAGCATAAGTATGGATCTAAGACTATGTTGTAAACTGTCGTTGAGGACGAGTAAAGGAAATTCGAGGATGAATTTTAATTCAAGGAGTGGAGGATGTAATACCTCGTATTTAATTAAACGCTCTGGATAATATTAATTAAAATTAATTAGTATTATCAGACTCAGAGGCTTTATTAAATATTTGACTCGGAGATATTTTTCCGGATGTTCTCAAATTGGACCCGTTAGAATACTAACTATTGTATATCGGTATAATATACATTGTTTGGTTTTAAAAGAAAAGAAAATTAGGGTTTATAAGAAAGAAAAGAAAAGTTGGTAAGGAGAAAGAAAAGAGAAAGAAGGAAAAAGGAAAGAAAGAAAGGGAGAAGAGAAGAGAAGAAGAGGAAGAAAACCCTAAGAGAGGAAATGCTTGGATCATCGCCATTCCTTCACCAAACTCCTCTTCATTGGCAAGGTGGGTTCATAGTTAGAAACTTTTCTTTTGAGTTTGGTTGAGTTTATAGTTTTTAGGGTTTTGTAGAAAATCTTAGAAGTTGATAGATTAACGGTTAAAACTCGATAAAATCAAAGTATGTTAGTTAATATACGAGTATAATCATGTTTGATAGTTGATTCCTCTATTGGGTGAGGTTTTGGGTGAGTTTTGGACCCTTGGAGAAGTCCCTTCACGACTGGTTTTTTGGAGTTTTCGCAGAGCTCGCTTAGCAAGCAGGTCAATTCCTGGGAAGGTCAGAATGCAGGGAGTTGCTCGCTTAGTGAGCATACCCCCTCGCTTAGCGAGACCTAGAAGTTGATGTTTTGTGTTTTAATTCATAACTTGTGATCCGGGTATCCGTTTTTAGCGTTCCACCTATCGTTTTGAAGCTAATAATATATTCTATATTCTGAGACCGAGAAATATTATTTTGAGCCGACTTTTACCCGACTTTTCCGATTAACCGAATTTGTAAATAAGGAATTGTGGTAGTATTCTAGTCGTGGATACGCGTTAATCGTGAGGATCATTGAGAGTAGAGACAGTGAGATTATCGTGAGAATAGTTTAATAGCGATAAATGAAACTAAAACGTTGAAATTATATGTTTGAATAACTATAATTAAAAAGTATAAAGAATGGAGAAAGAGTGAGGAAACCTTACCTTAAAACCAATAGTATGGCCTAGTATTGTGACTAGGAATTGAGATGGTATAACTTGTGAGGTAAGTAGGATTACCCTAGGTAGATACGAAATATTCTATAGACGTGACAATACTTAGACGCCGATACTCGAATAGTATCCCCGTGCAAAGTAGTTTTGAGCGGATGGAGGATTTGTTCCCATCGCGTTATAATCCTAATTTAGTTATGCTTTGCTTGTGTTAAGATCTCACGAGGTGGGACGGTCAGGATACATAATTAATCTGTGGATTCGAAACCCTTAATGGAATAACCGTGACCCGTGCTTGCTTGTCATCGGGGAGTATGACTGGGCGGGGAAAGTTATCCATTAGGAAGAGTAACTGTGACCCGTGCTTGCTTGTAATTTGGGAGTATGACTGGGTGGGGAAAGTTACTTCATGGCAGGTAATCGTGACATGTGTTTCTTGTCATCTGGGAGTATGATTGGACAGGGAAAGTTACCTAGTCGTTAGGTTTCATGACCCGTGCTTGCTTGTCATCTAGGAGTATGACTGGGCGGGGAAAGCACCTTTGGTAGATAATGAGTGACCCGTGCTTGCTTGCCACCTAGGAGTGTGGATGGGCGGGAAACTTTATCTACACGTTAAGGATCAAGTGACCTGTACTTGCTTGCCATCAGGGAGTATGGCTGGGCAGGGAAAAATGCCTTAAAGCACTTTGTGCTCCATTGTTTCTTTGTTGTCTCTAGTTGTTGCGTGAACTCAAGGTCTAGGTTTTTTCGAATTGATTGATGTTTAGATTGTACCCTTAGAGCCGAGAGAACTCTAAGATAGGGAACCCACTGAGATGTTGTTATCTCACCCCACTATTGTTGTTGCTTTTCAGGTTCTTTTATAGGTTTGATTTACAAGTGGAGCTATGCTTGGGATGTTTCAAGTGAAGCATAGTTTTAGTCTTCCATTATGTATTTATGTATCTTGTACAATGATGGATATTGTATTGATCTTAGTATTTTGTTTTAGTATATTTCCATGTCTTGCACCATAGTTTGTATTGATTTTAGAATTGGTCAAGAATGTGAATTATACTAGTAGGTATTTATGATGGTGTCAGTACCAAACTGACACTTGTATGATATTATTATAGATATATATTATATGGGAATTACACCAATATCGTACCAGTAATTAAAAATAATGGCTCTTTGAGGGTGTGCATAGATTTTAGAGACATGAACTCTGCAACCCTTAAAGATGAGTATTAAATGCATGTGGCAGAAATGTTAATTGACTCTGCTGCAGGACATGAGTATCTAAGTATGCTAGATGGCTACTCAGGATACAATCAAATATTCATTGCTAGGGAAGATGTTCCTAAAACTACTTTTCGATGCCCAGGGGCTTTGGGCACTTATGAATGGATGGTCATGCCTTTTGGTTTGAAAAATTCATGGGCAACTTATCAAAGAGCAATGAATTCAATTTTTCATGATTTCATAGATACATTTATGCAAATTTACATAGATGACATATTTGTGAAGTCCATTTCTGGATTAGATCATGTTAGTCATCTTAGACATTCTTTTGAAAGAATGAGAAAACATGGTCTTAAAATGAATCCTCTTAAATGTGCTTGTTGTGTGCAGGCATGGGACTTTTTGGGATTTGTGGTCCACAAGCAAGGGATCGAAATAAACCAAAATAAGACCAAAGCTATTATGGAGGCTAAAACGCCTTCGACAAAGAAGGAGCTACAATCACTGTTAGGTAAGATCAACTTCTTGAGAAGATTCATATCAAACCTAAGTGGAAAGACTCAAGCTTTATCACCTTCGTTGTGCATGAGCAAGGAAGGATTTCAGTGGGGGCAAGAACAACAGAAAGCCTTCGACAAGATCAAGGAGTACTTGAGTCACCCTCCAATTCTTTCTCCGCCTTGTAGAAAGAAAAGTATGAGACTATACATAGTTGCTTCAGATAGAACATTTGGGAGCATTTTAGCCCAAGAGGATGATGATGGCGTCGAAAGAGCCATTTATTACCTTAGTAAAGTTTTAAATGATGCAGAAACTAGGTATAGTATGATAGAGAAAGTATGCCTATGTTTGTATTACTCTTGTACTAAATTAAAGCAATATATAAAGCCAGTTGATGTTTATGTTTCTTCGTACTTTGATGTTATTAAACATATGTTGTCTAAACCTATTTTGCATTGTCGAATTGGGAAATGGGCACTATCATTAACTGAATACTCTTTAACTTATAAACCTTTAAAGGCAGTTAAAGGGAAAGTGGTCGCAGACTTTATAGTTGACCACTCTATAAATGAAAGGCCATTGAACTATCTGGACATTTAACCATGGAAGTTATACTTCAACGGCTCTAGTCATAAAAATGGGACTGGAATTGGAATATTTGTCATTTCTCTTCATAAAATTACAACAACACTCAAGTACAAAATTGACGGCTATTGTTCTAACAATGAGGCTAAATATGAAGCTTTGATAGTTGGACTTGAGGTATTGTTGGAATTGGGGGCAACTCATGTCGAAATAATGAGAGACTCGGAGTTAGTAATAAAACAAGTTACCAAATAATACAAGTGCATAAAAGAAAACTTAATTATGTACCTTGTAATAGTAAATAGGCTATTGAAAAAATTTCAAACAGTTACATTTTGACACATTCCTAGACTACAAAATCAAGTCTCCAATGACTTGGCTCAAATTGCATCAGGATACAAAATTTCAAAAGAAAAGTTACAGAATGCAATTGAGGTTAGAGGAAAATTTGTGTCAGTAAGTTTAGCCCCATCAGACTTAGAAGAAATTAAGCTTGGGTATGTTGATGAAGAAAACATCGCAATACTGATGGTCGACAACATAAGTGCTAAAGATTGGAGGAAGCCCTTAATGGACTACCTAGAGAATCCAACATCTTTGACGGACAGAAAAATCAAATACCAAGCTTTAAGCTACGTATTATTAGGGAATGAACTATATAAAAAGAATGCTGAAGGACTATTGCTAAAATGCCTTAGTGAGGCTGAAGCATATTTAGCGCATTAGACTGTCCACAGTGGGGCATGTGAAGCACACAAAGTAGGTCACAAAAGGAAGTGGCTCTTGTTTCGACAAGGTGTGTATTGGCCTGTTATGCTGAAAGATTGCATAGAATTTTCCAGAGGATGCCAATAATGTCAAGTACACGCTGGCATCCAACATGTTCCTGCAAGCGAATTACACTCTATAGTGAAACCTTAGCCTTTTAGAGGATGGGCTTTGGATTTAATTGGAGAAATTCGACCCGCATATTAAAAAAATCATAAATACATCTTGGTAAGAATCGACTATTTTTCCAAATGGGTCGAAGCTATCCCATTGCCAAATGTTGACCAAGAAGATGTAATTGAATTTATTTAGAAACATGTCATATATAGATATGGTATACCAGAAACAATCACTACAAATCAAGGATATGTGTTTACTGGTCGAAAGATGCAAGAGTTTTCCATATAAATAGGCTTTAAACTCTTAACATCCACACCTTATTACGCCCAGGCCAATGGTCGGGTCGAAGCGGAAAACAAAATAGTTATTGGGTTGATAAAAAAACATGTGGGAATGAAGCCAAGCAATTGGCACAAGACATTAGACCAAATTCTTTGGGCATGTCGAACTTCACCTAGAGAAGAAACTAATACTTCACCGTTTCGACTAACTTATGGCCATGATGATGTCTTGCCTCTTGAAATTTATCTTCAATCCATAAGAATTTAAAGGCATCATGAAATCCCAGCTGACACTTATTGGGTCATGATGTTGGACGAACTGCTTGATTTGGACGAATAGAGACTTCATGCCTTAAAATTATTAGAAAGGAAAAAGAGGAAGGTAGAGAAATCCTATAATAAAAAGGTTAAATTAAAAACCTTTCCAGTTGGTGAATTAGTGTGGAAAGTCATATTACCCATGGATTGAAAGAACAAATCTTTAGGGAAATGGTCACCTAAATGGGAAGGCCCTTTCCAAACCACCAAAGTATTTAGTAATAATGATTATGAAATTCATGAGTTTGAAGCTGACTTAAGAGTCTTTAAAGTAAATGGAAAATATTTGAAAAGATATAGACCAATACTGCAAGAGATTCATATTGGAAAATAAAATTTTCATTAATTTAAAGAAGGGCCATAAAAGGCCTACAAGGACAGAAGCCTGGATAAATGGTTTAAGAACCAAACAACAAACATGTAGTCTTCTAAATCCTCCAAAGTGATGCAGTTGCTATAACCATCCAATTTGCGTCAACTTCTTCATCAATATCTGGAAGCAAAATGATGTAGCCGAGATAAGCCATCCAATATGCATCAGCTTCTTCATCAATATCTGGGAGTTGATTCTTGGGAGGATCCTTTTGGGAGGATTGGTTTTTGTCCCTTTAGCCTTGGAGTGGGTAACCACTCCTGTACCTGGAGAAGGATTTCTTTTCTTTTTGGTGCTCTTACTTTGCTTGTGCGACGGAGTGCCATTAACTTTCTTTGCAGAACTCTCCATGATATTGTGATGAAGATAATGGAGTAAATAGAAGTGCTATTTATAAGGAAAGAAGATGTCTTCTTATTGGCCAAATCAGAGGCAATAAAAGGGCGCATGAATCCTTCCTTGAAAATGTCATTTCAAAAAGACGTTTTGGCTGCTGGCTTGAGTTGGAAAATGTGCCATGTAATAATGAGGCATAAAAAGCTGGAACGCCGTCGTCAATAATAAAGTTAAGGCATTAAAAAATTTTAATTTGAGTTTAAGTTATAACCTATCTGGCTTAAAGGCTGTTTTGACGACCATATTAACTTATTACTTATACGAAAGCAAAATTATAATGGAAGTCGAAAAGAAATAAAGAGCATAAAACTTAAAGGGGAAACCATGCCCTAAATGTCATTACATAATGGCTACAACATGGCCAACAAAAATGATGATAAAATAAATAAATAAAGCTGGAAGACTGTCGAAAGGCTAAAAAGGAAGCTTTTATTGCAGTTGGAGGAAATTATGCTGGGTGATCAGCAGACGATTTTCACAAAAGGCCTTGTTAAGCTTGGCTTCAGCAAGTTTCTTGTCGAGAGCCTCAACTGCATCAATAAGTTCAAGTGTGTTCTTTAACTCAGCCTCTAGCTCAATGTTGCCAGCTTGACTCAGTTCAAGATTTGCCTGCTTAGCATCAGCAGTCTTTTTTTGTAGCTCCTCAAGCTCTTGTTCCCAGACTCCAATGGTTATATTATTAGTAGCAATTTTCTTTTCCCTCTTGGACTTCTAGAAATCAAGCTTTTCGACTTTAGCTTTTTCTTCCCTTGCTAGCTCTCATGCATTCATACTCTGAGGCCCAACCCTATGAATGACATCATCAACCTTTGGGGATAACTTAAGATTATCAGACATCTGATTCACCAAATCACTTATCTCCATAAGGGACACAGAGATTTTAGGATCAATAGCTGAGAGATCCAGCATCTGCAGAGTGTTCTTCAGCCAGATGTGTGCAATAGGGTCAGCTTCCAAGGTAGTACAAATGTCTCTCTAGTAGAATTTGTCTTTGATTTTCTTGATTACAAGACCAACAAAGTCATTTGGAGTAGAAGCCCTAGGAGCCAATGGAGAGTCGCTTGCAGAGAAGCAAGAATATTTGCCAAGTTTTATCCTGGAATACTCCCGGGGATTCGACCACTTCAGACTTGCTAGTCGATCCCCAGCTACAGGAGTCAAAAGTGGGAGGTTCCTTTCAGGCAAGGGTTGTGGAGTCATTTCAGGATCTATTTCTTTATCAGTTTTCCCTTTGCCTTCAATATTAACATCCTCCTCCTCTTGTTCATCCACCTCCTCAAGGTCAATTATGTATGGGCTTTGGGCAGTAGCTGGGGGATTATCGTCAACCTCTGGTTCTTTATTTTTAAGGCTAGAGGAGGCAGGACCTTTAGAGTGTTTGCCACTTTCTTCTCCTTCGGCAGCAAAGGATGCATCTATCTCCTTAACTAGCCTGCTTGTCTGGCCATCAAGATCTTTACCAGATGCAATCCCATACTCACACTCTGAATCAGCAGTATGAGATTTTTGTGTGGTTGTTTTGGCTGGAGAATGTGGAGCAGCTTCGACTGTTTGAGGATGGACAACAACCATAAACATAGGTTGGTTAACCTCACTCAAGGAACCATAACCAGACCCAAAATCAGAGTTTGGGTGATAAGTTGGCTCACCTTGGCTGTTCAGAAGAGTGGCAGGCATGAGGGTATCAGTTGAAGGTTGCTGGCCAACGCCAACCCCAGTCTGTTGGGAAAAAAAAGTCAAGTCAAGATGGTAAGAAGAGTTTAAGAAAGGAAATAAAATGCCAAGAAAATTACCTGATTCTCTTTGCCACCAAGGCTATAATTGGCACTCTCAAGAGCGTCAGTATGCTTCATTGTAGGGGTAGCAGGAATGGTTTCAACACCACCCTCAACTTGCGTCTCTTTTACACTTTTGGCCATCTTGGAAGAAGATTGGCCAGCAGCATTAGGAGGCTATGTAGCCTTCCTTTCTTCCTAAGGACTTGCTCCTCAGGAGACTCATCTTCGTCGCCAGGGATGGGGGTGGAAGCTTTTTTACCCTTCTTCAGGGGCGTCAAAGGCTTGGTAGTTGTCTGAAAATATAACCAAAAATAAGAAGGCGAATATGCAGAAGTCACGTAACTTAGGAAATTTGCATACCTTATTGCCTTCGTTGTTCTCCTTTATTACCACTCCCTTAGGGGCAGTGGACTTCTTGGAAAGTGCTGAAAATGACAAAAACAAATAATAAGAGTCATTAATGGATCATCTATCAAGAAGTCAGTATAATCCTCAAACCTTCACATATGTCGGTATCGACATGAACGTCTTCGATCCCTATGTGAAGGTGTCCTTTGAAACTGTCCAGTGTATGCTTAGTCGCAATCACCCTTTGGGCTTTCGGCTGAGACTGCTGTCGAAAGATCTTTATTGAATCCCCCATAGATAAACCAGTTAGGAAATGGAGGGGCAAGTGCCACACCAAAATCAGGTGAAGGCAATCTAGGGAATTTTGGAGGAAAGAGTTGAAAAGTCACCTCATACCGCCTCTCACGAGGAACGTTGGAAGGGATTTTCAATTTATCCATCTTTTGCAAAACAAATTCCTTCAAAGTGACAGCAGCCTCACGAACGGTTCGACTAAGGTCATATGGTCGATAGATAGTTTCAAAGTATTTCTGAAAAGCTTGTATCTCCTGGATGTGAGCAAACTTACTTTTCTTGACCTTCTCCTGCACATTCATAAAAGCTAGGTCAATGAGGGCAGAAAATTCATTGGCAGTGAGAAAGTTCTCACTATAATATTGGCGCCACCAATTGTTGAAAGGATGGGTGTGATGTATCGACGGTCGAAAGAAGACCGGAGACATCACTGCCTTCTGGGAAGCCCATTTTGCAAGGATCTGATTAACTCCGACTTCATCAAACAGGTTGTTGGAAAAAAGGACTTGACCTTTTTTATTGTAAAGGCATCTTGGGAAACTCTGACCTAACCCAAATTCCCAGGACACCAAATTAGGTTGATAAGCAATGAGGGTTGTATTAGGTTTTCCACCATTCAGTCTGTAAAAAAAGACCCTGGGAATTAAAAAGGCTTCCCAGATTGAAACAGAGTCCAAATGCAGCTTCCTTGTGGGGGAGTTGGGGAAAGCCCCAGTGAACCATCTAGGCCCATACTTCCTCTCCATAAAAGGAGCCATAGATGGTGTAAAGTCATATTGAAGGGCAAATATCATCAAGAAGCTGGAGAAAGCCTCTTTCAAAGTTACGCCTTCGTCATTAGGCATAAGCTTCGCCAGTCGAACACCTTCTGTGTTCCTGAGCCTTATTTCTTCTGATTCTTCATTAACCTTCCCTTTTCTGAGAAGCGAGGGCTTCAGCCACAGTTGCAGGAGCCAGAGAGGGCCAGTAAGACTCAGGGAACCAGAGTCATCTTTTGAGTTTCTTAGTTGAGTCACCCCTTCACAAAGAGACTCGAAGATGTTTTCTAGAATAAGTTCGCTCAAACAAACTTTCCTCTTGGTATGAAGTTGTTGGGCTAACGGCATAAACTTCTTCGCCACCTGATAGGATTTCGTGCAGAAAACATATATGGATAGCCAGAGAGTCAGAAAATAAATATACTCTTCATCATAAACTACCTTTGCATCTGGTTTTGAATGATGCTGGAGGAAGGGAGTGTATTTCAGCTTGGGGAAGCCAATAGTGTCTTCAGCATCAACAGCGGGATCATATGCCAGCATCAAAAGATCATATATCCTAATCTCCTTCCAGTGGTCAACCTTAGTTTCCTCCAACCTAGCCAACCATTCATCGAACTCAGCAAACTGGTTGACATCTCTAACCAGTCTAGTACCATCATAAAGATATTCTAGGTTCAACTAAGTGAGAGCTGGTGGGTCAGTTGAAGCATCATCAACTTTAGGCAGGTACTTGTGCCCTAAAGGTTGAGTTCTAAGATAACATGGGAAGAAATATTTCAACTTCTCATCTGTATAGGGTACAACAACCAAAGGACCAGATACAACAAGGGGACATTCATTCACAAGAAAATGGATCATTACCTGAGAACGGTTGACGCTCCTGGTTTCGTTGACCAGAGGTTCAGGTGGAAAATGAGGATTCTGGACGGTTCTGGGTTCAGCAATGTTGGTGAAAGGTTCGAGAGTTTCCTCAAAATGAAAGGATTTAGCCTTTTGACCTTTTTTCTAGGAAGTGGTAGCCTTGGAAGACGCCATTGTTGAAAATGATAATGGAGGCTTTTTAGGGTTCTTGAAGAAAGAAGAAGACTTTAGCAAGAAAGAAACTGGATTCATAACAGTTTGGAAAACGTTTATTTGTTTGTTGAAGACAATATTTATAGGCAAAGACAATGTGAAGTTATGGAGTCTTGTCTCTTAATGGAGACATAAAGTGGTGGGACACATGGCACTTGGGATCTGACGCGTTGAGGAGGCAGTTAATGTGAAATACGTTTCGCGCATTGTTTCAAGTAAAAACCCATGATTAAAATCTAGCAGATTGGACTGATGGGACTTTTTGGATTTTTTGCCATTATGACATGACGTCATGCGCATGGGCAAAGAATCACAACAGTTTTAGAACGCGGGGTAGGTAGTTTACAACCATACTTTCACCTGACTCAAGTTGGCGTCGAAATGATGAACAACAAAAAATGATCTTTTCATCAATATGGTCGAAAAGAATATTCTTGGGGGGCAGTTTGCTATCCCTAAATTTCGACGCTAGCAATTAATGAGGTTATTTTGGCTTAATAAACGAGTTATTATATTATGAGCTAAAGAGAGGTCTTCGGCCTTACTTAATAAAGGATGAGAGTCGAAGGGACCCACCTACTATTTTCATACTTAGTGAAGTTCTAAGTTTGAATTATTTTCTAAGTGTTAGGAGGATTCGACCAAGGGCGTGTTCGACAAAGATGGCAGTTACCAAGAGTTTTCACACGTTCAAACTTGGAGGGAAAATGGGTGATCTTCAATTCAAATACAGAGACAAGTGGCGCAAGATGGAGCTTCTACACACAAGTAGTGGGACAAATGTCACCATCTTAGGATAGTTTTAGGAAGAAACCGTCGAAAACGGTTACTTTGTAATGTATATAAATAGCTACGTTTAATATGTGAATAATTGTGTGGAAATCATATGTACTAGTAACTCCGTAGACTCAAAGTATCTGTGTGTAGAGAAATGAGTGCAGTGAGAATGTACGTGATTGAAGCACCACCAAATTTATCTTCATATCAGTTTTATCTTTAATGTCAAATTTACTTTCAAGTCTTTTATCTTTGAAGTCATTTACTTTCTGCAAACTTTTACATTAAAGCCTTTTTACTTTTCAAAGTCATTTACATTTCCAAGCAATTTACTTTTCATGCATTTTACTGCGTTTCTTTACAATTCAAGTATCTTTATATTCCTTATCTTGTCTTTAAAATTCATTTACATTCCTTGCATTGTCTTTACTTTCATTTAAATTTCAAGCATTGCCTTTTACATTCCTTTATTTTTAAAGCTTTTTCCATTTTACTTTATTTTTCTTGTTCAAAACAATCTTTGAGTCTTGTTTAAGGATTCATAGACAATTTCCCAAAAACATTGTGATTACGCAAATAACCAAATCTTAGCACATGTCCTAGGATCAATCTGGTCGATCTTGAAAGTAACCAAGGGTATTCTAGGTATCTTTGGAGGATCAGCGCTTGTTTACCAATTTTGGGGATAAACAATGACACAATAGAAGAAAAACGCATTAAACATCTCTTCCCTCATATGACTATATGCAACACACGTCTTCGCCCAACCAATATCAGCTATGGAGAAGGTTCCTCCTCCTTCTACTTCCATGGAGATGAATTGTTTTAGATTCTGACAATACCGAAGCCGTCACAAATCTAGAGTTTGGTCCGAGAGAGATTATAAATCTAATAAATTTTATTCTCATCAAAAATCAAATTCGGTATTCTATGAACCTTCGTTCCTTAATAGTACACGATTTCGAATATTCAATATCTCACTTATACAAATTTTCAGAGATTAGACTATTTGTTTTGTTGGTTCTCCTATTTTACCATTCTTAATATAATGTGGTTCACATATGCAACTCGCATGAAAATAAGTAACATATTTTTTTAGTTGCAAGTAGCATGATAATACGTAACCTATTGTTTTAGTCTTTGTAAAATCAAATAAACAATAAGTATAATTAAATTATCAATACACCACCAAATGATTAGCTATAATTAATATTTCAAGCGTTTAATTCCACCGTCGACCTCATGGTGGAACTGATTCAAAGATTGATTGTTGTTTAAAAAAGGGAGCTGAATATATACATAAAAATGACAGTAATTGCAAGAATTAGAAAAATAATATTTTACTGAGTCAGAAAAATAATTCTTATAAAAGCAACACGTTATGTATAAATGTAGATCGACTAAGACAGACAGTGACAATATATATACCAGGTCAAGTGATTTTTTATTATGTTTTTTTACCTGACTTTCATTTACACAGCCTATTACTATTTGGTGGCGGTATCATCTTTTATGTTTTTTTCATATATATATATATATATATATATATATATATATATATATATATATATATATATATTCGTGAAATATTCTTTATGATGATAAAACTTTGTATATATTCAAAAAGATTTAACCGATGTTAAGATTTATTTATGTGTGAAATAATATCATTTAAGTGTTAGATTTATTCATTTGTGAAATAATATCATTTAAATGTTTAATTAATTTTCAAAAATGTAGAAGTTATAAATTTCTATGTTTGTTTTATTCGGAATAAAATAATTTTCATTTTTTATTTTTTAAGGTAATTGGTTAGTAAACATGATTTTCATAAAGGTGGGAATAAATTTTAAATAATTAGCTATATAAAATGTTTGATTCATTCTAACAGGTACGGTGGAGTACCATGACTTTGTAAACTTCAATTTGAAATATAAAATGGAAATAAAAAGCTACGGTGCATCAATGAAAGCAAAATATTTAATAAAAATGTTGAGCCACTTTGTCAAGAAACTTTAAAAAGTCTAAGATATTGAAGGCCATAACACTATATAAAGAGTTACGATCCATATACTTAAAGCAATCATAAACAACAAATCTTCTAAATAGCAAAAAAGATATATAAGGCTGCTTACTAAGAGGGGACATGGGAAGCTCAATTGAGGCGAGGCAATGGCCTCAACTCATATATGCAATAGCACTTTGCATAATTGCTTTTAGTACTTTTGCTATTGCTGATGATGATAAACCTTACTATGGAGGGCAATATCCATATAACTACTATCCCCAACCACCCTACACTTACAAACCACCTCCATATAACAACTATCAATCTCCACCCCCATATGCTTACAAATTTCCTCCATATAATTATCAATCTCCTCCTCCATATGATAATAAATTTCCTCCATATTACAATAAAGTTCCACCAACTCCTTACGTCGACAAATTCCCTCCATATTACAATAAAGCACCATCAACTCCTTATGTCGACAAATTCCCTCCATATTACTATAAATCTCCTCCTCTGCCGTCTCCATCACCACCACCACCTTATGTCGATAAATTTCCACCATATTACTACAAATCTCCTCCTCCACCATCTCCATCACCACCACCTCCTTATGTCTACAAATCACCTCCACCTCCTCCATATGTTTACAACTCACCACCTCCTCCTCCATATATCTACAAATCTCCACCTCCACCACCATATGTCTATAATAGTCCACCACCCCCATATGTGTACAAGTCACCACCTCCTCCACCTTATGTATACCCATCACCTCCCTATGTTTACAAGTCTCCACCCCCTCCTTTACCTTCTCCTCCACCACCATATGTCTATAAATCACCTCCCCCTCCATCCCCTTCACCTCCCCCTCCATATGTCTACAAGTCACCCCCTCCACCTTCTCCTTCACCACCACCTCCATATGTTTACGAGTCTCCACCTCCACCATATGTCTACAAGTCTCCACCACCACCTCCATACGTTTATAAGTCACCTCCGCCACCTTCACCTTCACCACCTCCACCTTACTACTATAAATCTCCACCTCCACCATCCCATTCACCTCCTCCGCCTTATGTCTATAAGTCACCACCATCACCATCACCTTCACCACCTCCTCCATATGTCTACAAGTCACCACCACCACCATCACCTTCACCACCTCCTCCATATGTCTACAAGTCACCACCACCTCCATCTCCTTCACCACCTCCTCCATACGTCTACAAATCTCCACCCCCACCATCTCCTTCACCACCACCACCATATATCTATGAGTCTCCACCCCCACCATATGTTTACAAATCTCCACCTCCACCTCCCTATGTTTATAACTCTCCTCCAAAACCTTACATTTATTCATCACCACCTTCATCTTATCCTTCACCAACTCCTTACATTTATAAGCCTCCACCTACACCATATGTTCCATATTTATATAGTTCACCTCCTCCTCCCCCCTTGTATTAAGCTTCATATGTGTTTTGATTTTCTTCAATAATTTTATTACAATCAATGTTGTGTGGTTTGTAATAAAGTCTTCATTTAAATAAAGACCTAAATTCTAATAAAAGATGTATTTTAAACTCTATGGTGTATCACTGTGTTTTTGTATTAATTCAAAAGTTTGATTTATTTATTTATTTTGTCGAATTTTATTTAATGTCATATATATATATATATATATATATATATATATATATATATATATATATATATATATATATATATATATATATATATATATATATATATATATATATATATATATATATATATATATATATATATATATATATATATATATATATATATATATATATATATATAAGATATGCACTACTAGAAAAAAGACATTTGCTTAAATGATTTTACATTAGACTTAAAGATAACTGATGTAAGAAATAATGCGGTGGCAGTTTCGTATATATATATGAACCGATGTAATATCTTAATTTTTTGTTAAATAATAACACGGTGGCAGTTTCGTGTGTATATATATATATATATATATATATATATATATATATATATATATATATATATATATATATATATATATATATATATATATATATATATATATATATATATATATATATATATATATATGAACCGATGTAATATCTTAATTTTTTGTTAAATAATAACACGGTGGCAGAATCCTAAATTAAAAAAATTGATATAAAGTCTTTTACATCGGTTAGTCTTAAAACTGATTTAATAAGTTATTAAAAAATTATTTAATTTTGGACCCTTACATCAGTTATTTGGAAACCGAATTAAAAAGTTATTTAATTGGGCCCTTACATCGGTTATTTGGAAACCGATATAAAAAGTTATTAAAAACTTATTAAAAAATTATTTAATTTGGGCCCTTTTACATCAGTTAGTCTTAAAATCGATTTAATAAGTTATTAAAAAATTTTGGGCCCTTACATCAGTTATTTGTAAATCAATTTAAAAAGTTATGAAAAAATTATTTAATTTGCGCCCTTACATCGGTTAAATAAATTACCCGATTTAAAAAGTTATTGAAAAATTAACTAAAACCCTAAAATACCTAAAGCCCCGTGTCGCACCTCGAAAAATACGATCCTAAAACAAAACAACAGAGCCGCCACCTAATTCTATTTATTCTACAAGAGAAAAGGAGATATAGATACAACCTAAATGAAGGATAAGAAATGGTTTACGAAACCAAATTCTAAGTTCGGGAGTCGGTTACGCAAGGGGAAGGTTTTAGCACCCCTCACATCCGTTGTACTCAACGGGAACCTCTTAGCTAATTATGCGATTAAATGTTTGATCTTAAGCTTTGTCTTCTAAATGGCTATTAATATGTTTGTTCTAAAGAAATTAAAGTTAAAAAATTATTATGACAGAGAAAAGATTGAAGTTTTTTATTATTGATTTAAACGGAAAAATAATTAAATTTTTTATTAGGGTGACGGAAAGACAGTTAATTTTTTATTATTGTGCTCGCGAAGGATTAAAATCCCCGTGCCTACGTATTCCCTTGTGCAATCGGAAAGTCAGAGCTTCGTAGTTCGTGCTACTACGATTTGTGTTTTTTAAACTGAACGATTGTTTGAAAATGCTTTCTACTGCTAAGCGTTGGCCTATCTGCTCACGATAGGAGGCTGAAGCACTAGCTTGTTTGCGAGATAGAAATATTTAAACAATGTTTGTTTTAAGAAAAGATATTTGATCTTTGTTAAGGATGTTTTAAACAAAAGGGCGAATGAACCATCGCGTGGGGCTAGCCCAATTGCGGTCCAATCCAGAAGGTGCGGAATGCTAGACTCCGGAGTTCTGTCTTTCGTGATTAATTGCGGAAAAATTGTTTATATTGGTTGGTGGGTTTTAAATTGTATGTGAAAGAAAGAGACAAGTCGTCATCTTTAAGAGAAGTATCTCACCTATTCCACCACAAACGTTTGAAGAATGAGAAATCGAAAGAAGCTTTAAACTTGGATATAAGATCGACAAGCAATGCCACGTTCTTTCTTTGAGAATAAATAAAATCGGAAGAAGCTTTAAACTTGGATATAAGTATCGACAAGCAATGCCACATTCTTCCTTTGAAAGTAATTGTTTGTAAGATTTTTGTTTGTGTTTGTGGGGATAGGAGGAACAACTTTCCTATGAAGATGAATCATGCCTGATCCTTTAAGATTATTGAATTGTTTTGAATATGAATGGTGATTGAACCATCGCGTGGGGCTAGCCCAGTTGTGGTCCAATCCAGAACGTGCGGAATGCTAGACTCCGGAGTTCTGTTTTCGTAATTTTAATTTAGGTAGTTTGAATATTTTAGTATACGAATGGTGATTGAACCATCGTGTGGGGCTAGCCCAGTTGCGGTTCAATCAAGAACGTGTGGAATGCTAGACTCCGGAGCTCTGTTTTCGTACGATTAATTTTAAAGATTTGAATGTTTTGATATACAAATGGTGATTGAACCATCGCGTGGGGCTAGCCCAGTTGCGGTTCAATCCAGAACGTGCGGAATGCTAGACTCCGGAGCTCTATTTTCGTATGATTTAATTAGTTCAAAAGTTTTTTGGTATTTTATGGTTTAAACACGATGGTGGCGTACAAATAATCGAATAAACACAAATGTGGCAAGATTACGATAAAGCACAAAAGAATCGAATTTAGAGATACCTAACGGAGAAGGTCCGTTGCCTCTTCAATGCGCGCACAAGGCAATTAAGGATACTTATTAGAAGTTTTTACCTTTGATCAACCAAATTAAGCCTCTAGTGTTCAACATCGTAAATTAACATCCAAGATCAACGGAACCGAACAAAAAATGAAAAAAAAAGTACTGACAAAGCAAGGGTCAACAAAATCCTTAATAAAAGAAAATCTATTAAAATATAATTAAAATGTAATAAATTTCTAATCAAGAATTAATAAATAAAAATAAAAATGAAAATAACTAAATCTTAACTAAAGTTTAAACGAAGCTAAATGTAGTTAACTACCAATTAATCACAAAAAAAACTTAAGAGAAAGAAAAGGGAATTAAATCAAAATAAAAAGAAATAAAAGGGGGGTCTGCCGAATCTGGGGGGTGCAGTTCGAAATTCTGATGGGGCTTATGGCCCTTAAAGTCCAAATACGACAAGGAGGGGAAACAAGAGACCCTCAGGATCTGGGGTGGCAGAAGCAACTAGATCTTGAGTTTATAAGCCCAAACCAACAATGCAGCAATAACAAATTAAATCCAAGAGAATAAAATAAGGGTTTGTGTACAGTAAATATAATGATGGAAGACCAAAAGGGGATTCAATAGACACTCTTTTCAAAATCACCTCTTTCGTTCAAAGAAAAAGGTTCAGAGCGGAAAAAAAACGAAGAACACACCCTATTCTTCTTGTCCCCGCTGCGGCCGAATGGTGTCCCTCTCAACTCTGGTCGGTCTGTGATGAGTGTTTAGGTTAGAAATCGAAAAGTTTGTGGTTCGGATCTACTGCATTTTTTGCGATTCTCGGCTTGCGTTCAGAATCTCTCTCCTCTCTATCTTCTTCGTTTCGATTGGTTTGTTGTTGGTGTTTGGGTGGCGGAAACGGAGGATTTGCGGGTTAAGGTGATG
Organism: Lathyrus aphaca; assembly: GCA_963966055.1. NCBI lineage: Eukaryota > Viridiplantae > Streptophyta > Magnoliopsida > Fabales > Fabaceae > Lathyrus > Lathyrus aphaca. Next base: position 294,424,911 of record OZ014521.1, on the reverse strand, counting down.
GGTGGTTTAGGGTTTCAGTTATGGAGGTTTGATGGTGGAGCGAAGGGGTGGGAGGTTATTCGTTTCTTCGCGGCGGATCGAAGGTTTTGGTGGAAGGGATGTTTTTACGGAAGTGTTTTGAAGGCTGGGTGGTTCGAAGGAGTTTTGGTGAGGATGTTGAATGGTAGCGTGAGGATTTTTAAAGGCAGCGGTTGATAATGAGGGTCACGGTTGCGGTGATGAAGAAGAAAAGGATTGTTTTTTTTTTGCGGTGTGGGTTGTTGTGAGAGAAGGTGGAAGAAGAGTTTGAGGATGGTGGTCGGTGAAGAGGGTCGCAGGTTGTGTTCTGCGTGTGGTTAACAGGTTTTCACGGGATTGGAAGGTGATGATGAAGGAGGGATTTTCACCGGAAAAGAGGGGTCATGAGTTTATCAGTGGTGAGGTTGTGCTGATGTTTCTGCGGTTAACAGGTTTTCACGGCCGGTTGAGGTTGTTTGCGGCGACGGGTAACAGCGGTCTTCGGAGAACGGCGGAGGGTTGATGATTTTTTGTTGAAGACAGGGGTTGAAAATGGTTGAGGTTTATTGTGTTTTCTGTAGGTTTGTGTGAATGAAGACAAACGGATTTGGTTTGATGAAGAGGGTGATGGTGTTACGACCAAGTCTTTTTGGTTCTGGTTTTTTTCAGGTTTTCTTTTTGTTGTTGGTGCTGTGGCCTCCTTATGATGAAGTTGATGGCCAGTGAAAAATGGTGAGGATCCCCAGTTTTGTATTCCCGTCCGTCCTCCTGTCTTATGCCCTTTTCTTCTCCTCTTAAAGAAATTTCAAATTCAATTCTTCTCTTGTTTCTTGTCTTGTCTCTGCTGGTCTTCCTTTCTCTATGCAGGTTTTGCTTGTCTATTTGGATGAAAGTCAATGGCGTGTTGATGGTGTGTGTAGAGTCACCATCACCTTTACAGAAGGTTTGGCGTTTGACTTAGTTTTGGCACAACATAGCTGTGGTAAAAATTGTAGCAGAGTTGTCATGCCTGCTTTGTATTGTACGGTTTGGATTATATGTGTAATGTGTAATATGGTGATGCCTTTGTCTGTGTCTTGGCACATTTGTTTTTTTGTTTATCTTATGTGTACTTGCTGTGATTTTGACTCTTTGTGACAGTGCATAATAGTTACATGTGAAACCAAATAAATAAGTAAACTATTAAACTAACCTATATTTAAAATAAGAATTAAACCAAACATAAATAACAAAAATTAAAGTAATAAAACCTAAATGATAATAATAATAACACAAAAGAAAGAGAAGATGAAAATGTACATTAAGTAATAAAATAAGGCCGATTAATATTAAATTAATTATAAATTATTCTAAAATTTAAAATGAAACTAAATTATGATTAACCTAGAATTAAAACAAGCTGGATAAAATATAAACAAACATAAAGAATATTTTGTTTTTTTAATATTTTTTAATATATGGATAAATACAAAAATAAATAAAATAAAAAAGAACTACTCATATTAATCATAACACTAAATTACTCTCCTAAAAAATTTAACTAACATAAACTAAATTAAACTGTACTATATTAAATTAAATTTTAAAATAAATTAACATTAAAAGAAATGAACAAATAATTTTTTTTTTAAAATCTAATATATTTGACTAAAAAAACATAATTATAATTAAGAACAAAATTTTTAAAAGAGTCTAAAAAGCAGACGTGGAATGATGAAATCGAATGAAAAATGCATGATGATAATTAACGAAGCGTATGATTGGCAATGACTGACAATCGATATTACGACGAAGATGCGCCAAAAATGAACAACAATTTGTAAACTTCTGGTCAAAATTTAGGGTATCACACGCCGCATATTTGCCTGTTTACTATTTCGACGAAGAACATATATTTTCCTGTTCTGACGACCCCAATAGCGTTGTTCCGCCATTCCACCATTCGTGACTTGCTTCAGTCTCCCGCCATTTGCGTCTTACTTCAGTCCTCGATTCAGAGACGCATATTTTCCTGTTCCGACAACCACAATAGCGATGTTCCGCCACTCCACCATTCGCGATCTCAACTTGCTTCAGTCCTTATCACGACTTGTTGTTTCCTCTTCCACTGTCCATCTTCTTCCGGTCACTCAAAGGTTTGTTTCTACTTACGCGATTTTGTTTTGGTATCATGGTTTTATTTTTCATTAATTGATTATGCCGATTTTGTGTGTTGTGATTTGTTGTTTGATTGTATTGAAAGTTTGTTTACTAATTGAAAGCTAATTTATTTTGGATGACTGAAAGTGATTCTAGAGGTAAAAAAGTGATTTTGACATGTTTTTGCTCACGTTTTTGGCTGTTAAGTTTAGTGTTAGTGTTGTTGCTCACGTTTTTGGCTGTTTAGTGTTAGTGTTGTTGCTCACATTTTTGGCCTTCACACGTTTAGAGTCGGGGGAAAAATCGGTTTTTTCGAATTTTTTTGTCTGATTGTAAAATTGTTTCGACTATCCATAGGGAAAAATATATATTTTTAATTTATTAACTTTTCCCAAATTCCTCTTTTTTCTATTTTCAATTAATTTTTTACTGTTTTTGCAGTTTCGAAAAAATCTAAAAAAAATTCTAAAATTCTTATATTGCTTAATTAGACAGAATTTTGTGTTTTTATATTTTTCTGATTTTATTTTTATCATATTTCTTCTTACAATTTGTTTTTGCCTACATAGGGAAATTGTTGGTATTTCTGCATTTGTTGCTGCATCGTCACTCTTTTCACTCAACCGCGAGTCATCCGGCCACACGACATTGCAGGTTCTCTTTTCATTCTTTATAACTTCTCACTTCTTCTTTTATGCATGCCACATGTTTGCACGTAGAGAGATTGCACGTAGAGACTTTTGTTCTCTCTAATGTCCAAGAGAGGGATTATTATAGGCGTCTCAGTGATTTAACTTTGTATGCATTTATTTCGGAACATAAGTATGAATCGTATTTGGATGAGAGTTAATCAATTAAGTGCCGAGTACGAACATGGAGTGAAGGAATTTCTACAGTTTCCTGAAAGCGATGCTAAAAAAAATCTTCCTCCTCCTAAAAGTAATGATGAAAAAAGTGTTGATGTGCTTTTTCTCTGTCCATGTGTTCGTTGTGCAAATCATGAACCAAAACTTAATAAGAAAGCAAGCACGGATCATCTAATTTGTCATGGGATTTGTCAAAGTTATACACAATGGATATGGCACGGTGAGGTAGTAGCAAAGTCAAATGTGTCCCAAAAAGATAATGTTTGTGTAGAAATGTATGATCGTCTGGAAGACATGATGCGTGATATTGGACAAGATTCGTTTAAGAAGGTACATGCGTATTATACTTTATGCAGTGACAAGGATAAACCTTTGTACCCAGGATGCACAAATTTTACACGTTTGTCAGCCGTGTTAAAATTGTTTAATTTGAAGGCAAATAATGGGTGGACTGACAAAAGTTTTACCAAATTGCTTGAATTGTTGATAGAGATGCTTCCAGAAGGTAACATAATTTCAAATTGTTATTAAGAGGTGAAAAAGATATTGTGTTCGATGGGTTTGGAGTATGAAAAGATACATGCATGCCCTAATGATTGCATATTATACAGAAAAGAGTATGTAAACTATAATCATTGTCTGAAGTGCAAGGCATCATGCTACAAAAAGAAAGATGGTGATTCTAGTGATGATGAGGTGGTAAAAAAGGGTCCTCCCGCGATAGTGGTATGGTACCTACCAATAATTTCAAGGTTCAAGAGACTATTCGTTAATGCAAATGACGTAAAGAATATTAGATGGCATGCCGAAGAAATAAAATGTGATGGACAAATTCGTCATGTAGCTGATTCCTTGTAGTGGAAGAAAATTAATTCTTTGTTTCCAAATTTTGGCAAAGAGTCGAGAAACCTTAGACTTGGACTTTATACTGATGGAATGAATCCGTTTGGTAATCTAAGTACTAATCATATTTCTTGGCCTGTTCTCCTGATGATTTACAACCTATCTCCTAGGATGTGCATGAAGCGTAAATATATTATGTTATTGATGATGATTCCGGGCCCAAAACAACCACGAAATGACAGATGTTTATCTAAGTCCTCTAATTGATGATTTAAGAGTGTTGTGGGAGGAAGGGGTGGATGTTTTTGATGTGTATTTTTGTGAACAGTTCAATATGTGTGTCATGCTGTTTTGCACCATCAACGATTTTCCGGCGTATGGAAATTTGTCTGGTTATAAAGTTAAAGGGCATAATGCATGTCCTATATGTGAAAAAGACACAAGTTACCTCCAACTTGAAAAAGGAAAGAAAATTGTTTATCTTGGGCATCAAAAATTTCTAGATCGTTATCATCCATATCGTAGATTACGGAAAGCTTTCAATGGGGAACAAGAGCATGATAATGCTCCAAAGCCCTTAACTGGAGAGGAAGTTTACCAACGACAACATGGAATTAATGTTGTCTTTGGAAAGTACAAAAAGAAATCTACTGTGAAAAATTAATGGAAAAAGAGGTCGGTTTTCTTTGATCTGATCTTCCATATTGGTCTAGTCTTGATGTAAGACATTGTATTAATGTGATGCACATGGAGAAAAATGTATGTGATAGTTTACTCGGAACACTTATCAACATTCATGGCAAAACAAAAGATGCTTATAATGCTTGTGTAGATTTGGGTTTGATGGGTATACGAGAAGAGTTAACTCCACATCATATAGGCAACAAAATATATTTTCCTCCTGCCTGCTACACTTTGTCTAAAAAAGAGAAAACAAGTTTTTATGAGTGTTTACAAAGTATTAAAGTTCCGCATGGTTACTCATCAAATGTCAAGAGGCTTGTATCAGTTAAAGATCTTAAATTAATTGGCTTAAAATCTCATGAGTGTCATGTCTTAATGTAACAACTACTACCAGTGGCTATTCATGGGATATTTCCTAACAATGTTAGGAAGACTATAACCAGGATGTGCTTATTTTTCAATGCAATTTGTTGTAAAGCCATTGATCCATTAAAGTTAGACGATTTGGAAAAGGAGGCTGCAGTTATCTTGTGCCAATTAGAGATGTATTTTCCTCCTTCTTTTTTTGACATTATGGTTCACTTGATTGTTCTCTAGTAAGGGAGATTAGATTATGTGGTCCAATTTATTTACGGTGGATGTATCCAACAGAGCGATACATGAAGATCCTAAAAGGTATACAAAAATTCACACTGTCCGAAAGCATCGATTATTGAGAGATACATTGCAGAAGAAGCAATTGAGTTTTGTTCAAACTATTTGTCAGAAGTGGATGTTGTAGGGGTTCCCAAGTCTCGTCATGATGGAAGATGTGAGGTATGGGTACACAAGGTTTAAATGTCAAGAGCTTAAGTATTGATGTGGTTATTCAAGCGCATCTGTATATATTGAATAACACGGATGAAGTTCAACCTTACTTATCTTCTCACAAAAGCATCATAAAGAAAAAGTACCCCAAGATGAATGAAAGATGGTTGTTAAAATAGCATAATAAGAGTTTCTCTGATTGGTTTAAAGAAAAAATTGCTAATGATGATAGTGCATCTAATACAATTAAGTGGTTGTCCTATGAGCCTAAATGTAACATAATAACTTGGAGTGGATATGATATTAATAAAACTTGCTTTTATACAAAGTCAAAGGATGACCGTAGTACCACACAAAATAGTGGGGTGATGATTGTGGTCGAGTCCATGCACTTCTGTAGTGCTAAAGATAAAACCCGGTTATGGCATCTACACCCTACTTTGGGTGATTGAAGAGATTTGGGAAGTTGATTATGTTGTGTTTAAAGTTCCTGTATTTAAATGAAAATGGATTGATATCAACAGTGGTGTAAGAATTGATAAATTTGGAGTTACACTGGTTGATCTTAGTAAGTTAGCTTATACGGACGAAACTTTCATCATGGCGTCTCAAGCAAAATAAGTGTTTTATGTCACAGATCCTTCTGATAAAAGGTGGTCGGTGGTCATACAAGGAAAGGTGCATGATAGTGATGAAAATCAAGATGCGAACCTTGATATTTCCGAAACTCCTCCTTTCTCAACAAATGTGCCTAGCTTCATTGAAGAAAATGAAAAGGATGATGTGCATGATATTTGCACAGGTCATGAAGAAGGGATATGGGAGGACTAGTAAGGTTTTTTATTTATTTATTTGTGCTTAATTTGATGTCTAATTGTTTATTTTGTGCTTAATTTTATGTCTAATTATTTATATTTTGTGTTTAATTTTCTTTTTGATTATTTTTATTTTGTATGAATAGATACATGGTTGATTCAACCGACAACCCTTCTTCATCTAGTGACCCTAAAAAAAGAAAATTTAGAGGTCCCACTTTGATGACACAGATGGACAAAGTTCATCAAACGGGTGAAAAGATAAAGGTCGAGTTTGATCCAAGAACCCATGAATGTACAGGTGTTGGCAAAAATGCTTCAAATTTTACGAGTTACATAGCGTCTCTTACTCGACAGAGATGTAGTATTTTGAAAGATGAGTGGAAAAACATAGATAAAGACATAAAAGAGGCTATTTGGACCGATGTTCAGGTATTTTTAACAACTACACTTTATTATATTTTATATTCATATACTAACAACATATGATGTAAACTATATGCGTAGGCTCATTTCACTATTCCAGAACCTCATGATGCAAAAAAGGATTCGTTGAAGAAAGAATGGATTAAATATGTGGGAGACCAATGGAGAGGTTTTAAGACACAACTCACAAGTGAATATATTAGAAATCCCAAAGAAGGTCTTGCTCCGGCATATATCAAATATCGTTATATTAAAGAAGAAGTATGGAAAGAATTTCTGAAGTCTCGAGATACCTCTGAATTTAAGGTTAGTAGGAGTTATAACATTTTTATCTTTTTATTATGTTTAGTGTGATTAATAACATTTTTATTCTGTTTAGTATGATTAATAACTTTTTAAGCTTATAATAGGAAAAAAGTCAAAAGGGTGCACAAAATGTGGCTAAGAATATATACCCACATGTATTATCTCGTGGAGGGTATCGCTTGCTTGAGGAGAAAATAATAAATGAAAGAGATCATCGAGATATGCTTCTAAATTAGATGATACTGGTAGCCCATCTCCACCGCCACGCCATGAGTTATGGAAGAGAGCACGACAAAAGAAAGGGGGAGAATACACATCACAGGCTACACAAGTTATTGCAGAGAAAATTGTAAGTAAAATTAAGAAAGTTGATTGCTAAAAAATATTGATAAAAACTATTGAAAAAGTTGTGGTGCATTTGTAGGATTCTCTAGTTGAAGAAGCTGAAAGGGGTGCATTTGTTCCGGATGGATGTCACGATATCTTAACAGCAGCCATTGGAACATCTGAGCATGGCGTTCGTGTTCGTGGTATTGGAAAACACCATAAACAAAGCACTTTCTTTGGAAGATCACATCAAAGACAAAATATATATGTAATCAAACAATTTGCACAGTTGTCATCTGAATTGGAAGCAAAAATTAGAGCTGATTTTACACAACAGTTGGTTGAAAAGCGTAAGGCAATGCAACAATCTTTCATGGAGACACTTAGGTCTATGGGTATCTCCCAAAGCACAAAAATAAAAAATGCATTGAACAAAGGGAAGTTGTGGATGGAAGCATAAAAGGAAGTTGTTCAGTTGTAAAAGTAAGCACAATGGAAGTGGAAGACAATGTTGAGAGATTAGTAAAAATGGTTCTGAGGGTGACACACACTTGGAATAATAATTAAGTCATTGTGTAAGTGTCGTTAATTTGTATATGTCATCCAAGTGTATCAGAGAGTTGTTGATGGGTTTTCATTGGCTTGATGTGTCTACTGTGCAAGTATGGTCCATGTAAGTACATTTTCTTTTTTATTATTGTCAATATCTATTAATGTTATACCTCTCATCACTTTGATTCTAATGTTTATTTTAAAATTATTAAGGTATATTCATCGTATATGTATTGATACATCACAATCAGAAGTATATGGATTTATGGACCCTGATGTGTGTTCGTATGTTGATAATGTGGCAAAAACTGAAGTAAGAGTTAAAAAATACATACAAGAAAAGTTACGTGATCACAAAGAGAAAATGTGTCACTTGCTACCATTTATTCATAGGTAAGTTTGTATGAAATTGTATTTTCGATTTTTTAACTTTGGTTACATGGATATTTCAATTTTGGTAACATGAAATTCTGACTTTTGTGCTTCAACACACATGTACATGAATCATTGGCAATTAATAGTCATTTGTCCAAAAGCCAATACAATGGTCGTCTTTTGTTCACTTCATCGGGAACTTAATCAAACCGTGAAGAAACTTGTTACACTGTAAGTTTATCTTTTATATTCACTACATCCTATATACATAATTTGTTAAAAAAGTAATTCCATATTTTATGTGGCTTTATATGGATTTTTTCTTCTAAATTAGTGCTTTAGGGGTTCATCAAGTGGCACGAGGCATTAGAAGAAATGCTACATGGCTTCGACCCATTGTAAGTGTGGTGTAAATTATAAGTATAAATTTAATTTTATCATTTAAGTATTCACTAATAATGTCATTCATTTGTAGACAAGGAAACAAAATAACTCTAATGATTGTGGGTACTATGTGATGAAAAAAATGTTGGATATTGTCTCTGCACAGATAACCGATAATTGGATGACGGTAATAAAAATAATTTTACTTTGTTATTTACTTTACATTTTGCAACTTAATATGAATTTTCAAAAATAACTCTATATTGTTATTCACGTGTTGTAGGTATTTAATGACCCAAAAGAATTAACAGAAGATGATTTGTATGATTTGCGACTCCGTTGGGCAACATGTTTCTTTGAGTTATATAAAGTTTAAGCTTTATCTGGTGAGATATAGAGAATTCTCTCTCTCTCTCTCTCTCTCTCTATATATATATATATATATATATATATATATATATATATCTGATTTAAGTTTCTTGACTTTGGTGTTGTCTGTTGATCTTAATTGGTGTTATTATTTATTGTCAGCAAATTCGATTTTGGTGTTGTCTAACGAAGCTATAACTCATCTTCTTGTGAATTATAAGTTGGTAATTCAAGTGGGGGAAAGGACTTATAAATGGTTGGATATTTGTGTATTTTTTGTTATTGTAGTAGACCATCGTGTAAACCTCCTTATAATTTAGTACATTTGTGTGTATCCTATATTAGTACTTTTATAAATCAATTATAGAATTTTGAAGAATATATATGTGCATACTAGATATTTGGTGCAATGAAATTAGATTGGTGAGAAAAAATAAAAATAGCAACCTAGATATTTATGGTCTGTGTAATGTTGGAAAAATATGAAAAATTAGGTACCAAAAAAGTTACAGGGAACTGCTAAAAACTAGTCAATTTTTTAGAATTACTACATTACTTTTTACATCGGTTATTAGCAAAAACGATGTAAAAACACATTTTTCACATCGGGCCATATCCAAAACCGATGTAAGAAGTGTACATGGTGCCTTTTTCACATCAGGCCATATCCATATCCGATGTAAAAAAAATGTACATGGTTCCTTTTTCACATTGGGCCATATCTAAAACCGATGTAAAAAAGTGTACATTGTGCTTTTTTCACATTGGGTCATATACAAAACCGATGTAAAAAAGTATACATGGTGCATTGGTAATTTTAAGCAACACTTTTTACATTGGTTTTTGTTTGCAACCGATTTAATAAACAACCCTTTTACATCGGTATTTAGGTACAACCGATCTAAAAAACCCTTTTATATAAAAAAAATCCAATTTTTTTTTTCACATCAGACTTAAAAAGTAAACCGATGTGATTGGTGTATTTTTTACATTGGACCATAAACCGATGTAAAATGTCTTTGATTTACTACATCGCCTGACTTTACATCGGACCCATACCCGGTGTAAAAAGTTATTTTCGCCCGATGTAAAAAGTCATTTTTGTACTAGTGACGAAAATGACTCTAATATAATTAATCATGCCAAAATAACCAAATGATACATTCAAAACAATGAGAATTACTCCTTCCTTATTCACTCTAAAGGAGAAACACACCTTTTATGATAAAAACATGACTCACTTTGATTTTGCGAAGAATTATTTTCACAACAATTGAAAATTGATTGGAGAATTTGGTAGAACATAGTAAGAAATAAACATAAGTTTGAACTATTGTGTAAAATTTGAATTTGACAAAGTTTGATAAGTCCCACAAGAGGTACACAATTTTTGTAAATGGGAAATGTAACGCCCCGATTCGATATTTCCCAATTTTGTTGAGTCTTTGATTTTATTTGTGTGATAGTTGTCTCATTTGTGAAATTGATATGATAATATGATATGTTGATGTGTTCACGTGATATGTTGATATGATATGTGATTTTACCGTTTTGTGATTTTTGGGGTAAAATTGGATAAGAGGATATTTTAGGCATTTACTAATTAGTGATAAGTTAGACTTAGATGGAATTATATTTTTGTGAGAAAAATGATATTTGGTGGATAAAATAGTTAGTAAGAGAAATAGAGAGAAAGTAATATAAGTGTGAGAAAGAGAAAGAAAAGAGAATAGAAAGGAAATAGAAGAGAAAGAAAGGAAGAGAAGAGAAAAGAGGAGAAAAAGAGGAAAAGCTTGGATTCTTCAAGATTGCTCCTAGGAATCGAAATAATCGGGTAAGGGTGATAAAAATTGTTATCTTATCATTGTGTATGATTATGTATGTGTGTGAATGGTTGGGTTTTGGTTTGATGAAGTTTAGAGAAGATGAATAGTTAGGGTTTTAGTGAAAATGTGAGAAAATTGGTAGATTAATCTGTTAGAAATCGTTATAATCGAAGTATGATAGTTAGTATATATTGTTGATCATGTTTATGGAAGTATTTTTGGGATTTGGAGATGTTTTGGTTGACTATCACGCACCTGAAAATTCTGGAATTCGCAGTTGTCGCTCAGCGAGCTATCCCTCGCTCAACGAGAATTCCAGCGATTTCCTCGCTCATCGAGCGAGAGGGCGCTCAGCGAGCCTGTAGGTTTTTGAGGAATTTGTGTTTTTAATCCGTAGCTTTAGTTTCGGTTATCCGTTCTAGGCCTTCTTTATATTGATTCGAAGCTAGAAATATGTAGAAACTAATGATGCTAAGAAATGTAATTTTTAGCCGACTTTTCCGATAAAACGTAAATGAATTAATATGGAAATGTGGTTTGATGTGATGGTGTGGCTGGTTGGAAAATGAATACATTGCTTGAATTGAATGTCAATGTATGCTAATTGAATGAGTGGAGTGCATAATTATATTGTGAATAATGTATGCATTTTCAAGAATGTTGTGTGTCATTTTGCATGTGAAGCATAATGTATGCATTCTTGTGTGGTGGGATTCTTTATGAATCCGTTGTAGCATTGTGTGCTCATGTGGAGTGTAAGCGATGACTACAACACGATCGTGTGCCCATGTGGGGTGTGAGCGATCGGATTGTGTGCCCATGTGGGGTGTGAGCAATCCAGAAACATCGTGTTCCCGTGTGTGGTGTGAGCGATGGGTGATTTATTCACATTGATTGTGTGCCCGTGTGGGGTGTAAGCAATCAGATTGTGTGCCTGTGTGGGGTGTGATCAATCCATAAACATTGTGTGCCCATGTGGGGTGTGAGAAATGGGTGAACATCGTATGCCCGACGGGGAGTTACTTTAGGTAACGAGCGATGGTTCCATTAGTTCTTGAGTGAAATTGCTGATGATTGAGTCGGTACTGCATTTGCATCTACATAGAGTCGTGTGTTGGTCTCTATGATTTCCATTTATCATCTATAATTGATGTTGGTGAATACACATGAATAATGTATGTTTATTTGAGTGATTGATAATGATGAATAAACATGAATGTAGATGTTTATGTCTAATAACGTGAATGGTGAATTGGTGCATGATGAATATGCTTGATTTGTATATGTATACATTGTGATGTATATAGGTGATGAGAAGTGATTGTGGTGAGAACATGTTTATGTGCATTTTATATGTTGAAATATATAATTATATGCAATGTTATTATGATAATGTTTCTCACCCTTCTGCTGTTTTATGATGCTCTATGAGGCATTTCAGAGTAGGTTGCTGGAGGTCTTTAATGAAGCTTGTCTTCATCTTTTTGGTCGGTCGGCTCTGATATGTAGCACCGGGTAGTTAGGGTCGGCTTGATGCCTTTTGTGAATACATTTGTACATGTATTTTGGCGATGAATGTTTTATGTAAACATGAAATATTTTGGTGATTCAAACTTGTGGATATATTTATGATAAGTATATAAGTTTGAAATTGTTATGTTTGTTTCCGCTATTTATTGAATTAATGATTACGATTGTAAGGATGAAATCCTTAGTTATGCAAGTTACCCCGTTTGTTGCATATCTTTAATGAGCAGGTGTTGTGTGTGTTAATTTCAAGTATAATGTGACAGGTCCATTTTATACCATGTTTCAAATATACTCTTATGAAATATTTATTATGTGCCTAAATGATTTAGTTGTTTATTTGGGGGTATAGAAAGGGGGTGTTACAGGAAACAACTCACCACACACGACTATTATGCGTGTTGTCGTCATTTGTCTGACCGACTCAGTTAGATTCAGTCGCGGTTGGGCTTTGGTGATGCATTTTTTTTTGTATTTTGATCTGAAAAAATAATTTAACATTAATTTTCTAAAAATTGGTTGTTCTCATTTGTTTTATTAATTAGGAACATGTTTTCTATGCATATGATCAAACCTTTAACCGCTTCAGCTAAGTGATTTCATAACTGTAGGTTCTACTCCCACAAATCCAAGTTTTTTGAAACTGATTTATTGGATCATAAGAAGGGTTGGCCAAATCCGCTCCCCCATATCCTATTCTTTTTCAGTTTCAACCTTTCGAAATAAATAGAGGTTTTCATATGTCATTATTTTCACTACAAATTTCTATAAAACTGAAATTTCTCACTTCTAATTCTGCTCTACTACATATAAATAAGTTGCCTCTATTTGTCTTATATTTTAAGTAGTCTTAGTGTGTCATATAAGATTAGTATTCTTACCTTTTTATTTCTTTCCAAAGACAACATTAATATTTTGTTGTCTTTTATAAACTTCCATCTTGGTTAAGGGCTTTGGAGAGATATCAAACTTCCGCTCCCTATTAAAAATATTTCATAATCTACTATATGGATGATTCGGTCTTAAAAAAATTTTATGCCCATGATAAACATTTTTTTCCTTTTTGAAATTGGTGGTAGCATGTACCAAATTCACATTTAGGACACACTTTATGTCCCTTGATGTTGTACCCATACAATTTACATTATGTAGGAAGGTCATTGATTGTACAAAATAACATGGAAAACAACTTAAAGTTATCACCTATATACATATCCTTAACATCAACACTTTACTCCGACAAAAGTCTTAAATATCCAATCAATGGCGTTAATAAATATCTATGTCATTCCTGGTTGTTTTGGACCCGAAATCATCATTGATAGCATCATATTTTGTGCTTCATGCACAACCATGGAGATAGGTTTTAAATTATGAGAATAATATTCCATGGTGTATGGTTAGTACTTAAATTACTAAAAGGGTTCATTCCGTCGGTGACAAGTCCTAGCCTCAGGTTCCTCGATCCGTTCAAGGGAAAAATTTGGAAACAAGGAATCAGTTTTCTTCTATTGCAATGAATTTGCTATATAGTGAATTTTCTCATCACACATTCTTTCATATGCATGCCATTTATTATCATTGTGTTATTTACATTATCAAACAATCTCTTGAACCTTTGAATTATCTATAGGTACCACATCATCTTAGAAGGAACACATTTTCTAGTTACACCATCGTCATCTTCAACATCGTTTTGCATTCTACTTGTCGCGTGACTCCCCATATCTCGGACACTCCATCAAATTTTTATACTCTTTTCTATATAATATGCAATCATTACGACATGCATGTATTTTGACATAGTCCAAACCCATTGGATATAATATCTTCTTGGTCTCATAACTACGGTTCAACAATGTGTTACTTTCTGGAAGCATTTCTTTCAATAATTCAAGCAATTCAGTGAAACATATATCCATCCACCTAACTCTTGCCTTAAGATTAAATATTCTTAACACAAATGACAATCTTGTAAAACTTTTGCATCCCAGATAAAATGACTATTCCATGTATCTTTGCAAAGTATCTACCACATTAGCTTTCTTGAAAGCATCTACTCCAATATCACTAATCATGTATTCTAGAGTATCATTCATAAATTCATCATCATCTTGAACTGTATGTGACAAAGATCTTTTTTTGTTGTCTCTTCACCATCCCATACTCATTTCATGTAATTTTGAATAATTTCATCACAACCTAAGTGAATGATTTGAAGAAAAATATTACTTGTTAATTGGAAATTGAAAATGACAGTCATTTTGAAACTATTTTTTATACTAAAACGATAATCATTTTAAAATGGAGAAAGTAATATGTAACATATTTTCTTACTTACAAATTTCATGATACTTCATCAGTTTTAAAATGACTGTCGTTTAATATTTTTTTTACACAGATTAAAAAATACAATAAATATTCAAATAACATAACACTTTTACTAATTTAACCTTCCTTTTTTTGTAATTACTTAATATAATAAAATACTATAAAATATTAAATTTAAAGTTGTTCTTTTACTAATTTAACCTTCATTTTATATGCATAACAAGATATGAAAGATTATTTATATATGAATTTTAATCTTTAGGAAAAATTTCTTTAAGCGCCAACAAGTAAAGAAATGCAATAGTTTTTACTTAAACATATAGCACCACATTTTTCATGTAGCACTAAATTTATCTTTCATTTTAACTTATAATTAAATCAATTAATTCTTAAACATTTCAAATCTAATAATCATAAAATTATTTTGAGAGAGCTAGATTTTATTGTTTAATTTATAAAAAAAAAATAGGGTTAAATATGTTTAAGATCCCTATAAATATCTCACTTTTGAAGATCGGTCCCTAAAATATTTTCCTTCAAACATTGATCCTTATAAAGTTTTTCTTTTCCAAATGTAGTCCCTTCATTTAACTTTGACTAACGGAGAATGATGTGGCATGCCATATGGGAATTTTTTTGATGACTTGGAAATCCCTAGCTAATTCGTGGCTAATTCGTAGCTAATATCATATTTAAACTCATAAATGGTAGTTGATTCCTATCTAATTTTTAGCTAGTATCACATAAAATGAGTTTTTTCCATATAAGAAAAATCAAACTAATTACTACTGTTTTCCCATTAGTTAGTTTCCATTTCAAAGTCTTCACACCCAATTTGTAACAAAGCCAATGATCAGTAATTCAAAAATTAAACACAAAATGTATCCAACAAACAAACAACAACAAATTCAAGTATATATTAGAGGCTAAGTGTAACACCCCAAAATTTCCCTCTCATTTTTCATATCATATAGCATAACATATTGCATACATGTTTGAACATTTTGCATAAGGAAAATGAGGCATAACATCCATGGTTACTAGCATATGGCATGCGATCAGTTATCCAACAATTCGATCTGCAAAATCAATAAGAGCCAAATGATTATACATGAAGCAATGTCATTCACAAAGCCCTAAAAAGGTTTGAAATCAAAATCAACTCACAATGGACGGTACAGATGCATTCCTGGAGTTTCCCACCAAAAAAGGAAAAAAAATCAAAGTTTTATGTCCGTTAACCGGTTAATCCAATGCATTAACCGGTTAACGAAAGTGAAAATTGGGTAAAAACTTCAAAAATTAGTTGTTTTCACATTTTCCTCCACCTTGTTTCCACTTTGCTTCATAACTTGCCTTACACTCCTTACACACTCCATTTTCCTTGGATTCTTCCACCACATTCTAGATCTTTCCGCACTCTTCCAAGGAATATTCTAAGGAATATTCTAGAAACCCTATCTAACTTTAACTAACTCCAACCCTAACTCCAAGCCTTATTTCCAAAGCCTAATACATATGCTAGTTCCATACCTAAGCTTCAATCCAAGCCTAACCTCTATATAAATCCATTTCACTCCAAACCTCACAGCTTAGTCCTCATTTTCTCAATTTCAATTTGATTTCACTTCATCTCTATCATTTTTGTCTCAACGTTTCTTCCATTCTCACAAAATTCACCAAAGCTTCTCCATAGAAGTTCTTCAAGTTTTTTCATTGAAAATTGAAGAACTTGAAGCTAAATCTTCACCAATCATCAAATTTGGAGCTTATTAAAGAAGTGTTGGAGCTATTTTAGCTTTTTGGAAGTGATTGTGCTAGTGATCATCAAGATCGAATCACATTTATTTTGCATTCGCGGATCAAAGGAATCTCTGGTTTTCTTCATCATTCGCGTTTTGATCGACATAACAACACTCACCAAAGCAATCATCTATTTGTAGGTTGGTGACTCGAATCCGCTTTTCGCTTTTAACTTATTCTCTTCATCTTGCCGGATGGCATTCTTTTACCGTTTCGTCGTTACGATTGTGTTTATGTGCATTTTACGGCTTGATTATGATTTGTTTGCGTGATGATTATTTTGGTTGTTAGAAGCTATTCTAAGATTTTCTACAAAACCCTAAAAACCATAAACTCAACCAAAACTCAAAGAAAATGTTTCTAACTAAGAACCCACCTTGCAATCGATGAGCAGGTTGGTGAAGATGAAGATTTGATGAAGAAATGGTGACGATCCAAGCTTTTCCCTCTTCTTAGATTTTCTTCCTCTTTTTCTTTCTCTTACCAACTTTCTTTCTCTTCCTTCTTATAAACCATTCTTTTCTCTTTTTATAAAATAATTACCATTCATTAGTTAGTAACACTAACTGGTCCAATTTGAGAGTATCCAAAAATGTCTCTGAGTCGAATATTTAATAAAGTCTCAGTGTCAGATAATACTTAATTAATTATTTTAAGTTCATCGGTTGCTCTAATTACTTTAACTGAAAGCTCGCTCTTAGAGTTAACCGGAACCCTATTAAACTTAATTAATATTATCCAGAGCACTTAAATAAATACGGGGTATTACAATTAGTCACCACCTATTGCAAAGTGAATAACGCCTTTGAATTTTTCTGTTTATTTTTCTTCAACTCTTTTTCTTGAATTGCATTAAGAGGTAAAGTATACGCGGGAGTGGGGAAGCCTTCTTCTGCTATGTCTCATAAATCTTGAGATGAAAATATTTTTCCATTTTAACACTTTAGAAATTATAATTTTCACCATTGAAAATAACGACAGAAATAGATGATGATTGAGTGGTTTTATTCATGGTATAGAAAAATTATTGGGGTGGGTTAATAGTACAAGTGATATTTTTTGTAGTTGGGAAGATTTCGGAATAATGGGTAGATAATTTAACTACGCTCAATGTATTACCGATCAACGTATGACCGTATGACCGAACGTAGATCTGATGTCACTTTTGATATTTGAATAATTGATAGTTGATATATAGTTTTAAAAACCTATTTAGAAAGAAGACTATGACATTGGTTTCTTGGATGATAAAATTACAAAGTACTCATTGTTTATTTATAAACTCAAGTCACCCATCTCTCAAATATGATGAATATTTTAATATTATTTTAATTTTTTTATATATATTTTATGATAAATTAATATCATAATAGTTTTAAATTCTTATATCATTTTCATACACATTATGGTTCAAGTTCTTTTACTATTTCCATATTTTGTAGCAATTTCAGCAGTTTTAAATTATTTATATTTGCTTTGATCCAGCTGGAAAGGAGTCCTCACGGTTGTGTGCTTTTATTATGCATGATATGGCACCTTTAGCTTCTTAATCACAAATAACTTTACAACTTATATTTTCTGTCTCAAGAGACTTAGAAACATGAATTCTCTAAACCTTTCAAGACTTAAAAAAAAGAAAAAAACTCAATCTATCTTAAATATCTTAAAAGAAAGACTTTAATAAATTATAAAATGAATATTAAGATAACGAAATGTGTTTTATCATGTGAAGAAAATTTTATAAGGATTGGCCACTATATAATTCAATTGAGTTTGCCATCAACATCATAACTCAATTTTCTGCTTTCGCTCTCGGTAATCATCCATCCCCATTACACCCTTTTCCTCGTTCTTCTTGTTAACTAGTTTTTTATTTTCTTTCCCGTTTCAGTTACACTGCATGCTTTTCTTTTACAGTACCAAATTGATTACATGTAGTTGATGCTCTCTTTGTTTTTCTCAATCTTGTTGCGTGGCTTTATGTAGAGAATTTACAGAAAAATATGGGAAAACCTTTCTTGATCGATCTTGAAGGAGACGTCTACAGCTGCAAGCATTGCCAGACACATTTAGCACTAGCTGAAGATCTCATTTCAAAGGTTGTTAATTTTCCTTTCCAGAAACTTCATTTCTTTGTAGTTCTGGTTCTTGCAAAATCAGAGCCTGCTGCTGACAATCTAACCCTTGTTTTCTCTTAGGATTTCCATACCCCTCTTGGACGGGCTTATCGTTTTGGTAAAGTGTAAGTTTTCTTTGAATTTGCTGTGTACGTTGATTCCTTCAAATAACATCTTGCTAATCCATATTATCACAGTGTGAATGTTTCATTCGGAGCGAGACAGGAAGAGACGATTCTCCCAGGATTGCTTTCAACTATCATCGACATATACTGCGGTAAATGCGGGACCACTCTTGGATGGAAATATGTAAGGCCGGCCTGTTCTTGAATCTCATGATTTTTTTCGTTGATTTGTTTACCCTTAATTTTATATTTTATTTTGGTTTAGGAGTCTGCTTATAGAGAGAGTGTAAAGTACAGGCTTCAAATTGCAAGGTAATCAATAAAAAAATTTCTTATTTACGTTATCTTTCTTGTCGCTCAAGTTATTGATACGGGAAGCCGTTTAGTCGATCACAGAATGTAGAAGATAACAGTTTTGTTGAAATTCCGCTACATAGCATAGTTATTAATATTGCATTTTGATTACATGTGTTCTTTATGCTTGATTTCTGTTCTCTATGCTTCATCGTGTTATTAAGAGTTTCTCAGGAAATAGATGATACTTCTGTCCATCATTGAATGTAGAAAATTACAGTTTTGTTGAAATTCCGCTACGTAGCAGCATATTTATATTGCATTTTGACTACATGTATTATCTTTCTTGTCGCTCAAGTTATTAGTATGTGTGGCCGTGTTGTCGATCACAGAATGTAGAAGATAACAGTTTTGTTCAAATTCTGCTATGTAGCATATTTATATTGCATTTTGACTACATGTGTTATCTTTCTTGTCGCTCAAGTTATTAGTATGTATGGCCGTGTTGTCGATCACAGAATGTAGAAGATAACAGTTTTGTTCAAATTCTGTTATATAGCATATTTATATTGCATTTTGACTACATGTGTTATCTTTCTTGTCGCTCAAGTTATTAGTATGTATGGCCGTGTTGTCGATCACAGAATGTAGAAGATAACAGTTTTGTTCAAATTCTGCTATATAGCATATTTATTTTGCATTTTGACTACATGTGTTATCTTTCTTGTCGCTCAAGTTATTAGTATGTATGGCCGTGTTGTCGATCACAGAATGTAGAAGATAACAGTTTTGTTCAAATTCCGCTACATAGCATATTAACTTTGCATTTTGATTGCATGTGTTTTGTATATTACATAGGTCAAAGATATTGGAGCCTGGTGAAGGTCCCGGACATGCCGGCGCCTCCTCCTCCTCCTGCTCAAGATGATGCTTGATTTACTTAGTTGAGGATTATTTCCATTTTGAATTGTACATTCTCTATGCTTCATCATCATGTTTTAAAAATCTAGTATCTGAGAAAATAGATACTTTACAAATCTGCTATTTTGGAATTGGTATATCTGTAGCAATACCATTCATCCAACTTGTAAGAGTTAGTACAGTTAGTTACTTGATTTTGTAATCAGTATTGTTAATGATTTTCCATTCAATGTGTCCTTTTACTATTTTGACTTGATTACTATGAGAAACCGTATCTCTATTGTTTTTTTCATTTTCAAATCTTGATTGTAGTATGAGTGAGATATTTGTTAAAAATATGCTAGTAAATATTAGATTCTAAATAGTAATTTGTAATTCAAGTACAGTAAAGAAACTGTATTATATTTACTTTTTATTTATTTATTTAATGGATTAGTTCGATCCGTTCTACAGTTTATAACTAAGTCTTAAGCAAGGGCTTCAAAGGGTTTTTGTTGGGTAAAAGTAACATTTATTAGTTTTTGTAGCAATGATAAAAGATTCGAAAGATTATCGTTTAAAAGTCATATCAAGACTAGATTTTATCAAATATTTCATATGTATTCGATTAATCTAACGTATGAGTTTCTTTTAGTATCAACATAACCACGTATCACTCATCAATATCACTCATGTCTAAACGGTATTGTGATGTTTACCATATTGTTTAATCTAAGATGTCTCAATCTATTAAACAATGCAAATAACAATAAGATCTGATACAAAGTGAATATCAAATTTCAACTCCATGTCTAGTGTAATACCCTGTATTTTAATTAAATGCTCTGGTTAACACTGTAGGTTTTGAAAAAAAAAATGTTAAATCTTAGAAAATTCATAACTTTTTACTCAGGTATCCGATTGAGACAAACTTTATATCGTTGGAAAGCTAAGATAATGTATTATTCAATGGTAGAGGAAAATATTACTTTTGAAGCGGAAAATAATTATTTATTTTATGTCGATTAAAATTATTAATTTCGATTCCTCTTTTAAAGCTTCTTAACTTCCTTCATCCCTTATCTGATTTGATTGTTCTTTATACCAATTTGAAGCTAATAATATGTTATATCTTATGAGACCGAGAAATATTATTTTGAGCCGACTTTTACCCGATTTTTAAAATAAACCGAATTATGTTAAGTTAGAGCATTTGTGAACTAAAGGAAATAAAAGGTATAACCTTTGAGATAGCTAGGTTTACCCTAGGTTGATACGGAACCATTTTAGAAACATTACAATACTTAGACACCGATACCCGAATAGTATCCCCGTGTTAAGTAGTTGTGAACGGATGGAAGTTGTGTTCCCATTGCGTTATAATCCTAATTTAATCATGTTTAGCTCGTGTCGGGGAGACATAATTAATCTGTGGATTCAAATCCCTTAATGGATGACCGTGACCCGTGCTTGCTTTCCATAAGAGATGGCTGGGCGGGAAAGTTATCCATTAGGATAAGTAACCGTGATTCGTGCTTGCTTCCCATAAGAGATGGTTGGGCAGTGAAAATTACTTTGTGGTAAGGTGTCGTGATTCGTGCTTGCTTTCCATAAGAGATGACTGGGCGGGGAAAGCACCTTTGGTAGATAATTAGTGACCCGTGCTTGCTTGCCACTGGTGTGGCTGGGCGGGGAAATTTATCTACACGTTAAGGATTGAGTGACCCGTACTTGCTTGACATATGAGATGACTGGGTGGGGAAAGATGTCTTAAAGCACCTTGTGTGTGCTTCGTTTTATTTTTTTACCTTGATGTCTCTAGTTATGTTGTGAACTTGAAGTCTAGGTTTTCCCCCGAATTGAGTAGTGTTTAGATTGAACCTTTAGAGCCGAGAGAACTCTATGATAGGGAACCCAATGAGATGTTGTTATCTCACCCCACTATTATTGTTGCTTTTCAGGTTTCTTTTGCAGGTTTGATTTACAAGTGGAGTTATGCTCAGGATGTTTCAAGAGAAGCATAGATTTAGATTTCGTAGTGTATTTTATCTTTATAGAATAATGGATATTATATTGATCTTAACATTTTGTTTTAGTATAATTTTCATGTCTTGCACCATAGTTTGTATTGTTTTTAGTATTGGTCAAGAATGTGAATTATGCTATTAGGCACTTATGATGGTGTCAGTACCAAAAATAACATTTGTATGATATTATTCTAGATATATATTATATGGGCGTTACAATTGGTATCAGAGCAGGTCGTATCCTCGATCTAGCCTTGAAACATCATAAGTAAATCTTTCCTGCCTCCTAAGTGTGTCTTACAGTTAGGTAGCAATGAAAACTAGAATTGTGCTTCTGTGTTTGAAATAATCAGATTACCCTCTAGGTAGTACCCGGTTACTGAATTGTGTTTCTAAATCTTTTTTAGTTACTGGAAGTTAAGTTTTGCACAGAGTAATCGGTTACCCTCTTGGTAGCGGCCGGTTATCATTTTTATGTTTTGGAAACTTGTTTTTCTAAGATTCCTACATTTTAACTGAAGTGCCTGATTAAAGCGTTCTTGGTACCGATAGGAAGCTATGTAGACTTTCTATGCAATGATTGGTATATGGAAAGGGAACCCTGGTTAATATGTAAGTATAGACAGCAAGGTCTTTCAGAAGAGTGCATTACCTCAATTTTCAAGTTTAAGGGAAAGCTCATGTAATTGTGAATGATTGGAATATATTTGGAATTTAGCATGGATTAAGAATGTTGTTGTTTTAATTCTCGCCAAGGAATTAAAGGGAGAGGACAATGTTAAGTACTAAAAAATGAGATGTCCATTGTTTTGTTTACCCGATGAGGATTATGTGTTGGATTTTTGCTTATGGACGAACAAAGTGTTAACTTGTGACAAAAAACCCTTTTGAGGTCGTCGTTGCCGTTTTCATACTAACTTCGTGGTGCGAGTGAAATCAAACTATTCTATTAAGTATTCGTGGTGTGACCGTAATAGAAATGGTAGTTATACTTCGTCGCTTGTTGGAGTATGTAATCTGCATGTTGTGCCTGTTCTGTGTCATCTTGAGTTGTGAATGGTGGGCGATTGATGCACATGTTTAGAAACCGCGAGTGAGAATCATCTTGTAAGTTAGTGCGGAATGGATTGGTAATTTTGAGTTGGATTGTTTGTCAACAAAAAGGAACAAGTTTAGTTGTGTTCGACCGTTTAGCCTCAGATAGGTAATCGATTGACACATGATTTTTGTTAAGGACTTTAATGAATCGTACTTTCTGACCTGTAAGTCCGTTTTGGCTTCTGTTCGAAGTGTTAAAGGATAAAGTGTTGGACTTTCTTTTGAGCCTGTTTTGGTAGACGGAAAATGATCTGAATTTTTGGTGTGTCTCCATTGCGATCATTGAGGACCTAAATTGCGAAGTTATAAGAGACTGATAAAGCGTCGATCTTCCGGGAAACATTTTGATATCTGAATTACTGTGTGGATAAGAGATGAACAATTGGCCAGTTCTAGTATCGTTAATTCTTAACATCAGTTATGGACTCTGTAAGAGTAATAGCAGATGTGTGCAGTTGAGCCGTACTCAGAGATATGGATTTTTAAGTTACCTTCTAGGTCATAGTGAGAGATGAATGTTCTGAAGTTAAGTATGTAAATTGGATCGTTTAAGGAACGAGACCCTTGAGAGAAATGGATTTGAACGATAAGTTTTGTATGGTCTTCAAAGGTGAGTATGTGGATTATTGTATGCAATAGGCAAGTGTTATGGAAATACGCAAGTATATAAGGATCATTTAAGTTTGGTACGAGTAACTCACTAATGATTATAAGCTTTGTGATGTTACTACGTTATTATTAATGAAGACTTTGTGTTAATAAAAACCCTTAGTGAACAGAATCTTATGAAGAGGATTGACATATATGATCATGATTAGGTGCTAATAGGTATTAGAAGACCTTAGCTAAGTATAAATTCGTGCTAACATGATCATGATTGCTATATGAGGTTGTAGAAGTGAGTTTGTGGCTAAAAGTGCTTATTTCTGGACTTTTTTTAGCAATTTGTTCAGTGTTAACCGGTTAACACGTTGAAATTTTCCCCTGGTTTTGAAAATTTGAGGGAGCTAAACGGTTAACCTATAACGTTAACTGGTTAACATTGTGCTAACCTTGGAAATTTTGTTTGTTTCACTGCATGTTAAATTTGAATGATTCCTTTAATCTTCATATAGGATTAAATCATGATTTTAGGGAATTTTTTGGACCACATTAGGTGCATAATTCCATCGTTTCGATTCGGTTCGACATGTGTATTCGTTACTTTTTGTTTTTGTGCTTAATTGTGAAATAATGCATAAAGTGACTTGTGTATGTTTGTTGCCATGTTCAAACTCTTATACTAGTATGCCTATATATGTTTTAGGTTCTGTTTTGTTTCACCTTAATGATTCATGCTTGTTTCGTTAACTTGTATGCATAATCGTATGTTGCATTTCATAATTGTATGTTGCATTTCACATGATCACAAGTATGCACATTCTTGCATTTTAGTTGCATCTTTGCTCACAGTTTCATGTTGATGCCAATTCTGGTTTTTGTGTTAATTATCATTGATCTAGTGTTACATAGTCACAATCTATGTTTTTGCACATTTGTTCAAAAACTTAAACATGCATACTTGTTGCTTTCGTTATTGTTGTGCGTTCTTTTACAAGAAAGTCATTGTAAATGCTCACATGTTCATAATCCATGTTAACCTTTCATATTGATATTGCATTTGATCATGTTATATGATGTTTGTGCATTTTTATCACTCATTGTGTGCATAAAATAAAAACATTCAAATCTTTCTTGCATTCCATAGCTGTATTTTGATGCAGTAGTTGTAAAATGTATGTAGTTTGTTGCATTTTCACACTTTTTACACCTGTTTGGCATGCTGATTGATAGTTGTGGAAAGCTACTTGTATTGTGCATTGCATTTCATTGATGTTTATTCATTGGTGAGCTGTAATAGGCTGCTGGATTTTTGCTTCGCATTTTTTAGGTCCCTTAGACTTAGGATCGAGTCTAGTTTAGGTCCTAGATATCTTAGGATGTGTTTGATAATTGTTTTCTCGTTTCTTTTATTATGTTTATTGTAACACCCTTCTACCTTAAAGTAAAATATTTAGAGTAATATCAAAGTAACAACAAGAAGGGCAATACATTTCCTCGGAAAACATCAAATAACAGTGTCCTGTCCCGGAATGCGGGTTAATCAACATCATAAAATTATATATAATCATTTTGCAGCGGAACTAAAACTTCATGATTCAAAAGTCAATACTTTATTTCATGCATATAGCATCAATCATCCAGAGTTTTAACATCATAAAATAAAGGAAATATTCTTCAAATATTACTATCATTGAAAAGGGTCTAATAACTAAAACCCCATCCCGGTGTTACATGACACAAAGCAGGACACAAAAACTCCGGACCACTCCTAAAGTAATATAAGGTATGCTTCGAGACTCTGAAAAACTCTTCTTGCAGTGCGAGGCTATTCTTTATCATCTGCAAGTTACCCACATACGAGACAACATTTCCAAGCAGGCAGGGTGAGTAATCATAAATTATCATAAATATACTAGAATACAGAATATAAGTAAATTAGCATAAGCACGTCATAACATCCTCACCATAAAATTCAGCAATAACAACATAATCATGAACACATTATAAAAATTCAGCAACAACAACACAATCGTGAATTCATCCAGAAATATGCAATTCCAACTATCATGATATGAAATTATGCATGTGGTACCAATTTCATCGTGAGATGGATACATGACCATCAATCCTCCACAAGGGAGCACACCGTAATCATCGAGACACTTCAATCCACACAATGGGATTGAAGCTACCAAATAGGCCGAAGCCCCATCGTGAATGTTATGAAATGCAATGATGCGTTACATCAAAAAATTCATCGAGAAATCAATTGCACATCATTTATTTCATATAAATAGACCAACATCGATTTAATCATATATTTCTATCGTAATAACACGTCAAAAAAACCTCATTTCATTAGCTACCTCAACTCATCAAGACATAACCCAACCTCGGTAAAAATATAATGTAATTTAATCATTTTCCTAAAAACTCTGTTCAGAAAATTATATCATTTCTCTCTTTTTCATTACCAAAATTAAGTTTATTTTATGCTCTTTCCGACGCTTCAAACAGAATGCGAATCGGACTTAGGTTTAAAAATTACGAATTTTCAAAGAATTCAAAATTGCCTCAAATACAGTGTTAACCGGTTAACCCATAGCGTTAACCGGTTAACGCCTGTACGTTTTCAGAAAATCCCAATTTTTCAATGGTTAACCGGTTAACCTATAGCGTTAACCGGTTAATGCACGTTTTCCAGCAGCTTTTCTGCTGTTACAAAATTAGCACCAAAAACCCCTAAATTTGCATACGTTTTTCATCCCAATTCTTTCCAAAACTCATTTACAGCATCAATCAAATACAAACAACATCGAGACATCAATTACATGATTCTAACACATTCTATTTACTCCAATTTCATCAATTAGGCATCGTAAACTCAACCTAAGTCAAAACCCCTAAAACTCACAAACACGCATACAATTCTAATCTACACATAATCCAATTCCTATATAATTACAATAGATTATGAAAACTCCCCATACCTTAGAGAATTTCACCGATTGATACACCTCTCCAAGGTCCTTCGTAACTTCCTGACTCTGAGCTTCTTCTCCTTCCTTTCTTCAGAGCTCTTTTCCAAAAAACACGATAGATCCAATTTTGATCGTATTCTCACTTTTACAAAAGCTATCCCAGTTTATGTTTTTCCCAACATAACCTTACCTTTTCCTCATCAAGACCACCTTTTCATTTTCCTCAATATTTTTATTAAATAATAATAATATAATAATACACTAATTATCCATATTATATAAAAGTACTCCTTATATTCCCAATTAACCAACATAACCTCCATACCCATACTTCTATTATTATTAAATAATAAACAATAATTTCAAATAATACTACATGATTATTCTTATTATTAATATTATTATAATAATATCACCACAATGCATAGGGCCACATAACCACTTATTTGTCAAAATCATTATATATCCTCAAATAAGCAACAGCTACTCATAATCGAATTTGGGGTGTTACAACTCTCTCCCACTTAAAGAATTTCCGTCCTCGAAAACCACCTGGAGTAGACAGAGTCAGATATAACTCCCTCATTTGATCTTCTCGCTTGGAACTCAAGTGTTTTTCTACTCATAATCGAATTTGGGGTGTTACATTTATCATACTAACCCTTGTTTTGTAGGGAGGTGGAGGTAGGTCTCTAAACCTTAATCTCTTTTACATTTTTTTATGCTTTCAAAGTGTGTGTGTTTTTAACATTCCTTTGCTTACTTTTACACAACTTCATGATAATCCCCTTAGAATCAACTTAGCTTCATTATGAAGTAAGTTGTATTCTATTTCCCTTATTCTTTTCCTTTTTGCATTAGGACTAGAAAACCTCACTAACCTAGGTTCATCCATGCATGATAACACTTAGCATAATTAGTCCCCTTTTAGACTTTTACCTTTTGTTCTCCTTCTTTCTTTCTTTCTCATCTCAAAGAAAAATAATAAAAGCACCTAATAAAGGTTAAGCTTCTCATACGACATGGGACTTTGCCGTGGGTTACTTATACACGTTCCATTTCGCGACAAGGTGTAAGGCATCTACCATAATGAACAAGTATTAGTATGAGAAGGTTCACAAACAAGAATCTCAGACAACACTTCTTTAAAAGACAGTAAACAAACAACACTCTTCTTTTCCTTCGGGAATTCTTTTCTCACCTCACTCATACTAAACGCGAACTTGCGACGACTAGTCTCATTTGCAAGACGGTAACACACTTGTACCAGACGAGCCTGCAACACCTGAGCATAGACATACATAATTCAGCTCTAAAATAACACATAAATAGTTTTCGTCTTAGTTAGGAGAACTACATCGACTCTGATCCTCATTTTCCCGATGAGGTACATAGGAAGCGGGGTAGGGGCCGTTCGAGCACACTCTTTATTTTCCCTACATTTTTCCTTTTCTTTTTGTTCTCTGTTTTCTAGTTCCCTCTCTCATTCCAGTTCAAGTTAGTAGTTCTTTTGTTTAGCAACATCATATTTCTCATCCTTAGAAACAGACTAAAAAGCGTGGATCCCGTCGGGTACGACAGACGGTGTGGGGTGCTAATACCTTCCTAGGTCGTAACTGACTCCCGAACTTAGATCTTTGGTTCACAGGACCTTGTCCTTTCCTTCTTTCTTAGGTTTGTGTAGCATTACCTTTCCCCTTCATTCAGGATAAAAATGTCTGGATGTCGACTCTGACCTTTTCCGCGCTAATTTCACGTTTGTACTAGGATAAAAATCCCAGGAGCGACAGCTGGCGACTCTGTTGGGGAACGAACCCAAAATCTATGGTTTCCCCTTTGAGATTCAATCCTAGTGCCTGTTTGATTTTATTTATTTGGGTGTTTATATGTGTGTTGTTGTGCGTTTATTTTACTGTATTTTATTTACAGTTTTATTTACAGCTTTCTTTACAGTTTTCAGTATTTATTTTCATGCATCATATATTACTGGACTGTCTAGACTGTGATGGTTTGCATTTTTTTGTGGGATGGAATTTACTGTGAGATAAGCCAAATACCCGGCTTGAGTGCACCCTAGGATTAGCATGGACACGTTGTAATCGCATGTGGCATGATGAGTGGCGATGTGTTCCACACCCATACTGCGACCGTCTTGGAAATATCTTGTGTGTGGATTTCCTCCACTTAGGGATAGGACCTTGATAGTTATGTGCATCTGGGGACCGATCATTGAGGACCTTAGTGGAAACAACCCTCTCCGGTAATGGCAGTGGTAGACCACATTTGTTGGCAAACCCACTCGCATCCGAGGGTCTACTGGGAACTCGCATAGGATGGCCTGGTTCTCTTATAGGAATCCAGTTAAAGCAAATTGTTCGTATGACGATGGTACTGTATCCTAAGGGCTGAATGTACTATTTTTTTCTCGATTCAGTGCTTGAAGTTGGGGACTTATGAGGGATGCTTATTTCCTCGGATTCAACTGAGACCTCTCTGAGTAGTATATAATGCCTAACCAATTCCCTGATTTGGTCATGAGCCATTTCTCAGAAATGGTAAACGTATTATTGTTATTCGTTTTTGAGAGTCCATGATTTTGACCCAAGTAGCACACCTATGAGTTTGGGACAGGTTTATAGGTTTTCAAGAACCCTTAACCACATCATACCCTCATTACCAGCACGGTCTTATGTTCTGATTCCGTTACTTTGATCTTGGAGTTCTTGAGCAAAGCTAGTTCTGGTCCTTGATATGGGTTTATTTATGACTATCTGAGTTGTATGGGCTGTTATCCAGAGGATTTTTGGGGTTTTTGATCACTTGGCTCTAATATCCAGTTTCTAGACAGTTCCAGATTGATCATATGTCCTTGCATGTGCATTGCATCATTCTGTCATTCCATCATTGACCATGTTTTGCTTTCGTTCTCAGGTTTAGCCCACTATCTCTGGTTCCGGTATACTGTTCAGAGATGGATGATCCTCACAAGAAGAACATTCATTTCAAGTTCTTCGACACTAAGGTTGGCCTGTTAAAGAAAATGATAAATCTGACTATGCCCAATCATGTGGGAGATTTTAGGAAAGCTTACGGGAATATTCTGGATGTGGTGGTAGATTTAGACCCCTCTGAGAGAAGGGACATTCACACGTTGCTTCAGTACTATGATCCTTATCTTCGATGCTTCACATTTCCCGATTTTCAGTTAGGTTTTTTACTAGAGGAGTATGCTTTGATCTTGGGAGTTCCTATTCCAGACCAGATCCCATTCAATGGTGAAATGGTTAGCCCTGCACCTGTGGCAATCGCCAAGGCTCTTTATTTGAGGCCTTCTATGGTGAATTCTCTGATTATTACTAAAGAGGGTATGCCAAGCTTCTCTTTGGAGGTTTTAGTGAAGAAAGCTAAAGAGCTTGTTGTTGAAGTACAATAGGATGTTATGTATGCCATTCTGGCTCTCTCTATTTATAACAGCATTTTGTTTGTAGGTTTGCAGAAGTTCATAGACATGAATGCCATACATCTGTTCTTGCTGAAGAACCTTGCTCCTACATTACTGGGAGATTTGTATTACTTAGTTCACTATTAGACTGAAAGGAAACGACGAGGTTTAGTTTGATGTTGCGCTCCTTTGTTCTATATGTGGTTCATCAGGCATTTGCCTAGTACTTGGGTGTTTAGTGATCATACTTTGGTTTGGGCCCAGAAGCTGGAGAATTTGTTTTCCAGAGACGCCAAATGGTTTACTTAGAGACTTCAGGGTGCATGTTTTATCACCAGTTGTGGGAGTTAACTTAGTGTACCTTTGCTAGGAGTTATTGGGGGAATCAACTACAACCCAATCTTATTGAGGATACAATTGGGGTATGCTTTAAGAGACGTCCTAGAAGAATTAAAATTGGCTCCTACATTTTTTTTCCCGGTGAAAGACAATATACCTTTGGTGAGAAAAGCTGTTGGAGCTTGGAAGTGCATCAAAAGAGAAGGGATGGCTAGCTTTGGCAAGTGTAACAATCATACTTTCCCAGAGTATGAGGCATGGCTAAAGAATAGAGCTCGAGCAATATTGTTGCCATTCTCCTCTCCAGTTCTTCCAATGACTGAGCTTAAGACCACTGCTCCCTTAGAAGAATACAAGAAGTTGGAAGCCCAGCTACCAGAGTTAAGGGTGGAAAATGCATAAATGACTGGAATGTACCATCAAATGGCTCATTCCAAGACAATCCTAGAAGAGAAGCTGCATAAAATGCAGATAGGTCAGGAGACTAAGGAGAAGGAGTTGGCTGGTAGAGAAGCCTACTTTCAGTGAAGGGGTCTGATGGATACTAAAATAAAGGAAGAGTTCAAAAAGACTAAGAATACTTTTAGGGAAGCCAAACAATCCCTCACCTGGTTGCAAGATCAGAGGATTCAAGACTAGAAGGTGTACAAAGAAAGGGAAGAGTTCTACAAATTGCAGATGAGTTCCAAGACTCAGCAGCTGGAGCTGAGTCAGAAGGCACTTGAAGCGGCACTCCAAGAGATAGAAGACCTCAAGTTGATGGTAGGAATTAAGAAGGTTAAATTGGGACCTAACAAGGAGGGATCTGAGTCTTCAAGCTGTAACTTTGGTTTCTCTATATTTGGATAACCTACAGGCATGTTGTAGGAGTCTTGGCTTTGGTCTTCCGTATTTCCATCTCCTTTTGTATGACTCACACCATGTGAGGAATTTTGATGTTCTTGCCTTATGGGCTGATCTATGTTACACAATTATTATTAAATTCTCTATTTCCTGTGTGCACTGACACTTAGGTGTCGCTCCCGGGATTTTCATCCTAGTACAAACGCGAAAGTGGCGCGGAAAAGGTAGAGTCGCCAGCCAGACATTTTTATCCCAAAGGAATGGGAAAGGCAATGTTGCACAAACCTAAGGAAGAAGGAGAAGGACAAGGCATTGCGAACCAAAGATCTGGATACGGGAGTCGGTTACGAATTGAGAAGGTATTAGCACCCCAATCCGTCCGTCGTACCCGACGGGATCCACGCTTATAAGTCTGCTTTCAAAGGGTGAGAAATAATATGCTGTTTAACTGAAGGAATAGCTATCTGGAAGGAAATGGAATTGAGAAAAAGAAATGGAATTAACAAATGGGAATAAAATGGGAAAATGTAGGGAAAAAGAAAGATTGTGCTCGAATGGGCCCTACCCCACTGCCTACGTACCTCATCGGGATAAATGAGGATCAGAGACGCCGTAGTTCGTCTAACTAAGGCTTACACTCGTTTGTGGTTTTTAGGATGACATTGCCATAGCTCTAGCTCAGGTGTTACCGGCTCTGACACGAGGGTGTTTACCGTATCGCTGTTTGAACTGTCGAGACAAGTCATGTTCGTCCGCAAAGAGTATGAGATGAGAAAAGAAGACGTGACTTCTTGGTTTGTTGTCTTTTATAAGAAATGTTTTGAATTTGTGTTTGTTGAATGTACAACACTAAAGACTATGACACAGGAGCGAATACTTTCCAAGATCGTCCCCAATGGAACGTTTGTAAAGCATCCTAGAAGAGTGAAGGAGACCTCCACTAGTCATTTCCCGTGTAGCTTAAGGCTCGTGGCGCATTGTACACCTTTCCTTTATTAAATGTTTTTTTTTTATATTTAAAGATGAGAAGTGACTCAAGTTATAAAAGGTAAACATTCTAAGGGGGACTAGACTTACCCTAAGTTAGTTTGAATTCATGGATAACCTAAGGTTAGTGAGGTTTGCAATTAAATCTACCTAAGAGATATAAGAGATAACATGCAAGTAAAAGAAGTTAGTAACGAGCAATAGGGTCCTCCTAGGTCATGGTAGGTAGAAAACGTATGAAATGTAAACGGGATGGAACAATGGTTCGGGTGGGTCGGTTGCGTGGTGCTGAGACACACGACTTATGGTATGAAACATGCAAGGTTTGATTTTGTTGAATGGAATGGAACGATGGTGATCGAAGAACCCTAAAATAATATGAACTTTATTTATTTATTTGAAAATATACTCGACGTTGGATCGAATACTTTATTTGTTTTTTTTTGAAAATTTGGTTTTCTATCGATTTGTTTTATCTTTTCTATCCTATTTATGGAAACTATACAAGCATACAAATTCTAAGCTATTACATCACAACGCATACAAAGTATAAAATACAATTGAAGCATAAAATATCCAAGTCCATAAGCCAAACCTTGCAAAACACCTTGCACAAAAAAACAAATAGTTAGTAAATGATATGAATCATGAATATGTACAATATGATGGAAATGAATTAAAATGACAAAAATTATTAAAAGTCATGAAAAAAAATATATGAAATTAAATTCCTAAGGTCTTCAACCTGATTATATTATTGTGCTAAAAAATCTCTAATAAATTCTCATTCTAACTAAAGCAAATGGCCACTTAAAACTAACTAAAGTTCAATCACAAATTTACACACATTATACTACCAAAACAATAGAAAAATGTCCTAAAAATTCACCAAAAAATGTTCTAGGTACTTTAACTTGTCTTTTAATAGTAGCAAAAAGAATGGGCAGAAAATGTTATGGGAAGTGGTAGAAATAAATTGCGCAAAATTGTGTGTCCAAGTGGAAATTCAACATAAGCCAATTAAATTAAAAAAATCGAAATTAAATCGAAAAATGCAAAAATTCCAAAAGTAAAAATGTGAAAAGTTTCTAAATTGCATTAATATTCTATCCTAATTTTTATAGAATTTTAATATTCATTTTCATATTTTTTATGGAATTAAATCTGAAAGGTATAAAATAGAAATTAAATAGAAATGAGAAATAAAAAGAGGGGTGAGAATAGAAATATTTGTTAGTTAATAATAAAGCTGGGCCTAAATGGGGGTGGGAATAGCATTTTGTTAGGCCCAATTCGCATGAAGGGAATAAGAACAATAAGGATGGTGGAATTTGAGACGATTTTTATGATTTAAAAATCAGAATTTAAAATCCTCTTTTTTTTTAATGAGGTTTATGAACTTTTATTATGACTTAATGCATATTGATAATGGTTAATTATCCAATTAATCTCTTTAAACCATATTTTATAAAACAGAAGCCCTAAATACCAAAAAACAATAACATAAACAACATCTTTCCCCCCTCACCCACGTGTTCTCTCTCTCTCTGCACCTCACCTTCTACAAACCCTAGTTCTTCCTTCTTCTTGCTCATCACCGCCGCCGGCCTCACCATCATCTTCTTGCCCTTCCGCCACCACCTAAATCACTTCCTCGTCTTCTCCTTCTCCGCCGCGCCGTAAACCTCACCCTCCTTAAACTGAACCTAACTTTCTCCTTCCTTCCGCGGCGCCATCCTTCCCTCCTTGTGAATACGGCGTCGCCGCCATCAAAACGGAGGACATCCCTTCTCCCTAAAATCGTTAACCATCCTCCTCTCAAATCCTTAACAATCTAAACTTTAACACCTTCGCGAACAAAATATGGGAACAAAACCCTTGAAGGTGAAGCTCATAACCTCTTTAATGTTAACAACTTTTTACCCTAAGCCATCATATGCACAGAATCTCAAACCCTCACTCAAGCGTCGAGAACAACGCGCAATACATGATTCTGACTTCGTGTATGTAAATGATTTTAAGCTCATACCTTGAATTGAAGCTTTAGCTATGGAGATGCAAGCACTTCTTCAATGTCGAGTGAAAAGAATCAGGTATATTTCAAGAGCTCGTTTGTCTTTGATATTCGTGAGTCAATTTGTCGAATTGAACCCTCTTAAAAAAATTCACTTCGCGCAGGTTCTTTGTTGTGGCTGGCAGATTCGCCGTATGTCGTTAATGCTGACTCTGCTTCCTTTTGTTGATGATGCAGGTCGTTATTATTGATGTATGAAGATTGGGGTTGGAAGGATGGCGAAGACGATATTGGTAAAGATGCGGATGCCGGTTTCGGTGGTGAAACTGGTTATTAAAGAACTCGTGTAAAGAAATGATGATATTGCTGAATCCGCTGAGTATGACGAAGGGAGAAGATGAAAATTGATTGAGGTTCGTTCTTGTTCTTCTTTCTGCTACAAACTCTTGATTATATTCTTGCTGACACTGCTCTTGCTGAATCTCGCAGTTTGAAGATGATGCTGGTGATTGGTTGAAGGCTGAAGAAGCTTCTCATTGGAGAGGGAGAAGAAGGAAGGGTGATGAAGAAGGATCCAAAAGTGATGAATCCAAACAAAAAAATCCCCCTTTGATGATGAATGGTGAGTGTCTTTATAGGGAATCCTCTGGATGAATTCAGTTATCATTGATTGGGATTTCTGTTTGTTAGATTTCAGTTATAGGCTAGCTATTTGGTAACTGAATTTAGTTAGAGTTTGTAACTGATAACTGTTATGATTCTGTTACAGTTATAACCACCCTTTCCAGATTTTTCTTTCAACTGTTTTAAACTTTTTGTTAGCTAGATTTGTAATTTCGAATGGGCTCTTGGATCTGCTGCAGGTTATCAGGGAGTTTGAAGAAAAACTATGGTGACTTCAGAAAGTTAAGATTGACGAAGATTAGGCTGATTGTGGTCTTTTGTAGTGAAACGACAATGAATGATTGATGAAGATAATTGATGATGAGAGATTGAAGAGTTATAGTGACGTTGCTGCAAAGTGACGGTGATTGAAGAGACGGGGTCGCGATGATTTCGTGTTTTTTCCATACCTTAGCCTCTGATTTTCTTCTTAATTCTAGCTTGAACTTCTGTATCATCATAACTGATTTTCTTGTTATAAACTTATGAGCTTAAATTCCATTTGTTATTCATGTTTTTGTTTTCGTTTTTTTCTTTTCTAGAATTCCAAACTGTTGGTTTGTTCTTCAGATAGAAATATCCTCAAAACAATCTATGTATATAATATATGTAACTATTTGTGAATCGTAGGAAATCCTCCCAAAAGAATATTTTAAAGATAATGAGATCATGCACATTTGTAGCCAGAAGGCTGTTTTTGACTGTCTTTCTAATGAATGCAATTGCCTTCGTAACTTATTAATGCGAGCTTGCAGCTGTTCACGGGCTCTAGCTAGTTTTAAGAGCTCCTCAACCTCCAAATAAAACCACTGGCTCAGTGGATGATCTTTGGTGTCTACCTCACTTGAAATGGTAGCAAATAATTTTTTAAGAAAATGAAATTAATGAAATAGTTCAGAGTTGGTATTGGAATTTGGACAAAGAAATCAAAAGGGATTAATGACCAAGGTTTATTCCCTTAGAAACAAAAATGGGCTTAAGAGTTTTTTTTAGAGAAATGGTTAATAATGTGTGGATTCAAATGTTCTTTTTTTCTTTCTTTGAATTGTTTTTTTTTGGATAACAACGTGGGCCTTGGATATTGGACAAAGTTTAGGATTAATCGAACTCCAAAAATAATAGTATGGGTTGGCCTTTGGATTGGTAGAAATGAATGAATGGGTTTTGATAACTTGATCGGGAAAACTTATTCATGACACGAAAAGAGAAATCCCAATATGAAAAAAAAAGTATGAAGTATAGTTTGAATTCCGATAAATCCCTCTGACCAAAAATTAACATTCCTGAATCACATCGACCTTCACATCCAAATTAAACCTATATTCTTAATGAATCCTCAACTTCAATATCAAAAACCATTAAGAAGTACCGAGTTCCTTATATCACGAATACCCATATGTCATTGTCATGAGAGCCCTAATCACAATCTTTAATGAATATTAGCGAAACCAACACAGGAAACAAGACCTTGAATCATCTCTTACTTTATCTTGGATGCAATACTCGAATGGATCCTTTGGTTACAGAAAACTTAAATCACCCGGCATTCCTTGGTCCCGCACCTTAGGAATTCGGTGCAAGTGTATGATTGTAAGTGTAGACGAATGGGAAGCATAAATCCAGTTAGATAATAATTTAGAGGGCAAATTTTGGGGTGTTACAGCTGCCCCTATTCAATCACTGTAGACATGAATGGATGATAGCAGTTGCTTTCAGACATTTGAAGTATGCAGGGATTGAATATTAGAAACAACCAGAAAATTTGCACTCTGTGGCTGAAGAACAGGGAAACAAACTCAACTGAATGAACCCTGCTTGGATATAATTGTGATGGTAATAATAATAAACGGAGGATGCCTTTTGAGTAATGCCAGAAGGCTACTGGCTCGCCACACTGCGGGTGGACTTGTGATATGATGCCACCTTGAGGATGGACTTTCGCCAATCTGCGGTTGGACTTCAAAATACATTGCCACACTGCGGGTGGACTTTGGAAATGATGCCACCCTGAGGATGGACTTTCGCCAATCTGCGGTTGGTCTTCAAAATACATTGCCACACTGCGGGTGGACTTTAATGAGTTGCCACACTGTGGGTGGACTTGTGATATGATGCCACCCTGAGGATGGACTTTCGCCAATCTGCGGTTGGACTTCAAAATACATTGCCACACTACGGGTGGACTTTTGCTCACTACGGGAGACTTTTGCTCACTACGGGAGACTTTTGCTCACTACGGGAGACTTTAGAGATTTGCCACACTGCGGGTGGACTTTTGGAAATTTGCCACACTACGGGTGGACTTTTGCTCACTACGAGAGACTTTTGCTCACTACGGGAGACTTTTGCTCACTACGGGAGACTTTAGAGATTTGCCACACTGCGGGTGGACTTTTGCTCACTACGGGAGACTTTTGCTCACTACGGGAGACTTTTGCTCACTACGGGAGATTTTTGAAACTTGCCACCCGAAGATGGACTTTGGCCAGTCTGCGGCTGGACTTTTTGCTCACTACGGGAGACTTTTGCTCACTACGGGAGACTTTTGAAACTTGCCACCCGAAGATGGACTTTGGCCAGTCTGCGGCTGGACTTTTGCTCACTACGGGAGACTTTTGCTCACTACGGGAGACTTTTGAAACTTGCCACCCGAAGATGGACTTTGGCCAGTCTGCGGCTGGACTTTTGCTCACTACGGGAGACTTTTGCTCACTACGGGAGACTTTTGCTCACTATGGGAGACTTTAGAGATTTGCCACACTGCGGGTGGACTTTTGCTCACTACGGGAGACTTTTGCTCACTACGGGAGACTTTTGCTCACTACGGGAGACTTTTGAAACTTGCCACCCGAAGATGGACTTTGGCCAGTCTGCGGCTGGACTTTTTGCTCACTACGGGAGACTTTTGCTCACTACGGGAGACTTTTGAAACTTGCCACCCGAAGATGGACTTTGGCCAGTCTGCGGCTGGACTTTTGCTCACTACGGGAGACTTTTGCTCACTACGGGAGACTTTTGAAACTTGCCACCCGAAGATGGACTTTGGCCAGTCTGCGGCTGGACTTTTGCTCACTACGGGAGACTTTTGAAACTTGCCACCCGAAGATGGACTTTGGCCAGTCTGCGGCTGGACTTTTGCTCACTACGGGAGACTTTTGCTCACTACGGGAGACTTTTGCTCACTACGGGAGACTTTTGAAACTTGTCACCCGAAGATGGACTTTGGCCAGTCTGCGGCTGGACTTTTTGCTCTCTACGAGAGACTTTTGCCCACTACGGGGGACTTTAGAGATTTGCCACACTGCGGGTGGACTTTAGAGATTTGCCACCCGCAGATGGACTTTGGCCAGTCTGCGGCTGGACTTTACATATGCTGAATTTGCACGACATGTTGCCCCATGACGTTGGGGATGTTATGTCTTGAATATTGTTAATGAACTGGTGTGAATGTGAGAGAAATTCCTGACACGGAAGTAATAAGTCCCTACTAACTCTGTGGGGAAACACAATGATCGCGAATTTGATATCAAGAAAGCCCTGTGGGGATAACATCTCTGTCAGAGAGGAGCGTGAATAATTCATCTGTCCGAATCATCACCTTTGCCAAAAATAAATTGGACTTTTAGATTTGAGGGTCGTGCCCGAGGATACCTTGATTATTGAGGAATATCCACTCTTATGGACCTGCTGGGGAGGAGAATGATTTATTTGAAATCTTCTAGGGGAATAGGAATTGCCTTGGATCTGTTGTGGAACTGAGATCAAGGAAACCATCTGAAGGAAAATTGCTGACTTTAGTGAGGATAGATTTCTATTTGCATGTTTAAAGATGACAATACTGAGACACGTCCTGCTGAGGAGGAAAGATTTCAAGTTATCTCGTGCTGGGGATCAGTTTTTTCCGTATGGATTTTACCTCAAGAGGATTTTACAAAAAGACTTGGCGTCTTTAAACTCTTAGGTATTGTAACGACTGCACGGATCAATGTAATAACCTTGCTGAGGAGGTAACCATTGCCAATGCGGATGAGTTTGTATCTGTCAGAAGCGCTGAACGAGATAGTTGACTTGACAAGCAACCACGGTATTCTAACCTCTGGGTAAATGCTTCCAATCATCTGTCTTCAGGGAAGAATGAACCCTCGTACTATTGGGGTGGCCTGCCCCAGTACAAGTATTTGAATAGCTTTGCACTTGACTGATTAGTCTGCGCTCTTGGAGAGATCTAAACCTCGAAGTGATTGCCCCAGTTTGACTGAAGTTTGAAGAGATTGCTCGACTTAACTGCCCCGGATTGGCTAGCTCTTACTGTGACTAAATGGAAAAGTCCTTGCTCAATGAAACTTTCTCAGAAAAGTGAATCTTGACATGACAGTCTTTCAGAAGTTTTAAACTCCTCAACTTGGCAAGCTTAAGCTTCTGGATTGAATTTCCGCATGTGAACCATTTATGATGCTCAACAAATGTATGCAAGTGAGAAAATGTTTATTCTTAGAATGAAAATCCTAATTCAACAAACATGTTAATCTTGAAGTTTTGAAAATGGATCGTTAACCTTCGTGAGAGAATCACTGGTTAAGATACGACCTTTATTTGAATGAAAGTATGTACATGCAATACCAACAAACGTCTTTTAGCACAACTCATAGGAGTCAGGAACGCGGTCTCGTGGCAACACGCTCTCAAATTAACCCTGTTTCAGTTAGGACTTTCAAAGGTTGTATCGTGGCCTGGTTCACGGTTATAGAAACAAAGGATATAGGCTCGAAGTTTATTTGTGCCCACCCACTCTTCGTGATGTTCCCCATTCCTATATTCAGCTAATTTTCACAAGCATTCACCTTTCATAAGGGTTTCGTGTTGATTGAGGAACCATTGCTGCTATTAGTTCAAGCACCAATCAGGTTATTGCTGAGAGTCAGTCACTCCTCTATCTTCTGTGTCTGTATCACACGACTTTGTTCTTATTTGAGGATCTTTCTTGTGTAATCCTTTTCCGTCTTTCGCTTTTGCATTATTTTGCTTATCCCTAACTTTTGCCTGGACTGATTCTTGTGAATCTTTGATTGTGAAGTCCAGCGGGATGCCCTAACTTTTGCCTAAGTCACTTGTTTTCAAGTTTCGACTTAGCGGGCCTTTTCTTTTCTTTTTCTTTTTGCCTTTTGAACAAGTCGCGTGACATTGTTTGTCTTGATTGCTTCACGAGGGTTGTGACTGCCTCATTTTGTGGTCGACGAAGGATAACCATTGTGGTTGTCAATCTTTGGACCTTTTGACTTGGATAACCATTGTGGTTTCAGGTCTTTGGACCTCTTGATTAGAATAGTAGAATGCAACGGATCTTCAAATACACTTCTTTATGAAAGTTTGAACGCTTGGTCTAACTAGCTGACGTCTACCCTGCCCCTGGGTTACATGTGAGGGTTTTTTATGTGAAAAGAAACTCCTACTTCAAGGCTCAAAGGGGTTAGCGAGGGTCTATCTTCCTTATATCTCCAGTGTTTAGGATTTGAAACAATTCTTGTACATCGTCAACAGGGTCTTACTTGAGAGCACACAATTCAGAGATATTGCGTTTTTGTTTCGTCATTCTCCCTCATAGAATTTAAGCATGACAATTGGTATTGCGATATACATATGAAAAATTATAAGGGAATGCAAATGAATTTACTTCAAGAAAAACATGTGAGTTTTATTATTTCTAACATTCAAAAGCAAACAAATTTCATACATGTAGACAAATGTTTAACACATAAAAGAGACTACAAATGGAAATGCAATAAAGAAACTGAATATTGCCATAGTTGAGGAGGCTTGGCTCCGTCTGGACCTGTCAGTCTTGGATACTTTCAACGATCAATAGCTCTTTTCACAGACTTGTAAACTTCAATTTGCAGTTACATGCCCAACCATGGCAGTAATGCTTCCTCTTCTAGCTATTCTGACTCTGACGCGAGACACCTGAAGGAAAGAGTGAAGCTGGGGAGTAAAGTTGCCCCATAAGTTTGCTCGGAAAGACCTGACGATCTTCTGCCTACGTATCTCCATTGACTGATGACCAATGAAGAATCAGAGCGACGTAGTTCCCCTCAATAGGGATGAAAATGAACAAATGAAGAAAGGCAAACACATAAATGCCATCACTGAGAGTATTTGAATACTGCTGACTCTATTTGCTTCATGAATACCCTGGCGTCCCGGGTGATCAACTCGAAGACTTCAGCTTAACGTGGACCATTTGGTAGAGTAATCGTGATACTGGCTCCGTCGTGATTAGGTATCAGACTCTGGAGTACCTGAGGAGAAAAATTGATTGTCTTGGACTCAATTAGGTCTTGCACCTTGTTCTGAAAAGCCCAACATTTCTCAGTACTGTGCCCCTGGGCACCTGAATGGAATTCGCACTTGGAGTGTGGATCAAAATTTGGTGGTAGATTATCAGCAGAAGGAGCTCTCATGGTACGAGGCTCGACCAAGTTCAACTTCAGAAGTTCTGGAAGCAATACAGCATATGGACATGGGATAGTATCAAGTCTGCGATTTCTTGTTCTTTCCTGAAACAATTTCTGTACCTGCTGTTGCTGACCCTGTGGTCGTGATTGAAAACTTCGTTGTTGACACTGCGTTGGACGCCTGACATGTCCTCGTACTTTCTTACTCGTACTTGGCCGAGGAGTGAATGAAGATTGTTGATGCAGCCCCTTTGAAGACTTAGACTGAGCAATGATTCTAGGAGAAGGAAAGTTGACCACTTCTTTTGTATTCTTGCATGCTGAAGGAGGAGTTATCTTGTGACACTCAATCAATCCCATTTCGGACAGTTGTGGACATAATTCAGCATAAGACACGGGTATCAGATCAATAATCCTTTCTTGAACCTGTTGATGACGGGTTGCTAGCAATGGAGGAGTTATAGATGAAATCGGTTGAAGTATTTCTCCTGGAAACCAAGGCGTAGCATCTGAGGAGGATCCCTGATAAGGAAAGAAAGTATTCACTTCTTTGGTAACGATTGGTGTAGGATCATTCAGTTCACATGTGGAGTTGGTTCCTATCTGATGCTCTTCCTGACTGCCGAGTGGCGATTGCTGGTGAAGAGATTCGAACTGTAGAGGAAATCCATCTAAAGAACCCTGATTTATTGGACATCCCAAAGAGATGGGAGAAACATGACCTTCTGTTTGAAAATTAGACACACAACTATTTTCCTTTTTCGACATAGCATTCATGATTCCTGTAAGCAGCTTTATCTGAGTCTTCATCAGGTTGAATTCTTCTCTCAACAACTTCTGATCTTGGGACAACGCTCGAATGTCCACTACAACATGCCCCAGTTGGGCCTTCATCTCGGTCACCTCCGCTCGGAGTTGTTTCATGTCTAAACCTTGACAGTCGTGATTCAAATTGACCATTCTGGAGAGAAACCAGGTCAGGATAAGAATTTGTCTCTGAACACCTGTAAAAAATGCAAGGATGTATGCAAATGCCATGTTCGGTTATTTCCAAGGAATCCATCCGTTTTGATCCAAGTTTTAATGCAGAGAAAAATCCGACATAATCCAGATATGGGATCCTTAGAAGTAACTGAACATGTATGCTAAAATGCCATGATGTCATGTATGCAACTAGCATGTGGTCAGCGGTCCGACGCTGGCGTGGATCAGATAACCAAGTGTTGGTGAAGACCATAATATCACTGTATCTGTGCATAAGTTCCAGAATTCTCAACCAAGTATCATATAGGATCGGATCATAACACGGAGTAATACTGGAAAAATCGGGTATGTTGGAAGTTTTAGGGTTCCTGCAAACCTGTAAACCCCTCCCAATCTCACGGGTATGCTACTACGGGTCAACATCACGGACTCTCAAAGCCGAATAGCAATAATACGTTCACCATTTCCGAGAAATGGCTCATGACCAAATCAGGGAATCGGTTTGGCATTATGTACTACTCAGGGAGGCCTCAGCTGAATTCCGGAAAAACAAGCATCCCCCATAAGTTCCCGGCTTCAAGCACTGAAGTCGAGAAACAATAGTACATTCATCCTGAAGGGTACAATACTACCGTCATACGACCAGTTGCTTTAACCAGGTTCCTACGAGAGAACAAGGTCATCCTATGCGATTTCCTAGTGGGCCCTCGGGTGCGAATGGGTTTGCCATGAAATGTGGTCTGCCACTGTCACCACTGGAGAGGGTTGTTTCCACTAAGGTCCTCGATGATCGGTTCCCAGTGTTAGCAGCTCAGGTGAGAATATTCTATGGTCTGCCTAGGAAATATAGAACATATCCCAAGAGAGCCTGATCTGGGTGTGGGACTCGTGAAAACTACACGTGCTCAAGACCACGCAAGCCACACGACTGCCCACTCTAAATCCTATGTGTATACTCAAGTCGGGTATTTGGCTTATCTCACAATAAACCCATCCCGCCAAGGAAAACCAGAACAGCCAGTACAGTATATGCCAGTATATGCGACAGTAAAGTAAAGTGCAGAAAGCTGTAAATAAAGCTGTAAAGGAAAGCGATAAACTGTAAACAAAACAGTAAAGCTAAACTAAAGCATAACAGCGAATGAAAAAGCACCCAAAGAAAACAAAAACAGATAAGCGCTAGGATTGACTCTCAAAGGGGAGATTAGAATTTCTAAAAATCCCCAGCAGAGTCGCCAGCTGTCGCTCCCGGGATTTTCATCCTAGTACAAACGCGAAAGTGGCGCGGAAAAGGTAGAGTCGCCAGCCAGACATTTTTATCCCAAAGGAATGGGAAAGGCAATGTTGCACAAACATAAGGAAGAAGGAGAAGGACGAGGCCTTGCGAACCAAAGATCTGGATACGGGAGTCGGTTACGAATTGAGAAGGTATTAGCACCCCAATCCGTCCGTCGTACCCGACGGGATCCACGCTTATAAGTCTGCTTTCAAAGGGTGAGAAATAATATGCTGTTTAACTGAAGGAATAGCTATCTGGAAGGAAATGGAATTGAGAAAAAGAAATGGAATTAACAAATGGGAATAAAATGGGAAAATGTAGGGAAAAAGAAAGATTGTGCTCGAATGGGCCCTACCCCACTGCCTACGTACCTCATCGGGATAAATGAGGATCAGAGACGCCGTAGTTCGTCTAACTAAGGCTTACACTTGTTTGTGGTTTTTA
The DNA here is from genome assembly GCA_963966055.1 of Lathyrus aphaca. Lineage (NCBI taxonomy): Eukaryota > Viridiplantae > Streptophyta > Magnoliopsida > Fabales > Fabaceae > Lathyrus > Lathyrus aphaca. The sequence continues at coordinate 294,380,942 of OZ014521.1, read as the reverse complement.
GGATGACATTGCCATAGCTCTAGCTCAGGTGTTACCGGCTCTGACACGAGGGTGTTTACCGTATCGCTGTTTGAACTGTCGAGACAAGTCATGTTCGTCCGCAAAGAGTATGAGATGAGAAAAGAAGACGTGACTTCTTGGTTTGTTGTCTTTTATAAGAAATGTTTTGAATTTGTGTTTGTTGAATGTACAACACTAAAGACTATGACACAGGAGCGAATACTTTCCAAGATCGTCCCCAATGGAACGTTTGTAAAGCATCCTAGAAGAGTGAAGGAGACCTCCACTAGTCATTTCCCGTGTAGCTTAAGGCTCGTGGCGCATTGTACACCTTTCCTTTATTAAATGTTTTTTTTTTTATATTTAAAGATGAGAAGTGACTCAAGTTATAAAAGGTAAACATTCTAAGGGGGACTAGACTTACCCTAAGTTAGTTTGAATTCATGGATAACCTAAGGTTAGTGAGGTTTGCAATTAAATCTACCTAAGAGATATAAGAGATAACATGCAAGTAAAAGAAGTTAGTAACGAGCAATAGGGTCCTCCTAGGTCATGGTAGGTAGAAAACGTATGAAATGTAAACGGGATGGAACAATGGTTCGGGTGGGTCGGTTGCGTGGTGCTGAGACACACGACTTATGGTATGAAACATGCAAGGTTTGATTTTGGTTGAATGGAATGGAACGATGGTGATCGAAGAACCCTAAAATAATATGAACTTTATTTATTTATTTGAAAATATACTCGACGTTGGATCGAATACTTTATTTGTTTTTTTTTGAAAATTTGGTTTTCTATCGATTTGTTTTATCTTTTCTATCCTATTTATGGAAACTATACAAGCATACAAATTCTAAGCTATTACATCACAACGCATACAAAGTATAAAATACAATTGAAGCATAAAATATCCAAGTCCATAAGCCAAACCTTGCAAAACACCTTGCACAAAAAAACAAATAGTTAGTAAATGATATGAATCATGAATATGTACAATATGATGGAAATGAATTAAAATGACAAAAATTATTAAAAGTCATGAAAAAAAATATATGAAATTAAATTCCTAAGGTCTTCAACCTGATTATATTATTGTGCTAAAAAATCTCTAATAAATTCTCATTCTAACTAAAGCAAATGGCCACTTAAAACTAACTAAAGTTCAATCACAAATTTACACACATTATACTACCAAAACAATAGAAAAAATGTCCTAAAAATTCACCAAAAAATGTTCTAGGTACTTTAACTTGTCTTTTAATAGTAGCAAAAAGAATGGGCAGAAAATGTTATGGGAAGTGGTAGAAATAAATTGCGCAAAATTGTGTGTCCAAGTGGAAATTCAACATAAGCCAATTAAATTAAAAAAATCGAAATTAAATCGAAAAATGCAAAAATTCCAAAAGTAAAAATGTGAAAAGTTTCTAAATTGCATTAATATTCTATCCTAATTTTTATAGAATTTTAATATTCATTTTCATATTTTTTATGGAATTAAATCTGAAAGGTATAAAATAGAAATTAAATAGAAATGAGAAATAAAAAGAGGGGTGAGAATAGAAATATTTGTTAGTTAATAATAAAGCTGGGCCTAAATGGGGGTGGGAATAGCATTTTGTTAGGCCCAATTCGCATGAAGGGAATAAGAACAATAAGGATGGTGGAATTTGAGACGATTTTTATGATTTAAAAATCAGAATTTAAAATCCTCTTTTTTTTTAATGAGGTTTATGAACTTTTATTATGACTTAATGCATATTGATAATGGTTAATTATCCAATTAATCTCTTTAAACCATATTTTATAAAACAGAAGCCCTAAATACCAAAAAACAATAACATAAACAACATCTTTCCCCCCTCACCCACGTGTTCTCTCTCTCTCTGCACCTCACCTTCTACAAACCCTAGTTCTTCCTTCTTCTTGCTCATCACCGCCGCCGGCCTCACCATCATCTTCTTGCCCTTCCGCCACCACCTAAATCACTTCCTCGTCTTCTCCTTCTCCGCCGCGCCGTAAACCTCACCCTCCTTAAACTGAACCTAACTTTCTCCTTCCTTCCGCGGCGCCATCCTTCCCTCCTTGTGAATACGGCGTCGCCGCCATCAAAACGGAGGACATCCCTTCTCCCTAAAGTCGTTAACCATCCTCCTCTCAAATCCTTAACAATCTAAACTTTAACGCCTCCGCGAACAAAATATGGGAACAAAACCCTTGAAGGTGAAACTCATAACCTCTTTAATGTTAACAACTTTTTACCCTAAGCCATCATATGCACAGAATCTCAAACCCTCACTCAAGCGTCGATAACAACGCGCAATACATGATTCTGACTTCGTGTATGTAAATGATTTTAAGCTCATACCTTGAATTGAAGCTTTAGCTATGGAGATGCAAGCACTTCTTCAATGTCGAGTGAAAAGAATCAGGTATATTTCAAGAGCTCGTTTGTCTTTGATATTCGTGAGTCAATTTTTCGAATTGAACCCTCTTAAAAAAATGCACTTCGCGCAGGTTCTTTGTTGTGGCTGGCAGATTCGCCGTATGTCGTTAATGCTGACTCTGCTTCCTTTTGTTGATGATGCAGGTCGTTATTATTGATGTATGAAGATTGGGGTTGGAAGGATGGCGAAGAAGATATTGGTAAAGATGCGGATGCCGGTTTCGGTGGTGAAACTGGTTATTGAAGAACTCGTGTAAAGAAATGATGATATTGCTGAATCCGCTGAGTATGACGAAGGGAGAAGATGAAAATTGATTGAGGTTCGTTCTTGTTCTTCTTTCTGCTACAAACTCTTGATTATATTCTTGCTGACACTGCTCTTGCTGAATCTCGCAGTTTGAAGATGATGCTGGTGATTGGTTGAAGGCTGAAGAAGCTTCTCATTGGAGAGGGAGAAGAAGGAAGGGTGATGAAGAAGGATCCAAAAGTGATGAATCCAAACAAAAAAATCCCCCTTTGATGATGAATGGTGAGTGTCTTTATAGGGAATCCTCTGGATGAATTCAGTTATCATTGATTGGGATTTCTGTTTGTTAGATTTCAGTTATAGGCTAGCTATTTGGTAACTGAATTTAGTTAGAGTTTGTAACTGATAACTGTTATGATTCTGTTACAGTTATAACCACCCTTTCCAGATTTTTCTTTCAACTGTTTTAAACTTTTTGTTAGCTAGATTTGTAATTTCGAATGGGCTCTTGGATCTGCTGCAGGTTATCAGGGAGTTTGAAGAAAAACTATGGTGACTTCAGAAAGTTAAGATTGACGAAGATTAGGCTGATTGTGGTCTTTTGTAGTGAAACGACAATGAATGATTGATGAAGATAATTGATGATGAGAGATTGAAGAGTTATAGTGACGTTGCTGCAAAGTGACGGTGATTGAAGAGACGGGGTCGCGATGATTTCGTGTTTTTTTCCATACCTTAGCCTCTGATTTTCTTCTTAATTCTAGTTTGAACTTCTGTATCATCATAACTGATTTTCTTGTTATAAACTTATGAGCTTAAATTCCATTTGTTATTCATGTTTTTGTTTTCGTTTTTTTCTTTTCTAGAATTCCAAACTGTTGGTTTGTTCTTCAGATAGAAATATCCTCAAAACAATCTATGTATATAATATATGTAACTATTTGTGAATCGTAGGAAATCCTCCCAAAAGAATATTTTAAAGATAATGAGATCATGCACATTTGTAGCCAGAAGGCTGTTTCTGACTGTCTTTCTAATGAATGCAATTGCCTTCGTAACTTATTAATGCGAGCTTGCAGCTGTTCACGGGCTCTAGCTAGTTTTAAGAGCTCCTCAACCTCCAAATAAAACCACTGGCTCAGTGGATGATCTTTGGTGTCTACCTCACTTGAAATGGTAGCAAATAATTTTTTAAGAAAATGAAATTAATGAAATAGTTCAGAGTTGGTATTGGAATTTGGACAAAGAAATCAAAAGGGATTAATGACCAAGGTTTATTCCCTTAGAAACAAAAATGGGCTTAAGAGTTTTTTTTAGAGAAATGGTTAATAATGTGTGGATTCAAATGTTCTTTTTTTCTTTCTTTGAATTGTTTTTTTTTTGGATAACAACGTGGGCCTTGGATATTGGACAAAGTTTAGGATTAATCGAACTCCAAAAATAATAGTATGGGTTGGCCTTTGGATTGGTAGAAATGAATGAATGGGTTTTGATAACTTGATCGGGAAAACTTATTCATGACACGAAAAGAGAAATCCCAATATGAAAAAAAAAAGTATGAAGTATAGTTTGAATTCCGATAAATCCCTCTGACCAAAAATTAACATTCCTGAATTACATCGACCTTCACATCCAAATTAAACATATATTCTTAATGAATCCTCAACTTCAATATCAAAAACCATTAAGAAGTACCGAGTTCCTTATATCACGAATACCCATATGTCATTGTCATGAGAGCCCTAATCACAATCTTTAATGAATATTAGCGAAACCAACACAGGAAACAAGACCTTGAATCATCTCTTACTTTATCTTGGATGCAATACTCGAATGGATCCTTTGGTTACAGAAAACTTAAATCACCCGGCATTCCTTGGTCCCGCACCTTAGGAATTCGGTGCAAGTGTATGATTGTAAGTGTAGACGAATGGGAAGCATAAATCCAGTTAGATAATAATTTAGAGGGCAAATTTTGGGATGTTACATTAGGCTGTTACGGTTATATGAATCTGATTCTTATACGAAGGTCTTTTCAAAGTCGGGGATCAAACGCCATCTGGATGTCTTCGTTAAATGTTGGAACCGAGGCATGAATAACCTTGAGATTGAAAGCATAAACAATTGTATTGCATGTATATCACTTTGCTTCTCTTTTTTGCAGGTACATTCTCAGATTCCTAACAACTCTTCTGTTTCAGGCACTATTGCTACAAAGAAGGTTCATAGGTATCCTCCTAAACAAAACAGAGTCATGATCATAGATCAAATGCAAGCTTAACTGGAAGAGCTGCACAATTGTATGGACCAGTTCATGACTTTGGTAACTGGCATTAATCAGAACCAAGAGCGTCTGCAGGAGATGATTGACAGGAATCAGGATGGCAACGACAACAATGGGGGATGTCCTAGAGGTACGGGTACTCTGGGAAGTAGCGGTGGCCCTCAACCTCAACCTCAGCCTGAGGTTATTGTTAATACTGGTGGTGGTCCTCAACCTTAGATGGATAATCAAGATGATCAGTTCACCATACTGGAGGATATGGAAGGACAGGGCGCTGAAGTCAATCACCGTTTTGAGGAAATGGCTGAACAAATTTGCTCCATTCAATCCTAGAACTCTTTGGGATTCGATATCCCTGACTTGGGTCTTGTTCTTGGGGTGAGAATTCCCCACAAATTCAAAGATCCCACCTTTGATAAGTAAAATGGTACTTCTTACCCAAGGACCCATCTCTAGTCTTTTGTCGGTAGAATTGCTGCTCATACCGATGATGAAAAGCTGTGGATGTACTATTTTCTGAATAGTCTCGTCGGGGCATCCCAAGAATGGTACATGAAGCTGAGTAGGACCACTATCAGGAGCTGGAAAGAGTTGGCTGAAGCCTTTGTCAAGCATTATCAGTACAATCTGGACATGGCTCCAAATCTTACACAGCTTCAGAGCATGTCGCAAAATGCCAAAGAAAGTTTCAAAGAGTACGCCCAGAGGTGGCGCCAATTAGCTGCAAGAGTGAAACCTCCGTTGTTAGAGAATGAAATGGCTGATATGTTCATGAGTACTCTGCAAGGGGTGTTTATTGACCGTCTGGCTACCTGTGCAACCACCAAATTTACCGATCTTGTCATTGCTGGTGAAAAAGTGGAAAATTTGTTAAAGATAGGGAAGATTCAAGATATTGGTTCCAGTAGCTCAACTGGAGCAAGTAAACCCTTTGTCGGTCCCCAGAGGAGGAAAGAAGGTGAAACTAATGCTGTTTACGGTAGAAGTCATGGTCGGGGTCGTCGGAATCACTATGATCAGGTAACTGAAGTTACCATCCCATCAGGGCCCACTCAACAACAGCCATAACAACAAAATCACCGTCAACAAAGGCCTTACCAACAACGTTCACGCTAATCTGATCATGTCATTGAGCACATTCCGATAACGTATATTGCACTGCTTAAGATATTACTGGATATGAACATGATTCAGTTAAGGACTTTGCAACCCATCACTGGGGATTCTCTACCACCAGGCTACGATGCCAATGCCAGATGTGCTTTTCATTCGGGTGCCCCGGGGCATACAACTGAGAAATGCAGGGCTTTACAACAGAAAGTCCTGGATTTGATTGACGCAAAGACCATCAACTTTGCACCACCACCAAATGTTAACACACCAATCCTATGCCCGATCATGGACGGGCAAGGGTGAATGCTATTGAATAAGGAAAATATACTTGAATTTGATTCTGGATGTCAATGAAGTTAAGACTCCTTTATGTGTTGTCAAAGAGAGATTTCTAAAAGGCCAAGAGTTCCTAGGGTGTAGAAAATATTGCGAAGGTTGTAAGACTTCTGAGAATGGGTGTAATAAGTTGAAAATGGGTATCCAAGCTTTGATTGATGAGGGCTTGCTGCAGTTTGATAAGGTGAACAACCAAAGCGACGATGTATCTACTGTAACCATACTTTTCACTCTAGAGGAAATTCCTTCTCCACCGACACCAGTTACCATCTACATACTGCAATAGGCAAGGTCTGTTACCACAAGCCCTATAACCATCACGATTCCTGGACCGGTCCCCTACGAGAGTAAAAAAGAAGTTCCTTGGCACTATGGGTCAGATGTGTATGTTCAGGGGCAGAAGATTGAAGACAAGTCCCCAGTTGTTATTGATCCAATTGTTGTAAACGTCGGTGGAATAGATGGATTCACCAGAAGTGGATGGATAATCGCCCCCACAAGCTCTACGAACGAACAACGAAGTTGAAGCTGCAACACAGGCTAAAGGGAAACAGGTAGTTACAAAGGAAGTGGTGATTTCGTCAAAAGAGCAGAGTACGTTCGATAAGGAGGTCGAAGAATTCATGCAGATCATCAAAAAGAGTGATTACAAAGTGGTTGACCAGCTAAACCAAACACCCTCAAAGATTTCGATATTATCTCTGCTTATGTGTTCTCCATCGCACCAAGAGGCATTGTTGAAGGTTCTACAGATGGCTTATGTCCCGCAGGAGATAACTGTGAAACAACTGGAAACTGTGATCACAAGTGTCAATTCCAGTCATGGATTGGGTTATACAGACAAAGACCTGACATCGGAAGGGAGAAACCGTAACAAGGCCTTGCACATCACTATGGAGTGTAAGGATTTTGTGTTATCTCACGTTCTAGTTGACACTGGCTCTTCTTTGAACGTACTTCCGAAAAAGGCTTTGATGAAGTTGGAAATAGATGGGATAATTCTGAGGTCAAGTGACCTGGTGGTAAGAGCCTTTGATGGTTCTAGAAGATTGGTCTTTGGTGAAGTTGAGTTTCCAGTGAAGATAGGATCACAGGCCTTCAAAATCACATTCTATGTCATGGATATCCAGCCAGCTTACAACTGTCTTCTAGGACGTTCGTGGATCCACTCCTCAGGCGCAGTAACTTCAACCTTGCATAAAAAGTTAAAATATGTTGTTGATGGTCAAGTGGTTATTGTATGCGGAGAATAGGATATCTTCGTCAGCCATCTTTCTACATTCAAGCACGTTGAAATGGATAGGGAGATCCATGAAACGCTATGCCAAGCATTTGAAGCCATGAACGTCACTGCAGTTGCTCCCAACTATGCAACCAAGAGCAATAAGAGAGTAGGAAATTCTATATCCTCCTACAAACAGGCCAGGGAGATGGTTGAAGATGGAAAAGCCCAAGGCTGGGGCAAGTTGGTCTAGGTCAATAAGAAAGAAGATAAGTTTGGGATAGGCTATGTCCCGGGTCAGGCAACAGGATCCCAAAGCAGAACGGTCAGTTTCTCGAGTGGGGGAGTAATTGACCCAAATTAAATTTGTGCCTTTGAAGATGTCATTGATGATGGTGGTGATCTCGACAACTGGGTACACCCATGCAACCCAGGGGAAGAGTTAACAAACTGGTTCGCCGAGGATTTCATCCAAGTCACTGGCCTGCCAAAGTAATTTTCTTTGTTTTCTCATTAGCATACGCATGTCAAGTCCTACACGATGCCCAAGGTGTATGGATTCATTGTAGGGCCATCTTGCATATTATGCAATTTATTTTATCATAAATAAAAGGACATTTTCCATTCAAATTGTGTTCCCTTTCTTTCTTTTCGAAAATGTTTTCACAAAAAAAAACAAATAAAATGGCAATGCTTTTGTTTTGTCTTGTGGTTTTCATAAAGAAACGAATTCTGAAATAAGCACATCACTTGTGCAGAACCAATCCTTCGGATTCTCTAGATAACTCTTCTGCTATAACTAAGTATGATTTTGATAATCTAGTCCACCAAGCTGACGAAGAAGTCGAGGAAGACCGTGAATTACCCGATGAGTTAGCCATAATGCTCAAGCAAGAAGAGAAGGTGATTCAACCACATGAAGAAGCCATTGAGGTGATTAACCTCGGTAAATCAGAAGATAAAAAAGAGGTCAAAATTGGGGCTGCACTGAAAGAAGTTGTTAGGAGCCATTTGATTTCCATGCTCCGAGAGTATGTTGACATCTTTGCCTGGTCTTACCAGGACATGCCAGGGTTGGACACCAACATTGTAGTGCACAAGCTACCGCTCAGAGAGGATTTCCCGACGGTAAAGCAGAAATTGAGAAGAACCAGACCCGACATGGCCATCAAAATCAAAGAAGAAGTGTAAAAGTAGTTTGATGCTGGATTCCTGGCCGTGACAAGTTATCCTCCGTGGGTTGCAAACATCGTTCTGGTCCCTAAAAAGGATGGTAAAGTCAAAATGTGCATGGATTATCGGGACCTGAATCGGGCGAGCCCCAAAGATGACATCCTATTGTCACATATTGATGTGCTAGTTGACAACACTGTCCAATTTTCTGCATTTTCCTTCATGGATGGCTTTTCGGGCTACAATCAAATCAAGATGTCGCCAGATAACATGGAGAAAACAAATTTTATCACCCCATGGGGCACCTTCTATTACAAAGTCATACCATTTGGTTTGAAAAATGTTGGGGGCAACATACCAACGTGCAATGGTGACTCTATTCCATGACATGATTCATCACGAGTTCGAGGTCTACGTTGATGACATGATTGCGAAGTCACAAACATAAGGGGAACATTTGGTCAACTTAGCCAAGCTATTTGATGGGCTCAGGAAGTTCAAGCTATGACTGAACCCGAACAAGTGTACATTCGGGATGCATTCCGGAAAGCTGCTGGGCTTTATTGTCAATGAAAAAGGGATTGAGATCGACCCTGCAAAAGTAAAAGCAATTCAGGAGATGCTTGAGCCAAGAACGGAGAAGGAAGTACGTGGCTTCTTAGGGAGATTGAACTACATCGCACGGTTCATATCTCACCTAACAGCCACATGTGAACCCATCTTTAAACTTCTGAGGAAGAATCAGACCATCGAATGGAATGATGACTACCAGCAAGCTTTTGATAGAATCAAGGAGTATTTGCAAGAGCCTCTGATTCTTATGCCTCCAGTGCCAGGGAGACCTCTAATCATGTACTTCACAATGCTCAAGGGATCAATGGGCTGCGTACTAGGTCAGCAGGACGAGTCTGGTCGAAAAGAGCATGCAATCTATTAACTTAGCAAAAAGTTTACCGACTGTGAGACCCGCTACTCACTGCACGAGAAAACTTGTTGTGCTTTGGCATGGGCTGCTCGCCGACTAAGACAGTACATGCTGACTCATACCACTCTGTTGATTTCAAAGATGGACCCCGTAAAATACATATTTGAAAAGCCAGCTCTAACTGGAAGAGTAGCCAGATGGCAAATGATTCTGATGGAATACGATATCTAGTACACTTCACAAAAGGTTATAAAAGTAAGTGTATGGTCAGATTATCTGGCCTAGGAGCCAATTGAGGATTACCAGCAAATGAGGTTTGAGTTTCCGGATGAGAACATCATGTTCCTCAAGTTGAAAGACTGCGAAGAACCACTCCCAGAGGAGGGGACACACCCCGAATCCAAATGGAGTTTGATGTTTAACGGACCTACTAACATGAACGGAAGCGGAGTTGGTGTCGTTATTATCTTGTCGGAAGGGATCCATATGCCTTTCACTGCCCGGCTGACATTCGAATGCACTAACAATGAAGCAGAGTATAGAGCCTGCATAATGGGGATTGGGAAGCAATTGGTTTTAGAATCAAGAACCTCAAGATCTTCGGTGATTCGTCTTTGGTTATCAACCAAGTTAATAGCAAATGGTTGGTTCATCAACCTCATATGATTCCTTACAAGGACTATACCAGAAGATTGTTAACTTTTGATCGGTGGTTTTTGGTTGTACATTTCAAGTTGTTCGAGTCATTTTTTTCCTATGTTTTCGTGCGTTTTCGAGTCTTCTATTTACGTTTTCATCATTGTTGGCTTATTTTGTCGAGCAAGTTGCATTTCTATGTTTTTATTATTTTATCATTGGTGCATTTGATTTGGCTATTTTGATAATGTGTTTTCAGGCTAAAAGCAAGTTGGAAATTAGACACCATTGTGTAGACGTCCCGAGTGCAAGAAAAGGTTGAAAAAGAGTGATAGTAGAAGCCTGACACGGGTGTCCGTGTCACCTGACACAACCCGTGTCAGGAAGCCCAAAAAAGGGGAGGATTTTATAAGCATGGGAATATCATTCAGAAGCCTGACACGGGTGCCCGTGTCACAGGACACGGCCCGTGTCAGGGCCCTGGTAGGATGGGAGCGTGGAAAAGAGGATAAGTGGCCTGATATGGCCACCCGTGTCACAGGACACGGCCCATGTCAGGACCACTGAAAGTGAAAATTCTCTTTGTTTGTTTATGCTATCTCAGAGGGCAGTTTGGACATTTTGTAACGAAAAGTGGTGATCTGATATTAGGATTGTAGGTCTGAAAAATATTTATGTTTACTTTGGAATTTTACGCTTAGGAAAGAACGAGAGATTGTGGGGAGAAGAAGGATTGATCAAACGCGGAAGCAATTGACGATCCAACGAATCCTTAGAATACTATAATGTCTCTTTTCCTTGTGTATGTGATTTTCATTGTTTTGAACATGAGTGGCTAAACCCCCTAATGTTAGGGGGTGTCCCTGATTTTCTTGTAATGACATTGATCCTTTTTATTTGAATTTCACTGCATTCTAATTTTCATTGTGTTGATTGATCTGTTCTTGATGTAAAAACCGAAATTGGAAAATAAGGTTTTTAATTTTAGGTTGATCATAGGCAGGAATTCCATAGTTAACATTTTTCAATCAAAACTCTTTTATCGAATATTACCAAGGAATTGGAATACCCTATTTTAACCGTAAGAACTTTCGATAATCTAAAGCTTGATATTCTTTCTATACAACCAAGAAATTGGGGTATAGAAGGAATAACAAAGGGTTTTTTCTCAGAGGAATCTTTTAAAAAACTAAACTTGAAAGACAGTAATGTTTTAGTTGTAGTGTTGTTTAAATGATTAACGTATTTGTCAATATAAGTATTTTCATACACCTTCTCTAGTATAATTCTCATATTTCTCATATTAGTTATTTTTCCTATACCTTTATGTTCGTAAACTATTTTACAATATTTAGAGTTTGTGAAACCAACCCCCAAGAACTTTTGTTCAATTGAAACAATTTAAAACTAATCCTCTACGCAGTCCTCGAGATCGATATTCGGGGAATTTCCATATTATTACTACAGTGGGCAAAAATAGTACACTTGCTATTTTCCCATCAAGTTTTTGGCGCCGTTGTCGAGGACTGCCAAAGATTAAGTTTATTTTCTTATTTCAATTGAAATTTTGTTGCTCTGCGACTAAAATTTTATTTTTATGTTATTTTAGTGTTATTAAAATTTTGTTATTTGTTCTTACTTTTGCCTAAATGTTTATGCGAGGTCAGACCTCAACTAAGTTTTCCTTTGACACAGAACCAGAAAGAGCTTTGCACGAGAGATGCCGCAAGGCAAGAGTTGATAGAACGACAACTGCTAGTGCATGTCCCATTATCCTAAATCAGGAAACAGAAGACAAAATATATGTGCATTCTGAGCACAGTGACTCTGACTCCGACAGAGAGATAAATCAAGGATTTAGTGACATGGCAGGAAATCAACCTCCTGCAGAAAGATTATTAGGAGACTATGGAGGAGAAATTGCTCAACCCAACCGGATGACTATTGTTAACCAATCGGTGAATGTTGCACATTTCTAGTTACATCCTTCCATCATTCGCCAGTTGGAAAGCAAACCTTTTTCCGGAAGAATCAATGAGGATGCAAACAAACATCTTCAAAGATTCCTTACGACCACCACGTCTTTAAAGATATAAGGTCATTCTGAGGAGGTAAAGAGACTTGTTATGTTTCCATTTACATTTACTGATGATGCAAAAGAGTGGTTATACTCACTTCCAGCTGCGAGTATCACAACATGGCAAGAGATGGAAACAACATTCCTTAACGATTATTTTCCTGCTTCCGTTTTCATCTGAAAAAGATACAACATTGTCAATTTCAAACAAAAAGAGGGTGAGTCACTTGGGGATGCTTACAAGAGGTTCAAAAGGTGTCTGACAGCTTGTCCTACTCATAATATGGATGCGATCGAGCAGATGAAAAACTTTGTGAATGGGTTGCGACTCAAGACAAAACAGCTTATAGATACTGCTGTAGATGGCTCAACAAACGTTTCAATAGCCACTGGTATCAAAAGAATAATAGAAGCAATTGCCGCTAATGAGCCTCTTGAATTGTATGATCGCACTGTGAGCCAACTAGATGGTAAGATTGATTTAAAGCTGACAGATCAGGTTGCTAAAATGGAGGATCAAATTGCTGCAGAAGTTGAAAGAAGGTTGAAGAAAATGAATATTAGCACACATACAGTGGCACTTGTGGATCCAGTTCAAGCAGTGATTTGTGAGATTTGTTGTGGACCACACTTTGCCATGCATTGTTTGGCAATTCAAGAACAGGATGAACAGATTAATATGTTGAGGCAGAACAATCCTTATGCCAACACATATAATCCGGGTTGGAAAAATCACCCAAAATTCTCATGGAAAGATCAGCAAGGGAATGTTCAGAAACCGGTTCAAGGCCAACAACCATATCAACCTCAGCAACAACAATATCATCCACAACAACAATATAAACAACAGGGTCTGAGAAAGGCAGATTGGGAAATTGCCATTGAAAAGATGGCCACTCAAAGTTCCCAACTCCAAGAAGAAACAAGAAGCAGCTTAAGAAATACCGGAGCCTCAATCAAAAATCTTGAAGTGCAAATGAGTCAAATTGCTCAACATCTTGCAATTCCTCAAACTCCAGGAGCTCTCCCAAGTGAAACTGTAACCAATCCCAAGGACAACCATAAAGTCAATGCAATCACGGCGCGAAGAGGGAAATCAAATGAAGAGGTGAAGGATAATTCAAAGAGTGGGGATCAAATGATTGAAGTAGAACTAGAAATAAAAAAGAATGAAGTTGTTGAAGAAAAAGTGGTAATACCAGCACCGGTAACCAAAGAAAAAATGGTGGAGCCAAAACCGGTGATCAAGCTTCCTTATCCATCGAGGAATAAAAAGAAAGGACAACAAGAGAAGAATTTTGAGAAGTTCCTTGAGTTGTTCAAGAAGCTGGAGCTGAATATTCTGTTACTTGAAGCACTTGAGCAAATGCCCACATATGCCAAATTCATGAAGGATATCATCGCTAAGAATTGAACCATTGAAGTTGAACCTATTATTCTAACCGAAACTTGTAGTTCTATTTTGCAGGAACTAAAGATTCCGGTGAAGAAGAAGGACAGAGGAGTTGTCACCATTCTGTGCACTATTGGTGACCGATCTTTCAAGAGAGCTCTAATTGATCTGGGAGCAAGTATTAGTCTAATGCCTCTATCCATCTACAAAAAGTTGGGTATTGGTGTTGTTCAAGACACCCGGATGACTCTTCAGTTTGCGGATCATTCTGTTAGACGACGTTACGGAGTAGTCCATGATGTCCTTGTAAAAGTGGACAAGTTTCTGTTTCTGGTTGATTTTGTGATTCTTGAAATGCCGGAAGATGAAGAAATTCCGTTAATTTTGGGCCGGTCATTCTTGGAAACCGGGAGAGTCATGATAGATATGGAAGGGGGAACACTTACTTTGAAAGTGTATAATGAAGAGTTAAAAATTGATGGGAGGAACACTTTGAAGCACAAAGATGATGTTGGAACTAATAGTAACATACAAGTGCTAGAACAAGTGGAAGCGAGTGAACATTTGGAGAGTGTGTCCCAATTGCTGCTAGAGAGGGTTTTGAGCATGTCTATTTTTGAGGATGATAAGGAAGTAGATGGTAGTGATATGGAAGTGGTAGCAATGTTTGAAAATCAACCCATCCTAAAAGGATCCTGAACCCATCAATGGGAAGAGCTAAGGCAGCCTATAGTGGTTGATGGTAATGAAGACAACCCGAAGAGCTCAGAGTTAAAACAACTACCTGAAAATCTCAAATATGTTTTCCTCGACACTGAAGAAAATGCCCTGCTATTATTAGTTCTCGGTTGAAAAGTGTGCAAGAATACAAGTTGATTGGAGTTCTAAACAAATTCAAAGGGGCTATTGGTTGGAAAATTGAAGACCTCAAGGGCATAATTCCTACTGTGTGCATGCACAAAATACTTATGGAAGAAGATCACAAACCGGTTGTGCAGCCTCAAAGGAGATTGAACCCTGTCTTGAAGGAGGTAGTGAGAAAGGAAGTCGTGAAGCTGTTAGATGCAGGACTGATTTATCCTATATCAGACAGTGTGTGGGTTAGCCATGTCCATGTGGTTCCCAAGAAGGGAGGAACAACTGTAATAAACAATGAGAAGAATGAGTTGATTCCTACGAGAACTGTCACTGGTTGGAGGGTTTGCATTGATTACAGGAGGTTGAATTTGGCCACAAGAAAAGATCACTTTCCGTTACCGTTCATTGATCAGATGTTTGAAAGATTGGATGGGCATGATTATTATTGCTTTCTGGATGGATACTCCGGGTACAACCAAATTGCGGTTGCACCGGAAGATCAAGAGAAGACGGCGTTTACATGCCCGTATGGTGTCTTTTCCTATAGGAGGATGACATTCAGGTTGTGTAACGGCCCTGCGACATTCCAAAGATGCATGACCTCCATTTTTGTTGATATGCTTGAGAAGCATATGGAAGTCTTCATGGATGACTTTTCTATGTTTGGCTCCTCTTTTGACAACTGTTTGACTAACCTTTCACTTGTTTTGCAGCGATGTCAGGAAAGCAATTTGATCCTAAATTGGGAAAAGTGCCATTTTATGGTACGAGAAAGAATTGTTATAGGCCACAAAATCTCTCACAAGGGGATCGAAGTGGATGAGGCTAAAGTGGAGGTGATTTCTAAGCTACCACCTCCCATGAACGAAAAAGGTATAAGAAGTTTCTTGGGACATGCGGGCTTCTACCGCAGGTTCATAAGAGATTTCTCCAAGATAGCCAAGCCTTTAACTACTCTATTGGTTAAAGATAAAGCTTTCGTGTTTGATAAAGAGTGTGCCGATGCTTTTGAGACACTGAAAAATAAATTGGTGTCGGCACCCATTGTGATTGCCCCCGATTGGTCTCTAACATTTGAGATCATGTGCGATGCGAGCGACATTGCAGTAGGGGCTGTTCTGGGACAACGGATAGATAAATTACTTCATGTTATTTATTATGCTAGTCACATTTTGAACCCTGCACAGATGAATTATGCAACTACCGAAAAAGATTTGTTGGCTGTAGTCTATGCCTTTGATAAATTCAGGTAGTATTTGTTGGGTTCAAAAGTGATTGTTTATACTGACCATGCTGCCTTGAAATATCTTTTGGCTAAGCAGGATTCTAAACCGAGACTCCTGAGGTGGATCCTACTCCTCCAGGAGTTTTATGTCGAGATCCATGACAAGAAGGGATGCGAGAACACCGTGGCTGATCATCTTTCTTGGATGTCACTAATTTAGGAAACCGAAGACCGGTGTCCAATAAACGATGAGTTTGCTGATGAACACGCCCTAGTTGTTATTGGAGTGCTATGGTTTGCAGATTATGCAAACTACCTTGTTGGTGGTATAATACCAGAGGATTTTGATTCTAATCGTAAGAAAAAGTTTGTTCATGATTGCAGGTTCTATCTATGGGACGAACCATACCTATACAAGAGAGGAGTAGATGGCCTGATACGACGTTGTGTACCCGAGGAAGAACAAAAAGATATGTTGAAAGCATGTCATGATTCTGATTATGGGGGACATTTCAGTGGTGATCGTACTGCTTCTAAAGTCCTGCATTCAGGACTGTACTGGCCATCACTGTTCAAGGATGCCCAGGAGATGGTGAAAGAATGTGATAAGTGTCAAAGAATAGGGAACATATCTAAGAAAAATCAGATGCCCCAGAACTTCATGCTAGAGGTTGAATTGTTTGATGTGTGGGGAATTGACTTCATGGGTCCGTTTCCACCGTCCTTTGGGAAGAATTACATCTTAGTCATTGTGGACTATGTCTCAAAATAGGTCGAAGCAGTGGCTTTACCAACCAACGATGCGAAGGTGGTAGTCAAGTTCTTGAAGGAGCATATATTCGCAAGATTTGGGGTTCCGAGAGCATTGATAAGTGATGAAGGAACCCACTTCTTGAATCATCTCATGGAGAAGCTTCTTCAGAAATACAATGTTAAGCATAGGATAGCCACTCTGTATCACCCAAACGAGTGGCCAAGTTGAGTTATATAATAGACAACTCAAGTAGATTTTGGAAAAGACGGTAAATGCATCCCATAAGGATTGGTCAACAAAGTTAGTTGATGCATTATGGGCTTATTGAACTGCGTTCAAAACACCCATCGGGATGTCACCATATCAGCTGGTCTATGGAAAAGCATGGCATCTACCTTTAGAGTTGGAACATAAGGCATTTTGGGCAACGAAATTCTTGAATATGGATCTGTCCTTAGTAGGAAATTCAAGAATCCTCCAGCTGCATGAACTGGAAGAGTTTCGGAATAATGCGTATGAAAATGCCAAGGTATACAAGGAACAAACCAAGAAGTGGCATGATAGAAAGATCAAGAGAAAAGTGTTTTGGGAAGGACAATTAGTCCTGCTATACAACTCCCGTTTGAAGCTATTTCTAGGTAAATTACGGTCCAAATGGTCGGAACCATTCGTGGTTCATAAGGTGTTTCCGTACGGAGCGGTAGAGATTAAGAATGAGAAGAATGGAGACATATTCAAAGTCAATAGGAAGAGATTGAAACCTTATTTCCAAGGTCAACCAACTTGACAGATTGATGTCATTCGTCTCACTCATTATAACAAAGGATCGTCGAGCCATGCGACGTTAAATGCAGCGTTGTGTGGGAGACAACCCACGATGTTTTTGCTAACGATATTGGTTCATTTTGTAGTTTTATTGTTTGAGTTTCTCACAGGTCGAGCTAAAGCAAGAAAATTGGAAAGAGAGGGCAAAAAACCCAAAGGAACCAGAGGTGCAACACGGGTACCCGTGTCATGGGACACGGCCCGTGTTGTAAAGGTTGATATTGTGTGATTCTAATAGTGCATCCAGGGGTGTGACACGGGTGCCCGTGTCCTAGGACACGGCATGTGTCATGAATACTGAGGTTTTTGATTTTGTTGGCATTGGTGGAGGAATGATTTAGGGGCCTGACACGGTTGCCCATGTCGCACGACACGGCCCATGTCAGGGAGCGCGAATTCTGACTTTTGATTTATGAATTTATTTTCAAAATTCTTGTGTTTTTAATGAGTGGGGTCCCCAAATTTATTCCTCTTAACCACCCTTTAAACCACAATTACCACTCTTTATCCTTTCTCTTTACCACATTTCTTTCTTCTCCAACTTTTCATCTCTCAACATTCCCTAACCTCTATTGTTTCTCCTCCTCAAAAAGATACATCTACCCCATTACCCATTCATCAAAACACATCACCCGCTTCACAAAAATTTATCACCTTCCCATTCCGGTAATTTCTACGGTAACATTTTCTTCTAACCCCCAAAAAATCATTTTTGCTTCTTTGTTGTTGTGTGCAAGAACATTATGCCGCCAAGGAGAGACACAAGCAAAGCGGTTATAGAGCCCTCCCATCCTCGAAAACGAGCGAATCGAATGGCTAATGCTCATGATATTATGTTCAAGGACGATTCTCAATAAAGAAAATATACGATGTCAATAAAGCGTAAGATGAGCCCCACCAGGTACATCTGTAATGAACATTGCATAACTTAGGGTTAAAAATTGAGATTCATAGAATGTTTCATGTTTTGGGTATGTTAGAATTCATGCAGTTTGAGGCGGCAACATATGAGCGTCTAACCCTTGAGTTCTTAAGTACTTTATATTTTCAGTTGAAACACGATGGCCAGGATTGGATGAAGAGTACTTTGGTACAATGAAGTTCTGCATGTTTAATGCGGAGCATACACTGTCAGTTGCTGAGTTGGGAGAGGTTCTGAAAGTTCCTAGTTTCAGACCTGGATCCCCCCAACAAACTTTATTGCAGGAGACTTTTGGAGAGCTATCACCGGTAAATCTGACTATGTTGCAAAGGAAGCAAAAGCATCGGGAATTCACAACCCATGTTTTAGGTACGCCCAAAAGGGTTTGGCTTACACCTTTTTCGGCAGAGGAGACAACATTAGGGTAGCCACACAGAAGGAATTATTTTTCCTCCATGGAATGACGCATAAAGAGCTCATTAATGTAGCTGCTTTCGCTGCTGATCACCTGAAGCGCGTTGCAAACACATCTTCGGGTGAAATTTCTCTAGGGGATGATTACGCAGATTGCTGATCATTTCGGGTACGGTCCGCTGTTAATGGAAGACACTATTGTACCAGGTAAAACAAAGATTGACCTAGCAACCCTGACCACTCAAGGTATGATTAATGTTTATAACGATTATTACTCTTTGGTAAGTAGAAACAATCATTTGTTAGTTATAAATGCTCCAAATTTTACTAGTATTGAAAAAGAGGCTAACTGGTTGTACGAAAGTCCTATGCAAGACGACGAAGAGCAGCTTGATGATTTTGTAGGTTCGGATGCTGATAAAAGGTATCAAGCTGATTAGGTTCCTATGCCACATGCTGGTAACTCGACGAATCAGGAGACTGGTTCATGGAGTATGAGTAAAGAAGAATGGGAATGGATGCAGAATGAGATGTGATATCTCAGGAGTGAGCAGCCAAAGAAAATAGACGAACATACCCGACAAGGGAAGGAGCAAATTCATCAAGGAAAGTTAATCAGTGAGATGCATGAATGGCTGCAGCAGATGAGGTTGCAAGATCCTCATCCTCCTCCTCCTCCTCAGTGAGGCACTGTGAGTTACCTCTTGCACTAGTTCTTCAACAGTGAGGACGCTGTTGAGTTCAGGTGTGGGGGTATTTATTTAGATGTCCTGTTTTGTTTGTTTTAATTTTAGTTTGTTTGTTTTTGGTCATTTTTGTTAAGTATTTGTGTTAATTGTTTGAAAGTACGATCAAAGCCTTTAGTGAAAACACCCCGAGTTGAATTTTAAAAAATTGTTCTAGTAAGGTATTGTTTTGTGAGTGAATTGAGGAGAAAGTATATTGAGTTGATAAGGAACCGGTAAGGAAATTAGAAAAATATTGATGTGGAGGTGTAACACGGTGGGAGAACTGACTTTAGTTATGTTGCGGATAGCAAGAGTCGCCACCGACTTTTATTTTATCCAAAGGAAAGGCATAAAAGAACAGGAAAGACCTTTTAAAAGATTTTTGGGTCCGGGGGGTAGGTTATGTAAAGGGAAGGTGTTAGCACCCTTTACATCCATGGTTATCCATGGGCTCTTAGTTACTTAGCTCACTTTAAAATGTTTTTGAAATGTGAAGTGTGTGAATAGAAATTTTCTTAAGTGTTTTATAATGATCCATGTACGGATGCGTATAAAACCTTTGTTTTAAAAATTTGTTTGAAATGTATGAAGTGTTTGAAATGTTTTGAAGAGTGAGCAAGTATCTAAGAGGAACCTATCCTAAGTTTAAGTCTTTTCTGTTCTTGAATCCTTTAAATGGTAAGACTATCCCTATTATTAAGGAATATGTAGTCATTACCTTGGATGTGAGGGACAACTGAAGGGACATCTGTTATTTAGGCAACTGTGGGGTGTATAAGCAATTCGAAGGCACTTATCATCTTTATTCGAAAGGGACAAGATCATTACGAAGGCAACATTCGAAGGGACGTGATCTTTTTATCTGTTTAAAGGGACTAGATGATGTGAAATGAGGGACTCTGCTTTATACACCCTACTTGACCTTTTGTTTTAGGCAACATGAGAGGTATCCTTAAGGAAGTGAGATGGCGATCAAATATCGGCTTACGTGTGTGAGTGTACAATTTTAAATATTTATCTTTTAAATTAGTGATCTAAATTAATTTTAAATACAAACATGTTTCACT
Source organism: Lathyrus aphaca (assembly GCA_963966055.1). Lineage (NCBI taxonomy): Eukaryota > Viridiplantae > Streptophyta > Magnoliopsida > Fabales > Fabaceae > Lathyrus > Lathyrus aphaca. The sequence continues at coordinate 294,360,300 of OZ014521.1, read as the reverse complement.
CCCTATTTTACTAACCATAGCATTTAAAAATAAATATTAAACATTACTACTAAAATATTACATAAAGGAAACAATTACATAATAATAATAATAATAATTAAAACAAATTAAATAAATAAGCAAAATAATAATAATAAATAATTGGGTTAGTAACAATAATAATAAATCACAATATAAATGGGGTTAGTAATAATAAAATATCATATGAAAATAAATAGCATTAATAATAAAATAAATAAGAATATTAGCATAATAATTAAAAGTTCAATTTTTTATATAAACAATTACTTTTAAGATCAAGAGGAAAACATAAATAATTCATATTATACTAATTATTATAAAGTTTTAAATTATATACATATTATAAAAAATTAGGTTAATTATAAACATATTATGATAATAAATTAAATTAGCAAATTTGAATTATTTTTAAGCATATATTAAAAATTATTTAAATAATAGGAATTAAATTATAAACAAATTATAAAATATATACATATTGAATAATCATATTATTATATTTACAAAATTAAATTAAGAATTTTAATTATTTTAAGCATATTTATATACAAGAATTAAATTATAAACAAATTATATAATATATATACATGATTAAGGTTTATAAATAATAAATTAAAAATTATAATAGAATTAAATTTTAAATGGAAGAAAATTAGGGTTTGTGAAAATTATTAGAGTTTATAAAAATTAATTAGATTTTTACAAAATATTTTATGGTTTTAGAAATTTAGGGTTTATATACATATTTTTAGAATAATAAAATAACTATATATAATTTTACAATATTAATAATTTACAAAAAATAAATAAGTTTTTCTTATAAAATTAAAATTAAAAAGAATAAATTCTAAAATAATATGAACATCCTATTTATTTTATTATTTGAATTTGTTTAAATAGAAAATTAATTAAATAACAAAAATCAGAAAAAGAATGAAAAAAAATCAAAACCTGCTTGGGCTGGGATTTGAACCCAGTCCCTAAGCTTTCAACCTTCAGGACAAGCACTCCAACCACTGGGCCATGCGCGCGCATGTGATAGAGAATAGGCACCATCAAGTTTTATTGTTTAACCTGGAAAATCATGAAAAAAGAAGCAAAACAAATAAAACAAAAGGTTGGGGGGGATTCGAACCCAGGACCTTTACGCAATGCACAAACACACTTACCATTCCAGCCGGGAGGGCGCAACTGTTAGTTAATCCACAACATTGCATAATATATTAAGTCTAATAATTAAAATAGAAAAATAAGAAAAATTGCTACAGCCAGGATTCGAACACAAGTCTTCAAGGTCATACGCGTACGTCCCCTGCCACTGAACCAACCACACATTTGTGAAACAAAACAGAAACAATTACAAAAAATATTATATCACACATTCAAATTCTGGAATTCGCGCCAGGGCTTCATCTTCCTCCTTGGTACCTACAAATTTTGCTGCGTTTTTGCATATGAATTTACCTGCGAATATTTCAAAACAGAAACCTACGAAAATTGGATTACCATCAAAACAGTGAAATTTCTTAAAATTAATTGGTGCATTATGATCCCCAGAGTTCACATGATTGTTCTATGTTCTTATAATTTATTTATGTTAGGATTAAAGCAAAACCCTAATTGCTTGGCCGAAACCCTAGCCATGGTGAATCATGATACCTGCACGAAAAACTCAATTAAACTACCCAGAATCAATCCAAGGGTCATCACAAACATCATCCAGCAATCAAAAACAATTTAAATTCAGTCAATCAATGAAATCGAAATTTGAAAAATAAGCTTGAAGCCATGATTCGGTTTATACAATTTAGGTCATGAAGATGCAATGTTATGATCCAAAATCACTCTATGAACATCCAGGAATAAGTTGCAACCTTCAAATTGCCTTGAAAGTGGCTATAACTTGGAATCCGAATGTGACTTTTTGGTGATTTTTTTGATGTATGAACTTACTCTTTGAGGCAGGGAATCTGTGTCCTTGTGATTGGGTTATGTTGTATACTTATAGTAGAATCAAATTAGGTCAAGAGATTGGATCATTGTGTGGATTATTTTGATTTTAGAGATTGAAAAAGATTGATACTTAAATTTCAAATATTCTTGAGTAAGACCTTTCTATTTCAAGCCAATCTTCATCAATATTGAATCAATCCAATCCAAATTATATTTATGAATTTCTAGATGCAATATCTCATTTAAATATTTTATTTATCTATTTTATTTTGATTTAAAATGATTTAAATGAATAAAATCAAAATAAATAAAATAAAAATGATAAAAAATCTGAATAAATGAGGGTTGGGTCGTGCATGAAGTATTTGTATGGATTGGATCATCACATGGCAAGCCCATTTGAAAAAAATTGGTTTTAAGCCCCCATTTTCTTCATAAACCAACCAAAAATTTCCCAACTTTGCAAAGGCACACATCCTTCAATTTTAATGCTATGAGGGTGTTCTTGGACATTTTGGAGAGCTTGAAGAGTCCTCTAACCAACCCCACTGGTTTCATGTCCATATCATTTACCATTATCAAGTTATGCTCTTTTGAAGTTGTTGACTTTTTGTTGACTTTCAAAAGGACCTATAATGTCTTAGCTCATACCTTCCAAATGAAGCATTTTTGGGCTTGGCTTGTGAGGCACAAAGTTGTAGAGAATTAAATTTACTTAAAAATGAGATTTGGATGGGAAAAATTTGATGAAGCATGTGAAAGTTATGGCTGGTCAAAGTTCAGTTGACTTTTCCTAAGGAAACCCTAATTTAGAAACTCCTGATTCTTGATGATCTGAAACATCCTTGATGAATCATGATCAACCCTTGATCAAATGATGAATTTTACTTCATATACTTGATGTTGGCAAAAAATCATGAAGTTTGACTTTGGTTTGACCACAGTTGACCTCAGTTTGACTTTTTAACTGCTTTGACTGATTTTGACTTATCTGATCATCTGACTGAGCAAACCTTTGAGAAAAGTCTTGAAATTTGTCATGGGGATTCTTAGACACATATAAGATGCTATGAAGCTCACTTGAAGTCTTGGAAGTCCATTTAGCCTGATTAAAGTTAAAACCCTAGCTTAGGATGCATTGCTTAGGAGGATGCATTGTTTGAGGGAAATGTCAAATCTTCTGACTAATTGTGAACTTTGTGAACCTTGTGAACCTCATGAGATGTCCTGTGAACCTTGTGAACCTCATAAAGTGTCTTGTAAACTTCATGAACCTCATGAAAGGTCTTGTGAAACTTGTGAACCTCATAAAGTGTCTTGTAGACTTCATGAACCTCATGAAAGGTCTTGTGAATCTTGTGAACCTTGTGAACCTCTTAGCACACAAAGTTTTGTTTTGTGAGGGAAAATTTTGGGGTGCAACAGGAGGTATAACACAAACACACTGAATCTTTCGAGTAAGTAACGAGTCCTACATGTATATTTGTGCCATGGTACTTTGATCTGAGAAGTACCCCTTTAGTAGTTTATCATGACAGTCAGGCTTCATCCATACTAATTGTTTGTGCAAGGTTGATCGAGAAAAAGAAAAGAAAAAGAGAAAAGACACCGAAAAAAAAAGACAATTAGTCAACGATCCCTCTAAGTTGGGTAACCCTCACCCGGTTATTCAACCTAACGGAGGTTGAACCTAAAAGTCTTCCGTAAGGGACAAGGAAATAAAGGTGCCTCAAAAAAAATAAACATTTCTTTGTTGATCAATCTTATGCATACAATGAAAAATCACAAAAAGCCTTAAAGCGATTGTCCGAATGAAAAGTGGGGAAAATTGATAGGAAGACCTAAGCCCAAAGCATAGTCGGAGAGGTTACCGAAAATAGGATTGAGGTCTGTGGTGTTACCACGGTTAGGTGTTTGTGCGATAATTTTATTGACAGAGAAGTACTAAAAAGTACCCGTCTGGTGACTTGGAACGAAAACTCACGTACGAGTATTATCATTTTGTCTCGCAAGTTTTAGCAATGAATGGTTGACGATTGCGTTTATGCAAGCTTTTTGCTTGAGGACAAGCAAAAGTTCAAGTTCAGGGGAGTTTGATCGGTGGTTTTTGATAGTACATTTCAAGTTGTTCGAGTCTTTTGTTTCCTATGTTTTCGTGCGTTTTCGAGTCTTTTATTTACGTTTTCATTGTTGTTGGCTTATTTTGTCGAGCAAGTTGTATTTCTATGTTTTTATTATTTTATCATTGGTGCATTTGATTTGGCTGTTTTGATAATGTGTTTCAGGATAAAAGCAAGTTGGCAATTAGACACCATTGTGTAGATGTCCCGAGTGCAAGAAAAGGTTGAAAAAGAGTGATAACAGAAGCCTGACAAGGGTGCCCGTGTCACCTAACACAGCCCGTGTCAGGAAGCCCAAAAAAGGGGAGGATTTTATAAGCATGGGAAGCTCATCCAGAAGCCTGACACGGGTGCCCGTGTCACAGGACATGGTGTCGCTCCCAAAGATTTGCATCCCGGTACAAGCGCGAACGGTCGGCGAAAAGAATGAGAACACACAGGAGTGAACTCAGAAAGACAAAGAGTCGCCAGCTAGGCATTTTTATCCCGGAGGAAAGGTAATGTTGCATAAACCTAGAAAGATATGGACAAGACGGTTGCGAACCAGAGAGACTGAGAAAGGGGGTTGGTTACAACCTGGGAAGGTATTAGCACCCAGATTGTTCGCCGTACTCGACGGGATCCACGCTTAAAAGATTTGTGTTTTAAAGGGGTAGTGTCAGTGCAATTTGTGTATCAAAGCTGGAAAGAATGCAAGTGTCAGTGTAAAAGAAATGTGAAATGTATAAGAGAGGTGTCATTGTGAGAACAAGAGTGAAATTCTCAAGAACATGAGGCTAAGAGAATGATGCTGGAAAGAGGGGGAATAGACAGAGACTTTTGTTCGATAACTGTTAAGTTATGCCTACGTATCCTCTCGTGCAATAAGGAAGTCAGAACACCGTAGTTCGACCCAAAGAGACTGAAAAAATGAATTGACTTGTGAACTGCTTACTTGTCTATGCTCAAGTGTATGACCTGTCTGGCTCAGGTGCAAACTGTCTTGCATTTGACGGAAGAAGCGAGTTCTCGTTTATGAGTGAGTGAGATGAGAAAAGAATCCCGGAGGAGACGATTATTGTTTGTTTTTGTATTTTCAGTCTTTTATTGCTTTTTTGAAGTTTGTCATAAGTTAATGATCTTAAGCCTAAACCAATGGATTTAGTAAACTCATCACATCTTCCCTCTGATTAGGGGTAATGAGAATACCTTAAGTGTGAAGTCAGCTTCTCACAATTAATCACCATGATGTAGGATTAAGATCATTAACCTACTTGTGATTATTTAGATGTTTTTGTGGTTTTTGTTTAGTGTTAAGTAATGAGATTAAGCCATAATCAGGGATTAAACAGACTCATTACACCATCCTAATAGAAGGATAATAGATGAGAATGTTTAAGCTGAGGAAAGCTCCTCAACTTAATCCATGATTAGGGATTAACTTCATGACAAAACAAAGCCTTTATTAAATGGATTTTAATTAATGATAAGATGATGAAGTGAGTTTTAGGGTTTGTAAGACAACTTGAGGGGGACTTGTCCATTAACACTAGGGTTAGTCCTTCTTAACCAGTTATGGAAGAATTAGAACCCTAATGCAAGGCCCAAGTTACAAGCTTGATGTCTTGATGATTATTAAGTGGATTGATTAAAAGGATTTAAACACATTAAGGGTTTAACACTTAGGATTAAAGTTATACACTCCATCCTAATAGAAGGATGCAGGCATAAACTTAATCACAAAGCCTTAAAGCCTTTAGGGTTTAGTCCCTGATTATGAGATGGGAAGAGAAGACTCAATGAGACACAAAGGTAAAATCTAAATGGGGGACTAATCAAAACCCTAATTATTGTCATGCTTGGTTGTTCTAGGGTTTTTGAGGCTTTAAGAGGAGAAATCTTCAAGGAAGCCACCAAGGAGAAGCAAGATAGAAAAGGGATGAGATGAGAAGAGAAAAGAGGGAAGAGAGGCACAAGTGATCAAGCTCACTCAAAGACAAGAAAAAATGAAGCAAGGATGTAAAATGATGAGATGAGAAGAGGTAGGAGGTGAAGGCAAATTCACCTCCCAAACAAACTTACCATTAACCTGAAAAGTTAGTACAAGATGCATAAGGGAAGACATGAGATGAAACAATGCATATGGATGGGCAAAGGCCAAAGTCAGAATCATACACATGATTCAAATGATGTCAAGAGATGGTGAAAAGTCATACAAGATGCATATTGTGAGCATACAAGAGAATGGGTGCATATGGAGCATGCTTTGAACCATGAAAGTTCATGAAAGTTTATGAAATGATATGAATGCATAACATGGCAAATGAAAGATGCAATGATCAGACACGATTCTAATATGTCCTAAGATGTCTTATGAATCATGTAGATGCACAAAATGTCATGTCAAGTCATTGGATGCAAGCAAATGAAAGATGGATGCAAAGGAAGGCACAAATTAGGGTTACATGCATCATGCAATGCAATCAATTCAAAACCAGAATCAAATGACATGATAAAAAATTTAAAATGCAATCAAAGATACCCTAAACCTATACAAGTTCACTGCCCAAAGGAGGGGATCCATCTCTTAACCTAGTGTAAGTTATGAATTTCCTAAGATTACTAGGGTTTTGGGGTGCCTCACAAAGAAAAATACCAAACAAATTGAAAATGCAAGATCAAATCAAACCAATTTTATCCTATAAACTAAATGCTATGGAAGATGCAATGCAAGAAGAACCATCATCAAACTCTTCATGGTTAGGCAGAATGAAATTTTCCAAGTTTGAACAAAAATATTTCCTTTAAATGAATTTAATTCCAATGAAAATTGTCAAAATGTATCAAGAACCAAAAATAAATTTGTTTTGAGAGTTTGATAATGTTTCTAAATGTTTTAAAATGCACTGTGAATTTTTTTGTGATTTTTAAATACCTAAATGCATTTTTAATTAATTAATTTCCATTAACTAATTAAAAATAAACATTTAAATGATTTAAAAATAATTTTTAATGAAAAAAAATAAAAATAAAAATATTTTTGGGTTCTGAAAATTAATGAAATGTTTGACAAAAAATTTCAGAATTTTTTAACATGTTTTGCTATTTTTTAAAATTCATGCAAATAAAATACAAACAAAATGAATTAATTTTGGTTAACAGAAGAATGAATCGATTCATGCTTAGATGAATCGATTCATAATGATCAACTTTGAGAAAACAGAATTAGTTAAACAGCATGAATCGATTCATAATGGGATGAATCGATTCATTTTGCGAAATCCAGGAATCACTCAACAGAATGAATCGATTCATGCTGGAATGAATCGATTCATTGTGCTGTTTTTTTTCAAAAATTCATAATCAAACTCAATCCCTAGGCTGTTTTAAGTGTTCTAACTCTCCAGATTTCATCCTCTATCCAACCCAAACATGAATCAATCACAAAATCATATTTACAATGCATCAACAACAAGATTTGAGCAAAATCAAGAACACTGCAAAAACTTCAGAACATGCATACACACTCATTTCTCAACCGTTTTCAGTGCTTCAAAGCTTAACATGATCAGTGAAACAAACTCTATCATCCTATAACAAGAGATTGCATTTCTAAAAAAAATGTTCTTGATGATACCTGAACTGGAGCTTTGAACTTCGGAGCTTTCTGGCCAGTCCTTTGCTTCAAACAAGCTCCAATGATCCTCCTGATGATGGAATGAAGCTTAGAAAACTTTTGAGAATGGTTGGTTATGACTGTTTTGCTCTGGTGTAGCAGCAATGGAGGCCTTGGTGTGTGATGTTTCAAGCTGTTTCAGGGGGTGATTCTTGTTCTAAGGGTGATTTGTGACTTGTTGGTGGAAGAAAAAGTGAAGTTTGATGGCTGTGTGAAGAACAATTCAGAGAAGAAGTTTGGGACAGATCTTGGGCAAGTTGGATTGTGTCTTGTTTCTATGCCAAATGAGCTGCTATATCACTCCCATAAAGTTTGAGTAGGCTGTGGAGCAGGTTGGTAGAGGCTGCTAATCACTATTCCAAAAGCATGGGAGAAATTGCAAAAAGTCATGGTTAGGTGTACTTGAGGCATGGGCTGTGGCAGAGAAGATTTCTGTGTTTGGATTGCCTCAGCCAGCTTTAAGGAGGACTCTTGGATCATTTGATGTGAGCTGGAATGGATGAAGGGTGAGATCTCACATGTTTTGCAATTTTGCAACTTGTTACACTTTGTGATTTTTGGCCATGGACATGTGACATCTCTTGGGCAATATGCAGCAAAATGCACCATACAATGTTGCTATGGTACTTTGATAATGATTATAGACCAAACAAAACCAAAGGAACCCTTGCAAGTTTTCCCTCTTTGTGATTTTTATGAAAAATGGTTTATGATACTTGGACATCAAGGCATGAAAATGAGAAACTTCTTGGGCAAATCTGAATTTTGAGCCATACATGATGTTTGTGTATTGGTTAGAGGCTTATTTGAAGTCACATAGATGCTTGGCATGAGAATTTGCAAGTTTTCCATTTTGTGCAAAAAGTGAAATTTCAATGATTTTCCTCAACTTTGGCAAGCCATAACTTTTGATCCAAAATGAATTAGAATGAGTTCTTGTACTTTTTGAAAAGGGAATGATCCATTCTACAACTTTCATGACCAAAGTTTTCTCATTTGAAGCATTTTTGAATCAAAAAGAAAGGGTTGAAAAAGCTTTCCCAAAATGGCAAGTTTTCATTATAAGTCACTTTCCAAAAAAGGCAACTTTGCAAATGTCTTGAAATTCTTCAATTTGTGAACTTCTAACATCTTCTATGACAAAATAAAGATCATACACATTCAAAATGATGAAGAACACCCTTTGGTTGGGTCATTGGGGGCCTCAGATGCCTTGATTTTACATTGACTTGCTCAAGAAGTCAACTCTTGATCAGATGACTTCCCCATGGAATTTCTTCATGAAAATTGATGTGAATTATCCTTATGACATATAGAGACCAATAGAAACAAGAATGACCAAAAAAATTGGAGTTATGGCCTTTGAAACCAAAACCCTAATTCTAGGTCATCTGTGCAGTTAAACCTGGCTCTGCTTCCATGCCATTCTCAGTTCTTGTGATTTTTTGACATTCTTGACTTTGAGAGGATATAATATGATGCTTGAACATGCATGGACCCCTTTGAAGTGATTGATGACCTTTGGAGTGGCTCAAGTGGCTCTTGGATTGCTCAGATCACGAACCCTAGATGCAGATGACTTTGAACCAATGCAGTGGAACAAAAGATGCAATATGAGATGCTATGATTGAACTTATGCATATGAAAAGATCACAAGCCATGGTGTGAATGGGTGAGGGCAAATTTGGGGTGTTTACACATGGCCCGTGTCAGTGCCCCTGTAGGATGGGAGCATGGAAAAGAGGATAAGTGGCCTGACACGGCCACCCGTGTCACAGGACACGGCCCGTGTCAGGACCTTTAAAAGTGAAAATTCGCTTTGTTTGTTTATGCTATCTCGGAGGGTAGTTTGGACATTTTGTAACGAAAAGTGGTGATATGATATTAGGATTGTAGGTCTGAAAAACATTTACGTTTACTTTGGAATTTTACGCTTGGGAAAGAACGAGAGATTGTGGGGAGAAGAAGGATCGATCAAACGCGGAAGCAATTGATGATCCAAAGAATACTTAGAATATTGTAATGTCTCTTTTCCTTGTGTATGTGATTTTAATTGTTTTGAACATGAGTGGCTAAACCCCCTAATGCTAGGGGGTGTCCCTGATTTTCTTGTAATGACATTGATCCTTTTTATTTTAATTTCACTGCATTCTAATTTTCATTGTGTTGATTGATCTGTTCTTGATGTAAAAACCGAAATTGGAAAATAAGGTTTTTAATTTTAGGTTGATCGTAGGCAGGAATTCCATAATTAACATTTTTCAATCAAAACTCTTTTATCGGATATTACCAAGGAATTGGAATACCGTATTTTAACCGTAAGAACTTTCGATAATCTAAAGCTTGATATTCTTTCTATACAACCAAGGAATTGGGGTATAGAAGGAATACCGAAGGGTTTTTTCTCAGAGGAATCTTTTAAAAAACTAAACTTGAAGGGCAGTAATGTTTTAGTTGTAGTTCTATTTAAATGATTAACATATTTGTCATTATAAGTATTTTCATACACCTTCCCTAGTATAATTCTCATATTTGTCATACGTGTTATTTTTCCTATAACTTTATGTTCTTAAACTATTTTACAATATTTAGAGTTTGTGAAACCAACCCCCAAGAACCTTTTTTCAATTGAATCAGTTTAAAAACCTAATCCACTACGTAGTCCTCGAGATCGATATTCGGGGAATTTCCCTATTATTACTACAGTGGGCAAAAATAGTACACTTGCTATTTTCCTATCAATTTTCTTCACGAAGGTCAAGATGCAATACATACCTCGGGATGAGAATCAATTTGTTGATGCCTTGGCAACCTTATCTTCCATGATCAAGGTTCATCAAGAGAATTACGTGCCAAGAATTGACGTGTCTCGTCTCGAAAGACTAGCATATATGTTTGCAGTTGACGGTGTTAACGAAGACAAACCCTGGTATTACGACATCAAGCAAATTCTGAAGTCTCTGGAATACCCGGAAGGGGAATCAAGCAAAGACAAGAAGACACTTAGGAGGTTGGTCGGCGGGTTCTTCTTAAACCAGGATGATGTGCTTTACAAACGGAACTTTGACATGGTACTGCTCAGATGCAATGATAGATATGAAGCAGACATGTTGATGCAAGAAATGGACGAAGGCTCCTCGGTACTCATGTTGGATGACATGCAATGGCAAAGAAACTGCTAAGATTGGGGTATTATTGGATCACCATGGAATCCGATTGCTGCAAATACTCCCGCAAGTGCCACAAGTGCCAAATCTATGCTGACAAGATTCATATGCCTCCTAGTACATTGAGCGTCATGTCTTCACCTTGGCCCTTCCCCATGTGGGTCATTGATATGATTGGTTAGATTGAGCCAACCGCTTCCAACGGTCACTGATTCATCCTGGTTGCCATAGACTATTTCACGAAGTGGGTCGAAGCGGCATCTAATGCTAATGTCATAATACAAGTGGTAGCCCGCTTCACCAAGAGGGATATCATATGCCGGTATGGAATTCCCGAAAGAATCATTACTGAAAATGGTTTTAACCTCAACAATAAGATGATGGCAGACTTGTGTCGGGATTTCAAGATTGAGCATCACAGTTCTTCGCCGTATCACCCAAAGATGAATAGCGTCATCGAGGCAGCCAACAAGAACATTAAGAAGATCTTGCAAAATATGGTTATAACGTACAAAGACTGGAACAAAATGCTACCATTTGCGCTGCATGGGTATCAGACATCTGTGCACACTTCAATGGGGGCAACCCCATTCTCGCTTATGTACGGTATGGAGGCAGTCCTACTGGTTGAAGTCGATATCCCCTCACTGAGACTAATGATGGATATCAAACTTGATGAAGTTGAGTGGCTACGTTCCAGGTACAATTAGTTGAGCCTCATTAAAGAGAAATGCCTAGCAGCTATATGCCATGGACAGTTGTATCAGAGGAGAATGAAGATGGCTTTCGACTAGAAAGTGCGACTTCAACGTTATATACCCGACGATTTAGTGTTGAAAAAGATCCTTCCTCCTCTAACATATTACAGGGGCAAGTGGACACCCAACTATGAAGCTCCATTTGTGGTTAAAAGTGTCTTCTCGGGTGGAGCCCTGATGCTGACAACCATGGATGGCAAAGACTTCCAATCTCCTGTCAACTCAGACACAATGAAAAAATACTTCGCATAAAAAGACCTGCTGGATAAAAACAGAATAAAAGTCAAGGCAAAAAGGGGCATCCCGGCGAGCTAAAAATAGAATAAAAATCTCGGGCAAAAATTAGGGAAATCTTTGGAAAAAAGGTACACCCGCTGAGCTAAAAAGCCACATTGGACAGCTCAGGAAACAACGGGTATCCCGGTGGACTGAAAACCCGAAAGGGAGGTCCACACAAAAGAGGGAATTTGTACCATGTCATCATTAACCTGACAATCTCAGAAGGGTAGGAATCAGTCCAATCTTCTCCTTCGAAAAGCGAAGGCAGGAACAGAAAATCTGAAGACATATTGGTCATAGCAGAATTGAAACTCATGGGAATGTCGTGCACATTGCCATTAGGATAGTTTCTTTTTCTCAATTTATAGTGATCACCTCTTTCCAGGTGATTGCTTCCTAATGTAAATTTTCGCCTATTCAGAGGCTCAACAATAAAAGAACGTTCAATCAAAGAGCTTTATCCTTGTTTATTTTTACATGTTTTGTTTGCAAAAATTTCCTGAATTTTTTATAAAAGAACATTGCATTTAAACTCAATGGCTTTGTAAATGATGTAGGATCAAGTGCTTACCACTGCACTAAAAGCAATTGCTATTAGTGAAGGCGCAACTTTATTTCCTTATAGTATAGAGTCTTTCAAGGGGCTGCGCCTATTAAGCGCCATGGGTTGGGATGTTAAGCCCATCGAATCCCTAAGGGTGACGCTGAATTAATAAATCCAACAATCTCCCCCCCAGTGTCAGCCGGGGGGATTCGAACCCATGACCGGGCTCTGATACCACTTGTAGGATCAAGCGCTTACCACTGCACTAAAAGCAATTGCTGTTAGTGAAGGCGCAACTTTATTTCCTTATAGTATAGAGTCTTTCAAGGGGCTGCGCCTATTAAGCGCCATGGGTTGGGATGTTAAGCCCATCGAATCCCTAAGGGTGACGCTGAATTAATAAATCCAACAAATGACATGTGAAGGGAAAACATTTAAAATCACTTTGAATGTTAGGGGACTAGGATGGTAATTCAGACCATAAATCTGGGGCATGCAGGCCAAACTAACCCTCCATTTTGCAGGCACCATCAATTGTGCTCATGCAGGTACAAGTGTTTCTAGCAAAGCCATTGCCCGTGCAGAACTTCGAGAATTCCTTTCCTCAGTGGATCATTGAACAAGATTTTTCAATGAGTCTCATCAAGACTTCCCTTCTCCAACAAAGCAGCAGAGAAGGGCGTTTCCCAAACAGAAGGATATCATTGTCTCGCGTCCCCAACATGAGACTTCTCATCCCCAACAAGATGATCAAAACTCTTATCTCCCGCATAAAATATCCCCATTGGTGTTATCCCCAGTGGATTCGGAAATTGAACCTTCCTCAACTGAGTAGTAGAAGACTGAGGATTTCCCCAAGCATAGAGTTTTCCCTCAACGAAGGAGTATCTCACCAGCGTCTTCACTATCCCAGCAGTACAAGAAGATTCGTTATTCCCTAGCAGTGGTGAAGATACAGAAGAGTCCAGGAGTTCTCTTTCTTTCCCAACAGTGTCCACAGTTTTCCCTAGCGAAATTGCCAGATAAAAGTCCAATCCTCATTGGCATCTGTTCCCAAAGAAGAATGTTCCTCCCCCAGCGAGAGAGGATTTACATTTCTTATCCCCAGCAGAAAAGTGATACTTAGCATCCTCAGCAGAGCTAAAGTGGAATCTTCCCCAGCTGAGTCAGAACAGGAAGTGTTCCCAGTAGGACTTCAAGATCAGTTGAGTAGTTCCTTTTCCCAAGCGGAGGCCTCATTCCCAGCAAGCAGCTGAATAAAGTTTTCTCCCCACAAAGTCAGAATTGTCAGAATTCTCTCCCCAGCTAGGTCTTGGCAGATTGTTTCCCCAGCCGAGTTGGAAGTTTGTCACTCCCCCGCAGAGTTTTCTGATTGGGACTCAGCCCAACGATTGAAATATTCCCCAATAGGTCGCCAATTGAGTTTTGCTAGACATGACAGATCAAAGTAGCGCATGCCCAGATGCAGTTTTGTTCTTATCCCTCTCCAGCAGATTTCTATCTCCGGCCAGAGTTTCGAGATGGTTATCTTATTTTCCCAACAGAATGTCGCCCAAGACGTTGTTATCCCCAACATATGGTTATCTCCATTCAGGGTTTCGATATTGATTCAGTGTTCGTTTTATTCCCCAGCCAGTGGTGGTTATTAACAGGGGGTGGTTATCTCCTTTCCGTATCAGAATATCGCCCAGGATGTTTGCATCCCCAGCAGAGTTCTAGTAAGAATTCTCCTCAGCAAGAGTATATCTTTATCCAGCCCAGTGGATAGATACTTGAAGAAGTACATATTCTATTCATAATCAAGACAGCGTGTTGTTACACAGATTCTGACGGCAATCCAGCCCAGTGGATCTTTTATTTGAAGTACATACCTCCTTGTTAGGATGGTTATTTCATATTCAAAATCAAGACATAATGTAGTTACATGGATTTTGAAGCTCAGAGTCAAGACGGCGTGTAGTTACACGGATTCTGAAAGAGGGTCAAGACAGTGCATTCCTGGTTGCAGATCCTGATAGTGGGTTATATTGTCGAAACAATGCGGAAGATCAAGACAACGCGTTGTTACGCGAATTTTCTTAATTGCACAATTGTTACCGTATTCCTTTAAGTTATACAAAGAGAATCAAGACAGCATATTGTTATACAGATTCTAATCAAGATCAAGACATCGTATTTGTTAATACATTGAAATCGTACACGTCTATCCCATAGACTAAAGTATACCAAGTCCATCGTCGCTATCGTAAGCCAGTACTCTCCTGGTTCCACAAAAGACATTTCCTCATTTTTAGTGGTCACTTTTTATTACTTGTATCATCGGGAAGTTGTTTTCTTTGGTTGGGTTTATTTCCCTTTGTTTTCATCTCCAGTAGAGTGCAAATTTCAGGGTCTTTTTGGTACTCAACCACGGTTCATCTCGAACGGCCGACAGATGATGCTTTCGTCCTTTTCAGATTAATAGATGTTTGAATAGGGGCAGCTATAACACCCCAAAATTTTCCCTCTTATTTTTCATATCATATAGCATAACATATTGCATACATGTGTTGAACATTTTGCATAAGGAAAATGAGGCATAACATCCATGGTTACTAGCATATGGCATGTGATCAGTTATCCAGCAATTTGATCTGCAAAATCAATAAGAGCCAACTGATTATACAAGAAGCAATGCCATTCACAAAGCCCTATAAAGGTTTGAAATCAAAATCAACTCACAATGGACGATACAAATGCATTCCTGGAGTTTCCCACCAAAAAAAGGGAAAAAAATCCAAAATTTATATCCGTTAACCGGTTAACCCAGGGCGTTAACCGATTAACGAAAGCGAAAATTTGGTAAAAACTTCAAAAATTAGTTGTTTTCACATTTCCCTCCACCTATTTCCCACATTTTGGCCACCTTGTTCCCACTTTGCTTCACAACTTTCCTTACACTCCTTACACACTCCATTTTCCTTGGATTCTTCCACCACATTCTAGATCTTTCCACACTCTTCCAAGGAATATTCTAGAAACCCTAACTAACTTTAACTAACTCCAACCCTAACTCCAAGCCTTATTTCCCAAGCCTAATGCATATGTTAGTTCCATACCTAAGCTTCAATCCAAGCCTAACCTCTATATAAATCCATTTCAATCCAAACCTCACAGCTTAGTCCTCATTTTCACAATTTCAATTTGATTTCACTTCATCTCTCTCATTTTCTCTCAACTTTTTTTCCATTCTCACCAAAGCTTCTCCATAGAAGTTCTTCAAGTTTTTCATTGAAAATTGAAGAACTTAAAGCTGAACCTTCATCAATCATCAATTTTGGAGCTTATTGAAGAAGTGTTGGAGCGATTTTAGCTTTTTGGAAGTGATTGTGCAAGTGATCATCAAGATCGAATCGCATTTATTTTGCATTCGCGAATCAAAGGAATCTCTGGTTTTCTTCATCATTCGCATTTCGATCGATATAGAAACACTCACCAAAGCAATCCTCCGCTTTGTAGGTTATTGATTTGAATCCGCTTTTCGCATTTAACTTATTCTCTTCATCTCGCCGGATGGCATTCTTTTACCATTTCATCGTTGCGATTGCATTTGCGTGCGTTTTACAGCTTGATTATGATTTGTTTGCGTGATGATTATTTTGGTTGTTAGAAGCTAGAATTATAGCTTATTCTAGGTGCTAATAGGTGTTAGAAGACCTTAGCTAAGTAGAAATTCGTACTAACATGATCATGAGTGCTTTAGGAGGTTGTAGAAGTGAGTTTGTGGCTAAAAGTGCTTATTTTTGGACATTTTTAGCATTATGTTCAGTGTTAACCGGTTAAGCCCAGTTAATCGGTTAACACGTTGAAAGTTTCCCCTGGTTTTGAAAATTTGAGGGCATTAACCAGTTAATGTTGTGCTAACCTTGGAAATTTTGTTTGTATCACTGCATGTTAAATTTGCATCATTCCTTTTATCTTCATATAGGATTAGATCATGATTTTAGGGAATTTTTAGGACCACATTAGGTGCATAATTCCATCATTTCGAGTCGTTTCGACATGTGTATTCGTTACTTTTTGGTTTTTTGCTTAATTGTAAAATAATGCATAAAGTGAATTATGTATGTTTGTTGCCTGTTCAAACTCTTATACTAGCATGCCTATATATGTTTTAGGTTCTGTTTTGCTTCACCTTCATGATCCATGCATGTTTCGTTAACTTGTATGCATAATCGCATGTTGCATTGCATGATTGTATGTTGCATTTCACATGATCACAAGTATGCATATTCTTGCATTTTAGTTGCATCTTTGCTCACAATTTCATGTTGATGCCAATTATGGTTTTTGTGTTAGTTATCATTGATCTAGTGTTACATAGTCACAATCCATGTTGTTGCACATTTGTTCAAAAACTTAAACACGCATACTTGTTGCTTTCGTTATTTTTGTGTGTTCTTTTACAAGCATGTCATTGTAAATGCTCACATGTTCATAATAAATATTAATCTTTCATGTTGATGTTGCATTTGATCATGTTATATGATGTTTGTGCATTTTTGTCATTCATTGTGTGCATAAAATAAAAACATTCAAATCTATCTTGCATTCCATAGCTGTTTGATGCAGTAGCTGTAAAATGTATGCATTTTGTGGAATTTTCACACTTTTTACACCTGTTTGGCATGTTGATTGATAGCTTGGAAAACTGCTTGTATTGTGCATTTCATTTCATTGTTGTTTGTGCATTGGTGAGCTGTAATAGGCTGCTGGATTTTTGCTTCGCATTTTTTTAGGTCCTTTAGACTTAGGATCGAGTCTAGTTTAGGTCCTAGATATCTTAGGATGTGTTTGATAATTGTTTGCTCATTTCTTTTATTATTTTTATCATACTAACCCTTGTTTTGTAGGGAGGTTGAAGTAAGTCTCTAAACCTTAATCTCTTTTACATTCTTTATGCTTTCAAAGTGTATGTGTTTTTAGCATTTCTTTGCTTACTTTTACACAACTTCATGCTAATCCCCTTAGAATCAACTTAGCTTCATTAGGAAGTAAGTTGTATTCTATTTTCCTTATTATTTTCCTTTTTTCATTAGGACTAGAAAACCTCACTAACCTAGGTTCATCCATGCATGATAACAATTAGGATAATTAGTCCCCTTTTAGACTTTTACCTTTTGTTCGCTTTCTTTCTTTCTCATCTCAAAGAAAAATAATAAAAGCACGTAATAGAGGTTGAGTTTCTCATACAACATGGGACTTTGTCGTGGGTTACTTATACGCGTTCCATTTCGAGGCGAGGTGTAAGGCATCTACCACGATGAACAAGTCTTAGTATGAGAAGGTTCACAAACAACAATCTCAGAAAACACTTCTTTAAAAGACAGTAAACAAACAACACTCTTCTTTTCCTTCAGGAATTCTTTTCTCACCCCACTCACTCTAAACGCGAGCTTGCGACGACTTGTCTCATTTGCAAGACGGTAAGGCACTCGTACCAGACGAGCATGCAACACCTGAGCATAGACATACGCGGTTCAGCTCTAAAAGAACACATAAATAGTTTCTGCCTTAGTTAGGCGAACTACGTCGACTCTGATCCTCATTTTCCCGATGAGGTATGTAGGCAACGGGGTAGGACCCGTTCGAGCACACTCCATCGATGCTTCCCAACAAAGTGAATCAGGCTGAGAGGAGGACTACAATATTTTATTCCAAGTATAAATACAAAATATTGTTTCACACAAACACCCATTTGTCCATACAACAGTCGCGAGAGTGTTGTGACAATGTTCCCTTGAGCTAGAATATCTGCATTAAAGAAAAATGGAATGTAACTAGTTAGGATCAAAAAATGGGGATAGTAAGTTACTAAAGCAAATTATAATACTCTATAGACACTATTTGACAAAACTTGAACCAAACTAATACAACAATGAATAATCAATGATAGTTTGTGACTCATTTATATTTAACACACATTGTACTAAACTATGCATTCCCAATGCTCATCAGTTGGTCATCAATTTCTCATTAGCATATCATGATTGAAAATATCTCTTATAAAGTTTTGGTGCTTATTTTGTTCATATATTGTACCCTGAGTATTTTTTATCTTCCAGTGAATTATGGAGTAACATTGTAGAATCAACATATTATGTTGAAGGGTCCCCCATTGTGTCTATTTTTGTAGAATAATATTGTTCACATCATTAAGATAGTTATTGTTTGTTTTCTGTTAGTTCTTTAACTACTTTTACTTCAGTAAAAAAGTGTGTTTCTCTAATCATGCATTTCCATAATCCTATGAATAATATGTTAGGATATCTTAATTAGTTAGCCGTGTTTCATACACATTTTTGTACCAATTCATTAGACCAAACTTTTGGCAGCTATTAGAAAATTATCCCGTAGACAGCGTAAGCTTGGTTGATATATGGTGCATATAGTATAACCATTTTTTTGGGTGCAAGGTAGTGCTTACATTGATTTAGAAACATCGGGTACAAACCTATTACATAATGCATTAGAGAAGAGGATCATTTAAGTGTCCTAAGATTCCATGTTGGGATTCTTAATTTGGTGGTTGTGTTTCATTAGCATGTATGAAACCTATTACATAATGAATTAGTCCCGCATTACAGTGAACATGTTATGTTACTGTACAATAATTTGTCCATGTATTCTTCTTCACCTCTGCATATATGCTCTAACTGTTAAAATCAAATTGTAACCAATTTTGCAACTAACTTATAACTAACAAAATCTCTAATTGTCCTTCAACTAACTCATTTCAGAGAGAGTAAAAGAGAAGACTCGCCTCTAATGGCAAAGGGGGTTGCAACATTTTTCTTTTGCTTCACTTCATCATTCTTCACCCTCTCACTGTATGCGATCTCTCTGAGCCACTCACTCTTCGATCTCTTCAACCTTCAGCCCTCTCACTCTCCACCATTTTTCCTTCTGAACCTTCTACCTTTTTAATCTCTTTGGATTTCTTATGAATCACCTTCACATCTTCAATTTCAACTTTTTCATTCCCCAGCTCTACTTCCACAAATACTTGCAAGGACACTTCACAACAACATTTCCTTCATCAAGAACCTGCAACAAACGAGATTGATCCAATCAACATCGCAAGTGCATAACAAACGACACAATAGAACAAATAATCAACAACAATGACTCAGAATCGCAAAAGAAAAAAGAATTAAAAAAATATCACTATATTTTTCATCTAAACGCATGAATTACCTAAGCAATTGCTATCACTACATTTTTCATCTAAACGCATGAATTACCTAAGCAATTGTTATCAACAACTCCATAAAAGACTTCAATCTTGTCACCGTCTTTCACCCCGTGCCACTCAAACGACCTATCTTCATACATAATTTCACAATTATGAATGAAAAAATAATCGCCATCTTCTGGAAGAACGTTTTTCTTGTAATTTTCCATAAACTTCTTAAAGTCACTAACTTTTGTATAGGGTTCTATTTCGCTAAGGTTGAAATTACCTTCCCGTCTATTAGCCCTAGGAACGATCGTCACACTCAATGTTCTTGATTCTGAATCTAATGGTGATACTGATGATCCTTGTGGTTCTGGATTATTGATCGGTGGTGTTATCGGTGCCAGTACCAGAGCTTCTTGCAGTTATGGATTGTTGATCGGCGAGTCGGGAGTGATTCAGAGGTGAATGATTGAAGAGTGAGTGATGTCGGTGGATAAGATGATGTCGGTGTGAGTCTGAGGTGAATAGTGATTGATTTGGTGCATGATACGTAGTGGGGATTGATGAAATGGGTAGAGGGGGATTAGAGTTCAGAGAAGAAGATGAAATGGGTAGTGGGGATTAGGGTCCAAAGAAGAAGATGAAGTGGGTAATGGAGATTGAGGTCGGGAGGATTTGCCACATAAGTTACACGTTTGAAAAAAATAATTCACGATTGACATGTCACATCACCTTCTATTACTTGAAATGAAATTAACAACAGAGATTACATTTGGAAATAAAATTTTTTAGGAGGATCAATGTTTGAAGGAAATATTTTGGGGGACCAATCTTCAAATGTGAGATATTTGTAAGGACCAAAAACTTATTTAACATATATATATATATATATATATATATATATATATATATATATATATATATATATATATATATATATATATATATATATATATATATATATATATATATATATATATATATATTTTTATTTCATATGTTCACCAATTTTTATATTTTTTTTATTAATGTTAATATATTCATATACATATGTAGATGTTGATGTCAATAAATGATCGAATCCTGCCAATATTTAAATTTCTCCATCAATTTTTTTACTTTGGACTTGAATGATGAGTTGGTAATGAAAAATTATACATATATAGAAGATAGGTTGCATGAATGTAATTCAAATATTTGTATGTATAAATTAAATAAATTACTAATTAATTTGTATTTTTTCCTATTAAAAAATATTTAATTTGTTATTTTTTTCCATTGAAATAACTTTATAAATTTCATTTAAAATTTACCAAATCTAGATAATTTTAATCAAAATTTTCTTCTTCATGTAAACCGTCATTTATTTCTCTTCGACTATCTCAATTTAGCCCCAAATCATTTTCATATTCTACATCTACAACATAATCATTTTTACTCTCCATCTTCTTCCAGTACTCTATCAAAATTCATTGAATTTTCTACTCTTTAATCATCATTTTATTCCTCTGCAAAAGAATCTTTTACTCTTTCATATTCATAATCTTCATATTCTTCATTTTTAACTGTATTAAAATCTAAAGATTCTTCAATTCTTTTCAATTCAAAGTTTTCATTTTTTTCATCTACACCTCTTTTCATTTTTAAGCTCAGCAATAAAACACAAGATATATAGTAGTAGAATTTACAATGTATGCATAGCAAGCATAACATAGTTGTATATTGAGTACAATTAAGTAACTACTTTTACTTTTCATTACACCCAAGGTTACGAAGTGATAGTTTCAATGTTTAAAAAACACATATTTTTTCATTTGATTAAAGTAATTAGAGAAGTATTTAATGAGGATAAAATTGAAAAAAAATATTACCTGTTCATTGAAAATTGAAAATGAAGTCATTTTGATTTTTTTTTCTGTATATATTTGACCTCGTCTTCCTCTGTCTCTGATTTTACTAAAAAATAATATTTCAAAGATTTTATAAGATCTATATTATATAATGCATAAATTTGCATAAGTTTGACCATAAGTATTTTTTGCAATTTTCTTATTTCTCACATTTTTAACACTTGGGTTTGTTGGAGGAGGAACGATATACTATTACTACCAATTCCATTAACCATCTGTTCCATTAAAACAAAAATCAAGTTAAATAACTTTTATATAAAATATAAAATGAAAAATATAAATATTTTTGTAGAGTTAAAACACATGGTAATATAAAACAAAACAAAAAATTAGACAAATACCTTTTATACAAATATTTTTTTATAAATTAAAACACATAGTATTATAAAAATACAAAAAAAATGTGTAAAAAAACTATGTTACATATGTTTTTATAAATTAAACACATGTGTAAAAAAAATTAAAAACACATAGTATTATAGTTAAAAGTTAAAACACATGTGTAAAAATACAAACATTTAAAAAAAAATACAAACATTTATAAAAATTTAAAAAGACATAGTATTATAGTTAAACTTAAAACACATGTCGTATATGTAAAAAAAATTAAAAAGTACACATTTTTTTATAAATTAAAAAAACTAATAAATTATTAAGAAAGTAGAAAAGACAATACACTAAATGAGTCTGATTGTGTACAGAAAATCTTGAAAAATCTTGAACAAATGTACAACACTACACACTACACACTACAATTGTTTCAATCATGAACATCACTACATACAACTAATAATTATATTATTTTTTAAACCTATTTCATACTATGTAAATATAAGCTTGAAGAAGTTCAAACAAAATTAACAAATAAGCATTACCCTGTTAAGATGAAATACGAAATAGACCGCAAAAACTAGTAAATCTTACTTCTTCTCCGGCATAACAGCAAAATAGAAGGTTAGCGTTAATCGCCCACCGATCGTGTAGAAGACTCGATTAAGATTCAGTGATATTGAAAAAAAAGGTATTTTACATATTTATATCATACGGATCGTTAATCGGGTCGCGCTTGACCCGGGTCATAAATCCCAATTTTGGATGATTTTCTTTTTTCGATATCAAAATCGATTATTTTGCCGCGATTTCCGCCTAAAAACGATCTTGCACACGATCCAGATCGGTGGAGGTAATTGAGATCGTAAAATCGTGTGATTCCACTATCTGGATCGCGATCTTGACAACATTTCCCCATTTAACACCCCGATTATTTATTTAATTATTTAATTTAAATAATTGAAATTGTTGTGTTTTGTGTGTGATGTGAGGTTGGTGTGTGTGGAAGAAAGTATGACATTATTTAATATGATATCAATTTAAATAAATTATATTATATTGAATAAATAAAATATTGGAATATGAAGGGAAAAAGGTAAGATGGTAATTGGACAAGAGGATAGTGAGGGCAAGATAGAAAATCCTTAGTTGGGGTCTAAGGGTTATGTTTGAAATTTGGGAAAAATAGAATCAGTTCATGAAAACTAATCGTGAGGGAGAACGTGAACAGAGGAAGAAGGAGATAAGGAAAGAGCTTGAAGAGGAGATTTCGGCGAGAGAGAAGAAACCGTTTGTTAAATTAAGGTAAGGGTGAGATTTCTTCATCTCTTAAGGATTTTATAATAGGAATATTAGGGATTGTTGAATAGAAGACATGAGGTTGGGAGAATTTCGATGAAAAAGCATGTTAGATTGTTAGAAATTGTTGAAATTGTGATAATTGTTTGAGTAGATGATCAATTATACGGAGTATGGCGAAAATTATGTGTCTTCTAGCCTTAAGAGTGGTTTTTGGATACAGGGATCATAACAGGGTCGAGCTGTTTCGCAGAAGGAAAACTGCAGAAATCATAGTCCTCGCTTAGCGAGCTGCAGCTTGCTTAGTGAGCGTGTGGAAATTTTGAACCTTTCTTGGCAGAGAGTTGCTCGCTTAGCGAGCAGGGATTTCGCTTAGCGAGACCTGGAGTGAAAAATAAATTATTTTTATTCTGAATTTTTTTTTCTAAAATCCTTTATTTAATATATTAACGGATGGGGATTGATGTAGTGATGTTAGGAACACGTATGGGGGTGTTATGAGCTTGTTTATAGAGACAATGAACATAACTTAATATAAACATGAGTTAGTATGTATACTTGTTGTTGATGTTGTTATAAGTTGTTGTTGTTGTTGATACATGACGTTGATGTTGCTATATGTTGTTGTAGTTGTTGATGTATGTAGTTGATGTTATTATGTGTTGTAGTAATTGTTTTATATGTTATGTTGATGTTGATTTCATGATTTAGTTGTTGTAGACATGCATATTGCCATTGATGGTGTATGGCATGTGCATAGTGGGAATGATGTACCAAGGTAGGGTATATCTGTTCGAATTCCAAAGGGAATTGTTGTGATATTGATGCAATCATGAAATAGGGATCGTACGTGACCATGAAATAGGGGTCGAGGGCGTGATCATGAAATAGGGATCATACTGGACCATGAAATAGGGGTCGAGTGTTCCAACGGGAACTGAATCATGAAACAGGGATCGATAAATAGTACCGCATGCATTGAGTCTAGTGGAGTCTTATTTGTATATGTTGTTGTTGTGCATAATATCATTATGTGTTTTTGTGTGTTTGTTTAGTTGTTTGAGTGCCTGGTCGGTGAAGTCGGTGTTCTTTACTTTAGAGGAGTCGACTCTGATATGTACTTTGGGGTGTCAGGACGAAGATTGTTTATGTTGTGTATTTATTAAACAACACATTTCTACTTAACTATTTAGTTTATGTTTCTTTTGATTTTCTGCTGCAAGTGAAACTTTTATACTACATATCAGTTTAATGTCGTGTTTTGAAGTTGTGTGTAACACTCAAAAATCATTTTTATATTTAAATACTTTGATTTTATAAAATAATTCTTGGAGAGTAATTTGGGTGTTACAAAGTGGTATCAGAGCAGGTCGGCCCGTTTGACCAAGTAGTTGAGTCGTCGAGTCGTTGTTGAGAGTTGTTGTAGAGTTCTTAATCGTTGTTTTGGTTATTGTTGCATGGAAGATTTAGAATGGTTGGGAGAAATGATGATGCATTTTCCGTCACTATGCAGGTGATGGCTCAAGTTGTGCAAAATCCAACGAATGGTAGGGATCGTGAGAATGAAGATTTAGGAAGAATGATCCACCTACATTCAAGGGAAAGTATGACCCAGATGGAGCATAAGAGTGGCTCAAGGAGATTGAGAGGATCTTCCAAGTGATGGAATATTCTGAAGGCTGTAAGGTACAGTTGGGTGCTCATAAGTTGGTGGGAGAAGCTGATGACTAGTGGGTTGGCACTCGTCAGCGGTTGGAAGCGTTGGGTGAGGAAATTACCTGGATTGTGTTTAGAAGAGAATTCTTAAGGAAGTACTTTCTTGAAGATGTTCGAGGGACGAAGGAGATTGAATTCCTGGAGTTGAAGAAAGGGAGTATATCAGTTACAGAGTATGCTACCAAATTTTCTGACCTGACAAAGTTTTATCCGCACTATAGTGAGGTGACTGCTGAGTTCTCGAAGTGTATTAAGTTCGAGAATGGTTTGAGGCATGAGATCAAGCAGACAATTGGTTATCAGAGGATCAGATGATTTCCAGATTTAGTTGATTGTTATAGAATTTTTGAAAAGGACAACAAGGATCGATCAAATAATTTTAAGAGTTTGGCTGAGAGAAGAGAAAGCAACAAATGCATCGTGGGAAGCCTTATGCAGCTCCAGCTGATAAAGGTAAACAAAAACATGTTAAGGGTAAGAATCCAAGTGGGGGAGGTGTAACGCCCCGATTCGATTATTCCATTTTTGTTGAGTCTTTTACTTAAATTGAATGATAATTGTTTTATTATGAAATTGGTGTGTTTATGTGATATGTTGATGTGTTATATTATTTTACCGTTTTGAGAATTTTCGGGTAAAATTGGATTGAAGGGTATTTTAGACATTTGCTAATTAATGTTAAGTTAGAAATTAGGTAGAATTATAATTTTGAGAGAAAAAGATATTTGGTAGAAAAATAGAAATAGAAAATAGAAATAAATAAAAAGATATAAGAGTAGAAAAAGAGAGATAGAAAGAAATAGAAAGGAAAGAAAAGGTGAAGAAGAGAAAAGAGAAGGAAAAGAGGAAAGCTTGAAAATCTTCAAGATAACTCCTAGGAATCGAAACAATCGGGTAAGGTTGTGAAATATTGTTATCTTATCATTGTGTATGATTATGTATGTGTTAGATTGATTGGGTTTTTGTTTTGGAGAAGTTTAGAGAATACGAGGTTTTAGGGTTTTGATGAAAATCTAAGAAATTGGTAGATTAATCGGTTGAAACTTGATATAATCGAAGTATGATAGTTAATACATGTTAATGATCATGTTTGTTGAGGTTTGGTAGGGTTTGGAACCTTTTTGGTATGACTGTTGCACAACTGAGCTGTTGTTGAAATCACAGTTCTGGTTCAGCGAGCTTTCCAGAAACGTTTTCGCTCAGCGAGTATGCTCCTCGCTCAGCGAGACCTGGAAGTTGGAATTTTGTGTTTTAATTCATAACTTTTGATCTGAGTATCTGTTTTAAACGTTCCACATATCAATTCGAAGCTAAAAACATGTACAAACTAATGATGCTAAGAGATGTAATTTTTAGCCGACTTTTACCCGACTTTTCCGATAAAATGTAATTATGTTAGTTAATGAATTGTGGGATTGATTGTGGTATTGTAGCCGTTTGGCAAATAAATGCATTTCGTGAAGTGAATATGAATGCATGTTGATAGTGAAAGAGTCTGTTGCCATTTGGCGTAATTGATGCGAATGTGTATAGTTTGTTTGTGATTGTATGAGATGAATGCATAATTATATTGTGAATATGTATGCATTTTCAAGAATGTTGTGGGTCATTTTGCATGTGAAGCATAATGTATGCATTCTTGTATTGTAGGATTCTATGTGAATCTATTGTAACATCGGGTGCCATGTGAGGTGTGAGCGATGATTACAACATGATTGTGTGCCCGTGTGGGGTGTGAGCAATCGGATTGTGTGCCCGTATGGGGTGTGAGCAATCCATAAACATTGTGTGCCTGTGTGAGGTGTGAGAAATGGGTGATTTAATCACAAATGATTGTGTGCACGTGTGGGGTGTGATCAATCGGATTGTGTGCCCGTGTGGGGTGTGAGCAATCCATAAACATTGTGTGCCCATGTGGGAAGTGAGCAATAGGTGAACATCGTATGCCCGACGGGGAGTTACTTAGGTAACGAGCGATGGTTCCAATAAGTTCCTGAGTGAACTTGAGATGATTGAGTTGGTACCGTATTGCATTTGCATAGAGTCGTGAGTCAGTCTCTATGATTTGCATTTATCATCTATAATTGAAAATTGGTGAATAAACATGAATAATGTATGTTTATGCGGAGTAATAGAAATTGGTGAATAAACATGAATGTATATGTTTATGTAGAATGATGTGAAATGGTGAAATTGTGCATGATGAATATGCTTGGTTTGTATATATACATTGTGATGTATATGTGTGATGGGTGATGAATTGTGGTGAGAATATGTATATGTGTATTTTTATGTTAAGATATATAATTATATGCATTATTATTATGATAATATTTCTCACCCTTCTGCTGTTTTATGATGCTCTATGAGGCATTGCAGAGTAGGTTTGCTGAAGGTCTTTTTGTAAAGCGTGTCTTCATTATTTTTGTCGGTCGACTCTGATATGTAGCATCGGGTAGCTAGGGTTGGCTTGATGCCATTTTGTGATGCATTTGTATATGTATCTTGGTGATGAATGTTTATGTAAACATGAATTATATGGTGGATCAAACTTGATGATATATATATATATATATATATATATATATATATATATATATATATATATATATATAAGTTTGATGTTTGTAACACCCCAAAATTTTCCCTCTCATTCCCTCAACATTTTGCATAGCATTTAGCATACATAAATTCATAAAATAACCAACAACATTGCATCATGTGTAGCATAGCTAAGGCATAGGTATGTGATCAATGATTGGAGCAATTGAAGGCTATACAAAGGAAATCAAAGGGCTACAAAGCTTCTCAACATTGTGCAAAGGGTTCAAATTTCATCCACAAATTCATTTTTGAAGAGGTTCAATTGACCAGCTGACTGAAAATCAGGGATTTGGGGAAAAGTCAACCATACTAAAGAAAAAGTCAACTCCTGACTTTTTTAGATCAAAATCATGAAATTAGGGTTACAAGGATCCTATGGTTCAAATTTGATCAAGAAATGATGGAAGGATCATGAAAAATCAAGAAAACTAAAGCTTACCATTTTTGGAAAATTTAGGTTTCCAAAAATGGCAAGTTTTGGTCATTTTTGCAGCCACTTCAAGAAAGGTTTTTTCCCCAAAATAAGAGGCCTATGAAAATTATACCTTGATCAAATGAAAGAGGGCATCCTAAGCTTCAAATCCATATGTGGAACTCCTTCATAGGATCAAAATTGAGAGAGATATGATCGTTCAAAGTTTGGGCAAAAACAAGGCAATACAACAGGCTATGTATCGATGCATACGACTTATGTATTGACGCATAAAGGGCCCATGTATCGATGCATAAGCCTATGTATCGAATAATACTGAACTCCAAAACTTATGTATCGATGCATCCGAGCTATGCATCGACGCATCCTGAGGCTATGTATCGATGCATAGGCTTATGTATCGATGCATGCTGTAGAAAAACCAGTTTTTTCTGCATTTTTCTGCATTTTTATGGAATTTCAAGCTGGTTTATGGATGGTTCATGTTATAAATGCATTTGGCATCAAAAGGCATTGCAAATGGGCTGCAATTGGATGCAAATACCACCACCATAGTTGTCATGTATTGAGCAAAACATTGACGCATCAATCATTGATCAATTGAGTTGCAAATAGGCTTCACTTTCATTCCACTTATCCTCACCACAAGTAACATGCTCCAATTCATATTGGGTTCAGCTCAAGTGTGAAAGTTCTAGAAGAGCCAGCTCACCATCTTCTACCACCTTCTAGATTATTCCAAAGAAAACTCTAGAACTCTCTAGAATCCTAACTAACTCCAAACCTAACCTAACTCCGAAGCAACCTCCATTCCCAAACCTTATGCCAAGCCTACACATTATATAAACCTAAACCATCCCAAAGCAAAGGTCTCTCCCATTTTTTTCACTATTCTTCTTCATTTTCACTTCATCTCTTTCATTCTTCTCCCACACTTTTCCACCATTTTCAACCTTTCACCAAAGCTTCTTCATAAGAAGTTCTTCAAATTCTTCATTGGAATTTGAAGAACTTGAAGCTAAAACCTCCATTAATCATCTCATTGTGAAGCTTATTTGAAGAATCAATTCTGATTTTGGAAGATTTTTGAGCTTATTGGAGGTTATTGATCAAGTGTTCATCAAGAGGCATCATCATCCGCATTTATTTTGCGTGTTCGCGGATCGAAGCTTCGACTCTCCGGTTTTCTTCTCCATTTGCATTCTGATCTACATCGCAACACTCACCGAAGCAATCCTCTGCTTCGTAGGTTGGTGATCTAAATCCGCTTCTTGATTTAACTTATTCTATTCATCTCGCCATGACGACATTCTTCGTATGTTTATCGTTGTGTATGCGCTTGACCGTTTAATTTCGTCTTGATTGCGATTTGATCACTTTGTTTGTTCTTAGTTAGAATTATAGCTTATCCTCGGTGCCATTAAGGTTTAGATCGGCTTTTAGGTGTAAAATTTGTGTTCACTAGATAATAGTTGCATTAGGAGCTTTAGGAAATAAGTCGATTGCAAGAAGTGTTTTTTCCCCTTATTTTCTTGGGCATTACTTCTCCCTTTACCACCATAGATTGATATGTTCTGATTTTAGGGAATTTTCAAGATTATTTTCGACATCTCATTCCTCCATTTCAAGTCATTTCGACATGCTTCCATCCATTTCGCATATTTTGTGTTTATGTGTTAGTTTATGCATGAATTGGCTTATTGCATATTGTTGCTATGTCCATGCATTTTTTGTCATGTAAATAATCATGTTGCATTCTGTTTTTGCATCTTTTGCATGTTTCATTAACTCATTTGCATCTCATTGTATCAATGTATATGTTGCATTTAACATAACCATGTATGTATGTGCATTTGGTTGCATTTGGTTGCATGTTTGATCACATCATTCACATCAATTCAATTCTGAATTTTGCATTAATCTTGGCATTCTTGTTGATGTATCATGTTGCATATTCATGATCAATATTCATATGCCATGTTCATGTGCCATATTTTGCATACTTGTTGCATAACAAATCATGTGATGCATTCTTGCATAATCCCTCAAAAAATAATCATGACATTCAATTATGTGCTTGATCTATATTCATATTACATATTCATGTTAATTGAGCATTTCATGATTGAATTTGTGCATAAAAAATAAAAATAATCAAAGCTGCATTTTACATTTCATAGCTGTCTCTGCATATAGGAGCTGTAAAATGTATGTTGTTTGTTGTGTAGTTCATGTTGTTGGTGACTTTTTACACCTGTCTTGCATGTTGTGTATGTGCTTTAGAAAGCTGAGTGTGTGTTACATGGAATTTCATTGCTATTTTTGCATTTGGTAGCTGTTACAGGCTGCTGAATTTTGCATTGCATTGCCTTTAGGTTCACTAAACCTTAGATTGAGTCTAATTCAGGTCCTAGTTCCCTTAGGAATTAATTTGGTATTTGTTTACCTTATTTTTTGTCATGTTTACCATGCTAACATTTGTTTTGTAGGGGGGAAGATTGAGGTAAGTATCACTTCATTCTCATCTCTTATACATTTTAATTGTGTTTGTCTTAGCACCTTGTGCTTTGATCATATGCTTTCCTTTTTGTTCTCTTAGAAACAACTTAACTTCCTTAGGAAGTAAGTTAGTTTCTAACTCTCTTTTCTTCTTATTAGATTTAGAAGCCACACTAACCATTAGGACATCCATTGAATAAATAACTTAGGATTGGTCTTAGCCCCCCTTAGTTTTTATCCTTTTCCGACTTGAGTCTTCTTCTCTCATCTCCAAACAAAAATCCAAAAGACATTTAACAAAGGATTGAAATAGTCTCTTGTGCATAGCCTTATTCCATGGGGCACTCATATTCATTCCATCTTGGAATAGTATGGGCTTGTCTAGCATGATGTACAAGTCTAATCATGAGACTATCTTCACAAACAGTAAATTCCAAAACACTTCTCATAAAAGACAACAAACAAAGACATCGCATCTTCTCTTCTCATCTCCTAATCTTTGCGGACGAATACGACTTGCCTCGACAGTTCAAACAGCGATACAGTAAACACCCTCGAGTCAGAGCCGGTAACACCTGAGCTAGAGCTATGGCAATGTCATCCTAAAAACCACAAAAAAGTTCCCGCCTTAGTTAGGTGAACTACGTCGACTCTGATCCTCATTTTCCCGATGAGGTACGTAGGCAGCGGGGTAGGGCCCGTTCGAGCACATTCTTTATTTTCCCTACATTTCCCCTTTTCTTTCCATTTAAAAGTCCTTTCCTCATTTCCATTCCCATTCCAGTTAGCAGTTCATTTGTTCAGCAGCAGCTTTATTTCTCACCCTTTGAAACAAAACAAACAAGCGTGGATCTCGTCGGGTACGGCGGACAGTCTGGGGTGCTAATACCTTCCCAGGTCGTAACCAACTCCCGAACCCAGATCTTTGGTTCGCATGACCTTGTCCTTTCCTTTTCTCCCAGGTTTGTGCAGCATTATCTTTCCCATTCTTTCGGGATAAAAATGCCTGGCTGGCGACTCTACCTTTTCCGCACCACTTTCGCGTTTGTACTAGGATGAAAATCCCGGGAGCGACAACTGGTGACTCTACTGGGGACCAAACCCAGAATCTCTGGTTTCCCTTGTTGAGTCAATCCGAGCGCTTGTCTGTTTTTGTTTCTTTGGGTGTTTATCTATTTGATGTTGTGTGCTTTAGTTTAGCTTTACTGTTTTCATTTACAGTTTTATTTTACAGCTTTACTTTACGTCATTTATTTACTACTTTTAGTATTTATCATGCATCATATATATACTGGACTGTCTGGCTGTGCTGGTTTTCATTTTTTCCTGTGGGATGGGAGTTACTGTGAGATAAGCCAAATACCCGACTTGAGTGCACCTAGGACTTAGAGTGGTTCCACTTTGGCTTCATGGCATTTTGCTATGTTGGTATTTGTGAGTTCCACGCCTTGACTTGCGACCTTCTCGGAAATGTATTGACGCCGGAATCTTTCTGGGGCAATACACTACCTTGATAGTTATGTGCAGTCAAGGGACCGATCATTGAGAACCTTTGTGGAAACATCTCTCTCCAGTGATGACAGTGGCAGACCACATTTGTTGGCAAACCCACTCGCATCCGAGGGCCCACTGGGAACTCGCATAGGATGGACCGGTTCTCTCATAAGAACCCAGTCAAGGAAAACTGTTCGTATGACGATGGTATTGTACCCTTCGGGATGAATGTACTATTGTTTCTCGATTCAGTGCTTGAAGCTGGGGACTTATGAGGGATGCTTGTTTTCCCCGTACTCATCTGAGACCTCCCTGGGTAGTATATAATGCCAAACCGATTCCCTGATTTGGTCATGATCCATTTCTCATAAATGGTGAACATATTATTGCTATCCAGCTTTGAGAGTCCGTGATGTTGACTCGGAGTAGCATACCCGTGAGATGGGAGGGGTTTACAGATTTGCAGGAACCCTGAAACTTCCAACATACCCGCTTTGCCAGCATTGTTCAGTATTATGATCAGGTTCTACATGGTCTTTTGGTTTTGAAATCCGGGATTTCGGTGGTACTGTTATTATGATTATTCAGAAGCACATGAATGTCTTCTCAACACCAACATTAGACCAGTGATCTCCAGACCTCCTATCACATGCTAGTGCATTGCATAACATCCTCTGCATGCTTGCATTACTAACACATGTTTACTCATTTGCAGGGTCGCATGTCGCATCCTCATGAACATATCATACACATTTACTGCACGATTTGCATATTTTGCATTTTACAGGTTATTCAGACTTCCTAACTTATTCAACTTCAGGCAATATAGCTGGTCAACACGTTCATCAGTATCCAACAAAAAGAAACCGAGTGAGAATGGCTGAACGAATGCAGACTGATCTCAATGAGCTCCGACAGAGGATGAATCAGTTCATGGAAATAATGACTGGCATGGCCTAGAACCAGGAGCGTCTTAGGTTGATGGTTGAGCAACCCCATGCGAATGCTAATACTGGAACACCGAATGAGAATGTGGATCCTAATGCTGCCCGTAACGGAGGGCCAAATCTAAATGGGACTGCGGCCCGTAATGAAGACACTCAAGAGGACCAGTTCACTCTACTGGATGCTGATGTGGGTAATATGAATGAGGTCAACAATCGAAGGCATGAAGAGATGGCAGAGAAGATTAAGGCCATGGAATGTCAGAATTCCCTGGGCATCAATGTAACCAGTCATGGGTTAGTGCCAGGAGTCAGAATCCCTTCCAAGTTCAAGGTGCCATCATTTGATAAGTACAACGGCAGTATGTGCCCTAGAACTCACATTCACGCCTACTCTGGAAGAATCTCGGCTCACACTGATGACGAGAAACTTTGGATGCATTTCTTTCAAGAGATGGTACATGAAGCTGAGCAGGGTCTCTATCCGAAGCTGGAAAGATTTAGCTGAAGCTTTTCTCAAGCAGTATCAATACAATATTGATATGGCTCCAAACTTCACTCAGTTGCAGAATTTATCTCAAGGACCCAAGGAAAGTTTTAAGCAGTATGTTCAGAGGTGGCGTGAATTGGCTGCACAGGTTCAACCTCCATTGCTCGATCAGGAAATGGCAGACATGTTTATGGGCACCTTGCAAGGTGCATATTTGGATCGTCTGGACGCTTGCCCGTCCATCGGTTTTGCTGATATTGTCATCGCTGGAGAAAGGATAGAAAACTTCCTGAAATTAGGGAGGATCCATGATGCAAATAGTGTTGGTTCTTCTGGTGTGAAAAAGCCTTTTGGCAATAGCCAAAGATGAAGATAAGGCGAGAGCAATGTTGTGTATAGGGGCCGAGACAGAGGTAGTTCTCAAGGTTACTACCAAACAACTGCAGTAACTATTACGCCACAGGTTCAACAACCTCAAGGTCAGCAATATTAGGCACATAGACCAAATCAGGAAAGAACAAGAGTGAGGAACCGCAGACTTGATCCCATCCCATGCCCATATGTTGTATTGCTTCCAGAGCTGCTAAAGTTGAACATGGTCGAGCTTCGTACCATGAGAGCTCCTTCTCCTGATAATCTACCTCCAAACTTTGATGCAAATGCCAGATGCGAATTCCATTCGGGTGCCCAGGGGCACAGTATTGAGAAATGTTGGGCTTTTCAGAACAAGTTACATGACCTAATTGACTCCAAAGCGACCAATTTCGCTCCTCACCCAATTGTACTCCAAAACCCAATGCCTAATCACAACGGATCCGGTGTCACGGTTGTTTTTCCAGATGGTCCCTATTAAGTTGGAGTCTTCAGGAAGCAAATAAAGCCATCAATATTCAGATACTCTCAGCAATGGCAACTGTTTGTTTATTTTTCTTCAATGCATTATCTTCCCTATTAAGGGGAACTACGTCGCTCTGATTCTTCATTGGTCATTGGTCAATGGAGATACGTAGGCAGAAGATCGTCAGGTCTTTCCGAGCAACCTTACAAGACAACTTTACTCTCCAGTTTCACTCTTTCCTTCAGACGTCTCGCGTCAGAGTCAGAATAACTAGAAGAAGAGGTATGATTGCCATGGTTGGGTATACGGCTGCAACTTGAAGATTACAAGTATGTGAAAGAGCTATCGATCACTGAAAGTATCCAAGACTGACAGGTCCAGACAGAGTCAAACTTCCTCAACAACGGCAATATTAAGCTTTTTTACTGCATTTCCATTTGTAGTTTCTTTTATTTGCTAAACATTTGTCTACATGTACGAAATTTGTTTGCTTTTGAATGTTAGCAATAATAAAACTCACATGTTTTTCTTGAAGTAATTCATTCGCATTTACTTATAATTCTGTATGTGTACATCGTAATACCAATTGTCATGCTCAAACTCTTTGAAGGAGAACGACGAAACTAATCGCAAGAATCTCTAATCGTGTGCTCTTGAATAAGGCCCTGTTGACGATGTACATGCTTTGTTTCAAATCCCTAAACACCGGAGATATAAGGGAGATAAACCCTCGCTAACCCCTTTGAGCCTTGAAGTAGGAGTTTCTTTTCGCATGAAAAAACCCTTACGATTAACCCAGGGGCAGGGTAGATGTCAACTAGTCAGACCAAGCGTTCAGGCTTTCATAAATGAGTGTATTTGAGGACCCATTACATTCTACTATGCTAATCAAGAGGTCCAAAGACCAGAAACCACAATGGTTATCCAAATCAAGAGGTCCAAAGACTGGAAGCCACAATGGCTATCCTTCATCGACTAAAGAATGAGGCAGTCACGACCCTTGCAAAGAAATCAAGACAAGAAGTGTCACACGATTTGTTCAAAAAAGAGAGAAATGAAAAAGCCCGCTAAGTCGAAACTTGAAAACAAGTGACTTAGGAAAAAATTAGGGCATCCCGCTGGACTCCACAATCAAAGATTCACAAGAATCAGTCCATGAAAAAGTTAGGGATAAGCAAAAGAACACAAAAAGAGAAAGATAAAAAGGATTAATCAAGAAATATCCTCGAGCAAGAACAAAGTCGCGTGGCACAGACACGAAAGACCAAAGGGTGACTGACTCCAAACAATAACCTGATTGGTGCTTGAACCGATAGCAGCAATGGTTCCTCAACCAACACAAAACCCTTATGAAAGGTGAGCGCTTGCGAAAATTAGCTGAACATAGGAATGGAGGACATCATGAAGAGGGGTGGGCACAAATAAACTTGGAGCCTATATCCTTTGTTTCTATAATCGTGAACCAGGCCACGATATAACCCTCAAAAGTCCTAACTGAAACAAGGTTATTTTGAGAGCGTATTACCATGAGACCGTGTTCCTGACTCCTATGAGTTGTGCAAAAAGATACTTGTTGGTATTGCATGTACATACTTTCATTCAAAAATAATGTCGTATCTCAACCAGTGATTCGCTCACAAAGGTTTGCGACACCTTTTCAAAACTTCAAGATTAACATGTGTGTTGCATTAGAATTTCCATTCTCAGAATAAAACATTTTCCGCTTGCATACATTTGTTTGGCATCATAAAAAGCTCACATGTGGAAATTCAGTCCAGAAGATTAAGCTTGCCAAGTTGAGAAGTCTAAAACTTATGAAAGACAGTCACGTCGAGGTGCACTTTTCTGAGAAAGCTCCATTGAGTAAGGATTTTCCCAATCAGTCATGGTAAAGACCATCCAATCTGGGGCAATTACGTCAAGCAATCTATTCAAAATTCATCCAAACTGGGGAAATCACCTCGAGATTCAAATCTCTCCTAAAGCAATTGGTCAAAGACTCATCCTAGGGCAAGCCACCCCAATCGCACGAGGATTTATTCTTTCTCGAAGACAGATAATCAGAAGTTCGGAATACCGGGGCAATTATACTCCTGAAGAGTTTAAAGACACCAAGTCTTTTGTAAAATCCTCTTAAGGTAAAGCCACGAATCAAAGCAAGTGACCCATAGCACGAAACGACGAGAAGTCTTTCCTCCTCAAGCAGGATGCGGTTCAGCTTCGTTATCCCCAACGGGCGCATGGGAGTTATCCCTAATAAAGTCGCCAAACTTTTCTTCAGCAGCTTTCCTTGATCTTATTTCCCAGCAGATCTCAAACAAAATCCTTCTCTTCCCCAGCAGAGCAATAAGGATTACCCCTGGCAAGAGTCATATTCCCGTAGTGAGGCACTTCTTACAAGAATTCAAGTATTCCCGGCAGTCAGCTCAACAGTTTCCTTCCCCACTTAGGTTCGGGAAATTCAGATAGACATAAAGTTCTCCTTAGCAGAGCCTTGACATGTCTTTCCCCAGCTAAGTCGAAAAGTTACAGATCACCAGCGAAATCCAAGGGGTGAGATTCAATCCCCAGCAATTAAGGCATCCCCTAGCAGGGCTTTCAAATCAAAAGTCCAATTTATTTTTGGCAAAGGTGATAAGTTGAGACAGACTAGTCACACTCTTCTCCAAAAAAAATATCGACAATCATTTGTATTCCCCACAGAGTCAGCAAGGGTTTGTTATTTTCACATCAGGAATTCCCTTTGTACCTATCTCCCAGTGTCATGGGGCATCATGTCATACAGTTCAATATATGCGTGCTCGATCCAAGGTTGATATCCAAAGTCCACCCACAACATGGTAACTTATCCAAAGTCCATCCTCTAGGTGGTAAATTCTGAAAGTCCAACCTAGATTGGCCAAAGTCCATCCTCTGGGTGGCAAATTCCCAAAGTCTACTGTCGTGAGCAATCTGCCCCCGTAGTGTGGCAAAATTTCTAAAGTCCCCCATAGTGGGCCAAAGTCTCCCGTAGTGAGCAATATGCCCCCGTAGTGGACCAAAGTCCCCCGTAGTGGGCCAAAGTCTCCCGTCGTGAGCAATCTTCCCCCGTAGTGTGGCAAATTTCTAAAGTCCTCTGTAGTGGGCCAAAGTCTCCTGTAGTGAGCAAAAGTCTCCCGTAGTGAGCAACAACCCTTGTAGTGTGGCAAGAAATTGAAGTCTCCTGTAGTGAGCAAAAGTCTCCCGTAGCGAGCAACAGCCCCCGTAGTGTGGCAAGAAATTGAAGTCTCCTGTAGTGAGCAAAAGTCCCCCGTAGCGAGCAACAACCTGTAGTGTGGCAAGAAATTGAAGTCTCTTGTAGTGAACAAAAGTCTCCTGTAGCGAGCAACAACCCCCATAGTGTGGCAAGAAATTGAAGTCTCCTGTAGTGAGCAAAAGTCTCCCGTAGCGAGCAACAACCCCCATAGTGTGGCAAGAAATTGAATTCTCCTGTAGTGAGAAAAAGTCTCCCATAGTGAACAACAACCCCCGTAGTGTGGAAAAATATTGAAGTCTCCCGTAGTGAGCTGAAGTTTCCTGTAGCTGAGCAATGTGCCCCCGTAGTGTGGAAAATTTTCTGAAAGTCTCCCGTAGCTGAGCAATGTGCCCCCCGTAGTGTGGAAAATTTTCTGAAAGTCTCCTGTAGCGAGCAGAAGTCCCCCGTAGTGGGCAGAATATCCTCGCAGAGTGAGCAAAAGTACATCCTCAGGGTGGTAAGGTATCAAAAGTATCCCGTAGCGAGTCGTGGCCCCTGTGGAGTGGCAAGGTATTGAAGTCCCCGTAGTGTGGCAAAGCATTCAGAAGACCACCCGTTGTGTGGCACGTCATTAATAGCCCAACAAAAGTCCACCTGTAGCGTGGCAAATCAGCAATCTCCTAGTGTTATTCCAAAATATTCATCGGTTCACTATTCTTCACATCAATGTTCTCCCCAAGCAGAGTTTGGATGGTTGGGTTTATTTCCCTTTTTCTTCTTCCACCGAATGCAAATTTTCTGGTTTGTTTCTAGTATTCAATCCCTGCATACTTCCAACGTCTGAAAACAACATCTATCATCCATTCAAGTCTACAATGATTGAATAGGGGCAGCTGTAACACCCCAAAAATTTTCCTCTCATTCCCTCAACATTTTGCAAAGCATTTAGCATACATAAATTCATAAAATAACCAACAACATTGCATCATGTGTAGCATAGCTAAGGCATAGGTATGTGATCAATGATTAGAGCAATTTAAGGCTATACAAATGTAATCAAAGGGCCACAAAGCTTCTCAAAATTGTGCAAAGGGTTCAAATTTCATCCATAAATTCATTTTGGAAGAGGTTCAATTGGCCAGATGACTGAAAATAAGGGATTTGGGTAAAAGTCAACCATGCTGAAGAAAAAGTCAACTCCTGACTTTTTGAGAACAAAATCATGAAATTAGGGTTACAAGGATCCTATGGTTCAAATTTTTTCAAGAAATGATGGAGGGATCATGAAAAATCAAGAAAACTAAAACTTACCATTTTTGGAAAATTTAGGTTTCCAAAAATGGCAAGTTTTGGTCATTTTTGCAGCCACTTCAAGAAAAGTTTTTTTCCCAAAATAAGAGGCCATTGAAAAATCTACCTTGAGAAAATGAAAGAGGGCATCCTAAGCTTCAAATCCATATGTGGAACTCCTTCATAGGATCAAAATTGAGAGAGATATGATCGTTCAAAGTTTGGGCAAAAACAAGGCAATACAGCAGGCTATGTATCGATGCATACGACTTATGTATCGACGCATAAAGGGCCCATGTATCGACACATAATCCTATGTATCGATACATACTAAACTCCAAAACTTATGTATCGACGCATCCGAGCTATGTATCGACGCATCCTGAGGCTATGTATCGACGCATGCTGTAGAAAAACCAGTTTTTTCTGCATTTTTATGGAATTTCAAGCTGGTTTATGGTTAGTTCATGTTATAAATGCATTTGGCATCAAAATGCATTGCATATGGGCTGCAATTGGCTGCAAATACCACCACCATAATTGTCATGTATTGAGCAAAACATTGACGCATCAATCATTGATCAATTGAGTTGCAAATAGGTGACACCTTCATTCCTCTTATCCTCACCACAAGTAACATGCTCCAATGCACATTGAATTCAGCTCAAGTGTGAAAGTTCTAGAATAGCCAGCTCACCATCTTCTACCACCTTCTAGATTATTCCAAAGAAAACTCTAGAACTCTCTAGAATCCTAACTAACTCAAAACCTAACCTAACTCCTAAGCAACCTCCATTCCCAAACCTCATGCCAAGCCTACACATTATATAAACCTAAACCATCCCAAAGCAAAGGTCTCTCCCATTTTTTTCACTATTCTTTTTCATTTTCACTTCATCTCTTTCATTCTTCTCCCACACTTTTCCACCATTTTCAACCTTTCACCAAAGCTTCTTCATAAGAAGTTCTTCAAATTCTTCATTGGAATTTGAAGAACTTGAAGCTAAAACCTCCATTAATCATCTCATTGTGAAGCTTATTTGAAGAATCAATTCTGATTTTGGAAGAGTTTTGAGCTTATTGGAGGTTATTGATCAAGTGTTCATCAAGAGGCATCATCAACCACATTTATTTTGCGCGTTCGCGTATCGAAGCTTCGAATCTCTTGTTTTCTTCTCCATTTGCATTCCGATCTCCATCGCAACATTCACTGAAGCAATCCTCCGCTTCGTAGGTTGGTGATCTAAATCCGCTTCTTGATTTAACTTATTCTATTCATCTCGCCATGACGATATTCTTCGTATGTTTATCGTTGTGTATGCGCTTGACCGTTTAATTTCGTCTTGATTGAGATTTGATCACATTGTTTGTTCTTATTTAGAATTATAGCTTATCCTAGGTGCCATTAAGGTTTAGATCATGGCTTTTAGGTGTAAAATTTGTGCTCACTAGATAATAGTTGCATTAGGAGGTTTAGGAAATAAGTCGATTGCAAGAAGTGTTTTTTCCCTCATTTTCTTGGGCATTACTTCTCCCTTTACCACCATAGATTGATATGTTCTGATTTTAGGGAATTTTCAAGATTATTTTCGACATCTCATTCCTCCATTTCGAGTCGTTTCGACATGCTTCCGTCCATTTCACATATTTTGTGTTTATGTGTTAGTTTATGCATGAATTGGCTTATTGCATATTGTTGTTATGTCCATGCATTTTTTTGTCATGTAAATAATCATGTTGCATTCTGTTTTTGCATCTTTCGCATGTTTCGTTAACTCATTTGCATCTCATTATATCAATGTATATGTTGCATTTAACATAACCATGTATGTATGTGCATTTGGTTGCATGTTTGATCACATCAATTCAATTCTGAATTTTGCATTAAGCTTGATATTCTTGTTGATGTATCATGTTGTATATTCATGATCAATTTTCATATGCCATGTTCATGTGCCATATTTTGCATACTTGTTGCATAACAAATCATGTGGTGCATTCTTGCATAATCCCTCAAAATATAATCATGACATTCAATTATGTGTTTGATCCATATTCATATTGCATATTCATGTTAATTGATTATTTCATGATTGAATTTGTGCATAAAAAATGAAAATAATCAAAGTTGCATTTTACATTTCATAGCTTTCTATGCATATAGGAGCTGTAAAATGTATGTTGTTTGTTGTGTAGTTCATGTTATTGGTGACTTGTTACACCTGTTTTGCATGCTGTGTATGTGCTGTAGAAAGATGAGTGTGTGTTACATGGCATTTCATTGCTATTTTTGCATTTGGTAGCTGTTATAGGCTGCTGAAATTTGCATTGCATTGCCTTTAGGTTCACGAAACCTTAGATTGAGTCTAATTCAGGTCCTAGTTCCCTTAGGAATTAATTTGGTATTTGTTTACCTTATTTTTTGTCATGTTTACCATGCTAACATTTGTTTTGTAGGGGGTAAGATTGAGGTAAGTATCACTTCATTCTCATCTCTTATACATTTTAATTGTGTTTGCCTTAGCACCTTGTGCTTTGATCATAGGCTTTCCTTTTTGTTCTCTTAGAAACAACTTAACTTCCTTAGGAAATAAGTTAGTTTCTAACTCTCTTTTCTTCTTATTAGATTTAGAAGCCACACTAACCATTAGGACATCCATTGAATAAATAACTTAGGATTGGTCTTAGTCCCCCTTAGTTTTTGTCCTTTTCCGACTTGAGTCTTCTTCTCTCATCTCTAAACAAAAATCCAAAAGATATTTAACAAAGGATTGAAATAGTATCTTGTGCATAGCCTTATTCCATGGGGTACTCATATTCATTCCATCTTGGAATAGTATGGGCTTGTTTAGCATGATGTACAAGTCTAATCATGAGACTATCTTCATAAACAATAAATTCCAAAACACTTCTCATAAAAGACAACAAACAAAGACATCGCGTCTTCTCTTCTCATCTCCTAATCTTTGCGGACGAATGCGATTTGCCTCGACAGTTCAAACAGAGATACGGTAAACACCCTCGAGTCAGATTCGGTAACACCCGAGTTAGAGCTATGTCAACGTCATCCTAAAAAACACAAAAAAGTTCCCGCCTTATTTAGGTGAACTACGTCGACTCTGATCCTCATTTTCTCGATGAGGTACGTAGGCAGCGGGGTAGGTCCCGTTCAAGCACATTCTTTATTTTCCCTATATTTCCCCCTTTCTTTCCATTTCAAAGTCCTTTCCTCATTTCCATTCCCATTCCAGTTAGCAGTTCATTTGTTCAGCAACAACTTTATTTCTCACCCTTTGAAACTAAACAAACAAGTGTGGATCCCGTCGGGTACAGAGGACGGTCTGGGGTGCTAATACCTTCCTAGGTCGTAACCGACTCCCGAATCCAGATCTTTGGTTCACAGGACCTTGTCCTTTCCTTTTCTCTCAGGTTTGTGCAGCATTACCTTTCCCATTCTTTCGGGATAAAAATGTCTGGCTGGCGACTCTACCTTTTCCGCGCCACTTTCGCGTTTGTACTAGGATTAAAATCCTGGGAGCAACAATGTTGTTCAATGTTTAGTTTCCGCTGTTATTTTTATGTTGAATATGGGTGTAAGGATTAAATCCCTTTGTTGCAAGTTACCCCATTGTTTCATATCGTTAAATGACCAGGTGTTGGATGTTTTAATTTCATGTATAATGTGACATGCCTCTTTTATACTATGTTTAAATTATACTCTAATGAAATTTTAATAGGTTCCTAAATGATTATTTGATTGTTTGGGGGTATAGAAATGGGGTGTTACATTAA
This sequence comes from Lathyrus aphaca, assembly GCA_963966055.1. NCBI lineage: Eukaryota > Viridiplantae > Streptophyta > Magnoliopsida > Fabales > Fabaceae > Lathyrus > Lathyrus aphaca. The sequence goes on along the minus strand of OZ014521.1, from coordinate 294,317,731 downwards.
GTGGTATCAGAGCCTGGTTCGAGCCAGTGTCAAGCCAGTGTCGAGCCAGTGTCGAGCTTGTGTCAAGTCAGTTGTGTTTGTCTTGTTGTGTGATGGTTGAACTGTTGTTTACCATTGTTATTGTTTTTGGGAATAATCAAAATATGGATGGTAGAAATGACAATACGATGGATGCTTCTTTGGAAGCAATGGCTAGGGTGGTGCAGGGTGCTCAGAATGTGAATGCTAATGATGAGTTCAGGAAGAATCAACCACCGGTCTTCAAAGGAAGATTTGATCCCGATGGTGCTTAAGTTTGGTTGAAAGAGATTGAAAGAATCTTCAGAGTCATGGACTATGCTGAAGAGAGTAAGGTGAGGCTTGGATCTCACATGTTGAAGGAAGAAGTCGATGATTGGTGGATCGGTAGAAGTCAAGCTCTTGAGGAAGAATATGAAGAGATAACTTGGGAGGTTTTTCGTACTGAGTTCTTGAGGAAGTATTACCCTGAAAGTGTGAAAGGGAAGAAGGAGATGGAGTTCCTTGAACTGAAACAAGGTAGTATGTATGTGGTGGACTATACTGCTATGTTTGTGGAGTTGGTTCAATTTCATCCTCATTATTCTGCTAATACTACCGAGTTCTCGAAGTGTATTAAGTATGAGAATGGACTGTGTCCTGATATTAAGCAAGCTGTGGGATATCAAAGAATAAAAAGGTTTTCGGATTTGACGGAATGTTGTAGAATTTTCGAGGAGGACAGAAAAGCTCGTTCTACACATTACAAGAGTTTGAATGAGAGGAAAGGAAATCAACAAGCTAGAAGTGGACCTTATGTGACACCCAATGATAAGGGCAAGCATAGGGGAAACTTTGATAAGAGATCTAGAGAAGGAGGTTCTGGTCCCGTTAAGTATTACAAGTGTGGTGATTTGGGTCATAAGTCTTTTGAGTGTGGGAAGAACATAGTGAAATGTTTAAACTATGGAGGTCTTGGACATACTACTACCGAGTGTAGAAAGAATGTTGTGAAGTGTTTCAAATATGGAGAAGTGGGTCACATTAGTATTAAGTGTACTAAGCCGAAGCAAGCTCAAGCGGGTGGAAAGGTGTTTGCATTAGCAAGGAAGGACACTACTAATGCAGACCGTTTGATTAAAGGTACATGCTTTATTAATAGTACACCTTTAGTTGCTATTATTGATACGGGAGTGACTCATTCGTTCATCTCTCTTGAGTGCACTAAGCGTTTGAATTTGTTTATGTCTTCTTGGCAGTAGTGAGATGGTTATTGAGACTTCTGTTTCAGGGTTGGTAACTACGTCCTTGGTGTGTGTAAGTTGTTCTTTGACCATGTATGGTAAAGATTTTTTTATGGATTTAGTTTGTTTGTCGTTGGAGGTATTGGACGTAATCTTGGGTATGAACTGGTTGCAATGTAATCGAGTTCATATAAATTTCTATCATAATTTAGTAAGGTTTCCTTCTTTGGATTATGTTGAAGATGAGAGTTTCCTATCCACTAAAGAGTTGAAGAAACTTTTAGTGGACGAAGCTCAATTGTTTGGTTTGTTTGCATCATTTTCGGTGGAGAGTGAAGTTGAACTCAATGGGTTTCTAGTGGTGTGTGATTTTCCATAAGTTTTTTCGGAGGATATTAAGGATGTACCGTCGGAAAGAGAAGTTGAGTTTTCTATTGATCTAGTTTCTGGTACTAGACCGATTTCGATGACACTGTATCGTATGTCAGCATCAGAGTTGGTAGAGTTGAAGAAACAATAGAATGACTTGTTGGACAAGATATTTATAAGGCCAAGTGTTTCTCCTTGGGGTGCTCCGATATTGTTGGTAAAGAAAAAGGATGGGAGTATGCGGTTATGCATTGATTATCGACAGTTGAACAAGGTGATAATTAAGAACAAGTATCCGCTTCCAAGGATCGAGGATTTGATGGACCAATTGGTTGGTGCGCGTGTTTTTAGTAAGATTGATTTGAGATCAGGATATCACCAGATTCGTGTGAAAGAAGAGGATATTCAAAAGACGGCTTTTAGGACACGGTATGGTCATTACGAATATTCCATGATGCCATTCGGAGTTTCTAATGTGCCGGGTGTGTTTATGGAATACATGAACCGTATTTTTCATGAGCAGTTGGATCGTTTTGTGGTTGTGTTCATCGAAGATATTTTGATTTATTCTATGTCTCAAGAGGAGCATGAAGAGCATTTAAGGATTGTGTTACATATTTTGAAAATGAAACAATTCTATGCTAAGTTGTCGAAATGTGAATTTTGGATGTCGAAAGTAAGTTTTATTGGACATGTGATTTCCGATGGTGGTATTAGTGTTGATCCATCCAAGATTGATGCGGTAATGCAATGGGATGTCCTTAGATTGGTTACGGTTATTCGAAGCTTTTTAGGCTTGGCGGGTTATTATCGGAGGTTTATTGAGGGATTTTCAAAGTTGACACTTCCATTAACGCAATTGACTTGTAAAGGAAAAGCTTTCATTTGGGATATTCATTGTGAAGAGATTTTCATTGAACTTAAGAGAAGGTTGACAATGGCTCCGATCTTGATTTTACCAAATCCGACGGAACCATTTGTGGTGTATTGTGATGCTTCATTGTTTGGGTTAGGTGGTGTTTTGATGCAAGATGGAAAGGTTGTGGTTTATGCTTAAAGACAATTGAGAGTGCATGAAAAGAATTATCCTACGCATGATTTAGAGTTAGCGGTCGTGGTGTTTGTTTTGAAAATTTGGAGGCATTATCTTTATGGTGCAAGATTTGAAGTTTTTAGTGATCACAAGAGTTTGAAGTATTTATTTGATCAAAAGGAATTGAACATGAGACAAAGAAGGTGGTTAGAGCTTTTGAAGGATTATGAGTTTGGTTTGAATTACCATACGGGTAAGGCAAATGTGGTGGCCGATGCTTTGAGTCGCAATTTGTTACATATGTCTGCATTGATGATAAGAGAATTGGAACTTTTGGAGGATTTTAGAGACTTGAGTTTGGTTTGTGAAATGACGTCGAGAAGTGTGAGACTTGGTATGCTACATGTTACGAATGATTTTCTTGCAACCATATGTGAAAAGCAAAAGTTGGATTTGAAGTTTGTTGATTTGATGATGAATGAGAATGAGGATTTCAAGATTGATAATTTTGGAGTTTTGAGATTTCATGGTCGTATTTGTATTCCCGATGATGTGGAGTTGAAAAAGATGATATTGGAAGAGGGACACCGAAGTAATTTAAGTATTCATCTGGGAGCGAATAAAATGTATCAAGATTTGAAGAAGATATTTTGGTGGTCCGGATTGAAGAGAGATGTAGCTCAATTTGTGTATGCGTGTTTGACTTTTCAGAAGTCTAAGGTAGAACATCAGAATCCTAGTGATTTGATGCAACTGTTGGATATTCCAGAATGGAAATGGGATGGTATATCGATGGATTTTGTTACGGGATTTCTGAATATGCAAAAAGGTCATAATGCTATTTGGGTGATTGTTGATAGGCTTACTAAATCTGCTCACTTTATTTCGATTGATATTAGTTATCCTTTGGAGAAGTTAGCCGAGATTTATGTTTTTGTGGTTGTGAAGTTGCATGGAGTTCCTAAGAGTATTGTATCGGATAAAGATCCTAGATTTACATCAAGTTTTTGGGAGAGTTTGCAAAAGGCTTTGGGTTCTAAGCTAAGATTGAGTTCGGCTTACCATCCACAAACGGACGGTCAAACCAAGAGGACAATTCAATCATTGGAGGATTTGTTGCGTACTTGTGTGCTAGAGCAAGGTGGTGCTTGGGATAGTTATTTAGCGTTGATTGAGTTCACCTACAATAACAAATTTCATTAAAGTATATGTATGGCACCATTTGAGGCTTTGTATGGTCGGAGATGTCGAACACCTTTGTGTTGGCATGAAACTGGTGAGAGAACGGTAGTTGGACCGGAGATGGTACAACAAACGACGGAGAAGGTGAAGTTTATTTGGGAGAAGATGAGAGCTTCTCATAGTAGACAAAATAGCTATCATGACAAGCGAAGGAAAGATCTTGAGTTTAAGGAAGGCGACTATGTGTTTTTGAGAGTTACATCGGTTACGGGTGTGGGTCGTGCTTTGAAGTCGAAGAAGTTGACTTCTCATTTTATTGGACCGTATCAGATTACTACACGAGTTGGCATTGTGGCTTACCGTGTGGCGTTGCCTCCGAATCTTTTGAATTTGCATGATGTGTTCCATATTTTGCAACTTCGAAAGTATGTTTAGGATCCATCACATGTTATTCCTATGGACGAGGTTGAAGTGAGAGATAACCTTACGGTTGAAGCTTTACCGATTAGGATTTTGGACCGTGAAGTCAAGAAGCTAAGAGGCAAGGATATTGCGCTTGTGAAAGTAGTGTAGGGAGGTGCTGCGGAATGCAATGTGACTTAGGAATTAGAGAGTGGGATGCGAGAGTCGTATCCAAAGTTGTTTGATTCAGGTAATATTTTCGAGGACAGAAATTTCTAAAGTGGGGAAGAGTTGTAACGCCCGATTCGATTATTTCATTTTTGTTGAGTCTTTTATTTAAATTGAGTGATAATTGTTTTAATTATGAAATTGGTGTGTTTATGTGATATGTTGATGTGTTATATTATTTTACCGTTTTGAGAATTTTCGGGTAAAATTGGATTGGAGGGTATTTTAGACATTTGCTAATTAATGTTAAGTTTGAAATTATGTAGAATTATAATTTTGAAAGAAAAAGATATTTGGTAGAAAAATAGAAATAGAAAATAGAAATAAATAGAAAGATATAAGAGTAGAAAGAGAAGAAAAAGAGAGATAGAGAGAAATAGAAAGGAAAGAAAAGGAGAAGAAGAGAAAAGAGAAGGAAAAGAGGAAAGCTTTGAAATCTTCAAGATAGCTCCTATGAATCGAAACAATAGGGTAAGGGTGTGAAATATTGTTATCTTATCATTGTGTATGATTATGTATGTGTTAGATTGATTGGGTTTTTGTTTAGGATAAGTTTAGAGAATATGAGGTTTTAGGGTTTTGATGAAAATCTAAGAAATTGGTAGATTAATCGGTTGAAACTTGATATAATCGAAGAATGATAGTTAATACATGTTAATAATCATATTTGTTGAGTTTTGGTGGGGTTTGGAACCCTTTTGGTATGACTGTTGCACAACTGAGTTGCTGCTGAAATCCCAGTTCTCGCTCAGTGAGCTTTCCAGAAATTGTTTCGCTCAGCGAGTGTAAACACCCCAAATTTGCCCTCACCCATTCACACCATGGCTTGTGATCTTTTCATTTGCATAAATCCAATCATAGCATCTCATACCACATTTTTGATTCACTGCATTGCTTCTAAGTAATATGCATCTAGGGTTTGTGATCTGAGCAATCCAAGAGCCATTTGAGCCACTCCAAAGGTCATCAATCAGTTCAAAGGGGTCCATGTATGTTCAAGCATCATATTATATCCTCTCAAAGTCAAGAATGTCAAAAAATCACAAGAACAGAGATGGACAAGCAAGCAGTTCATAGTCAATTTACCTTTCAGTCTCTTTGGGTCGAACTACGGTGTTCTGACTTCCTCATTGCACGAGAGGATACGTAGGCATAACTTAACAGTTATCGAACAAAAGTCTCTGTATATTCCCCCTCCTCCCAACATTATTCTTTAAGCCTCAAAGTCTTGAGCATTCCATTCTTGTTCTCACACTGACACTTCTCTTATACATTTCACATTTATTTTACACTGACACTTGCATTCTTTCCAGCTTTGATACACAGATTGCACTGACACTACCCCTTTAAAAACACAAATCTTTTAAGCGTGGATCCCGTCGAGTACGGCGGACAATCTGGGTGCTAATACCTTCCCAGGTTGTAACCAACCCCCTTTCTCAGTCTCTCTGGTTCGCAACCGTCTTATCCATATCTTTCTAGATCTATGCAGCATTACCTTTCCTCCGGGATAAAAATGCCTAGCTGGCGACTCTATTCATTTCCTTACCCTTCGCCGACCGTTCGCGTCTGTACCCCTTCTGACCTTGGGTGTCATTTGGTGGGAGCGACAGCTTGGCGACTCTGTTGGGGACCCTTATACTGTAACCAGGGCTTCTGGTTCTTTTTGTGGGTTCCTCCTAGCGCTTGTTTGATTTGTGTTTACTGGGGTGTTATGTGCTAATTGTGTTTGTATATTTATTTTGTTTATTGCTGTTTTATTGCTTTATTTACAGCTTTATACACATCATACTGTCATACTGTTATCTGGCTGGATCTGGTTTATTGTTCTAATGGGTGGGGTTCATTGAGAGTTTAAGGTCCTATACCTGGGACCTGAGTGACACCTAGGCTAGAGTGGTTCATGTTCTTTCCCATTCCATTTCGGTCTGGTGCGGGAATATGAAACACAGTTCAGATGTGGGTTTCTTCTTGAGAACTCTGTGCTACAGATTTCCTGTAGTGCTTGGGCTATCTGGGAAGCCTGCTAAGTCTGGATGACCTTTATTATTGACCTTCAGAAACTGAGGTGAGTTAGAGGAGGATCTTTTATGGTTATTGTAAAAACTGTACCTCCGGGTTAGAAGTGTTTACACTTCTCATAACTGATCCAAGTCTGAGGATCCTTGTTTTAGAACACTACCTGTGAGGGGGTTGGGCTGTTTACAGGTTTGCAGGAACCTTTGGCCACATCATACCCAGTTACTTATTGTGATTAAGAATGCTCCACCTTGGACAGTTCTTGTGATTTAACCCTGGACATGTGACTCTTTATTTGAGTCCCCCACCTTGGTTACTGGATTTCTGAACCTCCATCTGGGCTTCTTAAACATACATGGACCTTTATACCAAGACAGTTATCAGATCCAGCTTGATCACAAACCTTTGCATATCATTTGCATACATCATCATTGCATCATTTAACATTTGTTTATTTGTTTTTCAGGGTATCCACATTACATTTGGCTTGGTTTTGACCCCTTCATCAGCATAGACCCTTGTCCACCAGTTATCTGCTTCAGCTATTTTCATCAGTGGCTTGCTTCAGTTACCTTCATCATCAGCCTATCAGTAGTTCATCTTCAGTACTAGTCTTCATCATCAACATCTGTTTTCAGCTCTTCATCAGCAGTCATGGCACCCAAGAAGAGCAACATTTCATATCATTTCTTTGAGCCTGTACTGGCTGGCATCAGGCAGGTCCAGGCACTTATCACTCCAGACCACATCCCTTTATTCAGAGAACATTATGGAGGCATCCTTGATATGGTTATGGACTTAGACCCTTCTCAGAGGAGTTTGATCCACACTTGCCTACAGTTTTATGACCCTCCTTTGAGATGCTTCACTTTCCAGAATTTTCAGTTAGGACCTCTGTTGGAGGAGTTTTCATCACTGATTGGAGTGCCTGTTAGGGGTGGTGTCCCCTTCAACCCTGAGATGACCTCTCCCAGCAATGGAGAAGTAGCAAAGGCACTATACCTAGAGCCTGTATTGATTGAGCAGAACATGACCACAAAGGCTGGGATCCCTGGATTGCACTTGGACTTTCTGACTTCTCAGGCTATCCTGAAGGCCTCCTTGGGAGAATGGAAAGCAGTTTGTGCATTGTTAGCCCTCAGTATATATGGGGTTATACTTTTTGCAGATGAGCCCAAGTTTATCAGCAAGAATGCTATTCATCTCTTCCTTTTGAGAAACCCAGTACCCACCTTGCTGGGAGATTTCTATTATTCCATTCATCAGAGGAATGAGAAGCAAAGAGGGAGATTGGTGAGATGCTGTGCTCCCTTATTTCACACCTGGCTGCTTAAACACTTACCCAAGACTGATGCCTTCCTGAACCTTCACCAACAGAAGAATTGGGCCAGAAGACTTATTGCTTTGACTTCAGATGACATCAGATGGTGCACCCAGAGTACCAAGGGCAGAGACATAATCACTAGCTGTGGGCAGTATCCCAATGTACCTCTAGTAGGAGTGAAGGGTTGCATCAACTACAATCCTTTTCTGTTTAAGAGACAATTAGGCTATGCTTTGGTTCACCCTCCTAGAGTGCAAGACTTGGCTGAAACCCTGTATTGTGAGATAAAGCCTAATCTAGCTGTTGTCAGACAAGCATCCTGGGCTTGGGACAACATCCAGACCAAGGGGATGGCCATTCTTGGAAGATGCAACAATGTGGCTTCAGCTCAGTATTATGAATGGTCTCATGCTAGAGCTCAAATTTCTGGGATGCCTTTTACCATTGAAGATGCACCTGGACCATCCACAGTACCACCTCCAGCCACTGTCAGCCTGGAGGAATTTGAGAAGCTGAAGGAAAGGAATGAGAATTTATCTCAGGCTCTGAAGAAGACCCTCTGGGAGAGGAGTGATGGTCGTATAGACATTGAGAGGTTGGAGAAGCTCAGAATGGAACATCTAGCCAAGATCGAGAAAGCATAAGACTACATCAAGAAATCGAGAGATGGGGAGCAAATATTGAAGAATGCCTGTAAAGAGGCCCAGTTTCAGAAGGCTAGGACTGATCTCTATCTAGAGGAAAGTCAATCTAGGTGGGTCAGGATCAATGAAGCTCGCACTCAGGAGGATAAGAGGACTCAAGCTAGGATTGAGCAGTTGGAGGCTAATGAAAAGAAGCAACAAGAGGCTTTGCTAGCAGCCCATAAGGAAATTTCAGAGTTGAAGCTTAGGGCTGGTGTGAAGAGGTCAAAGGACCAAGACAGGCACAAGAAGCTGACCACTGCTACTGCCACCAGAAACCTTCTTATCAGAAACATTACAGAGCATCCGGCTGGTCCTGTAACTGAAGCACTTTTGAAGGAGGTTAAGGAGGATGAATTTGGCCTGGATGTTTGACTTATTTGCTTGTTGTTATTTCCATTTCATGTACTTTTCTTTTTGTGTTGTATTTTGACCCTTCAGGGGCATATGTTGTAAAAACAAACTATGTATGATTCACCATTTGTAATATATTTGTTAGTTTGTGTCACTGAGTTCTCTTTCTCTCAAGCAAACACCAAAGTATATTCCTCAGGGTCTGGAAAGGTCAAAACCAAATACCAAGCCGGATACCTTGGAAACAAATAAGCATACTGCATTGCATACTAGCCTTTGTTTTGTTTTGTAGGTTTTGTCATTATGTTATTTTGTTTCTAACTCTGTTGTGATCCAGGAACTATTGCTCGCCGTCGGGTGTTCCCTCTCAATCGTCCGCACCGGTATCCTACTCGCAGCAACCTTCCTGGTATCCAAATGGATCAAGTACATCAAGATCTGACAGAGGTCAGGACTCAGATGGCTAATGAAAGGCTGGAGATGAGAAACCAAATGACCCAATTCATGGAAGTAATGAATGGCTTGGCTCAAAGTCAAGAAAGATTGAGGGCATTGGTAGAAAGCCAAACTCCAGAAGAGCCTCCTCTAGGAACTGGAGGAACAAGTAACAATGAAAGGGGTCAGCCTCATATTAACCCACCAGTATATGGGCCTCATCTACATCCGGAAGTTAACATCCCGGGTAATGTGCAAGGGAATACTACTGGAGGAAGAGTCTTACAAGAAGACCCCCAAGAAGAGCAGTTTACTGTGATGGGAGCTGGGGATGAAGTTTATGATAGGAGGTTTGATGAAATTGCTGAGAAATTGAGATCTCTGGAGTCTCAAAACTCTTTGGGTTTTGATGTCATGGATATGGGTTTAGTGGATGGGGTAAGGATCCCTCATAAGTTTAAACCCCCGTGCTTCGAGAAGTACAACGGAACTTCCTGTCCACGAACTCACTTGCAGTCCTTTCTGGGAAGGCTTAAAGCATATACTATGGATGAGAAACTGTGGATGTTTTACTTTGAAGACAGTTTGACTGGGGATTCAAGGGAGTGGTACTCTCACTTGACCAGAGCTACTATCAGGTGCTGGAAGGACTTAGCTGAAGCTTTCATCAGACAATACCAATACAATCTGGACATGGCTCCTAACAGAACCCTTCTGATGGGAATGTCTCAATCCTCCAGAGAAAGTTTCAGGGAATATGCCCAAAGGTGGAGACAACTTGCTGCTGCTGTCCAACCACCCATGTCGGAAAGAGAGATGGCCGACATGTTCATGAATACTCTGCAAGGAACATATATTGATATGCTAGCTGCCTTTTCTTCCACCAGCTTCGCTGACGTAGTCATAGCTGGAGAAAGAATTGAAAGCCTTCTAAAGATGGGTAAGATTTCTGATAATGGTGCAAGTTCGTCAAGTAATCCCAGGAAGCCTTTTGTGGGACCTAGAAGAACCGGTGAGACAAATGCCATTCATGCCAACAGGGGCCGACCTCAGTATGTTCACAGATCAGTGGCAGCTGTCACTATTCCAGCTCCGATTCCTCAGCAACCAACATATCAACTACAACAACAACCACATTATCAACAGCAAGTTCAGTATCCGCCACAGAGAGCCTACAACAACAACAACAACAGTCCACAACAAAGACCCTTTCAGCAAAGACCATCACAGGCAAATAGGGTGATTGATCCAATCCCTATGCCTTATGCCGCTTTATTGCCACAACTCCTGAAGCTCAACTTGGTTGAGTTAAGGACATTGGCACCCCCAGATCCTTCCAATCTCCCAAGAAATTATGATGTCAACGCCAGATGTGCTTTCCACTCCAATGCACCTGGCCATAATACTGAGAAATGCAGGGCTTTGCAAATGAAAGTACAAGACCTGGTGGATCCCAAAGCCCTCAACTTTGCACCCCCACCAAATGTTAACAAGAATCCCATGCCCAATCATGGAGGTCCAAGAATTAATGCCATTGAGGAAGACAAGCCATCTTTCTTAATCACCAGTGTTGGACAAATTCGAACACCTCTGGTAGAAATTAAAGCTCATCTTCTAGAGTGCCAGATGTTCCCCGGGTGTGAGCTCGGTTGTGGTTATTGCAACATTTCTGTCAACGGATGTGATAACTTGAGAAGTGGCATAGATGATCTTATCAAAAGTGGTATACTCCAGATCACAACAACGACGCCTACAAATCCAGCAATCCCTTTGACAACAATTCCTGACTCTTCTACAACTGCAACAACAATCATTCCAACCAATTCATCAATATCATCAACAATGGCTCCATCCATCACTTCAACAAATCAAATGTCAACAATCCCTTCTTCTACAACATCAGCACCCATTTATTCAGCAGAATCTTCTACAACGCCAACAAAAATTAATGAAGATATCTCAGCAATCACCATTTACTATGATCCGTCAAATGTTCCTCCAAACAACAACTTTCAACAACAAACAGTGGCACCTCCTGCCAGGTCACTAGTCACCATTTACTACGATCCGCACACCATTTCAGTACCCTCCTCTGTTGCAGTCAGTCCAGTTACCATCACGGTGCCTGGACCTGTTCCATATGAAAGCAGTAATGCCATACCTTGGCATTATGGCTCTGACCTCTACTGCAACGGGGAAAAAATCACTTTGGATTCTTCAACCTCTTCTCCACAGATTGATAATGTTGGGGGAGGCGGAGGCTTCACCAGAAGCGGACGCCTTTTTGCCTCACAATTGCAAAGACCTAATGCCGAAGCAGAAGTTGCTGCAAAAGCAAAGGGGAAAAGTGTGGTACCTGAAGAACCAATCATCAAAGAAACTCAGAAGACATCTTTTGAGCAAGATGTAGACGAGTTTATGAGAATTATAAAGAGAAGTGATTACAAGGTGGTGGATCAGCTTCACCAAACTCCTTCAAAAATCTCCATATTGTCCCTGTTGATGTGTTCTGAAGCTCACAGGAATGCATTATTGAAAGTCTTGCACGCGGCATACGTGCCAGAGGAGATCACTGTTAATCAGCTAGAAACTGTGGTAGCTAATGTCAACACCAGTCATGGACTGGGCTTCACCAATGCTGACTTAACAACTGAGGGGCGTAACCACAACAAGGCTTTACACATCACCCTAGAGTGCAAGGGTGTTGTTTTATCTCATGTACTGGTGGACACTGGGTCGTCACTCAATGTTCTACCAAAGAAAGCCTTAGTGAAGCTGGAGTACGATGGCTTGGCATTACGTCCAAGTAATTTAGTAGTGAGAGCATTTGATGGCTCTAAACGATCAGTGCTAGGGGAGATTGATCTGCCTGTGATGATTGGCCCACAGACTTTCAAGATTACCTTCTATGTGATGGACATTCAGCCGGCCTACAGCTGTTTGTTGGGTAGACCTTGGATCCATGCCGCTGGCGCTGTTACGTCTACCCTTCACCAGAAGCTGAAATTCGAGTGGGAAGGCCAGATCATCACTATCTGTGGTGAAGAGGACATCTTTGTTAGCCATCTGGCTACGTACAAATACATTGAGATGGATGGAGAAATCCATGAAACCATGAGCCAGGGATTTGAGGCCCTAAACATAAATGAAGCATCTGCTGTACTGGGAACCTCTATGACGTCTTATCAGCAAGCCAGGAAGGTTGTTGAAGAGGGTACTGCCCAAGGCTGGGGCAAGCTGCTGCCCGTGGAGAAGAAGGAGGACAAATTTGGGTTGGGTTACAAACCAACTCAACAAGATCAATCAGAGGCTGCCAAGAAGCCCAGTTTTGTCAGCGGGGACCGCGGATGCAGTGAACAACTTGGAAGATGAGTCGGAAGATGAGCGCAACCTGGAGAGCTGGATACGTCCAAGGATCCCGGGGAGCCATATCTTAAACTGGTCTTCCCAGGAAATTATAAGGGTTACTCCTGCAGAGTAATTATTATTTCCTGTATATTTTAAGCATGCATCAAGTCTTGCATCTTGCCCAAGATGTCAAGACTCATTTTGTAATCGGGCCATCTTGTAATTTTGTGCAAACAGATCAATCAATGAATATCGGACATCTTTTGCAAATGAGTCTTTTTCTTTTCCGCTCACTGTTTTTCATTTTTCTTTTTGTACAAAAATAAAATGGCAATGTTTTCCAAAATGATAACTTTATTTCACTTTTTCTAAACAAAGGTTAAAATCAATCACTAAAATGAACAATCTAAACCCTTGCAGAGAGTGCCTTTCAGACTGCACCGACAACAACACAGCTATGACTTCGTATGACTTTGACAATCCAATCAATCAAGCTGATGAAGGGGTTGAAGAAGATTATGAGCTACCTGAAGAACTAGCCAGGTTGTTAAGGCAAGAGGAGAAGGTTATTACTCCTCACCAGGAGGAGATTGAAGCGGTTAATCTTGGTACAGAAGAAGATGTGAAAGAAGTTAAGATCGGGGCCTGCTTACAAGATTCAGTAAAAGAACAACTGATTGGCATGCTTCGGGAGTATGTGGATGTCTTTGCTTGGTCTTATCAGGATATGCCAGGGTTCGACACCGATATTGTCATGCACAAGCTACCTTTAAAAGAAGACTGCCCACCGGTAAAACAGAAACTACGCCGTACTCGCCCAGATATGGCAATGAAGATCAAAGAAGAGGTACAAAAGCAGTGGGACGCCGACTTCCTTGCTGTAACTAGTTATCCACCGTGGGTTGCTAATATTGTACATGTGCCTAAGAAAGATGGCAAGGTGAGGATGTGTGTGGATTACCAGGATCTGAACAGAGCCAGCCCGAAAGATGATTTCCCTTTACCTCACATTGAAGTATTGGTTGATAATACGGCTCAGTTCTCGGTATTCTCCTTCATGGACGGATTTTCAGGATACAATCAGATCAAGATGTCACCTGAAGATATGGAGAAGACAACTTTTATCACACCCTGGGGCACGTTCTGTTACAAGGTGATGCCATTCGGACTGAAGAATGCTGGTGCAACTTATCAACGGGCTATGGTAACATTATTCCACGACATGATCCACAAAGAAATTGAATGTTATGTGGATGACATGATTGCCAAGTCCCTCACAGAAGAAGACCACCTGGTGAATCTGTTGAAGTTATTCAAGCGTCTGAGGAAATACCAACTAAAGTTGAACCCCAACAAATACACATTCGGGGTGCGATCTGGTAAGCTGCTGGGATTTATTGTAAGTGAGAAAGGGATTGAAGTTGACCCTGATAAAGTCAAGGCCATTCAAGAAATGCCTGCACCAAAGTCAGAAAAAGAAGTTCGAGGGTTCTTAGGTAGATTGAACTACATTTCACGGTTCATATCTCACCTTACGGCAACATGTGAGCCTTTGTTCAAGCTGTTAAGAAAAGAACAAACGGTCAGGTGGAACGAAGACTGCCAGAGGGCTTTTGACTAAATCAAGGAATACTTGCAAGAGCCTCCTATCATTATGCCTCCAGTTGAAGGAAGACCTCTAATCATGTACTTGACAGTATTAGAAGAGTCAATGGGGTGTGTGTTGGGCCAGCATGACGAGTCTGGTCGAAAAGAGTATGCAATATACTACCTAAGCAAAAAGTTTACCGACTGTGAACAACGTTATTCACTGCTCGAGAAAACTTGATGTGCTTTAGCGTGGGCTGCTCGCCGACTAAGGCAGTATATGTTGACTCACACTACCTTGTTGATTTCAAAAATGGATCCAGTTAAGTACATTTTTGAGAAGCCAGCACTTACCGGACGGGTTGCAAGATGGCAAATGATTCTCACAGAATATGACATCCAGTACACATCTCAGAAAGCCATCAAGGGCAGTGTATTGTCCGATTATCTTGCTGAGCAACCCATTGATGATTACCAGCCTATGAGATTTGACTTCCCTGATGAAGACATCATGTTCATAAAAGCAAAAGATCATGAAGAGCCTGTTCACACTGAAGGGCCTGACCCAGAAGAAGAATGGACTATGATGTTTGATGGGGATGTTAATATGAATGGTCACAGTGTTGGTGCAGTACTCATTACACCTAAGGGGGTTCACATGCCTTTCTCGGCAAAACTCACCTTCAACTGCACTAACAACGAAGCTGAATACGAAGCTTGTATCATGGGTCTTGAGGAAGCCATTGACCTCAGGATCAAGACTTTGACTGTGTTCGGAGATTCAGCTCTGGTAATCAACCAAACCAACGGTAAATGGTACACACACCAGGATCATCTGATACCTTACAGGGATTATACAAGGAGGTTATTGACTTTCTTTACAACGGTCAAGCTTGAGTATATCCCTCGGGACGAGAATCAATTTGCAGATGCTCTTGCCACCATTTCATCCATGATCAAAGTTCAAGCTGCCAACTTTGTACCTCAAATTGCAGTATCCAGACTTGACAGACCAGCATATGTGTTCTCAGCAGAGGTTGTTAAAGATGATAAGACTTGGTTCCATGACATCAAATGATTCTTGGAGGATCAAACATACCCACCTGGGGCATCTTCCAATGATAAGAAGACATTAAGAAGGCTAGCTGGTAGTTTCTTTTTGAATACTGACGGTTCCCTGTACAAGAGAAACTTTGATATGGTACTTCTCAGATGCGTCGATAGAACAGAAGCATACTTGTTAATGCACGAGGTGCACGAAGGACCCTTTGGTACCCATGCAGGCGGGCATGCAATGGCTAAAAAGTTGTTAAGATCAGGCTATTACTGGATTACAATGGATGCAGACTGTTGTGCTTATGCCAGAAAATGTCATAAATGCCAGATTTATGCTGATAAGGTGCATGTGCCTCCGAATCCTCTGAATGTGATGTCTTCACCCCGGAGGAGACGATTATTGTTTGTTTTTTGCATTTTCAGTCTTTTATTGCTTTTGAAAGTTTGTCATAAGTTAATGAGCTTAAGCCTAAACCAATGATTTAGTAAACTCGTCACATCTTCCCTCTGATTAGGGGTAATGAGAATACTTTAAGTGTGAAGTCAGTATCTCACACTTAATCACCATGATGTAGGATTAAGATCATTAACCTACTTGTGATTAATTAGATGTTTTTGTTGTTTTTATTTGGTGTTAAGTAATGAGATTAAGCCATAATCAGGGATTAAACAGACTCATTACACCATCCTAATAGAAGGATAATAGATGAGAATGTTTAAGCTGAGGAAAGCTCCTCAACTTAATCCATGATTAGGGATTAAACTCATGACAAAACAAAGCCTTTATTAGATGGATTTTAGTTAATGATAAGATGAAGAAGTGGATTTTATGGTTTGTAAGACAACTTGAGGGGGACTTGTCCATTAACACTAGGGTTAGTCCTTCTTAACCATTTAAGGAAGAATTAGAACCCTAATGCAAGGCCCAAGTTACAAGCTTGATGTCTTGATGATTATTATGTGAATTGATTAAAGGAGTTAAACACATTAAGGGTTTAACACTTAGGATTAAAGTTATACACTCTATCCTAATAGAAGGATACAGGTATAACCCTAATCACAAAGCCTTAAATCCTTTAGGGTTTAGTCCCTGATTATGAGGTGAGAAGAGAAGACTCAAAGATGACTTAAAGGTAAAACTAAATGGGGGACTAAACAAAACCTAATTGTTGTCATGCTTGGTCATTCCTAGGGTTTGTGAGGTTTAAGAAAGAGATCTTCAAAGAACCACCAAGGAGTGAAGCAGGTGAAAGGAGCAAAGGGAGGCAAAACAACTTGCTTCACTTAAGAAGACAAGTTGCTTGAAGAAAGAAGGTAAGAGATGAACAAGAATGAGCAAGCTCAATCCAAAGCACAAGATAAAATGCAGAAATGATGCATAAGAGAGATGAAAAGAGATTGTGAGAAGTGAAGGAAAATTCACTTCTCAATACTACTTACCACCTGAAAAGTTAGTAAAGAAATGAAATGCAATGCAAATGAGATGCAATGTGATGATGCAAACCAAAACCAGGAGCATAAACATGATGTGAATGATTCTAAGAGATGATGCAAACATGAAGCAAGGCATGAGAATGATCATACAAACATAAGGATGCAAATGGAGCATGTATTGAACCATGGATGTTCATGAAAAGTTATGGAATGCAAGAGACATATAACATGGCAAATGAAAGATGAAATGATCAAACATGATTCTAATATGTCCTAAGATGTATTATGAATCAAATGAAAGCATAAAATGTCATGGCAAGTCATGGTATGCAAGCAAATGGAAGATGGATGCAAAGGAAGGCATAAATTAGGGTTATATGCAACATACAAAGCAAAAATCCAAAACCAGAAGCAAATGACATGATAAAAATTTGAAAATGCAATCAAAGGAGCCTTAGACCTATACAAACTCACTGCCCAAAGGAGGGGATCCAATTCTTAACCTAGTGAGAGTTATGAATTTCCTAAGATTGCTAGGGTTTTAAGGTACCTTGTCAAGAAAAATGCAAAACAAATTGAAAATGCAAGATCAATTCATTCCAATTTTATCCTATAAACTACATGTTATGCAAGATACAATGCAAAAAGAATCATTGTCCAACTCTCAAAGGTTAGGCAGAAATGAATTTTTGAAGATTGAACCAAAATATTGCCTAAAAATGGAATTAATTCCAAAGAAAATGAGCAAAGGGCATCAAGAACAAAAAATAAATTTGGTTTGAGAGTTGGACAATGTTTCTAAATGTTTCTAAATGCAACATGAATTTTTTTGTGATTTTTAAATACCTAAAAGTATTTTTAATTAATTAATTTTCATTAACTAATTAAAAATGAACTTTTAAATGATTTAAAAATAAATTTTGATGCAAAAAATAAAAATAAAAATATTTTTGGGTTCTGAAAATTAATAAAAGCTTGAATAAAAATTTTCAGAATTTTTAGGCCTTTTTTACTATTTTTAATAAAATGTACAAAAGAAATGAAATTAAATGAAATAAAAATAGAATAAAATGAGAAGTCAACTGATCCTAAGGCTGGTATTCAAACTGGACGCGCGGGAGTTGACTGGCGCGCGCATCTGGACGGCCAGAATTCAAATCTCCCTAATTATGATTAATGCCCTAATCTGGTGCCCTAATGACTTTCAGATGACCGGAACAGTGTTCCGGTCATCTTCTCCGGCAAGGTGAAATCTCAATCTCTCTCAATATGCCATGAAACTTCACAAATCTCTCCAGAATCACTCATTAAACATCACTAAACCTAAACCCCACCCCAAAATCCATTTATTTCCACTGAATCATGAGAAACGAATCAAAACGGAAAACACACAAAAATTTCAGAGATCAAATACATCCTACACACGCAACCATTTTCACTGGTTCAAAGCTCAAAATGATCAGCACACCACATAGAATCAGTTTATAACTTAAAACGCAAGTTCTGGAAAAATGTTCTGGATGATACCTTAGATGAAGCTTTGCCAATGGAGCTGCCTGGGCCTTCTTCTTAAGGCAAACCAACTTCTTTTGACTCCCTCTTTCTTCTGGGATGCTTGGATGAAGCTTTTGTGGACTCTTTTGGAAGTTTACTAAAGCTCAGTTCATGGAGGGGCCAGAATCGTATTTTTCATATGGGGTGTTTTAGGGCAAGGTGATGATTGGGAAATGATCAGAGGGTGATGGTGAGTTGTTCTATGGAGTTTGTTTGAAGGTTTTTGGCTTATGTGATGAGTTTCAAATGAAAATGCAAAGAGGGAGGTTTTTGTGAATCCTGTCTTGTGGGAGCTTTCAGCCTTGTGTGTTGTAATGTTTGGCTTCCTTTTGATTTGTATAAACAAATGGGATTGGTTCAGAAAGTGGTTGTGGCATAGTGTGATTGGTATGGGCAAGTTGCCAAAATGTCAACTTGACTTGTACTTGAGGTATGGGCAATGGTACAACTTGCTTTTTGGCTTGTCTTGGCTCAGATTGAATCAAGGAAAGCCATGGAAAAGGTTTAGAGGCAATGCAGCAAGTGGTTTATGGTTTGTGATAGGTTTTGCAATTTTCACAAAGTTTGGCCCCTTTGGAATTTCATGAAGTTCAAAGCATCAAAATGCATAATTCTTGGGCCAATTCTGATATTTAGAAGTCACGTGATCATGTTGTGATGAGTTTGTGCACATTTGAAGCCTTTAGAACACTTGATCATACCATTTTGCAAAATGCCTCTTTGGTAGAAAACTTCAAATTATGTGATTTTTCCCAACTTTGACAAGCCATAAATTTTGATCCAAAATGAATTAGAATGAGTTCTTGTACTTTTTTAAAAGGGAATGATCCATTCTACAACTTTCATGACCAAAGTTTTCTCATTTGAAGCATTTTTGAATCAAAAAGCAAGGGTTGAAAAAGTTTCCCAAAATGGCAAGTTTCCATTACAAGTCATTTTCCCAAAAAGTCAACTTTGCAAATGGATTGAAATTCTTAAATTTTTTGAACTTTTAACATCTTCTATGATCAAATAAAGATAATACATAATCAAAATGATGATGAACACCCTTTGGTTGGGTCATTGGGGGCCTCAGATGCCCTGATTTTGCACTGACTTGCTCAAGAAGTCAACTCTTGATTAGATGCCTTCCCCATTGAATTTCTTCATGAAAATTGATATGCATGATCCCTATACCATATAGAGACCAATAGAAACAAGAATGACCAAAAAAATTGGAGTTATGGCCTTTGAAACGAAAACCCTAATTCTAGGTCATCTGTGCAGTCAAACCTGGCTCTGCTTCCATGCCATTCTCAGTTCTTGTGATTCTTTGATTTTCTTGACTTTGTGAGGATATAATATGATGCTTGAACATACATGGACCCCTTTTAAATGATTGAAGACCTTTGGAGTAGCTCAAATGGCTCTTGGATTGCTCAGATCACAAACCCTAGATGCAGATGACTTTGAAACAATGCAGTGAAGCAAATATGCAATATGGGATGCTATGATTGAAATTATGCATATGAAAAGATCACAAGCCATGGTGTGAATGGGTGAGGGCAAATTTGGGGTGTTTACAGCATAAAAATGACCCGCTGGACATAAAAACAGAATGTAAGTCCAGGCAAAAATAGGGCATCCCGGCGAGTCAAAAAAAGAATAAAAGACTCGGGAAAAAATAAGGGAAATAAATAAAAAATGTACACCCGCTGAGTTGAAAAGCCGCATTGGACGACTCAGACAAAAATGGGTATCCCGATGGATCGAAAACCTGAAAGGGCGATCCATGCAAAATAAGGGAATAAGCGAACGACTGCATTCTGAATTCGTCTGTATCGCTCACAACTTGGTAAGCCTCGAAAGGATCAAGCTTCTTTCAGAATCAGCCTTCTTCAGAAAGCAAGATGAGAAGAACGCCAAATGTCATACGAGTCATAGCAAAGGGAAGCTCCTTGAAGCGTCATCAACATTGCCAATATCTTTTGTTTCTCAATTTGTAACGATCTCCACATTTCAGGGGATTTGTTTCCTCGACTGTATTCTTGCCGATTCAGGGCACACAAATTAATAAAATCAGATTTCCAGTCATGTCTCGTCTTGTACATTTTATTTTCATTTGCAAAATGTCCGATGTCCTTAAGATATTGATTGCCTGAATACAGATGCTTCCTCTCTAAAGAATACGTGCTTACAGGAAATATATTTGCTCCCGGGAGTGTCTAAACTCCTATGACGGAATCCAGTAAGGGATACCTCGGGAAACTTGTGCGTTTCTTTGTCATGCAGGATGGCAGGTGTTCAAAGCGCAACATGGGGCATGAAAGCTCCCCCCAGTGGGCTGCCAAATCATTATTTCCTCAACACACCTTCCAAACAGCACCAGAGATGCCTTCTCCCCATCAGAGTTGCCAGACATCACTTCTCTAACAGAGCAGTACCAGAAGGTGCCCATATCCCCAGCTGAGTTGTCAAGTATCATCCTCAGAAGAAATCTCTAGGGAGGTCTTTCAGTGATCCCTCTGTCTCGCCAACTGAGTTGCAAGTCATCATTCCTCCTCAGCTAAGTGCAAAAGCCAGGGAACCATCTCCCCACAGAGTTTCAGCCTCTATCCAGAAGAGCAACGCCTGGAGATATCACAACAGAGTGATGAAAGCTTCTACAAACCCCATCTAGGTCCCTCATTACCAAAAACAGGTCTATCAGTGACCTATATCACCAAGCAGAATCCCCATATGTCAGATCTACCAATGATCTCATCCCCAGCTGGGATGTCCACTTCAAGCAGATCAGCCAGAGATCTCCGCAGCAGCAGGATCTGGATCCCGGATCAGTATCCTTGCATAATCATAGCATTCGCATCATATTTTCCCCGCAGAGCGTAGCATTCCGTCTAATACGGAGCATTACGGCAAAAATCAAACATATTGCATAATCATAAGCCACGTTCTGAATCAAACACTTGTAAGTACCGACAATCCGTCAAAGATATACAGAGAAACTCTCCAAATTCCCCGGCAGAAAGCCAAGGCATTTGCCTTACACTTGTAAATACAAATGAACACTCCTTCTGGCACTCGTCCGTGTCATGATTCCCCAGTAAAGTCGCCCGAGCATTCTTTACAAACAGACACTTATATATTACTGATACTTCTTGACACCCGTCCGTGTCATATCCCCAGCAGAAAGCCAAAGCGTCCTCTTTGCACTCACAGATACATATGTATACAGGTTTCCTGACACCCGTCCGTGTCACCTTCCTCGACATAACCACCTAAAACACTTTGTAAAGCATATACTTGTTTATAATATACCTTTTGACACTCGTCCGTGTCACCCTCCCCAGCAAGTTAGACACTTGTCGTTGTTTCACTCATACTTATTACCCCTGTTTTACTCATACAGATACTCGTTCGTATCTTGTATACACCACTCATACCTCCTCAGATCCGACACTCATCCGTGTTCTTTGTTAACCCGTTGGTACTCGTCCGTATCATCATCTCTGAACATGTGTCAGCGTTTGTTTCTACCTGATACTCGTCCGTATCATAATCTTGAGGATGCTCGTCCGCATCTTTAATCCATACACAATGTCAGATACTGTTACCTCTTCCTAGAATTTAGACACTCGTCTGTGTCAATTATTCCCCAGAAGAGTCCCCACAGAATCAACACTCGTCTGTGTTCTTTGTTAACCAGTTGATACTCGTCCGTATCATCATCTTTGAACACGCGTCAAGCGTTTGTTTCTACCGATACTCGTCCGTATCATGGTCTTAGGGATGCTCGTCCGCATCTTTAATCTATACACCGTACCAAATACCTGTGTTTTCATGAGATTAGACATTCGTCTGTGTCTAATTTTCCCCAGCAAAGTCCCAACAAAACTTCTATTCTATCTGACATTCGTCCCATGTCATGATACCCTTTTTGGCAGCCGTACCCTGCCAGGTGATCGTCCTTCACCTTTGGATGACCGTCCCTCATCCTTTCCCCAGCGGAGTCTCCATTATTGGAACCCTTTTCTATCCGGCATTCGTCCTGTGTCGTGATATTCAGCAGCCGTCCCCTGCTAGGTGATCGTCCTTCACCTTTCGATGATCGTCCTTCATCATATTATCCGATGGCCGTCCCCATCGTTGATCTTGTTATCTGACATTCGTCCTATGTCATGATAAAACCCCCGGAGCAGCCGTACCCTGCTAGGTGATCGTCCTTCACCTCCTGATGATCGTCCTTCATCATGCTTATCCGATGGCCGTCCCCATCGTCGACCTTTTTATCCGGCATTCGTCCTATGTCGCGATACTTTTGGCAACCTTACCTTGCCAGGTGATCGTCCTTCCCCTTTGATGACCGTACCTCATCATCTGTTTTTCCCATAATCCCCAGAGAGTCTTATAGCTTTACTTGATGGCCGTCCCCATCATAATCTCTTATATCCCCAGCATGTCGGTCGTCCCTGTCATTGCTCTTTCCCCAGCAGTCGTCCTTTGCTCGACGGTCGTCCTCTGTCGCCCGCACTTTATAAATATACTTTATTTTCTTTTACAATCTATATCCCTTTTCTTCTTCATTCTGTGAGCGCAAATTTTGGACTGTCTTTGGTATTCAACCACAAGTTATCTTGTTTGCCTGTTAAGCCGTTGCTTACATTCTACACAGCTAACTCATGTTTGAATAGGGGCAGCTGTAAACACCCCAAATTTGCCCTCACCCATTCACACCATGGCTTGTGATCTTTTCATTTGCATAAATCCAATCATAGCATCTCATACCACATTTTTGATTCACTGCATTGCTTCTAAGTCATCTGCATCTAGTGTTTGTGATCTGAGCAATCCAAGAGCCATTTGAGCCACTCCAAAGGTCATCAATCAGTTCAAAGGGGTCCATGTATGTTCAAGCATCATATTATATCCTCTCAAAGTCAAGAATGTCAAAAAATCACAAGAACTGAGATGGACAAGCAAGCAGTTCATAGTCAATTTACCTTTTAGTCTCTTTGGGTCAAACTACGGTGTTCTGACTTCCTCATTGCACGAGAGGATACGTAGGCATAACTTAACAGTTATCGAACAAAAGTCTCTGTATATTCCCCCTCCTCCCAGCATTATTCTTTAAGCCTCAAAGTCTTGAGCATTCCATTCTTGTTCTCACACTGACACTTCTCTTATACATTTCACATTTATTTTACACTGACACTTGCATTCTTTCCAGCTTTGATACACAGATTGCACTGACACTACCCCTTTAAAAACACAAATATTTTAAGCGTGGATCCCGTCGAGTACGGCGGACAATCTGGGTGCTAATACCTTCCCAGGTTGTAACCAACCCCCTTTCTCAGTCTCTCTGGTTCGCAACCGTCTTATCCATATCTTTCTAGGTCTATGCAGCATTACCTTTCCTCCGGGATAAAAATGCCTAGCTGGCGACTCTATTCATTTCCTTCCCCTTCACCGACCGTTCGCGTCTGTACCCCTTCTGACCTTGGGTGTCATTTGGTGGGAGCGACAGCGAGCACGCTCCTCGCTCAGCGAGACCTGGAAGTTGGAATTTTGTGTTTTAATTCATAACTTTTGATCCGAGTATCTGTTTTAAACGTTCCACATACCGATTCGAAGCTAAAAACATGTAGAAACTAATGATGCTAAGAGATGTAAATTTTAGCCGACTTTTACCTGACTTTTCCGATAAAAGTAATTATGTTAGTTAAGGAATTGTGGGATTGATTGTGGTATAGTGGCCGTTTGGCAAATAAATGCATTTCGTGAAGTGAATATGAATGCATGTTGATAGTGAAAAAGTTCGTTACCATTTGGAGTAATTGATGCAAATGTGTATAGTTTGTTTGTGATTATATGAGATGAATGCATAATTATATTGTGAATATGTATGCATTTTCAAGAAAGTTGTGTGTCATTTTGCATGTGAAGCATAATGTATGCATTCTTGTATTGTGGGATTCTATGTGAATCCGTTGTAACATTGTGTGCCCATATGGGGTGTGAGCGATGATTACAACATGATTGTGTGCCCGTGTGGGGTGTGAGCAATCAGATTGTGTGCCCGTGTGTGGTGTGAGAAATCTATAAACATTGTGTGCCCGTGTGGGGTGTGAGCAATGGGTGGTTTAATCACAAATGATTGTGTGCCCGTGTGGGGTGTGAGAAATTGGATCTTGTTCCTGTGTGGGGTGTGAGCAATCCATAAACATTGTGTGCCCATGTGGGGTGTGAGCAATGGGTGAACATTGTATGCCCGTCGGGGAGTTATTTAGGTAAAGAGAGATGGTTCCAATAGTTCTTGAGTGAACTTGAGATGATTGAGTCAGTATCGCATTGCATTTGCATAGAGTCGTGAGTCGGTCTCTATGATTTGCATTTATCATCTATAATTGAAAATTGGTGAATAAACATGAAAAATGTATGTTTATGCGGAGTGATAGAAATTGGTGAATAAACATGAATGTATATGTTTATATAGAATGATGTGAAATGGTGAAATTGTGCATGATGAATATGCTTGAATTATATATATACATTGTGATGTATATGTGTGATGGGTGATGAATTGTGGTTAGAATATGTATATGTGTATTTTTATGTTAAGATATATAATTATCTGCATTGTTATTATGATAATATTTCTCACCCTTCTGTTGTTTTATGATGCTCTATGAGGCGTTGCAGAGTAGGTTTGCTGGAGGTCTTTTTGTGAAATGTGTCTTCATTATTTTGGTCGGTCGGCTCTGATATGTAGCATCGGGTAGCTAGGGTTGGCTTGATGACATTTTTGTGATGCATTTCTATATGTATCTTGGTGATGAATGTTTATGTAAACATGAATTATGTGATGGATCAAACTTGATGATATATATATATATATATATATATATATGTTTGATGTTGTTCAATGTTTAGTTTCCGCTGTTATTTTAATATTGAATATGGGTGTAAGGATTAAATCCCTTTGTTGCAAGTTACCCCGTTGTTGCATATCGTTAAATGAGTAGGTGTTGGATGTTTTAATTTCATGTATAATGTGACATGCCTCTTTTATACTATGTTTAAATTATACTCTGATGAAATTTTAATATGTGCCTAAATGATTATTTGATTGTTTGGGGGTATAGAAAGGGGGTGTTACAGGAGGTGCTCCTGCTTCCCTGAAATGTTATAGGTGTTGTGAACTGGGTAATCGTATCAGTGAGTGTACGAGTGATGTGAAGAAATGTTTCAAATATGGCCAGCCTGGACATTTGATTGCAAAGTGCAAGACTAATCTGGTTACTTGCTACAACTGTGGATAGCAAGGGCATATCAACACTCATTGTCAGAAACCAAAGAAAGTTGCAACTAGAGGAAAGATGTTTGCTTTGACAGGAACACATACTTTTAGTGAGGATCGATTGATCAGAGGTACTTGCTATATTAATAATAGGCCTTTAATTGCAATGATTGACACAGGTGCTATGCATTGTTTTATTTCTATTGACTGTGTGAGAAGACTAGGACTTGTTGTTTCCCCTATGAAGGGTGAAATGGTTATTGAGACTCTTGCTGATGGGTTGTTAACTACTTCTCTCGTTTGTTTGAACTGTCCTCTATCGATATATGGGAAGGACTTTGGTGTGGATCTGATTTGTTTTCCATTGGGAGGCTTAGATGTGATTCTGGGAATGAATTGGTTGGAGTTCAATCATGTTCACATTAATTGTTTCAGCAAGTCATTTCTATTTCTTACTCCTGATAAAGAGGAAGTAGAAGTTGGTTATTTATCTTCTCGAGAGTTGAAAGATCTTTTGAATGAAGAAGCACAAGTATTGGCATTGTTTGCATATTTATCGGTGGAAAATAAAATAGCAATCGTCGAATTGCTAGTGGTAAGAGATTTTTTAGAAGTGTTTCCAGATGACATTGTGGATGTTCCGGTGGAGAGAGAGGTGGAATTCAGTATTGATCTTGTGCCCGAAACTAGACCTATTTCGATGGCACCATATCGTATGTCGGCTTCCGAGTTATCTGAATTGAAGAAACAGTTAGAATAACTATTAGAAAAGAAGTTTGTGAGAGCAAGTGTGTCACCTTGGGGAGCTATGGTATTATTGGTGAAAAAGAAAGATGTTAGTATAAGATTGTGTATTTATTATAGGCAACTGAGTAAGGTGACAATTAAGAACAAGTATCCACTTCTAAGGATAAATGATTTGATGGATCAGTTGGGTTGTGCTCGTGTGTTTAGTAAGATTGATCTGCGACCGGGTTACCATCAGATAAGAGTAAAAGATGAAGATGTACAGAAGACCGTTTTTAGGACTCGGTATGGACACTATGAATACGTAATGATGCCATTTGGAGTTACTAATGCGTCTGGAGTATTCATGGAATATATGAACCATATTTTCCATAATTATTTGGATCAGTTTGTTGTTGTCTTTATAGATTATATTTTTATTTATCCTAAGTTAGAAGAAGAGCACACTGAACATCTGCGAATTGTGTTGTAAGTGTTGAAAGAGAAGAAGTTGTATGCTAAATTATCGAAGTCCAAGTTTTGGTTGAAGGAGGTGAGTTTTCTTGGTCATGTGATTTTGAGAAAAGGGATTGTTGTGGATCCATCCAAGGTAGATACAGTTCTATAATAGGGAACTCTAAAGTCAGTGATAGAAATTAGAAGCTTTTTGGGGTTAGCTGGTTACCACCAAAGATTTATTGAAGGTTTTTCGAAGTTGGCACTTCCATTGACTCAATTAACTTGTAAGGATAAGGTGTTTGTGTGGGACACCCAGTGTGAACAAAGTTTCATTAAGCTGAATAAGAAGTTGACTACCGCTCCATTTTTAACTTTACCAAAACCAGATGAACCATTTGTGGTTTATTACGATGCTTCTTTGATGGGTTTGGGTGGAGTGTTAATGCATGACGGTCAAGTGGTGGCATATGCTTTGCAACAATTGAGAATTTATGAGAGGGATTATCCTACCCATGATTTGAAACTAGTAGATGCGGTGTTTGGATTAAAGATTTGGAGGCATTATCTGTACGATTCGAGATTTGAAGTATATATTGATCATAAGAGTTTGATGTATTTGTTTGACCTCAAAGAGTTAAATATGAGGCAGAGACGTTGGTTAGAATTCTTGAAGGTCTATGATTTCAGTTTGAATCATCATCCCAGTAAGGCCAATGTTGTGGTCGATGCCTTAAATCAGAAGAAATTGCATATATCGATCATGATAGCTAGATAATTGGAATTGATTGAATAGTTTAGAGATATGAGTTTGGGTTGCAAACATACACCTCACAGTGTAATGTTGGGAATGTTAAAGGTTAATAATGATTTTCTTGATCGTATCATGGAGAGTCAGAAGTCGGATGTGAAATTGGTGGACTTGATGGTCAGTAATGAACGGGCTGAAGGTAATGAATTCCGAGTTGATGAACAGGGAGTACTAAGGTTTCGGGAGCGTATTTTTATTCTTAATGACCTCAAATTGAAGAGAATGATTCTTGAGGAGGGACATAGAAGTAGCATGAGTATTCACCCAGGAGCTATAAAAATATATCAAGATCTGAAGAAGATATTTTGGTGGCCTGGGATGAAGCGGGATGTGGCTCAGTTTGTTTATGCCTGTTTGACTTGTCAAAAGTCAAAAGTGGAACATCAAAAACCTGCTAGTTTGATGCAACCATTGGATATACCCGGGTGGAAATGGGATAGTATCTCAATGGATTTTGTTACCGGGTTACCTAATAATTTGAGAGGGCATGATGCTATTTGGGTGATTGTTGTTAGGTTGACAAAGTCAACACATTTTATTTTGATTGGTATTTATTATTCTTTACAGAGATAGGAATAGATATATGTTAATGTGATCGTGAAGTTGCATGGGATTCCTTTGAGTATTGTGCCAAATAGAGATCCGAGATTTACTTCTAGGTTTTGGGAGAACTTGCAAGAGGTATTATGTTCGAATTTGAAGTTTAGTTCAGCTTATCATCCATAGACTGATGGGCAGACATAAAGGACTATACAATCTTTGGAATATTTATTGAGGGCTTGTGTGCTTGAACGAGGAGGTTCTTGTGATAGCCATTTTCTGTTGATCGAGTTTACTTATAATAATAGTTATCATTCCAGTATCAGAATGATGCCTTTTGAAGCACTTTATGGTCAAAGATGTCAGACACCTTTATGTTAGCATGAGTCTGGCGAAAGTGTTGTACTTGGAACTGATATCATGCAGCTGACTACTAAGATGGTGAAGTTGATTCGAGATAAGATGAGAACTTCACGGAGCAGGCAAAAGAGTTACCACGATAAGAGAAGGAATGATCTTGAATTTCAAGAAGGATATCATGTGTTTTTGAGGGTTACTCCGGTGACCGGTGTTGGGCGAGATTTGAAGTCGAGAAAGCTTACTCCTAGATTTATTGGTCAGTATCAAATTTTTGCAAGAGTTGGACCTGTTATTTATAGAGTGGCGTTGCCACCGCCATTATCAAATTTGCATGACATATTACATGTTGCGCAGCTTCGGAAGAATGTTACGGATCTGTCACATGTGATACCAATGGATGAAGTTGAAGTAAGAGATAATCTTACGGTTGAAGCATTACCAGAATGTATCGATGATCGTGAGGTAAAGAAGTTGAGAGGCAGGGAAATTGTTCTTGTAAAAATGGTATGGAGAGGAGATGCATGTGGAAACATGACTTGGGAAATTGAGAGTAAGATGCGAGTGTCTTATTCGAGTTTATTCGCATAAGGTATGTTTTCGAGGATGAAAACATTCTAATTAGGGGAGAGTTGTAACACCCCGATTATTTATTTAATTATTTAATTTAAATAATCGAAATTGTTTTATATTGTATGTGATGTGAAGTTGTGTTTGTGGAAGAAAGTATGACATTATTTAATATGATATGAATTTAAATAAATTATATTATATTGAATAAATAAAATATTGGAATATGAAGGAACACAAATAAGATGGTAATTGGACAAGAGGATAGTGAGGGTAAGATAGGAAATCCTTAGTTGGGGTCTAAGGGTTATGTTTGGAATTTAGGAAAAAGAGAATCAGTTCGTGAAAATTGATCGTGAGGGAGAACGTGAATAGAGGAAGAAGAAGGAGATAGGGCAAGAGCTTGAAGAGGAGATTCCAGTGAGAGAGAAGAAATTGTTCGTCAAATTAAGGTAAAGGTAGGATTTCTTCACCTCTTAAGGGTTTTATAATAGGAATATTAGGCATAAGATTGTTGAGTATAAGACATGAGGTTGGGAGAATTTCGATGAAAAGGCATGTTAGATCGTTAGAAATTATTGGTATTATGATAATTGTTTGAGTAGATAATCAATTATATGGAGTATGGTGAAAATTCTGTGTTTTCTGGCCTTAATAGGGGTTTTTGGGTACATGGATCTTAGCAGGGTCGAGCTGTTTCGTAGAAGGAAAACTACAGAAATCGCAGTCCTCGCTTAGCAAGCTGCAACTCGCTTAGCGAGTGTGTGGGAATTTTGAACCTTTCTTGGCAGAGAGTTACTCGCTTAGCAAGCAGGAATTTCTCTTAGCAAGACCTGGAGTGAAAAATAAATTATTTTTATTCTGAATTTTTTTCAAAAATCCTTTATTTAATATATTAACATATGGGGATTGATGTAGTGATGTTAGGAACACGTATGGAGGTGTTATGAGCTTGTTTAGAGAGACAATGAACATAACTTAATATAAACATAAGTTAGTATGTATACTTCTTGTTTATGTTGTTATGTGTCATACCCTAATTTTTTACCCTATGATTTTTCGCATCTCATCTGCATCTTGCATACAAACAAGATCACGCACTGGTTTGTCTATCCTTTTTGGTTGCAGGTTTATACCTCACAGGGGATCACCATTGCTTTTGTTTTCCTTTTATTTTTTTTATGTTTACTAAACTTTAGTCAAAATCCAAAAATATTTTGTTTTCTTTTATTAACATTTTCAGGGTAAGAACAAGTCAAAAATACCAAAAATAGCAGTTTCACAGCTCGAACTAATTTCATTTGAACAAAGTCGAAGTTGATCCGCAAATAATTCAAATTTATTTGATCAAGTACTTTCCAAGTTTTAATTGATTTATTCAAGGATTTCCAAGGTTCATGTGTTTATTTCCATGCCTTTTTCGATGCACAAAAGAATCGAGCTCAAAGCCAACACAATCCGGCCAACAAGGCATTTTTCAGGATTTTACACTGTGTACTCGATTGCACTAATTGTCCAATCGATTGAAACTTGCAAATTTTTTCTTGTGCAATCGATTGCACTATTATGCAAATCGATTGCACGAAGACAGTTTTGGCCAAAATCACCATTTTTCAAGTTTTGAGGCATTTGGCACTAATTGTTTTTGTGAGAATATTCTAGACCATCTCCATTTAATTCCCTACATCATTTTGATCATTTCCTACCATAAACCCTCATTATTCACCACTATTTTTATAATTCCATCCAAATTTGAATTTCTAATCCTAATTTTGAATTTCCAGAGAAAGCTCGACTCCACCAAATTCTCATACCTAAATTCTTTAAATAGAGGCATTTTCTCATTCATTTCTCAAGCTTTTGATAGACAAAAAATCCCTAGCAAAATATCTTCCCAAACCATAAATTCACCAAAGCTCTTCTTCTTTTGAAAGTTATCAAGAATTCACATTGAATTCTTGATTAACTTTGAGCTAAGACCGCACCCATCTGAGGTAAGGTTCCATAGGAATGAATTATTTTGGTTCCAGAGTCTTACTATCAACCTTGTTCACTTTACTCCAAGCTCGTATAAACCTTTGACGGTAACCTTGAAGATTGTTGTCGTAGTCAAACACAATACCTTGAATAAGCATGTCATGAGGACCATTACTTCGAGCATAACCAAACTGACATATGTCGCTCCCGACAAATGAAACGGGGTCAGATGAAGGTACAGACGCGAACGGTCGGCGAGAGGGACAATGAGAACACACAGCCGTGAACTCACTAGAGATGAATAGAGTCGCCAGCTAGGCATTTTTATCCCGGAGGAAAGGCAATGCTGCATAGACCTAGAAAGAGATGGATAAGACGGTTGCGAACCAGAGAGACTGAGAAAGGGGGTTGGTTACAACCTGGGAAGGTATTAGCACCCAGATTGTCCGTCGTACTCGACGGGATCCACGCTTAAAATATTTGTGTTTTAAAGGGGTAGTGTCAGTGCAATTTGTGTATAAAAGAGCTGGAAAAGGATGTACAGGTGTCAGTGTAAGAAGTGTAAATAGTGTGAAGTATGAAAGTGTCAGTGAAAGAACGAGGATGAATTGCTCAAGAACATGAGGCTTAAAGAAATGAGCTGGAAAGAGGGGGGATGTACAGAGACTTTTGTTCGATAACTGTTAAGTTATGCCTACGTATCCTCTCGTGCAATGAGGAAGTCAGAACACCGTAGTTCGACCCAAAGAGACTGAAAGATGAGTTGACTTGATGAACTGCTTGCTTGCCTATGCTCAAGTGTATGATCTGTCTGGCACAGATGCAAACTGTCTTGCATTAGACGGAAGAAGCAAGTTCTCGTTTGTGAGTGAGTATGATGAGAAAAGAATCCCGAAGGAGACGATTATTGTTTGTTCTTGCATTTTCAGTCTTTTATTGCTTGTGAAAGTTTGTCATAAGAAAATGAGCTTAAACCTAAACCAAGGGATTAGTAAACTCATCACATCTTCCCTCTGATTAGGGGTAATGAGATTACCTTAAGTGCGAAGTCAGATTCTCACACTTAATCACTTTTGGTGTAGGATTAAGATCATTAACCTACTTGTGATTATTTAGATGTTTTTGTGGTTTTTGTTTAGTGTTAAGCAATGAGGTTAAGCCATAATCAGGGATTAAACAGACTCATTACACCATCCTAAAAGAAGGATGATAGATGAGAATGTTTAAGTTGAGGAAAGCTCCTCAACTTAATCCATGATTAGGGATTAAACTCATGACAAAACAAAGCCTTTATTAAGTGGATTTTAGTTAATGATATGATGATGAAGTGTTTTTTATGATTTGTAAGACAACTTGAGAGGGACTTGTCCATTAACACTAGGGTTAGTCCTTCTTAACCAATTAAGGAAGAATTAGAACCCTAATGCAAGGCCCAAGTTACAAGTGTGATGCCTTGGTGATTATTAAGTGGATTGATTAAAGGAGTTAAACGCATTAAGGGTTTAACACTTAGGATTAAAGTTATACACTCCATCCTAAGAGAAGGATACAGGCATAAGCTTAATCACAAAGTGTTAAAGCCTTTAGGATTTAGTCCCTGATTATGAGGTGAGAAGAGAGGACTCAAAGAGAGACACAAAGGTGAAACTATGGGGGGACTAATCAAAACCCTAATTCATTATCATGCTTGGTTGGTCCTAAGGTTTGTGAGGTTTTCAAGAACAATCTTCAAAGGAGCCACCAGGAAGCAGATGAAAGGATCAAGAGAAGCAAAGTGACTTGCTTCATTCAAGAAGTCAAGTCACTTGAAGAAAGAAAGTAGGAGGAAGAAGAATGAGCAAGCTCAATCTCAAACACATATAAGAATGCAGCAATGGATGCAAGAGAGATGAAAAGAAAAGTTATGAGAAGTGAAGGCAAATTCACTTCTCAAGTTCACTTACCACCTGAAATGTTAGAAAGAAATGCAATGCAATGCTAAATGAGATGAAATGGTATGGTGCAAAGCAAAACCAGAAGCATGTTGATGATGATTATGATGCTATGAGATGCTGCAAACATGAGGCAAGGCATGGGGATGTTCATACAAGATTATGAATGCAAATGATGCAAGTTAAGGAGCATGAATGAACATGAAAAGTTATGAATCATACAAGACAAATGACAAGGCAAATATGTAATGCAATGGTCAAACATGCTTTCTATATGTCTTAAGATGTCAAATGGATCACAAGAATGCACAAAATGCAAAGACAAGTCAAGTTATGCAAGGAAATGCAAGAAGGATGCAAAAGAAAGCCCAAATTAGGGTTTATGGATCAAACATCAAACCAAAACCCAAAACAGAAACAAACCTAAGATAAAAAATGGAAAATGGTACCCAAAGAAACCCTAAACCTATAATAAACCACTGCCCAAAGGGGAGCTCTCAACTCTCAACCAAACTCAAGTTATGAATTTTCTAAGTTATTAGGGTTTTTTAGGGTTCTTAACAAAATAAATGTCAAACAATTGGAAAATGCAAGATCAAATCATGGCCATTTTACCCTAGAAACTACATGCCAAACACAAAACAATGCAAGAAGAATCAATGTCTCAACCTTCTTCAATAGGCAGAAATGAATTTTTGAACTTATGATCAAAATAATGCATAAAAAATGATTTAATTCAATGAAAAATTCTTAAAATGCATCAAGATCAAAAAATAAATTTGGTTTGAAGGTTGGACAATGTTTCTAAATGTCTTATAACATTTCATGAATTTTTTTGTAATTTTTAAATACCTAAAAGTATTTTTAATAAATTAATTTCCATTAATCAATTAAAAATAATCTTTTAAATATTTAAAAATACTTTTTTAATGATAAAAAATAAAATAAAAATGTTTTTGTGTCATAAAAATTAATAAAACTTTAAGGAAAAAGTTTCATAATTTTTAAGAATTTTTTGCTATTTTAAATTAATTATGCAAGTTAATTGAAATAAAATAAATTAAAAACAAATAAAATAAAAAGTAAGCTGAATGGAAGGCCAGGATGAGCCCAGGGTTTGAATCAGTTGACTAGCGCGTAAATGAAGGGCCCAGATGCAATCTGACCAAATTATGTTAATTACGAATTAATTAAAGTTAATTAAGTGGATTAGGGCAAGTGAAGTGATCCTGACCATTCACTGGCGCGCGGGAAACAAGATCTAAAGGCCCAGGTTTAAAGTTGCCTAATTAATGACAATTAGCCCTAATCACTCTCAGGCTGCCGGAGAAGACTTCCGGTCGTCTTCTCCGGCCAGCTCCCTCCCTGAGAAACTTCAAACTCCCTAAAAACGCATCAAAAATGAAAACTAAAAACTGGGAAATGATCCTCACATCCTCACGAATCAAACCCCTATCCTAAAACAAATTTCTTCTTCCTAAACAAGCTGAATCGAAGAGAACAAGTTCTAGGGCACGCAGGTTTCAGAGACAAATTAAACTCTTAAATCAAATCCATTTTCAAAACCAATGATACCAGGATGATCAGTGAAGCGCATAGAACAAGTTTGTAACAAGAAAAACAATTTCTGGAAAAATAAATTTCAGGCTACCTGAGATTCGAAGCCTTCAGTTTGAGGACTTTCTGGCCACTTCCTTCAGTGCAAACTACTCCACTTGGTCCCCAGAAGATGTTTGAATGCTCAAAGAGAATTTAAGTTGGCTGGATAGTGAGTTTCGAAAGCTCCTGCTTCAGCTCAGTCAGAAATGGCAATGGAGTTTCTGGAGGTTTCAGGCCATTGTGAATGATGGTTTGTGATCCTGAGGATGAATGGAGGAGGTCTGTGGTGTTTGTTGGTGTGTTTGTGGTTTGTGGAAGGAGATTCGATAGAAAATGCAGCTTGGGGTGAGAAATGGCTATGGAGTATTCTGGCTGTTTCAGGCTTGGGTTTTTGGTGCTTTGTGGTCTATGGAGCAAGGTGAGTTGAATGATGAAGTTGGCTTGAGTGTTTGGTGGCTGTGTAGGCAGATTCGAAGGAAGTTGCAACTTGGTAGGTTTTTGTGAATGTCATCAATGAGAGAGCTTCAGCCTTGCTTAGTACTTGGAATGGCTTGCAAAATGATATGTTATTTTAATCCTATAGGTCAGATGATGTGACCTGGCCTATAGTGATTGGTAAGTTTACTTTTGCATAAAGTCCAACTTTTGTGTAAGGCAAGTATGGTGAGGTGCTAGGCAAGTACAATGGGCATGGGCTGCGCAGCATGATGAGTGTGTGAGGCTAGCTTGATTCAAGGACCAATGCAGCAAGTTGGTGAAGAGAAATGAGTGGTTTTGCAACTTGTTATAACTTTGGTTCACATGTGATTTTCTTGTTCCAAAAGTCATGAAACATGAGCAATGCCTAGTTCATTCTGAATTTTAGGACTTACATGATGTTTGTGTGCTGGTTTGTAGTGAATTAGAAGTCACATAATGCATTGGTTCATGACTTTGCAAAATTTCCATTTGAAGCATGCCTTGAAAAACAATGATTTTTGCCAACTTTGTCTTGCCATAACTTTTGATTCAAGAAGAGTTTGATCATGTTCTTGTACTTTTTGAAAAGGGAAAAATGAGATCTACAACTTTCATGACCAAAGTTTTTCCATTTGAAGCATTTTTGGATCAAGAATCATGGCTTGAAAAATGACCTAAAATGATGCATTCTTGAAAAGTCAACTATGCCCAAAAAGTCAACATTTGCAAAAACCCTAAATTCTTGATTTCTATGAACTTCAACCTTCTTCTATGATCAAATAAAGATCATATACACTCAAAATGATGAAGATCACCCATTGGTTGGGTCATTGGGGGCCTCAGATGCCCTGATTTTACACTGACTTGTCTGAAAAGTCAACCCTTGATCAGATGACTTCCCCATGGAATTTCTTCATGAAAATTGATATGCATACTCCCTATACCATATAGAGACCAATGGAAACAAGAATGACCAAAAAATTTGGAGTTATGGCCTCTGAAACCAAAACCCTAATTTTAGGTCAACTGTGCAGTTCATCCTGGCTCTGCATCCAC
The DNA here is from genome assembly GCA_963966055.1 of Lathyrus aphaca. Taxonomy (NCBI): domain Eukaryota; kingdom Viridiplantae; phylum Streptophyta; class Magnoliopsida; order Fabales; family Fabaceae; genus Lathyrus; species Lathyrus aphaca. The sequence continues at coordinate 294,281,721 of OZ014521.1, read as the reverse complement.
TCAAACCCTAGTTCTTGTGATTCCTCTGCAATTTTGGCTTTGAGGAGATGGAATATGACATAAGAACACACATGGACCCCTTTGAAGTGATTGGTGGCCTTTGGAGTGGCTCAAAAAGCTTTGGGATTGCTCAGATCACAAACCCTAGGTGCAGATGACTTAGAATCTATGCAGTGAATCAAAAATGAGATGTGAGATGACATGTTTGTGTTTATGCATGTGAGGTGATCACAAGCCATGGTGTGAATGAGTGAGGGCAAATTTGGGGTGTTTACAGCTGCCCCTATTCAAACATGAGTTAGCTGTGCAGGATGTAAGCAACGGCTTAGCAGGCCAACAAGATAACTTGTGGTTGAATACCAAAGACAGTCCAAAATTTGCACTCACAGAATGAAGAAGAAAAGGGATATAGATTGTAAAAGAAAAATAAAGTATATTGTAAAGTGTGGGCGACGGAGGACGACCGTCGAGCAGAGGACGACTGCTGGGTAAATAGCAATGACGGGGACGGCCGACCTGCTGGGAAAGTGTAGGAAATAAAACAATGACGGGGACGGCCGACATGCTGGGGATAAAAGGTAAAGCTAAGACGGGGACGGCCGACTAGCTGGGAAGAATAAAATATCATGATGGGGACGGCCATCAAGATAAAGTTGTAGCATTCTCTGGGGGTTAATGAAACATGACGGGGACGGCCATCAAGTTCATAAAGCAAAGTAACCGACGATGGGGACGGCCATCGGGTTAAAAGGAAAAGGGACCACGACGGGGACGGCCATCGGGTTAGAGAATGAATGAAATAACCAGATGATGGGGTACGGCCATCAAAGGTGAAGGACGATCACCTAGCAGGGGACGGCTGCTCTGTTGGGGATAAAAGGAATATGATGGGGACGGCCATCAAAGGTGGAGGACGACCACCTGGCAGGGTACGGCTGCCGAAAATATCAACGATGGGGACGGCCATCGGATAGAAAAGGTCAACGATGGGGACGGCCATCGGACGAGCATGATGGAGGACGACCATCAAGAAGTGGAGGACGACCACTCAGCAGGGTACGGCTGCTCTCAAGGTTTATCATGACATAGGACGAATGTCAGATAACCAAAATCAACAATGGGGACGGCCATTGGATAAAGTTGATGAAGGACGATCATCAAGAGGTGGAGGACGACCACCTAGCAGGGGACGGCTGCTAAATATCAACGATGGGGACGGCCGTCAGATGAGCATGACGGAGGACGACCATCAAGAAGTGGAGGACGACCACTCAGCAGGGTACGGCTGCTCTCAGGGTTATCATGACACAGGACGAGTGTCAGATAAAAGAAGATGCTTTGTCGGTGATCTACTGGGGATATAGTGAACACGGACGAGCGTTCACAACCAAGAAAGGAAAGTATAAGTGTTTGGTATTATGTATAGATTAAAGATGCGGACGAGCATCCTTAAGATTATGATACGGACGAGTATCATGTAGAAACAAGTACTGACACATGTTCTGAGATGATGATACGGACGAGTATCAACTGGTTAACAAAGAACAAGGACTACTGTCGAATCTGTGGGGATATGAGTGATGATGTATACAAGATACGGACGAGTATCTGTATAAGTGTACCATGAGTAGTGAGTATTGTATTGTATAGATGAGTGTTTTAACTGCTGGGGAGAGTGACACGGACGGGTGTCAAAAGAGAAAAGTAATATAATATCAACAAGTATATGGGTTGTAAAAGTGTAAGCGACTGCGCTGGGGATATGACACGGACGGGTGTCAAGAAAGTGTATATAAGTATATGTGAGTGCAAAGAGGATGTCTTGGGCTTTCTGTTGGTGATTTGACACGGACGGGTGTCCAAAAGTGTATATATTGGTGTTTGCTAATTTGTGAGGCAACTGCTTTTGCTGGGACTCTGGTGGGAGTTTTTCTGTACAATGATGATGAACGGTTATTATTCACAAGCGCTAATTCATAGCATGGCTTATGATTATGCTGTATGTTTGATTTTTGCCGTAATGCTCCGTATTAGACGGAATGCTACGCTCTGAGGGGATAGTATGATGCAAATGCCATGATTATGCAAAGATACCACACTGGGATTCGGATCCCGTCACTGCGAAGATCTCTGGTCGATCTGTTGGAAATGGACCTCCCAGCTGGGGATGAGGTCATTGGTAGATCCAATGATGCATCTGTTTTGGGGATACAGGTCACTGATTGGCATATCCTTGTAATACGGGACCCAGCTGGGGTTTGTAGAAGCTCTCTTCACTCTGTTGTGATCTCCTCATGTGTTGCTCTTCTGGATAGAGGCTGAAGATTCTGTGGGGAGATGATTCCCTGACCTCTGTGTTCAGCTGAGGATGACATGGCAACTCGGCTGGGGAATTGTGAGAGGCAACTCAGCTGGGGAGAGCAACAAGAGGCAACTCAGCTGGGGATAGAGCATTTTGGATGCCGAGATTGAGTGTATGTCGATTTGGCAACTTTGCTGGGGAAGTGGGCACTCTCCAGTGCCACGTGGAAGATAGACCGAGTTGATAATGATTTGCCAGCTTGCTGCAACGTAACTTGCATGCCCCAGGTTGCGTTCTGGATACTTGCAATCCTGCAAAGATAAGGAAACGCACAAAAGGTCCCGAGGTATCCTTCACTGAATTCCGTCAAAGGAGTTAAGCATTCTCACGAGTAAGTATATTCCCTGCAAGCATGCGTTTTATTATTACTTTTGGGAGAAAAGCATCTGTACTTATGCAACTAGTTTTTTAGAGACATCAGACATCCTTTGTAAATAAAAATGTACAAGACGAAACATGACTGAAAAATCTGATTTTATTAATTCATATGCCTTGAATTGGCGAGATACAGTCAAAGAAACAAATCCCCTGAAATGAGGAGATTGTTACAAATGGAGAAACAAAATGCTGGCAGTGTTGGCGACGCTTTGAGGAGCTTCCTCTCCTGCTATGACTCGTATGACAATGACGTTCTTCTCGTCTTGCTTTCTGAAGAAAGTTGATTCTGATTGAAGCTTGATTCCGTCGAAGCTTTCTAAGTTGTAAGCGATACAGACGAATTCAGAATGCAGTTGTTCGCTTATTCCCTTATTTTGCATGGATCGCCCTTTCGGGTTTTCAATCCATCGGGATACCCATTTTTGCCTGAGTTGTCCAATGCGGCTTTTCAACTCAGCGGGTGTACATTTTTCATTTATTTCCCTTATTTTTGCCCGAGTCTTTTATTCTGTTTTTGACTCGCCGGGATGCCCTATTTTTGCCTGGACTTACATTCTGTTTTTATGTCCAGCGGGTCATTTTATGCGAAGTATTTTTTAACTGCATCTGAATTCACAGGGGATGGGAAATCTTCACCATCCATGGTGCTGAGCATCAGCGCTCCGCCAGAGAAAACTTTCTTTACAACGAATGGTCCTTCATAATTTGGAGTCCATTTGCCCCTGTGGTCTGTATGAGGAGGGAGGATTCTTTTCAGCACAAGATCCCCTACTTGGTACCCTCGGTGCCTGACTTTCTGATCGAAGGCTCTCTTCATTCTCTTCTGATACAATTGTCCATGACAGATTGCAGCCAATCTCTTCTCTTCAATCAGACTCAGTTGCTCGTATCGGGACCTAACCCATTCTGCTTCACTCAGTTTGACATCCATTAATACCCGTAACGAGGGTAGTTCAACTTCAACAGGTAGGACTGCTTCCATACCATATACAAGCTGATACGGTGTTGCCCCAGTGGATGTCCTGATTGACGTGCGGTACCCATGCAAGGCAAACGGTAGCATTTCATGCCAGTCTTTGTATGTGATTACCATCTTCTGCACAATCTTCTTAATATTCTTATTCGCTGCCTCAACAGCGCCATTCATCTTTGGCCTGTAAGGAGAAGAATTGTGATGTTGGATCTTGAAGTCCCGGCACAGCTCTGCCATCATTTTGTTGTTTAAATTGGAACCATTATCAGTAATGATTCGCTCGGGCACTCCATACCGACAGATGATATCTCTCTTCAGAAATCGGGCTACCACTTGTCTTGTAACATTTGCATATGAGGCTGCTTCAACCCACTTGGTGAAATAGTCGATGGCGACCAGGATAAATTTGTGACCATTTGAAGCAGTTGGCTCAATCTTGCCAATCATATCAATGCCCCACATAGCAAAGGGCCATGGTGAAGACATGATGTTCAAAGGATTGGGAGGCACATGCACCTTATCCGCGTAGATCTGGCACTTATGACATTTTCTGGCGTAAGCACAACAGTCTGCATCCATTGTGATCCAGTAATAGCCTGATCTTAACAACTTTTTAGCCATTGCATGTCCTCCAGCATGGGTACCAAAAGATCCTTCGTGCACTTCATGCATCAACAAATCTGCTTCTGTCTTATCAACACATCTGAGGAGTACCATATCAAAGTTACGTTTATATAAAGACCCATCGGTGTTCAGGAAGAAACTACCAGCAAGCCTTCTCAAAGTCTTCTTATCATTGGAAGACGCCCCAGGTGGGTATGTTTGATCCTCCAAGAAGCTTTTAATGTCGTGGAACCAAGGCTTATCATCTTTTACAACATCCGCTGTAAATACATATGCTGGTCTATCAAGTCTAGACACTGAAATCTGGGGTACAAAGTTAGCCGTTTGAACTTTGATCATGGATGAAATGGTAGCCAGAGCATCTGCAAACTGATTCTCGTCCCGAGGGATATACTCAAGCTTGACTGTTGTGAAGAAAGTCAATAACCTCCTTGTATAATCCCTGTAAGGTATCAGATGATCTTGGTGGGTGTACCATTTCCCGTTGGTTTGATTGACTACCAAAGCTGAATCTCCGAATACAGTCAAAGTTTTGATCCTGAGGTCGATGGCTTCCTCAAGACCCATAATGCAAGCTTCGTATTCAGCTTCGTTGTTAGTGCAGTTGAAAGTGAGTTTTGCCGAGAAAGGCATGTGGACTCCTTTAGGTGTGATGAGTACTGCACCAATACCGCGACCATTCATGTTAACAGCCCCATCAAACATCATAGTCCATTCTTCCTCCGGGTCAGGCCCTTCAGTGTGAATAGGCTCTTCGTGATCTTTTGCTTTAATGAACATGATGTCCTCATCGGGGAAGTCAAACCTCATAGGCTGGTAGTCATCAATGGGTTGCTCAGCAAGATATTCAGATAGTACACTGCCCTTGATGGCCTTCTGAGAGGTGTACTGGATGTCATATTCTGTAAGGATCATTTGCCATCTTGCAACCCGTCCGGTAAGAGCTGGCTTCTCGAAAATGTACTTAACTGGATCCATCTTTGAGATTAATAAGGTAGTGTGGGTCAACATATACTGTCTCAGTCGGCGAGCAGCCCACGCTAAAGCACAGCAAGTTTTCTCGAGCAGTGAATAACGCTGTTCACAGTCGGTAAACTTTTTGCTTAGGTAGTATATTGCATACTCTTTTCGACCAGACTCGTCATGCTGGCCCAGCACACACCCCATTGATTCTTCTAACACTGTCAAATACATAATCAGAGGTCTTCCTTCTACTGGAGGCATGAGGATTGGAGGTTCTTGTAAGTACTCTTTGATCTTGTCAAAAGCCTTCTGGCAATCTTCGTTCCACCTGACCGTCTGTTCTTTTCTTAACAGCTTGAACAAAGGTTCACAGGTTGCTGTGAGGTGAGATATGAACCGCGAAATGTAGTTCAATCTACCTAAGAACCCTCGAACTTCTTTCTCAGTTTTCGGTGCAGGCATCTCTTGAATGACTTTGACTTTATCAGGGTCCACTTCAATCCCTTTCTCGCTTACAATAAAGCCCAGCAACTTGCCGGATCGTACCCCGAATGTGCATTTGTTGGGGTTCAACTTTAGTTGATACTTTCTCAGACGCTTGAACAGCTTGAGCAGATTCACCAGATGATCTTCTTTAGTAAGGGACTTGGCGATCATATCATCCACATAACATTCTATCTCTTTGTGGATCATATCGTGGAATAATGTTACCATAGCCCGTTGATACGTCGCACCGGCATTCTTGAGCCCAAATGGCATTACTTTGTAACAGAACGTGCCCCAAGGTGTAATGAATGTTGTCTTCTCCATGTCTTCAGGTGACATCTTGATCTGATTATACCCTGAAAATCCATCCATGAAGGAGAATACCGAGAACTGAGCCGTGTTATCCACCAATACATCAATGTGAGGTAATGGGAAGTCATCTTTCGGGCTGGCTCTATTCAGATCCCGGTAGTCAACACACATTCTTACCTTGCCGTCCTTCTTAGGCATAGGTACTATATTAGCAACCCACGGTGCGTAGCTAGTCACAGCAAGGAACCCGGCGTCCCATTGCTTTTGTACCTCTTCCTTGATTTTCATAGCCATGTCTGGGCGAGTTCGGCGCAGCTTCTGTTTAACTGGTGGGCATTCTTCCCTCAAAGGCAGCTTGTGCACAACAATGTCGGTATCCAACCCTGGCATATCTTGATACGACCAAGCAAACACATCAGCATACTCTTGAAGCAGATCTATCAGTTGTCTCTTTACTGAGTCTTGCAGGCAGGCCCCGATTTTTACTTCCTTCACGTCTCCCTCTGTACCAAGATTAATCACTTCAACCTCCTCCTGGTGAGAGGTAATAACCTTTTCCTCTTGTCTTAACAACCTGGCTAGCTCTTCAGGAAGCTCATATTCTTCTTCAACCCCTTCATCAGCTTGATTGATTGGATTGTCAAAGTCATACGATGTCATAGCCGTGCTGTTGTCGGTGCTGTCAGGAAGGCACTCTCTGCAAGGGTTAAGTTTGTTCATTTTAGTGATTGATTTTAATCTTGCTTTAGAAAAAAGTGAAATGAAGTTATCATTTTGAAAACACCGCCATTTATTTTTTGTACAAAAAAGAAAAATGGAAAAACAGTGAACGAAAAGAAAAAGACTCGTTTGCAAAAAGATGTCTGGTATTTCATTAATTGATCTTGTTTGCACAAAAGTACAGATGGCCCTGATTACAAAATGAGTCTTGTCATCTTGGGCAAGATGCAAGACTTTGATGCATGCTATAAAAATGCAGGAAATAATAATTACTCTGCATGAGTAACTCTTATAATTTCCTGGGAAGACCAGTTCGAGACACTGCTCCCCGGGATCTTTGGACGAATCCAATCCTCCAGATTGCGCTCCTCTTCCAGCTCGTCTTCCAGACAGTTGATAGCATCGGGGGTGAGCATTCCCCCACTGACAAAACCTGGCTCTGCAGCAGCCTTTGCTTGATGTTGAGTTGGTCTGTAACCCAACCCAAACTTGTCCTTCTTCTCCTCCACAGCTAAAACCTTGCCCCAGCCTAGGGCAGTTCCTTTTTCAACAACCTTCCGGGCTTGTTGGTATGATGACATTGGAGTACCAGATACAGCAGATGCTTCATTCACATTCAAAGCTTCAAACCCCTGGCTCATTGTTTCATGGATCTCCCCATCCATTTCAATGTACTTATAGGTTGCCAGGTGGCTGACAAAAATGTCCTCCTCTCCGCAGATTGTGACAACTTGGCCTTCCCACTCAAATTTTAACTTTTGGTGAAGGGTAGACGTTATTGCGCCGGCGGCGTGAATCCAGGGTCTACCCAACAAACAGCTGTAGGCGGGCTGAATGTCCATCACATAAAAGATAGTTTTAAAGGTCTGTGGGCCAATTGTCACGGGCAGCTCAATCTCTCCCAGAACCGATCTCTTAGAGCCATCAAAGGCTCGTACCACCAGGTTGCTGGGTCTCAATGCTAATCCATCATATTCTAACTTCACCAGAGCCTTCTTTGGTAGGACATTCAGGGAAGAACCTGTGTCCACCAACACATGAGAAAGGACAGCTCCTTTGCATTCCATGGTTATGTGCAAGGCTTTGTTGTGGTTGCGGCCATCCGCTGTCAAGTCAGAATTGGTGAACCCTAGCCCATTGCTAGCAGTAACATTTCCAACCACGGTTTCCAACTGGTTGACAGTAATCTCTTCAGGCACGTAAGCTGCGTGCAAGACCTTGAGTAGTGCATTCCGATGGGCTTCGGAGCACATAAGCAGTGAGAGGATAGAGATTTTGGATGGCGTCTGGTGAAGTTGATCCACAATTTTGTAATCACTCTTTTTGATGATCCGCATAAACTCATCAACTTCCTGATCGAACGGTGTCTTCAAGGCTTCTTTAACAGTTTGATCTTCCTGCACAGGGCTCTTTCCTTTTGCCTTGGCAGCAGCTTCTGCTTCGACAGTAGGTCTTTGCATTGGTGGAGCAAAGAGACGTCCGCTTCGCGTGAAGCCTCCGCCTCCCCCCACATTGTCAATTTGTGGTGCAGGTGTTGATGTTTCAAGAGTGATTCTTTTTCCTTCGCAATACACGTCAGAGCCATAGTGCCAAGGGATGGCCCTATTGCTTTCATATGGTACTGGTCCAGGCACCGTGACAGTGACTGGACTGACTGCTGCTGCTGAAGGGACTGTAATTGTCTGTGGATCATAAAAGATTGTAACTGGTGCTCTGGCGGGAGCAGCACCTTCTGAATGGTAGGCGGAATTATTTTCAGGATCGTAGAATATGGTAACAGTGGAGACATCTTCGTGATTGATTGTTGGAGTTGTAGGAGGTATTGTTGGAAGGACTGTTGTTGTTGTTGATGGAGATTCGAGATGGAATGAAGCTGAAGTTGTAGCAGGAGAAACTGTTGAAAACTGATCATTTGGGAGGATAGATGAAGTACTTGTTGGTGTTGCTGATGAATTGTCGGGAACAATAGTTGCTGCGGTTGTAGGAGGTTCTGGAACCGTTGCTGATGAAGTTGTCGGATTTGTCGGGAACGATGTAGTGATCTGTAGTAGGCCACTCTGAATAAGGCTGTCAATGCCATTCCTCAGGTCCTCACACCCATTCCATGAAATATTACAATAGGGACACCCTAGTTCACACCCTGGAAATATTTGGTTTTCACGGAGTTGAGCTTTGATTTCCACCAATGGTGTCCTGATCTGATCCACACTAGTTATTAAATAAGACGGTTGGTCTTCTTCAATAGCGTTAATTCGGGGACCACCATGGTTTGGCATTGGGTTTTTATTGACATTGGGCGGCGGTGCAAAATTCAGAGCCTTGGAGTCTACCAAGTCTTGTACCTTCATATGCAGAGCTCTGCATTTTTCTGTACTGTGACCAGGTGCGTTGGAATGAAAAGCACACCTAGCATTGGAGTCATAGTTTCTTGGTAGACTGTTGGGATCCGGAGGTGCCAACGTTCTTAGCTCAACTAGGTTGAGTTTCAGAAGTTGTGGCAGCAAGGCAGCATACGGCATTGGGATCGGGTCGATCACTCTGTTAGCTTGGGATGGCCTCTGTTGGAATGGCCTCTGTTGATTGTTGTTGTTGGAGTTGTTGTTGAAGTTTCTTGGAGGATACTGATTCTGATGATACTGAGGTTGTTGTTGGAAGTTTTGTTGCGGAGGTTGATAGACTGGCTGAGGATGTGCCGGAGCAGGAATGGTGACTGCTGCTATTGACCTTTGAACATACTGGGGCCTACCCCTGTTGGTGTGAATGGCATTGGTCTCGCCAGTTCTTCTCGGGCCTGCAAAAGGCTTCCTTGTACTACTGGACGAGCTGGCACCATTATCGGAGATCTTACCCATTTTTAACAGGCTTTCAATTCTCTCCCCAGCTATAACAACATCTGCGAAGCTAGTGGAAGAGAAAGCAGCCAACCTGTCAATATACGTTCCCTGGAGAGTGTTCATAAACATGTCTGCCATTTCTCTCTCAGACATGGGTGGTTGAACAGCAGCAGCCAGTTGCCTCCACCTTTGGGCATATTCTCGGAAACTCTCCCTCGAAGACTGTGACATTCCCATCAGGAGAGTCCTGTTGGGTGCCATGTCTAGATTATACTGATACTGTCTGATGAAGGCCTCTGCCAGGTCCTTCCAGCATCTAATTGTTGCTCTTGTCAGATGGGAATACCACTCCCTCGAAGCTCCAGTCAAGCTATCTTCAAAATAGAACATCCACAATTTCTCATCCATTGTATAGGCCTTCAGCTTTCCCAGAAATGATTGCAAATGAGTCCGGGGGCATGAAGTCCCATTATACTTTTCGAAACAAGGAGGCTTGAACTTGTGGGGGATCCTGACCCCTTCTACCAAACCCATGTCCATGACGTCGAACCCCAAAGAATTCTGAGATTCTAAAGACCTCAACTTCTCAGCCATTTCATCCAGTCTCCTATCATAAGTTTCCTCTCCAGCACCCATTACTGTAAATTGATCCTCCTGAGGATCTTCTTGAAGTACTCTGGCTGCGGTGGCTGTCCCTTGAACATTTGCAGGAATGTTAATCTCAGGATGTAGATGTGGGCCAAACACAGGAGGGTTAACATGGGGTTGCACCCGTTCATTGTTACTTGTGCCGGCGGTCCCCACATGGGGCTCATCTTGATTCCTCCCTTCTACCAAGGCTCTGAGCCTCTCCTGGCTTTGAGCTAAGTTGTTCATTACTTCCATGAACTGTGTTATCTGAGTTCTCATCTCCAACCTTTCGTTGGCCATCTGGTTTCTGACCTCCGTAAGGTCTTGCTGCATCTGGTCCATCTGGATTCCCGGAAGGTTGTTTCTAGTTGGGTACCTGTGTGGCCTGTTGAGAGGAAATACCCGGCGGCGAGCAATAATTCCTGAGTATCACAACAGAGGTTAGCAACAACAAAACAAAAACCTACAAAACAAACAAAAGGGTTAGCATGCAATGCAGTTATGCTTATTTGTTCTCAAGGTATCCGGCTTGGTCTTCAGTTTTGACCCTTCCAGACCCTTGAAGATGCTGCTGTTGAAGTCGCTTTTGAAGTAACCCAGATGGAAACTAACACAAACATATTACAAAGGTGAAATAATACAATTTGTTCATTTTACAACACCAGCCCTCAAAGGGGTCAAAATACATCACAAAAAACAAAAGTACATGGAAAAGGAACAACAACAAGCAAATGATCAAACTCCAAGGCCAAACTCATCCTCACGAACTTCCTTAAGAAGTGCTTCGGTCACAGGATCAGCCGGACGCTCCGTGAGACTTCTGATGAGAAGGTTTCTTGTTGCAACAGCTGCGGTCAACTTCTTGTTCTGACTTTGGTCCTTAGACCTCTTCACTCCGGCTCTGATTTCTAGCTCTGATATTTCCTTCTGGGCTGCTGCCAGGGCTTTTTCCATCTGCTCCATCTTGTCCTGGACTCTCTTGTCTTCTATAGTACGGGCCTCAGTGATCCGGACCCACCTGGCCTGACTCTCTTTCAGGTACAAGTCTGTCCTTGCTCTCTGGAACTGGGCTTCTTTACAAGCATTCTTCAGAATCTGCTCACCAGCTTTAGACTTGTTGATATAATCTCCAGACTTCTCAATTTTAGTCAAGTGTTCCACCCTCAACTTCTCCAATCTTTCAATCTCCCTCACACCTTCACTTCTCTCCCGGAGGGTCTTCTGCAAAGCCTGGGTTAGCTTCTCATTTCTTTCCTTCAAGCTCTCAAACTCTTCCAAACTGATAGTGGCAGGGGGTGGTGCTGAAGATGACTCAGGCATGTCTTCTATGGTGAAGGGCATTCCAGAGAATTGGGCCCTAGCATGGGACCACTCATAATATTGTGCTGATGCCACATTATTGCACTTCCCCAGAATGGTGATTCCCTTGGTTTGAACATGATCCCAGGCCCAGGCAGCCCGTCTAACAGTTGCTAAACTAATCTTGTTCTCACAGTAAAGAGTCTCTACCAGGTCTTGTACCTTGGGAGTATGGACCAGTGCATAACCCAATTGCCTCCTGAATAGCAGAGGGTTATAATTGATACTTCCTTTAACTCCTATTAAGGGCACATTGGGAAAGTGACCACAGCTTGTAATGATATCTCTGCCCTTTGTGCTTTGAGCACACCATCTGATGTCTGCTGAAGTGAGAGTAGTGAGCCTCTTAGCCCAGTTGCTTTGCTGATGAGGATTTAGGAATGCATCTGTCCTGGGTAGATGTTTAAGAAGCCAAGCATGGAATAATGGAGCACAACACCTTACTAGCCTTCCCCTCTGCTTCTCATTCTTCTGATGTACTGAGTAATAGAGATCTCCTAACAAGGTTGGCACTGGGTTCTTCAGGATGAACAAATGGATGGCATTCTTGCTAATGAATCGTGGCTCATCTGCAAACAACACAATTCCATATACACTTAAGGCCAACAGAGCACAAACAGCTTTCCACTCCCCCAGGGAGGCTTTCAGACTAGCTTGAGAAATCAGGAAGTCCAGATGAAATCCAGGGATCCCAGCTTTAGAGGTCATGTGCTGCTCAACCAAAACAAACTCCAGGTGCAGAGCTTTTGCCACCTCCCCATTGCTTGGGAAAGTCATCTCAGGATTGAAAGGGATTTCTCTCCTGATAGGCAGACCAATCAATGATGAGTATTCTTCCAGAAGAGGACCCAACTGAAAGTCTTGAAAGGTGAAACATCTCAATGGGGGGTCATAAAACTGAATGCAAGTGTGGATCAAACTCCTCTGAGATGGGTCCAAATCCATGACCAAGTCAAGTATATCCCCATAATGCTCCCTGAACAAAGGTATGTGATCTGGAGTGATCAGGGTTTGGATCCTCCTGATGTCTGATAAGTCTGGTTGGAAGAAATGATAGGTGATGTTGCTTTTATTTGGAGCCATGAGTGCTGAGACTGAGTAGAGATAGGTACTGATGCTGATGCTGACGAAGAGGGCCACTGATTGGCTGGTGCTAGTGATAGCTGAAGCAGGTGCTGGTGAAGATGGGCCAAAACTGCAGATGGGGTCAAAACCAAAACCAGATGAAGGTGGATACCCTGAAACACAAATAAGCAAATGTTAATATGATGCAATGGGTATGTATGCAAATGAAATGCAAGGGTTTGTGACTGATCTGGATCTGATTAAAATGCCCTGATATAGATCCATGTGTGTTCAAGAATTCCAGATGGAGGTCTAAAAATCCAGTAACCAGGGTGGGGGGCTCAAATAAAGAACCACAAGTCCAGGGTTTTAGAATCACAAGAACTGTCCAACATGGAGTATTCTTAACAAAGTCAAAGTAACAGGGTATTCTGAGGTCAAGGTACCTGCAAACCTGTAAACAGCCCAACCCCCTCACAGGTGATGATCTAGAACAAGGATCCTCAGACTTGGATCAGTTATGAGAAGTGTAAACACTTCTAACCCGGAGGTACAGTGTTTACAATAACCATAACAATTTCTCCTCTAATTCACCTCAGTTTCTGAAGGTCAATACTAAAAGGTCATCCAGACTTAGCAGGCTTCCCAGATAGCCCTAGCATTGCAGGAAATCTGCAACACAGAGTTCTCAAGAAGAAACCCATATCTGAACCGTGTTTCATATTCCCGCACCAGACCGAAATGGAATGGGAAAGAATATGATTCACTCTAGCCTAGGTGTCACTCAGATCCCAGGTATAGGATCTTAACTCTCAATGAAACACCCACCCACCAAAACAAAAAAACCAGATCCAGCCAGCATTACAGTATGACAATTATGATATAATGCAAAAGCAATAAAGAAAGTAGTAAAGCAACTGTACATAAATCAGCAAAAAAATAAAACAAGTATACAAACACAAACAAGCACATAACACCCCAGTAAACACAAATCAAACAAGCGCTAGGAGGAACCCACAAAAAGAACCAGAAGCCCTGGCTGCAGTATAAGGGTCCCCAGCAGAGTCGCCAAGCTGTCGCTCCCGACAAATGAAACGGGGTCAGATGAAGGTACAGACACGAACGGTCGGCGAGAGGGACAATGAGAACACACAGCCGTGAACTCACTGGAGATGAATAGAGTCGCCAGCTAGGCATTTTTATCCCGGAGGAAAGGCAATGCTGCATAGACCTAGAAAGAGATGGATAAGACGGTTGCGAACCAGAGAGACTGAGAAAGGGGGTTGGTTACAACCTGGGAAGGTATTAGCACCCAGATTGTCCGTCGTACTCGACGGGATCCACGCTTAAAATATTTGTGTTTTAAAGGGGGAGTGTCAGTGCAATTTGTGTATAAAAGAGCTGGAAAAGAATGTACAGGTGTCAGTGTAAGAAGTGTAAATAGTGTGAAGTATGAAAGTGTCAGTGAAAGAACGAGGATGAATTGCTCAAGAACATGAGGCTTAAAGAAATGAGATGGAAAGAGGGGGGATGTACAGAGACTTTTGTTCGATAACTGTTAAGTTATGCCTACGTATCCTCTCGTGCAATGAGGAAGTCAGAACACCGTAGTTCGACCCAAAGAGACTGAAAGATGAGTTGACTTGATGAACTGCTTGCTTGCCTATGCTCAAGTGTATGATCTGTCTGGCACAGATGCAAACTGTCTTGCATTAGACGGAAGAAGCAAGTTCTCGTTTGTGAGTGAGTATGATGAGAAAAGAATCCCGAAGGAGACGATTATTGTTTGTTCTTGCATTTTCAGTCTTTTATTGCTTGTGAAAGTTTGTCATAAGAAAATGAGCTTAAACCTAAACCAAGGGATTAGTAAACTCATCACATCTTCCCTCTGATTAGGGGTAATGAGATTACCTTAAGTGCGAAGTCAGATTCTCACACTTAATCACTTTTGGTGTAGGATTAAGATCATTAACCTACTTGTGATTATTTAGATGTTTTTGTGGTTTTTGTTTAGTGTTAAGCAATGAGGTTAAGCCATAATCAGGGATTAAACAGACTCATTACACCATCCTAAAAGAAGGATGATAGATGAGAATGTTTAAGTTGAGGAAAGCTCCTCAACTTAATCCATGATTAGGGATTAAACTCATGACAAAACAAAGCCTTTATTAAGTGGATTTTAGTTAATGATATGATGATGAAGTGTTTTTTATGATTTGTAAGACAACTTGAGAGGGACTTGTCCATTAACACTAGGGTTAGTCCTTCTTAACCAATTAAGGAAGAATTAGAACCCTAATGCAAGGCCCAAGTTACAAGTGTGATGCCTTGGTGATTATTAAGTGGATTGATTAAAGGAGTTAAACGCATTAAGGGTTTAACACTTAGGATTAAAGTTATACACTCCATCCTAAGAGAAGGATACAGGCATAAGCTTAATCACAAAGTGTTAAAGCCTTTAGGATTTAGTCCCTGATTATGAGGTGAGAAGAGAGGACTCAAAGAGAGACACAAAGGTGAAACTATGGGGGGACTAATCAAAACCCTAATTCATTATCATGCTTGGTTGGTCCTAAGGTTTGTGAGGTTTTCAAGAACAATCTTCAAAGGAGCCACCAGGAAGCAGATGAAAGGATCAAGAGAAGCAAAGTGACTTGCTTCATTCAAGAAGTCAAGTCACTTGAAGAAAGAAAGTAGGAGGAAGAAGAATGAGCAAGCTCAATCTCAAACACATATAAGAATGCAGCAATGGATGCAAGAGAGATGAAAAGAAAAGTTATGAGAAGTGAAGGCAAATTCACTTCTCAAGTTCACTTACCACCTGAAATGTTAGAAAGAAATGCAATGCAATGCTAAATGAGATGAAATGGTATGGTGCAAAGCAAAACCAGAAGCATGTTGATGATGATTATGATGCTATGAGATGCTGCAAACATGAGGCAAGGCATGGGGATGTTCATACAAGATTATGAATGCAAATGATGCAAGTTAAGGAGCATGAATGAACATGAAAAGTTATGAATCATACAAGACAAATGACAAGGCAAATATGTAATGCAATGGTCAAACATGCTTTCTATATGTCTTAAGATGTCAAATGGATCACAAGAATGCACAAAATGCAAAGACAAGTCAAGTTATGCAAGGAAATGCAAGAAGGATGCAAAAGAAAGCCCAAATTAGGGTTTATGGATCAAACATCAAACCAAAACCCAAAACAGAAACAAACCTAAGATAAAAAATGGAAAATGGTACCCAAAGAAACCCTAAACCTATAATAAACCACTGCCCAAAGGGGAGCTCTCAACTCTCAACCAAACTCAAGTTATGAATTTTCTAAGTTATTAGGGTTTTTTAGGGTTCTTAACAAAATAAATGTCAAACAATTGGAAAATGCAAGATCAAATCATGGCCATTTTACCCTAGAAACTACATGCCAAACACAAAACAATGCAAGAAGAATCAATGTCTCAACCTTCTTCAATAGGCAGAAATGAATTTTTGAACTTATGATCAAAATAATGCATAAAAAATGATTTAATTCAATGAAAAATTCTTAAAATGCATCAAGATCAAAAAATAAATTTGGTTTGAAGGTTGGACAATGTTTCTAAATGTCTTAGAACATTTCATGAATTTTTTTGTAATTTTTAAATACCTAAAAGTATTTTTAATAAATTAATTTCCATTAATCAATTAAAAATAATCTTTTAAATATTTAAAAATACTTTTTTAATGATAAAAAATAAAATAAAAATGTTTTTGTGTCATAAAAATTAATAAAACTTTAAGGAAAAAGTTTCATAATTTTTAAGAATTTTTTGCTATTTTAAATTAATTATGCAAGTTAATTGAAATAAAATAAATTAAAAACAAATAAAATAAAAAGTAAGCTGAATGGAAGGCCAGGATGAGCCCAGGGTTTGAATCAGTTGACTAGCGCGTAAATGAAGGGCCCAGATGCAATCTGACCAAATTATGTTAATTACGAATTAATTAAAGTTAATTAAGTGGATTAGGGCAAGTGAAGTGATCCTGACCATTCACTGGCGCGCGGGAAACAAGATCTAAAGGCCCAGGTTTAAAGTTGCCTAATTAATGACAATTAGCCCTAATCACTCTCAGGCTGCCGGAGAAGACTTCCGGTCGTCTTCTCCGGCCAGCTCCCTCCCTGAGAAACTTCAAACTCCCTAAAAACGCATCAAAAATGAAAACTAAAAACTGGGAAATGATCCTCACATCCTCACGAATCAAACCCCTATCCTAAAACAAATTTCTTCTTCCTAAACAAGCTGAATCGAAGAGAACAAGTTCTAGGGCACGCAGGTTTCAGAGACAAATTAAACTCTTAAATCAAATCCATTTTCAAAACCAATGATACCAGGATGATCAGTGAAGCGCATAGAACAAGTTTGTAACAAGAAAAACAATTTCTGGAAAAATAAATTTCAGGCTACCTGAGATTCGAAGCCTTCAGTTTGAGGACTTTCTGGCCACTTCCTTCAGTGCAAACTACTCCACTTGGTCCCCAGAAGATGTTTGAATGCTCAAAGAGAATTTAAGTTGGCTGGATAGTGAGTTTCGAAAGCTCCTGCTTCAGCTCAGTCAGAAATGGCAATGGAGTTTCTGGAGGTTTCAGGCCATTGTGAATGATGGTTTGTGATCCTGAGGATGAATGGAGGAGGTCTGTGGTGTTTGTTGGTGTGTTTGTGGTTTGTGGAAGGAGATTCGATAGAAAATGCAGCTTGGGGTGAGAAATGGCTATGGAGTATTCTGGCTGTTTCAGGCTTGGGTTTTTGGTGCTTTGTGGTCTATGGAGCAAGGTGAGTTGAATGATGAAGTTGGCTTGAGTGTTTGGTGGCTGTGTAGGCAGATTCGAAGGAAGTTGCAACTTGGTAGGTTTTTGTGAATGTCATCAATGAGAGAGCTTCAGCCTTGCTTAGTACTTGGAATGGCTTGCAAAATGATATGTTATTTTAATCCTATAGGTCAGATGATGTGACCTGGCCTATAGTGATTGGTAAGTTTACTTTTGCATAAAGTCCAACTTTTGTGTAAGGCAAGTATGGTGAGGTGCTAGGCAAGTACAATGGGCATGGGCTGCGCAGCATGATGAGTGTGTGAGGCTAGCTTGATTCAAGGACCAATGCAGCAAGTTGGTGAAGAGAAATGAGTGGTTTTGCAACTTGTTATAACTTTGGTTCACATGTGATTTTCTTGTTCCAAAAGTCATGAAACATGAGCAATGCCTAGTTCATTCTGAATTTTAGGACTTACATGATGTTTGTGTGCTGGTTTGTAGTGAATTAGAAGTCACATAATGCATTGGTTCATGACTTTGCAAAATTTCCATTTGAAGCATGCCTTGAAAAACAATGATTTTTGCCAACTTTGTCTTGCCATAACTTTTGATTCAAGAAGAGTTTGATCATGTTCTTGTACTTTTTGAAAAGGGAAAAATGAGATCTACAACTTTCATGACCAAAGTTTTTCCATTTGAAGCATTTTTGGATCAAGAATCATGGCTTGAAAAATGACCTAAAATGATGCATTCTTGAAAAGTCAACTATGCCCAAAAAGTCAACATTTGCAAAAACCCTAAATTCTTGATTTCTATGAACTTAAACCTTCTTCTATGATCAAATAAAGATCATATACACTCAAAATGATGAAGATCACCCATTGGTTGGGTCATTGGGGGCCTCAGATGCCCTGATTTTACACTGACTTGTCTGAAAAGTCAACCCTTGATCAGATGACTTCCCCATGGAATTTCTTCATGAAAATTGATATGCATACTCCCTATACCATATAGAGACCAATGGAAACAAGAATGACCAAAAAATTTGGAGTTATGGCCTCTGAAACCAAAACCCTAATTTTAGGTCAACTGTGCAGTTCATCCTGGCTCTGCATCCACTCAAACCCTAGTTCTTGTGATTCCTCTGCAATTTTGGCTTTTAGGAGATGGAATATGACATAAGAACACACATGGACCCCTTTGAAGTGATTGGTGGCCTTTGGAGTGGCTCAAAAAGCTTTGGGATTGCTCAGATCACAAACCCTAGGTGCAGATGACTTAGAATCTATGCAGTGAATCAAAAATGAGATGTGAGATGACATGTTTGTGTTTATGCATGTGAGGTGATCACAAGCCATGGTGTGAATGAGTGAGGGCAAATTTGGGGTGTTTACAACATAGTGCTAAAGAAGGATTATAAGTAATGCTCCCTCTTATTCCAAGGAGTGGCACATTAGGGAACTCTCTACAAAGGTCAATGATAGTGACACTTTCCATAGATCGGGAACACCAGTGAATATCTGAATGAGAGAGTGACATCATTCTTTTAGACCACCTCAAACCCTGTTCATTCTTCATCACGGATCGAGGAAGGTGAGAAATAAACCACCTAGACAGTAGAGGTATGCAACACATCAAAGTTCCTCGCGCCTTCGTAGTACGAGTGTGAAGAGAGTGTCAGATATCTCCAAGTAAGGTAGGCACTGGATTGTGAGTCAGAAATATGTTGATGGCGTGTACATCTATGAACTAGTCTGGATTAGGGAATAACACTAAACCATAAATCAGCAAGGCCATGATTTCCTCAAAATCATTGTAACTCATAGCATCCAAGAACACCTGAGCTTTCTCTATCAATACTCTAGCAAGAATACCCTTAACTCCGCTTCTTGTTTCTAGGACAATGTCTGATTTCTTCAAATGTAGGGCTGCAGCAATGACTTCAGGTGTAGGCTCTTTCTCCAAGCCTGTGAAGGGTTTCTGATCAAGGATAGGCACACCCAGTAATTTAGAGAATTCTTCCATTGTAGGTACCAACTAATAATCGGGAAATGTAAAGCAATGATGTTTAAGATCAAAGAACTAGAACATGACACTCATCATATCTTCATCAAACCCTGAGGTAACCAATTCAAGTAGATAACCATGTTTCTTGATGAATTAGGAGCTTTCAGGAAGTTTTGAGACCAAATCCTTAAGCTTGGAAGGTATCCTTACAAAGTTGATTCGGATAGTGTTCCTACGAGTGGAAGCCATAACCTGCAACAAAGAACAAAGATAAATCCTTTGGTCCTTGAAAAGGTTAGTGGGAATATTATGCTTATGATGTTATGTACAATCGCAAACATGTGGCACACACAAGCAAGTCACACAATAGCCCTAGGTTTAAAGGCTTGCATGAGGTTTAAAGGAAAGTACCCTCCCCCTAAAGTTTAGTTGGTTCATCATGTCCTAGTAAAAGTAACCGGGTTCTAAGGGATCTCAATATCACTGATCCTTCTCAAGGGTTGTTGTTCAGTAGGCAACTGACTTGCCAACCAAAACCCCCAAGATTAGAATCTCAATTAGCATAGCATCGAGTATCAACCAACTTTAGACTTCTCCAAAGCTGGCTACCTCACTACTTTCTAAAGGCCAAGATGGGTCAATTAAGGTTCTAAAGGGTAGTTAGTGTTAACGACAACATATGGCAGCCTCATATTATCCTCAGCTTACTTAAGGAACATAAGAACCAACCAAGAAGTCACACTAACTGTAGCCACCAGATCAACCATATCGGTATACGTCGTACAGTTTCCTTGGTCTATCGCCACTTACCTAAGGTACACTAGACCCGGGTTAGGATCTTTCACACAGTAACCCCACAACAATCCCTTAAAGATAAAGCAAACAAAGAAAACAAGTAAGTGATCTTAATTCTTAAGATAACCCCTCTTTTACTCAGCACTCCTCAGCAGATTCGCCAGTTCTGTAACACGGTGGGAGAACTGACTTTTTATTTATGTTGCGGATAGCAAGAGTCGCCACCGACTTTTATTTTATCCAATAGTAAAGGGTATAAAGGAACAGGAAAGACCTTTTTAAAAATTCTAAGTTCGGGGGGTAGGTTATATAAAGGGAAGTTGTTAGCACCCTTTAAATCCATGGTTATCCATGGGCTCTTAGTTACGTAGCTCACTTATTTGTTTGAAAAATAAAGTGTAGTGTGTGTTTAGAAATGATTTTCAGAAGTTCTTTGTAATGATCCTAGTATGGATGTATACAAAGTCTTAAGTTTGAAAATAATTTGAAAGTGGGGTGTGAATAAGAGTTTTGAAAGAGTGAACAAGTAATTAAGTGCTACCTACCCTAAGTTGGTCTTTCATGTTTCTTTATTTCCTTTCAAGGGTAAGACTGTCCCTACTATTAAGGTGTAGGTAGTCATTACTTTGGATGTGTTAATGGACGGGTGTAGGGTCATCGTATGGTCAATGAAGTTAACCTTGCAGGGGTATCTTAGTAATTCGAATGGACTATCATCGTTTTCGTAGGGTCATCGAGGGACGAGATCATTTATTCGTATGCAACTCGAAGGGACTATGATATTTTATCTGAAGGGACATGATAATTTTATTCGTAGGCAACTTTACTAAGATACCCCCACGTTTGAGGGACTTGACCATGTTTTGTTTGTAAGGCAACCAAAAGGAGAAACCTTAGGAGGTGCAGATGGCAATCGTATAACGATCAACTTACATGTGTGAATATTAATTTCAGATATTCATCTTTTGAATTTAGTGGGCTAGGTCCAATTAATTTAACATACAAGTCTTTTCACACCCTAGGCTTACTAACCACGCAGTTTATATTTTTTGCAGAAAATAAAAGCGGAAAATAAAAACCTTAAACTATTACATGGCTTTGGGAGAGATACATAAATAAACCTTGACAGAAAACGTAAAGTGAGGAAAATAAACCTAAACTATTACTAGGCTTTAGCAGTTACATTATCTTTAGAAATTGTAAAATAATCGAAACGAAAAGATCGGAAGAATATTGAGTCTTTGAGATGAGAGGAGGATATGTTTTTTTATCATGCTAGAAGAAGAAAAAAAAACAGAGTCAGATAAAATCACTGCAGATTTTAAAATAATGGAAAATAAGAAAAGTGATTAAAATAAAATCTAAAAAATATTAAAACGATGCTAAAAATCTAATAAAATCAAATAAAGAGCACACAATATTTTTCAGATTTTTTTGAAAATATGGAAATAGAAAATAAATCAAATAAAATAGAAAAAAGAGGAATTTGCAAAACATTAGCACTTACCTGACTTACCTGACTGACTGAAATTCTTATCACTACTGCAACCTTCAAAGTATCGGCGGAAACAGATTACAGCAGATTAACCAATAGTTTAGTTCTCCATGGTGCCCTAACAATGGTGTTGTTCGAAACCTGCATCATAACTCAAAAACAAACAATCAAAAAACATCAATACATGATTATAAACAATATTATGAAAAGAAGATGTATTAAAATGTTATGAAACAAAATATTTGTGATCAAGAAAAAGTAAGAGGCGACATGTGTTCATAGGCTGACCTCCTGAAAGTTTATTGATGATGATTGGATGAAGAAAGAGGCTGAAAACTTGCTATGAAGTATTTTTTGCAATTTTTTAGGGTTTTTTGGTGTAAGAATTTTGTGTGTGTTGCTCTTGTAGTCATGTTTGGTATTTGTAAGGATGTAATTTAGGGTAAAAGTTGGGCCTTTGTGGATGGATTTGAGGTTGCTTTAAGATGAAGAAAAGTGATTTCTTTTTTTGTCCAAAAATTATATAAAATCATCCCCTTTTGGTCTTGAACGAAATTGATCCTTCTCAATCATCATAATCATCAAATATTTGATCCCAAAATAGATCTAAGACCAAATATTTGGTTTTCTATTATTTATCTTAATTAAAATTGAATTTAAATGATTTAAATCCAATATAATATAAAATTAATATAAAAAATCAGATAATATGATAAAGGAGTCGTGAATGATCTTATGATTGAGTTTGGGCTGAAAGAATATGGCCCCATTAGGAAGAAACTTGAGTTTTGGTAATTTTTGCTTCATACACCTCCTCAAAATTGCTCAACTTCAACAATGCATAACTCCCTCAATTTTTATCCCATGAAGGTGTTCTAGGAGTTTTTAGAAAGCTTAGAGTGTCTTATAACTTCTCCTTTTGGTCCCATGTCCATATCATTTTTCATTTTAAGTTACGAGCTTTGGAAGAAGTTGACTTTTTGTTGACTTTTAAAAGGACCTATAATATCTTGGCTCATATCTCTCAAATGAAGCATTTCTGGCCTTGGCTTGTGAGACACAAAGTTGTATAGAATTATATTTCCTTAAAAATTATCTTTTTATGGGAAATTTTTTATGAAGTATGTGAAAGTTATGGCTGGTCAAAGTACAGTTGACTTTTCCTGCACAAAACCCTAATTTAGTAACTCCTGATTCTTGATGATTCTGAGGTTTCCTTGATGAATCATGATCAACCCTTGATCAAATGTTGAATTTAACCTCATAATCTTGATGTTGACCAAAAATCTTGAAGTTTGACTTTATGTTGACCACAATTGACTTGTTGATAAAGTTAACTGATTTTTGGGTATCTTAGCATCTGACTGGCCAAACTTGTTGGGAAAGCTTTGAAACTTGACATAAGGATTATTTAAGGTGTATGGGATGTTATTAAGTCCACTTGAGGCCTTGGAAGTCCATTTTTCTTGGGGAAACTCAAAACCCTAGTTCTAAGATCCATTGTTCAGGAGGAGGCTTTGCTTGATGAAACCTTTAATTCCTTTTGACCAATTGGGAATCTTGCAACTACAAAGAAACCTCTTGAGACACATGGTCTTGAATATGGGAGGGAAAATTTTGGGGTACAACACTCGCATAGCTAACTAGAGAAACTCTGGTTAGGAGGTCCCTTGTAGAGTCGCCAACTGTCGCTCCCATGATTTTCATCCTAGTACAAACGCGAAAGTGGCGCGAAACAAGAAGAGTCGCCATCCAGGCATTTTTATCCCAAGGAAATGGAAAGGTAGTGCTGCACAAACCTGGGTGAAAGGAAAGAACGAGGTCTTGCGAACCAAAGAGAACGTGTATGGGTGTCATTTACGAAATGGGAAGGTATTAACACCCATTCATATCTGTCGTACTCAACGGGATCCACGCTTGCTTGCATTGTTCAAAGGGTGTTATAAACTACTTTATCTGCTGCTAAATGGAAACTGGAGAAAGAACCGGAAAAATGAAAATGAGAAACAATGTAGGGAAAAGAAAGAATTATGCTTGAATGGGCCTTACCTCATTGCCTACGTATCTCATCGAGAATGAGAATAAGAGTTTTTGTAGTTCCCCTAACTAGGTAGGAAATTTGTTTGTTTATGTTTTTTATGATTGAACTTCTTATGCATATGCTCAGGTGTTGCAGGCTTTCCTGGACCAAGTGCGTTTATCTTCTAGCAAAAGATAAGTTGAAGTGAGTTCTTTCGTTAAGAGTGAAGGAGATGAGAAGAGAATTCCTGCAGGAAAGACGCTTTTGTTTGTTGGAGCTTTTTAGAAGTTTTTTATTTGAGTGCATAGGGGAGTGTATTCAAGTCTCATTTAATGGAGTGTGTACTACTTACATAACTCCAAGAAGGAATGAAGAAGAAGTACACCTAAGTAAGGAGAAGATCCTCGAGACTTAGTTCCAAGGATTGAGGCTCAAGCACACTAGCCTACTTTTTCTTATTAAGTGTTTTGTTGTTTTTAATGAAGAAGTACTTTTTAGGTTTTCTTTGTGAAAATGTCTTCATGCTTAGACTTGTACATCATGCTAGACAAGTTTACATTACCCCAAGATGGGATAGATGAAAATTCCCCATGGAATAAGTCTATGACACAAGAAGTCACTTCAATCTATATTAAGTATTTTTGAGTTGTTTTGAGATGAGAGAGTGAAGACTCAAGGAAATAAAGGTAAAACTAAATGGGAAACTAAGACTCCCCCTATTGTTATCATGCTTGGAGATCCTAAGGGTTAAATGTGGTATTCTAATCCTGAAAGAAGATAGAAGAAGAACAAGTTCCACCTCAATTCAAAGATTGAAGATGAGATGAGAACTTGAAAAGGGATGGAAAGAGATTAGTTGTCAAAGAAGCATCAAGTACTTTTCGCAAAAAAAAATTAAAGCTTAAAAGAGATGGAGGAAGAGGTTGTATATGGATGCACATCCACACACGTAACTTACCATGAGCACCTGAAAGTGTTAGCAAAACAATGCACAAGTAAAGGAATGATGGGAGAAGAACAAAGAAAGGTCTAAGGCTAAAGGGTCCTACCGCACGGATAAAGATCCGTAGCCATATAAGTGTGCCTAATAAAAACACAAAAGCACCTGTGATTATTGAGCAAACAAGTTAGTAATGAATAAATGTTAACAAAATGAAATGCATAAATCCCCTTTTATGGAATTCCTCCTTTTGGTGTACCTTGCACACATGAACCAACCATATCAGAAATAGCAAGGAGGTAAGTGCATTAAAGTGAAATTAAACCATAAGTTCCACATAAATTTGAAGTACCTTAAGCAAGGTAAGACTTGAAATAAAAGGATAAACACAATTCACATTCTAACTATGAAGTTAAACTAAACTACATTGAAATTAGATGTAAACTTGTAAATGAAACATCCAAATGAAGTAAGTATAGGTGTGGGACATGAAAATTAACAAAAGTAAGAAGTGAATGGAGTTTGAATGTGTAAAAAAACATATCAATAACCTATCATAACTAGAAAAAACTAAACTTAGTTCGTTAAATCAAAACAAAGTGGTTAGAAGTGAAACTAGTTCCTAAAGATGCATCACTTGCAAAGTAAGTAAAGAATGAACAAGAGAAGTATAAACAACCATGAAAATGACAACTTACAGTATCTACATGATGTATATTACTCATTTGAAGTCAACTAAAGTATCACACAAACTTTGGAGCAAAACTAGGTATGCATTTGTTAAATGAAGCACAATGAAGTCATCTTACTTCTACTAAGTCACATGAGTGCAAGTAAGTAAAGATATACACCCTAAGTCTATGTTAGATATTAGAGAACAGATTGTTAAGTTGAATTTAGTTGAAGCATTTATAGGTCTATGACATTTTATTTCTGAATGAGCAAGCAAACAAGTTAAATGTTAACCTAATTATACATCTAACAGCTTATGCAAGTTAGTATCCATGAACAACTTTAAATGGCATGTGAAATTACTAAATTAAGTCTAAAGTCAGTAGAAAATGATTAATGAATGATATGAGTCAAATTTTTTATGAAATGATCATGTAATTGTGTTATGAGTCATGGAAATTAATGCATCACATACACAAAGAAAGCACAAGGAAAGTAGTGTGACTTAAAGTCAAGCAAACACAAATAATGGATAACTTGTAATCCTCTTTTATGACCTATAAGTGACCTATAATCATCACCTAAAGGGGCCTCAAAGTATTCTAAACCAATGGCATAAATGCCTCCTTACAATCTCATGTACAAGTTAAAGCATTCTAAAATAGGACCTATAATCCAAAAAGGAAAGAAAATAGAAAAGAGATGAGAAAAATTATGAAACATGGACTTGTAATTCACAAGACCAGAAATTAACCATACACAAGAGATTTGCACCAAAAGATCAATTAATATGCAAAAAATGGCTATATAACACTAAAAGGATCAAATTACAAGTCATTATAATTACCAACTTTCTCAAATAAACTCAATTTCTGATTTTTTTTATGAAAAAGAGAAAAAAGCACATAATAATTACCTCTTATTAATTGATCGTGTATGCAACTTAAATGAGAAAAAAAAGATTCAAACCAATAAGAAATCAACACGACGCTGATTCCCCTCTCACCAACATGATTATCATGTTAATAACCTCTCAATATTATGTAGCAAAATGCAAAACATGAACCAATATAAACCAGCCATGTCATCATCTTCTTCAATTGCTCATGCAAAAATAAAAAGAAACTTACAGTAACCGTAAGAAAACCCACACACAAGCTCAATTCTCCAACACACTTAACACCCAATATTTCATCAAATTGAACAAAATAAAGGTCTAAATTGAAGCCCCAAACACTAGGATTATGAATCTATAATTAGTTTGCAGAGAACCACTCTATCTGAAAGAAAATTGTCATTAAAGTGATGACCAAAAATGTAAATCTCCACAAAAATTCACATACTTATATTTTCAAATCCAGCAAACATTGCCTCCATAAGAAGGACTCAAGATGCACCTAATTTACATGATCATAACCGTATACAAACTAGCATGAATGTTCAAGAACCATAAAAACTCACTTTTGCTCGAATCATAGATTTTCGCACAAGAAACTCAGAATATTTCTCGAAAGATCTTCAAATCTACCAATAAGCAAAATAAATGCCTAATAAAACACGTATCTAGATGGAAATGTGGTTTTACGACGAATCGGTGCGAAAGTATCAAAACTTCAATGATGGATTTCAAGATCTAATGATTCAAACAGTAGAAATAGGAAGTTATAGAGGTGATATTGGTGAAAAATCTTGCAAAATTCTCTCAATAATAGAGAGAAATGAAGTTTTGAAGGTGGAGGAGAGAAAATGGAGTTTTTGTGGTTTTGATCTCAGAAAGTGAAAAATGTTCTAACTAACTTTGTTTATGAGGGTTAAAATTTATATATGAGGAGTTTAGATAGTGGTTTAAACTTTAACTATGATTTAAGTTGTTAGAGGTGAGGTTAATGAAAATTAGTGTAAAAGAGGGTTTATGTGTTATTATGTGTGGAGGGTGCATCATGAACTCTTATGATGGAACATGAGAATGAAGAGTAGAGATGTAGTACAGTAGAAACACTTGTAGAAGAAGTTTCTTATAATATTTCTTTTGATAATTTGAAAATATGTGGTATGGATGATCTAGTAGAGTGAGAATTGTGGTCAGAAGTGGAGTTTTCGGTTTATTTGGCGCTCGAACCAAAATAACACAATGACCGGTGAATAAATTTGACTTGAACCCAAAACCATATTGTCTGTGACTGAGTCCCAGACGCAATACAAAAAGAACGAACGTCATACAATAAAAATTGAGTAAGTTGATATGTTTAAGGGGCGAGACGTTGTAACATCCCAAAAGTTTCCCTCTCATTTTCATATCATACGGCATACCATATAACATATATATCCTAGCATCTTTTCATAGAAATATGAGGCATAACATCCATAGTTAGAAGCATATGGCATATCATCAGTCATCTATCAAGTTATGACTCTTCAAAGTCAAGATAAGAGCCTAGTGGTATTGCAAGAAGCATATAAGGTATCTTCATATCTTATACAAGCTCAAACTTGTCCTCAAAGCCCTAGAAGGGGTTTGATTCATCAGGAATTCATCAGTGCAATTTCCTCATACACAAGGAATCCCTAATTAGGGTTTTTCCTCAGAGAATTCTCTCCTTATAGCTTTGACCAATTCTTGTGGTCAAAGGCTTTCATATGGTATAAAAGGCCTAGGGATGAAATTTGGCTCAAAAATTCATTGAGGAAGTTAGGCAATGGTTCAATTACTTGTACTTGAAGAAAGAAGTCAATTGTGCAGAAGAAAATTCAAACAATGGATTTCTAGGGTTTTAATCGTGATCATCAATTTCATGGACCTTTATTTGGTCAAGGAATAACATGATTAATCTCAATCGTCAAGATTCAGAAGTTGCTAAAGTTGGAATTTTTCAAATGAGAAGTTGTTATTTTTGGAAATCTTTGCCCTAAACCTTCAACCTATTATTTCATGTACAAACAAGCTTCAAATGACTTTTCCATGAACATTAAAGTTGTATATCTTGATTTTCCCTTTCCAAAAATAACAATAATACCCTCATAGCATTTTTAGAACTCAAGTTATGATTTTTTGAAGTTTAAGGTTCATTTAGGGTTTTTGGATGCATTTTTGTCATAATCTCATTGGTCCATTTTCTTTTTATTAGTGTCACATTTCATAATTATTTTCACACTTTTTTTAATGGGTCACCCCCATTTCCATGTGACCAAAGTGGAATTCTTACCACCTTTCATTTGCTTTTGCTTTTAAGGATTTTTTTAATGAGAAAGTGATAGTACAAAAAGGGTGATACATGCACATGTGTGAGGGAGAGAGTTAGCAAACACACAATGAACACACACCCATTCTCTTCAAATCAATACAAAAGAATAATGTTTTTCCCCTCACCCTCACACACATTTTGTACAAGAGAAAGAATGATATCATGTGAAGCCATCATGCCATGCACCACACCAAATCATGCCATTGTCACCATCTGATCTTCCTCCACTTTTCATCAACAAACATTATGCCAACAACACATATGATACCACCATAAGATCATGCACATCACCATAGAGGATGTATTTTGAAAAAAGAAGAAAGAAGGGCACACGATTTGCCATGAGTTTGTAAAACAGAATTAACATCAACACCTTGTATTTGGCTCAAACGCCCTGCATGATATATAAGACTCGACATACGAATTTGCAAAGGAGAAGAATAAGTTTTCACACTCATACACTCACTCTACACACTCATCCTCTTTGAACTCTCATTTTTTCATCTCAACCTAAGAAGTTCAGATCCATAAAACCATCTCACAACTCTCATTTTCACAAAACAAAATCCTTGCTACATCCCTCTTGTGTTTCTATCATCATCATCCTTGATACTTTCGAAGAACACCTTTGTGAGTTGGAGAGAAAGCATCATTCAGATTTCACAATCTTTGAAGCAATCTCAAGATTCAAGCCTTTATTTGGCCAGAGCATAATCTAGAAAGGATCAAGACCTCTCTGGATTTCTCAAAATCTTGAAGAAAAGCATCATTCAGGTTTTACACTCAATTTTTTTTTGCTTCGGATTTACCTTATTCATGATTTTGTTTAGTTGTTGATGCTTGATTTGAAGTCCTTAGAGTGCATAGAAGCTTGTAGATGCCTTAATGTTGATTTTTAGTTTTGAGATGTGACTTTGTTTCCTTCGATTTGCCTTGTATGTTGAGTGTTTGTGAAAATGGATGTTACATTATTGATCCTCGTGATGTCAGCTTTCATTTGATGTATCATTTGTGTGTTTCTGGAAATTTTTGTTGAACCTTCACCTTAGCTTGGCCGAAGAAGATGACTGGATTCTTCTCTCGTCGGTGACACTGTTTTATGCACCAGTTTGAATGTGGACCTTAGATGTATTTTAATCTGATGGCTTCTCTTTTGCCAGCACATTAAAAAGGACGTGGCATGGTACATGAGTTTTTTTTATAACATTTGTGTTATTTATGTGCTTCCATCTGATAGTTAGTGTGCGTGCGTGAATCTAGAGTGTTCATCTGGTATACCTGGTGCTTTGCTTGACTTTATTGTGAGCGTTTGATTGATCTGAGGGTTGATAAGGGGTCAACATTTGTTTAGGGTTTATGGTAATCTTCATTGACGACACAATTTTTGGACTGGACTTTAATTTTCTATCACACTCCCTCCTTGAGCCCATTGCCTTGTATGAACTGTATTGGATTGCTAATTTCACCCCTGGCTCATATTTAATTCATTTTATTTTCATATTTTTTTCAATTCCTTTTTAATTTTAAAAATTTGAAATAGTTTTGAAAAATACCAAACAAAATCACAAGTAATCTTTGACATTTTATAAAATTTTCTCAAATATTATTTTTCTTTTTTTTATTATTTTTAATCCTCTGAATTATTTTTCCCTTTTATTTTCCTTTGTATTCCTTTATTTCATGAACACTTTAGCTTCTTGATTTTATAACTTGATTTCTAGAATAGTTTTGATCCTGGTTCTTTTTTCCTTATGTCAATAACATGTTGAGGTCTCTTGAATATTTTTATGTTAATTTTTAGGCCTTGTTTGGTTGACTTTTGAGTTGTTGCTTTATGCTTAAGTAAGTGAAAACCTAACCTTGTTTTTCCTAATTGTTTGAATGCCTTTGGTTCTGATTCTTGACTTACAACTTTTTCTTAATGTTTGTACACATTTGATGTGCTTTTATGTTCAATGTCATAATTTTTGAAGCATGTTTGGATTTTATTTGATGCTTGAACCATGAATTGTCCAATTTGTGAATATTTTGACCTTGACTTGCTTGCTTGCTTAGGATGACACTTATGCAATCTTATAAGAACTTGTTTGAGGCTTTTTAAAATGATGCTCGATCTCTAGTTGTGATATATGAACATCACCTTTACTTGTTCCATGCTTACCTTGTGCACCAAGTCACACCTTTCACAAGTATGATTCATGATTCACTTCACATATTCTCCTATCTTCTCCAATTGTTTGGATATATGTGTAACACGGTGGGAGAACTGACTTTAGTTAAATGTTGCGGATAGCAAGAGTCGCCACCGACTTTTATTTTATCCAAAGGAAAGGGCATAAAAGAACAGGAAAGACCTTAAAAGATTTTTGGGTTCGGGGGGTAGGTTATATAAAGGGAAGGTGTTAGCACCCTTTATATCCATGGTTATCCATGGGCTCTTAGTTACTTAGCTCACTTTAAACTGTTTTGAGAAGTGTAGTGTGTGATTAAAAATTTTCTTAAGTACTTTATAATGATCCTTGTACGGATATATATAAAGACTTTGTTTTGAAAATTATTTGAAAATGTGAAGTGTTTATGAAGTGTTTTGAAAAGGTGAGCAAGTACATAAGAGGAACCTACTCTAAGTTAAATCTTTTCTGTTCTTAAATGTCCTTTAAATGGTAAGACTATCCCTATTATTAAGGAATAGGTAGTCATTACCTTGGATGTTGTGAGGGACCATTGAAGGGACAACTGTGATTAGGCAACTGTAAGGTGTATTTAGCAATTCGAAGGGACTTATCATCTTTATTCGAAAGGGACAAGATCATTTATGAAGGCAACCATGGAGGGACTTGATCTTATTATCTTTTAAGGGACTAGATGATATTAATGAGATAAGGGACTTTGCTTTATACACCTTACTTGACCTTTTTATTTAGGCAACAATGAGAGGTATCCTTAAGAATGTGAGATGGCGATCCAAGATCGACTTACGTGTGTGCGTGTACAAATTTAAACATTTATCTTATAATTAGTGATCTAAGTTCAATTTTAAGACACAAACTAGTTTTCACACCCTATTTACTAACCATGGCAATTTAAATAAATAATAAAAATAATTCTTCAACTATTACATAATTTGCACAATTACATTATAATAATAAAATAATTTAAATAAATAAGCATATAATAAGTAAATAAATAAATAGGTTAGTAATAATAAACAAATAAATATAAAAGAGGTTAGTATAACAATTTAATATAAAAATAAATTAAAAGTTCAAATTTAAACAAATAACCATTTTTTAAGAATTTTAATAAAAAGAAATAAATAATGATAATTATATACTTATAAATATGATTAATGGCTTAATAGATTAATTATATATACATATTATAAATATTTAATAATTATAATTACATAAGCATATAAAAATAAGAAATTAAAAATCATAAAATAAAATTAGGGTTTTTAATTGTTTAGAAAAATAAATTAGGATGTACATAATTAGGGTTTTAAAATAAACTAGGGTTTTTAAAGAAAATAAATTAAGTTTTACATATAAACATATTAGGGTTTATAAATTAATCTAAATATAACTAATTTATTTATAAAAATATATATAATAATAATATAAACAAATTATAAAATAAATATAAACAATTTAACTTTTAGAAAATAAATTATGGTTTTAAACAAATATGAAATTTTACATATTATATACTATTATTTAAAAATTAATTTCCTTGTAAAATATAAATTAATTATAAAACAAAATAAACAAATAATAAGAAAATGGTGCAAAAAGAACATACTTGGGGCTGGGATTCGAACCCAGGCCCTAGGCTTTCACATCTCCAGGACCAACAAGTTTTCCACCAGGCCAGCGCGCGTTTGTGATTATGAAGTGAGCATGAAACCTTATATTATAAACCTGAAAATATGAAGGAATAGAACCAAAAAAATATGAAACTGGGACTCGAACCCTTGACCCCAGCTTCCCATGCACTTACGCCTGCCACTAAGCCATTTATCTCCAACTGATATAAAACGCAAAACACTAATTAAATATTAAAACCACATTCAAATTATGAATTTCGCGCCAGTCATCTTCAACCTCCAGACCTGCACTTTTTCTTGCGAATTTTGCTTCAAATTTACCTGCGAATTCTTATTTGCAGCAAAACCTACGAATCTCAATCATCATCAAAACAGTAAAATTTCCTCAAATTAAATATACCAACATGACCTAGAGGTTAATTAGAATTGATCTATGATTATTGAATTCATTTATATTTGTCCAATCAAGAAACCCTAAACGGCCATACAAACCCTAACAATGGCACTTTAATGATTCGGCCATGGTTTTTCACGAAAACAATCCAGAAATCATCTATGAGCATCAACAAACATTAATACATAAACAAAATTCATTATAAACACATGAATTCAATGAATAAAAAAAAAAAAATCAAGGGCAAGGATGCTTCGGATTATGCATATGAGTATGGATCAGAGGCGTTTAAGAGGTGTTTTAGACTCAGTGAAGCTCAAGGAAGCTTTTTGTGTCCTTAGAATACCTTAAAACTTCTTGTAAGGATGAAACCGAAAAGTGAATTTTGATGGTTTTTTGTGAAGTTGGAAAGTGATATTAGAGGCTGCAAAATCGTCCTTGAGGTTGTGATGAGTTCATGTATATGTAGTGAATCAAATTAGGTCAAAAAGGGCTATCATTCTTTGGACTTTTTGGATGTTTGAAAATTGAAAAAGATTTGTCATGAAATTTGATTTTTATTTGATTTAACATTGCTATTTTGGGACAATCCTCATAACTTGTGTATCAATCTGATCCAAATAATATTTATGACTTTCTAGAAGCAAAATCCTTTTCCAAATATATGATTTTATATTTTATTTCAATTTAAATTGTATTTTAATGAATAAAATTCAAATAAATATGAAATAAAAAATAAAAAATCAGAAAATAGGTGGGTTGGGTCGTGCTTGGTGTCTTTGTAAAGATGGGATGGCAATTTGGTGGGCTCATTTAGCAAAAATTGGTTTTAAGACCCTATTTGCTTCATAAACTTCCCAAAAGTTTCCCAACTTTGCAAGGGCACAAATCCTTCAATTTTAATGCTATGAGGGTGTTCTTGGACATTTTGGAAAGCTTAAAGAGTCCTCTAACCAACCTCTTTGGTCTCATGTCCATATCTTTTACCATTCTCAAGTTATGCTCTTTTGAAGTTGTTGACTTTTTGTTGACTTTTAAAAGGACCTATAATGTCTTAGCTCATACCTTCCAAATGAAGCATTTTTGGGCTTGGCTTGTGAGACACAAAGTTGTAGAAAATTCATTTTTCTTCAAAATGAGCTTTGGATGGAAAATATTTGATGAAGCATGTGAAAGTTATGGCTGGTCAAAGTTCAGTTGACTTTTCCTGTGAAAACCCTAATTTAGAAACTCCTGATTCTTGATGATCTGAAATCTCCTTGATGAATCATGATCAACCCTTGATCAAATGATGAATTTTACCTCATATAATTGATGTTGGCAAAAAATCATGAAGTTTGACTTTGGTTTGACCACAGTTGACCTCAGGTTGACTTTTTAACTACTTTGACTGATTTTAACCTATCTGATCATCTGACTGAGCAAAC
Source organism: Lathyrus aphaca (assembly GCA_963966055.1). Lineage (NCBI taxonomy): Eukaryota > Viridiplantae > Streptophyta > Magnoliopsida > Fabales > Fabaceae > Lathyrus > Lathyrus aphaca. The sequence continues at coordinate 294,247,396 of OZ014521.1, read as the reverse complement.
CTTTGAGAAAAGTCTTGAAATTTGTCATGGGGATTCTTGAACACATATAAGATGCTGTGAAGCTCACTTGAAGTCTTGGAAGTCCATTTAGCCTGATTAAAGTCAAAACCCTAGTTTAGGATGCATTGCTTAGGAGGATGCATTATCTGAGGGAATTGTCACATCTTCTGACTAATTGTGAAATTTGTGAACCCTGTGAACCTCATGAGATGTCTTGTAAACCTTGTGAACCTTGTGAGCCTTGTGAAACTCTTAGTACACAATGTCTTGTCTTGTGGAGGGCAAATTTTGGGGTGCAACAGCTGCCCCTGTTCAACTTTCTGAAACCTGCGGGGTTAGATTGGTATATGTGCCATTCGTGACCTGGAAGGTTGAAGGGGATTGATCACAAAAGCCCAAAAATTTGCACTCGCCGGTGCGTAAAGTAACACTGATGATTAGTTGTATATGCTTGAGTGGGCTTGAGGATGCCACTTGGAAGAACTGGAGATGGGCTTAAAGATGCCATCTAAAATATCAGGATGTGATGATGTCTTTATGTTGATACTGGATATCAGTAATAGGTCTTTGTATAAGCCATCTCTGAATCATTTATGCAACATGATTTGAGTTGTTGAATGGACCAGTAGAAATAAATCTTGTGATGATTATCTCTTCTGGAAATATTTTGGATTAGGGAATGGATCTTTGTACGGATCGTTTGCCTATTCTCCAAGGTCAAAAGAACGTCAGGATTTGTTCTTCTGAATAATGTCTTGAACCAGGGAATGGATCTTTTTACAGACCGTTTGCCTGCTATTCAAGGGCCAAAAGTACGTCAGGATTTGTTCTTAAGGGTCAAAAGAACGTCAGGATTTGTTCTTCTGAATAATGTCTTGAACCAGGGAATGGATCTTTTTACAGACCGTTTGCCTGCTATTCAAGGGCCAAAAGAACGTCAGGATTTGTTCTTAAGGGTCAAAAGAACGTCAAGATTTGTTCTTCTGAATAATGTCTTGAACCAGGGAATGGATCTTTTTACAGACCGTTTGCCTGCTATTCAAGGGCCAAAAGAACGTCAGGATTTGTTCTCAAGGGTCAAAAGAACGTAAGGATTTGTTCTTCTGAAAAATGTCTTGAACCAGGGAATGGATCTTTTTACAGACCGTTTGCCTGCTATTCAAGGGCCAAAAGAACGTCAGGATTTGTTCTTAAGGGTCAAAAGAACGTCAGGATTTGTTCTTCTGAAAAATGTCTTGAACCAGGGAATGGATATTTTTATAGACCGTTTGCCTGCTATTCAAGGACAACTTGAGCAAATGTATGGATCATTTCTGACCTGTTGTAAGTTGTTGATATTGTTTTACCTGCATATAACTATCCTGCAAGGAGAATGTTAGTTTATGCATTATGTATGCATGCATAGTATGATGCACTTAAGTGATGTATTATGTACTTATGGATATGTATGTTATGGTATGATGTAAATGATGTATGTATGAATCATGCAGCCTGAAGTGTCTGGATATCTTCGTATAACAACTGCTGGCCAGGGAAAATAAATCCTGATTCGTTGCTAAAGAATATGAGGAACTCGTTCCCGTCTCGTTCGATGGTATAGTATTCATAACTTCCCGTCTTCGTTTGATAGTTGTAATACCTCAAAATTTGCCCTCATATTTATTCCCTCTATTGGCTCATCATTTTGCATTCATCAACATTTCGCCTCAATTCATTAACATCATAGTAGTTCATTTCGTTGTTTCATAAGGCATGTGATCAGGACCCAGGGAAATTAGGGTTTCATATGTTATCTGTCAGAGATTGAAATGATAGAGGATTTGCTAGAAGATGATTCCACTTCAAACGCGGTTGTTCAGTTGTGTTTCGATTCAGATGGGAGTTTGACCTAGTTAGGGCCAAACTATCAAAAGAGGTTTGCAACTGCAAGATTTGTTTTGGGCCACTGGACGGTTTCTTAAACAAGGCATATTTAAAAGTTCAGACGATTCAAAGGGGGGGTGTAATTTATCTGGAAAATTATTCGGTGGCTCAGAAATGACTGTGTTTATAGACTTGTGGAAAGAATTCAAAATGGACCTAGGGTTAAGATTGAGATGTCATACCCATTCATTGCTTTGTTCTCATTTTCATAAACCATTCCCGATTATTTCGTTTCACTTTTATTTCCATTCTTCGTTTATTCATCTCTCCACTTATTGGTGTCCATATCCATTTTGCCCTCATATACTCCTCCTTTAATAATCTCTATTCTTTTCAATAGGCATAATCGTCAATCATTTATTTTCTCATTTTTACAACCATAGGCCAATTGTCAAAGTTTGAATAGAATTTGTTCTAAGTTCTTGTTGTCACCTTTCTTATTTCTCACTTATGCCAATTTCATGTCCGTTTCAAAGGATAAAACCTAATTCTACTTTGTTGGGCCATTCGAGCCCATGTGACGTTTCGTCCTAATTGGCTCTTAGCCCAATTGTTCATGCTCGCGTTCAAATTCATTGACCAAATCCTATATTTGAAAACCATTCTAATCCTAAGTCCATTTAGATTTCCCAAACCACATCCATTATTTTTGTCACAATTTCAAGCTCATTATAATCCATAATAAAATAGACAAATCATGAATCTTCATGTTGGTTAGATTTGTTTCACCTACATCAAGTGATATTTCTTTTGATGCATCAAGCTCATTGGCCTTACTCCATTTAAAACTCATATTTTTCCATCTAGTTCCATTGTTTCTTCTCTAACCCAAAGTTGTCATTTATTTTGTCATGTTATTATTCTTAATATCCATATAGTTAAAAAGGATAGGATCCAAGCAAATTTTAATTCCCAAACACAAAATCTCAAAAAAAAAAAAGGGCTACTCCCATTAAAAAAGAGCATAAACCGTAACAAAGTTCAACAACATTCAGTAACATAAGTTAACAAAAAATCAGTTCTCAATCTTTCATATCAATTGAAGGAAATTACAAAAGAGGAATCGAAAATGATATAGTGGAATATACACCGCAACTCAAAAGGCAGCAACCTCATCACCATTGGTTTGTCAGTGCGTATCCGTCACACGTCCAAACACGGCAGCTGCAAGCTTTTTCAATGCATTTCGGGACGTCATGCCCCATCTCAATGCTTTTATGAAACTGACTAGGATGAAGGCAGTGTTGACAAAAATCCACATTAGCCTATTTTTGGTTATACTGTTCCGAATACAGCCGCATGGACCTGCAAGGGACAATTCACAAGTAAATTTGCTACTATGGACACAATAGTTACAGTTGAACTTGGCATTCAACTCCTTCAATCTCTAACCATTTTCACAAACAATTTTGGGAGCAGATTACTTACCAATCCTGTATCACACATCAGAAGCAAACGCGTATTCGGTGTTTGAGCTCGCAAGAAAAAGTCAGTGCCAGCTATATGAAGGCTGAATTTCGTCCTTTTTGTTGTTGATTTGTTGTACTCTAAGGGCCAATCTTTTCTCCAATTCCTGTGGGGGGAAAAAACAGGGAACACAATAACGGCATTAGCGGAAAGCCGTTAGAAATCGTCAAAAGAAAAAGGGAACCCCAACTGATAAGAGGCTGGTAATATGGAAAACAGAATTGCAAGAGGGAGTATCAGAATAAAAAAACAAAATCAGTTAGCTGTTAAGCCAATTCGCAACAAAAGTTACAAACATTTACACCCTAACCAACCTATAACTGATTCATAATAGAAAAATAACAAACTAGTTTCCAGAAAATTCTAGAACTCACCATAAAATTCCAGAAGGATTTAGGAGAGCGATTGCTATAAATCAGAAGTTCCAATGTATCTTCAAGTTCTTCCACAATTTGTCCTCCTTCAACCTTCTCCTCCAATTTCTTTTCTCCCCTAAACCTCACAAAAATCCTCCAAATCCAACCTTCTTCAACCTTTTTTCTGAACCAACATCCCTCAATCAGTTTCTGTTTTCAATCAAAACCATCTCTCAAATCCTTAACCTCTCCATCGACCATAATCAGAATCAATCTCCTCCATCACAAGCCAGCTTCAAGCAATCCACGATCACCCTGCATCAATCTCCTTAAGGCACCGGTATCTCCTTCATCACCAATGTAAAGAACCTGCAAGAATATCGACAAGGATGAGAATGCACCAGTTCTGATCAATAACTCAGCCACGACTATATCGTTGCAATCACAGCAACTCACCCCCTGCAGCCAACATCGTATCGGTTCGACGTCAAATCCGCGAGTCGCCACAAGAACCTGCATCAGGCATCACAGAGTGCAGTTTTAGAGTGTTTCTGAGTCGACAACAAAGTGATTTCTAAAGGGGGGAATAAGAGAAGAAAAAGCTAAGCTAATCGATGAGAACGAATTTCTTGAAACATACCTGAACACAGCTTTGAATCGCAGAGGCTTCAGGAACAACGATTGCATCGTCGCTGCGATTGGGGTCACCGGCTTCAGCGCTCACGAAGAACCGTCATCAATATCTGTTATCAATTGAAGTTTTCCATAACCGAAACAGAGGGGACGTCTTCGATTCGTAAATCAGCACCAAAATCAAGGTACTATCCACTTCGCCATTCTTGTGTATGATAGGTTAGGTTATTGTTGCGGCTGTTAAGGATTTATGATGAACGGTTTAGTTGATTTCTCATTCCGGAATTGGGGAAAAGAGGATTAGGTTAGAAGAAGATACATGGAGAATAGAGGCCGAAGGAGAAGGAGAGGGTTTGGGTTAGGACTTTGAAGGAGATGGCGAAGGAAGGAGAGGGTAATGGTGATGGATTCGATGAGAACGGCTCCGGCGAAACGAAGAAGAAGAAGATAGATGATGGTGGTGTCGAATTAGAAGGAGAATGGACGGTGTGGTTCGGTGGCGTGAGAAGAAGAAGAAGACAGGTGACGGCGGCAGAAGGAAGCGGCGGTGATGAGGGTGAGAGAGGAATCGGAGAAGAAGAAGGTGTGTGATGATGTTGGCGGCGGGTTGAGAAGAAAAGAGGGATTTAGGGTTAGGTTTGATTTTTGGGTTTATGTAATTAGCATTTTCTTTTCTTATTAATTTGATTATTAATAATTATGAGATAAGATTAATGTTTAATTAATTATAATCATAAGTTTAGGTTATTTTATTTTCTTAAGATTAATGCTTAATTGGTATGATCATTTCATTTTAGAAAAAATATTATATTACGTTTAGTTAATTCATTAGCTTAATTAAGATTTTTAAAAAAAAAGGAGATATTATTCAAGATTGGTTAATTCATTTTTGTTTTAATTAAGATCTTTAGAAAAAATAATATATTAGGATAAGTTTAATTCATTTTTAAATTAAGATTTTAGGAAATTTTAATCACAAGTTAGTTTAATTATTTTTCTTAAGTTAAAATATTAGCTTAATTGATATAATCATGAGATTAATATTTAGTTTATTTTCTAAGATTAAGAGTTTATATAAAAATATTAGATTAAGATTTAATTCATTTTTTAATTCAGATTTTAATCAAATATTATCATAAGATTAGAATTTAATCCTTTTTTTCATAAGATTAGAATCCATTTTTTATAAGATTAGAATTTAATCCCTTTTTTTGTAAGATTAGTCCAATTCATCCTTTAAATTAATATGTTTAATTTTGGCACCCCCACTTATAGGCCCATGCGAAAAAAACAAATAAAAAGTCACTTCCAGCACCTCCCTGGTTCTAATGAAATGGGCTCAAGTCCATTGCTATCTGCACTCCCTCTGTTAGGCCCATGGAAAATAGTAACCAGAAAAATAACTAAATATACCCCCCTGCATTAGTTCTTTAGAATTTATTTTTTAAGTTAATCATAGTTAGAATTAAATTCATAAAAAATAGGAAAAAACACAATAAATTCCCCAAAAATTAAAGTAGCTTAATAAATCAATTTAGAAATTTGTGATATTTTTATTTTCTGAAATTTGATTATTTTTGAATTAATTCTGAATTATTCTTTCATTTAGTTTTTATTGGTTTTTTTATTTGTGCTGAATTTTGTTCATTTTATTTAAGTAGCTTCCAGCAACTTTTTTGAGCCATTCTTTTTTCTGTAATTTAAGGACTCATAATAGTTCTTAGGATATTTTTTATGGATTTTTTAGGGCCTTTTATCATAGGTTTTAGTGGAATAATCCTTAGGAAATAATGGTTAATTCTTAGCTGGAAATAATTATTTGTTAGGCATAGAAAAATAGAAATTTTTAGGATCCCTCTTAGTATAAGATTAGAGATAATGGTAGGATCCCACGGTTTAAGTTTCATAATTTTTCTAGAAGATTTAATATTTTTTAGAATATTAGTTTTAGGCCTAGTTATGCATAATTCCCTTAGTTTAGGCCATTAAAAGAAAATAAAGTTCAATACAAAAAATAAAATAGGTTAGTTTAGACTTAGCATTTAAATTTAACATTAGACTTAGGTTTAGTTTAATTTGATTTTTTTTAGAATGAGTATTAGGTTTAGCTTAGTATTTGAACTTAGGCTTGAAACTTCATTTCCATGTAGAAGTAGAATAAATAAATAGATTTTTTTAATTCATGCCTTTAAGGCATTTTTTTTAGAATTTTGTTCCTTATGTTTAATTTCATTTTTTGCTTCATTTGATCTTACAACTTTAATAGGCGTCCCCCATTTGTTCTTAGAATCAACTTAACTTCATTAAGAAGTAAGTTGAGTTCTATTAGTTTCTAAGCTTCCATTAGGAATAGAAAACTTCACTAACCATTAGGACCACCTTGTAAATAAATAAACAATTAGGATTGAGTCTTAGTCCCTTAGATTTTTCCTTTTATCAACTTGAGTCATTCTTTCTCCCTTCAAAAGAAAAGCAATAAAACACTTAATAAAAACCGAACAATCTTGTATGACACGAGACTTTGTTGCGGAGTGTTTATACGCGTCCCGTTTCGGGGCAAGGTGTAAATACTTCCCGTGATGGATAGGTCTTAGTACAAGACCGTTCACAAACAAATTCAAAACACTTCTTTTAAAAGACAAAAACAAATAACAAGCGACTATCCTGCGGGAACTTCTCTTCTCATCTCATTCACTCATAACGCGAACTCGCGACGACTTGTCTTTCATGCAAGACGGTAAACGCACTCGTACCAGACGAGCCTGCAACACCTGAGCATAGACATACGCAGTTCCAGCATAAAAAACACAAACAAATAGGTCCCGCCTTAGTTAGGCAAACTACGTCGACTCTGATCCTCATTATCCCGATGAGGTACGTAGGCAGCGGGGTAGGGCCCGTTCGAGCACATTCTTTATTTTCCCTACATTTTCCCCATTCTTTTCATTCTCTTTTCTTATTCCTTTCTCATTTCTCATTTCCATTCCAGTTAGCGGTTTATTCAGCAACAGTTATTCTTCTCACCCTTTGAAACAAAACAAGCAAGCGTGGATCCCGTCGGGTACGACGGACGATCTGGGGTGCTAATACCTTCCCAGGTCGTAACCGACTCCCGAACTCAGATCTTTGGTTCGCAGGACCTTGTCCTTTCCTTTTTCCTCAGGTTTGTGCAACATTACCTTTCCCATTCATTCGGGATAAAAATGTCTGGCTGGCGACTCTAACCTTTCCGCGCCACTTTCGCGTTTGTACTAGGATGAAAATCCCGGGAGCGACAGCTGGCGACTCTGCTGGGGACTAACCTGATTCTTCCGGTTTCCCTTGTAGAGTCAATCCTAGCGCCTGTTTGGTTTTGTTTCTTTGGGTGTTTATATGTTCGTTGTTGTGTGCTTTAGTTTAGCTTTACTGTTTTCATTTACAGTTTTACTTTACAGCTTTACTTTATCGCATTTATTTACCGCTTTCAGTATTTTATTTACCATGCATCATATTATACTGGACTGTCTGGCTGTGCTGGTTTTCATTTTTTCTGTGGGTTGGGAGTTACTGTGAGATAAGCCAACTACCCGGCTTGAGTGCACCATAGGATTAGCGTGGACAGACATTGTACTCTTATGGTATCTCACCATGATGGGTGGCGATGTGTTCCACACCCAGATTGCGACCGTCTTGGAACTATTCTGTGTGGGGATTACCTCACTTCAGGGTACGACCTTGATAATTATGTGCATCTGGTGACCGATCTTCGAGGACCTTAATGGAAACACCCCTCTCCAGTGATGACAGTGGCAGACCACATTTGTTGGCAAACCCACTCGCATCCGAGGGTCCATTGGGAACTCGCATAGGATGGCCTGGTTCTCTCATAGGAATTCAGTTAAAGCAAACTGTTCGTATGACGATAGTATTGTACCCCTCGGGATGAATGTACTATTGTTTCTCGATTCAGTGCTTGAAGCTGGAGACTTGTGAGGGATGCTTGTTTTTTCCGGACTCAACTGAGACCTCCCTGCGTAGTATATAATACCAAACCGATTCCCTGATTTGGTCATGAGCCATTTCTCGGAGATGGTGAACGTATTATTGCTATTCGGCTTTGAGAGTCCGTGATGTTGACCCGAGTAGCACACCCGTGAGATTGGGAGGGGTTTACAGGTTTGCAGGAACCCTGGTACCTTCAGCATACCCACTTTGCCTTTGGTTCAGTTTTGTGATCTGGATTTCTGTTCTTAAGTTATGGACCCCGGATCAGAGGGATGATTATTGTGATATCTGGATTTTGAGACCGTGCACCGACACCTGATTATATGATTGGCACATCACAGACACTTCACTGATCACATGCCTTGCCTTGCATAAACATCATATCATCATTAATCATTTGTGTTTCTTTTATTCTCAGGGTTGGCATTATTCCCGGTTCCTGGTCATATCTTTGCTTCAGAATGGAAGACGTCAGAAAGAAGAATATTTTCTACAAGTTTTTTGATACCAAAGTGGACTTGCTCAAGCAGATGGTGTCTCTCATTACCCCGGGTCACTTGGATTTCTTCAAACAGCAGTATGGTGATATTTTGGATATGGTTTTCAGCTTGGATAGTTCGCAGAAGAGTGCCATTCATACTTTGCTACAGTACTATGATCCCAGGCTCCGATGTTTCACATTTCCGGATTTCCAGATAGGTCCGTTGCTAGAAGAGTATGTTGAGATTCTAAGACTACCGATTCAAGATCAGATTCCATTCAATTCAGAAATGACAAGACCAACTCACGCCGACATTGCTAAGGCTCTTTATTTGAGCCCATCAGAAGTATCTGCTAATCTGGTTTCCACCAAGGCCGGGGTGCTTGGTTTTCCCTTAGAGTTTCTGGTCAGAAAAGCTGAAGAGTGTGCCGTGGAAAAGCAGTGGGATGCAGTTTGCGCCATCTTGGGATAGTTTTGTTTGCTGATATGGACAAGTTTGTGGACATAAATGCTATTCATTTGTTTGTGTTGAAGAATCTGATACCTACTCTCCTAGGTGACTTGTATTATTCAGTGCATTATAGGAATGAGAAGAGACGAGGTGGTTTGGTTAGATGTTATGCTCAGTTGTTCTACACTTGGTTTATGAGGCACATCCCTATTGCTGGAGTGTTCACGGATCCCAATGTAATATGGTCGCAGAAGCTCAACACGTTGACTGCCAAAGACATCAGATGGTTCACTTTGAGGTTAAAAGGGAAAGAGCTCATCTCCAGTTGCGGAAAATATCCTAATGTTCCCCTCTTAGGAGTAGCAGGTTGCATTAACTACAACCCCATACTCTTGAGAAGACAATTAGGGTACGCTTTGAAGAATGTTCCCAAGGATTCAGAGTTGGATCAGACTTTCTATTTTCCTATGAAGGATAATCTCCCATTGGTGCGGGAGGCTGCAGGTGCTTGGAAAACGGTTATTAAGAAGGGTATAGATCGTTTGGGCAGGAGCAACAACCAAATGTTTCCCGAGTTTGAGGCGTGGGTAAGAGAAAAAGCCCAAGTGACTATAATCCCTTTCTCTGCACCATTACCACCACCTACTACGGTGCCTTGGGAGGAATATCAGAAGTTAGAAGCTTTGGTTAAGCAACTGAGGGTTGAAAATCAAGAGGCTCTTAATTCTTGTCAAGCGCTGATGATCCAGAACCGTCAATTGAAAGATAGAGCTGTGCAAGCCGAAGAAATAGTCTGTCTCAAGCAGAAGGACTTTGAGGAGAGAGAGCTCTACTTCCGAAAGAAAGGTTTAGCTGAGACTCACAAGACGGCCCAGCGCCGAAGAGAGAAGAAAGATCTTAGTGAAGCCAATGAAGCTGTTACTTTATGGCAGGAGAAATGGGACGAAAATCTGAAGAAACAAAAAGAGTTGGACGCCAAGCACAAACAGGAAGTCAAAAGCCTCCAGGATTCTTTGAATGGGCAGAAAGAACTTCTCAGGAAAGCTTATTATCAAGAGGAGGATCGTATCCGGCGCGTAACAGAAAGCCAACAGGCACTGAAGGAAGCTCAAAAGGAGATTGAGGACTTAAAGTTGAAAGCTGATGTGAAAAGGTCGAAGGCCGAGTCGAGTCAAAGCAAGGAGAATGAGGCAGCATTTCTACAGCAGATCGAGGAGTTACACGCTTCTTCTGATACGAGGGACCTCCTCATTCAGAAGCTCATCCAGGAGTCCGGTCATCCAGATGTGGTTCAACTGTTCTAGAGCGTCAAATGCCTTAGCTGGAGATTGAAAGATATAGAGTTCCCTAGTGTTTAATTTCATATTGTTGTACTCGGATTACCCACAGGCTTGTTGTGGGATTCCTTATATGATGTACTTTTGTTATTGTGATTGGCACCCTTCGGGGACTTTGTATTTTTCCAACTCCAGTTTATATAATTGATTTGTTCCGGATTTCTTGTTCGTTATTTGCACCGACACGGGATAATGAGCACCGATTCTCCACAGCCGTCATTATGTCTGAATATTACTTGGGTCTTCTTCCCAATTCTTATCTTCTTAATGCCAGGACCGGATACAGGAAAATACTCGGGAATAAAAGGAACACATTGCATTGCATACACATCATTTGCATTTTGTCTTTGTCTTTGCAGGTTTTTCTTCGGGATGTTTAATTTATCTGTGTTCAAACAGGCAAAGATTGCGAGGGTCGCCAAGACCCGATACCTTCGACAAGATATACCTCATCGGTACGCGACCCGCAGTAATCAAAGAACAGCAATGGACGCCATGCAGACAGAACTCAATGAAGTCCGTACCAAGATGGCAGAATTTATGACTCTGATGCAGGGGATGGCCCAGGGGCAACAGGAGCTGAGAAATGCAATTCAAGGGTTAACTCCTCCTAACACTAATGCTCAGGCAACTACTTCCGGCGGACTAGGGGGTCCTCCCAACACTAACAACGGTACAGGTGGACCCCATGTTCCAGATCCAGCTATGGCTACGTATGTTCCTGTGCAGGACAGGCAGGAAGACCAATTCCAGTACTTCAACAATGATATGGGTTTCGGCGGTGACGGAAATCTCAACGACTTCTCGGTGCTTGCAGAGAAGGTCAAGGCCTTAGAGTGCAAGGACACTTTGGGAATTGACGTGTCAGATATGGGTTTAGTACCTGGGGTGGTCATTCCACACAAGTTCAGGCCACCAGCATTTGATAAATACAACGGCAACTCTTGCCCGAAAACTCACCTACAAGCCTTCTACAGGAAGATCGCGGCCCACACGCGAGACGAGAAATTATGGATGTACTATTTCCAGGATAGCCTCTCAGGAGGGTCCTTGGAGTGGTACATGAAGTTGGAAAGGAGCTCTATTAGAAGTTGGAAGGATTTGGGAGAGGCCTTCCTCAGACAATATCAATACAACATCGACATGGCACCTAGCCGTACTCAACTTCAAAGCTTGACACAGAGGAGCTCGGAGAGCTTCAAAGACTATGCACAGAGGTGGCGTGAGGTGGCCGCCCGAGTGCAACCACCTTTATGTGAAAGAGAGATGGTCGATCTTTTCCTGAATACCCTCCCAGGGCATTTCATGGAAAGGTTGGCTGGTTGTTCCTCAAGTGGTTTTTCGGACATTATCTTGACTGGAGAAAGAATCGAGAGCTGGCTCAAACAGGGGAAAATTCAGAATGGAAGCTCTTCAGTGTCTGGTATCAAGAAACCCTTTGTGAAAAGGAGGGAAAGAGAAACAGGAGCAGTATACGCACAGAGAGGAATGATGCACCAAGGATATTATCAACAAGTGGCCCCCGTCACTATTTCAACTCCTCCAGTTCAACAACGGATTCAGCCTCCACAGCCGCAACACTCACAGGGGTATCAGCCAAGACCCCCTCGTCCGTACTACCCTCAGAAGCCGAGGGATAGACATTTTGAAGCTCCACCGATGTCTTACTCACAACTTTTAAAGAATCTCCTACAGCTTCAAATGATTCAGCTCCGGACCTTGCAACCTCCGAAGCCAGGCCAAATTCCTGAAGGTTATGACTCGAATGCTAGATGCGAGTTTCATTCTGGAGCTCCTGGCCATAGTACTGAGAATTGTAAAGCGTTGAAGCATGTTGTTCAGGACTTGTTAGATTCTAAAGCGATCAATTTCGCTCCCTCTCCTAATGTGCTGGAAAATCCCATGCCTCCTCACAGGGGCACGATTGGTGCAATTGGTGAAGGGGAGAAATTGAATTTGGTGGACGATGTAGATGACTTGCAGACTTCATTGGTTGCTATCAAGGTTTGCTTGTTGAAGAAAGGCATTTTCCCCGGATGCGAGGATGATTGTTCAGAATGCATAGAAGCTACCAACGGTTGTAAAAGATTGAAGGCCGGAATTCAAGGTATGATTGATGAAGGAGTGCTGCAATTTGACAAGATTGTGAAAGAAAGTGAAGTATCTACCGTGACTATCTTTTATGATCCATCCCAAGTTCCTTCGCGTGCCAGAGCGGCGCCAATAACTATTACTACTGCTGGACCCATAATGTACCAAAGTGACAGAGCAGTTCCTTGGAATTATGGTGGCGAAGTGTATTGCAACGGCCAGAGACAAGAGTTGGCCACGACTAGTATAACCCCAGCTCAGGTAGAGAATGTTGGAGTAGGGGGTTTTACTAGAAGCGGAAGACTATTTGCGCCGGAAGCACTGAGAAGCAATGTGATACCACCCAGGGATACTGCCGAAGCCCAAGCTAGAGCCAGGGGAAAGCAACCAGTAGTTGCCAATGATCCAACTCCATCAACTGATCCAGATCTCACCTTTGATAAAGAAGCCGAAGAATTCCTGAGGATCATCAAGAAGAGTGACTATAAGATTGTAGACCATTTGCAGCAGACGCCGTCAAAGATCTCCATATTATCATTACTCATGTGTTCGGACTCTCACAGGAAGGCCCTTTTAAATATTCTGAACAAGGCATACGTGCCTCAGGATATTTCTGTAAACCAGTTAGAAACGGTGGTGTCCAGCGTTAATGCCAGTCATGGATTGGGTTTCACAGACTTGGACTTAACTTCTGATGGGCGTGCTCACAATCGGGCATTGCATATCTCTCTGGAATGTAAGGGTGCAGTACTCTCCCATGTGCTGGTGGATACTGGATCATATCTGAACGTCTTGCCTAAGAAGGCATTGATGAAGCTGGACTATGATGGGGTGGTGCTAAAGCCCAGTGATTTAGTAGTCCGAGCATTTGATGGATCAAGAAGATCGGTGTTTGGAGAGGTGGAGTTACCTATCAAGGTAGGTCCACAAGTCTTCAATACCACGTTTTATGTGATGGATATCCAGCCGACATATAGTTGTTTACTTGGAAGACCCTGGATACACTCGGCAGGAGCGGTATCTTCTACACTTCATCAGAAATTAAAGTTTGTCTGGGAAGGTCAAGTTGTGACGGTCAGTGGGGAAGAAGATATCTTCGTCAGTCATCTAGCCTCATTCAAATATGTGGAGATGGATGGCGAAATAGTCGAGACCCCATGTCAGGCTTTTGAGCCTTTGAAGTCTGAGCAAGCGTCCGCCGTAGCAACTTCTCCTGAAGTACCGAAGAAAGGGGTTTCCATAGCCTCTTATAAACAAGCGCGTGAATTAGTAGAATCTGGAGTGCGAGAAGGCTGGGGCCGCCCAATCGAATTGCCAGAGAAGAAAGACATGTTCGGGATTGGCTATCACCCTGGAGGATCTTCGTCTGAAACAAGTGCAAAAGGTTGTCAGAGCCCGGTCACTTTCACAAGCGCAGGAGTGATAGACTACGGAAATATCAGCGCAGTGCAGGATGAAGCTGTTGATAGTGACTGTGACTTAGATGAATGGATTAGGCCTGCCGTCCCAGGAGCTCAACTTAGCAACTGGACGTCAGAAAGGCTCATTTCAGTAACATCTTTTGAAGAGTAATGTTTTTTGTTTTTGTTTTCCTGTATTAAAGCACTATGTCTTGCCCGGGGCATAGTGGCTCTTTGTAAGGGTTCATTTGTTCATTAACATAATCATAAATAAAATTGACGTTTCACATTCATTTCATGTTGTTCTCTGTCTTTCGTTTTTTACTTTTGTTTTTCAAAAAGAAAGAAAAGTTTTAAAATGGCAATGTTTCTCATTTTATCAAGTTGTTGCTAAAGCCTTGCATGAATCATCATTCATGCAGGTGCTCGTCACCGGATCTTATCAATGACGACCTTGTTATGGCTAAGTATGACTTCGACAATCCAATTTATCAAGCCGATGAGGAAGGTGAAGAGGATTGTGATTTACCCGAAGAATTGGCCAGACTGCTCAAACAGGAGGAGAAGATGATTCAGCCGCACGAGGAAGATGTTGAAGTGATAAACCTGGGTACTGAAGAGGACAAGAAAGAAGTCAAGATCGGAGCTGCATTAGAAGAATCTGTCAAGACTCGTTTGATGGCTATGCTTCGAGAGTACGTTGATGTCTTCGCATGGTCCTACCAAGATATGCCTGGTTTAGACATTGACATTGTGGTACACAAGCTACCTCTCAGAGAAGGTTGTCCTCCGGTAAAGCAGAAGTTGAGGCGCACGCGTCCAGACATGGCAATTAAAATAAAAGAAGAAGTGCAAAAACAGTTTGATGCTGGCTTCTTGGCCGTGACTAGTTATCCTCCGTGGGTTGCTAACATCGTGCCGGTTCCTAAAAAAGATGGCAAAGTCAGAATGTGTGTGGATTACAGGGATTTGAATAGGGCTAGCCCCAAAGATGACTTCCCTCTACCTCACATAGATGTACTTGTCGATAATACTGCTCAGTTTTCCGTGTTCTCCTTCATGGACGGATTCTCAGGCTATAATCAAATCAAGATGGCTCCCGAGGATATGGAAAAGACAACTTTCATCACTCCTTGGGGCACCTTCTGTTACAAGGTCATGCCGTTTGGTTTAAAGAATGCAGGAGCTACCTACCAACGGGCAATGGTGACGTTGTTTCACGACATGATCCATCATGAAATTGAGGTCTATGTTGATGACATGATAGCAAAATCCCAGACAGAGGAAGAGCACTTGGTCAACCTAGCAAAATTGTTTGATAGGCTTCGAAAGTTCAGACTGAGGTTGAATCCGAATAAGTGTACTTTCGGGGTTCGTTCTGGCAAGTTACTCGGCTTCATTGTGAGTGAACGAGGAATTGAGGTTGATCCGGCCAAGGTGAAAGCAATCCAGGAAATGCCTGAGCCGAAGACTGAAAAGCAAGTGCGTGGCTTCTTAGGGAGACTAAACTACATTGCACGGTTTATTTCTCACCTAACGGCCACGTGCGAGCCCATCTTCAAGCTTTTGAGGAAGAATCAGGCCATTAAATGGAATGAAGACTATCAACAGGCCTTCGACCGAATCAAAGAGTACCTGTTGGAACCACCAATTCTTATGCCTCCAGTGCCAGGGAGACCTCTGATCATGTATCTTACTGTGCTCGAAGGATCGATGGGATGTGTGCTGGGTCAGCAGGACGAGTCTGGTCGAAAAGAGCACGCCATTTATTACCTTAGCAAAAAGTTTACCGATTGTGAGACACGATACTCACTACTCGAGAAAACTTGCTGCGCTTTGGCATGGGCTGCTCGCCGACTAAGACAGTACATGCTGACTCACACTACTCTTTTAATTTCTAAGATGGATCTCGTGAAATACATCTTTGAGAAGTCGGCCTTGACAGGAAGAGTGGCCCGTTGGCAGATGATACTCACGGAGTATGACATACAATACACTTCACAAAAAGCTATCAAGGGGAGTGTGTTGTCAGAATACTTGGCCCAACAGCCGATTGATGATTATCAACCCATGAGGTTTGAGTTTCCGGATGAGGACATCATGTTCCTCAAGTCGAAAGACCATGAAGAACCACTTCCGGAGGAGGGGCCCGACCCTGAATCCAAATGGAAGTTGATGTTTGACGGGGCTGTAAACATGAATGGGAGTGGGGTCGGTGCTGTTATTATCTCACCAGAAGGAGTCCACACACCTCTCGCTGCTCGGTTGACCTTCGAGTGCACTAATAACGAGGCAGAGTATGAAGCTTGCATCATGGGGATTGAAGAGGCAATAGACTTGCGAGTCAAGAACCTCGAGATCTTCGGAGATTCTGCTTTGGTGGTAAATCAAGTCAATGGCAAATGGCTAGTTCATCAAGCTCGTTTGATTCCTTACCGAGATTACGTCAGGAGGTTGTTAACCTTCTTTACCAAAGTAAAGCTGAGCTATGTTCCTAGAGACGAAAACCAGTTCGCCGATGCTCTCGCAACTTTATCGTCCATGATCAAAGTTTGTCGAGAAAATTTCGTGCCTCGAATTTCGGTCTCCAGGCTTGAAAGACCTGCTTATGTCTTTGCCGTTGGTGATGATGAAGATAACAAGCCTTGGTACCACGACATCAAACAATTCCTGAAGGTTCAAGAATACCCGGCTGGGGCATCCAGTAAAGATAAGAAAACTCTTAGAAGACTGGCGGGAGGTTTCTTCTTGAATCAGGATGGTGTGTTGTACAAACGGAACTTTGACATGGTGCTGCTCAGATGTGTGGACAGACATGAAGCAGACATGTTAATGCAGGAGGTTCACGAAGGCTCCTTTGGTATCCATGCTGGAGGACATGCCATGGCCAAGAAATTATTGAGATCGGGATACTATTGGATTACCATGGAATCCGATTGTTGTAAATACTCCCGTAAATGTCATAAGTGTCAAATTTACGCCGACAAGGTCCATGTGCCTCTGAATCCGTTGAGTGTCATGTCTTCACCGTGGCCGTTCGCCATGTGGGGCATCGATATGATTGGCAAGATTGAACCAACAGCTTCTAATGGGCATCGCTTCATCCTAGTTGCTATTGATTATTTCACGAAGTGGGTTGAAGCAGCTTCCTACACCAATGTCACTAAACAAGTGGTCGCTCGATTTATTAAGCGGGATATCATATGCCGGTATGGAGTCCCTGAAAGAATCATTACTGATAATGGTTCTAACCTCAACAACAAGATGATGGCTGACTTGTGTCGAGACTTCAAAATAGAACACCACAACTCTTCTCCATATCGTTCGAAGATGAATGGCGCCGTCGAGGCGGCTAATAAAAACATAAAGAAGATTGTTCAGAAGATGGTTGTGACATACAAAGACTGGCACGAGATGTTACCATTTGCGTTGCATGGGTATAGAACATCAGTGCGCACTTCAACTGGGGCAACTCCATTCTCATTGGTGTATGGTATGGAAGCAGTTCTACCGGTCGAAGTGGAAATCCCCTCATTGAGGTTGATGATGGATATCAAGCTAGATGAAGCTGAATGGCTCCGATCCAGATATAATCAATTGAGTCTCATTGAAGAGAAGCGTCTAGCAGTTGTATGCCATGGACAGTTGTATCAGCGACGAATGAAGCAAGCTTTTGACAAGAAAGTGCGACCACAGAGGTACATGCCAGGAGATTTAGTGTTGAAAAGGATTCTTCCTCCTCTTAACGATCACAGGGGCAAGTGGACACCCAATTATGAAGGACCGTTCGTGGTTAAAAAGGTTTTCTCAGGCGGAGCCTTAATGCTGACAACCATGGACGGAGAAGACTTTCCATCCCCTGTTAACGCAGACGCAGTAAGAAAATACTTCGTGTAAAAAGGACCCGCTGGATAAAAACAGAATAAAGATCCAGGCAAAAATGGGCATCCCGGCGAGCCAAAAACAGAATAAAAGGCTCGGGCAAAAGTTAGGGAAATATTGAAAAAAATGTACACCCGCTGAGTTGAAAAGCCACATCGGACAACTCAGGCAAAAAAGGGTATCCCGGTGGATTGAAAACCCGAAAGGGCGATCCACGTAAAAGAGGGATTAACACGAACGACTGCGATCTGCGAGATCCATGACCTACCTACAGTTGAGGCTATCCTAAGGGTTGAAGATCAGTTCATTTACTTTTTCTCAAGAGGCAGAGCGAGCGGAGCGTCTTGAAGACATACGAGTCATAACAGGGTTGAAAATCGATTGAGATTCATTTCTCACATTGCCAATAGGGTAGTTTTGTTTTTCTTTTAGTTGTTCCCTCATTCCAGGGAACTGCTTCCTTTGTATTGCCTATTCAGGGCCACCTTTCCAAGTCAATAAAAATTCAATTTCAATCAATTGGATTATTTTTCTTCTTTGTTTTTACTTTTTTTCATCTTGCATTGATTGATTGTGAAAACGTCTAGCAAATAGTAACTTGCATTGTGTTATGAACATTCGAATGCTTTGCTAACTCGTACAGGAGAATAGAAACATTTAATACAACTCTGAAAGGGTGTTGAGATGCCCAGACAATGATTCCTGCTATGAGCCTGGGGCAAGCAGGTCCCAAATTAATTCTCTATGTTGCAGGTACTATCGATTGTGTTCATGCAGGTACAGGTACTGATGTTGCCAACAAAGCTAACAACTATTATCTAGGATGGGAATTTCCATTTTGTTTGAGCAGAAACAAGCACCTCCCAGGGTGTTTCCAATCATCCCCAACCATGTGCAAGTTGAAATTTCACCCAGCCAGATAGCAGAGAGTGGTTGCAATCCCCAGGCAGAAGTCTCTTTTCAGACAGGGGCAATTCTCGACAGTATAAGGAGTGTTTTGCCTCCCCAGCAGTTGCTTCCTCAGCAGTGTCACGCCTGTGGTTCCCGGGAAGTCCTCGCTTCCCCATCAGAGTTCAAGAAGGGTTCGCTTCCAGCAGGGTCTTGGCGCTCCAATATCAAAGTCCAATTTATTTTTGGCAGTGGCGGCTATTCTGAGCCAGTGAATTATTAACAGCTCTCCCCTCAGAGTTGTTTCCTCCTCATCCAGATGAACTAAATCAATGCAGTGATCATCGTTTCTTCCCAGCCAAGTTATCTGGAATTACCTGCAGTCTCCTTATCAGGAGATCTCCTTTGCATTGTCATTCGCATAATCATCATTGCGTCTGCATCCTCCAAAGCGTAGCATTTCCATCATCATGGAGCATTACGCCATAAATTCAAACATGTGCATGCCAGCATGGGCCAGTTTTGAGGTATATTACGTACGACTTATAATATCTTTTCAACCTGAAGTACTCCGCGCAGAGGATACCAATATCATGTTCCAGACATCCTTGTCTTTTCAAGTCATTGTTTGTCACTTATTCAGCGTCTTGTTTGGTACAACAGTTGCATTACAGGTTCTCGTTTTGTACAACGGTCTTGTTTGCCTGGGCTCTCGTTTATGTACAACGATCCCGTTCCATCTTGTCCTATTTTCTTTGTTTTTGGTTACCGCCTGCGGCTGGTACACCTTTGCGTCTCCATTCGAGGATGGTTTCGTGTTAGATCCGAGGATCTTTTGATTTGTCATTCGAGGATGGCATTTCTTTTCTTCAAGTCCTTCCGAGGTTGGTCTTGTTGTTTTGTGTGGCTATTATTCGAGGATAGTAGTTCACTTTTTGAGCTTATTGATCGAGGTCAGTTTGTCTCTTTTGCAAAGTCTGTCTGAGGTCAGCTTTGTGTTTGGTTATCAGCCGAGGCTGGTATACCTTTGCGTCTCCATTCGAGGATGGTTTCGTGTTAGATCCGAGGATCTTTTGATTTGTCATTCGAGGATGGCATTTCTTTTCTTCAAGTCCTTCCGAGGTTGGTCTTGTTGTTTTGTGTGGCTATTATTCGAGGATAGTAGTTCACTTTTTGAGCTTATTGATCGAGGTCAGTTTGTCTCTTTTGCAAAGTCTGTCTGAGGTCAGCTTTGTGTTTGGTTATCAGTCGAGGCTGGTATACCTTTGCGTCTCCATTCGAGGATGGTTTCGTGGTAGATCCGAGGATCTTTTGGATTGTTATTCGAGGATGGCATTCTTTTTTCTTCAAGTCCTTCTGCGGTTGGTCTTGCTTTTTTTTTGTTTTTTGTGTGGCTATTGTTCGAGGATGGTAGTTCACTTTTTGAGCTTATTGACTGAGGTCAGTTTGTCTCATTTGCAAGGTCTGTCCGAGGTCAGTCTTTGTTGTTGATTGTTATCGCCTGCGGCCGATATACTATCGTGTTTCTATTCCAGGATGGTTTTAGTATTGGATTCGAGGATCCCGTGTGAGTTGTCGGGCGAGGATGGCATTCTTCCTAGCATATTCCCGCCTGGTCTGATGTTCCCCGTTACCTATTCAGAGGTCAAAATCAAAAAGTATATAAATAAATAAGTGGGCAGATGGCATTTCCATTACCCTCAGTGTGCAAATTTTCAGGTTTTATTCGAGTATTCAATCACTCCATACCTTGAACGTCTAAAAGCTTTTGCAATTATTCATTCAAGTCTGCAGATGATTGAATAGGGGCAGATGTAATACCTCAAAATTTGCCCTCATATTTATTCCCTCTATTGGCTCGTCATTTTGCATTCATCAACATTTCACCTCAATTCATTAACATCATAGTAGTTCATTTCGTTGTTTCATAAGGCATGTGATCAGGACCCAGGGAAATTAGGGTTTCATATGTTATCTGTCAGAGATTGAAATGATAGAGGATTTGCTAGACGATGATTCCACTTCAAACGCGGTTGTTCAGTTGTGTTTCAATTCAGATGGGAGTTTGACCTAGTTAGGGCCAAACTATCAAAAGAGGTTTGCAACTGCAAGATTTGTTTTGGGCCACTGGACGGTTTCTTAAACAAGGCATATTTAAAAGTTCAGACGATTCAAAGGGGGGTGTAATTTATCTGGAAAATTATTCGGTGGCTCAGAAATGACTGTGTTTATAGACTTGTGGAAAGAATTCAAAATGGACCTAGGGTTAAGATTGAGATGTCATACCCATTCATTGCTTTGTTCTCATTTTCATAAACCATTCCCGATTATTTCGTTTCACTTTTATTTCCATTCTTCGTTTATTCATCTCTCCACTTATTGGTGTCCATATCCATTTTTCCCTCATATACTCCTCCTTTAATAATCTCTATTCTTTTCAATAGGCATAATCGTCAATCATTTATTTTCTCATTTTTACAACCATAGGCCAATTGTCAAAGTTTGAATAGAATTTGTTCTAAGTTCTTGTTGTCACCTTTCTTATTTCTCACTTATGCCAATTTCATGTCCGTTTCAAAGGATAAAACCTAATTCTACTTTGTTGGGCCATTCGAGCCCATGTGACGTTTCGTCCTAATTGGCTCTTAGCCCAATTGTTCATGCTCGCGTTCAAATTCATTGACCAAATCCTATATTTGAAAACCATTCTAATCCTAAGTCCATTTAGATTTCCCAAACCACACCCATTATTTTTGTCACAATTTCAAGCTCATTATAATCCATAATAAAATAGACAAATCATGAATCTTCATGTTGGTTAGATTTGTTTCACCTACATCAAGTGATATTTCTTTTGATGCATCAAGCTCATTGGCCTTACTCCATTTAAAACTCATATTTTTCCATCTAGTTCCATTGTTTCTTCTCTAACCCAAAGTTGTCATTTATTTTGTCATGTTATTATTCTTAATATCCATATAGTTAAAAAGGATAGGATCCAAGCAAATTTTAATTCCCAAACACAAAATCTCAAAAAAAAAAAGGGCTACTCCCATTAAAAAAGAGCATAAACCGTAACAAAGTTCAACAACATTCAGTAACATAAGTTAACAAAAAATCAGTTCTCAATCTTTCATATCAATTGAAGGAAATTACAAAAGAGGAATCGAAAATGATATAGTGGAATATACACCGCAACTCAAAAGGCAGCAACCTCATCACCATTGGTTTGTCAGTGCGTATCCGTCACACGTCCAAACACGGCAGCTGCAAGCTTTTTCAATGCATTTCGGGACGTCATGCCCCATCTCAATGCTTTTATGAAACTGACTAGGATGAAGGCAGTGTTGACAAAAATCCACATTAGCCTATTTTTGGTTATACTGTTCCGAATACAGCCGCATGGACCTGCAAGGGACAATTCACAAGTAAATTTGCTACTATGGACACAATAGTTACAGTTGAACTTGGCATTCAACTCCTTCAATCTCTAACCATTTTCACAAACAATTTTGGGAGCAGATTACTTACCAATCCTGTATCACACATCAGAAGCAAACGCGTATTCGGTGTTTGAGCTCGCAAGAAAAAGTCAGTGCCAGCTATATGAAGGCTGAATTTCGTCCTTTTTGCTGTTGATTTGTTGTACTCTAAGGGCCAATCTTTTCTCCAATTCCTGCGGGGGAAAAAACAGGGAACACAATAACGGCATTAGCGGAAAGCCGTTAGAAATCGTCAAAAGAAAAAGGGAACCCCAACTGATAAGAGGCTGGTAATATGGAAAACAGAATTGCAAGAGGGAGTATCAGAATAAAAAAACAAAATCAGTTAGCTGTTAAGCCAATTCGCAACAAAAGTTACAAACATTTACACCCTAACCAACCTATAACTGATTCATAATAGAAAAATAACAAACTAGTTTCCAGAAAATTCTAGAACTCACCATAAAATTCCAGAAGGATCTAGGAGAGCGATTGCTATAAATCAGAAGTTCCAATGTATCTTCAAGTTCTTCCACAATTTGTCCTCCTTCAACCTTCTCCTCCATTTTCTTTTCTCCCCCAAACCTCACAAAAATCCTCCAAATCCAACCTTCTTCAACCTTTTTTCTGAACCAACATCCCTCAATCAGTTTCTGTTTTCAATCAAAACCATCTCTCAAATCCTTAACCTCTCCATCGACCATAATCAGAATCAATCTCCTCCATCACAAGCCAGCTTCAAGCAATCCACGATCACCCTGCATCAATCTCCCTAAGGCACCGGTATCTCCTTCATCACCAATGTAAAGAACCTGCAAGAATATCGACAAGGATGAGAATGCACCAGTTCTGATCAATAACTCAGCCACGACTATATCGTTGCAATCACAGCAACTCACCCCCTGCAGCCAACATCGTATCGGTTCGACGTCAAATCCGCGAGTCGCCACAAGAACCTGCATCAGGCATCACAGAGTGCAGTTTTAGAGTGTTTCTGAGTCGACAACAAAGTGATTTCGAAAGGGGGGAATAAGAGAAGAAAAAGCTAAGCTAATCGATGAGAACGAATTTCTTGAAACATACCTGAACACAGCTTTGAATCGCAAAGGCTTCAGGAACAACGATTGCATCGTCGCTGCGATTGGGGTCACCGGCTTCAGCGCTCACGAAGAACCGTCATCAATATCTGTTATCAATTGAAGTTTTCCATAACCGAAACAGAGGGGACGTCTTCGATTCGTAAATCAGCACCGAAATCAAGGTACTATCCACTTCGCCATTCTTGTGTATGATAGGTTAGGTTATTGTTGCGGCTGTTAAGGATTTATGATGAACGATTTAGTTGATTTCTCATTCCGGAATTGGGGAAAAGAGGATTAGGTTAGAAGAAGATACATGGAGAATAGAGGCCGAAGGAGAAGGAGAGGGTTTGGGTTAGGACTTTGAAGGAGATGGCGAAGGAAGGAGAGGGTAATGGTGATGGATTCGACGAGAACGGCTCCGGCGAAACGAAGAAGAAGAAGATAGATGATGGTGGTGTCGAATTAGAAGGAGAATGGACGGTGTGGTTCGGTGGCGTGAGAAGAAGAAGAAGACAGGTGACGGCGGCAGAAGGAAGCGGCGGTGATGAGGGTGAGAGAGGAATCGGAGAAGAAGAAGGTGGGTGATGATGTTGGCGGCGGGTTGAGAAGAAAAGAGGGATTTAGGGTTAGGTTTGATTTTTGGGTTTATGTAATTAGCATTTTCTTTTCTTATTAATTTGATTATTAATAATTATGAGATAAGATTAATGTTTAATTAATTATAATCATAAGTTTAGGTTATTTTATTTTCTTAAGATTAATGCTTAATTGGTATGATCATTTCATTTTAGAAAAAATATTATATTACGTTTAGTTAATTCATTAGCTTAATTAAGATTTAAAAAAAAAAAGGAGATATTATTCAAGATTGGTTAATTCATTTTTGTTTTAATTAAGATCTTTAGAAAAAATAATATATTAGGATAAGTTTAATTCATTTTTAAATTAAGATTTTAGGAAATTTTAATCACAAGTTAGTTTAATTATTTTTCTTAAGTTAAAATATTAGCTTAATTGATATAATCATGAGATTAATATTTAGTTTATTTTCTAAGATTAAGAGTTTATATAAAAATATTAGATTAAGATTTAATTCATTTTTTAATTCAGATTTTAATCAAATATTATCATAAGATTAGAATTTAATCCTTTTTTTCATAAGATTAGAATCCATTTTTTATAAGATTAGAATTTAACCCTTTTTTTGTAAGATTAGTCCAATTCATCCTTTAAATTAATATGTTTAATTTTGGCACCCCCACTTATAGGCCCATGCGAAAAAAACAAATAAAAAGTCACTTCCAGCACCTCCCTGGTTCTAATGAAATGGGCTCAAGTCCATTGCTATCTGCACTCCCTCTGTTAGGCCCATGGAAAATAGTAACCAGAAAAATAACTAAATATACCCCCCTGCATTAGTTCTTTAGAATTTATTTTTTAAGTTAATCATAGTTAGAATTAAATTCATAAAAAATAGGAAAAAACACAATAAATTCCCCAAAAATTAAAGTAGCTTAATAAATCAATTTAGAAATTTGTGATATTTTTATTTTCTGAAATTTGATTATTTTTGAATTAATTCTGAATTATTCTTTCATTTAGTTTTTATTGGTTTTTTTATTTGTGCTGAATTTTGTTCATTTTATTTAAGTAGCTTCCAGCAACTTTTTTGAGCCATTCTTTTTTCTGTAATTTAAGGACTCATAATAGTTCTTAGGATATTTTTTATGGATTTTTTAGGGCCTTTTATCATAGGTTTTAGTGGAATAATCCTTAGGAAATAATGGTTAATTCTTAGCTGGAAATAATTATTTGTTAGGCATAGAAAAATAGAAATTTTTAGGATCCCTCTTAGTATAAGATTAGAGATAATGGTAGGATCCCACGGTTTAAGTTTCATAATTTTTCTAGAAGATTTAATATTTTTTAGAATATTAGTTTTAGGCCTAGTTATGCATAATTCCCTTAGTTTAGGCCATTAAAAGAAAATAAAGTTCAATACAAAAAATAAAATAGGTTAGTTTAGACTTAGCATTTAAATTTAACATTAGACTTAGGTTTAGTTTAATTTGATTTTTTTTAGAATGAGTATTAGGTTTAGCTTAGAATTTGAACTTAGGCTTGAAACTTCATTTCCATGTAGAAGTAGAATAAATAAATAGATTTTTTTAATTCATGCCTTTAAGGCATTTTTTTTAGAATTTTGTTCCTTATGTTTAATTTCATTTTTTGCTTCATTTGATCTTACAACTTTAATAGGCGTCCCCCATTTGTTCTTAGAATCAACTTAACTTCATTAAGAAGTAAGTTGAGTTCTATTAGTTTCTAAGCTTCCATTAGGAATAGAAAACTTCACTAACCATTAGGACCACCTTGTAAATAAATAAACAATTAGGATTGAGTCTTAGTCCCTTAGATTTTTCCTTTTATCAACTTGAGTCATTCTTTCTCCCTTCAAAAGAAAAGCAATAAAACACTTAATAAAAACCGAACAATCTTGTACGACACGAGACTTTATTGCGGAGTGTTTATACGCGTCCCGTTTCGGGGCGAGGTGTAAATACTTCCCGTGATGGATAGGTCTTAGTACAAGACCGTTCACAAACAAATTCAAAACACTTCTTTTAAAAGACAAAAACAAATAACAAGCGACTATCCTGCGGGAACTTCTCTTCTCATCTCATTCACTCATAACGCGAACTCGCGACGACTTGTCTTTCATGCAAGACGGTAAACGCACTCGTACCAGACGAGCCTGCAACACCTGAGCATAGACATACGCAGTTCCAGCATAAAAAACACAAACAAATAGGTCCCGCCTTAGTTAGGCAAACTACGTCGACTCTGATCCTCATTATCCCGATGAGGTACGTAGGCAGCGGGGTAGGGCCCGTTCGAGCACATTCTTTATTTTCCCTACATTTTCCCCATTCTTTTCATTCTCTTTTCTTATTCCTTTCTCATTTCTCATTTCCATTCCAGTTAGCGGTTTATTCAGCAACAGTTATTCTTCTCACCCTTTGAAACAAAACAAGCAAGCGTGGATCCCGTCGGGTACGACGGACGATCTGGGGTGCTAATACCTTCCCAGGTCGTAACCGACTCCCGAACTCAGATCTTTGGTTCGCAGGACCTTGTCCTTTCCTTTTTCCTCAGGTTTGTGCAACATTACCTTTCCTATTCATTCAGGATAAAAATGTCTGGCTGGCAAATCTAACCTTTCCGCGCCACTTTCGCGTTTGTACTAGGATGAAAATCCCGGGAGCGACAATAGTATGGTATTCATAACCTCCCGTCTTCGTTCGTCGTACTCCTTACTGGGGATTTGTAGCTGTCTTGTGGGGATGAACCGGCGAAGCTTCGTTGAATTCCTTACCTCGTTCGTCCTTAGTAAATACTATTACTGCATTTTCATGCATTTCTGGTAAGCATCAATCATATTAAGCATTTTATGCATTTCTGGTAAACATCAATCATATTCAAAAGCATACATACATTCAAACACAACCAATGGACGTTTCGCTTATGTAAATAGGGTAAAAGTAAATATGGATTCAAAGATGAAATTTTATTTATATCACAAAGTGACCCATACATAGGTAAGTTTGTACGAGGAGACAGAGATCCTAGTAAGAGGAACTTGTCATGAAATTTTACAAAACAAAGAAAATCAACTATGTGGGAAATAATCCTATTGAGTTTCAATTCTACTATTGCCATTATCTTCAAGTATCTCATCTTCTGCTGTTGAGACGGAAACGATTGGATTGAGCTTTATCTGTTCGAGTTTGAGTAAGTAGCACAACTGGTTGGAGTTACATGGGTGATCCAAACGAGACATAGTCATACGCTTTAGTCCCTAACTTTTGCCTGGATTGCCTTTGCAGGTTTTCAATCCACCGGGATACCCTTTTTTGCCCAAGCCGCCTTTTCAGGTTTTTGACTTGCCGGGTGTACACTTTTTTTATATATATATATCCCTAATTTTTGCCCGAACCCTTTTGGTTCGCCGGGATGCCCTCATTTTTGCCTAGGCCAGTCAACCTAGCGGGTCTCCTTTTATGCGTAGTATTTTTTAACTATGTCTGTGTTTACAGGCTGTGGGAAGTCTTCACCATCCATAGTAGTAAGTATCATGGCACCTCCTGAGAATACTGTTTTGACCACAAATGGTCCTTCATATGTAGGAGTCCACTTGCCCCTAGGATCACCCTGTGGTAATATGATACGCTTGTAATACCTCAAAATTTTCCCTCATATTTACTCTAACTGGCTTACCGCTTTGCATTTCATCTGCATCTTCCACTAGGTCGTTAACATTCATAATCATGCATTTCATTGTTTCCTTAGGCACGTGATCGAGGCGTTTCCTTATGATATGAATTTTCCTATCCATAGATGATATATTTGGTTATTACGCTCAAGTTGGTACAAAGGTTGAATTCTTACCATCGGGGGAGATCTTTTTAAGTTACAAGTTGTCAAGGTTATAACTAAGGTTTACCATGGACTAGGGTTTTGTTTCCCCTCAAAGTCTCGAGTGTTCTTCTTACCCAAAAGCCATTCTCCCTAACACATATTATGGATATTAGAGCTTCATTAAAAGCCATGGGATTAGGGGATTTGTGACAAAGGTTTTTCTTGGGCGTACTTGCTGCTATGGTTTCGTTACCATCTTCAGGGTTTCCTCGAGGAATTTGTTTGTTGAAGGATGGAAAATGCTCAATTATGGTTTGTTCGATATTGCCAGTCAAATAAAACCCATATCATTTTAAGCCCACCTTCGTGTCCATATCCAATGTTATTAATCAAGTTCATCCTTGTTGAAATTCGTTTTTTTTTTTCATTTCTAGCCCATTGTCTAAAGTCATGTTGTTGTCCATATTCATATTTCTAACATTCCATTTTTTTCATAACACTTGTCTCTAAATATCCATTGTTTCTTTCCAACATTAGGCTCATTTTCTTCTCTAAAATCAATTCATTATTCATTTCTAACCCCATTTCCATTTGACTATTTTGATCCGTTCTCGATCCGGAATCCCTTTGTTTGACAAAGTTACTAAATCGTATTCATTTGATCAAACTCAATAAACCAATATCATTTTATACCCTACTTTTAAATCCATTTCTCTCCTTTACCAATTCATGGTTGAATTTTGAATGTTATTCTCAAGCCTTTTTTATCTTTTTTATTTTTAGACTAAGGTCTCAAGTCCTTTTGTTCCTAAGTTTAATTATTATCCATTTTTTAGCTAATTTTTTCCAATTTATTATATGTGGGTATTGTGTATTAAATTTCCTGCTTGTATGAATCCGATTGGCTTGGAAAAGTTTCAGCCACAAAATTTTAGCCCAATAACACAAAAACTGATGGAATTGTTTGAGAACCAAAACTATAACAAATACAAAAGGTTTTATCATAAAAATTTCAGTGGAGGAAAACTGAGTTACACACATACTGAGATTAACAGCAGAAAAAAAAAGGTGATGGTGGGAGAAAAGGGGATTAACCGAATTCAGTTACAAAAAAAAGAAGTAAGATCTCCAATTCCATTTTTTTTAAAGCATTTTCCATAATCCAAAAAAAGGGGGGATATATATGAAAAAAATATACAGAACAGGAGGTCCTCTTCAATCTTTCCATTATTCTTCTTCTTAATCACTCTCTCTCTCTCTTTTGCTTGCACTATCATCACCTAACAGAAATGGAAAAAAGGCTTCCCTGTTTCTCCATCTTCATCTCACAGAATTCATCTTGAACCCAACTCCTTCACTCTCAACCAAGCTTCTTCATCTCAACTCCATCAATCATCAACTAGAAACCGAATTCCAAACCTGCAAAATCACAAAGAAAACGCATCAAGAACAACTTCAAATCAAGCAATTCGCACGGTAAAATCTCCAACAATAATGATTTGTGATTCGTAATGATTCGAATCAAAGAAACAAATTCAGAATCACACCGCTGCCATCGCTCGACATTCTTCTGCAAGATTCTGCATCAACAACTACAATGCTTCATAACAATGAATTGAAACCAAATCCGATAACCATCCATCTGCAATTTCGGAACCCTCAATCGACTTCAAGAGCCTCCATCGCCCACATTCATCATCACCAAAACTTATTCAATCTTCTCTGCAAAAAATCAAGAACACAATAACAACTCGAATCAACATCACGGAAGAAGTGAGAAAGATGATGCGGAGCTTCGCAAAACTGTAACAGCGACAAGAACGCAAAGGAGAAAGAAAAGCAAAGTTTCCTACCTCAGAATTTTCACAGCGTATTGAGAATCCTCCTCACTCTTCATTCTCCTAATCTTCTTCATGATTCATCCATGTTCTTCATACAGTGAATAATAGTGCATCAAACCACCAACCTACAAATTGATCAAGAACAGTTCCACGATCAATGAAAATCCGCGCACCACAACACTGTTTTGAGAACGAGTTCGTAACGTCAAAGTCAACAGCGAAGCACACAACAACGAAATCAAAGTCACGAAGTGGAAGGTAGAATGAGCGAAAAACAGAACCTGAGTTACAAGTTGTGAATTCGTCATCGAATCCACACCAGAGCTCCGATCGGTAGGTTCTTATCCTTCTTCACGTCATCGTCTTGATTATATCCTTTTAACGCTAGCTCAGGGTTTGCGAGTAGAAGAAGGTTCGATTCGTGTCTCTTCTACTCCGATCCAGTTGTGTAAATTGCAAGTTGAGGGAGTTGAATGTTGAAACGGAGAGGAATGATAACTGGAGAAAAATGATTAGCTGAGGTCTGAGACGAGGTTGACGAAGCCACGGCGGCGGATAATTTGAATGGAGAATCACCGACAAGAAGGATTTTTATTTGACGATGGCGGGTAGTGAGGCGAGAGAAGTTGTGAATGGTGTCGCGGCTCGAACGATGAAGGAGAGTCGAAGATGGTGATGGATGAATGTGCAATTTCGAAGGATGAATCAAACAGGATGAAGGTGGATCGGAGCATGGTGTAGCGCGGCGGTTGTAGGAAGGAGATATGAGGAAGAAAGGGAGACGGTGTATCAAATGATGAAGGAGAAGATTTAGGTTTTGCTGATGATAATTTAGGTTAACATTCTAACCCATTGGATTGGGCTCAACAATGCTTTCATTTTCGCACCTCTCTAATCACTACAACTCCCCTCTCTGCACTTGTTATGTGAATTGGGCCAAGACTCCATGGATCTGTTATTTACACCAATTTTTCACCAAGTTCACCCCCACCTGCGCTGGTGAAGAAGATGGGCCTTGGGCCTTATTTTATTTCCTGCACAACCGGATTCAGTATTACACACCCATGTGTTCTTCATTATTTTTTAGAAATTTATTAATTAATTTTCTTGTTAAACAAATGGTTAATTAATGTTTTTGTGGATTATTATCTTAATCCATTTTTTTGTTAATTTTAAATTAGAATTTTTTTTGGTATCATTGTTGTGAATCAATTTCGAATTAAATTGTTCATGAGCTTTTTTTGATCGATATGAATCGATTTCAATTATGGTGGATCTTCACAAAGAAATTATGGAAGATGAGCATTTATTTTGCTCATGGGAGATTACAAGGCTTGGCTTGAAGTTTTTGGATTTCTTTTATGTGAAGAATCGGTACTTCGATCAAGTAAGTAATTTCGAGCTTTTTCGACTTTTATGCACCATTCTAGTTTCATGCGGCTTAGGACCATATAATTTAAGATGTATACTGAGCCCTCCCACCTGAGGCATTGGATATATATGTTATATGTTGATTTGTGTCGATTTCGGAGCTTAGGGATTAGGTTATGAACCATTAGGATCGCTTCCTTTCACTTCCCCTTAAAATCCACTTTTTTGCCCGTTTCGTCGCAATTATTTAAAATAGTTTTAGGTGATATAAAATTCTGGAAAAATTCATGAGTGATCCTCATCCTCTTAATTAATTTTTCATATTTTTTGTTTCCAGATTTGGGTGGTTTTAATAATTAATTCGGATTTTAGATCATAAGCTGTCCCAAAAAGGAATGTTTTGGCATAAGGGACCAAAAACAAATTTTCCCCATAGGTGTGAAACCTATTTTTTGTATATGATTAATCACTGTAATTTGTGACATCTTGAAGCTCATTAGGCATTTTTTTCATAATTTTATATG
Organism: Lathyrus aphaca; assembly: GCA_963966055.1. NCBI lineage: Eukaryota > Viridiplantae > Streptophyta > Magnoliopsida > Fabales > Fabaceae > Lathyrus > Lathyrus aphaca. Next base: position 294,215,784 of record OZ014521.1, on the reverse strand, counting down.
CCCTTTTTGATCCACTTTGTGGAGTTGTTTTTTGGTAACCATGCTTTGTTACCTTGCTAGTCAAGGAATTGTTTTGCCATTTTGGTGCATAATTTTGTATAATCCTTTTGGACCATGTAAGATAATGACTATATCATTCCAGGGATTTAATTTCATAATTTTTAAAGGCTCTTTACTATTTTTCCATGTCACCTAGATCCTAGGTTGATTCATGTGTTTATGTGTGGCCTAACCTAAGTGTTAAGAAGGCATTCATGCCATTTGATTGAGGAACTTTTTGGTAGATTTTAAGAGTTGATTATAGGTCATTTGTATGTCTTTAATTCCAGTCATAGGTCATTTTTTGAACCATGCTCATTTGGTTTGTTTTGGTGCTTTAAAGTGCATACCTATGTGAATTAACTTTAACCTAAACTCATTTCTCTTCTCCTCTAAATAATAACTTGAATTATGTGGAAACCATTAATGCCAATTAATGCATTCTAATTGCATCTCATACCTTGTATGCTACTGACCCATAATCATTTCATGCATATTCACATGCCATTCTTCCTTAACTTTCATCATGTGCGATCTTATGCGATTTTTGTTCGTTTCTTCTCATATCTCCTTCTCATTGCTCCATATGCCTAGTCCATTGCATCCATGATTTTATATTAATTCATCCATCTTCATAAGCATTCATTACTGACTTTGATGTTCATTTTATGTATTAATCCATTTTTGTAAGCCATATGCATTCATATTTCATCCATGAGTCCTAATTTGCATTTAGATGAACTTAGGTGAACTTTTTGTACATAGTTTGACATAGTTTGATCTTGTGAGGTATCCTAGCATTCTTAGGGACCTATAACATGTAGCTACTGACTTTATAAGTCATGTAACCTTTAGGTACCTTCACCTTTAGACTTAGGTCTTATTTTGAACCCTAGTTCCATTCTAGGACGTTTATGGTACTTAATCGTTTTCATGCTTTGATTTTATTTTCAATATGCATTGTCATGCTAACTTTTGTTTTGTAGGGGGGAAGATTAAGGTAAGCATTACTTCATTCCTATCTCTTATGCATTTTAATTGTGTTTTCCTTAGCACCTTGTGCTTTGCTTTTAGGCTTTCCCTTTCTTTAGAGACAACTTAACTTCCTTAGGAAGTAAGTTAGTTTCTAGTTCTCTTTTCTTCTTTTCCTTTTTCTCATTAGGATTAGAAAACCTAATTAACCATAGGATCTCCCATGTAAATAAACAAATAAAATTAGGGTTGTGTCTTAGTCCCCTTAGTTTTTCCCTTTTTGCAACTTGAGTCATTCTTTCTCATCTTCAAACAAAATTAAAAAAAAAACAATTAACAAATAAATGAAAGGATCATTTGTGTATAGCCTTATTCCATGAAGCACTTGCACTCATTCCATCTTGGAGTGGTGTAAGTTTGTCTAGCATGATGTACAAGTCTCATCAAGGGGTTGTTTCACAAAGAAAAACTTAAAAGATACTTCTTCACAAAAGCAACAAAAACACTTAATAAAGTTCAACAAGCTAGTGAACTTGAGCCCTAACCCTTGGAAACCAGTCTTGGATAAATTCTCCTTGCTGGGTGTGCTTGTTCTATTATTCCATCTTGGAATGTAGTAGCAAGTACACATTCCATGGAAAAGAGTTTGAATTCACTTCCTTGTGCCAAATTCATACAAAACTCATAAAAGACAAAAAAACAAACAATAAGCGACTATCCTGCGGGAACTTCTCTTTCTCATCTCATTCACTCACAACGCGAACTCGCGACGACTTGTCTCATTTGCAAGACGGTAAACGCACTCGTACCAGACGAGCCTGTAACACCTGAGCATAGACATACGCAATTCCAGCATAAAAAACACAAACAAATAGTTCCCGCCTTAGTTAGACGAACTACGACGTCTCTGATCCTCATTTATCCCGATGAGGTACGTAGGCAGCGGGGTAGGGCCCGTTCGAGCAAATTCTTAATTTTCCCTACATTTCCCCCTTTCTTTTCATTTTCTTATTCATTTCTCATTCCCATTCCAGTTAGCGGTTTTGTTCAGCAACAGTTATATTTTTCTCACCCTTTGAAACCAGCAAGCAAGCGTGGATCCCGTCGGGTACGGCGGACGATCTGGGGTGCTAATACCTTCCCAGGTCGTAACCGACTCCCGAACCCAGATCTTTGGTTCGCATGACCTTGTCCTTTCCTTCTTCCTCAGGTTTGTGCAACATTACCTTTCCCATTCATTCGGGATAAAAATGTCTGGCTGGCGACTCTACCTTTTCCGCGCCACTTTCGCGTTTGTACTAGGATGAAAATCCAGGGAGCGATAGCTGGAGACTCTGCTGGGGACGAACCTGATTCTTTCGGTTTCCCTTGTAGAGTCAATCCTAGCGCCTGTTTGGTTTTGTTTCTTTGGGTGTATATATATTTGTTGCTGCATGCTTTAGTTTAGCTTTATCTATTTTCATTTACAGTTTTTACTTTACAGCTTTACCTTATCGCATTTATTTACCGCTTTCAGTATTTATTTTCCATGCATCATATTATACTGGACTGTCTGGCTGTGCTGTTTTTCATTTTTTCTGTGGGATGGGGTTACTGTGAGATGAGCTCGTAACCGGGGCTCGAGTGCACCCTAGGACTTAGAGTGGTTCCACTTTGGCTTCATGGCATCTTGCTATGTTGGTAGTAGTGAGTTCCACACCTTGACTTGCAACCTTCTCGGGAATGTATTGATACAGGAATCTTTCTGGGTTAATACGCTACCTTGATAGTTATGTGCAGTCAGGGGACCGATCATTGAGAACCTTTGTGGAAACATCCCTCTCCAGTGATGACAGTGGCAGACCACATTTGCTGGCAAACCCACTCGCATCCGAGGGCCCACTGGGAACTCGCATAGGATGGTCTGGTTCTCTCATAGGAATCCAGTCAGGGCAAAATGTTTGTATGACGGTAGTATTGTACCCTTCGGGATGAATGTACTATTGTTTCTCGATTCAGTGCTTGAAGCTGGGGACCGATGAGGGATGCTTGTTTCCTTGGACTCAGCTGAGGCCTCCCTGAGTAGTACATAATGCCAAACCGATTCCCTGATTTGGTCATGAGCCATTTCTCGGAAATGGTGAACGTATTATTTCTATTCGGCTTTGAGAGTCCGTGATGTTGACCCGAGTAGCACACCCGTGAGATTGGGAGGGGTTTACAGGTTTGCAGGAACCCTAAACTTCAACATACCCACTTTGCCAGTATTGTTCAGTGTTTTATGGTTCTTTGATTATGAGATCCGGGATTTCTATTCAGAGAAATTATTATTGTGATTACCATTGTGACCCTGATATTGTGACTGTTATTATAACTCTCCACAGACACTTGACTCGTTGTTCAACTTCAACACCATCAATGACTATTCTATTATGTGATCCAGTTCTACAATTATTGGGTTCTCAGTTATGGGGTTCTGTACAGAGATGGTGCTACTATTATGATTCTATTCAGACACTTGACTCGTTTCTCAACATCGACACTAATATCAGACCCTTGATCACATGCTTGTTGCATACATGACATCATAGCATTTCTGCACACATGTTCAGTTATTTTCGAGGATCACATATCTGAATCATGTTGTTGGATCTTTCTGTATCAAGATTTGAATCAAAGCATGTAGATTCCTCAGAAATAATTGAACATGGCATTTGCATACATCCTTGCATTCTTGACAGGTGTTCAGAGACACATTCTTTTCCTGACTTGATTTCTCATCAGAATGGACAACTTGAATCACAGTCATCAAGGTATATATTTGAAGCAACTCCGGGCGGAGGTAACCGAAAGGAAGACCCAACTGGGGCAATTCAGGATAGAGGTATAAGCTTTATTTCAGAACCAGAAACTTTTGAAAGAGGAAGTCAATCAGACGAAGACTCAGATAAGCCGGTTATAGAAATCCTGAATGCAGTGTCCGGGAAACGAATCTATTTTCATCCCTATTGAGGGGAACTACGCTGCTCTGATTCTCCATTGGTCAATGGAGATACGTAGGCAGAAGATCATGCAAGATCTTTCCGAGCAACCTTATTTATCAACTTTATTATCAACCTCTTCCTTCCAGACGTCGTTTGTCAGCATCCAACCTTATCTTCCCAAGAGAATCCTAGGGGAAGAGCATATGGGTAAAGACAAAAACAACTTGAGAAGAAGTTTGATCATATTCTAAGGCCGTACGTGCAACAAGTTTCCTCATTTACGCAAATTCGGAGTGGTTGAGCTAATTGCATCAGGATCATCTCAGACAAAGCTTCCTTTGGGATTTCAATGCCGAGTATGATTACCATTTTGGGGCACCTGGCCTTTTAATTGAAGGTTGCAAGTCTTTCAGAGGCAAAGGTGAAGACAAGGTCCCGAAGTTGATTGACTCAAAGGTCATCATGCCAGAAAGTCTGCTCATATATTGAAGTCTCCTCATCAAATGGGTCTCCCAATTTGCAAAGGCATCTTCATAAGCAATAAGTCCAGACGGAGTCAAGTCTCCTCAATGACGACAATGTTCAGCTTCTTTACTGCGTTTCCATTTATAGTTTATATTGTTAGTTTAAACATTTGTATGCATGCATGAAACTTATTTGTTTTTGAATGATAACCATAATAAAATGCACATGTTTTTCTTGAAGTAATCCATTCGTATTCACTCATGATTTTGTGTATGCGCATTGCAATACCAACTGTTGTGCTTAAACTCAATGAGGGAGGATGACGAAATGAGAACGCAAAAACTTTAATTGTGTGCTTTTGAGAAAGACCCTGTTAACGATGTACAGGCATTGTTTCAAATCCTAAACACCGGAGATATAAGGGAGATAGACCCTCGCCAACCCATTTGAGCCTTGAAGTAGGAGTTTCTTTTCGCATGAAAAAACCCTTGCATTTAACCCAGGGACATGGTAGGCGTCAGTTAGTTTGACCGAGCGTTCAAATTTCAAAAAGGAGTGCACATCTGAGGATCCATTACCTTTCGTTGTACCAAATCAAGAGGTCCAATGACCAGAAACCACAATAGTTATCCCAATCAAGAGGTCCAAAGACCGGAGACCACAATGGTTATCTCTCAACAACCAAGAAGTGAGACAGTCACGACCTTTTCAAAGCAATCAAGACAACCGATGTCACACGATTTGTTCAAAAAAGAGAATAAAGAATGAAAGGCCCGCTAAGTCGAAACTTGAAAACAAGCGACTTAGGCAAAAATTAGGGCATCCCGCTGGACTTCACAATCAAAGATTCACAAGAATCAGTCCAGGCAAAAGTTAGGGATAAGTAAAATAATGCAAAAGAAAAAGACAAAAAGGATTACACAAGAAAGATCCTTGAACAAGAACAAAGTCGTGAGATACAGACATGGAAGACGAAGGGGTGACTGACTCCAAACGACAACCTGATTGGTGTTTTAAACCGTTAGTGTAATTGGTTCCTTAACCATCACAAAACCCTTTTTGAGAGGTGAGCGCTTGTGAAAGCTAGCTGAACATAGGAATGGAGAACATCACGAAGATGGGTGGGCACAAATAAACTTCGAGCCTATATCCTTTGTTTTTATAACCGTGAACCAGGCCACGATACAACCCTCAAAAGTCCTAACTGAAACAGGGTTATTTTTGAGAGCGTACTACCACGAGACCGCGTTCCTGACTCCTATAAGTTGTGCTAAAAGTTCTTTGTTGGTGTTGCATGTGCATGCTTTCATTCATCAAAAATCAATGTCGTATCTTAACCAGTGATTCACTCACAAAGGTTGGCGACATCTTTTTACAGTAAAACTTCAAGATTAACATGTGTGTTGCATTATAATTTTCATTCTTAGAATAAACATTTTCTGCTTGCATATATTTGTTGGGCATCATAAAAATTCACATACGAAACTTCAGTCCAGAAGCTTAATCTTGCTAAGTTGAGAAGTCTGAAACTTCCGAAGGACAATCTGTCGAGGTGCACTTTTTAAGAAAACTCCATCGAGTAGGGACTTTCCCAACATTCCTGGTAAGAGCCAACTAAGCTGGGGCAATCACTTCGAGATTCAAATCTCTCAAAGAGCCATCAGGCGGAAGCATTATTCAAATTTCAGCCAAACTGGGGCAATCACTTCGAGATCCAATCTCTCGAAGAACAATTGATTTGGGTGTTTTCTTCAAAGCACAGTCATTCAGAGGTGATCACTTCAGGACTTGTACTGGAGCAGGCCACCCCAAGAGCACTGGAAGTTACTTTCTCCTGAAGACGGTTAATCAGAAGCACCTACCCAAGGTTCAAAATACTAGGACACACTATCTCACAATGATATGAGGTTTTTCATGAATCCTCGCGAGGAAAATTCTTGCACAGACCATGCAGTCTGGGGCAGTTATTTCGAGATCCAACGAATCTCTCCAAGAGTTTGAAGACACTGAGGCATTTCATATGTCATGTTTTCTGTAAAATCCTTTTGAGACATTTTCTTCCGATGGACCTTAGTCTGAGGCGAGTTGAAAATTTCAGAGAACCATTTTTTACTCATGATTACTTGGCAACCTACCAACCCAGAGGCTGGAAGCAAAGCCATTGTCAGCACAATACTTCAAGAGTTGTTTCATAAGCAGGCTTCATTGATCAAAATCCCTTAGCAAGTCTCATTAGACAATTCCTCCTCCAGTAGTGTGGCAAATGGAAGGTTTCTTCTTGAGCAGAAGGGTATCATCATCTCTCATTCCCCAACATGAGAGGAGTTATCTCTTATCCCCAGCAAGTGGCAACTTGAGCTCTTATCTTCAGCAGGAAGCTTTATCATTGATATCCTCCACCATCCCCAGTAAAAATGGAAGTTGAAATTTCACTCAGCAGGGTAGCAGAGAGTGAGTGTCATCCCCAAGCAAAAGTTTCCCTTTAGACAGGGGCAATTCTCAGCAGTATAAGGAGTGTTTTGCCTCCCCGGCAGTTGCTTCCTCAGCAATATCATGCCTTTGGTTCCCAACCAAGTCAGGAGGTCCTCACTTCCCCATCAGAGTTCAAGAAGAGCCCTTCTCCAGCAGGGTCTTGGCTCTCCAATCTCAAAGTCCAATTTATTTTTGGCAATGGCGGCAGTTCAGAGCCGATATATCATTGACAGCCTTCCCCGCAGAGTTGTCTCCTCCTCATCAGGATTAACCAGATCAATGCAGTGATCATCAGTTCCTCCCCAGTCAAGCCATCTGGGATACCTGCAGTCTTCTTGTCAGAAGATCTCTTTGCATTTGCATATTGTAAACACCCCAAATTTGCCCTCACCCTTTCACACCATGGCTTGTGATCACCTCATATGCATAAACACAAACATATCATCTCACATCTCATTTTTGATTCACTGCACAGATTCTAACTCATCTGCACCTAGGGTTTGTGATCTGAGCTATCCCAAAGCATCCTGAGCCATTCCAAAGGCTACCAATCAACTCAAAGGGGTCCATGTGTGTTCTTATATCATATTTCATCTCCTCAAAGTCAAAATTGCAGAGGAATCACAAGAACTAGGGTTTGAGTGGATGCAGAGCCAAGTTTGACTGCACAGTGGACTGAAAATTAGGGTTTTGGTTTCAGAGGCCATAACCCCAATTTTTTTGGTCATTCTTGTTTCCATGGATCTCTATATGGTATAGGGAGTATGCATATCAATTTTCATGAAGAAATTCCATGGGGAAGTCATTTGATCAAGGGTTGACTTTTCAGACAAGTCAGTGTAAAATCAGGGCATCTGAGGCCCCCAATGACCCAACCAATGGGTAATCTTCATCATTTTGAGTGTATATGATCTTTATTTGATCATGGAAGAAGGTTGAAGTTCATAAAAATCAAGAATTTAGGGTTTTTGCAAATGTTGACTTTTTGGGCATAGTTGACTTTTCAAGAATGCATCATTTTAGGTCAATTTTCAAGCTTTGATTCTTGGTCCAAAAATGCTTCAAATGGAAAAACTTTGGTCATGAAAGTTGTAGATCTCATCTTTCCCTTTTCAAAAAGTACAAGAACATGATCAAACTCTTCTTGGATCAAAAGTTATGGCAATGCAAAGTTGGCAAAAATCATTAATTTCTAAGGCATGCTTCAAATGGAAATTTTGCAAAGTCTTGAACCAAAGCCAAATGTAGCCTCTAATTCATTTCAAACCAACACATAAACATTCTCTAAGTGCTGAAAATCAGAATTGGATCAAGTTTGCCTATGGTTTGGTTTGTGTAACAAGGTTTTCTTCACATGTGAACCATAAAGCAACAAGTTGCAAAACTCATGATCATGCTCCCTCAACTTGATGCCTTGGCCTTTGGACCTTGCTGGCTCTCTCACCACACCATGATGCGCCAGACCTAGCCTTGTACCAAGCTAGTATCAAGCCCATGCTTCTCTTACAAGATTTTTGACTTTTGGCAAAAGCAAACTTACCAATCACAAAAGCACAAGTCACATCATCCAGCCAATCAGATTTGTTTATGTTATCAATTTGCAAGCCAGCCATAACAAGAAGCAAGGCTGAAACCATCACACTACACACATTCACAAAAACCTTCCACATTGCAACTTGCTTCGAATCTCTTAACACAGCCACCAAACACAAAAACTTTCTTCATCATCCAACTCAACACACTTCATAGGCCACCCAGCACCTAGAACACAAGCCTGAAATAGCCTGAACACTCCATAACCATTCTTCACCTCAGCCTGCATTTTCTATCGAATCTCTCTCCACAAGCCACAAACAGCCAAACAAACCTTGCAAAGCTTCTCCATACATCATTTGGACCTCAAACAATCACTCACCATGACCTGAAACCTCCAGAAACACCATTGCCATTTTTGATCAAGCTGAAGCAGTTCCTTTCGAATCTCATTATCCAGCCAACTTAAACTCCATTTGAGCATTCAAATATCATCTGGGGATCAAGGAGAGGGGTTTGCACTGAAAGAAGAGGTCAGAAAGTTCTCAAACTGAAAGCTTCAAATCTCAGGTAGCTTGAAATTTATTTTTCCAGAAATCATTTTTATTGTTACAAACTTGTTCTATTTGTTTCACTGATCATTCTGGTACCATCGGTTTTGAAAATGGTTGTGATTTGAGCATTTAATTTGTTTCTGAAGCTTGCGTGCCCTAGAACTTTCTTTCTTCGATTCAGCTTGTTTAGGAAATATAAATTTGTTTTAGGTTAGGGGTTTGATTCGTGAGGATGTGGGGAACATTTCCCAGGTTTTAGATTTCATTTTTGTTACGTTTTTAGGAAGTTTGAAGTTTTCAGGGGAGGAGGTCACCGGAGAAGACGACCGGAGCTCGTCTCCGGTGACCTGAAAGTGATTAATTATTAATTAGGGTTAGGGCACTGAGTTTGAATCTGGGCCTTTAGATCCTGGTTCCCGCGCGTGAATGGAAGGCCTGGATCATCTCATTAAGTTTTAATTATGGATTATTATTTAATTAATCAGGATTAGGTTGGTTTGAATCTGGGCCGCCCAGATGCGCGCCCAGTCAACCTCTTTGAACCCAGCAGCTCATCTCAGCCTTCCATCCAGTTGACTTCTCCTTTTATTTGTTTTAATTTCTTTTCTTTTCATTTAAGTTGCATAATTATTTTAAAATAGCAAAAAAATCTTAAAAATTATGAAACTTTTTCCTTAAGGTTTTATTAATTTTTATGACCCAAAAATATTTTTATTTTATTTTTTATCATTAAAAAAGTATTTTTAAATATTTAAAAGTTTATTTTTAATTGATTAATGGAAATTAATTTATTAAAAATACTTTTAGGTATTTAAAAATCACCAAAAAATTCATGAAATGTTCTAAGACATTTAGAAACATTGTCCAACCTTCAAACCAAATTTATTTTTTGATCTTGATGCATTTTAAGAATTTCTTTTTGAATTAAAATCATTTTTTATGCATTATTTTGATCATAAGTTCAAAAATTCATTTCTGCCTATTGGAGAAGGTTGAGACATTGATTCTTCTTGCATTGTGTTATGTTTAGCATGTAGTTTCTAGGGTAAAATGGCCATGATTTGTTTCCTCATTTTCAAATTGTTTGACATTTCTTTTGTTAAGAACCCTAAAAAACCCTAATAACTTGTGAAAATCATATCTTGAGATTGGTTGAGAGTTGAGAGTTCCCCTTTGGGAAGTGATTTATCATAGGTTTAGGGTTTCTTTGGGTGCCATTTTCCATTTTTATCTTAGGGTTTTGTTTCTGTTTTGGGTTTTTGTTTGATGTTTGATCCATGAACCCTAATTTGGGCCTTCTCTTGCATCCTTCTTGCATTTCCTTGCATAACTTGACTTGTCTTTGCATTTTGTGCATTCTTGTGATCCATTTGACATCTTAAGACATATAGAAAGCATGTTTGACCATTGCATTACATATTTGCCATGTCATCTGTCTTGTATGATTCATAACTTTTCATGCTTGTTCATGCTCCTTAGCTTGCATCATTTGCATTCATGATCTTGCATGAACATCTCCATGCCTTGTCTCATGTTTGCAGCACCTCATAACATCATTAACATCATGTGCATGCTTCTGGTTTGGTCTAGCATCATGTCATTTCATCTCATCTTGCATTGCATTGCATTTCTTTCTAACATTTCAGGTGGTAAGTAACTTGGGAAGTGAATTTGCCTTCACTTCTCATAACTTTTCTTTTCATCTCTCTTGCATCCATTGCTGCATTTCTATTTGTGTTTGAGATTGAGCTTGCTCATTCTTGTTCCTCCCACCTTCTTTCTTCAAGTGACTTGACTTCTTGAATGAAGCAAGTCATTTTGCTTCTCTTGATCTTATTCATCTGCTTCTTGGTGGCTCCTCTGAAGATTGTTCTTGCAAACCTCACAAACCTTAGGATCATCCAAGCATGACAATGAATTAGGGTTTTGATTAGTATCCCCTCTTAGTTTTACCTTTGTGTCTCTCTTTGAGTCCTCTCTTCTCATCTCATAATCAGGGACTAAACCCTAAAGGCTTTAAGACTTTGTGCTTAGGGTTATGCCTGCATCCTTCTCTTAGGATGGAGTGTATAACTTTAATCCTAAGTATTAAACCCTTAAGGTGTTAGATCTCTTAATTAATTCATCTAATAATCATCAAGACATCACACTTGTAACTTGGGCCTTGCATTAGGGTTCTAATTCTTCCTTAAGTGGTTAAGAAGGACTAACCCTAGTGTTAATGGACAAGTCCCCCTCAAGTTGTCTTACTAACAATAAAACTCACTTCATCATCATATCATTAAATAAAATCCACTTAATCAAAGGCTTGTTTTGTCATGAGTTTAATCCCTAATCATGGATTAAGTTGAGGAGTCTTCCTCAGCTTAAACATTCTCATCTACTATCCTTCTTTTAGGATGGTGTAATGAGTCTGTTTAATCCTTGATTATGGCTTAACCTCATTACTCAACACTAAACAAAATCACAAAAACACCTAAATAATCACAAGTAGGTTAATGATCTTAATCCTGCACCAAAGGTGATTAAGTGTGAGAAGCTGACTTCACACTTAAGGTACTCTCATTACCCCTAATCAGAGGGAAGATGTGATGAGTTTACTAACCCATTGGTTTAGGCTTAAGCTCATTATCTTATGACAAACTTCCAAAAGCAATAAAAGACTGAAAACTCAAAAACAAACAATAATCGTCTCCTCCGGGATTCTTTTCTCATCATCTTCACTCACAATCGAGAACTTGCTTCTTCCGTCTAATGCAAGACAGTAAGCACCTGAGCCAGACAGGTCATACACTTGAGCATAGGCAAGCAAGCAGTTCACAAGTCAATTCATCTATCAGTCTCTTTGGGTCGAACTACGGTGTTCTGACTTCCTCATTGCACGAGAGGATACGTAGGCATAACTTAACAGTTATCGAACAAAAGTCTCTGTATATTCCCCCTCCTTCTAGCTTCATTCTTTTAGCCTCATGATCATGAGCAGTTCTTTTTCATTCTTACACTGACACATCATTATACACTTCACTTCTTTTACACTGACACCTGTACATATTGCTTTCCAGCTATTTTATACACAGATTGCACTGACACTACCCCTTTAAAACACAAATTTTTTGAGCGTGGATCCCGTCGAGTACGGCGGACAATCTGGGTGCTAATACCTTCCCAGGTTGTAACCAACCCCCTTTCTCAGTCTCTCTGGTTCGCAACCGTCTTATCCGTATCTTTCTAGGTTTATGCAGCATTACCTTTCCTCCGGGATAAAAATGCCTAGCTGGCGACTCTATTCATCTCCAGTGAGTTCGCGGCTGTGTGTTCTCACTGTCTCCTTCGCCAACCGCTCGCGTCTGTACCTTCATATGACCCCGTTTCATTTGTCGGGAGCGACAGCTTGGCGACTCTGCTGGGGATCCTTATACTGCAACCAGGGCTTCTGGTTCTTTTGTGGGTTCCTCCTAGCGCTTGTTTGATTTGTGTTTACTGGGGTGTTATGTGCTTGTTTGTGCTTGTATTTATTTTTGTTTATTGCTTTATGTACAGTTGCTTTACTGCTTTCTTTATTGCATTTGTATATATCATACTGTCATTGTTGCTGGCTGGATCTGTTTGCTTTGGTGGGTGGGTGTTTCATTGAGAGTTAAGGTCCTATACCTGGGACCTGAGTGACACCTAGGCTAGAGTGAATCATATTCTTTCCCATTCCATTTCGGTCTGGTGCGGGAATATGAAACACGGTTCAGATATGGGTTTCTTCTTGAGAACTCTGTGTTGCAGATTTCCTGCAATGCTAGGGCTATCTGGGAAGCCTGCTAAGTCTGGATGACCTTTTAGTATTGACCTTCAGAAACTGAGGTGAATTAGAGGAGGAATTGTTATGGTTATTGTAAACACTGTACCTCCGGGTTAGAAGTGTTTACACTTCTCATAACTGATCCAAGTCTGAGGATCCTTGTTCTAGATCACCACCTGTGAGGGGGTTGGGCTGTTTACAGGTTTGCAGGTACCTTGACCTCAGAATACCCTGTTACTTTGACTTTGTTAAGAATGCTCCATGTTGGATAGTTCTTGTGATTCTAAAACCCTGGACATGTGGCTCTTTATTTGAGTCCCCCACCCTGGTTACTGGATTTATAGACCTCCACCTGGATTTCTTGAACACACATGGATCTATACCAAGGCAGTTAATCAGATCCAGCTCAGTCACAGACCCTTGCATATCATTTGCATACATACCCATTGCATCATATTAACATTTGCTTATTTGTGTTTCAGGGTATCCACCTTCATCTGGTTTTGGTTTTGACCCCATCTGCATTGTTGACCTATCTCCACCAGCATTTGCTTCAGCTTGTCAGCCATATACTTCAGCTACTTGCATTGGCCAGCCAGTGGCCCACTTCTCAACCTCTTCATCAACACTTGTTCTACTCAGTCTCAGCATCATGGCTCCAAAGAAAAGCAACATCACCTATCATTTCTTCCAACCAGACTTATCAGACATCAGGAGGATCCAAACCCTGATCACTCCAGATCACATGCCTTTGTTCAGGGAGCATTATGGGGATATACTTGACTTGGTCATGGATCTGGACCCATCTCAGAGGAGTTTGATCCACACCTGCATTCAGTTTTATGACCCCCCATTGAGATGTTTCACCTTTCAAGACTTTCAGTTGGGTCCTCTTTTGGAAGAATACTCATCTTTGGTTGGTCTGCCTATCAAGAGGGAAATCCCTTTCAACCCTGAAATGGTCTTTCCCAGCAATGGAGAGATAGCAAAAGCTTTGCACCTGGAGCCTGTTTTGATTGAACAGCATATGGCCTCTAAAGCTGGGATCCCTGGATTTCATCTGGACTTCTTAATTTCTCAAGCTAGTCTGAAGGCCTGCTTGGGGGAGTGGAAAGCTGTTTGTGCTCTGTTGGCCTTAAGTGTGTATGGAATTGTATTGTTTGCAGATGAGCCTCGATTCATTAGCAAAAATGCAATCCATTTGTTCATCCTGAAGAACCCAGTGCCAACTTTATTGGGCGATCTCTATCACTCAGTCCATCAGAAGAATGAGAAGCAGAGGGGGAGGTTAGTGAGGTGTTGTGCTCCATTATTCCATTCTTGGCTTCTTAAGCATCTACCCAGGACAGATGCATTCCTAAATCCTCATCAGCAAAGCAACTGGGCTAAAAGGCTCACTACTCTCACTTCAGCAGACATCAGATGGTGTACTCAGAGCACCAAGGGCAGAGATATCATCACAAGCTGTGGGAACTTTCCCAGTGTGCCCTTGATAGGAGTTAAGGGAAGTATCAATTACAACCCTCTGCTGTTCAAGAGGCAATTGGGCTATGCACTGGTTCATACTCCTAGGGAACAAGACTTGGTTGAGACCCTCTACTGTGAGAACAAGATTAGTCTGGCAACTGTTAGGCAGGCTGCCTGGGCCTGGGATCATGTTCAAACCAAGGGAATCACCATTCTGGGGAAGTGCAATAATGTGGCATCAGTCCAATATTATGAGTGGTCCCATGCTAGGGCCCAATTCTCTGGAATGCCCTTCACCATAGAAGACATGCCTGAGTCATCTTCAGCACCACCCCTTGCCACTATCAGTTTGGAGGAGTTTGAGAGCTTGAAGGAAAGGAATGAGAAGTTAACCCAAGCCTTGCAGAAGACCCTCAGGGAGAGGAGTGAAGGTGTGAGGGAGATTGAGAGACTGGAAAAGTTGAGGGTGGAACACTTGACCAAGATTGAGAAGTCTGGAGATTATATCAACAAGTCTAAGGCTGGTGAGCAGATTCTGAAGAATGCTTGTAAAGAAGCCCAGTTCCAGAGAGCAAGGACAGACTTGTATTTGAAAGAGAGTCAGGCCAGGTGGGTCCGGATCATTGAGGCCCGAGAGTTCAGGACAAGATGGAACAGATGGAAAAAGCCCTGGCAGCAGCCCAGAAGGAAATATCAGAGCTAGAAATCAGAGCTGGAGTGAAGAGGTCTAAGGACCAAAGTCAGAATAAGAAGTTGACTGCAGCTGTTGCAACAAGAAACCTTCTCATCAGAGGTCTCACGGAGCATCCGGCTGATCCTGTGACCGAAGCACTTCTCAAGGAAGTTCGTGAGGATGAGTTTGGCCTTGGAGTTTGATCATTTGCTTGTTGCTATTCCTATTCCATGTACTTTTGTTTTTTGCGATGTATTTTGACCCCTTTGAGGGCTTGTGTTGTAAAATGAACAAATTGTATTATTTCACGTTTTGTAATATATTTGTGTTAGTTTCCATCTGGGTTATTTCAAAAGCAACTTCAACAGCGTCATCTTCAAGGGTCTGGAAGGGTCAAAACTGAAGGCCAAACCGGATACCTTGAGAGCAAATAAGCATAACTGCATTGCATACTAACCCTTTTGTTTGTTTTGTAGGTTTTTGTTTTGTTGTTGCTAACCTCTGTTGTGATATTCAGGAATTATTGCTCGCCGCCGGGTATTTCCTCTCAACAGGCCTCACAGGTATCCAACTAGAAACAACCTTCCGGGAATTCAGATGGACCAGATGCAACAAGACCTTACGGAGGTCAGGAACCAGATGGCCAACGAAAGGCTGGAGATGAGAACCCAGATAACACAGTTCATGGAAGTGATGAACAACTTAGCTCAAAGCCAGGAGAGGCTCAGAGCTTTGGTAGAAGGGAGGAATCAAGATGAGCCCCATGTGGGAACTGCAGGCACAAGTAACAATGAAAGGGTGCAGCCACATGTTAACCCCCCTGTGTTTGGTCCACATCTCCATCCTGAAATCAATATTCCTGCAAACGTTCAAGGGATAGCCACAGCAGCCAGAGTACTTCAAGAAGATCCTCAGGAGGACCAATTTACAGTAATGGGTGCTGGAGAGGAAACTTATGATAGACGATTGGAAGAGATAGCTGAAAAGTTGAGGTCCTTAGAATCTCAAAATTCTTTGGGCTTCGACGTCATGGACATGGGGCTGGTAGACGGGGTCAGGATCCCCCATAAGTTCAAGCCTCCTTGTTTCGAAAAGTATAATGGGACTTCATGCCCCCGGACTCATTTGCAATCATTTCTGGGAAGGTTGAAGGCCTATACAATGGATGAGAAACTTTGGATGTTCTACTTCGAAGATAGCTTGACTGGAGCATCAAGGGAATGGTATTCCCACTTGACAAGGGCAACTGTGAGATGCTGGAAGGACCTGGCAGAATCCTTCATCCGACAGTATCAATACAATTTAGACATGGCACCCAACAGAACTCTCCTAATGGGAATGTCACAGTCGTCAAGGGAAAGTTTCCGAGAGTATGCCCAAAGGTGGAGGCAACTGGCTGCTGCTGTTCAACCACCAATGTCTGAGAGAGAAATGGCAGACATGTTTATGAACACTCTTCAGGGAACGTATATTGACAGGTTGGCTGCTTTCTCCTCCACTAGCTTCGCAGATGTTGTCATAGCTGGGGAAAGAATTGAAAGCTTGTTAAAAATGGGGAAGATCTCTGACAACGGTGCAAGTTCGTCCAGTAGTACAAGAAAGCCTTTTGCAGGCCCGAGAAGAACTGGCGAGACCAATGCCATTCACACCAACAGGGGTAGGCCCCAATATGCTCAGAGGTCAATAGCAGCGGTCACTATCCCTGCTCCAGCTCATCCTCAGCCAGTCTATCAACCTCCTCAACAAAACTTCCAGCAGCAACCTCAGTATCATCAGAATCAGTATCCCCCAAGAAACTACAACAACAACAACTCCAATAACAACAATCAACAGAGGCCATTCCAGCAGAGGCCATCCCAAGCTAACAGAGTGATCGACCCGATCCAAATGCCGTATGCTGCCTTGCTGCCACAACTTCTGAAACTCAACCTAGTTGAGCTAAGAACGTTGGCACCCCCGGATCCCAACAGTCTACCAAGGAACTATGACTCCAATGCTAGGTGTGCTTTTCATTCAAACGCACCTGGTCACAGCACAGAAAAATGCAAAGCTCTGCATATGAAGGTACAAGACTTGGTAGACTCCAAGGCTCTGAATTTTGCGCCTCCGCCCAATGTCAACAAAAACCCAATGCCAAACCATGGTGGTCCCCGAATTAATGCTATTGAAGAAGACCAACCGTCTTATTTAATAACCAGTGTGGATCAGATCAGGACACCATTGGTGGAAATCAAAGCTCAACTCCGTGAAAACCAAATATTTCCGGGGTGTGAACTAGGATGCCCCTATTGCAATATTTCATGGAATGGGTGTGAGGACTTGAGGAATGGCATTGACAGCCTTATTCAGAGTGGCCTGCTAAAGATCACTACATCATTTCCGACAAACCCGACAACTTCATCAGCAACGGTCTCAGAACCTCCTACAAATGCAGCAACTATTGTTCCCGACAATTCACCAGCACCATCAACAAGTATTTCACCTGTCCTCCCAAATGATCAGTTTTCAACAGTCCCTCCTGCTACAACTTCAGCTTCATTCCATCTCGAATCCCCGTCAACAACAACATCAGTCCTTCCAACAGTACCTCCTACAACACCAGCAATCAATCATGAAGATGTCTCTACTGTTACCATATTCTATGATCCTGAAAATAACTCCGCTTACCATTCAGAAGGTGCTGCTCCCACCAGAGCACCAGTTACAATCTTTTATGATCCACAAACAATAACAGTCCCTTCAGCAGCAGCAATCAGTCCAGTCACTGTCACGGTGCCTGGACCAGTACCATATGAAAGCAATAGGGCCATCCCCTGGCACTATGGCTCTGACGTGTACTGTGAAGGGAAAAGAGTCACTCTTGAGACATCAGCACCTGCACCACAAGTAGATAATGTGGGGGGAGGCGGAGGCTTCACTCGAAGCGGACGTCTCTTTGCTTCACAAGTTCAAAGACCTACTGCCGAAGCAGAAGCTGCTGCCAAGGCAAAAGGAAAAGGCCCGGTGCAGGAAGATCCAGCTGCCAAAGAAGCCCTGAAGACTCCATTTGATCAGGAAGTTGATGAGTTTATGCGAATCATCAAAAAGAGTGACTACAAAATTGTGGATCAGCTTCACCAGACGCCATCCAAAATCTCTATCCTCTCACTGCTTATGTGCTCCGAAGCCCATCGGAATGCACTACTTAAAGTCTTGCACGCAGCTTACGTGCCTGAGGAGATTACTGTCAACCAATTGGAAACCGTGGTTGGAAATGTTACTGCTAGCAATGGGCTAGGGTTTACCAATTCTGACTTGACAGCGGATGGCCGTAACCACAACAAAGCCTTACACATAACCATGGAATGCAAAGGAGCTGTCCTTTCTCATGTGCTGGTGGACACCGGTTCTTCCCTGAATGTCTTACCAAAGAAGGCTCTGGTGAAGCTTGAATATGATGGATTGGCATTGAGACCCAGCAACCTGGTGGTAAGAGCCTTTGATGGTTCGAAGAGGTCGGTTCTGGGAGAGATTGAGCTGCCTGTGACAATTGGCCCACAGACTTTTAAAACTATCTTTTATGTGATGGACATTCAGCCCGCCTACAGCTGTTTGTTGGGTAGACCCTGGATTCACGCCGCCGGCGCAATAACGTCTACCCTTCACCAAAAGTTAAAATTTGAGTGGGAAGGCCAAGTTGTCACAATCTGTGGGGAAGAGGATATCTTTGTTAGCCATCTGGCTACTTATAAATACATTGAGATGGATGGAGAGATCCATGAAACAATGAGCCAGGGTTTTGAGGCCTTGAATGTCAATGAAGCATCTGCTGTGTCGGGGATCTCCATGTCATCTTACCAACAAGCCCGGAAGGTTGTTGAAGAAGGAACTGCCCTAGGCTGGGGCAAGGTCTTAGCTGTGGAGGAAAAGAAGGACAAATTTGGGTTGGGTTACAGACCAACTCAACATCAAGCGAAGGCTGCTGCAGAGCCTGGTTTTGTCAGTGGGGGGATGCTCACCCCCGATGCTATCAACTGTCTGGAAGACGAGCTGGAAGAGGAGCACAACCTGGAAAGCTGGATTCGTCCAAAGATCCCGGGGAGCAGTGTCTCGAACTGGTCTTCCCAGGAAATTATAAGGGTTACTCAAGCAGAGTAATTATTATTTCCTGTATTTTTATAGCATGCATCAAAGTCTTGCATCTTGCCCAAGATGACAAGACTCATTTTGTAATCAGGGCCATCTGTACTTTTGTGCAAACAAGATTAAATTATTGAAATATCAGACATCTTTTTGCAAACGAGTCTTTTTCTTTTCTGTTCACTGTTTTTCCATTTTTCTTTTTGTACAAAAAATAAATGGAGGTGTTTTCAAAATGATAACTTCATTTCACTTTTTTCTAAAGCAAGATTAAAATCAATCACTAAAATGAACCAACTCAACCCTTGCAGAGAGTGCCTTCCAGACAGCACCGACAACAGCACGGCTATGACATCGTATGACTTTGACAATCCAATCAATCAAGCTGATGAAGGGGTTGATGAAGAGTATGAGCTTCCTGAAGAGCTAGCCAGGTTGTTGAGACAAGAGGAAAAGGTTATTACTCCTCACCAGGAAGAGATTGAAGTGATTAATCTTGGTACGGAGGAAGACGTGAAAGAGGTTAAAATAGGGGCCTGCCTGCAAGACTCAGTGAAGAGACAACTGATAGATCTGCTTCAAGAGTATGTTGATGTTTTTGCTTGGTCGTATCAAGATATGCCAGGGTTGGATACCGACATTGTTGTGCACAAGCTGCCTTTGAGGGAAGAATGCCCACCAGTAAAACAGAAGTTACGCCGTACTCGCCCAGACATGGCTATGAAAATTAAGGAAGAGGTACAAAAGCAATGGGACGCCGGGTTCCTTGCCGTGACTAGCTATCCGCCGTGGGTTGCTAACATAGTACCGGTGCCTAAGAAAGATGGCAAAGTAAGAATGTGTGTTGACTACCGGGATCTGAACAGAGCCAGCCCGAAGGATGATTTCCCATTACCTCACGTTGACGTATTGGTGGATAACACGGCTCAGTTCTCGGTATTCTCCTTCATGGATGGATTTTCAGGATATAATCAGATCAAGATGTCACCTGAAGACATGGAGAAGACAACATTCATCACACCTTGGGGCACGTTCTGTTACAAAGTGATGCCATTCGGGCTCAAGAATGCCGGTGCAACGTATCAACGGGCTATGGTGACATTATTCCACGATATGATCCATAAAGAAATAGAATGTTATGTGGATGACATGATCGCCAAGTCCCTCACAGAGGAAGATCACCTGGTAAATCTGCTCAAGTTGTTCAAGCGTCTGAGGAAATACCAACTGAAGTTGAACCCCAACAAATGCACATTCGGGGTGCGATCCGGTAAATTGCTGGGCTTTATTGTAAGCGAGAAAGGGATTGAGGTTGACCCTGATAAAGTCAAGGCTATTCAAGAAATGCCTGCACCGAAAACTGAGAAAGAAGTTCGAGGGTTCTTAGGTCGATTGAACTACATTTCAAGGTTCATATCTCACCTTACAGCAACCTGTGAACCTTTGTTTAAGTTGTTAAGAAAAGAACAAACGGTCAGGTGGAACGAAGATTGCCAGAAGGCTTTTGACAAGATCAAAGAGTACTTACAAGAACCTCCAATCCTCATGCCGCCAGTTGAAGGAAGACCTTTGATTATGTACTTGATAGTATTAGAAGAGTCGATGGGGTGTGTGCTGGGCCAGCATGACGAGTCTGGTCGAAAAGAGCATGCAATATACTACCTGAGCAAAAAGTTTACCGACTGTGAACAACGTTATTCACTGCTCGAGAAAACTTGCTGTGCTTTAGCGTGGGCTGCTCGCCGACTGAGACAGTATATGCTGACCCACACTACCCTATTAATCTCAAAGATGGACCCAGTTAAGTACATTTTCGAGAAGCCAGCTCTTACCAGACGGGTTGCAAGATGGCAGATGATTCTTACAGAATACGACATACAGTACACATCTCAGAAAGCCATCAAGGGCAGTGTACTATCTGAATACCTTGCTGAGCAACCCATTGATGACTACCAACCTATGAGGTTTGACTTCCCTGATGAAGACATCATGTTCATTAAAGCAAAAGATCATGAAGAGCCTATTCACACTGAAGGGCCCAACCCGGAAGAAGAATGGACTATGATGTTCGATGGGGCTGTTAATATGAATGGTCGTGGCGTTGGTGCAGTACTCATTACACCCGAAGGAGTTCACATGCCTTTCTCGGCAAAACTCACTTTCAACTGCACTAACAACGAAGCTGAATACGAAGCTTGCATTATGGGTCTTGAGGAAGCCATTGACCTCAGGATCAAGACATTGACCGTATTCGGAGATTCAGCTTTGGTAGTCAATCAAACCAACGGGAAATGGTACACCCACCAGGATCATCTGATACCTTACAGGGATTATACAAGAAGGTTATTGACTTTCTTCACAACAGTCAAGCTTGAGTATATCCCTCGGGACGAGAATCAGTTTGCAGATGCTCTTGCTACCATTTCATCCATGATCAAAGTTCAAACGGCCAACTTTGTACCTCAGATTTCAGTGTCTAGACTCGATAGACCAGCATATGTATTTGCAGCGGATGTTGTAAAAGATGATAAGCCTTGGTTCCACGACATTAAGTGCTTCTTGGAGGATCAAACATACCCGCCTGGGGCATCTTCCAATGATAAGAAGACTTTGAGAAGGCTTGCTGGTAGTTTCTTTCTGAACACTGATGGGTCTTTATACAAAAGGAACTTTGATATGGTACTCCTCAGATGTGTTGACAAGACGGAAGCAGATTTGCTGATGCATGAAGTGCATGAAGGATCTTTTGGTACCCATGCCGGAGGGCATGCCATGGCTAAGAAATTGCTAAGATCAGGCTATTACTGGATCACAATGGATGCAGACTGTTGTGCTTACGCCAGAAAATGTCACAAATGCCAGATCTACGCAGACAAGGTGCATGTGCCTCCCAATCCTTTGAACGTCATGTCTTCACCTTGGCCCTTTGCTATGTGGGGAATTGATATGATTGGCAAGATTGAGCCAACTGCTTCAAATGGTCACAGATTTATCCTGGTCGCCATTGACTATTTCACCAAGTTGGTTGAAGCAGCCTCATATGCAAATGCTACAAGACAAGTGGTAACCCGATTTCTGAAGAGAGATATCATCTGTCGGTACGGAGTGCCCGAGCGAATCATTACTGATAATGGTTCTAACTTGAACAACAAGATGATGGCTGAACTGTGCCGGGACTTCAAGATCCAACATCACAATTCTTCTCCTTACAGGCCAAAGATGAATGGCGCTGTTGAGGCAGCCAATAAGAATATTAAGAAGATTGTGCAGAAGATGGTAATCACCTACAAAGACTGGCATGAAATGCTACCATTTGCCTTGCATGGGTACCGCACATCAATCAGAACGTCCACTGGGGCAACACCGTATCAGCTTGTATACGGTATGGAAGCAGTCCTACCTGTTGAAGTTGAATTGCCCTCTCTACGGGTACTAATGGATGTTAAACTGAGTGAAGCAGAATGGGTCCGGTCCCGATACGAGCAACTGAGTCTGATCGAAGAGAAAAGATTGGCTGCAATCTGCCACGGGCAGTTATATCAGAAGAGAATGAAGAAGGCCTTCGACCAGAAAGTCAGGCACCGAGAGTACCAAGTAGGAGATCTTGTGCTGAAGAGAATCCTCCCTCCTCATACAGACCACAGGGGCAAATGGACTCCAAATTATGAAGGACCATTCGTTGTAAAGAAGGTTTTCTCTGGTGGAGCGCTGATGCTCAGCACCATGGATGGTGAAGATTTCCCATCCCCTGTGAATTCAGATGCAGTTAAAAAATACTTCGCATAAAATGACTCGCTGGACATAAAAAACAGAATGTGAGTCCAGGCAAAAATAGGGCACCCCGGCGAGTCAAAAAACAGAATAAAGGACTCGGGCAAAAATAAGGGAAATGAATAAAAAATGTACACCCGCTGAGTTGAAAAGCCGCATTGGACAGCTCAGGCAAAAATGGGTATCCTGATGGATTGAAAACCCGAAAGGGCGATCCATGCAAAATGAGGGAATAAGCGAACAACTGCATTCTGAATTCGTCTGTATTATATACAACTTGGTAAGCTTCAAAGGATCAAGCTTCAATCAGAATCAACTCTCTCCAGAAAGCAAGACGAGAAGAACGTCATTGTCATACGAGTCATAGCAGAAGAGGAAGCTCCTCGAAAGCGTCGTCAGCATCGCCAACACTTTATTTCTCAATTTGTAACGATCTCCTCATTTCAGGAGATATGTTTCTTTGACTGTATCTTGCCAATTCAGGGCACATGAATTAATAAAAATCAGATTTCCGGTCATGTTTCGTTTTTTACATTTATGTTTTGCAAAGAGTTGTCTGATATCTCTAAAATACAATTGCATAAGTACAGATGCCTTTCTCTAAAAATAAAAAAGGAAAAAAACACATGCTTACAGGGAATGTGATTATTCTCGAAAGTACTTAACTCCTATGACGGAATCCAGTAAGGGATACCTCGGGACCTTTTGTACGTTTCCTTATCTTTGCAGGATTGCAGGTATCCAGAACGCAACTTGGGGCATGCAAGGTACATCCCAGCAAGCTGGCAAATCAACAAAAGATATCAGCATCCGAGATGCTCTATCCCCAGCTGAGTAGCTCCCCATTGCTTTCCCCAGCAAAGTTGCCAAATCAACTAACAGGCTTAACACTCCGGATGCTTTCTCCCCAGCCGAGTTGCCTCTCATTACTCTCCCCAGCTGAGTTGCCAACAGCATTCCCCGGCTGTGGTACCAACCATTCTTCCTCAGCAGATGCAGGAGTCAGGGAATCATCTCCCCACAGAATCTTCAGCCTCTATTCAGAAGAGCAACGCACGAAGAAGTCACAACAGAGTACAGGAAGCTTCTACAAACCCCAGCTGGGTTTCTCATTTATAAGGATATGTCAATCAGTGACCTATATCCCCAGGCAGATACATCATTAGATCTACCATTGATCTCATCCCCAGCTGGGATGTCCGTTTCAAGCAGATCAGCCAGAGATCTTCGCAGCGACGGGATCCGAATCCCGGATCTTTGCTCCTTTGCATAATCATAGCATTCGCATTATCCCCTCAGAGCGTAGCATTCCGTCTAATACGGAGCATTACGGCAAAAATCAAATGCATAGCATAATCATAAGTCATGTTATGAATTGAACACTTGTGAATAATAACCGTTCATCACCATTGTACAGAAATCCTCACCAGAGTCCCAGCAAAAGCAGTTGCCTCTCAAATCACAAAACACCATCATATACTCCTTTTGGCACCCGTCCGTGTCATCACTCCCCAGTAAAGTCGCCTAAACATCTTCACAAACAAAATCACCCGTACTACAGATGCATCATGACACCCGTCCGTGTCATATCTCAGCAGAAAGCCAAGGACATCCTCTTTGCACTCACATATACTCGTATATACATTTTCTTGACGCCCGTCCGTGTCATATCCCCAGCGCAGTCGCTTACACCTTCATCACCCATACACTTGTTAATATTATACTTTTCTCTCTTGACACTCGTCCGTGTCACTCTCCCCAGCAGATAAACACTCATTAATACAATGCTCACTACTCATGGTACGCTTATACAGATACTCGTCCGTATCTTGTATGCATCGCTCATATCCCCACAGATTCGACAGTAGTCCTTGTTCTTTGTTAACCAGTTGGTACTCGTCCGTACCATCATCTCAGAACATTGCGTCCAGTGTTTGTTTCTACATGATACTCGTCCGTATCATAGTCTTAAGGATGCTCGTCCGCATCTTTAAATCCATACACCGTGTCAAACACTTGTGCCTTCTTGAATATAGATACTCGTCTGTGTCTATTATTCCCCAGAAGTATTCTTTCAGATTCGACAGTAGTCCGTGTTCTTTGTTAACCAGTTGATACTCGTCCGTATCATCATCTCTGAACATGTGTCAGTTTGTTTCTACATGATACTCGTCCGTATCATAGTCCTAAGGATGCTCGTCCGCATCTTTAATCCATACACAATACCAGACACTTATACCTTTTGTTTCTTGGATGTAAACGCTCGTCCGTGTTTACTACCTCCCCAGTAGATCACCAACAAATTTCCTTTTTATCTAACACTCGTCCTGTGTTACGATACCTCGAGAGCAGCCGTCCCCTGCTGAGTGGTCGTCCTCCACTTCTTGATGGTCGTCCTCCATCATGCTCATCCGATGGCCGTCCCCATCGTTGATTTTAGCAGCCGTCCCCTGCTAGGTGGTCGTCCTCCACCTCTTGATGATCGTCCTTCATCATTTTATCCAATGGCCGTCCCCATTGTTGATTTTGGTTATCTGACATTCGTCCTATGTCATGATAAACCCTGAGAGCAGCCGTCCCCTGCTGAGTGGTCGTCCTCCACTTCTTGATGGTCGTCCTCCATCATGCTCGTCCGATGGCCGTCCCCATCGTTGACCTTTTCTATCCGATGGCCGTCCCCATCGTTGATATTTTCGGCAGCCGTACCCTGCCAGGTGGTCGTCCTCCACCTTTGATGGCCGTCCCCATCATATTTCCTTTAATTCCCCAACAGAGCAGCCGTCCCCTGCTAGGTGATCGTCCTTCACCTTTGATGGCCGTACCCCGTCATCTGTTTATTTCATTCATTCTTTAACCCGATGGCCGTCCCCGTCGTGGTCCCTTTTTCCTTTTAACCCGATGGCCGTCCCCATCGTTGGTTACTTTACCTTTATGAACTTGATGGCCGTCCCCGTCATGTTTCATTAATCCCCAGAGAATTTTACAGCTTTATGAACTTGATGGCCGTCCCCATCATGATATCTTACTTTTTCCAGCTAGTCGGCCGTCCCCGTCTTAGCTCTACCTTTTATCCCCAGCATGTCGGCCGTCCCCGTCATTGTTTTATTTCCTACACTTTTCCCAGCATGTCGGCCGTCCCCGTCATTGCTCTATCACCCATTTTACAATATACTTTATTTTTCATATACAATCTATATCCCTTTTCTTCTTCATTTTTGTGAGTGCAAATTTTGGACTGTCTTTGGTATTCAACCACAAGTTATCTTGTTTGCCCGTTAAGCCGTCGCTTACAACCTGCACAGCTAACTCATGTTTGAATAGGGGCAGCTGTAAACACCCCAAATTTGCCCTCACCCTTTCACACCATGGCTTGTGATCACCTCATATGCATAAACACAAACATATCATCTCACATCTCATTTTTGATTCACTGCACAGATTCTAACTCATCTGCACCTAGGGTTTGTGATCTGAGCTATCCCAAAGCATCCTGAGCCATTCCAAAGGCTACCAATCAACTCAAAGGGGTCCATGTGTGTTCTTATATCATATTTCATCTCCTCAAAGTCAAAATTGCAGAGGAATCACAAGAACTAGGGTTTGAGTGGATGCAGAGCCAAGTTTGACTGCACAGTGGACTGAAAATTAGGGTTTTGGTTTCAGAGGCCATAACCCCAATTTTTTTGGTCATTCTTGTTTCCATGGATCTCTATATGGTATAGGGAGTATGCATATCAATTTTC
The DNA here is from genome assembly GCA_963966055.1 of Lathyrus aphaca. NCBI lineage: Eukaryota > Viridiplantae > Streptophyta > Magnoliopsida > Fabales > Fabaceae > Lathyrus > Lathyrus aphaca. Next base: position 294,189,223 of record OZ014521.1, on the reverse strand, counting down.
ATGAAGAAATTCCATGGGGAAGTCATTTGATCAAGGGTTGACTTTTCAGACAAGTCAGTGTAAAATCAGGGCATCTGAGGCCCCCAATGACCCAACCAATGGGTAATCTTCATCATTTTGAGTGTATATGATCTTTATTTGATCATGGAAGAAGGTTGAAGTTCATAAAAATCAAGAATTTAGGGTTTTTGCAAATGTTGACTTTTTGGGCATAGTTGACTTTTCAAGAATGCATCATTTTAGGTCAATTTTCAAGCTTTGATTCTTGGTCCAAAAATGCTTCAAATGGAAAAACTTTGGTCATGAAAGTTGTAGATCTCATCTTTCCCTTTTCAAAAAGTACAAGAACATGATCAAACTCTTCTTGGATCAAAAGTTATGGCAATGCAAAGTTGGCAAAAATCATTAATTTCTAAGGCATGCTTCAAATGGAAATTTTGCAAAGTCTTGAACCAAAGCCAAATGTAGCCTCTAATTCATTTCAAACCAACACATAAACATTCTCTAAGTGCTGAAAATCAGAATTGGATCAAGTTTGCCTATGGTTTGGTTTGTGTAACAAGGTTTTCTTCACATGTGAACCATAAAGCAACAAGTTGCAAAACTCATGATCATGCTCCCTCAACTTGATGCCTTGGCCTTTGGACCTTGCTGGCTCTCTCACCACACCATGATGCGCCAGACCTAGCCTTGTACCAAGCTAGTATCAAGCCCATGCTTCTCTTACAAGATTTTTGACTTTTGGCAAAAGCAAACTTACCAATCACAAAAGCACAAGTCACATCATCCAGCCAATCAGATTTGTTTATGTTATCAATTTGCAAGCCAGCCATAACAAGAAGCAAGGCTGAAACCATCACACTACACACATTCACAAAAACCTTCCACATTGCAACTTGCTTCGAATCTCTTAACACAGCCACCAAACACAAAAACTTTCTTCATCATCCAACTCAACACACTTCATAGGCCACCCAGCACCTAGAACACAAGCCTGAAATAGCCTGAACACTCCATAACCATTCTTCACCTCAGCCTGCATTTTCTATCGAATCTCTCTCCACAAGCCACAAACAGCCAAACAAACCTTGCAAAGCTTCTCCATACATCATTTGGACCTCAAACAATCACTCACCATGACCTGAAACCTCCAGAAACACCATTGCCATTTTTGATCAAGCTGAAGCAGTTCCTTTCGAATCTCATTATCCAGCCAACTTAAACTCCATTTGAGCATTCAAATATCATCTGGGGATCAAGGAGAGGGGTTTGCACTGAAAGAAGAGGTCAGAAAGTTCTCAAACTGAAAGCTTCAAATCTCAGGTAGCTTGAAATTTATTTTTCCAGAAATCATTTTTATTGTTACAAACTTGTTCTATTTGTTTCACTGATCATTCTGGTACCATCGGTTTTGAAAATGGTTGTGATTTGAGCATTTAATTTGTTTCTGAAGCTTGCGTGCCCTAGAACTTTCTTTCTTCGATTCAGCTTGTTTAGGAAATATAAATTTGTTTTAGGTTAGGGGTTTGATTCGTGAGGATGTGGGGAACATTTCCCAGGTTTTAGATTTCATTTTTGTTACGTTTTTAGGAAGTTTGAAGTTTTCAGGGGAGGAGGTCACCGGAGAAGACGACCGGAGCTCGTCTCCGGTGACCTGAAAGTGATTAATTATTAATTAGGGTTAGGGCACTGAGTTTGAATCTGGGCCTTTAGATCCTGGTTCCCGCGCGTGAATGGAAGGCCTGGATCATCTCATTAAGTTTTAATTATGGATTATTATTTAATTAATCAGGATTAGGTTGGTTTGAATCTGGGCCGCCCAGATGCGCGCCCAGTCAACCTCTTTGAACCCAGCAGCTCATCTCAGCCTTCCATCCAGTTGACTTCTCCTTTTATTTGTTTTAATTTCTTTTCTTTTCATTTAAGTTGCATAATTATTTTAAAATAGCAAAAAAATCTTAAAAATTATGAAACTTTTTCCTTAAGGTTTTATTAATTTTTATGACCCAAAAATATTTTTATTTTATTTTTTATCATTAAAAAAGTATTTTTAAATATTTAAAAGTTTATTTTTAATTGATTAATGGAAATTAATTTATTAAAAATACTTTTAGGTATTTAAAAATCACCAAAAAATTCATGAAATGTTCTAAGACATTTAGAAACATTGTCCAACCTTCAAACCAAATTTATTTTTTGATCTTGATGCATTTTAAGAATTTCTTTTTGAATTAAAATCATTTTTTATGCATTATTTTGATCATAAGTTCAAAAATTCATTTCTGCCTATTGGAGAAGGTTGAGACATTGATTCTTCTTGCATTGTGTTATGTTTAGCATGTAGTTTCTAGGGTAAAATGGCCATGATTTGTTTCCTCATTTTCAAATTGTTTGACATTTCTTTTGTTAAGAACCCTAAAAAACCCTAATAACTTGTGAAAATCATATCTTGAGATTGGTTGAGAGTTGAGAGTTCCCCTTTGGGCAGTGATTTATCATAGGTTTAGGGTTTCTTTGGGTGCCATTTTCCATTTTTATCTTAGGGTTTTGTTTCTGTTTTGGGTTTTTGTTTGATGTTTGATCCATGAACCCTAATTTGGGCCTTCTCTTGCATCCTTCTTGCATTTCCTTGCATAACTTGACTTGTCTTTGCATTTTGTGCATTCTTGTGATCCATTTGACATCTTAAGACATATAGAAAGCATGTTTGACCATTGCATTACATATTTGCCATGTCATCTGTCTTGTATGATTCATAACTTTTCATGCTTGTTCATGCTCCTTAGCTTGCATCATTTGCATTCATGATCTTGCATGAACATCTCCATGCCTTGTCTCATGTTTGCAGCACCTCATAACATCATTAACATCATGTGCATGCTTCTGGTTTGGTCTAGCATCATGTCATTTCATCTCATCTTGCATTGCATTGCATTTCTTTCTAACATTTCAGGTGGTAAGTAACTTGGGAAGTGAATTTGCCTTCACTTCTCATAACTTTTCTTTTCATCTCTCTTGCATCCATTGCTGCATTTCTATTTGTGTTTGAGATTGAGCTTGCTCATTCTTGTTCCTCCCACCTTCTTTCTTCAAGTGACTTGACTTCTTGAATGAAGCAAGTCATTTTGCTTCTCTTGATCTTATTCATCTGCTTCTTGGTGGCTCCTCTGAAGATTGTTCTTGCAAACCTCACAAACCTTAGGATCATCCAAGCATGACAATGAATTAGGGTTTTGATTAGTATCCCCTCTTAGTTTTACCTTTGTGTCTCTCTTTGAGTCCTCTCTTCTCATCTCATAATCAGGGACTAAACCCTAAAGGCTTTAAGACTTTGTGCTTAGGGTTATGCCTGCATCCTTCTCTTAGGATGGAGTGTATAACTTTAATCCTAAGTATTAAACCCTTAAGGTGTTAGATCTCTTAATTAATTCATCTAATAATCATCAAGACATCACACTTGTAACTTGGGCCTTGCATTAGGGTTCTAATTCTTCCTTAAGTGGTTAAGAAGGACTAACCCTAGTGTTAATGGACAAGTCCCCCTCAAGTTGTCTTACTAACAATAAAACTCACTTCATCATCATATCATTAAATAAAATCCACTTAATCAAAGGCTTGTTTTGTCATGAGTTTAATCCCTAATCATGGATTAAGTTGAGGAGTCTTCCTCAGCTTAAACATTCTCATCTACTATCCTTCTTTTAGGATGGTGTAATGAGTCTGTTTAATCCTTGATTATGGCTTAACCTCATTACTCAACACTAAACAAAATCACAAAAACACCTAAATAATCACAAGTAGGTTAATGATCTTAATCCTGCACCAAAGGTGATTAAGTGTGAGAAGCTGACTTCACACTTAAGGTACTCTCATTACCCCTAATCAGAGGGAAGATGTGATGAGTTTACTAACCCATTGGTTTAGGCTTAAGCTCATTATCTTATGACAAACTTCCAAAAGAAATAAAAGACTGAAAACTCAAAAACAAACAATAATCGTCTCCTCCGGGATTCTTTTCTCATCATCTTCACTCACAATCGAGAACTTGCTTCTTCCGTCTAATGCAAGACAGTAAGCACCTGAGCCAGACAGGTCATACACTTGAGCATAGGCAAGCAAGCAGTTCACAAGTCAATTCATCTATCAGTCTCTTTGGGTCGAACTACGGTGTTCTGACTTCCTCATTGCACGAGAGGATACGTAGGCATAACTTAACAGTTATCGAACAAAAGTCTCTGTATATTCCCCCTCCTTCTAGCTTCATTCTTTTAGCCTCATGATCATGAGCAGTTCTTTTTCATTCTTACACTGACACATCATTATACACTTCACTTCTTTTACACTGACACCTGTACATATTGCTTTCCAGCTATTTTATACACAGATTTCACTGACACTACCCCTTTAAAACACAAATTTTTTGAGCGTGGATCCCGTCGAGTACGGCGGACAATCTGGGTGCTAATACCTTCCCAGGTTGTAACCAACCCCCTTTCTCAGTCTCTCTGGTTCGCAACCGTCTTATCCGTATCTTTCTAGGTTTATGCAGCATTACCTTTCCTCCGGGATAAAAATGCCTAGCTGGCGACTCTATTCATCTCCAGTGAGTTCGCGGCTGTGTGTTCTCACTGTCTCCTTCTCCAACCGCTCGCGTCTGTACCTTCATATGACCCCGTTTCATTTGTCGGGAGCGACACATATGCATAATCATCATCACATTTGCATCCTCCAAAGCGTAGCATTTCCATCCTCATGGAGCATTACGCCATAAATGCAAACATATGCATACCAGCATGGGCCAGTTTTGAGGTATATTACATAAGACCCGTTACATCTCCAATCAGATTGAAGTGTTCCCCACTGAATGCGACTTCGTTTCCTAGGGTGGTTACTTCTACCACGTCTTGTTGTTATCCCCAGTTGAGTCTTGTTTCAGTACAACAGTCTCATTTTTCCGCGTCTTCGTTTCAGTACAACGGTCGCGTTTTGGTCTCTCATTTAAGTACAACAATCCCGTTCCTTTCGAGTGTCCATTTAAGTACAATGGTCTCGCCTTTGATTCTTGTTTCAGTACAACAGTCTCATTTTTCCGCATCTCCGTTTCAGTACAACGGTCGCGTCTTGGGCTCTCGTTTAAGTACAACGATCCCGTTCTTTTCGAGTCTCCATTTAAGTACAATGGCCTCGTCTTTGAGCCTTGTTTTAGTACAACAGTCTCATTTTTCGCGTCTCTATTTAAGTACAACGATCGCGTCTCGGGTTATCATTTAAGTACAATGATCCTGTCCCTCTTGGTTTCGTCTCAGTGCGAAGATAATGGATCGGTTGATACCATTTCCTAATTAGATCGGTTGATCTTATTTGAGTTATGAATCGGTTGATATCATTTCTCTTCGAGCTGTAAATCGGATGATATTACATTCTCGCATTTCCGGGGTGGATCGGTTGATACCATCTCCATGTTAGATCGGTTGATCTTATTTGAGTCATGAATCGGTTGATATCATTTCTCTTCGAGCTGTAAATCGTATGATATTACATTCTCGTTTTCCGGGGTGGATCGGTTGATACCATCTCCGTTTTAGATCGGTTGATCTTATTTTAGTCGCAAATCGGTTAATGTTGCATTAAGTCCTGTTTCGATAACAGGCATCTTCCGTGACTTGGTCCTGCTCAGCAGTCGCGTGTGTTCTCTTTATGGCTTGGTCCTTCCCAGTAGTCCTATTGATTGGAGTTCCATTCCGCTAATGGTTTCGTTAAGCCCTGTTTCGCCAACAGGCACCCTCGGTGTGGCTTTGATTCGCTCAGCAGTCGCAGTGATTGCATTGATTCTATTCCACCTGGTTCTTTCCCCGTTACCTATTCAGAGGTCAAAACAAAAAAAATTATAAATAAATAAATGGGCAGGTGGCATTCCTGTTATCCTGAGTTCAAATTTTCAGGTTTTATTCGAGTATTCAATCACTCCATACCTTGAACGTCTAAAAGTTGTTGCGATTATTCGTTCAGGTCTGCAGATGATTGAATAGGGGCAGCTGTAATACCTCAAAATTTACCCTCATATTTACTCTAACTGGCTTACCTCTTTGCATTTCATCTGCATCTTCCACTAGGTCGTTAACATTCATAATCATGCATTTCATTGTTTCCTTAGGCACGTGATCGAGGCGTTTCCTTATGATATGAATTTTCCTATCCATAGATGATATATTTGGTTATCACGCTCAAGTTGGTACAAAGGTTGAATTCTTACCATCGGGGGCGATCTTTTTAAGTTACAAGTTGTCAAGGTTATAACTAAGGTTTACCATGGACTAGGGTTTTGTTTCCCCTCAAAGTCTCGAGTGTTCTTCTTACCCAAAAGCCATTCTCCCTAACACATATTATGGATATTAGAGCTTCATTAAAAGCCATGGGATTAGGGGATTTGTGACAGAGGTTTTTCTTGGGCGTACTTGCTGCTATGGTTTCGTTACCATCTTCAGGGTTTCCTCGAGGAATTTGTTTGTTGAAGGATGGAAAATGCTCAATTATGGTTTGTTCGATATTGCCAGTCAAATAAAACCCATATCATTTTAAGCCCACCTTCGTGTCCATATCCAATGTTATTAATCAAGTTCATCCTTGTTGAAATTCGTTTTTTTCCATTTCTAGCCCATTGTCTAAAGTCATGTTGTTGTCCATATTCATATTTCTAACATTCCATTTTTTTCATAACACTTGTCTCTAAATATCCATTGTTTCTTTCCAACATTAGGCTCATTTTCTTCTCTAAAATCAATTCATTATTCATTTCTAACCCCATTTCCATTTGACTATTTTGATCCGTTCTCGATCCGGAATCCCTTTGTTTGACAAAGTTACTAAATCGTATTCATTTGATCAAACTCAATAAACCAATATCATTTTATACCCTACTTTTAAATCCATTTCTCTCCTTTACCAATTCATGGTTGAATTTTGAATGTTATTCTCAAGCCTTTTTTATCTTTTTTATTTTTAGACTAAGGTCTCAAGTCCTTTTGTTCCTAAGTTTAATTATTATCCATTTTTTAGCTAATTTTTTCCAATTTATTATATGTGGGTATTGTGTATTAAATTTCCTGCTTGTATGAATCCGATTGGCTTGGAAAAGTTTCAGCCACAAAATTTTAGCCCAATAACACAAAAACTGATGGAATTGTTTGAGAACCAAAACTATAACAAATACAAAAGGTTTTATCATAAAAAATTCAGTGGAGGAAAACTGAGTTACACACATACTGAGATTAACAGCAGAAAAAAAAAGGTGATGGTGGGAGAAAAGGGGATTAACCGAATTCAGTTACAAAAAAAAGAAGTAAGATCTCCAATTCCATTTTTTTTAAAGCATTTTCCATAATCCAAAAAAAGGGGGGATATATATGAAAAAAATATACAGAACAGGAGGTCCTCTTCAATCTTTCCATTATTCTTCTTCTTAATCACTCTCTCTCTCTTTTGCTTGCACTATCATCACCTAACAGAAATGGAAAAAAGGCTTCCCTGTTTCTCCATCTTCATCTCACAGAATTCATCTTGAACCCAACTCCTTCACTCTCAACCAAGCTTCTTCATCTCAACTCCATCAATCATCAACTAGAAACCGAATTCCAAACCTGCAAAATCACAAAGAAAACGCATCAAGAACAACTTCAAATCAAGCAATTCGCACGGTAAAATCTCCAACAATAATGATTTGTGATTCGTAATGATTCGAATCAAAGAAACAAATTCAGAATCACACCGCTGCCATCGCTCGACATTCTTCTGCAAGATTCTGCATCAACAACTACAATGCTTCATAACAATGAATTGAAACCAAATCCGATAACCATCCATCTGCAATTTCGGAACCCTCAATCGACTTCAAGAGCCTCCATCGCCCACATTCATCATCACCAAAACTTCTTCAATCTTCTCTGCAAAAAATCAAGAACACAATAACAACTCGAAACAACATCACGGAAGAAGTGAGAAAGATGAGGCGGAGCTTCGCAAAACTGTAACCGCGACAAGAACGCAAAGGAGAAAGAAAAGCAAAGTTTCCTACCTCATAATTTTCACAGCGTATTGAGAATCCTCCTCACTCTTCATTCTCCTAATCTTCTTCATGATTCATCCATGTTCTTCATACAGTGAATAATAGTGCATCAAACCACCAACCTGCAAATTGATCAAGAACAGTTCCACGATCAATGAAAATCCGCGCACCACAACACTGTTTTGAGAACGAGTTCGTAACGTCAAAGTCAACAGCGAAGCACACAACAACGAAATCAAAGTCACGAAGTGGAAGGTAGAATGAGCGAAAAACGGAACCTGAGTTACAAGTTGTGAATTCGTCATCGAATCCACACCAGAGCTCCGATCGGTAGGTTCTTATCCTTCTTCACGTCATCGTCTTGATTATATCCTTTTAACGCTAGCTCAGGGTTTGCGAGTAGAAGAAGGTTCGATTCGTGTCTCTTCTACTCCGATCCAGTTGTGTAAATTGCAAGTTGAGGGAGTTGAATGTTGAAACGGAGAGGAATGATAACTGGAGAAAAATGATTAGCTGAGGTCTGAGACGAGGTTGACGAAGCCACGGCGGCGAATAATTTGAATGGAGAATCACCGACGAGAAGGATTTTTATTTGAGGATGGCGGGTAGTGAGGCGAGAGAAGTTGTGAATGGTGTCACGGCTCGAACGATGAAGGAGAGTCGAAGATGGTGATGGATGAATGTGCAATTTCGAAGGATGAATCAAACAGGATGAAGGTGGATCGGAGCATGGTGTAGCGCGGCGGTTGTAGGAAGGAGATATGAGGAAGAAAGGGAGACGGTGTATCAAATGATGAAGGAGAAGATTTAGGTTTTGCTGATGATAATTTAGGTTAACATTCTAACCCATTGGATTGGGCTCAACAATGCTTTCATTTTCGCACCTCTCTAATCACTACAACTCCCCTCTCTGCACTTGTTATGTAAATTGGGCAAAGACTCCATGGATCTGTTATTTACACCAATTTTTCACCAAGTTCACCCCCACCTGCGCTGGTGAAGAAGATGGGCCTTGGGCCTTATTTTATTTCCTGCACAACCGGATTCAGTATTACACACCCATGTGTTCTTCATTATTTTTTAGAAATTTATTAATTAATTTTCTTGTTAAACAAATGGTTAATTAATTTTTTTGTGGATTATTATCTTAATCCATTTTTTTTTGTTAATTTTAAATTAGAATTTTTTTTGGTATCATTGTTGTGAATCAATTTCGAATTAAATTGTTCATGAGATTTTTTTGATCGATATGAATCGATTTCAATTATGGTGGATCTTCACAAAGAAATTATGGAAGATGAGCATTTATTTTTCTCATGGGAGATTACAAGGCTTGGCTTGAAGTTTTTGGATTTCTTTTATGTGAAGAATCGGTACTTCGATCAAGTAAGTAATTTCGAGCTTTTTCGACTTTTATGCACCATTCTAGTTGCATGCGGCTTAGGACCATATAATTTAAGATGCATACTGAGCCCTCCCACCTGAGGCATTGGATATATATGTTATATGTTGATTTGTGTCGATTTCGGAGCTTAGGGATTAGGTTATGAACCATTAGGATCGCTTCCTTTCACTTCCCCTTAAAATCCACTTTTTTGCCCGTTTCGTCGCAATTATTTAAAATAGTTTTAGGTGATATAAAATTCTGGAAAAATTCATGAGTGATCCTCATCCTCTTAATTAATTTGTCATATTTTTTGTTTCCAGATTTGGGTGGTTTTAATAATTAATTCGGATTTTAGATCATAAGCTGTCCCAAAAAGGAATGTTTTGGCATAAGGGACCAAAAACAAATTTTCCCCATAGGTGTGAAACCTATTTTTTGTATATGATTAATCACTGTAATTTTTGACATCTTGAAGCTCATTAGGAATTTTTTTCATAATTTTATATGCCCTTTTTGATCCACTTTGTGGAGTTGTTTTTTGGTAACCATGCTTTGTTACCTTGCTAGTCAAGGAATTGTTTTGCCATTTTGGTGCATAATTTTGTAGAATCCTTTTGGACCATGTAAGATAATGACTATATCATTCCAGGGATTTAATTTCATAATTTTTAAAGGCTCTTTGCTATTTTTCCATGTTACCTAGATCCTAGGTTGATTCATGTGTTTATGTGTGGCCTAACCTAAGTGTTAAGAAGGCATTCATGCCATTTGATTGAGGAACTTTTTGGTAGATTTTAAGAGTTGATTATAGGTCATTTGTATGTCTTTAATTCCAGTCATAGGTCATTTTTTGAACCATGCTCATTTGGTTTGTTTTGGTGCTTTAAAGTGCATACCTATGTGAATTAACTTTAACCTAAACTCATTTCTCTTCTCCTCTAAATAATAACTTGAATTATGTGGAAACCATTAATGCCTATTCATGCATTCTAATTGCATCTCATACCTTTTATGCTACTTACCCATAATAATTTCATGCATATTCACATGCCATTCTTCCTTAACTTTCATCATGTGCGATCTTATGCGATTTTTGTTCGTTTCTTCTCATATCTCCTTCTCATTGCTCCATATGCCTAATCCATTGCATCCATGATTTTATATTCATTCATCCATCTTCATAAGCATTCATTACTGACTTTGATGTTCATTTTATGCATTAATCCATTTTTGTAAGCCATATGCATTCATATTTCATCCATGAGTCCTAATTTGCATTTAGATGAACTTAGGTGAACTTTTTGTACATAGTTTGACATAGTTTGATCTTGTGAGGTATCCTAGCATTCTTAGGGACCTATAACATGTAGCTACTGACTTTATAAGTCATGTAACCTTTAGGTACCTTCACCTTTAGACTTAGGTCTTATTTTGAACCCTAGTTCCATTCTAGGACGTTTATGGTACTTAATCGTTTTCATGCTTTGATTTTATTTTCAATATGCATTGTCATGCTAACTTTTGTTTTGTAGGGGGGAAGATTGAGGTAAGCATTACTTCATTCCTATATCTTATGAATTTTAATTGTTTTTTCCTTAGCACCTTGTGCTTTGCTTTTAGGCTTTCCCTTTCTTTAGAGACAACTTAACTTCCTTAGGAAGTAAGTTAGTTTCTAGTTCTCTTTTCTTCTTTTCCTTTTTCTCATTAGGATTAGAAAACCTAATTAACCATAGGATCTCCCATGTAAATAAACAAATAAAATTAGGGTTGTGTCTTAGTCCCCTTAGTTTTTCCCTTTTTGCAACTTGAGTCATTCTTTCTCATCTTCAAACAAAATTAAAAAAAAAAACAATTAACAAATAAATGAAAGGATCCTTTGTGTATAGCCTTATTCCATGAAGCACTTGCACTCATTCCATCTTGGAGTGGTGTAAGCTTGTCTAGCATGATGTACAAGTCTCATCAAGGGGTTGTTTCACAAAGAAAAACTTAAAAGATACTTCTTCACAAAAGCAACAAAAACACTTAATAAAGTTCAACAAGCTAGTGAACTTGAGCCCTAACCCTAGGAAACCAGTCTTGGATAAATTCTCCTTGCTGGGTGTGCTTGTTCTATTATTCCATCTTGGAATGTAGTAGCAAGTACACATTCCATGGAAAAGAGTTTGAATTCACTTCCTTGTGCCAAATTCATACAAAACTCATAAAAGACAAAAAACAAACAATAAGCGACTATCCTGCGGGAACTTCTCTTTCTCATCTCATTCACTCACAACGCGAACTCGCGACGACTTGTCTCATTTGCAAGACGGTAAACGCACTCGTACCAGACGAGCCTGTAACACCTGAGCATAGACATACGCAGTTCCAGCATAAAAAACACAAACAAATAGTTCCCGCCTTAGTTAGACGAACTACGACGTCTCTGATCCTCATTTATCCCGATGAGGTACGTAGGCAGCGGGGTAGGGCCCGTTCGAGCACATTCTTTATTTTCCCTACACTTCCCCCTTTCTTTTCATTTTCTTATTCATTTCTCATTCCCATTCCAGTTAGCGGTTTTGTTCAGCAACAATTATATTTTTCTCACCCTTTGAAACCAGCAAGCAAGTGTGAATCCCATCGGGTACGGCGGACGATCTGGGGTGCTAATACCTTCCCAGGTCGTAACCGACTCCTGAACCCAAATCTTTGGTTCGCAGGACCTTGTCCTTTCCTTCTTCCTCAGGTTTGTGCAACATTACCTTTCCCATTCATTCGGGATAAAAATGTCTGGCTGGCGACTCTACCTTTTCCGCGCCACTTTCGCGTTTGTACTAGGATGAAAATCCTGGGAGCGACAACGCTTGATTACCAAATCACCAGTCTGGTATACCTTTGGCTTAACCTTCTTATTAAAAGCCTTGATCATCCGTTTCTGGTACATCTGACCATGACAAACTGCTGCTAACCTCATCTCATCAATCAAAGTTATCTGGTCAAGTCAAGTCTGAATCCACTCATCTTCATCCATGCCTGCATCCTTCATGATTCTTAAGGAGGGTATCTGAACTTCAATGGGCAGAACTGCTTCCATACCATATACTAAGGAGAATGGGGTTGCCCCTGTTGAAGTACGTATTGTAGTACGATAACCATGAAGAGCAAATGGTAACATCTCATGCCAATCCTTATAAGTAACAATCATCTTCTGTAGAATTTTCTTAATGTTCTTATTAGCAGCTTCAACTGCCCCATTCATCTTCGGACGATACGGAGAAGAGTTGTGATGCTTAATCTTGAACTGCGTGCAGAGATCAGTAATCATAGTGTTGTTCAGATTAGTGCCATTGTCAGTGATAATCCTTTCAGGGATGCCATACCTACATATGAGATTATTTTTAATGAATCGAGCCACCACATTCTTAGTAACAGATGCAAATGAAGCTGCCTCTACCCATTTTGTAAAGTAATCAATAGCAACCAGGATGAAATGATGCCCATTAGAAGCAGTAGGCTTGATCTCACCAATCATATCAATGTCCCACATGGCAAAGGGCCAAGGAGCAGTCAACACGTTCAATGGTGATGGAGGTATATGTACTTTGTCAGCATAAATTTGACACTTGTGACATATTCTGGAATGTTGATAGCAGTCAGCTTCCATGGTAGACCAATAGTAACCTGCTCTCAATATCTTCTTTGCCATGGTATGACCACTAGAATGAGTGCCAAAGATCCCCTCATGCATATCTTCCATAATCTCAGTTACTTCCTTCTTATCCACACAACGAAGCAAAGTTGAATCATGATTGCGCTTGTACAAAATTCCATTACTCAAAAAGAACTTAGCAGAAAACCTTCTCAGAAACTTCTTATCTTTGACAGATGCCCCCTCAGGGAACTCCTGGGCTTCAAGATATCTTTTCACTTCATAGTACCAAGGCTTCTCCTCTTCTTCTTCAGTGTCAATCTCATTGCAGTATGCAGGCTTCTCAAATCTATCAATAGTAATCTTGGGAGCTTCATCATCCCAGCTGATCTCAAACATAGATGCCATGGTGGCTAATGCATCTGCCAACTGATTTTCTCTTCGCGGAATATGTCCAAAGGTAATCTCTTTGAAATGTGGGATTAAAGACAACACATACTCTCTGTAAGGAATGAGGTTATCATGCTTGGTATCCCAATCTCCTTTGATCTGACTTACTACCAGGGCTGAATCTCCATATACGTCCAGGAACTGAATCTTCATATCAATGGCAGCTTTGATGCCCAGGATACATGCCTCATATTCAGCCATGTTATTGGTACAATAGAAACAAAGTCTGGCAGTAATCGGGGTATGACAACCTTCAGGGGAACTGATCACAACACCAACACCATTACCAAGTGCATTAGAAGCTCCATCAAAAACCATAGTCCATCGGGATCCTTGTTCAGGTCCGTCATATTATCCAGGTTCTTTGGTAATAATCATAATGTCTTCATCAGGGAACTCAAAACTCATTGACTGGTAATCATCCACTGCTTGATGAGCTAAATGATCAGCTACAACACTTCCTTTAATGGCCTTCTGAGTAGTATATTGTATATCATATTCTGTTAAGATCATTTTCCATCTTGCTATTCGTCCGGAGAGAGCAGGTTTCTCGAATATGTACTTGATTAGATCCATCTTTGAAATTAATAAGGTAGTATGAGTCAACATATACTGTCTTAGTCGGCGAGCAGCCCATGCCAAAGCGCATCAAGTTTTCTCGAGCAGTGAGTATCTTGTTTCACAGTCGGTAAACTTTTTGCTAAGGTAGTATATTGCCTGCTCTTTTCGACCAGACTCGTTATGTTGCCCCAACACACACCCCATTTAGTTGTCTAATACTGTTAAGTACATAATCAAGGGTCTTCCATCAACTGGTGGCATCAAAATTGGAGGTTCTAGCAGATATTTCTTGATTTCATCAAAGGCAGTCTGGCATTCATCATTCCATTCCATCACCTGATCTTTCTTCAACAACTTGAAGATTGGCTCACAGGTGGCAGTTAATTGGGAAATGAATCTTGCAATGTAATTCAATCATCCCAAGAAACCTCTAACCTCCTTCTCAGTACGGGGAGCTGGCATCTCTTGTATAGCTTTCACTTTGGCAGGGTCTACTTCAATACCTTTTCCACTGACAATGAAACCCAGGAGCTTTCTAGATCTAACTCCAAAAGTACACTTGTTTGGGTTCAATCTCAACTTGTATTTCTTCAACCTCTCAAACAACTTATGCAGATGATCAAGATGTTGCTCTTCATTCTGGGACCTGGCTATCATATCATCTACATATACCTCTATCTCATGATGAATCATATCGTGAAACAAAGCCACCATAGCACGCTGATATGTTTCCCCGGCATTCTTCAAACCAAAGGGCATCACTTTATAATAAAAAGTGCCCCACTGTGTAACAAATGTAGTCTTCTCCATATCTTTAGGTGCCATCTTGATTTGATTGTAACCAGAGAAACCATCCATGAAAGAGAATACTTTATGTTGAGCAGTGTTGTCTACCAGAACATCAATATGAGGAAGTGGAAAATCATCTTTGGGGCTGGCCTTGTTCAAATCCCTGTAATCTACACACATACGTACCTTACCATCTTTCTTAGGTACCGGCACCACATTTGCAACCCATTGAGGATAAGAAGTCACAGCTAAGAACCCTGCATCAAATTGTTTCATCACCTCTGCCTTAATCTTCTCTGACATCTCAGGACGCATGCTACGAACCTTCTGCTTCTTTGGACGACAATCTTCTTTTACTGGTAAACGGTGAACCACAATGTCTGTATCCAACCCTGGAATATCTTCATAGGACCAAGCAAAGATCTCCACATAATCATGTAACATCTGGATCAATCTGCCTTTAACACCATCCTCTAATTCAGCCCCTATCTTGACTTCTTTCCTGTTTTCTTCAGTTCCTAGATTCACAACTTCGATTGGCTCTTCATGTGGCTGTATAGATTTCTCTTCTTGTTGTAACAACCTAGCAAGCTCTATAGGTACCTCACAATCGTCCTCATTTCCATTTTCAGCTTGATAGATCGGATTCTCGAAATTATAATTGGCAATAGTAGAACTGTTATCAACAGGATCCAGAGTGGATGAGGATCTGCATTTTAGTGATGTGGGTGTGTGTAAGAACACATAACTGATAAAACAAGAATAAAATAAAAGAAAAACAAGGAACACAATATTTACGAAAACGAAACGTCCACTGATTTTTATTGAATGAAGTATGCAAATGAAATGACATCCCGAAACAAGCACACCATTGTGCCCCGGGTAAGGCACAAGGCTTAAGAGTTTAATTGTTAAAAAATTACAAACTTTAGAAGTAGCAACACAGTAATAGTATTTACTCCTGACTAAAGGAGATAGGAATAACATCTTCAGCTTTCCAATTATTGAGCCCAGCACCCACAGTAGGAAAAATCCAGGCATCCAAGTTGTATTCTTCATCATAGTCACCCACAACATTGATCTGATCTTTCATAATCCCTTGATTGGTGATACGAACAGCACGAGCACGACGAACAGCCTTCTGGGACTCTTCATCCACCACAGCTCTAGCATCCTTGAGGGAGGCCATTGTAGGAGGTACTCTGGTGACCACAGGAACTTTCTTGACAACAGGAGGAGCTTCAAAATTATTAACAACCCAAGGAACTACTTCGAACGTCTGGCACGGAGTTTCAACATATTCACCTTCCACTTCGAGATATTTAAATGTGTTCACATGGCTAATCATATATCCTTCCTCTCCATAAACAGTGACGACCTTTCCTTCTACTGGATATCTCAACTTCTGATGTAAAGTAGAAGTCACAACACCTTCCCCATGGATCCAAGGGCGCCCAAGCAAACAAGAATATGACAAACGAATATCCATTACATAAAAGCTAGCATTGAAAACCTGAGAACCTACTTTGATTGGGAGATCAATTTCTCCATGCACCACTCTTCTCGAGCCATCAAAAGCCTTCACCACTATATTACTGGGCCTCAACACAGCATCTTCAGGACTAAGCTTATTCAGAACTTCTTTGGGCAATACATTCAACGAGGAACCATTGTCTATTAACACATGTGACAGGGTAGTTCCCCTACATTCAATAGAGATATGTAGAGCCCTATTATGATCCCTCTTGGAAGGAGTCAAATCAGCATCGGAGAAACCTAACCCATTATCATAGATCAAGTGTGCAACACAATTTTCAAACTGATCTACAGAAATCTCATTTGGCACGTGAGCAGTCTTCAAAAATTTAATCAAGGCTTTAGCATGAGCCTCAGAACATAACAATAAAGACAACATGGAAATCTTGGAGGGAGTATGCCCCAATTGATCAACAACATCATAATCGCTCTTGCGAATGATCTTCAGTACTTCTTCCATCTGCTTAGAAAGATCATCAGCAGTTGGTGCATCAGCTTGCACATGCTCAATAACAAGACCTTTGCCCCGAGCATCAGCAGTGGAGGTAGTAGTTGGAGTAACTGTATTCTTGGAGGTAACTGGAGGAGAGAAAACTCTTCCGCTTCGTGTGATCTTACTAGATCCAGTAATATTATCAACATCAAGATTTTCATCAACAACAGGTGTATCAGCTAAGGATTCCTGCTTAACACCATGAATATAAACATCGGAACCATAATTCCAAGGCACAGCTTTATCAGAAGTATACGGAATGGGACCAGGAGTGGTAATGATCATAGGTGCAACTCTAGCTTCAGCAACAATCTTCACAGGGCCTTCAGCAGTAATCTTAATTAGACCCTTATGAGTGATTTTGACAGGACCCTTGGAAGTGATCCTTACTGGCATTTTATCAACCATATCCACCTCTTCAACCTTCGCACCTTGAGTTATATGTTCAACCATACTCTCCACAGAAGGTGTCCTCTCAAACAATATGGTGTAATTGTCCATGAGGCGTTGAATTCCGTCTTTCAACTTCCAGCAACTATCCGGTTTATAAGCACAATAGAAACAATCTTCATTACAACCTAGAAAGAACCCAGCTTGTACCAACTTCTTCTTAATAACAGACAATGGTGTAGTCACATCTGCAACTGAGGAAATATGTGAAACTTCATCAATGGCATTAACAGTCTTTTCATGATTTGGCATGGGAGCAGTAATTACATTTGGAGTACCCGGAGGGTCAAACTCAATTTCTCCGGCATCAATCATATCCTGAATTTTATTCTTCAATATCCATCAATTATTGGTATCATGTCCCTGACAATTTGAATGATTTGCACATCGTGCATTAGGATTGTACCTGGGAGAGGTAACATTGGGGTTCTGAGGAGGGTCCTTCAAAGTGATGAGTTCACCCTTCAACAAGTGTTGCAAGGCTTGGGCCATTGACATGTTGAGCTTGGTGAACTGTCTTCTAGGCCTCTGTTGATTGCCCTGTGGGGGTTCTGGTGTTGCAGGAGTAGGATTGGAGATATGAACTGCACTCACAGATTGGTGCCTCCTATTACGATCAGGTTGACCATAAACAGCATTTGACTCTTTCTTCCCACTGGGAGGCTTCTTTGTAGTACTTGATGAAGAAGCACCCACTTGTATCTTGCCACTCCTTATACCACTTTCTACGCGCTCTCCCGTCATTATCAACTCAGTGAAGCCAGATGACGAGCTTCCAATGAGATGACTATAAAAAGGACCATTCAATGTACACATGAACATATCCACTAACTCCCTGTCAGTTAGAGGAGGTTGTACTCTACCAGTCAAGTCTCTCCACTTCTGGGCATACTCCTTGAAGTTCTCTTTAGCACCCATAGACATGCTTTGTAGTTGCATGCGAGTAGGGGCTAGATCAGCATTGTATTGATATTGCTTATAAAAGGCCTCAGCAAGATCATTCCAATCACGGATGTTGACACTCTCCAACTAATAGTACCATTCCAATTGAGCTCCAGACAAACTCTCTTGGAAGAAATGGATCCACAACTTCTTATCAGCAGTATGGGGTTGGATTCTCCGGACATAAGACCTCAGATGCAGCTTGGGACACGAAACACCATCATATACTACAAAAGCAGGGACCTTGAAACCAATGGGTATGACCACCCCAGATATCAAACTCAGGTCTTCAAAATCCAGCCCTGAAGACTTTTGCAATTCCATAGCATCCATTCTATCCACCAGCATCTTGAACTTATCTTCATTAGGGTCATGATAGTAGTTAGCTTCAGAATCAGAATCCCCCATTGTATTATGGAGACTGCCTCCTTCTTTCTCAGACTCCTCAGACTCATAATCTTCAACCTGTTCTTTGGTCTTGACAGGACCTCTTACCTTTTTCCCATGTTGATGAGGCCTCCTGACCTTCTAGTCTTCTTAGTCTTCTTGGCCAGCAGTGTCTTCAATTCATCCTGCCCCTTGGACAAGTTCAGGATCAGCTCTTGGAACTGTGCGTTTTGTGCCTGGAGATCTTTAACTGTTTGTTCAAGAGCCATTGCTGAAATAAACAGCGAGAAGATAAGAAACCTGTACATAAGAAACCTGTGATGCAATGATATGGTGTATAAATGCGTATGCAATGTTTTCAAGGACCGCAGGATTTAAATTTGCTTAAACAATCAAGAAAGTAAACTTTTATTAGTAATAAATTTGTTTTCCCTTTGGGCTTACAATAAAAAATGAAAAGAATACAAAAGATGGGGTTTTAAGTCTCCCATGGACGTTTCCTCTTTGTGTTGAGGTATGAGTTGAGATTCCGCTCCTCGTGAAGTTGCTTTGTTAACTCCAGGATTCTTTCTTGACTTGCTTTGTAATGAGCCTCGAAAGTATCCCTTTGCTCCTTCAACTGGATCCAGGATCTCTGTAAGTCTTCCATGTCAGTGGGCATGTCTGGGTGAAGGATGGTATAAGAAGTATCTCCTTCAGCAACAGGCTCCATAGTAACTGGCAGGACGGCATGATATGGCATCATAAGAGTCTGAGCACGAGATCGCACTCATTTGAGATAAGCTTCCATAGGAATAGTGTACTTAGGCTCTAGAGTCTTGCTGTCAACCTTGTTCACTTTTCCCCATGCTCGTATGAACCTTTGACGATAACCTTGCAGATCGTTGTCGTAGTCAAACACAATACCCTGAATCAACATGTCATGAGGACCATCACTCCGAGCATAACCAAACTGTCGTAAAGCTAAGGAAGGGTTATAATTAATGCCTCCTCTTATGCCTAGAAGTGGCACATTAGGAAACTCCCCACAACGGTCAATGATAGTAACATTCTCCATAGATCTGGAGCACCAATGGATATCTGAATGAGAGAGTGACATAATCCTCTTGGACCACCTGAACCCTTGTTCATTCTTCATCACTGATCGAGGAAGGTGAGAAATAAACCACCTAGATAACAAAGGTATGCAACACATCATAGTTCCTCGTGCCTTTGTAGTACGAGTGTGGAGAGAATGTAAGATATCTCCAAGCAATGTAGGCACTGGATTGTGACTCAGAAATATGTTGATGGCGTGTATGTCTATGAACTGGTCTGGATTGGGGAACAACATTAAGCCATAAATCAATAAGGCTAAGATCTCCTCAAAAGCATCATAGCTCATAGCCTTTAAGAATACTTGAGCCTTTTCTATCAACACCTTAGCAAGAATACCCTTAACTCCGCTCCTCGTTTCCAGAACAATGTCTGACTTCTTCAGATGTAGAGCTGCAGCAATAACCTCAGGTTTAGGCTCCTTCTCTAAGCCTGTGAAGGGTTTCTGATCAAGAATAGGTATACCCAGAAGCTTGGAGAACTCTTCCATTGTAGGAACTAGTTGATAGTCAGGGAATGTGAAGCAATGATGTTTAGGGTCAAAGAACTGAAACAGGACACTCATCATGTCTTCATTGAACCCTGAAGTGACTAGATCCAGTAAGTGACCATGCCTCTTGATGAACTGGGAGTTCTCAGAAACTTGAGAGACTAATTCTTTAAGCTTAGAAGGTATTCCTACAAAGTTGATCCTGATAGTGTTCCTACGAGTAGAAGCCATGACCTGCAACAAAGAACAAAGATAAATCCTTTGGTCCTTGAAATGGTTTGTGAAAATGATATGCTTATGATGCATGATGATGCTATGATGTTATGCTCAATCACAAACATGTGGCACACACAAACAAGTCACACAATAGCCCTAGGTTTGAAGGCTTGCATGAGGTTTAAAGGTAAGTACCCTCCCCTGAAGTTTAGATGGTTCATCCTGTCCTATAAAGTAACCAGGTTCTAAGGGATCTCAAAATCATTGATCCTTCACAAGGGTGGTTGTTCAGTAGGCAACTTACTTGCCAACCAAAACCCTCCAAGTTTAGAATCTCAATGAGCGTAGTATCGAGTATCAACCAACTTCAGTCTTCACCAAAGCCGGTTATCTCACTACTTTTCTAAAGGCTAAGATGGGATAACTAGGGTTCTAAAAGTCAGTTAGTGTATTGACAACATATGGCAGCCTCATATTATCCTCAACTTGACTTAAGGAACATAAGCACCAACCAAGAAGTCACACTAACTATGGCCACCAGATCAACCATATCGGTATACGCCGTACAATTTCCTTGGTCTATTGCCATTTACCTAAGGTACACTAGATCCGGGTTAGGATCTTTCACATATAAGAGCACCCAACAGATAAGTATAAAGCAAACAAAGCAAACAATTTTAAAGTGATCTAATTCCTAAGGGTACCCCTCTTTTATTAAATCCCCAGCAGAGTCACCAGTTCTGTAACACGGTGGGAGAACTGACTTTAGTTAAATGTTGCGGATAGCAACAGTCGCCACCGAATTTTATTTTATCCAAAGGAAAGGGCATAAAAGAACAGGAAAGACCTTAAAAGATTTTTGGGTTCGGGGGGTAGGTTATATAAAGGGAAGGTGTTAGCACCCTTTATATCCATGGTTATCCATGGGCTCTTAGTTACTTAGCTCATTTAAACTGTTTTGAGAAGTGTAGTGTGTGATTAAAAATTTTCTTAAGTACTTTATAATGATCCTTGTACGGATATATATAAAGACTTTGTTTTGAAAATCATTTGAAAATGTGAAGTGTTTATGAAGTGTTTTGAAAAGGTGAGCAAATACATAAGAGGAACCTACCCTAAGTTAAATCTTTTCTGTTCTTAAATTTCCTTTAAATGGTAAGACTATCCCTATTATTAAGGAATAGGTAGTCATTACCTTGGATGTTGTGAGGGACCAGTGAAGGGACAACTGTGATTAGGCAACTGTAAGGTGTATTTAGCAATTCGAAGGGACTTATCATCTTTATTCGAAAGGCACAAGATCATTTACGAAGGCAACCATGGAGGGACTTGATCTTATTATCTTTTAAGGGACTATATGATATTAATGAGATAAGGGACTTTGCTTTATACACCTTACTTGACCTTTTATTTAGGCAACAATGAGAGGTATCCTTAAGAATGTGAGATGGTGATCCAAGATCGACTTACGTGTGTGCGTGTACAAATTTAAACATTTATCTTATAATTAGTGATCTAAGTTCAATTTTAAGACACAAACAAGTTTTCACACCCTATTTTACTAACCATGGCAATTTAAATAAATAATAAAAATAATTCTACAACTATTACATAATTTGCACAATTACATTATAATAATAAAATAATTTAAATAAATAAGCATATAATAAGTAAATAAATAAATAGGTTAGTAATAATAAACAAATAAATATAAAAGAGGTTAGTATAACAATTTAATATAAAAATAAATTAAAAGTTCAAATTTAAACAAATAACCATTTTTTAAGAATTTTAATAAAAAGAAATAAATAATGATAATTATATACTTATAAACATGATTAATGGCTTAATAGATTAATTATATATACATATTATAAATATTTAATAATTATAATTACATAAGCATATAAAAATAAGAAATTAAAAATCATAAAATAAAATTAGGGTTTTTAATTGTTTAGAAAAATATATTCGGATGTACATAATTAGGGTTTTAAAATAAACTAGGGTTTTTAAAGAAAATAAATTAAGTTTTACATATAAACATATTAGGGTTTATAAATTAATCTAAATATAACTAATTTATTTATAAAAATATATATAATAATAGTATAAACAAATTATAAAATAAATATAAACAATTTAACTTTTAGAAAATAAATTATGGTTTTAAACAAATATGAAATTTTACATATTATATACTATTATTTAAAAATTAATTTCCTTGTAAAATATAAATTAATTATAAAACAAAATAAACAAATATTAAGAAAATGGTGCAAAAAGAACATACCTGGGGCTGGGATTCGAACCCAGGCCCTAGGCTTTCACATCTCCAGGACCAACAAGCTTTCCACCAGGCCAGCGCGCGTTTGTGATTATGAAGTGAGCATGAAACCTTATATTATAAACCTGAAAATATGAAGGAATAGAACCAAAAAAATATGAAACTGGGACTCGAACCCTTGACCCCAGCTTCCCATGCGCTTACGCCTGCCACTAAGCCATTTATCTCCAACTGATATAAAACGCAAAACACTAATTAAATATTAAAACCACATTCAAATTATGAATTTCGCGCCAGTCATCTTCAACCTCCAGACCTGCACTTTTTCTTGCGAATTTTGCTTCAAATTTACCTGCGAATTCTTATTTGCAGCAAAACCTACGAATCTCAATCATCATCAAAACAGTAAAATTTCCTCAAATTAAATATACCAACATGATCTAGAGGTTAATTAGAATTGATCTATGATTATTGAATTCATTTATATTTGTCCAATCAAGAAACTCTAAACGGCCATACAAACCCTAACAATGGCACTTTCATGATTCGGCCATGGTTTTTCACGAAAACAATCCAGAAATCATCTATGAGCATCAACAAACATTAATACATAAACAAAATGCATTATAAACACATGAATTCAATGAATCGGAAAAAAAAATCAAGGGCAAGGATGCTTTGGATTATGCATATGAGTATGGATCAGAGGCGTTTAAGAGGTGTTTTAGACTTAGTGAAGTTCAAGGAAGCTTTTTGTGTCCTTAGAATACCTTAAAACTTCTTGTAAGGATGAAACCGAAAAGTAAATTTTGATGGTTTTTTGTGAAGTTGGAAAGTGATATTAGAGGCTGCAAAATCGTCCTTGAGGTCGTGATGAGTTCATGTATATGTAGTGAATCAAATTAGGTCAAAAAGGGCTATCATTCTTTCGACTTTTTGGATGTTTGAAAATTGAAAAAGATTTGTCATGAAATTTGATTTTTATTTGATTTAACATTGCTATTTTGGGACAATCCTCATAACTTGTGTATCAATCTGATCCAAATAATATTTATGACTTTCTAGAAGCAAAATCCTTTTCCAAATATATGATTTTATATTTTATTTCAATTTAAATTGTATTTTAATGAATAAAATTCAAATAAATATGAAATAAAAAATAAAAAATCAGAAAATAGGTGGGTTAGGTCGTGCTTGGTGTTTTTGTAAAGATGGGATGGCAATTTGGTGGGCTCATTTAGCAAAAATTGGTTTTAAGGCCTTATTTGCTTCATAAACTTCCCAAAAATTTCCCAACTTTGCAAGGGCCCAAATCCTTCAATTTTAATGCTATGAGGGTGTTCTTGGACATTTTGGAAAGCTTAAAGAGTCCTCTAACCAACCTCTTTGGTCTCATGTCCATATCTTTTACCATTCTCAAGTTATGCTCTTTTGAAGTTGTTGACTTTTTGTTGACTTTTAAAAGGACCTATAATGTCTTAGCTCATACCTTCCAAATGAAGCATTTTTGGGCTTGGCTTGTGAGACACACACATCACCGATCTCACAAATTTCCTCTTTGTTTGATGCGTTTTGGTCCCTCTGCGTCGCGGCAATGATGAAGGTGACGGCGTGCGTTTTGGTTCCTCTCGGTTGCACGATGAATCTCTTCCTCGCACACTCCTCTGTCGCATTCTGTGTCGTTATTTCCCTTCATCTCGGTTCGAATCTCTCTATTTTCTACTTCAGTTCTGATTTGTGTGTTTTGTTTGGTGTGACCAATGGCATTATTGTTTAAGATTGAGGGAGAGGTTAGAAGATTTCTGAAAATGGTGAAAGATTGGTTGTTATGATTTACAGAGGTAAAGGGTTTGTTGGTCTGAGAAGAAGGTGAGTGAAGAGTTAGTTAAGGTGAGTGTGATTTTTAATGTAGAGATGCAGATTTGGTTTTAGTGAGAATGAATGAGGAGTTTGGTTTAAGGCTGAGAAATGCAAGGTGTTGAAGTTATGGAGGAATGTTTTTGTTGATGTCGAAGGTGATAGTTGATGTGTGAGTAGGGTGTTTTTTGGTGCAGGGTGAAGGCAGAAGAAGGTTTTGTCGTGGTTGGTGTCGGTTAATGAAGAGCAAGAAGGGTTAAAGAGTTGTGAAAATGGTTTTGTACAAAGGAAGAATTGAGTATGCTAGGATGTGTTGTTACTGAATCCTTTTTTACCATTGTGGAAACATTATTGTATGTGTTATAGATATTGAGAGGAAAATTTGAAAGAGAGGACAAAGTCTATTATGTTGTGTGTGGAATGCGTGTGTGAAGGATGCCGAAATCATACGAGAAAATTCATTGTTGTTAGTGTGCGTATGTACGAATGTTGTGAAGGTGGAGTAGTTGGAATATGTGTTTGGTGATATACAAAAGGAAAATATGCACAAGAGTGGAAGAGGTGTGGGACCATATGGATTCTATACATTGGAAATTGTGGTTGGAAAGCAAATCATGGTGTCCATTGGATGGAAAAGTTTGTCTGTAGCTGTGTATTGTGAAATTGTGAAAGGAGTAAGTCCATTGTATGAGAAGTTGTACGAAGCATATGTTGGTCATGTTGTGTATGTGTGATATGTGGTATAATATATTAGGGATTGGAAACTATAATAAATAAATGGATCTTGATTTTTATTTAAGAAAATGGTTTTAGGAAATATGGATTTTATGGAAATGGACTAATAAATAAGCAACGATTATTTGGATTTTTTGAATTGGATGAAATATGAATATTGAATTAGAAGTGGATTAAAAAAAAGGTTTTTATTTGGTAATAAAAATGGATAAAGGTTTAGAATAATTATGAGAAAATGGATTTAAGAAAAAAATGGATTAATCGGATGAAATATGACTAATGAGAAAACTCGGATGATGGAAGGAAATAAATGAACAAGAGAAATGGATAAGGAAATAGGAATGAACTGATCTTTTATGGGACGGCCCGACTACTACCAATATGCACATAACCATGAAACAACTTGCATTATTCCACACACTTCTGATAAAACATGATGTACAACTACCACTGCAATTGAAACAAATCACTTGAACCAATCAACCTTGAATTTCTAATCCAATGAACCCTTAACCTTCAATTTGTCTGAATCATTCTCTTGGGAAAATAAATCTACAGTTGAACCACTAATGGACCGATACACCAAAATGAACCTGATTTCTTGAACCAATCCTCACATGAACCTGTTTGATAATCTGAAGAACTCCACACACCATAATTTTGGATACACACTTCCTGAGAAGTCAACCATTGACACAAATAACTTACACTTGAAGAAATCTTCTGATAGTTTAACCAAGATTAGGTCAAACATCCATTTGAACTGAATCGTGAACGAACGACCATACTTGAACCGAAACCAAGCTTTTGAGAATTTGAGGAAAAAGAATAGCCTGAAATGCTAAAAAGAGAGGAATATCCTTGTAACTTGATGAAGAAATGACCTCTAATTCACATTTAACTGCTGATGATGGGCCACATGCGCCCGTGAACAGTCTTTGTAAGTGAAATCCTTGAATACCATTTAATAAGGGAAATAAACCCTAATTGAGCGGAAATAACATAAGAAGATGATGCTAATGATGGTTGTATAACTAAAACCTCGAATTCTCCTGATAACCACAAATAGGGTGTGAAACCCTAATTCTTCTAAAAATCTTGATCCCATGTCTTAGGATCTTATGCAAATGAATGCAAGATAAGTATGACCTAATGTAGATGCAAATGAATGTGAAGCGAAAAGCTAGTTAAAGTTAGAAAATCAGAGGGAAAATTTTGGGGTGCAACGGATGCCCCTATTCAAACAGCTTAAGCTTGAAAGGGTGGAAGAGGTTTGAATACTAAAAGAACCAGAAAATTTACACTCTGTGGGTAAAAGAAGATATGGTGGAAATGCTAGATGTAGGCTATAAAGAAGAAAAATTCTACTGGGGATAAGACAAGAAAGAAAACCAATCATAGACGAACACTCGAGGGATGAATGTTGACCTTGATCAACAACACTAGGAAACACAAGAGCAACAAGACTGACCTCAGGAAAAGTTGGAAAAGAATACCATCCTCGAATGATAAACTCGAAATAATTAAAATCGACCTCATATGGAATCAAGCGTCTATCGACCTCGGACGATAAACAAACGGAAGCAATACCGATCTCAAACGGACTTAAAATGGTGTGTCATCCTCGGAAGACAACCCAAAAGGGACAAAGACTGACCTCGATTAGACCTTGCAGGGAGAAATATTGACCTTGATCAATAAACTCCAAATGGCCTACCATCCTCGAATGATAGTTCAAAATAAATGAAACTGACCTCCGAAAGAATCAAAATGGTATATCGGCCTCGGTCGATAAAAAAAGATACAAAAACTGACCTCAACCAGACTTTGAATAAAAAGAAAAATATTGACCTCAATTGATAAACTCAAAATGGTCTACCATCCTCAAATGATAGCAAAAACAAACAAGACCAACCTCAGAAGGACTTGAAAAGAGAATGCCATCCTCGAATGACAATTCAAAATAAACGAAACTAACCTCAGAAAGAATCGAAACGGTATATTGGTCTCGGTCGATAAAAAAAGATACAAAGACTGACCTCGACCAAACTTTGACCGAGAAATATTGACCTCGATTAATAAACTCAAAATGGTATACCATCCTCGAATGATAGCCAAAACAAACAAGACCAACCTTGGAAGGACTTGAAACGAGAATGATATCCTCGAATGACAACTCGAAACAAAAAAAAACTGACCTTAGACATAATCGAAACGGTGTATCGGCCTCGGTCGACAACCAAAAATACAAAGACTGACCTCGACCAGACTTTGAAAAAGAGAAACATTAACCTCAATCAATAAACTTAAAATGGACTACCATCCTCGAATGATAGCCAAAACAACAAGACCAACCTCGGAAGGACTTGAAAAGAGAATGCCATCCTCGAATGACAACTCAAAATAAGATCCTCGGATCTAACACCTGAATAAAGGTAAAACGAAACCAACCTCAGGTGGAATCGAAAGAGAATATCACCTTCAAATGATAACTCAAAAAATGTTCTCCACAAGGAACCAAGCAAAATGACTCGACTGGGGAAAGAAATGGGACACCATAAAGATCCACGGATCTTCACACCTGGGTATTGATTAGAAAGAAACTGTTGAGGAAATAAGTGAACAAACTCTTTGGGATGTCACTATTTTATTGAGGAATTATTCAAACTTCTAGTGTATGGGACCAAAACTGACTTATGATTCGCATGCATGTTTGAATTTTTTCTATGGCATAATGCTCCATATAAAATGGAAATGCTACGCATTTGGTAGATGCAATGTAATGATGATTTCTATATGAAAGATGCAAATAGGATCTCCTATTGGGGAAAATAACAAGCAAATATGGTGGAGAAATAATCACTGATATGATCTTCCAAATCTCTTTGGGGAGTAACATCTCTGCTAGAAAGAATGTTAACAACACATGGGCTCTGAACTGTCAAAAGAAATGATGACCTTGTTGGGGAGGTCTCATCAAAATCAACTCTTCTTGGGGGAAGAACTATAACCATAAAACTTCTTTGGGGAAATGAAAACCTTATAACTTTCCTGAGGAAAAGATTTGTCAATGCTCTGCTGAGGAGAGAGCTTTGTTGGAGAAATAGAGATCAAAATAAGCCTCCTGCTAGGGAAGACCTCTGAATCTCGCACATGTTGGACAAGTCGAACTGAATTATGCCCTAGGTATAGTTTGACAACTATGTTGGTAAGATATGCCAATGAAGATTGGACTCTTAACTGTGGAGAATAATCAGCTCCTTATGAAGAAACCTGATCCGCTAAAGAACGATTCTTTGCTTTGGGAAGAATAAACTTCCAATACCCTACTGGGAAATAAATACCAGACATTCATCATGAGTATTGTCTTAGTGCTTCAAGCTTCTGAGCTGAACAATTCCATACTGATTATGATAAGCAGGAAATAAATACTTTACTCCTTAAATTGTGCCTCAGACTGCATGGTCTTCAAAAAGATTGTCACTAGAGGATTTTATAGAAGACCTGGCACCCAAAATTCCCCAATGTCTTCAAACTCTCAGAGAGATTCATCGGATTTGAATGTAACTGCCCCATAATAAGTCCAGTAATGATCTTGCCCCACATTAGAAATGGAAATCTATGCATCATGATGATGCAATGCAAATGATGCAAGATGTAGATGTATGCTCAGGATGTTGAGGATATATGTAAGCCATGCGAGATGATCAAAACAAGGGATGGTGTGGCATTAGTGCCAAGTTGATAGATTTGATTTTTTTTCTTTTTGGTTTCCAAACAATTGGACTTTGAAAGTGAATTACCAGACTAGAACCAGTTTTTTAAAGGTAGGCCAATAGACGAGAACTGATGGATAAAGAATAAGTCGTCAAACGAGAACTGACTCCTTGGGTTCATTTTCAAACGAGAATTGACTCTGAAAAAGAATGACTACCAGACGACTACTGGAATTCAAAAGGCTAAATGAAAAGGCGACCAGACGAGAACTGGCTAAAAGGTTCGCCTACCAGACGAGAACTGGTATTTGAATTTGGTTTGCTAGATGAGAAATGGACTTGGGAACTGGTTTTCCATACGAGAACTAGACTTTTAATTGGTTTTCCAGACGAGAACTGGACTTTGAAGTGTTGAGTGATGTTGGGTTACGAGGCCCTTTAGCCTAAGATTGATGTGGTGAGGTATGCCATATGCATTTATGATGCGTATGGCTCGAAGGTCGAGCGAAGCGACATGAATAATGTATGCAAATGATTTATGGAATGATTATGAAAGACTCCAGAAATGCCCCTGAGGTGGGTAGAAAGGTTTTTGCAGAAAGGCTTCAGGTTGAGAAGGGTGACATGGCGAGGGTGGGTAGCATGATTTCTCGACACTCTTCTTGAACTCGAAGATCACTGATATAACCTGTTATGTGTAGCTTCACCTACCCTAGTCTAGCGGATCTTTGAAGAATATTCCCTAAGAGGAATTTTGGAAATAACTTCCATGGAAGACTTGCCCCAATATTCTAAACTTTGAACTAATTACCCCCGATTATCCAATTCTTGTAACATAAAACTTGGATGTTGTGCCCTCGAGGTTTCGAAGTGCCTTACCCATGTGTGAGTGTTGAAGTGACTTAACCCATTCTAACTAGACGTTAGACGGATTCACCCTTAGTCAACAGAACTTCTGCGTAGCCTGTCCCTGATTCATAGGATTACGAGCTGCTTGATTTTAGCCATCATTTTTGAATGATAAAATTCTTCTCTGATTGCTCTTTGTAGGAACTCCCCTGATGTCGCAGACTGACTTGCAATTAAAATGTTCATTCACAAATGGTAATTTTAATGTGATGCTCATGAAGGTTTTGAAAATTTATTTATTTGAATGTTGTGATAGTGTGTGACGAATAGACCATCAGTCCAAATGTAGTGATGATTTTAGCAAATCTTTGGGAGTCAATTTACGCAACCTTGTCATGATATGCTTTCATAATTGACCATGCTTCAATTACGACTTTCAAGGGTTATAACATGGTCTAGTTCGCGGTTTTATAAAGAAATATTTATGGCTCAAAACAGATTTGTGCCCATCCATTCTCCTTGATGTTCTCCAATCCTATGTTAAGTTAATTCGGCCTTAGCGGTCACCTCTCAAGTGGGTTTTATGATGGTTGTGGAACCAATTACACTGATAGTTTAAACACCAACGAGTTTTTTGATGTAACAGTCACCCCTTCTGACTTTTGTGTATGTTGTCACACGAATTTATTCTCTGCTTTTCACTTTTCATTCTTTTATTTTCCCTAATTTTGCCTAGACTGATTCTTTTTTTAAATTTTTTTCGATTTTGAAGTCCAGCAGGATACCTTAACTTTTGGTTAAGTCATTTATTTTCGATTAATCTTTTTCGACTTAGTAGGCTTTCTTTTTTTTTCTTTTGATTGAATTTTTTTTAAACAAATCGTGTGACTGCCTCATTCCTTTGTTGTTGATGGGTAACCATTCTGGTTTTACATCCCTTGACCTCTTGAGGTGTAATTAATAAAAGGTAATGGATCCTCAAATGCACACTACTTTGAAAATATGAACGCTCAGTCAAAATAATTGATGACTACCCTGCCCCTGGGTTGAATGTGAAGGTTTTTCGCTCAGAAAAGAAACTCCCATTTCAAGGCTCAAAGGGGCTGACGAGGGTCTATCTCCCTTATATCTCCAGTGTTTGGGAATTGAAGCAATGTATGTACATCGTCAGCACATTCTATCCGAAAGCATACCTTCAACAATTATGGGTATTCAGTTTTCATCATTCTCCCTCATGTCTCTGCTAACCAACAGTGAAATAAATGGGAGGTAGTGGATGCATATTTTCTTCTTCTTTTGATGCAAGGAAAGAAAAATGAGCGAATGCGTCATGATCGATTCAAAAAATGCATGATCATTTAATTATAATTGTAGATGTTTAGAATTGGCAGAATTTTAGACCAACAAGAAGTGTTGAACTTAGTTCAGGATGTCACACCAGATGTTGTGACATTATCAAACAGAGTATAAGTTAATGAACTTAATTCAGGATGTCACACCAGATGTTGTGACATTGTACAAGTTAATGAAGTAAGTTCAGATTTGAGGATGTCACACCAGATGTTGTGACATCTCAAAACCTGCTACCAGAATTAAATAATGCTTAACAGAACTGAGTATATTCAGGGAATTTATCTGGAATTATTTGTGAATGGATAAAACAGTAGAAGGCATATCTGTAGGGAGATTAGTTATATGATTTCAGTATAACAGAAGAACTGACTCACCTAGAATCAAGGAAGTAACAAACCCTAATTCAAGGTGATGACAACACGCGTATCAGGATTGGATAACCTACAGAAAGCCCAAAATACAAGCATCTATTTAAGCAACAGAAACTATCAGAATAGAGCACGAAATTAAGAAGACTAAATAGAGTGTTTGTGTTTTAATAGCAGGTTGTATATGTGTATCACTTTATGAGCTTTTAAGCAAAAGTGTATTGTGTCTTGATTGAAACTGTGAAGTAAGATCAAGTTGTTGTGTTTGAAGTGTGACTTCAATTATATTAAAACATTGTAACATATCACTGTGTGATTGAGGGGGAGTGAGTTGGTACTCATATCTAAGTTGTGTCATAGGTAGAAATTGCCTTGGGTAGTTATTAAGTGAATGATTAAACTGAGTTGTTTAAGTCCAGAATTAATATTAATTATATTGGATTTCCTTCCTGGCTTGGTAGCCCCCAGATGTAAGTGTGGAGATACACTGAACTGGGTTAACAATTTCCTGTGTTGTTTAATTTACCTGCACTTTAAGTTTTGTTTAAGTCTTCAAGTGTTTAAACATCTCATTCGACATCACGTACCTGATCCCAGAATTTCAATTGGCATCAGAGCAGGCACCCTGCCTGTTTAACTGGGTGAGATCTAGGGACTGCAAATTTTGGGAACATGGACAGAGATGTAGGATCTGTAAATAGACCACCTATATTGGATGGATCCAAATATGACTACTGGAAGCCAAGAATGGTAGCATTCTTAAGATCACTTGACAGTAGGGCTTGGAAAGCAGTCAACAAAGGATGGGAGCACCCTGTCCAAGACAACAAGGATGGGGTAAAAGTGTTGAAACCTGAAGAAGAATGGAGCAAGGAGGAAGAAGATTCAGCACTTGGAAATTCCAAGGCCTTAAATGCCTTATTCAATTGCATTGATAGGAACATATTCAGACTTGTGCATCACTGTGAGTTGGCCAAAGATGTTTGGGACACTCTCAAAACAACTCATGAAGGAACATCAAAGGTGAAGATGTCAAGACTTCAACTTCTCACCACCAAGTTTGAAAACTTGAGAATGAAGGAAGATGAGACAATTCATGAGTTTTACATGAACATCTTGGAAATAGCTAATACTTCTGGTGCTTTGGGAGAAAAGATGAGTGATGAAAAGCTGGTAAGAAAGATTCTCAGATCTTTACCAAAAATATTTGACATGAAGGTAACAGCAATAGAAGAAGCTCAAGACATATGCACAATGAAGGTCAAAGAGCTCATTGGTTCCCTTCAAACATTTGAGATGGGAATGAATGATACAATTGTAAAGAAGAACAAAAGCATAACCTTGGTGTCAAATACTGATAAAGAATAAGAAGATCATGAAGCAGACCCTGAAGAAAATTTATCAGAAACAATTGCTATGCTTGGAAGACAATTCAACAAAATTCTCAAAAGAATGGATAGCAGGTCCAGACCAAGTGGAAGAAACTCAAACTCTTTTGAGAATAAAAGACCTTATGATAGAAGGACAAATTATGATGAGAAGACCAACCAAGAAAAAGGGATTAAATGTCATGGATGTGAAGGATATGGAAACATCAGAAATGAATGCCCTACCTATATAAAGAAGAAGAAGAAAGGTCTCTCTGTGACCTGGTCTGATGAAGACTCAGGATGTGATTCAGAAGAAGAATCAGCAAAGCACATCACTGCTCTAGCTGGAATATGTGAATCTGAAAGTGGGTCCAGTGATGAGGAGCTGACTTTTGAAGAGCTTGAAGAATCATACAAGATGCTGGTTAAAAGGAGCACTGAAGTATGCATGGAAAATATAAAGCAGAAGAAGCAGATTGAGGCATTAAAGGCTGAAAAAACAAGTAATCTAGAGATCATTGACACTTTGAAAAGTGAAGTAAGCCTTCTCAACTCCAAGTTGGAGCATATGTCCAAATCTGTTAGAATGCTGAACAGTAGCTCAAACACACTGGATGTCATTCTCAACAACAATAAGCATTCAGGGGATATAACTGGACTGGGATTTAACAAAGCTCAAAAGGTTGAGGCTAGCACCAGCAAAACTACTTCAAATCCCATAAAGTCAAACAAGATGTCCCAACAGATGTCCCAACATCATGAAAAGAACATAAAGTCAAACATGATGTTCCAACAGAAGTCTCAACATCATGAAAAGAACATGATGAAAAAGAAGTATCAAAGATGGAGATGTCATCATTGTGGAAGGTTTGGTCACATCAAACCTTATTGCTACAAGTTGCATGGATATCCAAACCAGAAGCATCAGCAACCCCCTAAGCAGAAGATAGAGGTTATCAAGAAAGTGCTGCATGGACATCAAAATCAAAGATATCAGCAATTCCCTAAGCAGAAGACAGAGGTCATCAAGAAAGTATGGGTGCCTAAAGCTAGTCTTCATGCTGATCAAAGCTACATGCCCAAGAACAAGTTCAACAAACAACCTTGGAGTTCTAAAGATGAACACTACACAGGGTAGAGGCATCAAAGGAAACCTCACAACAAGCAAAAATGGTCAAAGAAGGGTGTTGCATATATAGCTCATACATCTCTCAGAGAATCAGCTAAAGAAGACTGGTACTTTGACAGTGGATGCTCAAGGCACATGACTGGATTGAAGAGTCTGCTGGTAAACTTAAAGTCACATTCATCCAGATATGTAACCTTTGGAGATGGAGCTAAAGGAGAAATCAAGGGAGTTGGGACCTTGGACTGCCCAGATGTACCAAGACTAAATGATGTGCTGCTGGTAAAAGGATTGACTGCTAACTTGATCAGCATAAGTCAATTATGTGATCAAGGTTACAGTGTAAACTTTACCAAAACTGAATGCATAGTGTCTGATGAAGAACAGAAGGTTGTCATGAGAGGAGCCAGATCTAAAGACAACTGTTATATGTGGGAACCTCAAGATTTCAGTCACACTTCAACTTGCTCCTTAGCCAAAGAAGAAGAAGTGAAGTTATGGCACCAAAGACTGGGTCATCTTCATCTCAGAGGTATAAAGAAAATCATATCTATGGAGGCTGTAAGAGGTATTCCAAAACTGAAGATTGATGAAGGCAAAGTATGTGGTGAATGTCAAATAGGCAAGCAAACCAAGATGTCCCATCCAAAGCTCCAACATCTGACAACTTCCAAAGTTTTGGAATTATTGCATATGGATCTTATGGGACCAATGCAGGTTAAGAGCCTTGGAGGAAAAAGGTATGCCTATGTAGTTGTTGATGACTTTTCAAGGTATACATGGATAAATTTTATCAAAGAAAAGTCTGATGTGTTTGATGTATTCAAAGATTTGTGCCAAAGAATACAAAGAGAAAAAGCAAGCTGTGTGGTCAGAATAAGAAGTGACCATGGAAAGGAGTTTGAGAATAAAAAATTCTCAGATTTCTGTTCTTCAGAAGGAATCAATCATGAGTATTCTTCACCTATCACCCCTCAACAGAATGGGATTGTTGAGAGGAAGAACAGAACTATCCAAGAATCAGCAAGAGCTATGATCCATGCTAAAAAGTTACCATTGTACTTCTGGGCTGAAGCTATGAACACAGCTTGTTACATTCATAATAGAGTCACTCTAAGGAAAGGAACTTTGTCCACCATCTATGAAGTCTGGAAGAGCAGAAAATCTACAGTCAAATACTTCCATGTGTTTGGAAGTAATTGTTACATTCTGGCTGATAGGGATCAAAGAAGAAAGATGGATCCTAAAAGTGATGAAGGGATTTTCCTCGGATACTCCATAAATAGAAGAGCCTATAGAGTATTTAACTCCAGAACCCAGGTTATAATGGAGTCAATAAATGTGATCATTGATGATGCCCCTACAGATGTTGCAGATGATGTTGGAACATCTGCTGACAGTCAGACTAAAGCTGAAATAAAGAGTGATCATCCTGACTTCACTCTAACTGAGGCAAGGACAGAACAATCCAGCAAACCTCCCTCCATCAGAATCCAGAAGGATCATCCTAAAGATTTGATAATTGGTGATCCCAATAGAGGTGTAAGCACTAGATCAAGAGAGGTGATTTCAGGTTCTTGTTTTGTTTCAAAAATAGAACCTAAAAACATCAAGGAAGCTCTTAATGATGAGTACTGGATTTGTGCTATGTAAGAAGAATTAGGCCAGTTCACAAGGAATGAAATGTGGGATCTTGTTCCTAGACCTGATGACATAAATGTGATTGGCACTAAATGGGTGTATAAGAACAAGTCAAATGAGCAGGGAGTTGTTACAAAGAACAAAGCTAGACCTGTAGCTCAAGGATACACACAAATTGAGGGAGTAGACTTTGATGAAACCTTTGCACCAGTAGCAAGGCTTGAATCAATCATACTACTTTTAGGAATTGCTTGTATCCTGAAGTTCAAGCTATTTCAAATGGATGTGAAAAGTGCCTTTCTAAATGGATATCTTAATGAGGAGGTATATGTGGAGCAGCCTAAGGGATTTGTTGATCCAAGCTATCCAGATCATGTATACAAACTAAGGAAGGCTCTTTATGGTCTGAAGCAAGCTCCAAGAGCATGGTATTAAAGGCTGACTACTTTTCTCACAAAACAAGGATACAGGAAAGGTGGAATAGACAAAACCTTGTTTGTGAAGGATGAAGAAGGAAATGTCATGATTGCTCAAATATATGTAGATGACATAGTCTTTGGTGGGATGTCAGACAGGATGGTTAAACATTTTGTCACTCAAATGGAATCTGAATTTGAGATGAGCCTAGTAGGAGAACTAACCTACTTTCTTGGACTGCAAATCAAGCAGATGGAAGACTCCATGTTCATATCCCAAAGCAAGTATGCAAAGAACACTGTCAAGAAGTTAGGGATGGACAGTGCAAGTCATAAAAGAACACCTGCTCCCACTAATTTAAAGCTGACAAAGGATGACAAGGGTGAGAAAGTGGACCAAAGCTTATACAGAAGCATGATTGGAAGCCTATTATATCTGACTGCTAGCAGACCAGATATAGCCTTTGCAGTAGGTGTATGTGCAAGATATCAAGCTGATCCAAAAGTTAGCCATCTAAACCAGGTTAAGAGAATTCTGAAATATGTCAATGGTACTTATGACTATGGCATAATGTACTCCCATGGGTGTGAACCAATTCTCACTGGCTTTTGTGATGCTGATTGGGCTGGAAGTGCTGATGATAGAAAGAGCACATCAGGAGGATGCTTCTTTCTAGGAAACAATTTGATTTCTTGGTTCAGTAAGAAACAAAATTGTGTATCCTTATCCACTGCTGAAGATGAATATATTGCAGCTGGTAGCAGTTGTTCACAGTTGGTTTGGATGAAGCAAATGCTCACAGAATACAATGTCCCACAAGATGTCATGACATTGTACTGTGATAATTTAAGTTCTATTAACATATCAAAGAATCCTATCCAACACAGCAGGACCAAGAACATTGATATCAGGCATCATTTCATTAGAGATCTTGTGGAAGAAAAGGTGATCTCATTAGAACATGTAGCCATAGATCTGCAATTGGCTGATATATTTACTAAAGCTTTGGATGCTATCCAATTTGAAAACCTAAGGGGTAAATTGGGAATCTGCTTATGTGAAATATAGAAGTTATGGAGAAGTGCCAACATGTCCTATGACATCGTGTGGCATGATCACCAGATGGCAACACCAGTCTGGTCAAGAACTCTGTGTATTCCACTCCTTAAAATTCTCCAAGTAACGGCTCTTATAAAAACTCCAGCTTGCTCTCAGTTCTTCATCTCCTCATTATCTTCTCAAAATCATTTGCATGCTAAAGTTGTTTTTCTGAGCTCATCAATATCAATCAACCCTAAACTCTTCTTTCACCACATTCGAAAATGTCTCAACATCAAAACCCTAACATCATGGATGAAAATCTCAACCAAGAAGATGTGGTGCATGCAACCCCAATCTCCATGGTTCCAATGGATACTACTCCCATGGACGAAATCAGAGGAAGTGTTCCTCTTGCTCAAAAGCCTAGAACTCCAAATGTGAGAAGAGCAAAGGAACCCGTGTTCAGCAAGAGCAAAGGGATTCCTTCATCCTCAAACACCACCCCCAAAGCCTCTGAATATGTGGATGCTTCTATTAAGAATCTTGTGAACAGGATTCTATCTGAACAAAGAGTTGTGAGTGGTATATTTGTTCCCCTGAACACCATGCCATCTCCACAAGAAGAACAGAGAAATAAGGCTGAAGAGGACACTCCTGCTCAACAGGATGTCCCAATAGATGTTGAAACATCTGAGGACCAGAACAAGGCCTCAACTGATGATGATGATGAAGCCACTGATGACCAAGCTTCTATTGATCCACCTGCTGAAGAGGAGACTTCTCAACCTCCTCCTGTTGAAGTCATAGACAATGACTTTGACACAGAGATCATTGCATATGTGGACCCTAGCATATCCAAAAGGCTTAGTGCTAGGAAGGAAAAGAAGACTGCAGGACATGCAACTCCTGAAAAGAAGCAGCCTACTCCAAAGAAAGACAAGGCCAAAGTGGTATTTGGACCTACTAAACAATGGAGCAAGGTGAATACACAAAAGAGGAAAGCTGTAACTCCACCAGATTCAGATGTTGAAGAGGATGTCCCAACATCCCAACCAAAGAAGAAACCAGCACCTTCAAGGTCTACCTCTGTTGTTCTAGAAGCTCCTCTGGACAATGTGTCATTCCATCATGTGTCAAGTGTGAGCAGATGGAAATATGTATACCAAAGAAGGGTGGCACTTGAAAGAGAGCTGGGCAGCAATGCACTTGAGTGCACTGAGGTAATAGACCTAATTTCATATGCTGGTTTATTCAAAACAGTTTCAAATTTTCACCCTGCTATGAGCTGCTAGTCAAGGATTTCATTGTCAACCTGCAAGAAGACTGTGCTGATGGTAAGTCAGATGAATTCAGAAAAGTCTATGTAAGAGGGAGATGTGTGGAATTCTCTCCTAGGGTTATCAATCATTACCTAGGGAGAGAATCTGATGGGCCTAATGAGTTGGGAAAGACTGACAACCGAATCTGCAAGGTCATCACTGCCAATCAGGTCTAAACTTGGCCAGTCAAGGGCAAACTTTCTGTTAGCTTGCTAACAAGGAAGTATGCAATGCTGCATAGGATTGGTACTGTCAACTGGGTCCCTACCAACCATACCTCTTCAATAGCAACTGGTTTGGGAAGATTCATTTATGTTGTGGGCACCCAAACAAATCTGGACTTTGGGGCTTACATATTTGATCAAACACTGAAGCGTGCAGGAACATCAGCAATAAAGCTTCCTATTGCCTTTCCATCTCTGCTATGTGGAATCATCCTCAGCCAGTATCCAGGTATCCTCACTGAGAAGGATTCATTCTGCAAAAGAGAAAGTCCTCTGGCCTTCCACTACAAGCTTTTCTTGAGCCATCATGCTGCTGATGTTGAAGCTCCTAGTGGGACATCTGTTGGACCTTCAAAAGCAAAGTCTCCCATATCCAAAGCTGCCTTGATTGCAGAGCTGAAGAACACCTGCAAAGAGCTGGATGCCAGGAAGCAAAAGCTTGAGGAGATTATTCAAAGGCTGGAAATGGAAGAAAGTGCTCAGAAGGCTGCTAAAACTGATGATGACTCTGCTGATGAATCTGAAGCAGAAGAAGATACTGAATATGAAGACTCTGAGTGAAAATGTGTGAGGAAAGTGTATTGTATCAGCATTATAATTTTGATTTTGTATTTCTGTCTGCTTATGTAATTTGGCCCCAATTTCTGTCTAACAAGGGGGAGAAGAGAACAGAACAACAACAATGTCTGCTACAGTTTACATGATTAATGAACAAGCTGTTTGTCTGTTTAATATCTGCTTCTGAACTAAGTTTTTTTTAATTCTCTTGAACAAGTCAGAATACATATAGGTTTGAGGGGGAGCAAACTCTCATATGATTAAAACAGAAAAGAACTCTGCTGCACTCTGATAAATGAAACTTTGCTGCACTCTGATAAAACCAGAAGATTGTGTTAGCCAAAAATTAGCCAAAGGGGGAGTTTGTAGATGTTTAGAATTGGCAGAATTTTAGACCAACAAGAAGTGTTGAACTTAGTTCAGGATGTCACACCAGATGTTGTGACATTATCAAACAGAGTATAAGTTAATGAACTTAATTCAGGATGTCACACCAGATGTTGTGACATTGTATAAGTTAATGAAGTAAGTTCAGATTTCAGGATGTCACACCAGATGTTGTGACATCTCAAAACCTGCTACCAGAATTGAATAATGCTTAACAGAACTGAGTATATTCAGGGAATTTATCTGGAATTATTTGTGAATGGATAAAACAGTAGAAGGCGCATCTGTAGGGAGATTAGTTCTATGATTTCAGTATAACAGAAGAACTGACTCACCTAGAATCAAGGAAGTAACAAACCCTAATTCAAGGTGATGACAACATGCGTATCAGGATTGGATAACCTACAGAAAGCCCAAAATCCAAGCATCTATTTAAGCAACAGAAACTCTCAGAATAGAGCACGAAATTAAGAAGACTAAATAGAGTGTTTGTGTTTTAATAGCAGGTTGTATATGTGTATCACTTTATGAGCTTTTAAGCAAAAGTGTATTGTGTCTTGATTGAAACTGTGAAGTAAGATCAAGTTGTTGTGTTTGAAGTGTGACTTCAATTTTATTAAAACATTGTAACATATCACTGTGTGATTGAGGGGGAGTGAGTTGGTACTCATATCTAAGTTGTGTCTTAGGTAGAAATTGCCTTGGGTAGTTATTATGTGAAGGATTAAACTGAGTTGTTTAAGTCCAGAATTAATATTACTTATATTGGATTTCCTTCCTGGCTTGGTAGCCCCCAGATGTAAGTGTGGAGATACACTGAACTGGGTTAACAATTTCCTGTGTTGTTTAATTTATCCGCACTTTAAGTTTTGTTTAAGTCTTCAAGTGTTTAAACATCTCATTCGACATCACGTACCTGATCCCAGAATTTCAATAATTACCATTCAAATCAATAATGTTTAAAAGACAAGTAACAATTAACAGGAAAGAAACTACAATGCAAATGATAGAAAGGATACAATGATCTCCAACTCTAGAGACGTCTTCTTGTATGTACCACTGAAATCAGGAGTCACTCCCTCAAAGTCCTTGGAATCAATCACGCATGCACCACCAAGCTTTCTTCTGGAAAGGATATGTACCCCCTATCGATCAAATGTTGTACTTTGGCCTAAAAAGCCTGCAATCTTCAGTTGAATGTCCGATCAATCCATCATGATATCCACACATCTCATGAGGATTGTACTCAAGAGGGTATGGCTTTGGCAACGACTTGAGAGGCTTAGGAACCACCAATGAGTTATGAATTAGATGTGGAAAGAGTTCACTATACGCCATGGGAACTAGATGAAGATGAGCATTCCTTCTTCCCAGATTGTTGCGAGACTTAGGCTGGCTCTGAAGTTGATTCTGAAGTCTTTGGCCGTGAACTTGTAGATTTGGACAAGGAGGAGTCCAAGGTTTCTGATATGGTGCTCTGAGCATCACGGAATGTCCATAAGAGTAGCTAGACAAGGAAATGATGATCTCTGAGAAGATGATGGTCCAGAATATTCGACATTGGCCATGATTGCACTGACGTCATACTCCTCTTCCCCTTGGGAGCTACCAACTGATTCACTTTCACTAGCTGGGATGTTCAAGCTGTCTTGGATCTTTCCACTTTTGAGTAGGATCTCAATGCGCTCTCCAACTATCATCATTCCAGAGAAATTTGATGTCCCAATGCCAATCATTCTTTCCAAGTATGGATCTTGCAAGGTGTCCACAAACAGGTCAACTAATTTTCTGTCCAAAAGTGGTGGTCGCACTTGGGCTACTAATTCTCTCCACCAATGTGCATATTCTCTGAAATATTCATTATTCCTCTGAAATAGGCTTTGCAACTGCGTGCGACTGGGCGCTATATCCAAATTATGCTGGTATTACTTTAGGAAAGCTCTGGATAAATAATTCCATGATTGGATACAACTACTCTCCAAATCCATATACCAACTTAAGGATGCACCACTCAAACTATCCTGAAAACAATGATTCATCAACTCATCATTGCGGGCGAAGGAAGTCATCTTTCTGTAGAACATCACCAAATGACTCTTCAGGAAACTGACACCAGTGTACTTCTCGAATTTCGGTGCTTTGAAATATGGAGGAATGACAAGACCGAGTACCAAACACAGGTTTAAAGCATCAAAACCAAAAGCATCATGACCCTTTAAGGATTTGAGTTTCTCGTCCAACACAAGATATCTTTCATCAGACTCAATAGCTCACGGATCCTTGGTTTTCATCACCGGAAATGCCCTTTGGAAGTCTGACACAGAGAAAGCAAAACTCTGATAATCTGTAGCATCAGAAGAATAGGGATGTCCACCTCGGATAATAGACTGCTCAAGTACACCCTGATTCACAACCGGGCTCTGTGTAGACTGAGCTTAAGTAAGGTTGTTCAATTGTGGAAGATCCTCATCAGGAGAAAGACCATACAAACGATCGGTCGTTACAGTAAAGCCTGGTGGAGCATTATCATTCTGAAGGTTGTTTCTTGACATAGCTACCTACGGCTTCCAATATGATTTTCTTAACTCTTAACACTGCTTAGTCTTGCTTCAAACACTTTTTCGTCTTCCCACAGTTACCACTTGTTCAAACTGAGTACCGTGAATCAGTTGGCTAGTCATGGAGAAAGGAAGGAATGAGCGTTTTGGAAAATGATATGCAATGTTGATGAATGCAAATGCAATATGTTAATGCTAGAGATGCAAAGACATGGGATCAAAGCTACCACAAACATGTTGAACATTATGTTGTACTGGCAATAAAACAGGTTGAATATAACAGGATCAAAACTCCTCTATTGTAAGAAAACCATAAAACTGGGTATGATGGAGGTCATAATATCCTGTCAAAAGCCATTCGCTCTCACATGTATATGCTAGACGGAGATCAAAGTTCATCAATATCACGGACTCTCAAAGTCGAGCAGCGATAATACGTTCACCATCTCCGAGAAATGACTCATGACCAAATCAAGAAATCAGTTAAGCATTATATACTACTCAGGGAGGCCTCAATTGATTCCCTTCAAACTCCCACACAAAATGATCATAGCTTCAGCAGCTGCCATCGAGAAGCAATAATACATTCATCCCGAAGGGTAAAGTACTATCGCCATACAAGGAGTGCCTCCACCGAGTTCAAGACCGGGTCATCCTAAAGGTCACCAGAGTTAACAGCTCATATGAGATAACTCCACCATCTGTGGCAAACCGCCAGAGCAGAATTCTCTCAACAGAACCTCATCTGGTTTGTGGTATTACATGTCACAATATTGTACTGAACAACACGTGAGGCAACATGAGTATCCACACTAATCCTAAGTACACTCGAGCCTGTGTAGTGAGCTCATCTCTCAAAACCACCTAACCTGCAAAATAGAAAAAACCAGCACAGTCCAGTCCAGCACAATATAAGGCAATAATGCAAATGTAGTAAAATAAATGCAATAAATTAAATGCAATAAAATAAATGCAATAAAGCAAATAAATAAAGTACATAAAGCAAATAAAAGCAAAAAAAATACACACCCAAGAACAGAAACACACCAGCGCTAGGATTGACTCACATAGGGAACTAGAGTCCCCAGCAGAGTCGCAAGCTATCACAATGCAAAAATCAACCGGCGGAAAACAAAAGAGTCGCCATCGATCAGTTTTTTTTTATCCAGGCGAGGGAAAGGAGAGCGATCAAAGAAAATTTGAGGGAAAAGAAAAAGACGAGGTCATCACAACCAAGTCCGGGCTTGGGAGTCGGTTACACGAAGGGAAGGTATTAGCACCCCTTCGTGTCCATCGTACTCGATGGGATCCAAGCTCGTTGCTCTGCTCAAAGGGTGTAGTCATCAGAAGCTCCATCTGCTGCTAAACTGGAAAGAAAGGGAAAAGAAAGGAATGAGAATGAAAAACGGAAAACAAAAATGAATGGGTGATAGAAAGAAACAGACTCGAGAGGACATCGCACCCCATCCCGACATATCTCATCGCAATGAGAATCAGAGTCCACGTAGTTCTGA
Source organism: Lathyrus aphaca (assembly GCA_963966055.1). NCBI lineage: Eukaryota > Viridiplantae > Streptophyta > Magnoliopsida > Fabales > Fabaceae > Lathyrus > Lathyrus aphaca. The sequence goes on along the minus strand of OZ014521.1, from coordinate 294,145,414 downwards.
AAAGAATGGGAAATGGGTTGACAAGCATCACGCTTGTGCCTACGTATATCCTAATGAGAATCAGACCGTCGTAGTTCGGCTAACTAAGGGTGACCACAATCTTTTTTGCGTTTTTTAAGTTGACAGTGTCAAGTGCGCGTTCCAGCAGTTAGGTGTTGCCACTCAGGCGTTTTACCTGTTTGCGGTAGAACGGACTTAACATGTCTTACGTCTGCACTAGAATGAGATGAGAAAAGAATCCCGCAGGAGAGACGATTAAAGCTTGGTTCAATTCTTTTAAAGAATTTTTTTTGTTATTTTTGTGTTTATTAGATGTTTTGGATTTTCTTTATGAGGAAGAAGATAAAGACTCAAAGGTTTAAAAAAAACACTAAGGGAGAATCGATCCTAAAAGTTACCATGCATTGATTAATCCTATAGTTGAGGTTTCTATCATATTCCAACTTAATTCAAAATTAGGTTGGATTAGGCACCTAATGGAAAACTCGTGAACTAGGCACAAGTGAACCAACAGATAAACAGAACATGAATGAAAGAAAACTCGAGGCTTAAACAAGTATCAAGTAAAGAAGAAAAGACATGAGATGAAGAAGAAATAAGTGTGCAAGTGAAATATGCAACAGATATGAGGGAAGAATGCAATATGAAATAATCGAAAAATGCGCAAATAGAGCCTACACGAGGTAGGACTTCAGATGCACCAGTATGCATCTACGTTGGAATCAGGACTAGAATGAGGTATGAAAATTTAGTTTCAGCGGTACCTAACGGAGAAGGTACGTTGCCTCTTCAATACACGCAAACGAACTCACAAATATTTGTCAGAAATTCAAAAGAGTAAGAGAATCCAACAGTCAGGCACAAGTGTTAGTCACCAAGTTCCAAACATATCAGAATATCAACTATAAGCAAAAAGAATCAGAATTAGCAAAAACAATCGGTCCAGACGATATCAGGGACTAAGTGTAACCGGCATCAAGAGATCTGATCCGTCCAAACAAAGTTAATTACACATTCTAAAATCAAAAAGTAATTATAAATCTAAACCAAAGCTTTAAAAGAAATTATGTTCTAATTAACCAAAATTTTAATAAAAAAATCTATATAGAAAATTAATAATAAAATCAACATTAGTAACTAATCATAATTAAACTCAAAGTTAGAATTAACAAAAACTCTAATAAATAAATAATAAAAAATCTAAACTAAACAATAAATGTTAAACCAAAATTAAAATTAACTAAAAAAATTAATTCTACAAAAACTAAGAAAATAAGAGATTAACTTAAGGAAAAAAAAAAGGAAAAGAGGGACGGGTTTGATCGCTGGAAAGGGAGTGTGGTAGCAAAATCATGCACGGGCCTAATCCACAATCCCAATTGTCTTGCTTCAACTCCTAGGGGTGTGCTGTGAGCAAATCGGTGGTGGTGTGAATCCAAGGAACCGATGGGCCAAAACCTAGGGACAACAACAAGGCCCAAGAACATGATACTAATATATATATATATATATATACATATATATATATATATATATATATATATATATATATATATATATATATATATATATATATAAAGATAAAAGAAAAAAATTAACATAAACAAGTGATCAGTGTAACACATATATGTATATATATATATATATATATATATATATATATATATATATATATATATATATATATATATATATATATATATATATATATATATATATATATAACCAAGTCAAAAGTGTTAATAAAAAATGAAATTAGTAGGGTCTAGCTACTGACTTTAGAAGTCCTTTTATCATTTAGGATCCTTTACTTCTAATATTTAGCTTTAGGGAACCCTTAGTACTTTCCCTTAGCTAGTGTGAGTCTTATCTGTGCTTTTACTTGTGTTTATGCTTTCAATATACATTGTGAAGCTAACTTTTGTTTCGTAGGGAGGTTGAGGTAAGTTTGTTCATACAAATTCTTCCTCATCTCTTTATTCTTTCAAATTGTGGTTGTCTTAGACCTTTAGGCTTTGTCTTGTACAACTTCATGTTAATCCCTCTTTAGAAACAACTTAGCTTCTTTAGAGAAGTAAGTTGCTTTCTAGTTTCTTCTTCTTTCCTATCTCTCATTAGGGATAGAAAACCATACTAACCTAGGTTCATTCATGCAGGAAAACACTTAGGATTACTAGTCTCCCTTTAGAATTTTACTTTTGGTTTTCTTTGCTCTCTTTCTCATCTCAAAGAAAAATCAAAACACCTAATAAAGGTCAAGCTTTCTCTTGCGCCAGGAGACTTTGCCATGGGGTACTTGCACGCATTCCATTCCGGGATGAGGTGTAGGGTATCTATCGTGATGAATAAGTCTTAGCACGGAGACTGTTTCACAAATAACAAGATCAAAATATTCTTCTAAATGGCGGTAAAAAAACAACACATGTCTTTCCTGCGGAAACTCTCTTCTCACCTCACTCACTCATAATGAATGAACTCGCTTTGACATGTCTCTTTGCAAGACGGTAACGCACTCGTACCAGACGAGCTTGCCACACCTTAGCATATGCATACGAAGTTCAATTCATAAAAACACAATCAAAGTTCCCGCCTTAGTTAGGCGAACTATGTCGACTCTGATCCTCATATTCCCGATGAGGTACGTTGGCAGTGGGGTATGGCTTATAAGAGCACGTTCTTTATTTTCCCTACATGTTTCATATACCCTTTTCTTTTCTCCTTTTCCAGTTCCTTCTCTCATTCAAATTCCAGTTAGCACTTCTTTTATTCTACAACATCTTATTCCTTACCCTTTGAAACAGACAAACAAGCATGGATCCCATCGAGTACGGCAGACGATCTGGGGTGATAATACCTTCCTAGGTCATAACCTACTCCCGAACCCAGATCTTTGGTTCGCAAGATCTCGTCCTTTCCTTTTCTCTTCGGTTTGTGCAACATTACCTTTTCCATTCATCTGAGATAAAAATGTTTGGCTGGCGACTCTACCTTTTCCGCGCTACTTTCGCGTTTGCACTAGGATGAAAATCCCGGGAGCGACACCAGTTGTTGCTTATGTCTGTGTTTTGGTAGCCTGATCAATTGTTGATGGTTGATTTCCTTGTATTTCCATGCATATGGTTTGTGTGGATATTTATGTTACTGATACTAATGTGTGAACGAATGTTAGAACATCATCTCATAAAGTGTCAGATTTCTGCAGAAGAAGAAGAAGTCAAATTACATGTTCAACCTTGTGTGAGAAGGTAATCTTATCTGACCATTAGTAAATACCTTGACGGGAGACTTGGTATTTGTCTATTATTTTTATGATGCATAAAGGTGGATACTTAGACGAGAGACTTAGTATTTATATGTGAAGTATGCATATCTGCAGTCTGAATCTCATGATTCAGAAAGTGTATTGAGTAAATAATGCTCATCTTCAAAAAGGAGCTTTGGTTGTTCATGATAGGGGTATTTGTTCATGATAGTACATTATCTTGGTTATTTGTCTACATGGTTTCTATTTTTAAGCCTACCAAATCATAAGGGAGAATGATGAAGTAGATGATCTATACTAGAAGAAACATGTAGAGGAGACTGAAGTAGATCAGGTATTGATTGCTTGGAACTCTGTTTATGGACATTCTTTCTAATTTCAGAATTAGTTTGAATGTGTTTTGTCTAGATTGTATGGCCAAAGGACTGTAAAGATATTATGTTGGTCCAGTTTCAAGAACCTGTGTGCAGAAGATGTTCAACATGTGTAGTCTGTGGTAACTACAAACCAAGAGGGATCAGGTATGCTTTGGTATAATAAGTGAATGTGTTCAATTGGGAATTGAACAGGGGGTGAGCTCTTGAAGACATGAAGATGCATCTTATGTTTTCCTTTCATCAAGGTGCATAGAAGCATGGAGTGTCCTAGATAGGGGGAGTTTATTACAATTCTGTGCAGCTGATTTTGTGAAGTTAAGGGGGAGTAATACCTTAACCTGGTTCTCTGATGTTACACATCATGTTGTGACATGTGCTACTAAGTATGTTTTACTGATTAACTTTTATTACTTATTGGTTATGGTGTGCATGTCCTTGTGATCCAGATAAGGAGTGTCCTAGGAGTCCAGAAGGCTATATTGTATAAAGCTGCTCTCTACAGTTTATGTTGGATTCTTGAGGTGTTGTGAACCATACTGTTGCATTGCTAGCAGACAATATATGGTTGGATGTCAGAACATGTTTCAAAACATGTGTGTATTGTTCTCTTTTTGGGAGTGTTTGTGGATGGCGCTGGTGTTGCACCCCAAAATTTGCCCTCACAAGACAAGACTTTGTGTACTAAGAGGTTCACCAGACATCTTATGAGGTTCACAAGGTTCACAAGACATCTTAAGAGGTTCATAAGGTTCACAAGACATCTTATGAGGTTCACAAGGTTCACAAGACATCTTATGAGGTTCACAAGGTTCATAAGACATCGTATGAGGTTCACAAGGTTCACAATACATTTCATGAGGTTCACAAAGTTCACAATTAGTCAGAAGATTTGACAATTCCCTCAGACAATGCATCCTCCTAAGCAGGGCATCCAAAACTAGGGTTTTGACTTTAATCAGGCTAAATGGACTTCCAAGACTTCAAGTGAGCTTCATAACATCTTATATGTGTTTAATAACCCCCATGACAAGTTTTAAGACTTTCCCAAAAGATTTGCTCAGTCAGATGATCAGATAGGTTAAAATCAGTCAAAGCAGTTAAAAAGTCAAACTGAGGTCAACTGTGGTCAAACCAAAGTCAAACTTCATGATTTTTTGCCAACATCAAGTATATGAATTAAAATTCATCATTTGATCAAGGGTTGATCATGATTCATCAAGGAGATTTCAGATCATCAAGAATCAGGAGTTTCTAAATTAGGGTTTCCTTAGGAAAAGTCAACTGAACTTTGACCAGCCATAACTTTCACATGCTTCATCAAATATTTTCCATCCAAAGCTCATTTTGAAGGAAATTGAATTCTCTGCAACTTTTTGTCTCACAAGCCAAGCCCAAAAGTGCTTCATTTGGAAGGTATGAGCTAAGACATTATAGGTCCTTTTGAAAGTCAACAAAAAGTCAACAACTTCAAAAGGGCATAACTTGAGAATGGTAAGAGATATGGACATGAAACTAATGGGGTTGGTTAGAGGACTCTTTAAGCTTTCCAAAATGTTCAAGAACACCCTCATAGCATTAAAATTGAAGGATTTGTGCCCTTGCAAAGTTGGGAAATTTTTGGGTGGTTTATGAAGTAAATGGGGTCTTAAAACCATAATTCTTCAAATGGGTTGAACTTTTTGTGACCCAATGTGTTCCATGACATCACGCACGAAATTTATTTAATATTTTCATAATTTTATTCATTTTATTTTATTTATTATGATTTTTTATATTAAGAATCATTTTAAATTCAAATAAAATATAAAATATGAAGATTTAAAAAATATTTTGATTCTAGAAAGTCATAAAAACTAATTGGATCAGATTGATATGAGAATTATGGTGATTATCTTAAAATAGCAAGGTTGTATCCAAGAATATTTGAATTTTAAGACATGATCTTTTTCAATCTTCAATGATCAAAAAGTCCAAATAACCCTACAATGTTTTGACCTAATTTCATTCACTACTTATACACAAACACATCACAATGCATTGGGACGAAAATTTGAGCCTCCAAAGGTAAGAACAAAGTTTCAAAATTCATCCTAAGAACACAAATTCGGTTTGATACCTAGAGCTACTTTCAAGACAAACCAAAGGGTGCAACTTGTTCCTTGGAGTTCATAGATCAATTCTGGATCACAACATTGTCCATTCATGCCCTAATTCGCACAAACCGAATGCATCCCTTTCATATTCTAAGTTTTTTCGATTTGATTGATTTATGCTTTGATATTGAAAACTAATTATAGATTTGTGTTTGTTGTGATGTTTAGAAGCTTTTTGAATGGATTAATTCAGTTATTGTGGACTGTATCGAATTTTGCCATTGCTAGGGTTTGGAGCTTCAAAACGGGAACCAAGCATTTGGGACCTTAAAACAAATTCTAAGACCATGGTTGTGACGTATGAACCTTGTACAATTGATCTGGGTTACTAATTTTTGTTATTATGATGGATTGCATGATGGTTCAAAAAACGTAGGTTTCTGGTTTTGGAAATTCGCAGGAAATTTCGTATGTGATTTCGCAGGTGTTTTTGCAGGTATTAAGGAAGAAGAAGACCCTTGGCGCGAAATTCTGATTTGAATAATACGTTTATTTTATTATGAATTGTTTTCTATTATATTTCAATTATGTAGCAATGGCTCAGATGGCAAGCATGCGCGTGAATGGAGGTCAAGACAAGGGTTCGAATCCCACCTCCAACATTTTTTGCTTTATTTCCCTTATGTTTTCCAGGCTTAAAATATAATCATAATACTCATTCCATGTTCACGAAGCGCACGCTGGCCTGGTGGTTGTGGAGGCAGGACTCAAAGATTGAAGCCTAGGGCCTGGGTTCGAATCCCAGCCCCAGGTAAGTCCCTTTTTCTCATTTTTTTTCTTATTTCATTTAATTTATTTATATTATATTTAATTAATGAATAAATATAAAAATAAAAATGTTTATTACTATTTTCTTATTTATAATTCAAAATCTTGTTAAAATTTAAACTTTATTAAAATTATCTAATATTTATTTTATTGTATATATTATATTATTTTTGTATAAATAAATTAATTATATTTAGATTAATTCATAAAACCTAATTATTTTTATATAAACCCTAATTTATTTTGATTAACTCTAATAATTTTTTATAAACTCTAATTATCTTATAAATGTTAATTTATTTATTTAATTATGCATATTTATAATTTGTATATAGCTTTTATATGTAAATAGTTTAATTAATTAATTAACCCTAATTTCTTTTCCTAAATAATTAAAAAAAAAACTAATTTTATTTTATGAATATAATTTATTATTTTATGCTTATTTAATTATAATTAGATATTTTTATAATATGTATATAAAATTAGATAATTAGATTATTAATTATATTTTATAAGTATATAATGTTCATTATTTATTTCCTTTATTAAAAATCTAAAAAATAATTATTTATTTAAAATTGAACTTTTAATTTATTATTTATTATTATACTAATTTTTTCTTATATTTATTTTATTATTACTAACCCTCTTATATTTATTTATTTTTGTTTATTATTACTAACCCATTTAATTATTTATTTTATTTGCTTATTTTAATTATTTTAATGTAATTGTATCCACTATGTAATAATTGTAGTATTATTTTTATTATTTATTTTTTAATTGCTATGGTTAGTAAAATAGGGAGTGCAAGACATGTTTGTATGTAAACTTGAATTTAGATCACTAATTATAAGATAAATATTTGAATTTGTACACGCACACACGTAAGTCGATCTTTGATCGCCATCTCACTTCTTAAGGGTTACCTCTCATGTTGCCTAAATAAAAGGTCAAGTAAGGTGTATAAAGCAAAGTCCCTTCTCTCATTAACATCATCTTGTCCCTTTAAATAATTATATGATCAAGTCCCGTCATGGTTGCCTTCGTAAATGATCTTGTCCCTTTTCGAATAAAAGATGATAAGTCCCTTCGAATTGCTAAGTACACCTTACAATTGCCTAATCACAGATGTCCCTTCACTTGTCCCTTCTTACATCCAAGGTAATGACTACTTATTCCTTAATAATAGGGATAGTCTTACCATTGAAAGAACATTCAAGAACAGTAAAGATTTAGTCATAGGGTAGGTTCCTCTTAAGTACTTGCTCACTTATTCAAAAATACTTCATTACACTTCACATTTTCAAATAATTTTCAAAACAAAGTCTTTATATATATCCGTACAAGGATCATTATAAAGAACTTAAGAAATTTTTTAATCACACACTACACTTCTCAAAACAGTTTAAAGTGAGCTAAGTAACTAAGAGCCCATGGATAACCATGGATGTAAAGGGTGCTAACACCTTCCCTTTACATAACCTACCCCCCGAACCCAAAAATCTTTTAAGGTTTTTCCTGTTCTTTTATGCCCTTTCCTTTTGGATAAATAAAAGTCGGTGGCGACTCTTGCTATCCGCAACATTTAACTAAAGTCAGTTCTCCCACCGTGTTACAGCTGGCAGAAAAATGTGAAACACGGGTTTTTCAAGCGTGTTTTTTATTGGGACGTTTATTTTGGGAGAGCAAATCAGCTGGTCAAGGTTAGTTTTTGTTCCATATTGAATGTTGCAGAAGTTTTTTCTCCTATCATAAAGATATTGGACCAAGAATGCTTCTTTTTCAAGGATAAGTCGTTACTATCTATGTCCTTGCTCCCTATTTAAAGAAGCGTATATCCTCTTCCTCCAGCATGTGAGTTTTATTGTTTTATCCTTTCATCTTTCCTTATAATGGGGTTCTTTAGTGTTTGGATGAATAATTTGTGGGTGTGGTGCTGTGAGGGCTGTGTATACTAAGTTTTAGCTAAAAAGGGGGAGAAAGAATGTGTACAAATGTTGCGCTCAGAGTTGTTGTCACAGCAGCTGCATCTGTTGTTCTTGTATTATGGATATCAGGATGTCAAGATGAATGTTGAATGCTAATCTTTTTGACTTGTGTCCTAAGTGGTTGAACACAATTATGACTTGTATTCTGAGTTACTTAAGGGAATGAAAGGGCGTTCTCTTAAGCCACCATTGGTCACCTAGATGGAGAATGTTCATCACCTTGGGAGGAAGGGTTTTGTGGAACCAGAATGGAGAGAGATCTTAATGTATTGGTTTGGCCAAGACTTCAAGATTTTCTATTTCCACTGAAAGAATAGGTGAATGGTGTGTTATTGTGAATACTGCTGAAGATGTCAAACAACATGCCCTGACAAAATGAAGAGTTTGCTTTAGATGTTGTTTTTTCAGTATGTTTTGTTTGTTTTGTTGCTGCTGTTATTTTTTTATGTATTTTTTTTTGTAATATTTGTTTTAGCCAAAATTTGCCAAAGGGAGAGATTGTAAGTTCTATATTTTTAGGATTGACATTAATTTTGTAAATCAAATATATCAGTAGTGTGTATGTATAAGATCTTTGCAAATGAAGAATATATTAAGCAAAGAATCCATTTGTGTGCGTCCAAACATGTTATGTTGAAATGTTTCAACATCTGGAACAACGTGTCGAGGAAGATGTCAAGACAGTTCATTCGACATCATGAACTGCTGAAGATGGATTGAATATTCTCTTAGGTTTCAACAAAAACAAAATATTATTGAAGATTTAAATCAATCTAATGACATTGATGTAAAAGATCTTGAAGACTCAAATTTAAATTGAAGACAAATATTGAAAAATATAGAGTTTCTATATTTAGATATATTTTAGGAGTTTTTATATTTGAAGATCTTTTTGTATATTTTGTAGCAGATTTTTCTGCAGTTTTGTAGCAGCTATTGTTGTGATTGTTTAGGCCCAAATCTAGTTGGGAATAGGTTATAAAAGAAACCTTGTAACCTAGTTTAGGACCAACCAACCAACCGATCAAAATGTAAACATCATTAGGGTTGTGTTCTTGTGCAGCCGTACGCAACAAGGAACCTTGTTGTGGTTGTCTTATGTGTAAACCTCGAAGCTGCTAAGCAAGAGGTGGATTGTACTTAACTGAAGCTGCTAAGCAAGGTTAATGTATTATAATGGAAGTGTGACTTCTATTGTGAATTGTTGTATAGGTGTAGAGCCATCAATATCAACAACAAATTGTTGAGGACTGTGAGACATCACTGAGGTGATTGAAAGTGAGGATGAGTTTCTCATATTTAGGAGTTCCTAAGTAGAAGTTGCACAGGTAGTGATTAAGTTAGAAGACTGTAAACTGTAGGTGTTTGCTGAGAAGTCTTTGAATTGATACTACATAGTGGATTTCCTTCCTGGCTTGGTAGCCCCCAAAGTAGATGAGTTTTATCGAACTAGGTTAACAATTTTGTTGTGTTCTTTACAACTTTTCTGTCTTTATTTTATGCAGTACCTGAACTCAATGTCCTATCAGATGTCGCAACATCCTGAAGCATGTTTGACTCTAATATATCATAATTTTTAAGTACTGATGTATATGCCTTACCATGTTTATTAGTAACAGATAAGATGTATCAACATCATATTCGACATCTGAGTCTGTCATACCAGAATTTCAGTTAGTCACAGATAACAAGAGGTTTATGACATTGACACTCACTCAATTTGTTCTTAGTTACATTGTTGTTGTAGCAATTCCAGATATTTGGTTCATTTTTTAGTTTATGGGATCAACCTTTGTTGTTTGTCTTTCCATTGTTTTTTTCCTGGTTATATTGTTTTAAGGTGGAATGTTGTTGTATGTGCTATCATTTTCTCTTGGTGTGGGTCTGGTTTCCTTATCTCCTCATGTCCAAAATATACGTCTTTAAGGGGTTATTTGTCAACCTTGAAGACAATGTTGGTTTTCAAGGATGAGTAATGATAGAGGAGTAATATAGATTTTAGAACAGAACTTATATTACTAATTATTAGTATTATTATTATTCTATTGTATATGTAGTGTTTTGACACATTTTAGGATATCAATAAAATGAAAAAATTATCTTTTATTTTACTTTTCTGTAGATATTTTTTTTGTATTCTCCTCAATATATGGAATTACCTATCAATATATGTCGTGGCCAATCACAAATTTTATCGTAGTATTTATAATAACAAAATAATATAATACTAAACGGCAAAAATTATCAAAATATAAAGAATATAATAGCTATATTAAACCATATTTACGGTAGAAACTCTATCATGAAATATTCTAATATGATGATAAAGCTTTCAAAAGAAAAAATCCATAGATGTTTAGATTTATTTATTCGTGAAATAATATCATTTAAATGTTTAATTTATTTTCAAAAATATAGAAGTTATAACTTTCCATGTTTGTTCTTAGAAAAAATAATTTAATATACAATATTACTTAGAATAAAATAATTTCTATATTTTAAATTATTTTTCAAGGTAATATTGGTGAGTATAAATAAATTTCATAAAGCTGGGAATAAATTTTAAAATTATTATCTAAATAATTTAATTTTAGAAATAATTTTAAAAATACCACATATATTTTATAAAAACATACTCTTAATTAAACTTCTCATTTTTAGTTTTCAAAATTTTATTTTTGAGATAAAAAATATCAATGAAAAAAAATGCCCCATAAAACTCATTTTTTTTTACCCAAATAATTGGTCAAGTTGTAGTCAATCGCTTTCCCTTACAAAAACAATACTGTTTACATTTTCCTTTTCTATAAAAATTTTATGAAATTGTCAAAAAAAAGAAAAAGTTTGATTAATTCTAAGAAGTGCGGTGGAGTACCATGACTTTGTAAACTTCAATTTGAAATATAAAATGGTAATAAAAACTATAGTGCATCACATGTGAAAGCAAAATATCTAATAAAATTGTTGAGCCAATTTGTCAATAAGTATTAAAAATTCTCAGATATTGAAGAACATAACAGTATATAAAGACTTACAATCCATATACTAAAAGCAATCATAAACAACAAATCTTCTAAATAGCAAAAAAGATATATAAGGCTGCTTACTAAGAGGGGACATGGAAAGTTCAATTGGGGCGAGGCAATGGCCTCAACTCATATATGCAATAACACTTTGCATAATTACTTTTAGTACTTTTGCTGTTGCTGATGATGATAAGTCTTACAATGGAGGGCAATATCCATATAACTACTATCCCCAACCACCCTACGCTTACAAACCACCTTCATATAACAACTATCAATCTCCACCACCATATGCTTACAAATTTCCTCCATATAATTATCAATCTCCTCCTCCATATGATAATAAATTTCCTCCATATTACAATAAAGTTCCACCAACTCCTTATGTCGACAAATTCCCTCCATATTACAATAAAGCACCACCAACTCCTTATGTTGACAAATTTCCCCCATATTACTATAAATCTCCTCCCCTGCCATCTCCATCACCACCACCACCTTATGTCGATAAATTTCCACCATATTACTACAAATCTCCTCCTCCACCATCTCCATCACCACCACCTCCTTATGTCTACAAATCACCTCCACCTCCTCCATATGTTTACAACTCACCACCTCCTCCTCCATATATCTACAAATCTCCACCTCCACCACCATATGTCTATAATAGTCCACCACCCCCATATGTGTACAAGTCACCACCTCCTCCACCTTATGTATACCCATCACCTCCCTATATTTACAAGTCTCCACCCCCTCCTTTACCTTCTCCTCCACCACCATATGTCTATAAATCACCTCCACCTCCATCCACTTCACCTCCCCCTCCATATGTCTACAAGTCACCCCCTCCACCTTCTCCTTCACCACCACCTCCATATGTTTACGAGTCTCCACCTCCATCATATGTCTACAAGTCTCCACCACCACCTCCATACGTTTATAAGTCACCTCCGCCACCTTCACCTTCACCACCTCCACCTTACTACTATAAATCTCCACCCCCACCATCCCCTTCACCTCCTTCGCCTTATGTCTATAAGTCACCACCACCACCATCACCTTCACCACCTCCTCCATATGTCTACAAGTCACCACCACCACCATCTCCCTCATCACCTCCTCCATACGTCTACAAATCTCCACCCCCATCATCTCCTTCACCACCACCACCATATGTTTATGAGTCTCCACCACTACCATATGTCTACAAATCCCCACCTCCACCTCCTTATGTTTATAACTCTCCTCCAAAACCTTACATTTATTCATCACCATCTCCATCTTATCCTTCACCAACTCCTTACATTTATAAGTCTCCACCTACACCATATAATCCATATTTATATAGTTCACCCCCTCCTCCCTTGTATTAAGCTTCATATGTGTTTTGAGTTTCTTCAATAAGTTTATTATGATCAATGTTGTGTGGTGTAATAAAGTTTTCATTGTAATAATGGCCTAAATTCTAATAGAATATGTATTTTGAATCTTATGTTGTATAATTGTGTATTAGGATTAATTCAAAAGTTTGATTTATTTATATATTTGTCAAATTTATTTAATTTCATAGATATAGTTTGGAATATCTAGACATAAAAGTATTTATATAAATAACTACATATACAAATGACTCAAATACAATTAATCATGTCAAAAACACTAAAAGATTCATTTCAAATAATGAAATTACTCCTTCCTTATTCACTCTTAAGGAGAAACATATCATTTTTTTTATATATAAGGAAGGGCCTAAGCCCAAACAAACACTAAACAAAAACTAATCTAGCCACAGACACCCCTACCAGATCATCTTCATGCAAGCGTTGAACAAACGAAGGACAATCTTCAAACAAATTAAAATCAGCTAAATGGATGCCTTCCTTAGCAAGGGCATCTACACATCTATTGGCTTCTCGAAAAACACTAAAGACTTTTATATCCTTACCAGTTTGGAAAAACACCTATTTTTTTTATAAGATCCCTTCCGAAAACACTTCCAGAATAATTATTGTTTATATCCTGAACCACCTTTTGAGAATCAACACATATATCAATCTTATCAAAGCCTCTATTAACCACCAGTTGATGTCCTTCGAGAACGTCCCCCTACAACTCGGCCATGTACACTCCATAAATACCAATATTCTTAGCAAACCACCCGACCCATTTACCTTCATCACACCGAATAATACCACCACACCCAGTAATTCCTCTATTATCTCTAGCCCCATCCATATTAATTTTGATTCTCGCCACGTCAGGTGCGTCCAACTTTACATCGATATGAAATCTGTGTTGGATTTTTGTAGCCACTTCACTACTTCCTTTGGCTAGGTTATAATCTTTAACATGTCCGAAAATGCAGCTTGCCATATTTGGGGGTCTAGTATACTCCTCGTTATGGTTCTACTTATTATGCCATCTCCAAAGATTATAGTACGGAGTTGCTCAAACGGCCTTCCAATCGTCTTTTGGAAACCATCCTATATTATGGCTCATGTTATTTTCTATCCAATTATTCAAATCTCCTGCAAAAAAAAAAATCAAATGCATGTTGGTATGTACCACCCTTTGCCAAAGTGGCATTACCAATGGGAAATCACAAAGCACATGATGCACATTGTCGCACCTCGAAAAATACGACCTCGCGATAAAAAATACCGCGGATAAAAATTAAAACAACAGAGTCGCCACCGAACTTATTTTATTCCAATTAAGGAAAGGGAAAATATCGAGAAACCCTTTTTTAGAAAAATGGATAGAACAAGGTCTTTGAAACCAGATTCTAGGTTCGGGAGTCGATTCCGTAAGAGGAAGGTATTAGCACCCCTTACGACCGTTGTACTCAACGGGAACCTTTTAGTTTAACTTGCGATCTAATGTTGACTTATGCTTTCTGTTTTCTTCGATTAATAAAAAAAGGTAAATGCGAAAGATTTTAATATAAGGTTAATAGGAGAAATGGGTTATTTTGTTTCTAGGGTGCTCGGCAAGGAGTAAGATCCGTGTGCCTACGTATTCCCTTGTGCAATGGGAAAGTCAGAGCTTCGTAGTTCGTGGTACTAAGGTTGATCGGTTTGTTTTAATGAACAGTTATTTAAATCGCATTCTACTGCTAAGCGTTGGCTTGTCTGCTCGCGATAGGAGGCTGAAGCGCTAGCTTGTTTGAGATAGAAAAGACTTAAATAATGTTCGCTTAAGAAAAAAAATGTTCGATTTAATTAATATATTTTTTTTATGAATGAAAGGGTAAATAAACTGCGTCTTGAGGGGCGGGCCTCAGGAGAGTTTATTCGAGAATTCGAGGAATGCGAGACTCCAGAATTCAATTCTTTCATTAATTAATATGTGGATTAAAAAATTTTAATTACGGAAAGTCGAATGAACCGCATCCCGCGGGGCGAGCCTCGGGAGTGTTCATTCAAGAATTCGAGGAATGCGAGACTCCAGAATTCAGTTAATCCGTTAATTATAAAAATATTCGAATGATTTGCGTTTGGAAATATTTGGTGGCGAGGCACGATGCTCGACTTACATGGTTCGCAAACCGATTGAAGCGATAAAAGAAATAAAATTAATTTGCGACAAATAAATCGGAATGAAATAATATAAATAAATAAATTGAATGAATTTAATAAAGTGCTAAACAATTGAAATAATATAATAAAATAAAAATTGAATTAAATTTATTTTTTTCGAAATTGAATTACATAATGCTAATAAAAAAAGAAATAAATTAAATTGTAACAATCAAAATAAATGTATAGGAATAATCAAATTAAATTGAATTTTAATAGAATACTAAAGTAATTGAAATAATATAATAAAATGAAAGTTAAGTTAAATTTATTGAAATCGAAATTAAATTGCATAAAAAAATAAAATAAAAAACCTCATAATAATTAAATTTTCCAATTAAAGGTATTGGAAATAATTTAATTTTGTTTTAATATCATTGGCCCTCAAAGGGAATGAAAGATAAGCAAAAACAGTTAAAGTAACATGACTATTTAGAAGAAAAAAATCTAACAAATGTTGAGAACAAACATTAAGGACTAAGAGAAAACAAGTTAACAAATAAACTAAAAAAAAAAAGAAATTGTGAAGGAGTGTATTACTAGTGTATGTGCGCTAGGATTTTCTATGGGCTGAGCCCACAAAGTAGAAAAACCAATAATAAAATAAATCTGAATATAAAAATAAAATAGGAGAAAAAAAGGCAACAAGGAAGGGATATGTGTTGGTATAAGCAATTAATTAGGGAATTAAAGAGTGAGAAATAATAAAAATAAAGACTCGGTGAATAGAAAGCGATTAAAGAAAAAAACAAATTGGGATCTTCTCTCACTCTAATGCGCAATCTGATTCCTTCTCTTCATCAATCTCACAAAGCTCTCGCGTTTTCCTTTCGGTCTCAATCTCGGCGATTCGCTCTCTGCCTCAGTTCTCTCTCTCAATCGCGCTCAACAAACGATCCTTCCATCTCAGTTTTCGTTTGGTTCTGGTTTTCACTCAAACCTCGCGACGCGGCTTCAAGGTGTTTATGCGATTTTGGATTCAGATCTCGTCGTGGTTTTGTAGCGGTTTTGAGAAAGTTCACGGCGGGTTTGAGCTTTTGGAAGTGGTTTTGAATCAGTTATTTGCGGTTTGTATTTTTGGCTTTCGGTGATTTGCGGCGGATTTATCACGGTGGTTGTTTTTATGTTTAAGGTGGTTCAGAAAAATTATAAAAGGTTTGTGGTTCAAATTGTTGTTTTTTCGATTTGATAATAATGGTGGGTGATTGTGAGTTTGAAGTGGGTTTGGTAGTGAGGTATTTGTGTTGAAGAAATTTATAATTGTTTTGGTATAAAGGTTTTATGAAATGGTTGTAACTGGGTTTGAGAAATATGAAAGTTTGCAGGTGAATATGGCTTGGAGGAATTTCGGTTTTTAGAAGAATGTTGGGAGGAGTTTTGTTTATTATATGAAGCTGTGTATGGGGTTGAGGTTTATGAAATTTTTTTTTGCTTGAGGAATTGATTTTTTTTGCAGGATTTTGGTTTGAAGCTTGGTATAAAATTTATTTGCTGTGATTTTTTTGTGTGGTCTTCAAGCTCCTTCATGAGTATTGATAAAAATCTGATTTTATAGAGAGATGGAGGGTAGAGTTGAGAATTGATATTGGAGGAATATTCTGTGAAAGATTTGTTGACAGGTGTAACACGGTGGGAGAACTGACTTTAGTTATGTTGCGGATAGCAAGAGTCGCCACCGACTTTTATTTTATCCAAAGGAAAGGTATAAAAGAACAGGAAAGACCTTTTAAAAGATTTTTGGGTCCGGGGGGTAGGTTATGTAAAGGGAAGGTGTTAGCACCCTTTACATCCATGGTTATCCATGGGCTCTTAGTTACTTAGCTCACTTTAAAATGTTTTTGAAAATGTGAAGTGTGTGAATAGAAATTTTCATAAGAGTTTGATAATGATCCATGTACGGATGCGTAAAAAACTTGTGTTTGAAAATTGTTTGAAATTGTAAAGTGTTTGAAAAGTTTTTAAGAGTGAGCAAGTAACTATGAGGAACCTACCCTAAGTTTAAGTCTTTTCTATTCTAGAATCCTTTAAATGGTAAGACTATCCCTATTATTAAGGAATAGGTAGTCATTACCTTGGATGTGAGGGACAAGTAAGAGTCATCTGTTTATTTAGGCAACTGTGGGGTGTATTAAGCAATTTTGAAGAGACCGTCATCTTTATTCGAAAGGGACAAGATCATTATGTAGGCAACATTCGAAAAGGGACTTGATCTTTTATTGCTAAGGGACTATATGACTTTATTTGGAGAGACTTTTGCTTTGTACACCCCACTTGACCTTTTGATTAGGCAACAATGAGAGGTATCCCTAAGGAAGTGAGATGGCGATCAAAGATCGACTTACGTGTGTGAGTGTACAATTTTTAATATTTATCTTTTGAATTAAGTGATCTAAATTAATTTTAAATAAACATACATGTTACACTCCCTATTTACTAACCATAGCATAAAAATAAATAATTTAAACATTACTAAAATATTACATCCAGGAGCAATTACATAATAATGATAGAAAAGCAATTTAAATAAGAAAAATATTAATAAACAAAATAAATAATAATAATATTTGAATTTTGGAAAACGCGCGCAGAGGTCTTCTTCTTCCTTGAGCCCTGCAACTTTTGCTGCGAATTTTCCTACAACATTTCCTGCGAAATTTAAATTGCAGCAAACCCTATAAAACTCAAACATCAACAAAACAGTAAAGTTTCACAAAATTGAAACCATCATTGAATTCTAGACAACATTTGCAATCATCCTATGTCTTTAGAAATTATTTATATTGGCTCAATCGTTGAATCCCAATTTGGCCGAAGAAACCCTAATAATGGTGTCTAAGCATTCGTGCATCCAAACTTCAATTCACCTGCCCAGAAATCATCCTTATGCAATAACAAACCAGATTATAGGCACAAAAACAGTTTATAATGAACAAATTAATGAAATCGAAAAATGAAGAAAACAAGAACAATGTTCATTCGGTTTATGCAATTCATGAGGTTTTTGATGCAAATAATGATTGGTAATGATTCAGTGATGTCCAGGGATCACTCTTATGTCCTTCAAATACCTTCAAAGGTCGTGTAGAAGAGAAACCGAATTTGAGTTTTGGAGAGGTTTTTGAAATTTGCAAACTTACACTTTTTGAGCTAGAATTCGTGTGCACTTGTTAGGGTTACCTCATGTACTTATAGTATGATCAATTAGGTCAGAAAAGATTGATGCTTGTGTGAAAAGTTTGATCCAAAAAGATTCAAAAAGATAAGCTTTAAAAATCAAATATTTTTGCATAAACACTTGCTATTTTAGGCCAATCATCATGATACTCTTACCACTTTAATTCCAATCATATTTATGAATTTCTAGAAGCTTAATCTTTTTTTAATCTTTGACTTTTATATTTTATTTTAATTTAAAATGATTTTTAATGAATTAAATCAAAATAAATAAAAATAAAATGATAAAAAGTCTTATTTTTGTTGACTTGGGTCGTGCATGAAGTCATAGTATGGATTGGGTCATCATATGGCAAGCCCATTTAGAAAAAATTGGTTTTAGACCTCCATTTTCTTCATAAACCAACCAAAAATTTCCCAACTTTGCAAGGGCTCACATCCTTAAATTTTAATGCTATGAGGGTGTTATTGGACATTTTGGAGAGCTTGAAGAGTCCTCTAACCAACCCCACTGGTTTCATGTCCATATCATTTACCATTCTCAAGTTATGCTCTTTTGAAGTTGTTGACTTTTTGTTGACTTTCAAAAGGACCTATAATATCTTAGCTCATACCTTCCAAATGAAGAATTTTTGGGCTTGGCTTGTGAGACACAAAGTTGTAGAGAATTCAATTTCATTAAAAATGAGCTTTGGATGGAGACTTGTTGATGAAGCATGTGAAAGTTATGGCAGGTCAAAGTTCAGTTGACTTTTACTGAGGAAACCCTAATTTAGAAACTCCTGATTATTGATGATCTGAAATCTCCTTGATGCATCATGATCAACCCTTGATCAAATAATGAATTTTACTTCATATAATTGATGTTGGCAAAAAATCATGAAGTTTGACTTTGGTTTGACCACAGTTGACCTCAGTTTGACTTTTTAACTGCTTTGACTGATTTTGACTTATCTGATCATCTGACTGAGCAAACTTTTGAGAAAAGTCTTGAAACTTGTCATGGGGGTTCTTACACGCATATAAGATGTTATGAAGCTCACTTGAGGCCTTGGAAATTCATTTGGCCTGATTAAAGTCAAAACCCTAGTTTTGAATGCACTGCTTAGGAGATGCATTGTCTGAGGGAATTGTCAAACTTCTGACCAATGGTGAACTTTGTGAACCTTGTGAACCATCATAAAATGTCTTGTGAACCTTGTGAACCTCATAGGAGGTCTTGTGAACCTTGTGAACCTCATAAAGTGTCTTGTAGACTTCATGAACCTCATGAAAGGTATTGTATGTATTGTGAATCTTGTGAACCTTGTGAAACTCATAAAGTGACTTGTAGACTTCATGAACCTCATGAAAGGTCTTGTAAGTATTGTGAATCTTGTGAACCTTGTGAACCTTCTTAGCACACAAAGTCTTGTATTGTGAGGGAAAATTTTGGGGTGCAACAGCTGCCCCTGTTCAATTTTCTGAAACCTGAGGGGTTAGATTGGTATATTTGCCAGTCGTGACCTGGAAGGTTGAAGGGGATTGAACACAAAAGCCCAAAAATTTGCACTCACCGGTGCGTAGAGTGATACTGATGACTAATTGAATATGCTTGAGTGGGCTTAAAGATGCCACTTGGATAAAAGTTCTTCAGATACATTTCTTGGAGGATAAAGCAGTCCAAGATATGAAGGTAAACTGATAGTTTTCAGGAAGATAAAGAACGTCCCGAGGTAATAATATGCTTTCAGGAGGATACAGCAGTCCTGAGATAATAATATGCTTTCAGGAGGATAAAGCAGTCCTGAGGTAATAATGTGCTTTCAGGAGGATACAGCAGTCCTGAGGTATAAGAAGCTTTCAGGAGGATAAAGCAGTCCTGAGGGAGGGGTGATAGCTTTTAGGAAGATAACAACGTTCTAAGGAAGTGGTAATCTTTGGGAAGATTAATAACGGCCCAAGGTAATAATATGCTTTAAGGAGTATAAACAACATCCTGAGGAAGTGGTAATCTTTGGGAAGATAAATAACGGCCCAAGGTAATAATATGCTTTCAGGAGTATAAACAACATCCTGAGGAAGTGGTAATCTTTGGGAAGATAAATAACGGCCCAAGGTAATAATATGCTTTCAGGAGTATAAACAACATCCCGAGGAAGTGGAGATATGCTTTCAGGAAGATACACAACGTCCCGAGGAGATAATATGTTTTCAGAAAGATGAACAACGTTCTGAGGTATAAGAAGCTTTCAGGAGGATAAAGCAGTCCTGAGGGAGTAAGCTTTCAGGAGGATAAAGCAATCCTGAGGTGATGATATGCTTTCAGGAGGATAAAGCAGTCCTGAGGTAATAATAACTTTTGGGAAGATAAACAACGGCCAAATAGTCACAATTTGTTGATGAAATTTGTCTGTTGGAGAATTAAACTGAAAATAAGGTAGCATCCTGTATGATAATATTAGTTTTATGCATTATGTATGCATGTATAATATGATGCACTTAAGTAATGTATTATGTATCTATGGATATGTATGTTATGGTATGATGTAAATGATGTATGTATGATATGATGCTGCCGGAATCGTTTGGATATCTTCGTATAATAACTGCTGGCCAGGGAAAATAAATCCCGGTTTGTTGCTGAAGAGTATGAGGAACTTGTTCCCGTCTTGTTTGATAATATATTATACATAACCTACCGTCTTCGTTTGATAGTAGGGTATATATAACCTTTCGTCTACTGGGGATAGCAAGGTATATATAACCTCCCGTCTTCGTTCGATAGTAGGGTATATATAACCTTTCGTCTGCTGGGGATAGTAGGGTATACATAACCTCCCGTCTTCGTTCGTCGTACTCTTATTGGAAAGTAAATTCCCGAATATCCGTATGAGGATAAAAGAGATGGATATAAATTCCAGGGGGAGATGTGACCTGAAGTACTTTATGAAGATGGATTTGCCCTACTGAGGGATTTGTAACTGTCTTGTAAGAGTGAACCTGGTGAAGCTTCGTTGGAATCCTTCCCTCGTTCGTCCTTAGTAAATATTATTACTGCATTTTCATGCATTTCTGGTAAACATCAATCATATTAAGCATACATGCATTTTTTGGTAAACATTAATCATATTCAAAAGCATACATACATTCAAATACAACCAATTGGACGTTTCGCTTATGTAAATAGGGTAAAAGTAAATCTGGATTCAAAGATGGAATTTTAATCATATCAAAAAAGTGACCCATACATGGGTGAGTTTGTACAAGGAGACAGAAATCCTAGTAAGAGGAATTCGTCATAAAGTTTTTATAAAACAAAGAAAATCAGCTATGTGGGAAACAATCCTATTGAGTTCCAATTCTACTATTGCCATTATCTTCAAGTATCTCATCTTCGGCTGTTGAGACGGAAACAATTGGATTGAGCTTTATCTGTTCGAGCTTGATTAAGTAGCACAACGGGTTGCAGTTTCATGAATGATCCAAACGAGACATAGTCATACGCTTTAATCCCTAACTTTTGCCTGGATTGCCCTTTCAGGTTTTCAATCCACCGGGATACCCTTTTTTGCCCAAGCCGCCTTTTCAGGTTTTCGACTTGCCGGGTGTACATCTTTTTATATATATCCCTAATTTTTGACCAAACCCTTTTGGTTTGCCGGGATGCCCTTATTTTTGCCTAGGCCTGTCAACCTAGCGGGCCTCTTTTTATGCGTAGTATTTTTTGACTATGTCTGCGTTTACAGGCTGTGGGAAGTCTTCACCATCCATAGTAGTAAGTATCATGGTGCCTACTGAGAATACTGTCTTGACTACAAATGGTCCTTCATAGGTAGGAGTCCACTTGCCCCTAGGATCACCCTGTGGCAATATGATACGCTTAACTACCAAGTCACCAGCCTGATATACCTTTGGCTTAACCTTTTTGTTAAAAGCTTTGATCATCTGTTTCTGGTACATCTGGCCATGACAAACTGCTGCTAACCTCTTCTCATCAATCAAATTTATCTGGTCAAGTCGAGTCTGAATCCATTCATCTTCATCCAAGCCTGCATCCTTCATAATTCTTAAGGAGGGAATCTGAACCTCAATGGGCAGAACTGCTTCCATACCATAGACCAAGGAGAATGGGGTTGCCCCTGTTGAAGTACGTATTGTGGTACAATAACCATGAAGAGCAAATGGTAACATCTCATGCCAATCCTTATAAGTAACAGTCATCTTCTGTACAATCTTCTTAATGTTCTTATTAGCAGCTTCAACTGCCCCATTCATCTTCGGACGATACGGAGAAGAGTTATGATGCTTAATCTTGAACTGCGTGCAGAGATCAGTGATCATAGTGTTGTTCAGATTAGAGCCATTGTCAGTGATAATCCTTTCAGGGATGCCATACCTACATATAAGATTATTCTTAATGAATCGAGCCACCACATTCTTAGTAACAGATGCAAATGAAGCTGCTTCCACCCATTTTGTAAAGTAATCAATAGCAACCATGATGAAATGATGCCCATTAGAAGCAGTAGGTTTGATCTCACCAATCATATCAATGCCCCACATGGCAAAAGGCCAAGGAGCAGTCAACACATTCAATGGTGATAGAGGTATATGCACTTTATCAGCATAAATTTGACACTTGTGACATGTTCTGGAGTGTTGATAGCAATCAGCTTCCATGGTAGACCAATAGTAACCTGCTCTCAATATCTTCTTTGCCATAGTATGACCACTAGAATGAGTGCCAAAGATCCCATCATGCATATCTTCCATAATCTCAGTTGCTTCCCTCTTATCCACACAACGAAGCAAAGTGGAATCATGATTGCGCTTGTACAAAATCCCATTACTCAAAAAGAACTTAGCAGCAAACCTCCTCAGAAACTTCCTATCTTTGACAGATGCCCCTTCAGGGAACTCCTGAGCTTCAAGATATCTTTTCACCTCATAGAACCAAGGCTTCTCTTCTGCTTCTTCAGTGTCAATCTTATTGCAGTATGCAGGCTTTTCAAATCTATCAATAGTAATCTTGGGAGCTTCATCATCCCAACTGATCTCAAACATGGATGCCATGGTAGCTAATGCATCTGCCAACTGATTCTCTCTTCGTGGAATATTTCCAAAGGTAATTTCTTTGAAATGTGGGATCAAAGACAACACATGCTCTCTGTAAGGAATGAGATTATCATGCTTGGTATCCCAATCTCCTTTAATCTGACTTACTACCAGGGCTGAATCTCCAGACACATTAAGGAACTGAATCTTCATATCCATATCAGCTTTAATACCCAGGATACATGCCTCATACTCAGCTATGTTATTGGTACAATAGAAACAAAGTCTGGCAGTAATCGGGGTATGACAACCTTCAGGGGAACTGATCACAATACCAACACCATTACCAAGTGCATTGGAAGCACCATCAAAAACCATAGTCCATCGGGATCCTTGTTCAGGTCCGTCATATTGTCCAGGTTCTTTGGTAATAATCATAATGTCTTCATTTGGGAACTCAAAACTCATTGACTGATAATCATCCACTGCTTGATGAGCCAAGTGATCAGCAACAACACTTCCCTTAATGGCCTTCTGAGTAGTATATTGTATGTCATATTCTGTCAAAATCATTTGCCATCTTGCAATTCTTCCGGAGAGAGCAGGTTTCTCAAATATGTACTTGATTGGATCTATCTTTGAAATCAACAAGGTAGTATGGGTCAACATATACTGTCTTAGTCGGCGAGCAGCCCATGCCAAAGCGCAGCAAGTTTTCTCGAGCAGTGAGTATCTTGTTTCACAGTCGGTAAACTTTTTGCTAAGGTAGTATATTGCCTGCTCTTTTCGACCGGACTCGTCATGTTGCCCCAAGACACACCCCATTGAGTTGTCTAACACTGTTAAGTACATAATCAAGGGTATTCCATCAACTGGTGGCATCAAAATTGGAGGTTCTAGCAGATATCTCTTGATTTCATCAAAGGCAGTCTGGCACTCATCATTCCATTCCATCACCTGATCTTTCTTTAACAACTTGAAGATTGGCTCACAGATGGCAGTCAATTGGGAAATAAATCTTGCAATGTAGTTCAATCGTCCCAAGAAACCTCTAACTTCCTTCTCAGTACGGGGAGCTGGCATCTCTCGTATAGCTTTCACTTTTGCAGGATCCACTTCAATACCTTTTCCACTGACAATGAAACCCAGGAGCTTACCAGATCTAACTCCAAAAGTACACTTGTTTGGGTTTAATCTCAACTTGTATTTCTTTAACCTCTCAAACAATTTATGCAAATGATCAAGATGTTGCTCTTCATTCTGAGACCTGGCTATCATATCGTCCACATATACCTCTATCTCATGATGAATCATATCATGAAACAAAGCCACCATAGCACGCTGATATGTTGCCCCTGCATTCTTCAAACCAAATGGCATTACTTTGTAGCAAAAAGTGCCCCACTGTGTAACAAATGTTGTCTTCTCCATATCTTCAGGTGCCATCTTGATTTGATTGTAACCAGAGAAACCATCCATAAAAGAGAATACCTTATGCTGAGTAGTGTTGTCTACCAGAACATCAATATGAGGAAGTGGAAAGTCATCTTTGGGGCTGGCCTTGTTCAAATCCCTGTAGTCTACACACATACGTACCTTACCATCTTTCTTAGGAACCGGTACCACATTTGCAACTCACTGAGGATAAGAAGTCACTGCTAAGAACCCTACATCAAACTGTTTCATCACCTCTGCTTTGATCTTCTCTGACATCTCAGGACGCATACGACGAACCTTCTGCTTCTTTGGACGACAATCTTCTTTCACTGGTAAACGGTGAACCACAATGTCTGTATCTAACCCTGGCATATCTTCATAGGACCAAGCAAAGATCTCTACATAGTCACATAGCATCTGAGTCAATCTGCTCTTGATACTGTCCTCTAATTCAGCCCCTATCTTGACTTCTTTCCGGTTTTCTTCAGTTCCCAGATTCACAACTTCGACTGGCTCTTCATGTGGCTGTATAGATTTCTCTTCTTGTTGTAACAACCTAGCAAGCTCTACAGGTACTTCACAATCGTCCTCATTTCCGTCTTCAGCTTGATAGATCAGATTTTCGAAATTATAATTGGCAATAGTAGAACTGTTATCAACAGGATCCAGAGTGGATGAGGATCTGCATTTTAGTGATGTGGGTGTGTGTAAGAACACATAGCTGATAAAGGTAAAAAATAAAATAAAAGAAAGACAGGGAACACAATATTTACTAAAACGAAACGTCCACTGATTTTTATTGAATGAAGTATGCAAATGAAATGACAGCCCGTAACAAGCACACCATTGTGCCCCGGGTAAGGCACAAGGCTTGAGAGTTCTAATTGTTCAAGAAATTACAAACATAAAATGTAACAACACAGTAATAGTATTTACTCCTGACTAAAGGAGATAGGGATAACATCTTCAGCTTTTCAATTATTGAGTCCAGCACCCACAGTAGGAAAAATCCAAGCATCCAGGTTGTAGTCTTCATCATAGTCACCCACGGCATTGATCTGATTTTTCATAACCCCTTGATTAGTGATGCGAACAGCACAAGCACGACGAACAGCCTTCTGGGACTCTGCAGTGAAACCCAAACCAAATTTGTCAGACTTATAAGGGATATCAGGAAGCTGACCTCAAATAGTACAACCACCTTCATCCACCACAGCTCTAGCATCTTTAAGGGAGGCCATTGTAGGAGGTACTCTAGTGACCACAGGAACTTTCTTGACAACAGGAGGAGTTTCATAATCATTAACAATCCAAGGGACCACTTCAAATGTCTGACACAGAGTTTCAACATATTCGCCTTCCACTTCCAGATACTTGAAGGTGTTCACATGGCTGACAAAATATTCTTCCTCTCCATAGACAGTAACAACCCTTCCTCCCACCGGATATTTCAGCTTCTGATGTAATGTAGAGGTTACAGCACCTGCCCCATGGATCCAGGGACGACCAAGCAAACAAGAGTACGAAGGACGAATATCCATAACATAAAATGTAGCATTGAAAACTTGAGAACCAACTTTGATTGGGAGATCAATTTCTCCATGCACCACTCTTCTCGAACCATCAAAAGCCTTCTCCACTATGTTACTGGGCTTCAGCACAGCATCTTCAGGACTCAGCTTATTCAGGACTTCTTTGGGCAACACATTCAGAGAGGAACCATTGTCTATCAATACATGTGACAGGGTAGTGCCCCTGCATTCAATTAAGATATGCAGAGCCCTGTTATGATCCCTCTTGGCAGGAGTCAAATCAGCATCAGAGAAACCTAACCCATTGTCATAGGTCAGGTGGGCAACACAATTCTCAAACTGGCCAACAGAAATTGCATTTGGTACATGAGCAGTCTTCAGAAATTTGATCAAAGCTTTGGCATGAGCTTCAGAACATAACAACAAAGACAGCATGGAAATCTTGGAGGGAGTGTGCCCCAACTGATCAACAATGTCATAATCACTCTTGCGAATGATTTTCAATACTTCTTCCATCTGCTTAGCAAGATCATCAGCAGCTGGCACATCAGTAGGTACAGGTTCAATAACGGGACCCTTGCCCCGAGCATCAGTGGTGGAGGTAGCAGCAGGAGTAACTGCATTCTTGGAAGTAACTGGAGGAGAGAAGACTCTTCCACTTCGTGTGATCTTACTAGACCCAGCAATATTATCAACATCAACAGGCACATCAGCTAAAGGTTCTTGCTTAACACCATGGATATAAACATCAGACCCATAGTGCCAAGGCACAGCTTTATCAGACGTATACGGAATAGGACCAGGAGTAGTAATGATCATAGGAGCCACCTTAGCTTCAGCAACAATCTTCACAGGGCCTTCAGCAGTAATCTTAATTGGACCCTTATGAGTGATTTTAATAGGACCTTTGGAATTGATCCTCACCGGCACTTTGTCAACCATATGAACCTCTTCAGTCTTCTTACCTTTAGTAATATGATCCACCATACTCTCCACAGAAGATGGAGTCCTTTCAAACACTATGGTGTAATTATTCATGAGGCGTTGAATTTCGTCCTTCAACCTCCAACAACTATCTGGATTATACTCACAATAGACACAATCTTCACGACAACCCGGAAAGAACCCAGCTTGTACTAACTTCTTCTTGATAACAGACAATGGTGTAACCAAATCTGCAACTGAGGAAATATGTGAATCTTCATCAATGGCGTTGACAGTCTTCTCATGATTTGGCATTGGAGCAGTAATCACATTTGGAATACCCGGAGGATCAAACTCAATTTCTCCAGCCTCAATCATATCTTGGATTTTGTTTTTCAAGACCCAGCAACTATTAGTATCATGTCCCTGACAGTTCGAATGATATGCACATCGTGCATTAGGATTGTACCTGGGAGAGGTAACATTAGGATTCTGAGGAGCCTCTTTCAGAGTGATAAGTTCAGCCTTCAACAAGTGTTGCAATGCCTGAGCCATTGTCATGTTGATCTTAGTGAACTGCCTTCTAGCCCTCTGTTGGTTGCCCTGTGGCTGCTCTGGTGTTATAGGAGTTGGATTTGAAATATGAACTGCACTCACAGACTGATGCCTTCTATTACGATCAGGTTGACCATAAACAGCATTGGATTCTTTCTTACCGGTGGGAGGCTTCTTTGCAGTACCTGATGAAGAAGTACCCACTTGGATCTTGCCACTCTTTATACCATTTTCCACGCGCTCTCCTGTCATTATCAACTCAGTGAAGCCAGATGATGAGCTTCCAATGAGATGACTGTAAAAAGGACCGTTCAGCATACACATGAACATATCAACTAACTCCCTGTCAGTTAAAGGGGGTTGAACTCTTCCAGCTAAATCTCTCCACTTTTGAGCATACTCCTTGAAACTTTCTTTGGCACCCATAGACATGCTTTGCAGCTGCATGCGGGTGGGAGCTAAGTCAGCATTGTATTGATACTGCTTATAGAAAGCTTCAGCAAGATCATTCCAATCCCTGATGTTGACACTTTCCAATTGGTAATACCACTCCAACTGAGCTCCAGATAAGCTCTCTTGGAAAAAGTGGATCCACAACTTCTTATCAGCAGTGTGAGGTTGGATTCTTCTGACATAAGACCTCAGATGCAGCTTGGGACAAGAGACCCCATCATAAACAACAAAGGTAGGAACCTTGAAACCAATGGGTATGACTACCCCAGATATCAGACTCAAATCTTCAAAATCCATGCCAGAAGACTTCTGCAACTCCATAGCATCCATTCTATCCACCAGCATCTTGAATTTGTCTTCATTAGGATCATGGTAGCAATTAGCCTCAGAATCAGAGTCCCCCACAGTGTTGTGGAGACTGCCTCCCTCTTTTTCAGATTCTTCAGATTCATAGTCTTCAACCTGTTCTTTGGTCTTGACAGGACCTCTGAACCTTCTTCCCATGTTGATCAGGCCACCTGACCTTCTAGTCTTCTTGGTCTTCTTGGCCAGCAGTGTCTTCAATTCATCCTGCCCCTTGGACAAGTTCAGGATCAGCTCTTGGAACTGTGCATTCTGTGCCTGGAGATCCTTAATTGTTTGTTCAAGAGCCATTGCTGAAATAAACAGCGAGAAGGTGAGAAACCTGTGCACAAGAAACCTGTGATGCAATGATATGGAATGTAAATGTATATGCAATGTTTTCAAGGACCGCAGGATTTAAATTTGCTTAAACAAACAAGAAGGTAAACTTTTATTAGTAATAAATTTGTTTTGCCTCTTGGGCTTACAGAAAATGAAATGCAATAAATACAAGAGATGGGGTTTTAAGTCTCCCATGGACGTTTCCTCTTTGTGTTGAGGTATGAGTTGAGATTCCGCTCCTCGTGAAGTTGCTTTGTTAGTTCCAGGATTCTTTCTTGGCTTGCTTTGTAATGAGCCTCAAAAGTATCCCTTTGCTCCTTCAACTAGATCCAAGATCTCTGCAAGTCTTCCGTGTCAGTAGGCATGTCTGGGTGAAGGATGGTGTAAGCAGTATCTCCTTCAGCAACAGGTTCCATGGTAACTGGCAGGATAGCAGGATATGGCATCATGAGAGTCTGAGCACGAGATCACACCCATCTGAGATAAGCCTCCATAGGAATAGTGTACTTAGGCTCCAGAGTCTTGCTGTCAACCTTGTTTACTTTTCCCCATGCTCTTATGAATCTCTGACGGTAACCTTGAAGATCGTTGTCATAGTCAAACACAATGCCCTGAATCAACATGTCATGCGGACCATCACTCCGAGCGTAACCAAACTGTCGTAAAGCTAAAGAAGGGTTGTAGGTGATGCCTCCTCTTATGCCTAGAAGTGGCACATTAGGAAACTCCCCACAACGGTCAATGATAGTGACATTCTCCATAGATCCGGAGCACCAATGAATATCTGAATGCGAGAGTGACATGATCTTTTTGGACCACCTGAACCCTTGTTCATTCTTCATTACTGAGCGAGGAAGGTGAGAAATAAACCACCTAGAAAGCAAAGGTATGCAGCACATCAAAGTTCCTCTTGCCCTTGTAGTACGGGTGTGAAGAGAATGCAGGATGTCTCCCAGTAAGGTAGGCACTGGATTGTGACTCAGGAATATGTTGATGGCATGAACGTCTATGAACTGATCTGGATTGGGGAACAATACTAAGCCATATATCAGCAAGGCTAAGATCTCCTCAAAAGCATCATGGCTCATGGCCTTCAAGAACATTTGAGCCTTCTCTATCAACACCTTAGCTAGAACACCTTTGACTCCACTTCTCGTTTCTAGAACAATATTAGACTTCTTCAGATGTAGAGCTGCAGCAATAACCTCAGGTTTAGGCTCTTTCTCCAAGCCTGTAAATGGTTTCTGATCAAGAACAGGTATGCCCAGAAGTTTAGAGAACTCTTCCATGGTTGGAACCAGCTGATAGTCGGGGAATGTGAAGCAATGGTGCTTAGGATCAAAGAACTGAAACAGGACACTCATCATGTCTTCATTGAACCCTGAGGTGACTAGATCCAATAGGTGACCATGTCTCTTGATGAACTGGGAGTGATCAGGCACTTGAGAAACCAACTCTTTAAGCTTAGCAGGTATCCCTAAAAAGTTGATCCTGATAGTGTTTCTACGAGCAGAAGCCATGACCTGCAACAAAGAACAAAGATAAATCCTTTGGTCCTTGAAATGGTTAGTGAAAATGCTATGCTTATGATGCATGATGATGTCATAATGTTATGCTCAATCACAAACATGTGGCACACACAAACAAGTCACACAATAGCCCTAGGTTTAAAGGCTTGCATGAGGTTCAAAGGTAAGTACCATCCCCTGAAGTTAATTGGTTCATCCTGTCCTACAAAAGTAACCAGGTTCTAAGGGATCTCAATATCATTGATCCTTCACAAGGGTGGTTGTTCAGTAGGCAACTTACTTGCCAACCAAAACCCTCCAAGTTTAGGATCTCAATGAGCGTAGTATCGAGTATCAACCAACTTCAGTCTGCACCAAAGCCAGTTATCTCACTACTTTCTAAAGGCCAAAATGGGATAACTAGGGTTCTAAAAGTTAGTTAGTGCATTGACAACATATGGCAGCCTCATATTATCCTCAACTTGACTTAAGGAACATAAGCACCAACCAAGAAGTCACACTAACTATGGCCACCAGATCAACCATATCGGTATACGCCGTACATTTTCCTTGGTCTATTGCCATTTACCTAAGGTACACTAGATCCGGGTTAGGATCTTTCACACATAAGAGCACCCAACAGATAAGTATAAAGCAAACAAGGCAAACAATTTTAAAGTGATCTAATTCCTAAGGGTACCCCTATTTTATTAAATCCCCAGCAGAGTCGCCAATTCTGTAACACGGTGGGAGAACTGACTTTAGTTATGTTGCGGATAGCAAGAGTCGCCACCGACTTTTATTTTATCCAAAGGAAAGGCATAAAAGAACAGGAAAGACCTTTTAAAAGATTTTTGGGTCCGGGGGGTAGGTTATGTAAAGGGAAGGTGTTAGCACCCTTTACATCCATGGTTATCCATGGGCTCTTAGTTACTTAGCTCACTTTAAAATGTTTTTGAAAATGTGAAGTGTGTGAATAGAAATTTTCATAAGAGTTTGATAATGATCCATGTACGGATGCGTAAAAAACTTGTGTTTGAAAATTGTTTGAAATTGTAAAGTGTTTGAAAAGTTTTTAAGAGTCAGCAAGTAACTATGAGGAACCTACCCTAAGTTTAAGTGTTTTCTGTTCTAGAATCCTTTAAATGGTAAGACTATCCCTATTATTAAGGAATAGGTAGTCATTACCTTGGATGTGAGGGACAAGTAAGAGTCATCTGTTTATTTAGGCAACTGTGGGGTGTATTAAGCAATTTTGAAGAGACCGTCATCTTTATTCGAAAGGGACAAGATCATTATGTAGGCAACATTCGAAAAGGGACTTGATCTTTTATTGCTAAGTGTCGCTCCCGATAAATGAAACTAAGTCCAGATAAAGGTACAGACGCGAACGGTCGGCGAGAGGGACAATGAGAACACACAGCCGTGAACTCACTGGAGATGAATAGAGTCGCCAGCTAGGCATTTTTATCCCGGAGGAAAGGTAATGCTGCATAGACCTAGAAAGACATGGATAAGACGGTTGCGAACCAGAGAGACTGAGAAAGGGGGTTGGTTACAACCTGGGAAGGTATTAGCACCCAGATTGTCCGTCGTACTCGACGGGATCCACGCTTGAAAGATTTATGTTTAAAGGGGTAGTGTCAGTGCAATTTGTGTATAAAAGAGCTGGAAAAGGATGTACAGGTGTCAGTGCAAAAAAAAAGTGTGAAGTGTATATATGTATAGTGTCAGTGTAAGAAGTGAATGGAATGCTCAAGATTATGAGGCTTAAAGAATAAAGCTAGAAAGAGGGGGAATGTACAGAGACTTTTGTTCGATAACTGTTAAGTTATGCCTACGTATCCTCTCGTGCAATGAGGAAGTCAGAACACCGTAGTTCGACCCAAAGAGACTGAAAAATGAATTGACTTGTGAACTGCTTACTTGCCTATGCTCAAGTGTATGACCTGTCTGGCCCAGGTGCTTACTATCTTGCATTAGACGGAAGAAGCAAGTTCTCGTTTGTGAGTGAGTGTGATGAGAAAAGAATCCCGGAGGAGACGATTATTGTTTGTTTTTGTATTTTCAGTCTTTTATTGCTTTTTGAAGTTTGTCATAAGTTAATGAGCTTAAGCCTAAATCAATGGATTTAGTAAACTCATCACATCTTCCCTCTGATTAGGGGTAATGAGAATATCTTAAGTGTGAAGTCAGCTTCTCACACTTAATCACCTTTGATGTAGGGTTAAGATCATTAACTTACTTGTGATTAATTAGATGTTTTTGTTGTTTTTTGTTTAGTGTTAAGTAATGAGATTAAGCCATAATCAGGGGTTTAACAGACTCATTACACCATCCTAATAGAAGGATAATAGATGAGAATGTTTAAGCTGAGGAAAGCTCCTCAACTTAACCCATGATTAGGGATTAAACTCATGACAAAACAAGCCTTTGATTAAGTGGACTTTATTTAATGATATGATGATGAAGTGAGTTTTATGATTTGTAAGACAACTTGAGGGGGACTTGTCCATTAACACTAGGGTTAGTCCTTCTTAACCAATTAAGGAAGAATTAGAACCCTAATGCAAGGCCCAAGTTACAAGTTTGAGGTCTTGATGGTTATTAAGTGGATTGGTTAAAGGAGTTAAACACATTAAGGGTTTAACACTTAGGATTAAAGTTATACACTCCATCCTAAGAGAAGGATGCAGGCATAAGCTTAATCACAGAGCCTTAAAGCCTTTAGGGTTTAGTCCCTGATTATGAGGTGAGAAGAGAAGACTCAAAGAGATGACACAAAGGTAAAATCTAAGAGGGGAGACTAATCAAAACCCTAATCATTGTCATGCTTGGTTGTTCCTAAGGTTTGTGAGGTTTGCAAGAGAAAGATCTTCAATGGAACCACCAGGAAGCAGATGAAAGGATCAAGAGAAGCAAAGCAACTTGCTTCATTCAAGAAGTCAAGTCACTTGAAGAAAGAAAGTAAGAGGAACAAGAATGAGTAAGCTCAAACTCAAACACATATAAAAATGCAGCAATGGATGCAAGAGAGATGAAAAGAAAAGCTATGAGAAGTGAAGGCAAATTCACTTCTCAACATCACTTACCACCTGAAAGATTAGAAAAGAAATGCAATGCAATGCAAAATGGGATGAGATGACATGATGAGAAACAAAATCAGAAGCATGCACATGATGTTAATGATCCAAATGAGATGCTACAAACATGGGGCAGCACATGGAAATGTTCATACAGGTTCATGAATGCCAGAGAAGCAACTTAGGAACCATGAACATACATGAAAAGTTATGAAGTGCACATGGCATACAATATGGCAAACACATGATGCAATGATCAAACATGTTTTCTATATGTCTTATGATGTCAAATGAATCAAATGGATGCTTTAAATGTCATGGCAAGTCATGTTATGCAAGAGAATGCAAGATGGATGCAAATGGAAGCTCAAATTAGGGTTTATGAATCAAACATCAAACAAAAACCAAAAATAGAAGCAAACCCTAAGATAAAAAATGGAAAATGCCACACAAAGGACCCCTAATCCCATACTAAACCAAGGTCCAAAGGGGAGGTCTCAACTCTTAACCAATCTCAAGTTATGAATTTTCTAAGTTATTAGGGTTTTTAGGGTTCCTAAACAAAAGAAATGCCAAACAAATTGGAATTGAAAGATCAAATCAAGGTCATTTTATCTCAAAAACTACATGCCAAATAGAATGCAATGCAAGAAGAATCAATGTCCAACTCTTCATAGATAGGCAGAAATGATTTTTTTGAACTTAGGATCAAAATAATGCACAAAAATGATTTTAATTCAATGGAAAATTCTCAAAATGCATCAAGATCCAAAAAGAAATTTGGTTTGAAGGTTGGACAATGTTTCTAAATGTCCTAGAACAACTCATGAATTTTTTGGTGATTTTCAGATACCTAAAAGTATTTTTAATAAATTAATTTCCATTAATCAATTAAAAATAATCTTTTAAATATTTAAAAATACTTTTTTAATGATAAAAATAAAAACAAAAATATTTTTGTGTCATAAAAATTATTAAAACTCAGGAGAAAAAGTTTCATAATTTTTAAGACATTTTTGCTATTTTAAATTAAATATGCAAGTAAAATGAAAAAGAAATAAAAATAAATGAATTTAAATGGAAGTCAACAGAAGGAAGGGCCAGGATGAAGTCTGGGTTTGAAATGCTTGACCGTGCGCGCTATCCAAGGGTCCAGGTTGTTTCTGAGTTAATCCCAATTAATTAAATAAATAATGAAGATTAGGGCTAAGCAAAATGATCTGGGCCTTTCATTCGCGCGGTAAGTCAACTGGGTCAACCAATCCAACGCCCAGAATTCAAATGGAAATTAATTACAGGATTAGGGCACAAATGACATTCAGGCTGCCGGAGAAGACTTCCGGTCGTCTTCTCCGGCCAGCATCCCCCCTGAGAATCCCCAAAACTCTAAAAACCTAACTAAAACGAAATCTAAAAACTGGGAAATGATCCTCACTCACTCACGAACCAAAACCCCTAATCAAAACAAATTTATATTTCCTAACAAGGCTGAATCGAAGCAAATAAAAATTAGGTCAACTGAGTTTCAGAGATCAATTAAACTCTCATTTCATCACCATTTCAAAAACTAAAAGCATATTCATGATCAGGAAGACATGTAGAACAAGTTTAGAACTTAAAAATCCATTTCTGGAAAAAAAGTTCTTGAGCTACCTGAGATTCGAAGCTTTCACTCCAGCTACTTTCTGACTTCCTCTCTTGATGAAATCTACTCCTTATGACCTCTTGATGATGCTTGAGTGCTCAGGAGAAATTTATATTGGATGGATGAAGAGTTTGAGTAACTTCTGCTCAAACTCAGTTGGACATGGCAATGATGATTCTGGCTATTTCTGGCAAGGGTGAAAGGTTGTTTGTGGTCCAGATGATGAGTAGAGAAGGTTTATGGAGTTTGTTTGGATGTTTGTGAGCTGTGGAGAGAGTTTCGAATGAAACTGCAAGTTGAGGTGAGAAATGGCAATGTGGTGTTCTTGCTCAAACCAGGCCTGACTCTTGGTGGTTTCTACTTAATGGAACCTGGTGAGATGATTGGTGAAGATGGTTTGGATGTTTGAAGTTTGTGGAGGCTGATTCGAAAGCTTTTGCACAAGGGAGTGTTTTTGTGAATGTGTTCCTTGAGAGTGTTTCAGCCTTGCTCCCTTTATGAAATGGCTTGCAAATGGATAGTATATTTTAATCCAAGTGGCCAGAGGATGTGACATGGCCTGTGGTGATTGGGATGTTTGCTTTTGCCAAAAGTCAACTTTTTGTGTAAGGAAAGTATGGCTTGGTTCTAGGCTAGTACAAGGCATGGTTCTGGTGCAGCAAGATGAGGTGAGAGGGCTAGCAAGGTGCAGCATCCAATGCATCAAGTTGGTGAAGTGTGATGAGTGGTTTTGCAAGTTGTTACCTTTTGGCATTTCATGGAAAAAAGTCTTGTTACACAAACTACAAACATGTAATCTTTGGTCCAATTCTGATTTTTAGGGCCTATAGAATGTTTGTGTAATGGTTTGAAGTGAATTAGAAGTTACAAATGGCATTAGTTCATGATTTTGCAAAATTCACATTTGGTGCACATCCTGAAAATCAATGATTTTTGCCAACTTTGTCACACCATAACTTTTGATCCAAGAAGAATTTGATCATGTTCTTGTACTTTTTGAAAAGGGAAAGATGTAATCTACAACTTTCATGACCAAAGTTTTTTCATTTGAAGCATTTTTGGATCAAGAATCAAGGCTTGAAAAATGACCTAAAATGAAGCATTCTTGAAAAGTCAACTATGCCCAAAAAGTCAACATTTGCAAAAACTCCAAATTCTTGATTTTTGTGGACTTCAACCTTCTTCCATGATCAAATAAAGATCATATACACTCAAAATGATGAAGATCACCCATTGGTTGGGTCACTGGGGGCCTCAGATGCCCTGATTTTACACTGACTTGTCCAAAAAGTCAACCCTTGATCAGATGACTTCCCCATGGAATTTCTTCATGAAACTTGATATGCATACTCCCTATACCATATAGAGACCAATGGAAACAAGAATGACCAAAAAAATTGGAGTTATGGCCTCTGAAACCAAAACCCTAATTTTAGGTCAACTGTGCAGTCTATCCTGGCTCTGCATCCACACCAATCCCAGTTCTTGTGATTCCTTGGAATTCTTGACTTTGAGAGGATGGAATATGATACAAGAACACATATGGGTCCCTTTGGAGTGATTGGTTGCCTTTGAAGTGGCTCAAGAAGCTTTTGGATTGCTCAGATCACAAACCCTAGGTGCAGATGACTTATAAACTATGCAGTGAATCAAAAATGAGATATGAGATGATATGATTGAGTTTATGCATATGAGATGATCACAAGCCATGGTGTGAATGGGTGGGGGCAAATTTGGGGTGTTTACAGCTGCCCCTATTCAAACATGAGTTAGCTGTGCAGGATGTAAGTGATAGCTTAACAGGCAAACAAGATAACTTGTGGTTGGATACCAAAGACAGTCCAAAATTTGCACTCACAGCAATGAAGAAGAAAAGGGATATAGATTGCAAAAGGAAAATAAAGTATATTGTAAAGTGCGGAAAACAAAGCAATGACGGGGACGGCCGACATGCTGGGGATAAAAGGTAAAGCCAAGACGGGGACGGCCGACTAGCTGGGGAAAATCAAATTATGATGGGGACGGCCATCAAGATAAAGTGAGATTCTCTGGGAATTAATGAAACATGACGGGGACGGCCATCAAGTTCATAAAGCAAAGTAACCAACGATGGGGACGGCCATCGGGTTAAAAAGGAAAAGGGACCACGACGGGGACGGCCATCGGGTTAAAGAATAAATGAAATAAACAGATGATGGGGTACGGCCATCAAAGGTGAAGAACGATCACCTAGCAGGGTACGGCTGCTCTGTTGGGGAATAAAAGAAATATGATGGGGACGGCCATCAAAGGTGGAGGACGACAACCTGGCAGGGTACGGCTGCCGAAAATATCGCGACATAGGACGAATGCCGGATAGAAAAGGTCAACGATGGGGACGACCATCGGATAAAAGGTCAACGATGGGGACGGCCATCGGACGAGCATGATGGAGGACGACCATCAAGAGGCGGAGGACGACCACCTAGCAGGGGACGGCTGCTTTCAGGGTTTATCATGACATAGGACGAATGTCAGATAACCAAAATCAACAATGGGGACGGCCATTGGATAAAATGATGAAGGACGATCATCAAGAGGTGGAGGACGATCACCTAGCAGGGGACGGCTGCTAAAATCAACGATGGGGACGGCCATCGGATGAGCATGATGGAGGACGACCATCAAGAGGTGGAGGACGACCACCTAGCAGGGTACGGCTGCTCTCAGGTTTATCATGACACAGGACGAGTGTCAGATAAAAAGGAAAATTTGTTTGCGATCTACTGGGGAATAGTAAACACGGACGAGTGTTCACATCCAAGAAACAAAGGGTATGAGTGTTTAGATGTTGCGTATAGATTAAAGATGTGGACGAGCATCCTTAAGACTACGATAAGGACGAGTATCGGGTAGAAACGAACTGACACGTGTTCAAAGATGATGATACGGACGAGTATCAACTGGTTAACAGAGAACACGGACGAGTGTTGAATCTGAGAGGATTCCTCTGGGGAATAGTGGACACAGACGAGTATATATATTCAAGAAGACACAAGTGTTTGACACGGTGTATGGATTAAAGATGCGGACGAACATCCTTAAGACTATGATACGGACGAGTATCATGTAGAAACAAACACTAGACGCAATGTTCTGAGATGATGGTACGGACGAGTACCAACTGGTTAACAGAGAACATGGACCAATGTTGAATCTGTGGGAATATAAACGGTGTATATGAGATACGGACGAGTATCTGTATAAGTAAAACAAGTATGAGTGGTGTATAGATGGGTGTTTATCTGCTGGGGATGGTGACACGGACGAGTGTCGAAAGGGGAGGAGTATAGTATCAACAAGTATATTGATAGTAAAAGTGTAAGCGACTACGCTGGGGATGTGACACGGACGGGTGTCGAGAAGGTGTATATACAAGTATATGTGAGTGCAAAAAATGATGTCTTTGGCTTTCTGCTGGGAGTTATGACACGGACGGGTGCCAGAAAGTATCTGTAATACGGGTGATCTTGTTTGTAAAGGGTATTCAGGTGACTTTACTGGGGAAAAATGGCACGGACGGGTGTCAAAATGAGTATATACTGGTGTTTGTGAATTGTGAGGTAGCTGCTTTTGCTGGGGACTCTGGGAGGATTTTGGGGAAAGTATTCTGTATTCTGATGAATGGTTATTATTCACAAGCGTTGGTTCAAATCAAGGCTTATGATTATGCTATGGGTTTGATTTTTGCCGCAATGCTCCGTGTTAAAACGGAATGCTACGCTTTGGGGGTGAATATGATGCGAATGCTATGATTATGCAAAGGTACCAAACCGGGATCCGGGTCCCATTGCTACGAAGATCTTCGATCGATCCGTTTGTAGTAAACCTCCCAGCTGGGGATGAGATCATTGGTAGATCTGAGGAGATGCATCTGTTTGGGGACATAGGTCACTGATTGACCTATCCTTGTAATATGAGACCCAGCTGGGGTCTGTAGAAGTCTTCTGTACTCTGTCGTGACTCCTTCACGCGCTGCTCTTCTGAATAGAGGCTGAGGATTCTGTGGGGAGATGATTCCCTGACTTCTGCCTTCTGCTGAGGAAGAATAAATGGGACTATAGCTGGGGAATGTTGCTGGCCACTCAGCTGGGGAGAGTAATGAGAGGCAACTCAGCTGGAGGATAGAGCATTTCGGATGCTGAGATTATTTGTTGATTTGCCAGCTTGCTGAGATGTAACTTACATGCCCCAAGTTGCGCTCTGGATACCTGCAATCCTGCAAAGATAAGGAAACGCACAAATGGTCCCGAGATATCCCTTACTGGATTCCATCATAGGAGTTAGGATACTTTCGAGAGTAAGTATATTCCCTGTAAGCATGTGTTCTTTTATTTTCTTAAAGAAAAACATTTGTATTCTTATGCAATTAGTTTTTAGAGACATCAGACATTCTTTGCAAAATAAAATATTCAAAACGAGACATGACTGAAAAATCTGATTTTATTAATTTGTGTGCCCTGAATTGGCAAGATACAGTCAAAGAAACAAATCTCCTAAAATGAGGAGATTGTTACAAATTGAGAAACAAAATGCTGGCAGTGTTGATGACGCCTTGAGGAGCTTCCTCTCCTGCTATGACTTGTTATGACAATGACGTTCTTCTCGTCTTGCTTACTGAAGAAGGCTGATTCTGATCGAAGCTTAATCCTTTCGAAGCTTACCAAGTTGTAGATGATACAGACGAACTCAGAATGCAGTTGTTCGCTTATTCCCTTATTTTGCATGGATCACCCTTTCGGGTTTTCAATCCATCGGGATACCCATTTTTGTCTGAGCTGTCCAATGCGGCTTTTCAACTCAGTGGGTGTACATTTTTTTACTTATTTTCCCTTATTTTTGCCCGAGTCTTTTATTCTGTTTTTGACTCGCCGGGATGCCCTATTTTTGCCTGGACTTACATTCTGTTTTTGTGTCCAGCGGGTCATTTTATGCAAAGTATTTTTTAACTGCATCTGAATTCACAGGGGATGGGAAATCTTCACCATCCATGGTGCTGAGCATCAGTGCTCCACCAGAGAAAACTTTCTTTACCACAAATGGTCCTTCATAATTAGGTGTCCACTTGCCCCTATGGTCTGTATGAGGGGGGAGGATTCTTTTCAGCACAAGATCTCCCACTTGGTACTCTCGGTGCCTGACTTTCTGATCGAAGGCTTTCTTCATTCTCTTTTGATATAACTGCCCATGACAGATTGCAGCCAATCTCTTTTCTTCAATCAGACTCAATTGTTCGTATCGGGCCCTGACCCACTCTGCTTCACTCAGTTTGACATCCATCAACACTCGCAAGGAGGGTAATTCAACTTCAACTGGTAGGACTGCTTCCATACCATACACAAGCTGATACGGTGTTGCCCCAGTGGATGTTCTGATTGACGTGCGGTACCCATGCAAGGCAAACGGTAGCATCTCATGCCAGTCTTTGTAGGTGACTACCATCTTCTGCACAATCTTCTTGATATTTTTATTTGCTGCCTCAACAGTGCCATTCATTTTTGGCCTGTAAGGAGAAGAATTGTGATGTTGGATCTTGAAGTCCCGGCACAGTTCTGCCATCATTTTATTGTTTAGATTGGAACCATTATCAGTAATGATTCGCTCGGGAACTCCATATCGACAGATGATATCTCTTTTCAGAAATCTGGCTACCACTTGCCTTGTGACATTTGCATATGAGGCTGCTTCAACCCACTTGGTGAAATAATCGATGGCGACCAGGATGAATCTGTGGCCATTTGAAGCAGTTGGCTCAATCTTACCAATCATGTCAATGCCCCACATGGCAAAGGGCCATGGTGAAGACATGATGTTCAAAGGATTGGGAGGTACATGCACTTTATCCGCATAGATCTGGCATTTGTGGCATTTCCTGGCGTAGGCACAACAGTCTGCATCCATTGTGATCCAGTAATAACCTGACCTTAGCAACTTCTTAGCCATGGCATGCCCTCCTGCATGGGTACCAAAAGATCCTTCGTGCACTTCATGCATCAACAAATCTGCTTCCGTCTTGTCAACACATCTGAGGAGTACCATGTCAAAGTTCCTTTTGTATAAAGACCCATCAGGGTTCAGAAAGAAACTACCAGCAAGCCTTCTCAAAGTCTTCTTATCATTGGAAGATGACCCAGGTGGGTATGTTTGATCCTCCAAGAAGCACTTAATGTCATGGAACCAAGGCTCATCATCCTTAATAACATCTGCTGCGAACACATATGCTGGTCTGTCAAGTTTGGACACTGAGATCTGAGGTACAAAGTTAGCAGCTTGAACTTTGATCATGGATGAAATGGTAGCAAGAGCATCTGCAAACTGATTCTCGTCCCGAGGGATATACTCGAGCTTGACTGTTGTGAAGAAAGTCAATAACCTCCTTGTATAATCCCTGTAAGGTATCAGATGATCCTGGTGTGTGTACCATTTGCCGTTGGTTTGATTGACTACCAAAGCTGAATCTCCGAATACGGTCAATGTCTTGATCCTGAGGTCAATGGCTTCCTCAAGACCCATAATGCAAGCTTCATATTCAGCTTCGTTGTTAGTGCAGTTGAAAGTGAGCTTTGCCGAGAAAGGCACGTGAACTCCTTTAGGTGTAATGAGTACTGCACCAACACCACGGCCATTCATGTTAACGGCCCCATCAAACATCATAGTCCATTCTTCTTCCGGGTCAGGCCCTTCAGTGTGAACAGGCTCTTCATGATCTTTTGCTTTTATGAACATGATGTCTTCATCAGGGAAGTCAAACCTCATAGGCTGGTAATCATCAATAGGTTGCTCGGCAAGATATTCAGACAATACACTGCCTTTAATGGCTTTCTGAGATGTGTATTGAATGTCATATTCTGTAAGAATCATTTGCCATCTTGCAACCCGTCCGGTGAGCGCTGGCTTCTCAAATATGTACTTGACTGGGTCCATCTTTGAGATCAGTAAGGTAGTGTGGGTCAACATATACTGCCTCAGTCGGCGAGCAGCCCACGCTAAAGCACAGCAAGTTTTCTCGAGCAGTGAATAACGTTGTTCACAGTCGGTAAACTTTTTGCTTAGGTAGTATATTGCATACTCTTTTCGACCAGACTCGTCATGCTGGCCCAGCACACACCCCATTGACTCTTCTAATACTGTCAAGTACATTATCAGAGGTCTTCCTTCAACTGGAGGCATAAGGATTGGAGGTTCTTGTAAGTATTCTTTGATCTTGTCAAAAGCCTTCTGGCAGTCTTCATTCCACCTGACCGTTTGTTCTTTTCTCAACAATTTGAACAAGGGTTCACAGGTTGCTGTAAGGTGAGATATGAACCGTGAGATGTAGTTCAATCGACCTAAGAACCCTCGAACTTCCTTTTCCGTTTTCGGTGCAGGCATCTCTTGGATGGCTTTGACTTTATCAGGGTCAACTTCAATCCCCTTCTCGCTTACAATAAAGCCCAGCAACTTACCAGATCGTACCCCGAATGTGCATTTGTTGGGGTTCAACTTCAATTGGTACTTCCTCAGACGCTTGAACAGCTTCAGCAGATTCACCAGGTGATCTTCTTCAGTAAGGGACTTGGCAATCATGTCATCCACATAACACTCTATTTCCTTATGGATCATATCGTGGAATAATGTCACCATAGCCCGTTGATATGTGGCACCAGCGTTCTTCAGTCCGAATGGCATCACCTTGTAACAGAACGTGCCACAGGGTGTGATGAAGGTTGTCTTCTCCATGTCTTCAGGTGACATCTTGATCTGATTATATCCTGAAAATCCATCCATGAAGGAGAATATCGAGAACTGAGCCGTGTTATCCACCAATACATCAATGTGAGGTAATGGGAGGTCATCTTTCGGGTTGGCTCTGTTCAGATCCCGGTAGTCGACACACATCCTTACTTTGATGTCTTTCTTAGGCACAGGTACTATGTTATCAACCCACGGCGGGTAGCTAGTTACAGCAAGGAACCCGGCGTCCCATTGCTTTTGTACCTCCTCCTTGATTTTCATAGCCATGTCTGGGCGAGTACGGCGCAGCTTCTGTTTGACTGGCGGGCATTCTTCTCTTAAAGGCAGCTTGTGCACGACAATATCGGTATCCAACCCTGGCATATCTTGGTAAGACCAAGCAAACACATCTACATACTCTTGAAGCAGGTCAACCAGTTGTCTCTTCACTGAGTCTTGCAGGCAGGCCCCGATTTTAACTTCTTTCACGTCTTCATCTGTACCAAGATTAATCACTTCAACCTCCTCCTGGTGAGGAGTAATAACCTTTTCCTCTTGTCTTAACAACCTGGCTAGCTCTTCAGGAAGCTCATATTCTTCTTCAACCCCTTCATCAG
This sequence comes from Lathyrus aphaca, assembly GCA_963966055.1. NCBI lineage: Eukaryota > Viridiplantae > Streptophyta > Magnoliopsida > Fabales > Fabaceae > Lathyrus > Lathyrus aphaca. The sequence goes on along the minus strand of OZ014521.1, from coordinate 294,101,849 downwards.
CTTGATTGATTGGATTGTCAAAGTCATACGAAGTCATAGCCGTGTTGTTGTCGGTGCTGTCTGGAAGGCACTCTCTGCAAGGGTTAAGTTTGTTCATTTTAGTGATTTGATTTTAATCTTTATTTAGAAAAGTGAAATGAAGTTGTCATTTTGAAAACACCGCCATTTATTTTTTGTACAAAAAGAAAAATGGAAAAACAGTGAACGAAAAGAAAAAGACTCGTTTGCAAAAAGATGTCTGATATTTCATTAATTAATCTTGTTTGCACAAAAAGTACAGATGGCCCGATTACAAAATGAGTCTTGTCATCTTGGGCAAGATGCAAGACTTTGATGCATGCTTATAAAAATACAGGAAATAATAATTACTCTGCATGAGTAACTCTTATAATTTCCTGGGAAGACCAGTTCGAGATACTGCTCCCCGGGATCTTTGGACGAATCCAGCTTTCCAGGTTGCGTTCCTCTTCTAGCTCGTCTTCCAGACAGTTGATAGCATCAGGGGTAAGCATCCCCCCACTCACAAAATTGGGCTCTTTCGCAGCCTCTGCTTGATCTTGTTGAGTTGGTTTGTAACCCAACCCAAATCTGTCTTCTTTCTTCTCCACCGGTAGTAGCTTGCCCCAGCCTTGGGCAGTTCCTTCCTCAACAACCTTCCGGGCTTGTTGGTATGATGATATTGAAGTACCAGGCACAGCAGATGTTTCATTCACATTCAAAGCTTCAAACCCCTGGCTCATTGTTTCATGGATCTCCCCATCCATCTCAATGTACTTATAGGTTGCCAGGTGGCTGACAAAAATGTCCTCCTCTCCGCAGATTGTAACGATTTGACCCTCCCACTCATATTTTAATTTCTGGTGAAGGGTAGAGGTCACGGCGCCAGCAGCGTGAATCCATGGCCTACCCAATAAACAGCTGTAGGCGGGCTGTATATCCATCACGTAGAAGATAGTTGTGAAAGTCTGTGGGCCAATCGTTACGGGTAATTCAATCTCTCCCAGAACCGATCTCTTTGAACCATCAAAGGCTCTTACCACCAGGTTGCTGGGTCTCAACGCCAATCCGTCATATTCTAGCTTCACCAGGGCCTTCTTAGGTAAGACATTGAGGGATGACCCCGTGTCTACCAGCACATGGGAAAGGACAGCACCTTTTCATTCCATGGTTATGTGCAAGGCTTTGTTGTGGTTGCGGCCTTCCGTTGTCAAATCAGTATTGGTGAACCCTAGTCCGTGACTAGCATTAACATTTCCCACTACTGCTTCCAGCTGATTGACAGTGATCTCTTCAGGCACGTAAGCTGCGTGCAAGACTTTGAGTAGTGCATTCCGATGGGCTTCGGAGCACATAAGCAATGATAGGATTGAGATCTTGGAAGGCGTCTGATGCAGCTGATCCACTATTTTATAATCACTCTTTTTGATGATTCGCATGAACTCATCAACCTCTTGATCGAATGGTGTCTTCAAAGCTTCCTTAATAGCTTGATCTTCCTGCACAGGGCTCTTCCCTTTTGCCTTGGCAGCAGCTTCTGCTTCGGCTGTGGGTCTCTGAATTTGTGGAGCGAAAAGACGTCCGCTTCGAGTGAAGCCTCCGCCTCCGCCCACATTGTCAATTTGTGGTGCAGGGGTTGATGATTCAAAAGTGATTCTTTGTCCTTCACAGTACAGGTCAGAGCCGTAATGCCAGGGGATAGCATTACTGCTTTCATAGGGTACTGGTCCAGGCACCGTGATGGTGACTGGACTGATTGCAGCTGTTGAAGGAACTGTGATAGTCTGTGGATCGTAATAAATTGTAACTGGTGCTCTAGTGGGAGCAGCACCTTCTGAGTTGTAGGCGGAGTTGTTTTCAGGATCGTAGAATATGGTGACAGTTGAGACGTCTTCGTGATTAGTTGCTGGTGTTGTAGGAGACATTGTTGGAAGAATGGATGTTGTTGTTGTAGGAGGTTCAAAATGGAGTGAAGCTGAAGTTGTAGCAGGAAAATTTGTTGAAAACTGATCAGTCGAGATAATAGATGATGTACTTGTTGATGAAGCCGAAGAATTGTCAGGAACAATAGTCGTTGCAGTTGTAGGAGGTTCTGAAACCGTTGCTGATGAGATTGCTGGATTTGTTGGAAATGATGTGGTGATCTGAAGCTGGCCACTCTGAATAAGGCCATCTATGCCATTCCTCAAATTATCGCACCCATTTACTGAGATATTGCAGTAAGCACAACCCAACTCGCACCCCGGGAACATTTGACATTCCAAGAGCTGAGCTTTGATTTCTACCAACGGTGTCCTGATCTGGCCCACACTGGTTATTAAATAAGACGGCTCGTCTTCTTCAATAGCGTTAATCCTGGGACCACCGTGGTTTGGCATCGGGTTCTTATTGACATTGGGTGGTGGTGCGAAATTCAGAGCTTTTGAGTCTACCAGGTCTTGTACCTTCATATGCAGAGCTCTGCACTTTTCTGTATTGTGGCCAGGTGCGTTTGAATGGAAGGCACACCTAGCGTTGGAGTCATAGTTCCTGGGTAGACTGTTGGGATCTGGAGGTGCCAGCGTCCTTAGCTCAACTAGGTTGAGTTTCAGGAGTTGTGGCAGTAGGGTAGCATATGGCATAGGGATTGGATCGATCACCCTATTAGCTTGAGATGGCCTCTGCTGAAATGGCCTTTGTTGACTGTTGTTGTTGGTGTTGCTGTTGTTGTAATTTCTTGGAGGATACTGATTTTGTTGGTGGTACTGAGGTTGTTGCTGATAGTTTTGCTGCGGAGGTTGATAGACTGGTAGAGGATGAGCTGGAGCAGGAATGGTGACTGCTGCTATTGACCTTTGAACATATTGGGGCCTACCCCTATTGGTGTGGATGGCGTTGGTCTCGCCGGTTCTTCTCGGGCCTGCAAAAGGCTTTCTTGTACTACTGGACGAGCTGGCACCATTGTCGGAAATCTTACCCATTTTTAACAGGCTCTCGATTCTTTCCCCAGCTATGACAACATCTGCAAAGCTAGTGGAAGAGAAAGCAGCCAGCCTGTCAATATAGGTTCCTTGAAGGGTGTTCATAAACATGTCTGCCATTTCCCTTTCAGACATAGGTGGCTGAACAGCAGCAGCCAATTGCCTCCATCTCTGGGCATATTCTCGGAAACTCTCCCTTGAAGACTGTGACATTCCCATTAGGAGGGTCCTGTTGGGTGCCATGTCTAGATTGTACTGATACTGTCTGATGAAGGCTTCTGCCAAATCCTTCCAGCATCTAATAGTTGCTCTTGTTAGGTGAGAGTACCATTCTCTTGAGGCTCCAGTCAAGCTGTCTTCGAAATAGAACATCCAGAGCTTCTCATCCATAGTATAGGCCTTCAGCCTTCCCAGAAATGATTGTAAATGAGTTCGGGGGCATGAAGTCCCGTTGTACTTTTCAAAACAAGGAGGCTTGAACTTATGGGGGATCCTGACCCCGTCTACCAAGCCCATGTCCATGACGTCAAAGCCCAAAGAGTTTTGAGACTCTAAGGATCTCAACTTCTCAGCTATCTCATCCAATCTTCTATCATAAGCTTCTTCCCCAGCGCCCATTACTGTGAATTGGTCCTCCTGAGGATCTTCTTGTAGTACCCTGGCTGCAGTGGCAGTCCCTTGAACATTTGCCGGAATATTGACCTCAGGATGGAGGTGTGGCCCAAAGACAGGGGGGTTAACATGAGGTTGTACCCTTTCGTTGTTGCTGGTGCCGGCAGTCCCTATATGTGGATCCTCTTGATTTTGCCTTTCTACCATGGCCCTCAATCTTTCCTGGCTTTGAGCCATGTTGTTCATAACTTCCATAAACTGAGTCATCTGCGTTCTCATTTCCAATCTTTCGTTTGCCATTTGATTTCTAACTTCTGCAAGGTCCTGCTGTACCTGATCCATTTGAATGCCCGGAAGGTTGTTACGGGTTGGATAACGGTGCGGACGGTTGAGGGGAAATACCCGGTGCCTAGCAATAGTTCCTGATGCATCACAACAGAGGTTAGCAACAACAAAACCAAAACCTACAAAACAAACAAAAGGGTCAGCATGCAATGCAGTTATGCTTATTTGTTCTCAAGGTATCCGGTTTGGCCTTCAGTTTTGACCCTTCCAGACCCTTGAAGATGTTGTTGATGCTGCTTTCGAAGCGAACTCAGATGGAACAAACTAACACATATATTACAAAACAAAATGGTACATAGTTTGTCTTACAAATACAAGCCCTCTGAGGGGTCAAAATATTACAGGAAAACAAAAGTACACGGAAAGAAAACAACAACAAACAAATGGTCAAACACCGAGACCAAACTCATCCTCACGAACTTCCTTAAGAAGTGCTTCGGTCACAGGATCAGCCGGACGCTCCGTGAGATTCCTGATGAGGAGATTCCGGGTTGTAACAGCTGTAGTGAGCTTCTTGTGCTGAGCTTGGTCCTTTGACCTCTTCACTCCTGCTTTGATCTTCAGTTCTGATATCTCCCTCTGGGCTGCTGCCAGGGCTTCTTGTTGTCCTCTTGCACTAGCCTCTAGTTGCTCCATCTTGTCTTGAACTCTCTTGTCCTCCAGGGTACGAGCCTCGGTGATCCTGACCCACCGGGCTTGACTCTCCTTCAAATACAGGTCTGTTCTTGCTCTCTGGAACTGGGCTTCCTTGCAAGCATTCTTCAGAATTTGTTCTCCAGCCTTTGACTTTTTAATGTAATCCCCAGACTTCTCAATCTTAATCAGATGCTCTACTCTCAACTTCTCCAACCTCTCAATCTCCCTCATACCTTCACTCCTCTCCCGGAGGGTCTTCTGCAAAGCCTGGGTTAGCTTCTCATTTCTTTCCTTCAAGCTCTCAAACTCCTCCAAACTGATAGTGGCAGGGGGTGGTGCTGAAGATGACTCAGGCATGTCTTCTATGGTAAAGGGCATCCCAGAGAAATGGGCCCTGGCACGGGACCACTCATAATATTGTGCTGATGCCACATTGTTGCACTTCCCTAGGATGGTTACTCCCTTGGTTTGAACATTATCCCAGGCCCAGGCAGCCTGCCTAACAACAGCCAGATTAGTCTTGTTCTCACAATAAAGAGTCTCCACCAAGTCCTGTGCCTTAGGAGTGTGGACCAGTGCATAGCCCAGTTGTCGTCTAAACAGCAGAGGGTTGTAATTGATACTACCCTTAACTCCTATCAAAGGCACATTGGGAAAATGCCCACAGCTGGTGATGATATCCCTGCCCTTGGTGCTTTGAGTGCACCATCTGATATCTGCTGAAGTTAGAGTAGTGAGTCTCTTAGCCCAGTTGCTCTGCTGATGAGGATTTAGAAATGCATCTATCCTGGGTAGATGCTTGAGAAGCCAAGTGTGGAACAATGGAGCACAACACCTCACTAACCTTCCCCTCTGCTTTTCATTCCTCTGATGCACTGAATAGTAGAGATCCCCTAATAAAGTGGGCACTGGGTTCTTCAAGATGAACAGATGGATTGCATTCTTGCTAATGAATCGAGGCTCATCTGCAAACAATACAATTCCATATATGCTCAAAGCCAACAAGGCACAGACAGCCTTCCACTCTCCTAAAGAAGCTTTCAGGGTAGCTTGAGAGATCAAGAAATCCAGATGGAAGCCAGGGATTCCAGCTTTGGAAGTCATATGTTGCTCAATCAGGACAGGTTCCAGATGCAGAGCCTTTGCTACCTCTCCATTACTAGGAAAGACCATCTCAGGGTTGAAAGGGATTCCACCCCTGATAGGCATACCCATCAATGAAGAGTACTCTTCCAATAGAGGGCACAGCTAAAAGTCTTGAAAGGTGAAACATCTCAGTGGGGGATCATAAAACTGAATGCAAGTGTGGATCAGGCTTCTTTGTGATGGGTCCAGATCCATAACCATATCAAGTATATCTCCATAACTTTCCCTGAACAATGGTATGTGATCTGGAGTGATCAGGGTTCGAATCCTCCTGATGTCTGATAGCTCTGGCTGGAAAAAGTGATAGGTGATGTTGCTCTTTTTAGGAGCCATGATGCTGAGACTGAGTAGAGACAAATGCTGGTGATGGCACTGAAGAAAAAGGGCCACTGACTGGCTGGTGCAGGTGATAGCTGAAGTAGACAGCTGATAACTGAAGCAGGTGCTGATGAAGATAGGTCAATACTGAAGATGGGGTCAAAACCAAAACCAGATGAAAATGGATACCCTGAAACACAAATAAGCAAATGTCAATATGATGCAATGATTATGTATGCAAATGAAATGCAAGGGTTTGTGACTGAGCTGGATCTGATCAAAATGCCCTGATATAAGTCCATATGTGTCCAAGAATTCCAGATGGAGGTCTATAAATCCAGTAACCAAGGTGGGGGACTCAAATAAAGAGCCACATGTCCAGGGTTTATAATCACAAGAACTGACCCAAAATGGAGTACTCTTAAACAATCAAAGTAACAGGGTATTCTGAGGTCAAGGTACCTGCAAACCTGTAAACAGCCCAACCCCCTCACAGGTGGTGTTCTAAAACAAGGATCCTCAGACTTGGATCAGTTATGAGAAGTGTAAACACTTCTAACCCGGAGGTACAGTGTTTACAATAACCATAACAATTCCTCCTCTAATTCACCTCAGTTTCTGAAGGTCAATACTAAAGGTCATACAGACTTAGCAGGCTTCCCAGATAACCCTAGCATTGCAGGAAATCTGCAACACAGAGTTCTCAAGAAGAAACCCATATCTGAACCGTGTTTCATATTCCCGCACCAGACCGAAATGGAATGGGAAAGAATATGATTCACTCTAGCCTAGGTGTCACTCAGGTCCCAGGTATAGGACCTTAACTCTCAATAGAACCCCACCCACCAAGGCAAAAAAACCAGATCCAGCCAGCAACATGACAGTATGATGCATACAAAAGCAATAAAGAAAGTAGTAAAGCAACTGTACATAAAGCAAAAATAAAACATATACAAACACAAATAAGCACATAACACCCCAGTAAACACAAATCAAACAAGCGCTAGGAGGAACCCACAAAAAGAACCAGAAGCCCTGGTTGCAGTATAAGGTTCCCCAGCAGAGTCGCCAAGCTGTCGCTCCCGATAAATGAAACTAAGTCCAGATAAAGGTACAGACGCGAACGGTCGGCGAGAGGGACAATGAGAACACACAGCCGTGAACTCACTGGAGATGAATAGAGTCGCCAGCTAGGCATTTTTATCCCGGAGGAAAGGTAATGCTGCATAGACCTAGAAAGACATGGATAAGACGGTTGCGAACCAGAGAGACTGAGAAAGGGGGTTGGTTACAACCTGGGAAGGTATTAGCACCCAGATTGTCCGTCGTACTCGACGGGATCCACGCTTGAAAGATTTATGTTTAAAGGGGTAGTGTCAGTGCAATTTGTGTATAAAAGAGCTGGAAAAGGATGTACAGGTGTCAGTGCAAAAAAAAAGTGTGAAGTGTATATATGTATAGTGTCAGTGTAAGAAGTGAATGGAATGCTCAAGATTATGAGGCTTAAAGAATAAAGCTAGAAAGAGGGGGAATGTACAGAGACTTTTGTTCGATAACTGTTAAGTTATGCCTACGTATCCTCTCGTGCAATGAGGAAGTCAGAACACCGTAGTTCGACCCAAAGAGACTGAAAAATGAATTGACTTGTGAACTGCTTACTTGCCTATGCTCAAGTGTATGACCTGTCTGGCCCAGGTGCTTACTATCTTGCATTAGACGGAAGAAGCAAGTTCTCGTTTGTGAGTGAGTGTGATGAGAAAAGAATCCCGGAGGAGACGATTATTGTTTGTTTTTGTATTTTCAGTCTTTTATTGCTTTTTGAAGTTTGTCATAAGTTAATGAGCTTAAGCCTAAATCAATGGATTTAGTAAACTCATCACATCTTCCCTCTGATTAGGGGTAATGAGAATATCTTAAGTGTGAAGTCAGCTTCTCACACTTAATCACCTTTGATGTAGGGTTAAGATCATTAACTTACTTGTGATTAATTAGATGTTTTTGTTGTTTTTTGTTTAGTGTTAAGTAATGAGATTAAGCCATAATCAGGGGTTTAACAGACTCATTACACCATCCTAATAGAAGGATAATAGATGAGAATGTTTAAGCTGAGGAAAGCTCCTCAACTTAACCCATGATTAGGGATTAAACTCATGACAAAACAAGCCTTTGATTAAGTGGACTTTATTTAATGATATGATGATGAAGTGAGTTTTATGATTTGTAAGACAACTTGAGGGGGACTTGTCCATTAACACTAGGGTTAGTCCTTCTTAACCAATTAAGGAAGAATTAGAACCCTAATGCAAGGCCCAAGTTACAAGTTTGAGGTCTTGATGGTTATTAAGTGGATTGGTTAAAGGAGTTAAACACATTAAGGGTTTAACACTTAGGATTAAAGTTATACACTCCATCCTAAGAGAAGGATGCAGGCATAAGCTTAATCACAGAGCCTTAAAGCCTTTAGGGTTTAGTCCCTGATTATGAGGTGAGAAGAGAAGACTCAAAGAGATGACACAAAGGTAAAATCTAAGAGGGGAGACTAATCAAAACCCTAATCATTGTCATGCTTGGTTGTTCCTAAGGTTTGTGAGGTTTGCAAGAGAAAGATCTTCAATGGAACCACCAGGAAGCAGATGAAAGGATCAAGAGAAGCAAAGCAACTTGCTTCATTCAAGAAGTCAAGTCACTTGAAGAAAGAAAGTAAGAGGAACAAGAATGAGTAAGCTCAAACTCAAACACATATAAAAATGCAGCAATGGATGCAAGAGAGATGAAAAGAAAAGCTATGAGAAGTGAAGGCAAATTCACTTCTCAACATCACTTACCACCTGAAAGATTAGAAAAGAAATGCAATGCAATGCAAAATGGGATGAGATGACATGATGAGAAACAAAATCAGAAGCATGCACATGATGCTAATGATGCAAATGAGATGCTACAAACATGGGGCAGCACATGGAAATGTTCATACAGGTTCATGAATGCCAGAGAAGCAACTTAGGAACCATGAACATACATGAAAAGTTATGAAGTGCACATGGCATACAATATGGAAAACACATGATGCAATGATCAAACATGTTTTCTATATGTCTTATGATGTCAAATGAATCAAATGGATGCTTTAAATGTCATGGCAAGTCATGTTATGCAAGAGAATGCAAGATGGATGCAAATGGAAGCTCAAATTAGGGTTTATGAATCAAACATCAAACAAAAACCAAAAACAGAAGCAAACCCTAAGATAAAAAATGGAAAATGCCACACAAAGGACCCCTAATCCCATACTAAACCAAGGTCCAAAGGGGAGGTCTCAACTCTTAACCAATCTCAAGTTATGAATTTTCTAAGTTATTAGGGTTTTTAGGGTTCCTAAACAAAAGAAATGCCAAACAAATTGGAATTGAAAGATCAAATCAAGGTCATTTTATCTCAAAAACTACATGCCAAATAGAATGCAATGCAAGAAGAATCAATGTCCAACTCTTCATAGATAGGCAGAAATGATTTTTTTGAACTTAGGATCAAAATAACGCACAAAAATGATTTTAATTCAATGGAAAATTCTCAAAATGCATCAAGATCCAAAAAGAAATTTGGTTTGAAGGTTGGACAATGTTTCTAAATGTCCTAGAACAACTCATGAATTTTTTGGTGATTTTCAGATACCTAAAAGTATTTTTAATAAATTAATTTCCATTAATCAATTAAAAATAATCTTTTAAATATTTAAAAATACTTTTTTAATGATAAAAATAAAAACAAAAATATTTTTGTGTCATAAAAATTATTAAAACTCAGGAGAAAAAGTTTCATAATTTTTAAGACATTTTTGCTATTTTAAATTAAATATGCAAGTAAAATGAAAAAGAAATAAAAATAAATGAATTTAAATGGAAGTCAACAGAAGGAAGGGCCAGGATGAAGTCTGGGTTTGAAATGCTTGACCGCGCGCGCTATCCAAGGGTCCAGGTTGTTTCTGAGTTAATCCCAATTAATTAAATAAATAATGAAGATTAGGGCTAAGCAAAATGATCTGGGCCTTTCATTCGCGCGGTAAGTCAACTGGGTCAACCAATCCAACGCCCAGAATTCAAATGGAAATTAATTACAGGATTAGGGCACAAATGACATTCAGGCAGCCGGAGAAGACTTCCGGTCGTCTTCTCCGGCCAGCATCCCCCCTGAGAATCCCCAAAACTCTAAAAACCTAACTAAAACGAAATCTAAAAACTGGGAAATGATCCCCACTCACTCACGAACCAAAACCCCTAATCAAAACAAATTTATATTTCCTAACAAGGCTGAATCGAAGCAAATAAAAATTAGGTCAACTGAGTTTCAGAGATCAATTAAACTCTCATTTCATCACCATTTCAAAAACTAAAAGCATATTCATGATCAGGAAGACATGTAGAACAAGTTTAGAACTTAAAAATCCATTTCTGGAAAAAAAGTTCTTGAGCTACCTGAGATTCGAAGCTTTCACTCCAGCTACTTTCTGACTTCCTCTCTTGATGAAATCTACTCCTTATGACCTCTTGATGATGCTTGAGTGCTCAGGAGAAATTTATATTGGCTGGATGAAGAGTTTGAGTAACTTCTGCTCAAACTCAGTTGGACATGGCAATGATGATTCTGGCTATTTCTGGCAAGGGTGAAAGGTTGTTTGTGGTCCAGATGATGAGTAGAGAAGGTTTATGGAGTTTGTTTGGATGTTTGTGAGCTGTGGAGAGAGTTTCGAATGAAACTGCAAGTTGAGGTGAGAAATGGCAATGTGGTGTTCTTGCTCAAACCAGGCCTGACTCTTGGTGGTTTCTACTTAATGGAACCTGGTGAGATGATTGGTGAAGATGGTTTGGATGTTTGAAGTTTGTGGAGGCTGATTCGAAAGCTTTTGCACAAGGGAGTGTTTTTGTGAATGTGTTCCTTGAGAGTGTTTCAGCCTTGCTCCCTTTATGAAATGGCTTGCAAATGGATAGTATATTTTAATCCAAGTGGCCAGAGGATGTGACATGGCCTGTGGTGATTGGGATGTTTGCTTTTGCCAAAAGTCAACTTTTTGTGTAAGGAAAGTATGGCTTGGTTCTAGGCTAGTACAAGGCATGGTTCTGGTGCAGCAAGATGAGGTGAGAGGGCTAGCAAGGTGCAGCATCCAATGCATCAAGTTGGTGAAGTGTGATGAGTGGTTTTGCAAGTTGTTACCTTTTGGCATTTCATGGAAAAAAGTCTTGTTACACAAACTACAAACATGTAATCTTTGGTCCAATTCTGATTTTTAGGGCCTATAGAATGTTTGTGTAATGGTTTGAAGTGAATTAGAAGTTACAAATGGCATTAGTTCATGATTTTGCAAAATTCACATTTGGTGCACATCCTGAAAATCAATGATTTTTGCCAACTTTGTCACACCATAACTTTTGATCCAAGAAGAATTTGATCATGTTCTTGTACTTTTTGAAAAGGGAAAGATGTAATCTACAACTTTCATGACCAAAGTTTTTTCATTTGAAGCATTTTTGGATCAAGAATCAAGGCTTGAAAAATGACCTAAAATGAAGCATTCTTGAAAAGTCAACTATGCCCAAAAAGTCAACATTTGCAAAAACTCCAAATTCTTGATTTTTGTGGACTTCAACCTTCTTCCATGATCAAATAAAGATCATATACACTCAAAATGATGAAGATCACCCATTGGTTGGGTCACTGGGGGCCTCAGATGCCCTGATTTTACACTGACTTGTCCAAAAAGTCAACCCTTGATCAGATGACTTCCCCATGGAATTTCTTCATGAAACTTGATATGCATACTCCCTATACCATATAGAGACCAATGGAAACAAGAATGACCAAAAAAATTGGAGTTATGGCCTCTGAAACCAAAACCCTAATTTTAGGTCAACTGTGCAGTCTATCCTGGCTCTGCATCCACACCAATCCCAGTTCTTGTGATTCCTTGGAATTCTTGACTTTGAGAGGATGGAATATGATACAAGAACACATATGGGTCCCTTTGGAGTGATTGGTTGCCTTTGAAGTGGCTCAAGAAGCTTTTGGATTGCTCAGATCACAAACCCTAGGTGCAGATGACTTATAAACTATGCAGTGAATCAAAAATGAGATATGAGATGATATGATTGAGTTTATGCATATGAGATGATCACAAGCCATGGTGTTAATGGGTGGGGGCAAATTTGGGGTGTTTACACTAAGGGACTAGATGACTTTATTTGGAGGGACTTTTGCTTTGTACACCCCACTTGACCTTTTGATTAGGCAACAATGAGAGGTATCCCTAAGGAAGTGAGATGGCGATCAAAGATCGACTTACGTGTGTGAGTGTACAATTTTTAAGATTTATCTTTTGAATTAAGTGATCTAAATTAATTTTAAATAAACATACATGTTACACTCCCTATTTACTAACCATAGCATAAAAATAAATAATTTAAACATTACTAAAATATTACATCCAGGAGCAATTACATAATAATGATAGAAAAGCAATTTAAATAAGCAAAATATTAATAAACAAAATAAATAAGCAATTATAATTGGGTTAGTGAAAATAATAATAATAATAAAATAAGATTAAATTAAATGGGGTTAGTAATAAATAAATAAATAAATATAATTAATAATAATAATGAAATAAACAAGGATATTATAATAAACAAAATTTTTAATGGTTAATAAGAAAATATGAACAATTATATTAGTTATTATAAAATTTGAAGTTATGTATAAATTATAAAAAAATTAATTATGAACATATTATAATTACAAAAAATTAAATTAGCAATTTTTAAACATATAATAGAAATTATTTACATGCATAATTAAATTATAAACAATTAGAGAATATTTTCATATTATAAAAATAAACTAAGCATTTAATCTTTAAACATATTTATGTACAAAATTTTAAATTATAAACAATTTATGCATTTAACAAACATTAACTCAAAAAATTTTAATGAAGTTTAAAAATATAAATAAAAGAAGAAAATTAGGGTTTTGAAAAGAATATATTTTTTAGGGTTTTAAAAATAAATTAAGTTTTATATGTAAGAATATTAGGTTTTTTAATATACAATATTAATTTAATTACATACATATAAATAAAAAAAACATATAAAGAAATAAATATATCAATTTAGGTTTTAAGAAAATAATATAAGTTTTTTAAAACAAAAGAAAATGATTTACATATAATTTAGAAATTATTTTAAATTAATTTAGAAAATAAAAGGAAGAAATAACAAAAGGAATAAAACAAGAAACCAAAAAAACAGGACCTGGGATTTGAACCCAGGTCCTTTACCTGGATACAGAAGAGCCTTGCCACTGGGCTGCGCGCTGCTAGCTGATGACAAACCACCTTCATTTGGTTTTATGCTTTGTTCCTGAAAAATCACAAAAAAAAGAAAGAAAAACAAAAAAGGCCTGGGGGGAATCGAACCCAGGACCTTGCAAGCAATCACACAAACACGTTACCATTCCAGCTGGGAGAGCGCACCTGTATATGGAACAACTACAATTCATAATATATTATGTTTAATGGATAAAAGAAAAAACATGAAAAACTTGTCGCAGCCAGGATTCGAACCCCAGCCATCCAACAATACGCATGCCTGCTTTACCACTGGGACAAGCATGAGCTTGTGAAATAAAACAGAAACTAATACATAAAATATTATACACAATATTTGAATTTTGGAAAACGCGCGCAGAGGTCTTCTTCTTCCTTGAGCCCTGCAACTTTTGCTGCGAATTTTCCTACAACATTTCCTGCGAAATTTAAATTGCAGCAAACCCTATAAAACTCAAACATCAACAAAACAGTAAAGTTTCACAAAATTGAAACCATCATTGAATTCCAGACAACATTTGCAATCATCCTATGTCTTTAGAAATTATTTATATTGGCTCAATCGTTGAATCCCAATTTGGCCGAAGAAACCCTAATAATGGTGTCTAAGCATTCGTGCATCCAAACTTCAATTCACCTGCCCAGAAATCATCCTTATGCAATAACAAACCAGATTATAGGCACAAAAACAGTTTATAATGAACAAATTAATGAAATCGAAAAATGAAGAAAACAAGAACAATGTTCATTCGGTTTATGCAATTCATGAGGTTTTTGATGCAAATAATGATTGGTAATGATTCAGTGATGTCCAGGGATCACTCTTATGTCCTTCAAATACCTTCAAAGGCCGTGTAGAAGAGAAACCGAATTTGAGTTTTGGAGAGGTTTTTAAAATTTGCAAACTTACACTTTTTGAGCTAGAATTCGTGTGCACTTGTTAGGGTTACCTCATGTACTTATAGTATGATCAATTAGGTCAGAAAAGATTGATGCTTGTGTGAAAAGTTTGATCCAAAAAGATTCAAAAAGATAAGCTTTAAAAATCAAATATTTTTGCATAAACACTTGCTATTTTAGGCCAATCATCATGATACTCTTACCACTTTAATTCCAATCATATTTATGAATTTCTAGAAGCTTAATCTTTTTTTAATCTTTGACTTTTATATTTTATTTTAATTTAAAATGATTTTTAATGAATTAAATCAAAATAAATAAAAATAAAATGATAAAAAATCTGATTTTTGTTGACTTGGGTCGTGCATGAAGTCATAGTATGGATTGGGTCATCATATGGCAAGCCCATTTAGAAAAAATTGGTTTTAGACCTCCATTTTCTTCATAAACCAACCAAAAATTTCCCAACTTTGCAAGGGCTCACATCCTTCAATTTTAATGCTATGAGGGTGTTCTTGGACATTTTGGAGAGCTTGAAGAGTCCTATAACCAACCCCACTGGTTTCATGTCCATATCATTTACCATTCTCAAGTTATGCTCTTTTGAAGTTGTTGACTTTTTGTTGACTTTCAAAAGGACCTATAATGTCTTAGCTCATACCTTCCAAATGAAGCATTTTTGGGCTTGGCTTGTGAGACACAAAGTTGTAGAGAATTCAATTTCCTTCAAAATGAGCTTTGGATGGAGACTTGGTGATGAAGCATGTGAAAGTTATGGCAGGTCAAAGTTCAGTTGACTTTTACTGAGGAAACCCTAATTTAGAAACTCCTGATTATTGATGATCTGAAATCTCCTTGATGAATCATGATCAACCCTTTATCAAATAATGAATTTTACTTCATATACTTGATGTTGGCAAAAAATCATGAAGTTTGACTTTGGTTTGACCACAGTTGACCTCAGTTTGACTTTTTAACTGCTTTGACTAATTTTGACTTATCTGATCATCTGACTGAGCAAACTTTTGAGAAAAGTCTTGAAACTTGTCATGGGGGTTCTTACACGCATATAAGATGTTATGAAGCTCACTTGAGGCCTTGGAAATTCATTTGGCCTGATTAAAGTCAAAACCCTAGTTTTGAATGCACTGCTTAGGAGATGCATTGTCTGAGGGAATTGTCAAACTTCTGACCAATGGTGAACTTTGTGAACCTTGTGAACCATCATAAAATGTCTTGTGAACCTTGTGAACCTCATAGGAGGTCTTGTGAACCTTGTGAACCTCATAAAGTGTCTTGTAGACTTCATGAACCTCATGAAAGGTATTGTATGTATTGTGAATCTTGTGAACCTTGTGAACCTTGTGAAACTCATAAAGTGACTTGTAGACTTCATGAACCTCATGAAAGGTCTTGTAAGTATTGTGAATCTTGTGAACCTTGTGAACCTTCTTAGCACACAAAGTCTTGTATTGTGAGGGCAAATTTTGGGGTGCAACAACAGGCTGTGAAGATTTTGCAGATTATTTGTTAGAGTGGAATGGAATGTGGTAGTGGAATTGTGAAGAAAATGGTTAGGATAATGGATACTGACTGAAATTAGAAAAAGAGAAAATAATTGTGGAATTAACAATGATAATATGAATGCTCCAAGCTTGGTTATCTGCTGATGAGCAGAGCGACTTAATTGACACATGAAGATTGATTTGCTTTGAAGGTTTGACAACGTCTAGCAAGGACTGCCTGATTAGCTGGGGAGAAGAGATAAGAAGATTTGCTCCTTGTTCGCTTGCCCCTGCCTGTAGGGGATCTGAAATAAATTTGATGGGGAAGCTTTGACAATGGATATGACATGACCTGCCCCCGATTGAGCCTTTGAAGGTGATCCTGCCCTTGATTGGGTTGCTGAAGTAGTCTTGATTGATGTTGGCATCAAGGGAGTTCAAATTTCTCTTCTGATTGCCTCTTGTTGAGATTGCACTGATGTCAAGCACTAAATTGCAATTAAATTATTCATACACAAATGGTAGTGTTAATGTAAAGTTCATGTAAGTTTTGAAATAAGTCATTTTTATTTGAATGCTGTGATAGTGTGACGAATGGACCGTTGGTCCAAACGTGGTGCTGATTAAGAAAGTGCGTGAAAGATGCAGCAAGAATAATGTGCAAACGAGATTGAAGATTAGCAAATACATGGGAGTCAATTTACGCAACCTTGTCGGTAGCATGCTTTCAGAATAAATTGTGCCTCAATTAGGTCTTTTGAGGGTTGTAATATAGTCTGGTTATTGGTTTTGAGAAACAAAGGTATAAGGCTCAAAGTTTGATTTGTACCCACCCCTTCTTCGTGATGTTCTCTAGTCCTACGTTCAGTTAACTCTGCATATGTATTTGTTTTGACTTTGCAAGAATGAAGATGAAGCTTTAAAGTTTGCTTGAAAGTGGTAGTCATCTTTTTTGCTGTTGGTGACCCTTTGATTCTTGATTTTGTGGTCACTGATATTTGTTTTGCTTTTGCTGAGGATTTGAGCTCCTCTTTTGATTTTTTTTCCGACTAAGTCTCCCTTCGGGTGCTCAACTTAGTGGTTTTTTCTTTTTTTTTTCTTTTTGTTTGAATGTTGTGACTGCCAAGTCACTTGCCGATGGTCCTCTGACAGGATGTCTCATCTTGCGATTTGAAGGTGTAGTCATGTTAACTGAACAACTACCCTGCCCCGGGTTAGATGTAAGGGTTGTATCCGAAAGAAACTCCTACTTCTAGGCTCGAAGTGGTTGACTAGGGATTAACTCCTTATCTCTCCAGTGTTTGGGGATTTGAAAGAATGCCTGTACATCATTGACGAGGTTTTATCCGAAAGCATACCGCAACAGTTATGGGTATTTCGTTTTCATCATCCTCCCTCAAATATTTGCTAAGTGAAGTGAGGGAATATTTTTTTGTGATATTGTGATAAATGATAAATAATGAGCGAATGCGAATAAACTGATTCAAAACATGCATAAACATAACATTAACATAACCAAGTACAAACGATAACAATGTTCAGAGCAAATAGTATTTAAACAAACATTACAAAACAACAGGAATGCGTAAATAATAAATGGTGATGGCTGCCATGATTTGAGGAATTGAACTTCTCTTGATTGAATGTTTCAAAGTTGGAGACTACTCAGCTTGTTCTTCAACAACCCTTCAAATGTCTTTACTTGTTGGCGCCGTGCGGCGGCAAAGGATTGTTCTGGACATTTGCATTCCTCGGAGTGAGAGTGAGGTCCTTAGAGTTGATCATATCTTGAATCAAGTGTTTGAAGGCATGACAGTTCTCGATTGTATGACCTGGAGCGCCTTTGTGATACTCACAGCGAGCATTGGCATCATAATTTCGGGCGTTACCAGTCTGAGGTGGCATATCTCTCAAAGTGAGAGGTCCTTTTGCCGTTAGCTGTTTAAAGATTTCGGTATATGACATAGGCAGGGGATCAATATGCCTATCATATCCTCTTGGTTGATATAGTGGACGCTGTTGAGGAGCGCGCTGTTGCTGTTGACCAGGCCGTGGTGGATAAGCCGGTTGCTGGTATGGATTGGGCGCATACTGCGCAGCTGCAACCATAGGACGTGGTTGATGAACCATCTGAGGCTGAAATAGAGCTTGAAAGGCCTGCTGATAAGGCATTGGAGGAACTGGCTGATATGGTATAGGAGCATATTGCACAGCAACAACATAGGGATACTGGTAGTAGGGAACTGGCGCAGGTGCACTTTGTTGAAAATTCCCACTTGCAGCAGAAACGGCATTTGTTTCGCCCTTTTTATACCCGTTGAAAGGTTTCTTGGTTCCAGATTGGCTGCTAGAACCTCCTTAAATCTTTCCACTTTTTAGACCTTCTTCAATTCTTTCTCCTACCATTACCATATCTGAAAATCCAGAAGATACACTGCTGATCAGCTTCTCGTAGTATTGCCCTTGTAGGGTGCCCATGAAGATATCGATCAATTCACGGTCAACCAATGGCGGATGCACTCTGGCAGCTAACTCCCTCCAGCGTTGGGCGTACTCCTTAAAGGATTCACTTTCCTTTTGAGACATACTCTGAAGTTGAGTACGGTTAGGAGCAAGGTCAGTGTTGTACTTGTACTGCTTTTTGAATGCATCAGATAAATCAAGCCAAGTACGAACAGTGTTGCGTTCAAGTTGCATGTACCATTCTAGAGACGCTCCAGACAGACTGTCTTAGAAGCAATGGATCATGAGCTTATCGTCTTTGGCATGAGCGGCCATTTTTCTGCAGTACATCCTCAAATGAAGCTCAGGGCAGCTGAGGCCTTTGTACTTCTCGAATTCTGGAAGTTTGAACTTAGCAGGGATCACAACATCTGGAACTAAGCACATGTCTGCAGCACTCAGAGAGGTTGAGTTGTGTCCTTCCATGATTCAGAGTTTTTCAGCTAACTCGCGACACATCTTCATAGCTTCAGATTCTTGAATAGCATGGGAATTGGTGATTGGAACAGCAGTATGCATCTCATACTCAACTTGACGATCCTCTTCAGCATGAGGAAGCTGAACTTGAGTTGGAATGGGTTGAGCTTGAGGAATAACACCAACAGTAACACCAGAGGTTGGTATTGGTTGAGAAGTGACCTCTTCAACAACAGGAGTGAAGCCTGGAGGCAAACCATAGACCAAAGGATTTGGAACTGGAACTGAAGGCATTGCTCGCGAGGCAGATCCTTGCACTAGAGCATTGTTCATTGCGGCAGCAGCTTCACGACGTTCTTCCATCCTGGCCAAGGCTTGGATAGTCTCGTAAATCTGGTCAATCTTGTTCTTGACCGAGTCAATCTCTTCCCTCATAGCAGCTTGCTCCTCTTGAATCACGTCCATCAGTCTTCTAGTGTTGGCTCGAGTTAGATACGAGCATCTATCACGATACGGGCGTCGGGAAACTAGTTTGATTTACTGAAGATGAAGGAACATGGAATAAGTTTACGGCTTTGGAATGAAATGCAAGATGAACAAATAATGCAAATGAAATGATCATGCATATGGATGCAATGCAAGATCCAGGATCACGAGTATAATCTGCTCTGAGGTGAACCATAGTAACGAGTAAATAACCGGTATCTCTGATAAAAGTAACCTTAGCAGGTAAACTCTTATAGGATTGTACTAAGTTCTTTTACCCGTAAAACCACTCACAGGATAGTTTCTACGGTTATGGATAAGATACTCAAGGTCACGGACGCTGGTCGTACTAACGTCCTGCCATAGGCTAGCTGTATTATGATGATAATAACGATAAGATCTACCTTGAGTGGAGTTCTCATGTTAGCCGTATGAGGAGCGGGTCCTCAGAGACTAACACTACGCAACTTCCACCAGTGAAACTGGTTCTAAAAGTGGGTCCCAGAGTCACAGCCCTTTCATGAATCAAGTCATGTAACAGGCTAGCTGTGTTATGACGAGATCTGTGAATAGGTCTACTCTCTGGGGGGAGCTTTCATGCTAGGCTTGCAAGGAGTGAGTCCTTGAAGACTAACACTAATAACTTCCAATTCTAAACTAGGTGTTCCCTCTTCTATTTCGCAAACTCAGATGTCGTCCCAGGATCCAACAAGCAGGTATGATAATAATCATAATAAAGAGAGAAAAAATAAACAAGCATAAATAAAAAGCATGAAGAAAACAGGTAAGCAAAATAAACATTGATCGCAAAGTAAACTAAGTTAGGCTTGACTCTCTAACCTCCCCAGCAGAGTCGCCATCTGTCGCACCTCGAAAAATACGACCTCGCGATAAAAAATACCGCGGATAAAAATTAAAACAACAGAGTCGCCACCGAACTTATTTTATTCCAATTAAGGAAAGGGAAAATATCGAGAAACCCTTTTTTTAGAAAAATGGATAGAACAAGGTCTTTGAAACCAGATTCTAGGTTCGGGAATCGATTCCGTAAGAGGAAGGTATTAGCACCCCTTACGACCGTTGTACTCAACGGGAACCTTTTAGTTTAACTTGCAATCTAATGTTGACTTATGCTTTCTGTTTTCTTCGATTAATAAAAAAAGGTAAATGCGAAAGATTTTAATATAAGGTTAATAGGAGAAATGGGTTATTTTGTTTCTAGGGTGCTCGGCAAGGAGTAAGATCCGTGTTCCTACTTATTCCCTTGTGCAATGGGAAAGTCAAAGCTTCGTAGTTCGTGGTACTAAGGTTGATCGGTTTATTTTAATGAATAGTTATTTAAATCGCATTCTACTGCTAAGCGTTGGCTTGTCTGCTCGCGATAGGAGGCTGAAGCGCTAGCTTGTTTGAGATAGAAAGGACTTAAATAATGTTCGCTTAAGAAAAAAAATGTTCGATTTAATTAATATATATTTTTTATGAATGAAAGGGTAAATAAACTGCGTCTTGAGGGGCGGGCCTCAGGAGAGTTTATTCGAGAATTCGAGGAATGCGAGACTCCAGAATTCAATTCTTTCATTAATTAATATGTGGATTAAAAAATTTTAATTACGGAAAGTCGAATGAACCGCATCCCGCGGGGCGAGCCTCGGGAGTGTTCATTCAAGAATTCGAGGAATGCGAGACATCAGAATTCAGTTAATCCGTTAATTATAAAAATATTCGAATGATTTGCGTTTGGAAATATTTGGTGGCGAGGCACGATGCTCGACTTACATGGTTCGCAAACCGATTGAAGCGATAAAAGAAATAAAATTAATTTGCGACAAATAAATCGGAATGAAATAATATAAATAAATAAATTGAATGAATTTAATAAAGTGCTAAACAATTGAAATAATATAATAAAATAAAAATTGAATTAAATTTATTTTTTTCGAAATTGAATTACATAATGCTAATAAAAAAAGAAATAAATTAAATTGTAACAATCAAAATAAATGTATAGGAATAATCAAATTAAATTGAATTTTAATAGAATACTAAAGTAATTGAAATAATATAATAAAATGAAAGTTAAGTTAAATTTATTGAAATCGAAATTAAATTGCATTAAAAAAATAAAATAGAAAGCCTCATAATAATTAAATTTTCCAATTAAAGGTATTGGAAATAATTTAATTTTGTTTTAATATCATTGGCCCTCAAAGGGAATGAAAGATAAGCAAAAACAGTTAAAGTAACATGACTATTTAGAAAAAAAAATCTAACAAATGTTGAGAACAAACATTAAGGACTAAGAGAAAACAAGTTAACAAATAAACTAAAAATAAAAAATAAAAAAAGAAATTGTGAAGGAGTGTATTACTAGTGTATGTGCGCTAGGATTTTCTATGGGCTGAGCCCACAAAGTAGAAAAACCAATAATAAAACAAATCTGAATATAAAAATAAAATAGGAGAAAAAAAAGGCAACAAGGAAGGGATATGTGTTGGTATAAGCAATTAATTAGGGAATTAAAGAGTGAGAAATAATAAAAATAAAGACTCGATGAATAGAAAGCGATTAAAGAAAAAAACAAATTGGGATCTTCTCTCACTCTAATGCGCAATCTAATTCCTTCTCTTCATCAATCTCACAAAGCTCTCGCGTTTTCCTTTCGGTCTCAATCTCGGCGATTCGCTCTCTGCCTCAGTTCTCTCTCTCAATCGCGCTCAACAAACGATCCTTCCATCTCAGTTTTCGTTTGGTTCTGGTTTTCACTCAAACCTCGCGACGCGGCTTCAAGGTGTTTATGCGATTTTGGATTCAGATCTCGTCGTGGTTTTGTAGTGGTTTTGAGAAAGTTCACGGCGGGTTTGAGCTTTTGGAAGTGGTTTCGAATCAGTTATTTGCGGTTTGTATTTTTGGCTTTCGGTGATTTGCGGCGGATTTATCACGGTGGTTGTTGTTATGTTTAAGGTGGTTCAGAAAAATTATAAAAGGTTTGTGGTTCAAATTGTTGTTTTTTCGATTTGATAATAATGGTGGGTGATTGTGAGTTTGAAGTGGGTTTGGTAGTGAGGTATTTGTGTTGAAGAAATTTATGATTGTTTTGGTATAAAGGTTTTATGAAATGGTTGTAACTGGGTTTGAGAAATATGAAAGTTTGCAGGTGAATATGGCTTGGAGGAATTTCGGTTTTTAGAAGAATGTTGGGAGGAGTTTTGTTTATTATATGAAGCTGTGTATGGGGTTGAGGTTTATGAAATTTTTTTTTGCTTGAGGAATTGATTTTTTTTGCAGTATTTTGGTTTGAAGCTTGGTATAAAATTTATTTGCTGTGATTTTTTGTGTGGTCTTCAAGCTCCTTTATGAGTATTGATAAAAATCTGATTTTATAGAGAGATGGAGGGTAGAGTTGAGAATTGATATTGGAGGAATATTCTGTGAAAGATTTGTTGACAGGCTGTGAAGATTTTGCAGATTGTTTGTTAGAGTGGAATGGAATGTGGTAGTGGAATTGTGAAGAAAATGGTTAGGATAATGGATACTGACTGAAATTAGAAAAAGAGAAAATAATTGTGGAATTAACAATAATAATAATAATAATAATAATAACAATAATAATAATAATAACAAGTAATAGTAATAATAATAATAATAATGGCAATAATAGAAGAAAAAAACAATGATAATATGAAAAAATAATTAATAATAACAAGCACTAATAGTGCATAATGTGAAGAGCAATAAGGAAAGCATAAAAATAAAAATAAAATTGGACCATCAAGAAAAAAGGATGGGGGCAAGAATCAAA
The DNA here is from genome assembly GCA_963966055.1 of Lathyrus aphaca. Classification (NCBI taxonomy): domain Eukaryota; kingdom Viridiplantae; phylum Streptophyta; class Magnoliopsida; order Fabales; family Fabaceae; genus Lathyrus; species Lathyrus aphaca. The sequence goes on along the minus strand of OZ014521.1, from coordinate 294,078,854 downwards.
CCCCAGTCCTTATAATAACAGAAACACACGTCCATCCACTGGGGCGGGTATACATCCATTAGTAAAACTGCCCCCATAAATATATATCCCATAGCCTTGTACATATTTGGCAAATTCCAACTTTTCCTTTTCTTTCTCTATATTTTTTGGATAAATTTTATAATACTAATAATAACAGGAATGAAACTATACTAATAGTAATAATAAAAATAATAATATGAAATTTGGGATAATAATAATAAGAAAAAGAAATATTAAAAATAAAAATAAAAATAATAATAATAGTAAATGCAATGCAAATAATAATAATAATGAAAATTTTTTTGTAATAATTTTTGGAATTGGTCAAAATTAATGGACTTAATAGTTGTTGATAATAAAAGGAAAATGGTAATTGGGTATTGAAAGAAAATGTTTAGAAATGGAACAATAAATTGATTTGATTTTTTTTAGAATTTTTGTAATGACCAAATAATGAGGAATAAAAAACTTGAAATAGGGAGATAATGCATTTTTTCGAAAAAAGGAAATGTGACATATATTTTTGAATTTTATAATATCAGACAAAATAAAATAATACATGTTTTTTTTAAATTTTCGAAATAGAAATAAAATGGCGCGGGTAGGACAAATTTGGGGTATGACAGTTGCCCCTATCGAATTGGCTTAGACCGAGTAAGATGAACTGGCTTGCGTTCAATCCTTCAAGGTATAAGATAATTAGATATTAACAGACTCCAAATTTGTCCAACAAAGAAAGAAATTATGAAAATAGCAGATGAAATAAACTGGAAATGATGAGTGACACAGCAAGAAACAAATGACAAAATAAATCACTTATCACCAGAGGATGATAAGGCAAATGACTGAAAATAAACTCACTTATCACCAGAGGATGATAAGGCAATAAACTGAAAATAAAATCACTTATCACCAGAGGATGATAAGGCAACAGACTGGAAATAAAATCACTTATCACCAGAGGATGATAAGGCGAATGACTGAAAATAAAATCACTTATCAACAGAGGATGATAAGGCAAATAACTGAGAATAAAATCACTTATCAACAGAGGATGATAGACGAAAGACAGAAAAATAAAGGATCCCTATCAACAGAGGATGATAGGCGAAAGACAGAAAATGAAAGATCACTATCAACAGAGGATGATAGGCGAAAGACAGAAAAATAAAGGATCACTATCAACAGAGGATGATAGGCGAATGACAGAAAAATAAAGGATCACTATCAACAAAGGATGATAGGCGAAAGACAGAAAAATAAAGATCACTATCAACAGAGGATGATAGACGAAAGACATAAAAATAAAGGATCACTATCAACAGAGGATGATAGGCGAAAGACAGAAAAATAAAGATCACTATCAACAGAGGATGATAGGCGAAAGACAGAAAAATAAAGATCACTATCAACAGAGGATGATAGGCGAAAGACAGAAAATAAAAGATCACTATCAACAGAGGATGATAGACGAAAGACAGAAAAATAAAGGATCACTATCAACAGAGGATGATAGGAGAAAGACAGAAAAATAAAGATCACTATCAACAGAGGATGATAGGCGAAAGACAGAAAAATAAAGATCACTATCAACAGAGGATGATAGGTGAAAGACAGAAAATAAAAGATCACTATCAACAGAGGATGATAGGCGAATGACAGAAAAATAAAGGATCACTATCAACAGAGGATGATAGGCGAAAGACAGAAAAATAAAGGATCACTATCAACAGAGGATGATAGACGAAAGACAGAAAAATAAAGGATCACTATCAACAGAGGATGATAGGCGAAAGACAGAAAAATAAATATCACTATCAACAGAGAATGATAAGGCAAATGAAATTTAAACATGGCCATTGAATCCGTCAAGAGGGTGCCTGTAATCCTCGATTGATATGATCCTGACCTCCACTGGGGAAAGGACTGGAAACTTGTGTTGATCCTGAATCCTGAATTATGCAACTATGTCTGATTGTTCGAAATGGTATTCCATAATGATGGAGATACGATGCAAATGTTTATGCATTTGAGATGTAAGTTAAAACTGCTAGGGAAAATAAAAGGTTTGTTTTATTGAGGTATGCACATGATGCACATGTTGTAAACGATTGATATAAATGATGCTTATGACGTTTGATGATGCATAATGATGCATACGAGCGATTGAAAGGTGCCAGCTTGGTGTACTTTTGGTCTGGTAGTTGCCAATAATGATTGGACTTTGGGTGGGTGGAGGGATTGATTCCCCAACACTCGATCTTCAACGATGCGTGGTCAGAAGATGGATCTGAATGCTCCAAGCTTAGTTATCTGCTGATGAGCAGAGCGACTTAATTGACACATGAAGACTGATTTGCTTTGAAGGTTTGACAACGTCTAGCAAGGACTGCCTGATTAGCTGGGGAGAAGAGATAAGAAGATTTGCTCCTTGTTCGCTTGCCCCTGCCTGTAGGGGATCTGAAATAAATTTGATGGGGAAGCTTTGACAATGGATATGACATGACTTGCCCCCGATTGAGCCTTTGAAGGTGATCCTGCCCTTGATTGGGTTGCTGAAGTAGTCTTGATTGATGTTGGCACCAAGGGAGTTCAAATTTCTCTTCTGATTGCCTCTTGTTGAGATTGCACTGATGTCAAGCACTAAATTGCAATTAAATTATTCATACACAAATGGTAGTGTTAATGTAAAGTTCATGTAAGTTTTGAAATAAGTCATTTTTATTTGAATGTTGTGATAGTGTGACGAATGGACTGTTGGTCCAAACGGGTGTTGATTAAGAAAGTGCGTGAAAGATGCAGCAAGAATAATGTGCAAACGAGATTGAAGATTAGCAAATACATGGGAGTCAATTTACGCAACCTTGTCGGTAGAATGCTTTCAGAATAAACCGTGCCTCAATTAGGTCTTTTGAGGGTTGTAATATAGTCTGGTTATTGGTTTTGAGAAACAAAGGTATAAGGCTCAAAGTTTGATTTGTACCCACCCCTTCTTCGTGATGTTCTCCAGTCCTACGTTCAGTTAACTCTGCATATGTATTTGTTTTTACTTTGCAAGAATGAAGATGAAGCTTTAAAGTTTGCTTGAAAGTGGTAGTCATCTTTTTTGCTGTTGGTGACCCTTTAATTCTTGATTTTGTGGTCACTGATATTTGTTTTGCTTTTGCTGAGGATTTGAGCTCCTCTTTTGATTTTTTTTCCGACTAAGTCTCCCTTCGGGTGCTCAACTTAGTGGTTTTTTATTTTTTTTTTCTTTTTGTTTGAATGTTGTGACTGCCAAGTCACTTGCCGATGGTCCTCTGACAGGATGTCTCATCTTGCGATTTGAAGGTGTAGTCATGTTAACTGAACAACTACCCTGCCCTGGGTTAGATGTAAGGGTTGTATCCGAAAGAAACTCCTACTTCTAGGCTCGAAGTGGTTGACTAGGGATTAACTCATTATCTCTCCAGTGTTTGGGGATTTGAAAGAATGCCTGTACATCATTGACGAGGTTTTATCCGAAAGCATACCGCAACATTTATGGATATTTCGTTTTCATCATCCTCCCTCAAATATTTGCTAAGTGAAGTGAGGGAATATTTTTTTGTGATATTGTGATAAATGATAAATAATGAGCGAATGCGAATAAACTGATTCAAAACATGCATAAACATAACATTAACATAACCAAGTACAAACGATAACAATGTTCAGAGCAAATAGTATTTAAACAAACATTACAAAACAACAGGAATGCGTAAATAATAAATGGTGATGGCTGCCATGATTTGAGGAATTGAACTTTTCTTGATTGAATGTTTCAAAGTTGGAGACTACTCAGCTTGGTCTTCAACAACCCTTCAAATGTCTTTACTTGTTGGCGCCGTGCGGAGACAAAGGATTGTTCTGGACATTTGCATTCCTCGGAGTGAGAGTGAGGTCCTTAGAGTTGATCATATCTTGAATCAAGTGTTTGAAGGCATGACAGTTCTCGATTGTATGACCTGGAGCGCCTTTGTGATACTCACAGCGAGCATTGGCATCATAATTTCGGGCGTTACCAGTCTGAGGTGGCATATCTCTCAAAGTGAGAGGTCCTTTTGCTGTTAGCTGTTAAAAGATTTCGGTATATGACATAGGCAGGGGATCAATATGCCTATCATATCCTCTTGGTTGATATAGTGGACGTTGTTGAGGAGCGCGCTGTTGTTGTTGACCAGGCCGTGGTGGATAAGCCGGTTGCTGGTATGGATTGGGCGTATACTGCGCAGCTGCAACCATAGGACGTGGTTGATGAACCATCTGAGGCTGAAATAGAGCTTGAAAGGCCTGCTGATAAGGCATTGGAGGAACTGGCTGATATGGTATAGGAGCATATTGCACAGCAGCAACATAGGGATACTGGTAGTAAGGAACTGACGCAGGTGCACTTTGTTGAAAATTCCCACTTGCAGCAGAAACGGCATTTGTTTCGCCCTTTTTATACCCGTTGAAAGGTTTCTTGGTTCCAGATTGGCTGCTAGAACCTCCTTGAATCTTTCCACTTTTTAGACCTTCTTCAATTATTTCTCCTACCATTACCATATCTGAAAATCCAGAAGATACACTGCTGATCAGCTTCTCGTAGTATTGCCCCTGTAGGGTGCCCATGAAGATATCAATCAATTCACGGTCAACCAATGGCGGATGCACTCTGGCAGCTAACTCCCTCCAGCGTTGGGCGTACTCCTTAAAGGATTCGCTTTCCTTTTGAGACATACTCTGAAGTTGAGTACGGTTAGGAGCAAGGTCAGTGTTGTACTTGTACTGCTTTTTGAATGCATCAGATAAATCAAGACAAGTACGAACAGTGTTACGTTCAAGTTGCATGTACCATTCTAGAGACGCTCCAGACAGACTGTCTTAGAAGCAATGGATCATGAGCTTATCGTCTTTGGCATGAGCGGCCATTTTTCTGTAGTACATCCTCAAATGGAGCTCAGGGCAGCTGAGGCCTTTGTACTTCTCGAATTCTAGAAGTTTGAACTTAGCAGGGATCACAACATCTAGAACTAAGCACATGTCTGCAACACTCAGAGAGGTTGAGTTGTGTCCTTCCATGATTCGGAGTTTTTCAGCTAACTCGCGACACATCTTCATAGCTTCAGATTCTTGAATAGCATGGGAATTGGTGATTGGAACAGCAGTATGCATCTCATACTCAACTTGACGATCCTCTTCAGCATGAGGAAGCTGAACTTGAGTTGGAATGGGTTGAGCTTGAGGAATAACACCAACAGTAACACCAGAGGTTGGTATTGGTTGAGAAGTGGCCTCTTCAACAACAGGAGTGAAGCCTGGAGGAAAACCATAGACCAAAGGATTTGGAACTGGAACTGAAGGCATTGCTCGCGAGGCAGATCCTTGCACTAGAGCATTGTTCATTGCGGCAGCAGCTTCACGACGTTCTTCCATCCTGGCCAAGGCTTGGATAGTCTCGTAAATCTGGTCAATCTTGTTCTTGACCGAGTCAATCTCTTCCCTCATAGAAGCTTGCTCCTCTTGAATCATGTCCATCAGTCTTCTAGTGTTGGCTCGAGTTAGATACGGGCATCTAGCACGATACGGGCGTCGGGAAACTAGCTTGATTTACTGAAGATGAAGGAACATGGAATAAGTTTACGACTTTGGAATGAAATGCAAGATGAACAAATAATGCAAATGAAATGATCATGCATATGGATGCAATGCAAGATCCAGGATCACGAGTATAATCTGCTCTGAGGTGAACCATAGTAACGAGTAAATAACCGGTATCTCTGATAAAAGTAACCTTAGCAGGTAAACTCTTATAGGATTGTACTAAGTTCTTTTACCCGTAAAACCACTCACAGGATAGTTTCTACGGTTATGGATAAGATACTCAAGGTCACGGACGCTGGTCGTACTAACGTCCTGCCACAGGCTAGCTGTATCATGATGATCATAACGATAAGATCTACCTTGAGTGGAGTTCTCATGTTAGCCATATGAGGAGCGGGTCCTCAGAGACTAACACTACGCAACTTCCACCATTGAAACTGGTTCTAAAAGTGGGTCCCAGAGTCACAGCCCTTTCATGAATCAAGTCATGTAACAGGCTAGCTGTGTTATGACGAGATCTGTGAATAGGTCTACTCTCTGGGGGGAGCTTTCATGCTAGGCTTGCAAGGAGCGAGTCCTTGGAGACTAAGACTAATAACTTCCAATTCTAAACTAGGTGTTCCCTCTTCTTTTTCGCAAACTCAGATGTCGTCCCAAGATCCAACAAGCAGGTATGATAATAATCATAATAAAGAGAGAAAAAATAAACAAGCATAAATAAAAAGCATGAAGAAAACAGGTAAGCAAAATAAACATTGATCGCAAAGTAAACTAAGTTAGGCTTGACTCTCTAACCTCCCCAGCAGAGTCGCCATCTGTCGCACCTCGAAAAATACGACCTCGCGATAAAAAATACCGCGGATAAAAATTAAAACAACAGAGTCGCCACCGAACTTATTTTATTCCAATTAAGGAAAGGGAAAATATCGAGAAACCCTTTTTTTAGAAAAATGGATAGAACAAGGTCTTTGAAACCAGATTCTAGGTTCGGGAATCGATTCCGTAAGTGGAAGGTATTAGCACCCCTTACGACCGTTGTACTCAACGGGAACCTTTTAGTTTAACTTGCAATCTAATGTTGACTTATGCTTTCTGTTTTCTTCGATTAATAAAAAAAGTTAAATGCGAAAGATTTTAATATAAGGTTAATAGGAGAAATGGGTTATTTTGTTTCTAGGGTGCTCGGCAAGGAGTAAGATCCGTGTGCCTACTTATTCCCTTGTGCAATGGGAAAGTCAGAGCTTCGTAGTTCGTGGTACTAAGGTTGATCGGTTTATTTTAATGAATAGTTATTTAAACCGCATTCTACTGCTAAGCGTTGGCTTGTCTGCTCGCGATAGGAGGCTGAAGCGCTAGCTTGTTTGAGATAGAAAGGACTTAAATAATGTTCGCTTAAGAAAAAAAATGTTCGATTTAATTAATATATTTTTTTTATGAATGAAAGGGTAAATAAACTGCGTCTTGAGGGGCGGGCCTCAGGAGAGTTTATTCGAGAATTCGAGGAATGTGAGACTCCAGAATTCAATTCTTTCATTAATTAATATGTGGATTAAAAAATTTTAATTACGGAAAGTCGAATGAACCGCATCCCGCGGGGCGAGCCTCGGGAGTGTTCATTCAAGAATTCGAGGAATGCGAGACTCCAGAATTCAGTTAATCCGTTAATTATAAAAATATTCGAATGATTTGCGTTTGGAAATATTTGGTGGCGAGGCACGATGCTCGACTTACATGGTTCGCAAACCGATTGAAGCGATAAAAGAAATAAAATTAATTTGCGACAAATAAATCGGAATGAAATAATATAAATAAAAAAATTGAATGAATTTAATAAAGTGCTAAACAATTGAAATAATATAATAAAATAAAAATTGAATTAAATTTATTTTTTTCGAAATTGAATTACATAATGCTAATAAAAAAAGAAATAAATTAAATTGTAACAATCAAAATAAATGTATAGGAATAATCAAATTAAATTGAATTTTAATAGAATACTAAAGTAATTGAAATAATATAATAAAATGAAAGTTAAGTTAAATTTATTGAAATCGAAATTAAATTGCATTAAAAAAATAAAATAGAAAGCCTCATAATAATTAAATTTTCCAATTAAAGGTATTATAAATAATTTAATTTTGTTTTAATATCATTGGCCCTCAAAGGGAATGAAAGATAAGCAAAAACAGTTAAAGTAACATGACTATTTAGAAAAAAAAATCTAACAAATGTTGAGAACAAACATTAAGGACTAAGAGAAAACAAGTTAACAAATAAACTAAAAATAAAATAAAAAAAGAAATTGTGAAGGAGTGTATTACTAGTGTATGTGCGCTAGGATTTTCTATGGGCTGAGCCCACAAAGTAGAAAAACCAATAATAAAACAAATCTGAATATAAAAATAAAATAGGAGAAAAAAAAGGCAACAAGGAAGGGATATGTGTTGGTATAAGCAATTAATTAGGGAATTAAAGAGTGAGAAATAATAAAAATAAAGACTCGATGAATAGAAAGCGATTAAAGAAAAAAACAAATTGGGATCTTCTCTCACTCTAATGCGCAATCTAATTCCTTCTCTTCATCAATCTCACAAAGCTCTCGCGTTTTCCTTTCGGTCTCAATCTCGGCGATTCGCTCTCTGCCTCAGTTCTCTCTCTCAATCGCGCTCAACAAACTATCCTTCCATCTCAGTTTTCGTTTGGTTCTGGTTTTCACTCAAACCTCGCGACGCGGCTTCAAGGTGTTTATGCGATTTTGGATTCAGATCTCGTCGTGGTTTTGTAGCGGTTTTGAGAAAGTTCACGGCGGGTTTGAGCTTTTGGAAGTGGTTTCGAATCAGTTATTTGCGGTTTGTATTTTTGGCTTTCGGTGATTTGCGGCGGATTTATCACGGTGGTTGTTTTTATGTTTAAGGTGGTTCAGAAAAATTATAAAAGGTTTGTGGTTCAAATTGTTGTTTTTTCGATTTGATAATAATGGTGGGTGATTGTGAGTTTGAAGTGGGTTTGGTAGTGAGGTATTTGTGTTGAAGAAATTTATGATTGTTTTGGTATAAAGGTTTTATGAAATGGTTGTAACTGGGTTTGAGAAATATGAAAGTTTGCAGGTGAATATGGCTTGGAGGAATTTCGGTTTTTAGAAGAATGTTGGGAGGAGTTTTGTTTATTATATGAAGTTGTGTATGGGGTTGAGGTTTATGAAAAAAAAATTTGCTTGAGGAATTGATTTTTTTTGCAGTATTTTGGTTTGAAGCTTGGTATAAAATTTATTTGTTGTGTTTTTTTGTGTGGTCTTCGAGCTCCTTTATGAGTGATAAAAATCTGATTTTATAGAGAGATGGAGGGTAGAGTTGAGAATTGATATTGGAGGAATATTCTGTGAAAGATTTGTTGACAGGCTGTGAAGATTTTGCAGATTGTTTGTTAGAGTGGAATGGAATGTGGTAGTGGAATTGTGAAGAAAATGGTTAGGATAATGGATACTGACTGAAATTAGAAAAAGAGAAAATAATTGTGGAATTAACAATAATAATAATAATAATAATAATAACAAGTAATAGTAGTAATAATAATAATAATGGCAATAATAGAAGAAAAAAACAATGATAATATGAAAAAATAATTAATAATAACAAGCACTAATAGTGCATAATGTGAAGAGCAATAAGGAAAGCATAAAAATAAAAATAAAATTGGACCATCAAGAAAAAAGGATGGGGGCAAGAATCGAACCCCAATCCTTATAATAACACAAACACACATCCATCCACTGGGGTGGGTATACATTCATTAGTAAAACTGCCCCCATAAATATATATCCCATAGCCTTGTACATATTTGGCAAATTCCAACTTTTCCTTTTCTTTCTCTATATTTTTTGGATAAATTTTATAATACTAATAATAACAGGAATGAAACTATACTAATAGTAATAATAAAAATAATAATATGAAATTTGGGATAGTAATAATAAGAAAAAGAAATATTAAAAATAAAAATAAAAATAATAATAATAGTAAATGCAATGCAAATAATAATAATAATAATGAAAATTTTTTTGTAATAATTTTTGGAATTGGTCAAAATTAATGGACTTAATAGTTGTTGATAATAAAAGGAAAATGATAATTGGGTATTGAAAGAAAATGTTTAGAAATGGAACATGAACTAAAATAAGATAAGGAAAAATAAATTGATTTGATTTTTTTTAGAATTTTTGTAATGACCAAATAATGAGAAATAAAAAACTTGAAATAGGGAGAGAATGCATTTTTTCGAAAAAAGGAAATGTGACATATATTTTTGAATTTTATAATATCAGACAAAATAAAATAATACATGTTTTTTTTAAATTTTCGAAATAGAAATAAAATGACGCGGATAGAAAAAATTTGGGATATGACACACATCCTCCTACACATCTCCACAAAATTGACACATATTGCTTCCCAATCACGTCATTTATGATACAAATATGATCCACCCTTTAACTTTGAAAAGAATTATTTTCACGACAATAACATTTAATGTTAGAAATTTATCGGAGAGTTTGGTAGAATTTTGAAACAAAAAAAGCACAAATTCGAACTATTTTTTTATATGTGAATTTGAAAACATTAAATAAATTCCACAAGGGATACATAAATTTTATAAATGAGAAACAATGAACCACACACAATCACTGTGTGTGACATTATCGTTTGTCCAACCAGCTCAGTTAGATTCATTTGGGTCGGATTGGACTTTGGTGATACATTAATTTTCTTATTTGGATTTGAAAATTTTATTCAACATTAATTTTTCGAAAAATGGGTTGTTCTCGTTCATTTTATTTATAAGGCACATGTTCTATGTATATGATCAAACCTTGAACTGCTTTAGCCTGCTGAGTCCATAACTGCATGGTCTACTCCCAAGAATCCAAATTTTTCGAAATTAATTCATCTGATCATGGGAAGGCTGGTCAAATGTACTCCCCCCATATTCTCTTCTTTTTTGGTTTCAAACTTCACCTATTAATATAGGTTTTCATATGTCATTACTTTCACTATAGATTTCTATAAAACCGAAATCTCTCCCTTTTATTTTTGCTCTACTACATTTAAATAAGTTTTCTTTCTTCATCTTATATTTTGAGTGGTCACACTATGTCATATACGATTTATATTCATACCAAATTGAAGTGGTCTTCGTACCACATAGAGTGTAATTCTAAATCAATTAATTATAGTACTATAGTAATTATAATAATTTGAACAAGACTACTTTATCCTGGAGATGTCATGGTTGATCGCCTGTCTTACACAATGTTTGATCTGATAATTTCTTGAGTGAAATAATGTTTCAAAATTGGATTCTAAATTATAAAAAAAAAACAATTTTAAAATATTTTCATATACCACAACACATTTAAGATGATTTCAACTGTGATGGCTACCGAAAAAAATATTGGTACTTATGTTGTCTTTGACAAACTATTCACGTTTGAGGGACTTATTTCAAACTTTGACAACAGAAAAGGAAATTTTCCTAAGCAAAAAAAAAGTTTTACAATGTTTTGATCGATGAAATTCATGCTTCTTCATGATCAAATGAACAAAGCAACGAAAAAAAATCGATGGATATAGATGCAATAAACAATACAACATCTGATGCATTTGAAACTACTACACATATTAAAGAGAAGGAATTACAACTTAGGAAAGAATTAGTCATATGGAAAAAGAACGATTATCTCTATAAAAATCATATTTTTAATGGACTAGCAGAAGCAAATGTGATTCTTGGAATCAAGATCTCTAATTATGAAAAGGGAAATATTTAGATCAATCGCATAATGTGAATAATATATTAAAGATATATAATCCTTTTGATTGTAAACCTACTTGTACATCTAAGGACCCAACTGTGAAACTGTTTAAGAACAATGATAAAAGTGTTAGACAAATTGAGTATGCAATCAACATTTGCAGTCTTAGGTATTCCACTAATCGTACTAGACCCGACATTGCATATATTGGGGGATTATTGTGTAGGTTTATTAGTAGAATTAGTAATGAGCATTGCCAACTATTGAGAGAGTCATGTGATAGCTTAAAAGGATCATGAAGCTTGTATTACATTATTAGAGATTTCCTACTATACTTGAATGATATAACAATGCAGATTGGAACACCTTATTAGACTATTCCAAAGTAATTAGTGGTTATATATTCAGTTTAGTTGGAGGAGTTGTATCTTGGAAATCAAAGAAATTGACTATATTGGCTCAGTCTATGATGAAGTCTAAAATGATAACGTCGGTGGCTACTAGTGAAGAAGCGAATTGGTTAAGATGATTGATAGTTGAGACCCCTTCATGATAAATATTATTCTAGTTGTGTTGATCCACTACGATAGTTGTAACATCCCAATTTTAATTTTAATATTATTAGTATTATTTTAATATTTTTAATATTATTTTGTATATAATTATTTGAGTGTTAATGTGCTTTTATTCAATTAAATAAGTATTATTTAATTTTGGGTGGTTGAGTTGTTATTAAGAATTAATTTAATATTTAATTTAATTAAAAATAATAGAGTAAAAGGTGGAATTAGTAAAAAAGGTGTGTTGAGATTATGAGATTAGGGTTATTTTTATTTATAAAGAGAAGTTAAAAGGAAATTTGAGTAGTACATGAAAAGTTGGGAAAGCGGCAAAAGAACCTTGGAGAGCATAGGAAAAATAGAGGAGTTCCAAAAAGGCGAAGTTCATCACTATGCAATTTTTAGGTAACGGGGAATTATTCATATATGGGTGGCTAAACAAATGGATAGTGAGGGCTCCTTACCGTCATGTTTTCTCCCTTTTCCCTTGATCTGTGATTTGTTATTTGTGGTCAAAGAGGGTTTGGGTAAAACCCGTTGAGGCGATCGAATGAAAAATGTTTACTTTTATTCTAGAGTAATATGATATATATTCCATTTTGATTTGTCTTGATGCCTTGTTAATAACCATGTTGATGCCTTATTGATGCCTTTTGATAAGGTGGATTTGAATGAATGAATAAAGGTTGTGGATTATGATAAGGCGAGCATAATATGAATCTATATGTTTTTCTTTGAGTTCTATTAACCTTAATTAACCTATATTGAGATGATTCGTAGTCAAATAGGTGAGGCAAGTTTAGATATGTTCCGTAGGGCGAAAAATCAAAGAGTCGAAAATGTCAAAAAAGATGGTAAGTCAAAAAATAAAATAAAAATTGAAAAAGTTGAAAAATTAAAAAAACTCAAAAACTCAAAAAGTAGGAAGTCGGGCCAAAGGTCGGCTGGTAAGTTGGTGGGGTGGAGATGGCGAGTTCCACAGCCTAGTTCGTTGAGTTTTGAGTAGTTTTGTGATTTCAGTGACTTTTCATTGCCTTTTGATGAGTTTTGAGTCCTTTTGACAATATTAGAGTTGAAGTTAAATATTAATAAGTTTTATTGAGTTTTTTGATGGATTAGGAGTTGACCCTTTTGAATGTGAGATCTGTAGGATGTTATTGTTACCCTATTGTAAGCATATTTGTTTAGTAATAATATGTTTACCTTGTTGATGAGTAATATTTAACATGTATAATAATTTTCTCACCTTGTCAATGATCTTACATGATTAATAATATGTTTACATTGCTGATGCATAGTGTTGAGCATGTATAATAATTTTTTTACCCTGTCAGTGGGCTTACATGAGTAATAATATGTATCACACCCTAAATTTTGACCGGGTATTTTTCAAAATTTTCATTCATCTGATGTATTTTTATCACAATATCGATAGTCAGTCATTTTTTACATTCTAGTCTATTAGTCATGCATTTTTAGTCGGTTTTATTATCTTAATGTCGTTTTTATTTTATTCTTGATTTTCTAGAATTTATTTCATATAGTTGTTTTGTTTTAATCATTCTTTAGTTTTATATCATATTATTTAGAATTAATTTTTTAGTTCGATTTTATTTTGGTTTGATTTTAATTTAGGTTAATATAATTTAGTTTAATTCAACTTTAAGTTAGTGTGTTTTTCTTAGATTATTTAGATTTAATTTTAATTTTAGTATTTTAATTTTTGTATAATTCTCAATTTAGTTTAATTTTAATATTAGTTTAACTTTAATCTAAGTGTAATTTTTAATTTAACTTTATTTAATTTTTATTTAGATTTAATTTAGATTTTAGATTAATTTTTAGTTAGCTTAATTGGTTTACGTTTATATTATTAGTTTATGATTTAGAATTATGTAGATTTGATTTGATTTTAGTTTATTTATTTATTTATTTAGTATTAATTAGTTCCTTTATTTGTTTTCTTTCCTTTAAGAAATAAAATCCAAAACTACTTTGTAATTCTTATTTGTCTCAAAAAAAATCATTCCACACTAATACGATGCCAAGTTTGTTATGTGCCAACCATATCAATACAAAGATATGCAATCCCACGCCTATACATTATCCGTAAATCGTACCCACCTACACTCCACTAGCCTGCTCTATACCATCGAATTCTTGAACAAATTAGTCCCACACAAATTCTGCTACCAAAACTGCACAATATCAGTTGCAAACATAAACCATTTTACCACCAACAATGCTTCATTACTTCCACTACACCCTGCAATACAACAAAATTTGTCCAAGCCTTGCACCAAAATGAACAAACAATAAGCTGCATTGAAAAAGATTCATGAGACAATACAAGAAAATCTTCAAAATTTGAATTGATAAGAAGGAGATACTGAAATTGGAAAAAAAAAGGAATGAAATTCTTAGAGGACTGTCTCTGTAGCATCAAAAATACCCTTCCCTCCATCATTGAAAAAACCCATAAACTGAAACCAATCTTGATCTTCTCAAAAACATCCTTCTTCATCAACCTTCAGCCCCTTTCCATCACAATAAACCATCGTCACTCACACATAAAAGAGAGGAGGAAATAGAAGACTCTGTTACCACAAAACTCATTTTTTTAGAAGCCATTTATTACATTTCCATTTCATAAAGCTTTCCATCACCCTTTACTTACATCCGACCGCCACAAAATCATCTTCAACCCATCCTTCATTTCACAACAACACAAAACCTCCACCCTTCTCCATGTTTCCACAACCACCACCGTCTATCAATCCGCAACCATGCACAACCATCACAACCGCCGCATAAACCTAATCGAAGGAAGCCGCAAGAAAACAACGCCGAATCCGCAGCCGCCAGCCGTGAGAAATGGAACGGGAAACGGAACGGCAGAATAGAGAGAAGCCAAGTAGAGTATTCGCGTAAGCAGCTGGAAACACCGTCGGAAAATAGGACGGTGTTGTGAGGAAATAAATCGGAACAAGAACCGAGAGGTTGTGTGAGAAGAAGGAGAAGAAACGTTGTGGGTAATGTGACTCTTTTTGGTTCTCTTTTTTACGATGCCTTTATTTTTTATTTCATGGTTATTTCATTAATATATAACTAGGTTTAGTTTTTAGTTTGATTAGGTTAAGATAATTAGATACTTGTTTTGTTATTGGGCTCAGCCCCTTGGTTTCTATTCATTACACTCATGATTATTTAAAACACCACATAGCTTATAGATACAATTTAGTTTAATTTCTCTTAATTAATTTTATTAAAAAAATTAATCTTAATTTTTATTTTATTAACAGTAATTGATACTTGTTTTTTAGTAGTAATATAAATAATTATTATTTTAGTTTGTAGATTAATTAGTTATTTAGTTTTTATTTAACTTTAGGATTTTTAATTTAGTTTATATATTATCTTAGGTATTAAAACGAAAAACATAAAAATAGATTTATAAAAATCCAAAATATTAAAAACGAAAAACATAAAAATAGATTTATAAAAATCCAAAATATTAGAACAGATTTCAATTTTCTTCACATCATGAAAATGTTCAAAAAAATCTTAGTTAGAAATTTTTCTATTATTTAAGTTTTATCATAAGTTTTTAATTAAAACTTTTTCTATTACTTAAGAAAAAAAAACCTCAAAAAAATATTTTAATAAATTTAGTTTAGAAATCTAGAAATTTTAGTTTGATATATAAAAAATCCAAAAAAGGTATGCTCCCATTTATTAGTTTTTATTTTAATTCCATTAAAACTGTTTTCCTTTTATTTAGCTTTTTTCTACTATTGTTTATTTTCTTTATTTTTGGTTAGTTTTTATTTATTTTTTAATTCTTATTAATTTTAAATTTAATTGGATTTGAATGGAGAATAGATTGAGTAAAATCCTAGAGACATCATTATTTCTTTCTTTCTTTTTTTAATATTATTAATTTGTTAGATTTTCAAAAAATAACATT
Source organism: Lathyrus aphaca (assembly GCA_963966055.1). Classification (NCBI taxonomy): domain Eukaryota; kingdom Viridiplantae; phylum Streptophyta; class Magnoliopsida; order Fabales; family Fabaceae; genus Lathyrus; species Lathyrus aphaca. Next base: position 294,062,893 of record OZ014521.1, on the reverse strand, counting down.
TAATTAAAAAAAAAGAGAATATTAATTGTTAAAAAAAAGTTGGCGGGCCTTTTCTTTAGTTTTTAGTTTTTGTCTATTTATTTTATTTACTCAAATATTTATTCAGATTTTTTTTTAATATTATTGTCTTTGATTATTTTTAGTTTATTAGATTAGAATTTGATTTTATATTATTTCCTTTTAAATATTTTGGTTTTAATATATTTATTTAGTTCTTGTTTTAGTTAATTAATCTTTTGATTTAGATTAGGACTTTAATTATTATGACTTAATTAGGTATATGTTAAATTTAGGTTCTTAGGAAAATATTATTTGATTATTTTGTTTAATTTAGTTGAATTTTAGAGAAGTTTAGTTTAATTTAGTTAATTAGTTAGTTATTTTATTTTTAGAATTTTCAATATAATATATAGTATAATATAGTTATAACATATTAAAAAATTCACAAAAATCTTTTAATTTATTTATTTATCTTCTTTTAGTTTATTAGATTTTTGTAAAGCTTAGTTTAGTTTATTTTTAGATATTAAAAATCCCAAAAATACTAGTTAGACTTTAGTTTCTTATTTTAGTTTTCTTCGCGTTTGTTTTTAACTTATGTTCGACTTTTAGCGGCGATTTTTCTCGATCGTTCTTTGATATCACGATGCTTTGTCGTTTATCTGTTGACTTCTTCCTGGCGCTTTTGACCCGATCCAATGAAAGGTGGACGCTTTGTTGACTTATTGTCACATCGCTTACCGCTCGCGTATCTTGTCTCAGTTTTCTCATTTTTAGACCCTTCATTCATTCCTTCATCAAAGATGGGAATTAATCTCCTTTTAATCATATTTCACAAGCTTTGCATTCAAGCTTTTCCTTCTTTTTACCCGTAGTTTTCCGAACTACGACGCTCTGACTTTCCCATTGCACGAGGGAATACGTGTACGAGGTTTATCCTTGGCGAGCACAATTTTCTTTTTTCCACATTTTTATTTTCTTCAATTTTCATTTGTTTCTTTTTTTCATCTTTCACACTTTTTTTCTTTTCTATTTCATACTTTTTCATCCTTCCCATTTTAGTTCCTATTCCGTTAGCAGACAATTAAGTACAAGCATAAATATTACAAGAGGTTCCCGTAGAGTACTACGGATACTTAGGATGCTAGCACCTTCCTTAGGTATAACCAACCCCCACACTTTCGATCTCTGACTGCTTAGCTTTTAGCCTCATCTTTAGCTTAACGTATTAGGGTTTCTCGATCTTTTTCCCTTCCCTTGGATAAATTAAAGTCGGTGGTGAATTTTATGATTTGTGATACTAGTTAATTGATATCTTGATATCAGATTCTCACTGCGACAGAAATGACGACTTCAATGGGGACACCCCGAAAGGGTTAAGCCTAACTTGTTTTATCTGTGTTTTTTGTGCTATTATTATTGTTTGCTATCTGTCTGGATTTTTCTATTTTTCAGGGTTTGATGATACATGTGTGGTGAGATAAGTCCTAACCCGAACTTAAGTGCTCTTATGATAGGACAGTGGAATATTCGAGTAGGCTTATAGGGAGTTTAGTCCCGAACAAGCTGAATCAAGAAACCACCACTTAGCGGAGGCCTCCTCGGATGTAGTTTTGTTGATCGAGTTCAGTCGTGAAAACATTACTATTTTCGACTTGAGAGCCGTTAATACTGAGGACCGTATAACCCATTTACCCCACTTGGCCTTTTTTAGGATATAGTGCGATGACTATGAGGGTGTAAATCCAAAATAGTTGATATGCGATACTACACACGGATGAGACTCTCTTGAGGATATTAATGATTACCGAGTTGAGTCGGGAAGTCGGTAATATCCGAAAGACGGGTCAGTGATTCTGGGAACTCTTAGAACCTGTTGTGCAGGTACTTTACCCCTAGTACACACATTGTGGTTGGTTATTTACCCAGACTCCATGCATGTTATCTTGAACCTTTGATCTTGTTACATGTAATTGCATCTTGTGTTGTATGACATTGCATATCATTTGCATCATTTGCATTGATTCATGCATACATCCAAGTTGTTTGTCACCTCATTTCTAGCTGTCTCTATCTTTCAATCATATGTCAACCGTCAAGCTGATTCTTCGTAGCTGATACAAAACTAGAGCTTACTGCAGATGCAAGATGTCAGAACAAGAGATTCACAATGCTGAGGTCCGAATGGAAATTGAGGAGATGAAGACGAGTGTGACGAAGCTGACTGAGATGCTTCAAGTTTTGATTGCTAGAGGAGAGCCACCTTAGAGGACAGTGATCCAAGAGGTTGAAAACACTATTGTCGAGCCTCAACCTGCTCAACTGCCACCTTCAACTTGGTCGGATTTTGGTTTTCCACACAACTACTCTCCACCTCATGTTACTACTTCTATGGTCGGTCAGGCGTCCAAACCCACTTTCCAAGCTCCTATTTTTACTGAATCTAGACCTGTGGTTCATACTAGCCCGGTTCCCTATGAGTACAATGTTTCTAGTGCTCAAGGTGATGATCTTGAAGATTATGTTGAACCTGAAGTTGGCCGTGAGCAATATTGAGCTATTGATAAACGACTAAGGGCTGTAGAGGGTAATGACTTCTTCAACATTGATGCAAGCAACATGTGTTTGGTTTCCAACCTTGTCATGCCATCCAAGTTCAAGATTCCAGAGTTTGAGAAGTACAAGGGGCACACTTGTGCAAAACTCCATTTAACGATGTATTGTCGCAATATGGCTGCTTACGCCAAGAATAACAAAGTGCTTATTCATTGTTTCCAAGACAGTTTGAGCGGTGCCTCTATGAAGTTGTACATGGGACTTGAGAAGGATTGTATCCATAGTGTAACACCCCAAAATTTTCCCTCTGGTTTTTTCTATCTTTTTGTCTACTTTTTGTTTTGCATTCATACGCATCTTCCATTAGATCATTAACATTTAGAATTCATATCATGTGCATAAGGCATGAGATTAGTGTCATAATCAGAATTAAGGTTTCTCTCCATATTTGTGGTTATCAAGAGAATTCAATGTTTAGGCTATACAGACATCAGTGGTATCATTATCTTATGCTTCTGTCACTCGATTAGGGTTTATTTCCCTGATTAAGTGGTATTCAAGGATTTTACTCGCAAGGATTACTCACTATGCATCTGGCTCATCATTAGGCTATTCTCTTCTTCATCAAGTGGCGGGCTACCCCTCTCTCCTCAGCATCGCAAGTTACTCTCTTTCTCAAAGAACTTTGGTTTCGTTTCAAGCATGTTTGTTCAGTCGCGATCTAATTCAGATGGACGTTTAACCTAATCTTGGTCAAACTATCAGGATTTTCTTCAAGTGCAAATTATTTGTGCCAGTGATTTATTTTCTTAGGAAATGTGTATCCAGTCAAGGTGCATCAGTGGCTTCTGATATTGGTTCATGTTCATATTCACATCTTTTATTTCTATCAATTTATACCTATTTTCCATAACCATTTCCTTATCCATAAATTCTTCATATCCATTTTTTTCGCCATTTTGTTTCCTAACCCAATTTTGATATATGACCATTTTCTTTATCCATTTCCAATTTTCATCTTTTTATTACTAATATCCATAAACCATTAAACCATTCATAAGTCATTAAACTCTTATTCTTTACATCACATTTTTAATCACATTTTAAGCCAAAATTCAATTCCAAATCCAATTAATCCTCTTTTTCCATAAAACATTTAAAACCATTTCCATTTTGTTACATATCCTTTAGTCTTAGAAAAAACCGTTTTCATTCCTTTTCTTTTCATTATCAACATTATAATTTCTCAAAACCATTACAATTTTTCATATTCATTAGCCCTTTCATTTTCATTTATTTATTAACCTACCTATTTAATCTCTACATTAAACAAATTCATTAACCCAATTCCTCACAATCATGATTCACCATCAAATTTTAATCCAAATGCAATATCACTGAAAACACAAAAAAAAGAGCAATACAACACAATTCACATGTAGCCATTTTTAGTAGACAAAGAGACCCCACAAAGTCACGTATGCCATTCCCCTACCATAACACACACAAATTTTTCGTAACAACTTGGCACACACATCACGCACTCAGCCTTGCCAATGATTTCACATGCCGCAACCGATTCCAAACCTACACACAACAACAAGCTGACCCACTCAATTATCACTACCACATATTTATTCACACATTTTCGGCATCACACATAAAAAACTACCACTGCATAGCCACATTCATGACACCTGATATACACAACAATCATGAAAACGTGTGCTCTCATTTTTTCTCTGAATAAAAACCTTTCCTCATAACAATCTCAAAGGAAGCAATAGTAAAACATTCCAAACCTCCATTCTTCAACCCTTAAACCCATCATAAATCAATAACAACCATACCCGAACACGTTCTGGACACCGCCACAACAATCACCTACCCTCATCGTTTTCAGCCTTCCATTTTTTACATAAACACCACAGCTCCTCACCAATTGAAAATCCTGCAGAAAACAAAACTTCATCTTCTTCTAAACGCCACCCTTCTTCATCAACCTCACAATCGAACCTTATCATACAACAACCTTCAAACCACCTTAGCCATAACCTCTAACACGCTACCTTCCGTTCATCAAAAACTCATCACTATTACAGATCCGAAACAGAAAAAGCAGATATAAGAAGCAAATAACAAAGTTAAATTGCTTCTACAAAAATTATAGGAGCTTTCTAACTCATTTTAAAACTTTTCCATATTTTTTACTTTCTGATTTTTGGCCATTTTCCAATATTATTTCGATTTTCCGTTTAATTAGTTTTATATTGAATTCTTTCATCTATACTTCATTTTGTACAATTTGTTTCTCCCATTTCCTGCAACGTTTTTGGCCCATTCTTTTTGCTATGGTTAGAGGACTCATAATAGAACATGGAATAATTTTTTTCATATTTTTAAGCCATTTTTATCACTGTTTTGATAGTGTTGTTTGTGAAAATTTGTGAGTAAATCTTAGGTAGATTTAAGTCACCATTATACATAGTTAGGTTGTGAATTTTTAGGATATTTTTTAACACAATATTAGATTCAGGTTAGATACCTTAGGGAATTAATTTCATATTTTTTCCAGGATTTTTGCTATTTTTAGTGAAGTGATTTTATTCAACTTTTCCATGGTAAATCCATCTAGTTTTAACTTAGGATTTTATGGTTGCATTAGGATATGGATTGATTAGGTTTGATATTAGAATATTAGGATGAATTGATTTGGTTTAGATACTGAATTTAGAATCTTGTTATCATTTAGGATCCTTTAGTTTTAGGACTTAGGCTTAGAATTCCGTTAAGTGCGTTTCCATGAAGCGTTTAACTTTATATTTGTTTTATGTACTTTAATATGCATTTTGAAACTAATCCTTCTTCATTCCTTTATATTTTTAATTGTGTTTGCCTTAGTATTTGTTTTACACTTGTATAGGCTTCCCCCTCTTTAGAACCAACTTAACTTCCTTAGGAAGTAAGTTGGGCTCTAATTCTCTTCTTTCCTTTTCCTTTCTTCCTTAGGATTAGAAAACCTCATAAACCATTAGGATCTCCCTCTTGTATATAATAAATAACTTAGGGTTGGTCTTAGTCCCCCTTAGTTTTTCCCATTTTTCCACTTGAGTTCTTCTTTCTCATCTCATAAAGAAAATAATAAAATACTTAATAAAGGTTGAATGTTATTATACGACATGAGACTTTGTTGCGGAGTACTTATGCACGTCCCATTTCGGGGCGATGTGTAGGTTATCTACCACGATGGATAAGTCTTAGTATGAGAATGTTCATAAACAATAAATTCAAAAAACTTATCATCAAAGACAACCAACAGAGACATCACGTCTTCTCCTTTCATCTCCCACTCTTTGCGGACGAATACGACTTGCCTCGACAGTTCAAACAATGATACAGTAAACACCCTCAAGTCAGAGCCGGTAACACCTGAGTTAGAATTATGGCAATGTCATCCTAAAAAACACAATAAAATCTACGCCTTATTGAGACGAATTACGACGACTCTGATCCTCATTTTCCCGATGGGGTACATAGGCAATGGGGTAGGGCCCATTCGAGCACATTCTTTATTTTCCCTACATTTTCCCCCTTTCTTTTTGTTCTCGTTCATTCTATCATTCCAATTCCAGTTAGCGGCTTATTTTAGCAACAACTTTATTTTCTCACCCTTTGAAACATACTTACAAGCGTGAATCCCGTCGGGTACGGCGAACGAATTGGGGTGCTAATACCTTCCCAATTCGTAACCGACTTTCGGACCTAGATCTTTGGTTCGCAAAGCCTCGTCCTTTTCCTTCTTCCTTAGGTTTGTGCAGCATTACATTTCCCATTCATTCGGGATAAAAATGCCTGGCTGACGACTCTACCTTTTCTGCGCCACTTTTGCGTTTGTACTAGGATGAAAATCTCGGGAGCGACAAGTCTCACTAAGTGTCGCTCCCCGGACTTTCGTCCCGGTGCAAACTCGAACTGTCGGCGAGGACGGTCGGATGGTGAAGGTTGAATAGAGTTGTCAGCTAGACATTTTTATCCCGAAGGAAAGGTAATGCTGCATAAACCTAGAAAGAAGTGGATAAGACGGTTGCGAACCAAAGAGACTGGGAAAGGGGGTTGGTTACGACCTAGGAAGGTATTAGCACCCAGATTGTCCGTCGTACTCGACGGGATCCACGCTTACCTGATTGTGTTTTAAAAGGGGGGAAGTGTATGTGTTAACAGTGTATAAAAAGGATGGGTGTACAAAGTGACAGTGCAAAAAGAACTAGAGCTCAAACTGAGGCTAAAGAAAGAAAGCTAGAAAGAGAAGAGGGGGGAGACTTGGAGACTTTTTGTTTGATAAACCATTAAGTTATGCCTACGTATCCTCTCGTGCAATGAGGAAGTCAGAACACCGTAGTTCGACTCAAAGAGACTTGGTGTTTTGGTGTGAACTGCTTGCTTGTATATGCTCAAGTGTATGACTCGTCTGACTCGAGTGCTGATTGTCTTGCATTAGACGGAAGAAATGAGTTCTCATTTCCAGAGTGAGTGTGATGAGAAAAGAATCCCGGAGGAGACGCTTATTATTTGTTTTTGTGTTTTCGGTTTTTTATTTGTTTTTGGTGTTTTGCATAGGATAATGAGCTTAAGCCTTAATCAAGGGTCATAAACTCATTATATCACCCCTAACTAGGGATAATGAGTTTACTTAAGTGTGAGATGAATATCCCAACTTAATTACCCTAATGATACAAGATTAAGATCATTAAACTACTTATAATTATCAAGTGTTTTTGGATTATTGTTTTGTGTTAAGTAAGAGTTTAATCTCTAATCAGGTATTAGTGAACTCATTACACCATCCTAAGAGAAGGATGATAGATGAGGACACTTAAGATGAGGAAGATACCTCAACTTAATCCATGGTCAGGGATTAAAATCATTATATAACAAACCTTTATTAAAGTGGATTTTAATTAGAGGTTAGATTAAGAAGTGAATTTTATGTTTTTAAGACTAAACTTGAGGGGGACTTGTCCATTAAACACTAGGGTTAGTCCCTCTGGGAGACTCAAATGGTAAAAACTAAGGGGACTATTCACAACCCTAAAGTTATCATGCTTGGTAGTTCCTATGGTTTGTGTGTCATAAAGAAAGTCTTCAGATTGGCCACCAAGGGAGGAGAAGCAGATGAAAAAAGAAGGAGATAGAAGAATAGGTTACTTAATTCCTGAGGCAGTTAAGTAACCTGAGAGTGGGATAAGAGCAAGAGAGAACACAAGTGAATAAAATTCACTTCAAAGACAAGTAAAAATGCATATGAAAGGGTAAGGAGAGGTTGGATGTGGATGCACATCCACATCCTGATCAACTTACCTGAAGCACCTGAAAGGGTTAATATGAATGCACAAGGTATGGAATAAGATGAAAGGAAGCAAATGAAGGTGCAATGATCCAAACCATAAGAGAAAACATGATGAAAATATGTTATGAAAAGATGCAAAGTCATGTACAATGCATATGTATGATCATACAAGTGTGGGATGCAAAAAAAACAAGCATGTTAGAAGCTTGAACATACATGAACATACATAAGATGTAATGCATACAAAACATACCAAATGAATATAAAAATGATCAACCAATGTTCTCACATGACCTAAGGTGTCTAGGATGACATACAAATGCATGAGATGTCATGATAAGTTCATATGATGAAGATATGCAAAGATGAATGCAAGTATACATGGCAAATTAGGGTTTTTAGAATGCATGAGATGTCCATGATCAAAACAGAAGCAAAACACATGATAAAAATTTGAAATTGCAACCAAACAAACCCTAAACATACACAAGAACAATCCCCAAAGATAGAGGTCAGAAGCTAAACCAAAGTCAAGTTATGGTTTTTCTAAGTTAGGCTAGGGTTTTGGGTACCTCTCAAAGAAAAAATGCATATCAAATTGAAAATGCAATGCAAAAATATGATTTAAATGTCCTAGATACTAGATGCAACATGTAAAAGAATGCAAAAAAAACAAGTACAGACTCATTTTCATTAGTCAGAAGTGAATTTTAGAAGTCAGGTTGTGAAAAAAGGGATTTTGAAAACCCTAATTCAAGTTTAATTCTCAAAATAGAATCAAAAACTAAAATAAATGAGTGAAACGAGTTTGTAAATTGATTATAATGCTCAAGGATGCTTCATAATTATTTTTGGTTATTTTTAAATACCTAAAATTATTTTTAATTAATTAAAATGAATGAATGAATTAAATAATACAATTAAATGATTTAAAAATAGTTTTTTAATGCAAAAATTGGAAATAAAAAGGTTTTTGGGTTTCTAAAATTAATTAGAGTGAAAGTGTAAAAAATCAAACCCTAATCACCCTCAAACCCTAATCACTCTCAGATGACCGAAATAGTGTTCCGGTCATCTTCTCCGGCGAGTCCAAACACACAACTTCTTTGCTAGGCCACTACAAGACCTCTAACCTGCCCAGAATCCATTCACACACTCCAAGGAACTCAAATCAATCATAAAACACAATTTATAACATAAAAACAAGTTGAATCGAAGCAAATAAAAAACACAGGCAAAATTTCAGAAGCACATAACATGATCATTTCTTCATCATTTTCAATTCTAAAGACATCTATGTGATCCATAGAGCATGCATTTTCATTCTATGACAAGAAATTAAGGCTTTGAGACAAAACTTTCTTGAGTATATCTGAGCTGGTGACCTGCAAATGTGAGCTTTCAGAGTCTCCCTCTTGTGCAAATGGCCTCCTTTGAACCTCCTGAGGCTAATGGAATGCTTTGAAAGTGGCTTGTTTGAGATGTCCAGTTCTGATATGGAAGAAATGGAGGTTTGGATATTTGATGTTTCAGGCCATTTTAATGGTTGGTTCTTGTTCTATGAGTGATATGTGGTTGATTGGTGAAAGAATTTGTGAAGTTTGATGGCTCGATTGGGAGAATCGAAGAGAGGAAGTTTTTGGGGATTTTTGTGCAAACTGAGTGTATGTTCCTTCTGAGCTCTTGTGAGTCCTCTTTTATGATCCTTAGGCTTTTCATAAACAAATGAAATGAGTCAGAAGAGTTGCTATGCACTGTGGGATTGGTATGGTTCAATTGGCCAAAAGGTCAAATGTTGTGTACTTGAGGTATGGGCCATGGCAGAACTGATTTGAGGGCTTGAGATGCTTCAGCTAGCTTCAAGTAGAACCCTAGGATCAATTGTTATGAGCTGTATGGCTTGGATCATGAGTTTGCATAGGTTTTGCAATTTTGCAACTTTGTGATTTCTTGAGAAATAAGTCATGAAATCCCTTGGTTCAAAGCTCAAATCTGACTTTGAGATGTTGTTTGATCATGCCATGATGTATTTTAGTGGATTAGAAGTCACATAGAGGTCTGAAATTCACTTTCGCACATTTCCCTCTTTGGCCTAAACTTGAAAATTACAAGATTTTTCCCAACTTTGACTTCCCATATCTTGAGTTCTAGGATGAATCAAGAGGAGTTCTTGTACTTTTTGAAAATGGGAAGATACAATCTACAACTTTCATGTTTAACAAAATTTCATTTGAAGCATTTTTGATCAAGAAAGAGGAGGTTGAAAATCTTTCCCAAAATGGAAAGTTTGCATTTCAAGTAATGTCCATTTTTGGCAACTTTTGACTTGGCTCAAAATTATTCAATCTTGTGATCATCCAACCTCTCCTAAGACCAAATAAAGGTCATAGGATCTCAAAATGATGGAAATGAACCTTTGGAACCCTTGGTTGAGGCCTCGGATGCCCTAATCCTGACTTTTCTTACACAACAAGTTACAGCTTGATCAGATGACTTCCTCAGTGAATTTTTGCATCAAACTTCATACACAAGCTACCTATATCATATAAAGACCAATGGAATCAAGAATTACCAAAATTTTTGGGTGTAAGGGCCTCAAATCCAAAACCCTAATTTTCAAGTCATCTGTGTAGGAGCTTCAAGCTTGCCTGGATAGCTCTGCAATCCCTTGAGATTTCTTGACTTCAAAGAAACCTTGGGGTATAAAACAACCATAGAACACTCAAGGACCCTCTTGGCATGCTTCAAGACCTCTAAGATTGCTCAAATCACTTCTTGGGTTCATCTGATCATAAACCCTAGTTATGCAGCTATGCAGTGAGTTGTTAAAGGATAATTATGCAATGTGAGATGTAATGATATGTTATGCAATATGTATGATCATAAGCCAAGGCATGAGAAAGTGAGAGGGAAAATTTGGGGTATTTACAGCTATCCCTATTCAAGCATGAGTTAGCTGTGCAGGATGTAAGCGCCAGGCTTAACAGGCAAACAAGATAACTTGTGGTTGAATACCAAGACAGTCCAAAATTTGGGCTCTCTGGTATAAGAAGAAAAGGGATATAAATTGTTATTCACAAAACAAGACGATTTAGAGTGAACATCAAATGATAATGATGGAGGACGACCATCGAGTAGAGGACGACTACTAGGGGTTAAAAGGTGAGAAATGCACTGACGGGGATGGCCATCAGGTTATAGAATAAAGAATCCACGACGGGGACGGCCATCGAGTAAAGAATAAATGAAATAATGATGAGGGACGGTCATCACAAGGTGAAGGACGATCACCTAGTAGGGGACGGCTGCTGAAATATCGCGACATAGGACGAATGTCGAATAGAAAGATCAACGTGGGGACGACCATCAGATAAATGATGAGAGAAGGCCATCATGAGGTGAAGAGCGATCACCTAGCAGGATAAGGCTGCTGAAAATATCACAACATAGGACGAATGTCGGATATAAAGGTCAACAATGGGGACGGCCATCAGATAAATGATGAGAGACGGTCATCATAAGGTGAAGGACGATCACCTAGCAGGGGACGGCTGCTGAAATATCGCGACATAGGACGAATGTCGGATATAAAGATCAACGATGGGGACAACCGTCAGATAAATGATAAGAGACGATCATCATAAGGTGAAGGACGATCACTTATCAGGGGACGGCTACTGAAAATATCACGACATAGGACGAATGTCGGATAGAAAGTAGTTTTGCTGTAGGAAGAGATAAACAAGGACGAGTGTTTAAGCCTTAAAATAAAACAGGATAAGTGTTGCGACGGTGTGTTTAGACTAAAGATACGGACGCACATCTTTAGGACCACGATACATATGAGTATCGATAGAAACAAACGCCGACGCGTGTTTTAAGGATGATGATACAGACGGGTACCAATTGGTTAAGCAAGGAACACAGACGAGTGTTTGATTTGATGGGGAGTAGTATATGCAAGACACGGACGAGTATCAACAGAACTATGTACAAGTATGAACAAGTATTTGTATTGAGAGTGCAAAAGGTATTCTGGCTTTATCTGCAGGGGAGATGTTCTTGTATACTGCTGAAGGAGTAATTTTGGTATCCACAGGTGAAAAGGCTTGAACCTGACTTATGATCATGCAAATGTATGCTTGATTTTTGTCGTAATGCTCTGTATTAGACGGAATGCTACGCTTCGTTTGGGGAGGATGATGTGAATGCTATGATTATGCAAATGAGAGAGCCGATCCGAGATCTGAACTCTACGGGGAGAAAGAATTCATGGGCGATATTTTTGGAGAAATTTGTGGGGATACTTAAGTTGGGGGTGAGGAAGGCCCCAAGTTGTTGGCAGTTGTCTTCATTTGGAGGAGAACAAATTTCAGTTATTTGCTCGGGGAGGCCCTGCTTGGGGAAAAGAGAACTTCTGGGAAGTAATCTGTTGTAATTCTTTCGTCTAGGCTGTATCCTGGGGGAATGATTAACTTCATGGGGATTACTCTCGTCAAGTGATCCTGCTGAGGATGTGACTACTGACTTGGCTGGGGGATACAGTGCTTGATATACCCCATGTTGTAAAAGATTATTTGCCTTGAGTACCTGTAACCTGTTAAATAGAGGAAACGCACAAACGTCCTAAGGCATCCTCAAATGGATTCCATCATAGGAGTTAGATTCGCTTAAGAGTGCATATTTCCTGCAAGCATTCATTAAAATGGCTTATATGTCTTCCATGCAAATGTTGTATTACGAATTTTGGACATTTTTGCAAACAAAAACGAAAAGATACAAAACAAAGTGTGAATGAACGTTTGACTTTATTGATTTGTGTGCCCTGAATATGCAAGTACAGTGAAGAAGCTAATCCCTGAAATGAAGAGATTGTTGTAAAATTGAGAAAAATAATAGTGTCCTATTTGGAAATGCTGGATTCGACGCTCCAATGAGCTTCCTCTTGCTGTGACTTGTATGACCTCAAACGCTATTCTTATCTTGCTTTCTGAGGAAGGTTGATTCTGACCGACGCTTTGTCCTTTCGAAACTTGCTAAGTAATGTAAGCGTAATACAAACGAATTCAGAATGCAGTTGTTCACTTGTTCCCTGATTTTGCGTGGATCGCCCTTTCGGGTTTTCAATCCACCGGGATACCCATTTTTGCCTGAGTTGTCCGATGTGGCTTTTCAACTCAGCGGGTGTACACATTTTTTAAATTTTCCCTTATTTTTGCCTGAGTCTTTTATTTTGTTTTTGACTCGCCGGGATGCCCTATTTTTGCCTGGACTTACATTCTGTTTTTATGTCCAGCGGGTCATTTATGCGAAGTATTTTTTAACTGCATCTGAATTCACAGGAGATGGGAAATGTTCGCCATCCATGGTTGCGAGCATCAGTGCTCCACCTGAGAAGACTTTAGTTATCACGTAGGGACCTTCATAGTTTGGCGTCCACTTGCCCCTGTAGTCTATATTAGGGCTAATGAATTATTTGGACCGTCCGTTCCTTAAACTAATCAAAATCCAATGACCAACGTTTAATCTGGAAACCATAATCACCCTCAAACCCTAATCACTCTCAGATGACCGGAATAGTGCTCCGGTCATCTTCTCCGGCGAGTCCAAACACACAACTTCTTCCCTAGGCCACTACAAGACCTCTAACCTGCCCAAAATCCATCCCCACACTCCAAGGAACTCAAATCAATCATCAAACACAATTTATAACACAAGAACAAGCTTAATCGAAGCAAATCAAAAACACTGGCAAAATTTCAGAAGCACATAACATGATCATTTCTTCATCATTTTCAATTCTAAATACATTTATGTGATCCCTAGAGCATGCATTTTCATTCTATGACAAGAAATTAAAGCTTTGAGACAAAACGTTCTTGAGTATACCTGAGCTGGTGACCTGCAAATGTGAGCTTTCAAAGCCTCCCTCTTGTGCAAATGGCCTCCTTTGAACCTCCTGAGGCTAATGGAATGCTTTGAAAGTGGCTGGTTTGAGATGTCCAGTTCTGATATGGCAGAAATGAAGGTTTTGATATGTGATGTTTCAGACCATTTTAATGGTTGGTTCTTGTTCTATGAGTGATATTTGGTTGATTGGTGAAAGAATTTGTGAAGTTTGATGGCTGGATTGGGAGAATCGAAGAGAGGAAGTTTTTGGGGATTTTTGTGCAAACTGAGAGTATGTTCCTTCTGAGCTCTTGTGAGTCCTCTTTTATGATCCTTAGGCTTTTCATAAACAAATAAAATGAGTCAGAAGAGTTGTTATGCACTGTGGGATTGGTATGGTTCAATTGGCCAAAAGGTCAAATGTTGTGTACTTGAGGTATGGGCCATGGAAGAACTGATTTGAGGGCTTGAGCTGCTTCAGCTGGCTTCAAGGAGAACCCTAGGATCAATTGTTATGAGCTGTATGACTTGGATCATGAGTTTGCATAGGTTTTGCAATTTTGCAACTTTGTGATTTCTTGAGAAACAAGTCATGAAATCCCTTGGTTCAAAGCTCAAATCTGACTTTGAGATGTTGTTTGATCATGCCATGATGCATTTGAGTGGATTATAAGTCACATAGAGGCCTGAAATTCACTTTTGCACATTTCCCTCTTTGGCCTAAACTTGAAAATTACAAGATTTTTCCCAACTTTGACTTCCCATATCTTGAGTTCTAGGATGAATCAAGAGGAGTTCTTGTACTTTTTGAAAATGGGAAGATCCAATCTACAACTTTCATGTTTAACAAAATTTCATTTGAAGCATTTTTGATCAAGAAAGAGAAGGTTGAAAATCTTTCCCAAAATGGAAAGTTTGCATTTCAAGTAATGTCCATTTTTGGCAACTTTTGTCTTGGCTCAAAATTCTTCAATCTTGTGATCATCCAACCTCTCCTAAGACCAAATAAAGGTCATAGGATCTCAAAATGATGGAAATGAACCTTTGGAACCCTTGGTTGAGGCCTCAGATGCCCTAATCCTGACTTTTCTTGCACAACAAGTTACAACTTGATCAGATGACTTCCTCAGTGAATTTTTGCATCAAACTTCATACATAAGCTACCTATATCATATAAAGACCAATAGAATCAAGAATGACCAAAATTTTTGGGTGTAAGGGCCTCAAATCCAAAACCCTAATTTTCAAGTCATCTGTGTAGGAGCTTCAAGCTTGCCTGGGTAGCTCTGCAATCCCTTGAGATTTCTTGACTTCAAAGAAACCTTGGGGTATAAAACAACCATAGAACACTCAAGGACCCTCTTGGAATGCTTCAATACCTCTGAGATTGCTCAAATCACTTCTTGGGTTCATCTGATCATAGTATATCGATGGATTTTGTTACCGGTTTGCCGAATACGCAAAGAGGTCATAATGCTATTTAGGTGATTGTGGATAGGCTTACTAAATCTGCTCACTTTATTCCGATGGATATTAGTTATTCTTTGGAGAAGCTAGCCGAGATTTATGTTTCCGTGATTGTGAAGTTACATGGAGTTCCTAAGAGTATTGTATCGTATAGAGATCCTAGATTTACATCGAGGTTTTGGGAAAGTTTGCAAAAGGCTTTGGGTTCTAAGCTAAGATTGAGTTCGGCTTACCATCCGCAAATGGACGGTCAAACTGAGAGGACGATTCAATCGTTAGAGGATTTGTTGCATGCTTGTGTGCTAGAACAAGGTGGCGTTTAGGATAGTTATTTAGTGTTGATTGAGTTCACCTATAATAACAGTTTTCATTCGAGTATTGGTATGGCACCATTTGAGGCTTTATATGGTCGGAGATGTCGAACACCTTTGTGTTGGCATGAAACCGGAGAGAGAACGGTAGTTGGACCAGAGATGGTACAACAAATGACGGAAAAGGTGAAGTTTATTCGGGAGAAGATGAGAGCTTCTCAGAGTAGACAAAAGAGTTGTCATGATAAAAGACAGAAGGATCTTGAGTTTCAAGAAGGAGACCATGTGTTTTTTAGAGTTACACCGGTTACTGGTGTGGGTCGTGCTTTGAAGTCGAAGAAGTTGACTTCTCGTTTTATTGGTCCGTATCAGATTACTGCAAGAGTTGATGTTGTGGCTTATCGTGTGGCGTTGCCCCCGAACCTTTCGAATTTGCATGATGTGTTTCATGTTTCGCAACTTCGGAACTATGTTCCGGATCCGTCACATGTTATTCCTATGGACGAGGTTGAGGTGAGAGATAACCTTACGGTGGAAGCTTTGTCGGTTAGGATTTTGGATCGTGAGATCAAGAGGCTAAGAGGCAAGGATATTGTGCTTGTGAAGGTGGCGTGGGGAGGCGCTGCGGAAGGCAATATGACTTGGGAATTGGAGAGTGGGATGCGCGAGTCGTATCCGGAGTTGTTTAGATCAGGTATGGTTTTCGAGGACGAAAATTTCTAAAGTGGGGGAGAGTTGTAACGCCCCGATTCGATAATTCCCATTGTGTTGGAGTCTTTTATTTTAATTGAGTAATTTTTTATTTTGTGAAATTAATATGGTGGTAAGATATGTTGATGAATTAATGTGATATATTATGTTGTGGGATTTTACTGTTTTATGAATTACCAGGTAAAATTGGATAAGAGGGTATTTTAGGTATTTGTTAATTAATGATAAGTTAGAATTTAGTAGAATTAGTATTTTGTGAGGAAATGATATTTGGTTGGAAAGAAATAGAATTAATAGAGTAAGAATAGAAATAGAGAGAAAAGTGTATAAGTTGTGAGAAAGAGAAAGAAAAGAAAAGATAGGAAAAAAAAGAGAAGAAAGAAAAGGAAGAGAAGAGAAAAGAGGAAAACTTGGGAAAGCTTCAAGATTGCTTCTAGGAATCGATTTAATCGGGTAAGGGTGATAAGCATTGTTATCTTAATCTTGTATATGATTATGTATGTGTTTGATTGGTTGAGTTTTGGTTTTGATGAGAGTTAAAGAAGATGAATAGTTAGGGTTTTAGTGGAAATGTGAGAAATTGGTAGATTAATCGGTTAGAAATCGTTATAATCGAAGTATGATGTTAGAATATGCTATTAATCATGTTTGCATGAGTTTTGGTGGAGTCTTGGAAGGGAAAAGTTGACTGTTCGCAGCTGGTGTGTTGCTGAAATCGCAGTGGTCGCTCAGCGAGCTACCCCTCGCTCAGCGAAAGTTCCAGAGCGATTTTCGCTCAGCGAGCAAGAGGGCGCTTAGCGAGCCTGTAGGTTTTTGAGGGATTATGTGTTTTAATCCGTAGTTCGAGTTTCGGGTATCCGTTTTTAGTGAACCTTATATCGATTCGAAGCTAGAAACATGTAGAATCCATTGATGCTAAGAAGAGTAATTTTTAGCCGACATTTACCCGACTTTTCCGATAAAACGTAATTATGTTAATTATGGAATTGTGGGTTTGATTGTTGTGTTGTTGCCGTTTGACAAATAGATACATTGCTTGAATTAAATGCGAATGTATGCTAAATTGTATGAGATGAATGCATAACTATATTGAAAATATGTATGCATTTTCAAGAATGTTGTGTGTCATTTTGCATGTAAGCATAATGTATGTATTCTTGTGTTGTGGGATTCTTTGTGAATCCTTTGTAGCATCGTGTGCTCATGTGGAGTGTGAGCGATGACTACAACAAGATTGTGTGCCCATGTGGGGTGTGAGCGATCGGATCGTGTGCCCATGTGGGGTGTGAGCGATCGGATTGTGTGCCCATGTGGGGTGTGAGCAATCCAGAAACATCGTGTGCCCGTGTGGGGTGTGAGCGATGGGTGATTTATTCACATTGATTGGGTGCCCGTGTGGGGTGTGAGCAATTGGATTGTGTGCCCGTGTGGGGTGTGAGTAATCCTGAAACATTGTGTGCCCATATGGGGTGTGAGCAATGGGGAACATTGTATGCCCGACGGGGAGTTACTTTAGGTAACAAGCGATGATTCTATTTGGTTCCTGAGTGAACTTGCTGAATGTTGAGTCGGTACCGCATTGCATCTGCATAGAGTCGTATGTCGGTCTCTATGAGTTACATTTTATACATTGTATGTATATGCTGAAATAAATAGGATTATGCATATGTTTATTTGGAATGTTGTAAAATGATTGGTATGTGTGAAGGACATACTTGCGGATATATATATATATATGCATGTTTGATATGTGTATATGTATGTGAATTATACATTGAATGTATATGTGTGATTTAAACATAGCTTGTCGTATGTTTATGCGAAATGAATGTAAATGAAGAATAGACATAAATAATATAAGATTTATGTGTATTGGTAATTTGTGAATGATTGTACATGTTGATTGGTAAATGAAGATACATTGCGATGTATGTGTGTTCCGTGAATGAAATGGTGATAAGTATGCGTATAAGTATGCTTTATGTTGTGTATGAATGATATGTTGTGGTGAGAATATGTTGATGTATATGTTATATGTTGAGATATATAATTATATGCAATATTATTATGATAATGTTTCTCACCCTTCTGCTGTTTTCTGATGCTCTACGAGGCATTGCAGATTAGGTGTGCCGGAGTCGTTTTTGTGAAGCTTGTCTTCATATCTTTTGGTCGGTCGGCTCTGATATGTAGCACCGGGTAGTTAGGTGGCCTTGTGCCTTTTTTTGGGAATACATTTGTATATGTATTCGTTGTGGACATGTTTTGTATAACATGATATATTTGTACGCTTCTAACTTGTAGATATATTTTGATAAATATATAAGTTGAAGTTGTTGATGATTTAAGTTTTCCGCTGTGCAATTTATAATTGAGATATGGGTGTAAGGATTGAAATTCCTTTGTGGATAGCTACCCCATTGTTGCATATATGTTTGAGCAGGTGTTGTATGTTTGTAATGTGGCATGCTCCTTTTTATGCTTGATTTAAATTATACTCTGACGAAATTTTATCTATGCCTAAATGATTTAATGTATTATTTGAAGGTATAGAAAGGGGGTGTTACACCGAAGATAGAAGCTTTCCTGAATCCTCATCAGTCAAGGAATTGGGCTAAGAGAATGATTGCCCTTACTTAAGAAGACATCAGACGGTGTACTCAGAACACCAAGGGCAGGGACATAATTACAAGCTGCAGACAATATCCTAATGTACCTCTTATTAGAGTGAAAGGTTGCATCAATTACAATCCTTTGCTTTTCAGAAGACAATTGGGATATGCATTGGTACATCCACCTAGAGATAAGGACTTAGCAGGGACCATTTTACTGTGATGTTCAGAATAATCATGCCACCGTCCGACAAGCCGTCTGGGCCTCGGATAACATACAAACAAAAGGGACTGCAATTCTTGGCAAATGTAACAATATAGCTTCAGCTCAGTACATTGAATGGTCTCGCATCAGAGGACAGACCACTCGTATGACATTCACCCTGGAGGATGTGCCAGGGCCATCAGTAGTAGAGCCCATATCCATAGTGAGTCTGGAGGAATTTGAAAAGTTGAAAGAGAGGAATACCCAGCTTTCTGAAGCCTTGAAGAAGACCCTTTGGGAAAGGAATGATGGTCAGATGGACATTGAGAGATTAGAGAAGCTCTGGATCGAGCATGTGACTGAGATAGAGAAGGCAGAGGACTTCATCAGAAAAGCCCGGGCAGGGGAATTGGTATTGAAGAATGCTTGCAAGGAAGTTAAGATTCAGAAGGCCAGAGCTGAGCATTACCTGGAAGAGAGTCAGGCTAGATGGATCAGGATCACTGAAGCTCGTTTGCAAGAAGATCAGAAGACACATGCTAATATAGAGCAACTGGAAGCTAATGAGAAGAAGAGTCAGAAAGCCTTGTTAGCAGCACAGGAGGAAATCTCCGAGCTAAAACTCTGGGCGAGGTTGAAGAGATCAAAAGACCAAGACAAGTACCAGAAGTTGACAAGTGCCATTGCAACCAAAAACCTTCTTCAGGACCATCACAGAGCATCCAGTTGGACCGGTAACTGATGCTCTCCTGAAGGAAGTCAAGGAGGATGACTTTGGGCTGGATGTTTGATTTCTTTTTTTACTTGTAATTTATTTTGGTTGTACTTTAATTCTCACGGTGATTTTGTTGTATTTCTTGGCTTGATTGTATTTTGGCCCACCATGGGAGCTTGTTGTAATCATAAACTATGTATCCTTTGCATTTGTAATATATGGTTTATGTGTTACCTAGATCTGCTTATGAACTTAATTTCTCTTCAACATCTTCATTCCCAGAGGTCTGGAAGGTCAAAACCAAAGAGCCAAACCGGATACCCTTAGAAGACAAATAGACATATTGCATTGCATACTAACCTTATTCTTTGTTTTGTAGGTATTTTTGTTGTTGTTTTCTCACTTTGCTGTTGTTTCAGAAAACATTGCTCGTAGGAGAGTTTTCCCCATCAACAGAGTTCACCGGTATACAACCAGAAACAACCTTCTGAGCTTATAGATGGACCAAGTTCAACAAGATTTGACGAACGTTAGAACTCAGATGGCTAATGAGAGAACTGAGATGAGGGCTCAGATGAACCAGTTCATGAAAGTGATGACTGGGTTGGCTCAAAGACAAGAAAGATTGAGAGAGTTAGTCGAGTGGCAAACTCCAGAAGAGAATTATCCAAGCACTGGAGGTACTAGTAACAATGGTCACGGGCATCCGCGAACAAATCCGCCAGAGTTTGGGCCTCACCTCAATCTTGAAGTCAATGTTATTGGAAGTACCCAAGGAAATGCAGGAGGTCGTGTTCTACACGAAGATCCTCGGGATGAACAATTCACAATAATCGGTGCTAGGGATGAAGCCTATGATCGTCGTCTGGACGAAATAACGGAGAAGCTGAGATCTTTGGAATCCCAAAACTCTTTGGGATTTGATGTAATGGATATGGGATTAGTGGAAGGAGTAAGGATTCCTCATAACTTAAAGCATCCATGCTTTGAAAAGTATAATGGTACCTCCTGTCCTCGTACCCACCTGCAATCTTTTCTGGGGAGATTAAAGGCATATACCATGGATGAAAAACTGTGGATGTTCTACTTTGAGGATAGTTTGACCGAGGCATCCCGTGAGTAGTATTCTCATCTATCCGTGTCGCTCCCGATAAATGGAGCTAAGTCCAGTTAAAGGTACGGACGCGAACGGTCGGCGAGAGGGACAATGAGAACACACAGCCGTGAACTCACTGGAGATGAAAAGAGTCGCCAGCTAGGCATTTTTATCCCGGAGGAAAGGCAATGCTGCATAGACCTAGAAAGAGATGGATAAGCCGGTTGCGAACCAGAGAGACTGAGAAAGGGGGTTGGTTACAACCTGGGAAGGTATTAGCACCCAGATTGTCCGTCGTACTCGACGGGATCCACGCTTAAAAGATTTGTGCTTTAAAGGGGTAGTGTCAGTGCAATGTGTGTATAAAATAGCTGGAAAACAAAATGTACAGGTGTCAGTGTAAAGTGTATAAGTGATGTGAAGTATGAAAGTGTCAGTGTAGGGAAAAGAGTATGCTCAAGATCATGAGGCTAAAAGGATAAAGCTGGAAGGAGGGGGAATATACAGAGACTTTTGTTCGATAACTGTTAAGTTATGCCTACGTATCCTCTCGTGCAATGAGGAAGTCAGAACACCGTAGTTCGACCCAAAGAGACTGAAAGATGAATTGACTTGTGAACTGCTTACTTGTCTATGCTCAAGTGTATGACCTGTCTGGCTCAGGTGCAAACTGTCTTGCATTAGACGGAAGAAGCAAGTTCTCGTTTGTGAGTGAATGAGATGAGAAAAGAATCCCGAAGGAGACGATTATTGTTTGTTTTTGTGTTTTCAGTCTTTTATTGCTTTTGGAAGTTTGTCATAAGTTAATGAGCTTAAGCCTAAACCAATGGATTTAGTAAACTCATCACATCTTCCCTCTGATTAGAGGTAATGAGAATACCTTAAGTGTGAAGTCAGCTTCTCACACTTAATCACCTTTGATGTAGGATTAAGATCATTAACCTACTTGTGATTATTTAGATGTTTTTGGGTGTTTTTGTTTAGTGTTGAGTAATGAGGTTAAGCCATAATCAGGGATTAAACAGACTCATTACACCATCCTAAGAGAAGGATAATAGATGAGAATGTTTAAGCTGAGGAAAGCTCCTCAACTTAATCCATGATTAGGGATTAAACTCCTGACAAAACAAGCCTTTGATTAAGTGAATTTTATTTAATGGTATGATGATGAAGTGATTTTTATGATTTGTAAGACAACTTGAGGGGGACTTGTCCATTAACACTAGGGTTAGTCCTTCTTAACCAATTAAGGAAGAATTAGAACCCTAATGCAAGGCCCAAGTTACAAGTGTGAAGTCTTGATGATTATTATGTGAATTAATTAGAGGATTTAAACACATTAAGGGTTCAACACTTAGGATTAAAGTTATACACCCCATCCTAAGAGAAGGATGCAGGCATAAGCTTAATCACAAAGCCTTAAAGCCTTTAGGGTTTAGTCCCTGATTATGAGATGAGAAGAGGAGACTCAAAAGAGACACAAAGGTGAAACTAAGAGGGGAGACTAATCAAAACCCTAATCATTGTCATGCTTGGTTGTTCCTAAGGTTTGTGAGGTTTTACAAGAGAAGCCTTCAATGGAACCACCAGGAAGCAGATGAAAGGATCAAGAGAAGCAAAGTGACTTGCTTCATTTAAGAAGTCAAGTCACTTGAAGAAAGAATGTGGGAAGAATGAGCAAGCTCAAACTCAAACACAAGCCAAAAATGCAGCATGGATGCAAGAGAGAGATGAGAAGAAAAGTTATGAGAAGTGAAGGCAAATTCACTTCCCAAAATCACTTACCACCTGAAAGGTTAGAAAAGAAATGCAATGTAATGCAAAATGGGATGAGATGGCATGATGAGAAACAAAACCAGAAGCATATACATGATGCTAATGATGCTATGAGATGCTACAATCATGAGGCAGCACATGGAAATGATCATACAAGTTCATGAATGCAAATGAAGCAAGCTAGGAACCATGAACATACATGAAAAGTTATGAAGTGCACATGGCATACAACATGGCAAATACATGATGCAATGATCAAACATGCTTTCAATATGTCTTATGATGTCAAATGAATCAAATGGATGCTTGAAATGTCATGGCAAGTCATGTTATGCAAGAGAATGCAAGATGGATGCACATGGAAGCTTAAATTAGGGTTTATGAACAATACATCAAACAAAAACCAAAATCAGAAGCAAATCCTAAGATAAAAAATTGAAAATGCCACTCAAAGGATCCCTAATCCTATACTAACTCAATGCCCAAAGGAGAGGTCTCAACTCCTAACCAAGTTCAAGTTATGATTTTCCTAAGATTTCTAGGGTTTTAGGGTTCCTAAACAAAAGAAATGTCAAACAAATTGAAAATGAAAGATCAAATCATGGCCATTTAATCTCACAAACTACATGCTAAACACAATGCAGTGCAAAAAGAATCAATGTCCAACTCTTCATGGATAGGCAGAAATGATTTTTTGAACTTTGGATCAAATTAATGCACAAAAATGATTTTAATTCAATGAGAAATTCTTGAAATGCATCAAGATCAAAAAAGAAATTTGGTTTGAAGGTTGGACAATGTTTCTAAATGTCTTAAAACATTTCATGAATTTTTTGGTGATTTTTAAATACCTAAAAGTATTTTTAATAAATTAATTCTCATTAATCAATTAAAAATAAACTTTTAAATATTTAAAAATACTTTTTTAATGCTAAAAATGAAAATAAAAATATTTTTGTGTCATAAAAATTAATGAAACTCTTGAGAAAAAGTTTCATAATTTTTAAACAATTTTTACTATTTTAAATAAATTATGCAAATTAAATGAAAAGAAATGAAATAAAAATTAAAATAGGCTGAAGTATGCAGGATGGAGGGCCAGGATTGAGTCTGGGGAAAGATTTGTTGACTGCGCGCGCAGATCAAAGGCTGAAATTCAAACTTGGTTAATCCTGATTTATGAATTAATTAATTGAGGTTAGGGTTTAATGAGTGCATCTGGACCATTCACACGCGCGCGAAGTCAACAGAGTCAAGGCATCCAACGCTCCAGATTCAAACTGCCTTAATTACAGGATTAAAACCCTAATGATTTTCAGGTGGCCGGAGAAGACCTCTGGTCGTCTTCTCCGGTGGGAACCCCACCTGAAAATCTCCAAAACTCTCAAAACCTAACTAAAATGAAATCTAAAAACATGGAAATGATCCCCACAACTTACTGAATCAAAACCCCAAGCCAAAACTCATTTATATTCCATCAATTTCATGAATCGAAACAAAGAAGATTTTAGGGCAAAACTTTCAGAAACAAATTAAACTCTCATCTCTCCACCATTTTCAAAACTAAAGATATCAGAGCAATCAGTGAAGCATGGAGAACAACTTTAGAACTTAAAAATCCATTTCTGGAAAAAAAGTTCTTGAGCTACCTGAGTTTCGAAGCTTTCACTCCAGCAACTTCCTGACCTCTCCCTTTGATGCAATCCACTTTACTTGGTCCCCTGATGATCCTTGAATGCTTAGGAGGAGTTTATGTTGGCTGGTTAAGGAGTTTGAACAGCTTCTGCTCAAGCTCAGTTGAAAATGGTGATGGTGATTCAGGCTGTTTCAGGCCAAGGTAAGTGGTTCTTTGTGACCAGTGTGGTGAGTGGAGAAGGTTTATGAAATTTGTTTGAGTGTTTATGGCCTGTGGAAGATGTTTCGAAGGAAAATGCAGGTGGGAGTGAAAATGGAAATGAGGTGTTCTTGCTTGATTCAGGCTTGTGTCTTGTTGGTTTTTTGCTCAGTGGAGCAAGGTGAGTTGATGTGTGGAATTGGTTTGAATGTTTGTGAGCTGTGCAGAGAGATTCGAAGGAAAATGCAAGTGAGGGTGAGTTTGTGTATGTTGTGTTGTGGTGAGCTTCAGCCTTGCTTGATGTATGAAATGGCTAGCATTTTGTCCACATAAACATCTCTCATTGGTCAGATGATGTGACCTGCCCTTTATTGATTGGTATGGCCACTTTTGCAAATTGTCAACTCTTGTGTAAGAGAAAGTATGGGCAACTTCTAGGCCAGTACATGGGCTGTGTGATGCGCAGCAAGGTGAGGGGAGAGGGCTAGGGTGGTTCAGCATCCAAGGCAGCAAGTGGATGGAAGTGTGATGATGATTTTGCAACTTGTCCAACTTTGGTTCATATGAAATTTCTTGTCCCACAAACCATGAAACATGAGGAAACCTTGGTCCAATCTGAACTTTAGGACTTACATGATGCTTGTGTAATGGTTTGATGTCAATTAGAAGTTACAATTTGCCTTGGTACATGAAATTGCAAGTTTCCCATTTGAGGCATAACTTGAAAATTAGTGATTTTTGCCAACTTTGTCACACCATAACTTTTGATCCAAAATGAATTAGGTCATGTTCTTGTACTTTTTGAAAAGGGAAAAATGTATTCTACAACTTTCATGACCAAAGTTTTTCCATTTGAAGCATTTTTGGATCAAAAAGCAAGGCTTGAAAAATGGCATAAAATGACATATTCTTGAAAAGTCAACCATGCCCTAAAAAGTCAACTTTGCAAAAACTTGTAATTCTTGAATTTTGTGAACTTCAACCTTCTTCCATGATCAAATAAAGATCATATACACTCAAAATGATGAAGATCACCCCTTGGTTGGGTCATTGGGGGCCTCAGATGCCTTGATTTTGCACTGACTTGTCTGAAAAGTCAACTCTTGATCAGATGACTTTTCCATGGGATTTCTTCATGAAAATTGATATGCATACTCCCTATATCATATAGAGACCAATGGAAACAAGAATGACCAAAAAAATTGGAGTTATGGCCTCTGAAACCAAAACCCTAATTTTAGGTCAACTGTGCAATCAAACTTGGCTCTGCATCCACACCAATCTCAGTTCTTGTGATTCTTTGGCATTTTTGACTTTGAGAGGATGTAATATGATATAAGAACACACATGGACCCCTTTGAAGTGATTGGTAGCCTTTGGAGTGGCTCAAGAAGCTCTTGGATTGCTCAGATCACAAACCCTAGGTGCAGATGACTTAGAAACTATGCAGTGAACCAAAAATGTAATATGAGGTGATATGATTGTGATTATGCATATGAAATGATCACAAGCCATGGTGTGAATGGGTGAGGGCAAATTTGGGGTGTTTACAATCCGGAGCAACTGTCATAAATTGGAAGGACTTAGCCGAAGCTTTCATACGCCAATATCAGTACAACTTGGATATGGCTCCCAATAGAACCCTCCTAATGGGTATGTCTCATTCTTCAAGAGAAAGCTTCAGGGAATATGCCCAAAGATGGAGACAGCTTGCTGCTGCTGTCCAGCCTCCGATGTCTGAAAGAGAGATGGCTGACATGTTTATGAACACATTACAAGGGACTTACATTGACAGACTTGCTGCTTTCTCTTCCACCAGTTTTGCTGATGTAGTTATAGCTGGTGAGAGAATTGAGAGTCTTTTGAAGATGGGGAAATATTCAGACAATGGTGCTAGCTCCAGCAATGCAAGAAAACCTTTCTCCGAACCTCGTAGGACAGGTGAAACTAATTCAGTTCATATGGGCAGAGGTAGGCCTCAATACATGCCAAGATGAGTGGCTGTTGTCACCATTCTTGATCCAGCACCTCAACAACAGTATCCTCCACAACCACAACACTTCCCACTACAACAACAATTTCCTCAACAGAGATCTTACAACAACAACAACAATCAGCAACAACGTCCTTTCCAACAAAGGCCCTCACAAATCAACAGGGTTATCGATCCTATTCTGATGCCTTATGCTGCCTTACTTCCGCAGTTATTGAAGCTCAACTTGATCGAATTAAGGACTCAGGCTCCACCAGATCCTCAGAACCTTCCAAGAAACTACGATATCAACGCCAAATGTGCCTTCCACTCCAATGCACCTGGCCATACAACAGAGAAGTGTAAAGCCTTATACATGAAGGTTCAAGATTCGATTGATTCTAAGGCAGTCAACTTTGCACCCCCTCCAAGTTTTACCAAGAATCCTATGCCTAGCCATGGTGGGCCTAGGATAAATTCCATTGAGGAGGATTAACCATTAAGCCTAATTGAAAATGTTGCAAGTATTCAAACACCTCTGGCCAAGGTTAAGGCCCAGCTTTTGAAGTGCCAAGTGTTTCTGGGTTGTGAGGTCCATTGCGAAGCTTGCAAGATTTCTACCAATGGTTGTGCAAACTTGAAGACCGGTATCAACAGTCTTATCAAGGAATGCATTTTACAAATCACTTCAACAATTCCAGATCCTACAACATCAACAATCATTCCTCCTACAACTCCAGCAAGCATCACTTCATCAGATGTAACAGATATCACTCCTACAACTTCAACAACAATCATTCCAACAGATTATTCTACAACATCAATAACCATCCCTTCTTCAACTTCAACAGACATCGGTTTAACACATCAATAACCATCCCTTGATAAGACTGTTGATACCGGTCTTCAAGTTTGCACAACCATTGGTAGAAATCTTGCAAGCTTCGCAATGGACCTCACAACCCAGAAACACTTGGCACTTCAAAAGCTGGGCCTTAACCTTGGCCAGAGGTGTTTGAATACTTGCAACATTTTCAATTAGGCTTAATGGTTAATCCTCCTCAATGGCATTTATCCTAGGCCCACCATGGCTAGGCATAGGATTCTTCTACAACATCAACCATCAATGAAGACATTTCCACAGTTACCATTTACTATGATCCGGCAACAATCCATGTTCCAGATTCTTTCAACAACTCACATCAACACCCTCATCAACACCAGCAACTTTCGTCACCTGCACCATCTCCAGTCAGACCTCCTGTTACAATTTATTATGATCCTCAAACTGTCACGACTCCTTTTTCCGCAGCAATCAATCTGGTTACTATCACGGTGCCTGGACCAGTCCCATATGACAGCAGCAGTGCCGTGCCTTGGTACTATGGCTCAGATCTATATTGTGGCAGAAAGAAAGTCACTCTTGACTCCTCAACACCACAGATTGATAATGTCGGGGGAGGCGGAGGCTTCACTCGAAGCGGACGTCTCTTCGCGTCACAGTTCCCAAGAACTAATGCTGAAGCAAAAGTTGCTGCCAAAGCTAAAGGCAAGAGTGTGGTTCCTGAAGAACTAATTGCTAAAGAAGCTCAGAAGACATCCTTTGATCAGGATGTAGACAAGTTCATGAGAATAACCAAGAAGAGTGACTACAAGGTTGTGGACCAGCTCCATCAGACACCCTCCAAAATCTCCATATTATCACTGCTCATGTGTTCCGAAGCTCACAGGAATGCACTTCTCAAAGTCTTGCACACAGCTTACGTGCCTGAGGAGATTACAGATAATCATCTAGAGACGGTGGTTTCAAATGTCAATACTAGTCATGGACTAGGGTTCACCGATCTTGATCTGACTACGCGGGGTCGTAACCACAATAAGGCTTTACATATCACCTTGGAGTGTAAAGATGTTGTTCTTTCTCATGTCTTGGTTGACACTGGGTCATCTCTTAATGTTCTTCCAAAGAAAGCCTTGGTCAAAATGGAGTATGATGCTCTTGCACTTCGTCCAAGTAACCTAGTTGTGAGAGCCTTTGACAGTTCTAAAAGATCGATTCTTGGAGAAATTGAGCTGCATGTGGTAATTGGCCCACAGATCTTCAAAATTATTTTCTACGTGATGGACATTCAGCCTGCCTACAGCTGTTTGTTGGGTCAACCCTGGATTCATGCCGCTGGCACCGTAACATAGACCCTTCACCAAAAGTTAAAATACGAGTGAGAAGGCCAAGTTATCACAATCTGTGGGGAGGAGGACATCTTCGTCAATCATCTAGCTACTCACAAGTATATTGAGATGGATGGGGAGATCCATGAGACGATGAGCCAGGGTTTTGAAGCCCTCAATATCAATGAAGCAACAATTGAAGTGTCTGGTACTTCAATCTCTTCTTACAAGCAAGCTCGAAAAGTTGTGAAAGACGGGAATGCCCAAGGCTGGGGCAAGCTGCTGCAAGTGCATATCAAAGAAGACAAGTTCGGGTTGGGTTACAGACCTTCCCGACAGGTCCAAGAGGAGGTTGCTGAAGCTCCCAAGTTTATCAGTGGGGGTATGCTAACCCCGGATGCAATCAACTATGTGGAAGACGAGGCTGAAAGCGACTTCAACCTGGAAAGCTGGATTCGTCCAAGAGTCCCAGGCCAGCAAGTCCTCATTGTCTTTCATTTTTGTTATTTTCACACAAAACAAATAATGGAAATGTTTTTCTCAAATAAATAACTTCATTCACGTTTTCCTAAATAAGATAAAATCAATCACTAAAATGAACAAATCTCAACCCTTGCAAAGATAGCCCTCCAGATTGCACCAACAACAACACTGTTATGACCTCGTATGACTTCGACAATCCAATTAATCAAGCAGATGAAGGGGTTGAAGAAGACTATGATTTGCCTGAGGAATTGGCCAGGTTGTTGAGACAAGAGGAAAAAGTGATTGCTCCTCATCAGGAGGAAGTTGAAACTGTCAATCTTGGTACCGAGGAAGATGTGAAAGAGGTGAAGATTGGGGATAGTCTGCAAGCTCCAGCGAAAGAACAGCTCATCAGTATGCTTCGGGAATATGTCGATGTCTTTGCTTGGTCCTATCAAGATATGCCAGGTCTAGATACGGATATTGTTATGCATAGACTGCCATTGAAAGAAGATTGTCCTCCAGTTAAACAAAAGTTGTGCCGAACTCGCCCAGACATGGCCATGAAAATCAAAGAAGAAGTACAAAAGTAGTGGGACGCTGGTTTCCTTGCTGTAACTAGTTACCCGCCGTGGGTTGCTAACATTGTACCCGTACCTAAGAAGGATGGCAAGGTGCGTATGTGTGTGGATTACTGGGATCTGAACAGAGCAAGCCCGAAGGATGACTTCCCATTACCTCACATTGATGTATTAGTGGATAACACAGCTCAGTTCTTGGTATTCTCTTTCATGGATGGATTTTCTGGATACAATCAAATTAAGATGTCACCTGAAGACATGGAGAAGACAACCTTCATCACACCTTGGGGAACGTTCTGCTACAAGGTAATGTCGTTTGGTCTGAAGAACGTCGGTGCAACATATCAACGGGCTATGGTAACATTATTCCACGATATGATCCATAAAGAAATCGAGTGCTATGTGGGTGATATGATTGCCAAATCCCTTACAGAAGAAGAGCATTTGGTGAATCTGCTGAAATTGTTCAAGCATTTGAGGAAGTATCAGTTAAGGTTGAACCCCAACAAATGCACATTCGGGGTACTTTCCGGTAAGCTGCTGGGTTTTATTGTAAGTGAAAAGGGAATTGAGGTTGATCCCGATAAAGTGAAAGCCATTCAGGAAATGCCTGCACCTAAGACTGAGAAAGAAATTTGAGGGTTCTTAGGTAGATTGAACTACATATCAAGGTTCATATCTCATCTCACTGCAACCTGCGAACCTTTGTTCAAGTTGTTAAGAAAAGAGCAAACAGTTAGGTGGAATGAAGATTGTCAGAAAGCTTTTGACAAGATCAAAGAATATATGCAAGAACCTCTAATTCGCATGCCTCTAGTTGAAGGAATACCTCTAATCATGTATCTGACAGTATTAGAAGAGTCAATGGGGTGTGTGTTGGGCCAACATGACGAGTCTGGTCGAAAAGAGTATGCAATATACTACCTAAGCAAAAAATTTACCGACTGTGAACAACGTTATTCACTGCTCGAGAAAACTTGATGTGCTTTAGCGTGGGCTGCTCACCGACTAAGACAGTATATGTTGACTCATACTACCTTATTAATCTCAAAGATGGATCCAGTCAAGTACATATTTGAGAAGCCAACACTTACCGAAAGGGTTGCAAGATGGCAAATGATTCTGACAGAATATGACATTCAGTACACCTCTCAGAAAGCCATCAAGGGCAGTGTATTGTCTGACTATTTGGCTGAGCAACCCATTGATGATTACTAGCCTATGAGATTTGACTTCCCTGATGAAGACACCATGTTCTTGAAAGAAAAAGATTGTGAAGAGCCAGTTCACACTGAAGGGCCTGATCCAGAAGAAGCATGGACTATGATGTTTGATGGGGCAGTTAATTGCAACGGTCGTGGGGTTAGTGCAGTGCTTATTACACCCAAGGGAGTTCATATGCCTTTCTCAGCAAAGTTCACCTTTGTCTGCACTAACAACGAAGCAAAATACGAAGCTTGTATCATGGGTCACGAGAAAGTCATTGACCTCAGGATCAAAACCTTGAATGTATTCGGAGATTCAGCTTTGATAATCAACCAGACCAGCGGCAAGTGGTACACTCATCAGGAGCATCTGATTCCCTACCGTGACTATACGAGGAGATTGTTGACCTTCTTCACAACGGTTAAGCTTGAATACATCCCTCGAGATGAGAATCAGTTTGTAGACTCTTTGGCCACCATTTCATCCATGATCAAAGTACAGGTCGCCAATTATGTACCTCGGATTTTGGTATCCTGACTGGACAGACCGGTATATGTATTCTATGTGGACACTGTCACTAATAACAAGCCTTGGTACCATGACATCAAATGCTTCTTGGAAACTCAGACATACTCACCTGGGGCATCGTCAAACGATAAGAAGACATTAAGAAGGCTAGCCGACAGTTTCTTCCTCAATGCTGATGGTTCTTTGAACAAGCGGAATTTCGACATGGTCTTGCTCAGATGTGTTGACAAGAAGGAATCAGACCTATTGATGCACGAAGTACATGAAAGTTCTTTTGGTACCCATGCCGGAGGACATGCAATGGCAAATAATTTATTAAGATCAGGTTACTACTAGATCACAATGGATGCAGACTGTTGTGCCTATGCCAGAAAATGCCACAAATGCCAGATCTATGCAGATAAAGTGCATGTGCCTCTGAATCCTTTGAATGTGATGTCTTCACCTTGGCCCTTCACCATGTGGGGCATTGATATGATTGGAAAGATTGAACCGACTGCTTCGAATGGTCATGGATTCATCCTGGTAGCCATTGATTACTTCACTAAGTGGGTTGAAGCAACTTCATAGGCAAATGTCACCAGGCAAGTGGTAGCTCGATTTCTGAAAAGGGATATCATCTATCGATATGGAGTTCCCGAGTGGATCATTACTGATAATGGTTCTAATTTAAACAACAAGATGATGGCAGAACCTTGTCGGGACTTCAAAATTCAACATCACAACTCTTCTCCTTACAGACCAAAGATGCACGGCAATGTTGAGGAAGCTAACAAGAATATCAAGAAGATTGTGCAAAAGATGGTAGTCACCTACAAAGACTGGCATGAAATGCTACCATTTTCCTTGCATGGGTACCGAACCTCTATCAGAACATCTATTGGGGCAACACCTTATCAACTTGTGTATGGTATGGAAGTTGTCCTACCTGTTGAAGTTGAACTACCCTCCTTACGGGTAATGATGGATGTGAAACTGGATGAAGCAGAATGGGTCCGATCTCGATATAATCAACTGAGTCTGATTGAAGAAAAGAGGTTAGCAGCCATCTGTCATGGGCAGTTATACCAGAAACGAATGAAGAAAGCCTTCGATCAGAAAGTCAGACCTCAGGAATATCAAGTGGGAGAGCTTGTTCTGAAAAGACTTCTTCCTCCTCATACAAACCACAGGGGAAAATGGACGCCAAATTACAAAGGTCCATTCATAGTAAAGAAGGTCTTCTCTAGTGGAACACTGATGCTCACTACTATGGATGGCGAGGATTTCTTATCTCCTGTGAATTCAGATGCAGTTAAAAAATACTTCGCATAAAATGACCCACTGGACATAAAAACAGAATGTAGGTCCAGGCAAAAATAGGGCATTCCGGCGAGTCAAAAACAGAATATAACTTTGCTGTTGTTTCAGAAAACATTGCTCGTAGGAGAGTTTTCCCCATCAACAGAGTTCACCGGTATACAACCAGAAACAACCTTCTGAGCTTATAGATGGACCAAGTTCAACAAGATTTGACGAACGTTAGAACTCAGATGGCTAATGAGAGAACTGAGATGAGGGCTCAGATGAACCAGTTCATGAAAGTGATGACTGGGTTGGCTCAAAGACAAGAAAGATTGAGAGAGTTAGTCGAGTGGCAAACTCCAGAAGAGAATTATCCAAGCACTGGAGGTACTAGTAACAATGGTCACGGGCATCCGCGAACAAATCCGCCAGAGTTTGGGCCTCACCTCAATCTTGAAGTCAATGTTATTGGAAGTACCCAAGGAAATGCAGGAGGTCGTGTTCTACACGAAGATCCTCGGGATGAACAATTCACAATAATCGGTGCTAGGGATGAAGCCTATGATCGTCGTCTGGACGAAATAACGGAGAAGCTGAGATCTTTGGAATCCCAAAACTCTTTGGGATTTGATGTAATGGATATGGGATTAGTGGAAGGAGTAAGGATTCCTCATAACTTAAAGCATCCATGCTTTGAAAAGTATAATGGTACCTCCTGTCCTCGTACCCACCTGCAATCTTTTCTGGGGAGATTAAAGGCATATACCATGGATGAAAAACTGTGGATGTTCTACTTTGAGGATAGTTTGACCGAGGCATCCCGTGAGTAGTATTCTCATCTATCCGTGTCGCTCCCGATAAATGGAGCTAAGTCCAGTTAAAGGTACGGACGCGAACGGTCGGCGAGAGGGACAATGAGAACACACAGCCGTGAACTCACTGGAGATGAAAAGAGTCGCCAGCTAGGCATTTTTATCCCGGAGGAAAGGCAATGCTGCATAGACCTAGAAAGAGATGGATAAGCCGGTTGCGAACCAGAGAGACTGAGAAAGGGGGTTGGTTACAACCTGGGAAGGTATTAGCACCCAGATTGTCCGTCGTACTCGACGGGATCCACGCTTAAAAGATTTGTGCTTTAAAGGGGTAGTGTCAGTGCAATGTGTGTATAAAATAGCTGGAAAACAAAATGTACAGGTGTCAGTGTAAAGTGTATAAGTGATGTGAAGTATGAAAGTGTCAGTGTAGGGAAAAGAGTATGCTCAAGATCATGAGGCTAAAAGGATAAAGCTGGAAGGAGGGGGAATATACAGAGACTTTTGTTCGATAACTGTTAAGTTATGCCTACGTATCCTCTCGTGCAATGAGGAAGTCAGAACACCGTAGTTCGACCCAAAGAGACTGAAAGATGAATTGACTTGTGAACTGCTTACTTGTCTATGCTCAAGTGTATGACCTGTCTGGCTCAGGTGCAAACTGTCTTGCATTAGACGGAAGAAGCAAGTTCTCGTTTGTGAGTGAATGAGATGAGAAAAGAATCCCGAAGGAGACGATTATTGTTTGTTTTTGTGTTTTCAGTCTTTTATTGCTTTTGGAAGTTTGTCATAAGTTAATGAGCTTAAGCCTAAACCAATGGATTTAGTAAACTCATCACATCTTCCCTCTGATTAGAGGTAATGAGAATACCTTAAGTGTGAAGTCAGCTTCTCACACTTAATCACCTTTGATGTAGGATTAAGATCATTAACCTACTTGTGATTATTTAGATGTTTTTGGGTGTTTTTGTTTAGTGTTGAGTAATGAGGTTAAGCCATAATCAGGGATTAAACAGACTCATTACACCATCCTAAGAGAAGGATAATAGATGAGAATGTTTAAGCTGAGGAAAGCTCCTCAACTTAATCCATGATTAGGGATTAAACTCCTGACAAAACAAGCCTTTGATTAAGTGAATTTTATTTAATGGTATGATGATGAAGTGATTTTTATGATTTGTAAGACAACTTGAGGGGGACTTGTCCATTAACACTAGGGTTAGTCCTTCTTAACCAATTAAGGAAGAATTAGAACCCTAATGCAAGGCCCAAGTTACAAGTGTGAAGTCTTGATGATTATTATGTGAATTAATTAGAGGATTTAAACACATTAAGGGTTCAACACTTAGGATTAAAGTTATACACCCCATCCTAAGAGAAGGATGCAGGCATAAGCTTAATCACAAAGCCTTAAAGCCTTTAGGGTTTAGTCCCTGATTATGAGATGAGAAGAGGAGACTCAAAAGAGACACAAAGGTGAAACTAAGAGGGGAGACTAATCAAAACCCTAATCATTGTCATGCTTGGTTGTTCCTAAGGTTTGTGAGGTTTTACAAGAGAAGCCTTCAATGGAACCACCAGGAAGCAGATGAAAGGATCAAGAGAAGCAAAGTGACTTGCTTCATTTAAGAAGTCAAGTCACTTGAAGAAAGAATGTGGGAAGAATGAGCAAGCTCAAACTCAAACACAAGCCAAAAATGCAGCATGGATGCAAGAGAGAGATGAGAAGAAAAGTTATGAGAAGTGAAGGCAAATTCACTTCCCAAAATCACTTA
The DNA here is from genome assembly GCA_963966055.1 of Lathyrus aphaca. Taxonomy (NCBI): domain Eukaryota; kingdom Viridiplantae; phylum Streptophyta; class Magnoliopsida; order Fabales; family Fabaceae; genus Lathyrus; species Lathyrus aphaca. The sequence goes on along the minus strand of OZ014521.1, from coordinate 294,027,582 downwards.
CCACCTGAAAGGTTAGAAAAGAAATGCAATGTAATGCAAAATGGGATGAGATGGCATGATGAGAAACAAAACCAGAAGCATATACATGATGCTAATGATGCTATGAGATGCTACAATCATGAGGCAACACATGGAAATGATCATACAAGTTCATGAATGCAAATGAAGCAAGCTAGGAACCATGAACATACATGAAAAGTTATGAAGTGCACATGGCATACAACATGGCAAATACATGATGCAATGATCAAACATGCTTTCAATATGTCTTATGATGTCAAATGAATCAAATGGATGCTTGAAATGTCATGGCAAGTCATGTTATGCAAGAGAATGCAAGATGGATGCACATGGAAGCTTAAATTAGGGTTTATGAACAATACATCAAACAAAAACCAAAATCAGAAGCAAATCCTAAGATAAAAAATTGAAAATGCCACTCAAAGGATCCCTAATCCTATACTAACTCAATGCCCAAAGGAGAGGTCTCAACTCCTAACCAAGTTCAAGTTATGATTTTCCTAAGATTTCTAGGGTTTTAGGGTTCCTAAACAAAAGAAATGTCAAACAAATTGAAAATGAAAGATCAAATCATGGCCATTTAATCTCACAAACTACATGCTAAACACAATGCAGTGCAAAAAGAATCAATGTCCAACTCTTCATGGATAGGCAGAAATGATTTTTTGAACTTTGGATCAAATTAATGCACAAAAATGATTTTAATTCAATGAGAAATTCTTGAAATGCATCAAGATCAAAAAAGAAATTTGGTTTGAAGGTTGGACAATGTTTCTAAATGTCTTAAAACATTTCATGAATTTTTTGGTGATTTTTAAATACCTAAAAGTATTTTTAATAAATTAATTCTCATTAATCAATTAAAAATAAACTTTTAAATATTTAAAAATACTTTTTTAATGCTAAAAATGAAAATAAAAATATTTTTGTGTCATAAAAATTAATGAAACTCTTGAGAAAAAGTTTCATAATTTTTAAACAATTTTTACTATTTTAAATAAATTATGCAAATTAAATGAAAAGAAATGAAATAAAAATTAAAATAGGCTGAAGTATGCAGGATGGAGGGCCAGGATTGAGTCTGGGGAAAGATTTGTTGACTGCGCGCGCAGATCAAAGGCTGAAATTCAAACTTGGTTAATCCTGATTTATGAATTAATTAATTGAGGTTAGGGTTTAATGAGTGCATCTGGACCATTCACACGCGCGCGAAGTCAACAGAGTCAAGGCATCCAACGCTCCAGATTCAAACTGCCTTAATTACAGGATTAAAACCCTAATGATTTTCAGGTGGCCGGAGAAGACCTCCGGTCGTCTTCTCCGGTGGGAACCCCACCTGAAAATCTCCAAAACTCTCAAAACCTAACTAAAATGAAATCTAAAAACATGGAAATGATCCCCACAACTTACTGAATCAAAACCCCAAGCCAAAACTCATTTATATTCCATCAATTTCATGAATCGAAACAAAGAAGATTTTAGGGCAAAACTTTCAGAAACAAATTAAACTCTCATCTCTCCACCATTTTCAAAACTAAAGATATCAGAGCAATCAGTGAAGCATGGAGAACAACTTTAGAACTTAAAAATCCATTTCTGGAAAAAAAGTTCTTGAGCTACCTGAGTTTCGAAGCTTTCACTCCAGCAACTTCCTGACCTCTCCCTTTGATGAAATCCACTTTACTTGGTCCCCTGATGATCCTTGAATGCTTAGGAGGAGTTTATGTTGGCTGGTTAAGGAGTTTGAACAGCTTCTGCTCAAGCTCAGTTGAAAATGGTGATGGTGATTCAGGCTGTTTCAGGCCAAGGTAAGTGGTTCTTTGTGACCAGTGTGGTGAGTGGAGAAGGTTTATGAAATTTGTTTGAGTGTTTATGGCCTGTGGAAGATGTTTCGAAGGAAAATGCAGGTGGGAGTGAAAATGGAAATGAGGTGTTCTTGCTTGATTCAGGCTTGTGTCTTGTTGGTTTTTTGCTCAGTGGAGCAAGGTGAGTTGATGTGTGGAATTGGTTTGAATGTTTGTGAGCTGTGCAGAGAAATTCGAAGGAAAATGCAAGTGAGGGTGAGTTTGTGTATGTTGTGTTGTGGTGAGCTTCAGCCTTGCTTGATGTATGAAATGGCTAGCATTTTGTCCACATAAACATCTCTCATTGGTCAGATGATGTGACCTGCCCTTTATTGATTGGTATGGCCACTTTTGCAAATTGTCAACTCTTGTGTAAGAGAAAGTATGGGCAACTTCTAGGCCAGTACATGGGCTGTGTGATGCGCAGCAAGGTGAGGGGAGAGGGCTAGGGTGGTTCAGCATCCAAGGCAGCAAGTGGATGGAAGTGTGATGATGATTTTGCAACTTGTCCAACTTTGGTTCATATGAAATTTCTTGTCCCACAAACCATGAAACATGAGGAAACCTTGGTCCAATCTGAACTTTAGGACTTACATGATGCTTGTGTAATGGTTTGATGTCAATTAGAAGTTACAATTTGCCTTGGTACATGAAATTGCAAGTTTCCCATTTGAGGCATAACTTGAAAATTAGTGATTTTTGCCAACTTTGTCACACCATAACTTTTGATCCAAAATGAATTAGGTCATGTTCTTGTACTTTTTGAAAAGGGAAAAATGTATTCTACAACTTTCATGACCAAAGTTTTTCCATTTGAAGCATTTTTGGATCAAAAAGCAAGGCTTGAAAAATGGCATAAAATGACATATTCTTGAAAAGTCAACCATGCCCTAAAAAGTCAACTTTGCAAAAACTTGTAATTCTTGAATTTTGTGAACTTCAACCTTCTTCCATGATCAAATAAAGATCATATACACTCAAAATGATGAAGATCACCCCTTGGTTGGGTCATTGGGGGCCTCAGATGCCTTGATTTTGCACTGACTTGTCTGAAAAGTCAACTCTTGATCAGATGACTTTTCCATGGGATTTCTTCATGAAAATTGATATGCATACTCCCTATATCATATAGAGACCAATGGAAACAAGAATGACCAAAAAAATTGGAGTTATGGCCTCTGAAACCAAAACCCTAATTTTAGGTCAACTGTGCAGTCAAACTTGGCTCTGCATCCACACCAATCCCAGTTCTTGTGATTCTTTGGCATTTTTGACTTTGAGAGGATGTAATATGATATAAGAACACACATGGACCCCTTTGAAGTGATTGGTAGCCTTTGGAGTGGCTCAAGAAGCTCTTGGATTGCTCAGATCACAAACCCTAGGTGCAGATGACTTAGAAACTATGCAGTGAACCAAAAATGTAATATGAGGTGATATGATTGTGCTTATGCATATGAAATGATCACAAGCCATGGTGTGAATGGGTGAGGGAAAATTTGGGGTGTTTACAGCTGCCCCTATTCAAACATGAGTTAGCTGTGCAGGATGTAAGCAACGGCTTAACAGGCAAACAAGATAACTTGTGGTTGAATACCAAAGACAGTCCAAAATTTGCACTCACGGAATGAAGAAGAAAAGGGATATAGATTGTAAAGGAAAATAAAGTACATTATAAAGTGTGGGTGGCGGAGGACGACCGTCGAGCAGAGGACGACTGCTGGGTAAAGAGCAATGACGGGGACGGCCGACATGCTGGGAAAAGTGCTGAAAATACAGCAATGACGGGGACGGCCGACATGCTGGGGATAAAAGGTAAAGCCAAGACGGGGACAGCCGACTAGCTGGGAAAAATAAGAAATTATGATGGGGACGGCCATCAAGATAAAGTTGTAAAATTTTCTGGGGATCAATGAAATATGACGGGGACGGCCATCAAGTTCACAAAGCAAAGTAACCAACGATAGGGACGGCCATCGGGCTAAAAGAAAAGGGACCACGACGGGGACGGCCATCGGGTTAAAGAATAAATGAAATAAACAGATGATGGGGGACGGCCATCAAAGGTGAAGGACGATCACCTAGCAGGGGACGGCTGCTCTGTTGGAGAATAAAGGAATTATGATGGGGACGACCATCAAAGGTGGAGGACGACCACCTGGCAGGGTACGGCTGCCGAAAATATCAACGATGGGGACGGCCATCGGATGAGCATGATGGAGGACGACCATCAAGAGGTGGAGGACGACCACCTAGCAGGGGACGGCTGCTCTCATGGTTTATCATGACATAGGACGAATGCCAGATAACCAAAATCAACAATGGGGATGGCCATTGGATAAAATGATGAAGGACGATCATCAAGAGGTGGAGGACGACCACCTAGCAGGGGACGGCTGCTAAAATCAACGATGGGGACGGCCATCGGATGAGCATGATGGAGGACGACCATCAAGAGGTGGAGGACGACCACCTAGTAGGGGACGGCTGCTCTCGGGGTTTATCATGACATAGGACGAATGCCTGATAAGAAGGAAAATTTGCTTTGTTGGCAATCTACTGGGGAGTAGTAAACACGGACGAGTGTTTATATCCAAGAAACAAAAGGTATAAGTGTTTAGATGTTGTGTACGGATTAAGGATGCGGACGAGCATCCCTAAGACCACGATACGGACGAGTATCGGGTAGAAACAAATACCGACGCGTGTTCAAAGATGATGATACGGACGAGTACCAACGGGTTAACAAAGAACACGGACGAGTGTTGAATCTGAGGGGACTTTTCTGGGGAATAGTAGGCACAGACGAGTGTCTATATTCAAGAAGGCATAAGTGTTTGACACAGTGTATGGATTAAGGATGCGGACGAGCATCCTTAAGACTATGATACGGACGAGTATCATGTAGAAACAAACGTTTGACGCATGTTCTGAGATGATGGTACGGACGAGTACCAACTGGTTAACAAAGAACATGGACCAATGCCGAATCTGTGGGGGTATATAAGTGGTATATACAAGATACGGACGAGTATCTGTGTAAGAGTAGTATGAGTATATAGATGTGTGTTTGTCTGCTGGGGAGGGCGACACGGACGAGTGTCAAAAGGAGAAGAGTACAAGTATGTGGGTTATAAAAGTGTAGGCGACTGCGTTGGGGAAATGACACGGACGGGTGTCAAGAAAGTGTATATAGGTATATGTGAGTGCAAAGAGGATGTCTTTGGCTTTCTGTTGAGGTATGACACGGACGGGTGCCAGGACGTATCTGTAATATGGGCGATCTTGTTTGCAAAGAGTGTTCGGGTGACTTTACTGGGGAATGATGATGCGGGTGGGTGTCAAAATGAGCATATACTGGTGTTGTTGATTGAGAGGCAGCTGTTTTTGCTGGGGATTCTGGTGGGGATTTTTCTGTACATTGATGAACTGTCATTATTCACAAGTGTTGATTCAAAACAATGGCTTATGATTATGCTATGTGTTGGATTTTTGCCGTAATGCTCCGTGTTAAAACGGAATGCTACGCTTCGTGGGTGAACATGATGCGAATGCTATGATTGTGCAAAGATACCCAACCGGGATTCGGATCCCGTTGCCGCGAAGGTCTCTGACCGATCTGCTGAAGTAGACGTCCCAACTGGGGATGAGATCATTGGTAGATCTAATAAGATGATGTTTGCTTGGGGATACGGGTCACTGATAGACCTATCCTTATAAATGAGAGACCCAGCTGGGGTTTGTAGAAGCTTTCTTCACTCTGTTGTGACTCCTTCATGCGTTGCTCTTCTGGATAGAGGCTGGAACTCTGTGGGGGGATAGCTCTCTGACTTTTGTGCTTGGCTGAGGGAGAAAACTCGGCTGGGGAGAAAGAGAAATCATTGAGATCTCCCTAGGGATTCTGCTGAAAAGGATCCTTGACTCAGCCGGGGATATAGGTGCCTTCTTTGATGCCTGCCCATTCTAATGGGGATAAGTAATAAGTGGCCAACTCAGCTGGGAGGAGTCATGAAAGGCAACTCAGCTGGGGAGAGAGCACTTTGGGTGCTAAAATTGAGTGTCGATTTGCCAGCTTGCTGGGATAAAGTTTCCATGCCCCAAGTTGCATTCTGGATACCTGCAATCCTGAAAAAGATAGAGAAACGCACAAGATAATCCCGAGGTATCCTTTATTGGATTCCGTCATAGGAGTTAGGATACTTCTGAGAGTAAGCATATTTCCTGCAAGCATGTTTTTACTTTTGAAGATAAACATCTGTATTCATGCAATCGTTTTTCTTTAAGACATCAGACATTTTTTGCAAATAAAAATGTACAAGACGAGACATGACTGAAAATCCGATTTTATTAATTCATATGCCCTGAATTGGCGAGATACAGTCAAAGGAACATATCCCCTGAAATGAGGAGATTGTTACAAATTGAGAAACAAAAAGTTGGCAGTATTGATGACGCTTTGAGGAGCTTCCTCTTCACTATGACCCGTATGACTTTTGACGTTCTTCTCATCTTGCTTTCTGAAGAATGTTGATTCTGATTGAAGCTTGATCCTTTCGAAGCTTACCAAGTTGTAGATGATACAGACGAATTCAGACTGCAGTTGTTCGCTTATTCCCTTGTTTTGCATGGATCGCCCTTCCGGGTTTTCAATCCACCGGGATACCCATTTTTGCCTGAGTTGTCCAATGTGGCTTTTCAACTCTGCGGGTGTACATTTTTTCATTTTTTTTCCCTTATTTTTGCCCGAGCCTTTTATTCTGTTTTTGACTCGCCGGGATGCCCTATTTTTGCCTGGACTTACATTCTGTTTTTATGTCCAGCGGGTCATTTTATGCGAAGTATTTTTTAACTGCATCTGAATTCACAGGGGACGGGAAATCTTCACCATCCATGGTGCTGAGCATCAGTGCTCCACCAGAGAAAACTTTCTTTACCACGAATGGTCCCTCATAATTTGGAGTCCATTTGCCCCTGTGGTCTGTATGAGGAGGGAGGATTCTTTTCAGCACAAGATCCCCTACTTGGTACTCTCGGTGCCTAACTTTCTGATCGAAGGCTTTCTTCATTCTTTTCTGATACAGCTGCCCATGACAGATTGCAGCCAATCTCTTCTCTTCAATCAGACTCAGTTGTTTGTATCGGGACCTAACCCATTCTGCCTCACTCAGCTTAACATCCATCAGTACCCGGAGAGAGGGTAATTCAACTTCGACAGGTAGGACCGCTTCCATACCATACACAAGTTGATACGGTGTTGCCCTAGTGGATGTTCTGACTGATGTGCGGTACCCATGCAAGGCAAACGGTAGCATTTCATGCCAGTCTTTGTAGGTGATTACCATCTTCTGCACAATCTTCTTGATATTCTTTTCGCTGCCTCAACAGCGCCATTCATCTTTGGCCTGTAAGGAGAAGAATTGTGATGTTGAATCTTGAAGTCCCGACATAACTCAGCCATCATCTTGTTGTTTAGATTGGAACCATTGTCAGTAATGATTCGCTCGGGCACTCCATACCGACAGATGATATCTCTTTTCAGAAATCTGGCTACCACTTGTCTTGTGACGTTTGCATGTGAGGCTGCTTCAACCCACTTGGTGAAATAGTCAATGGCGACCAGGATGAATCTATGGCCATTTGAAGCAGTTGGCTCAATCTTGCCAATCATGTCAATGCCCCACATAGCAAAGGGCCAGGGTGAAGACATGATGTTCAGAGGATTGGGAGGCACATGCACCTTATCCGCATAAATCTGGCATTTGTGGCACTTCTTGGCATAGGCACAACAGTCTGCATCCATTGTAATCCAGTAATAACCTGATCTTAGCAACTTTTTAGCCATGGCATGCCCTCCAGCATGGGTACCAAAGGATCCTTCGTGCACTTCATGCATCAACAAATCTGCTTCCGTCTTGTCAACACATCTGAGGAGTACCATATCAAAGTTCCTCTTATACAGGGAACCATCAGTGTTCAGAAAGAAACTACCAGCAAGCCTTCTTAAAGTCTTCTTATCATTGGAAGATGCCCCAGGTGGGTATGTTTGATCCTCCAAGAAACATTTAATGTCATGGAACCAAGGCTTATTATCTTTAACAACATCTGCTGCGAACACATATGCTGGTCTATCAAGTCTGGACACTGAAATCTGAGGTACAAAGTTAGCAGCTTGAACTTTGATCATGGACGAAATGGTAGCCAGAGCATCTGCAAACTGATTCTCGTCCCGAGGGATATACTCAAGCTTGACTGTTGTAAAGAAAGTCAATAACCTCCTTGTATAATCCCTTTAAGGTATCAGATGATCCTGGTGTGTGTACCATTTGCCGTTGGTTTGATTGACTACCAAAGCTGAATCTCCGAATACGGTCAATGTTTTGATCCTGAGGTCAATGGCTTCCTCAAGACCCATAATGCAAGCTTCGTACTCAGCTTCGTTGTTAGTGCAGTTGAAAGTGAGTTTTGCCGAGAAAGGCATGTGAACTCCTTTAGGTGTAATGAGTACTGCACCAACACCACGACCATTCATGTTAACAGCCCCATCAAACATCATAGTCCATTCTTCTTTCGGGTCAGGCCCTTCAGTGTGAACAGGCTCTTCATGATCTTTTGCTTTTATGAACATGATGTCTTCATCAGGGAAGTCAAATCTCATAGGCTGGTAATCATCAATGGGTTGCTCAGCAAGATATTCAGACAATACACTGCCCTTGATGGCTTTCTGAGAAGTGTACTGGATGTCATATTCCGTGAGGATCATTTGCCATCTTGCAACCCGTCCGGTAAGAGCTTGCTTCTCAAATATGTACTTAACTGGGTCCATCTTTGAGATCAACAAAGTAGTGTGGGTCAACATATACTGTCTCAGTCGGCGAGCAGCCCACGCTAAAGCACAGCAAGTTTTCTCGAGCAGTGAATAACGTTGTTCACAGTCGGTAAACTTTTTGCTTAGGTAGTATATCGCATACTCTTTTCGACCAGACTCGTCATGCTGGCCCAGCACACACCCCATCGACTCTTCTAATACTGTCAAGTACATTATCAGAGGTCTTCCTTCAACTGGAGGCATAAGGATTGGAGGTTCTTGTAAGTATTCCTTGATCTTGTCAAAAGCCCTCTGGCAGTCGTCGTTCCACCTGACCGTCTGTTCTTTTCTTAACAATTTGAACAAGGGTTCACAGGTTGCTGTAAGGTGGGATATGAACCTTGAGATGTAGTTCAATCGACCTAAGAACCCTCGAACTTCCTTCTCAGTTTTCGGTGCAGGCATTTCTTGAATAGCTTTGACTTTATCAGGGTCAACTTCAATCCTTTTCTCGCTTACAATAAATCCCAGCAGCTTACCAGATCTCACCCCGAATGTGCACTTGTTGGGGTTCAACTTTAGTTGGTACTTCCTCAGACGCTTGAATAGCTTCAGCAGATTCACCAGATGGTCTTCCTCAGTGAGGGACTTGGCGATCATGTCATCCACATAACATTCTATTTCTTTATGGATCATATCGTGGAATAATGTCACCATAGCCCGTTGATATGTCGCACCGGCATTCTTCAGTCCGAATGGCATCACCTTGTAACAGAACGTGCCCCAGGGTGTGATGAAGGTTGTCTTCTCCATGTCTTCAGGTGACATTTTAATCTGATTGTATCCTGAAAATCCGTCCATGAAGGAGAATACCGAGAACTGAGTCGTATTATCAACCAATACATCGATGTGAGGTAAAGGGAAATCATCTTTCGGGCTGGCTCTGTTCAGATCCCGGTAGTCAACACACATTCTTACTTTGCCGTCTTTCTTAGGCACAGGTACTATATTAGCAACCCATGGTGGATAGCTAGTTACAGCAAGGAACCCGGCGTCCCATTGCTTTTGTACCTCCTCCTTGATTTTCATAGCCATGTCGGGGCGAGTACGGCGCAGCTTCTGTTTGACCGGTGGGCATTCTTCCCTCAAAGGCAGCTTGTGCACAACAATGTCGGTGTCCAACCCTGGCATATCTTGATAAGACCAAGCAAACACGTCCACATACTCTTGAAGCAGGTCAATCAGTTGTCTCTTCACCGAGTCTTGCAGGCAGGCCCCGATTTTAACCTCTTTCACGTCTTCATCTGTACCAAGATTGATCACTTCAACTTCCTCCTGGTGAGGAGTAATAACCTTTTCCTCTTGTCTTAACAACCTGGCTAGCTCTTCAGGAAGCTCATATTCTTCTTCAACCCCTTCGTCAGCTTGATTGATTGGATTGTCAAAGTCATACGAAGTCATAGCCGTGCTGTTGTCGGTGCTGTCTGGAAGGCACACTCTGCAAGGGTTCAGTTTGTTCATTTTAGTGATTTGATTTTAATCTTGTTTTAGAAAAGTGAAATAAAGTTGTCATTTTGAAAACACTGCCATTTATTTTTTGTACAAAAAGAAAAATGGAAAAACAGCGAGCGAAAAAGAAAAAAAGACTCATTTGCAAAAAGATGTCTGACATTTCATTGATTAATCTTGTTGCACAAAAAGTACAGATGGCCCGATTACAAAATGAGTCTTGTCATCTTGGGCAAGACGCAAGACTTTGATGCATGCTATAAAAATACAGGAAATAATAATTACTCTGCATGAGTAACTCTTATAATTTCCTGGGAAGACCAGTTTGGGATACTGCTCCCCGGGATCTTTGGACGAATTCAGCTTTCCAGGTTGCGTTCTCCTTCCAGCTCGTCTTCCAGACAGTTGACAGCATCAGGGGTGAGCATCCCCCACTCACAAAGTTGGGCTCTTTCGCAGCCTCTGCTTGATCTTGCTGAGTTGGTTTGTAACCCAACCCAAATCTATCCTCTTTCTTCTCCACCGATAGCAGTTTGCCCCATCCTTGGGCGTTTCCTCCCTCAACAACCTTCCGGGCTTGTTGGTATGATGATATTGAAGTACCAGGCACAACAGATGTTTCATTCACGTTCAAGGCCTCAAAACCTTGGCTCATCGTTTCATGGATCTCCCCATCCATCTCAATATACTTATAGGTAGCCAGGTGGCTGACAAAAATATCCTCTTCTCCACAGATCGTAACGATTTGACCCTCCCACTCATATTTTAACTTCTGGTGAAGGGTGGAGGTCACGGCGCCAGCGGCGTGAATCCATGGCCTACCCAATAGACAGCTGTAGGCAGGCTGTATATCCATCACGTAGAAGGTCGTTTTGAAGGTCTGCGGGCCAATCGTTATGGGCAACTCAATCTCTCCCAGAACCGATCTCTTTGAACCATCAAAGGCTCTTACCACCAGGTTGCTGGGTCTCAACGCCAATCCGTCATATTCTAGCTTCACCAGGGCCTTCTTAGGTAAGACATTGAGGGATGACCCCGTGTCTACCAGCACATGAGAAAGGACAGCACCTTTACATTCCATAGTTATGTGCAAGGCTTTGTTATGGTTGCGGCCTTCCGTCGTCAAATCAGTATTGGTGAACCCTAGTCCGTGACTAGCATTAACATTTCCAACTACAGCTTCCAGCTGATTGACAGTGATCTCTTCAGGCACGTAAGCTGCGTGCAAGACTTTGAGCAGTGCGTTCCGATGGGCTTCGGAGCACATGAGCAATGATAGGATTGAGATCTTGGAAGGCGTTTGATGAAGCTGATCCACTATTTTATAATCACTCTTCTTGATGATTCGCATGAACTCATCAACCTCTTGATCGAAGGGTGTTTTCAAAGCTTCTTTGACAATCTGCTCTTCCTGCACCAAGCTCTTTCCTTTTGCCTTAGCAGCAGCTTCTGCTTCGGCAGTGGGTCTCTGAATTTGTGGAGCGAAAAGACGTCCGCTTCGAGTGAAGCCTCCGCCTCCTCCCACATTGTTAATTTGTGGTGCAGGGGTTGATGATTCAAAAGTGATTCTTTGTCCTTCACAGTACAGGTCAGAGCCGTAATGCCAGGGGATAGCATTACTGCTTTCATAAGGTACTGGTCCAGGCACCGTGATAGTGACTGGACTGATTGCAGCCGTGGAAGGAATTGTGATAGTCTGTGGATCATAATAAATCGTGACTGGTGCTCTGATGGGAGCAGCACCCTCTGAGTTGTAGGCAGAGTTGTTCTCAGGATCATAAAATATTGTGACGGTTGAGACATCTTCATGATTTGTTGCTGATGTTGTAGGAGACATTGGTGGAAGGATGGATGTTGTTGTTGTAGGAGTTTCAAAATGGAGTGGTGCTGGAGTTGTAGAAGGAACATTTGTTGATGCCTGGTCAGTTGAAATGACAGATGGAGCACTTGTTGATGAAGCCGAAGAATTGTCAGGAACAATGGTTGTTGCAGTTGTAGGAGGTTCTGGAGTTGTTGCTGATGAGATTGCTGGATTTGTAGGAAATGATGTGGTGATTTGAAGTTGACCACTTTGAATGAGACCCTCTATGCCATTCCTCAGGTTATCGCACCCATTGACTGAAATATTGCAGTAAGCACACCCCAACTCACACCCCGGGAACATTTGACACTCGAGGAGTTGAGCCTTAATTTCCACCAACGGTGTCCGGATCTGACCCACACTGGTTATTAAATAAGACGGTTTGTCTTCTTCAATAGCGTTAATTCTGGGACCACCGTGGTTCGGCATTGGGTTCTTATTGACATTGGGTGGTGGTGCGAAATTCAGAGCTTTTGAGTCTACCAGGTCTTGTACCTTCATGTGCAAGGCTCTGCACTTTTCTGTACTGTGGCCAGGTGCATTTGAATGGAAGGCACATTTGGCATTGGAGTCATAATTCCTGGGTAGACTGTTGGGATCTGGAGGTGCCAGCGTCCTTAGCTCAACTAGGTTGAGTTTCAAGAGTTGTGGCAGCAATGTAGCATATGGCATAGGGATCGGATCGATCACCCTATTGGCTTGAGATGGCCTCTGCTGAAATGGCCTTTGCTGGTTGTTGTTGTTGGTGTTGTTGTAATTCCTTGGAGGATACTGAGCTTGTTGATGGTACTGAGGTTGTTGCTGATAGTTTTGTTGCGGAGGTTGATAAACTGGCTGAGGATGAGCTGGAGCGGGAATGGTGACTGCTGCCACTGATCTGTGAACATATTGGGGCCTGCCCCTGTTGGTGTGGATGGCATTGGTCTCGCCAGTTCTTCTCGGGCCTGCAAAAGGCTTTCTTGTACTACTGGACGAGCTTGCACCGTTGTCTGAGATCTTGCCCATTTTTAACAGGCTCTCAATTCTCTCCCCAGCTATGACAACATCTGCAAAGCTAGTGGAAGAGAAAGCAGCCAGCCTGTCAATGTATGTCCCCTGAAGGGTGTTCATAAACATATCTGCCATTTCCCTTTCAGACATAGGTGGCTGAACAGCAGCAGCCAATTGCCTCCATCTCTGGGCATATTCTCGGAAACTTTCCCTTGACGAATGTGACATTTCCATTAGGAGGGTCCTGTTGGGTGCCATATCTAAGTTGTACTGATACTGTCTGATGAAGGCCTCTGCCAGGTCCTTCCAGCATCTAATAGTTGCTCTTGTCAGATGGGAATACCATTCCCTTGAAGCTCCTGTCAAGCTGTCCTCGAAATAGAACATCCAGAGCTTCTCATCCATAGTATAGGCCTTCAGCCTCCCCAGAAATGATTCTAAATGAGTGCGGGGGCATGAAGTCCCATTGTACTTTTCAAAACAAGGAGGCTTGAACTTATGGGGAATCCTGACCCCGTCTACCAAGCCCATGTCCATGACATCGAAACCCAGAGAATTTTGAGATTCTAAGGACCTCAATTTCTCAGCTATCTCATCCAGCCTTCTATCATAAGCTTCTTCCCCAGCACCCATTACTGTGAATTGATCCTCTTGGGGGTCTTCTTGCAATACCCTGGCTGCAGTGGCAGTCCCTTGAACATTCGCAGGGATGTTGACCTCAGGATGGAGGTGTGGTCCAAAGACTGGGGGATTGACATGAGGTTGGACCCTCTCATTGTTGCTGGTGCCGGCAGTCCCTATATGTGGATCCTCTTGATTTTGCCTTTCCACCATGGCCCTCAATCTTTCTTGGCTCTAAGCCATGTTGTTCATCACTTCCATAAACTGAGTCATCTGTGTTCTCATTTCCAATCTTTCGTTTGCCATTTGATTTCTAACCTCTGCAAGGTCCTGCTGTACCTGATCCATTTGGATGCCCGGAAGATTATTGCGGGTTGGATAACGGTGCGGACGGTTGAGGGGAAATACTCGGCGTCGAGCAATAGTTCCTGAACATCACAACAGAGTTAGCAACAATAAAACAAAAACCTACAAAACAAACAAAAGGGTTAGCATGCAATGCAGTATGCTTATTTGTTTTCAAGGTATCCGGCTTGGCATTCAGTTTTGACCCTTCCAGACCCTTGAAGATGTTGTTGATGTTGCTTTCGTAGTAAACTCGGATGGAACAAACTAATACACACATTACAAAAGTCAAACGGTACATAGTTTGTTTACAAATACAAGCCCTCTGAGGGGTCAAAATACATTACAAGAAAATAAAAGTACATGGAATGAAAGCAACAACAAGCAAATGGTCAAACACCAAGACCAAACTCATCCTCCCGAACTTCCTTGAGAAGTGCCTCAGTCACAGGATCAGCTGGACGCTCCGTGAGATTCCTGATAAGGAGGTTCCGGGTAGTAACAGCTGTTGCTAGCTTCTTGTGCTGATTTTGGTCCTTTGACCTCTTCACTCCTGCTCTGATCTTCAGCTCTGATATCTCCCCCTGGGCTGCTGCCAGGGCTTCCTGCTGCTCTTTTGCACTAGCTTCCAGTTGCTCCATCTTGTCTTGGACCCTCTTATCTTCCAGAGTACGAGCTTCGGTGATCCTAACCCACCTAGCTTGACTCTCCTTCAGATACAAGTCTGTCCTGGCTTTCTGGAATTGGGCTTCTTTGCAAGCATTCTTCAGAATTTGTTCTCCAGCTTTAGACTTCTTGATATAATCCCCAGACTTCTCAATTTTAGCCAGATGCTCCACTCTCAGCTTCTCTAACCTCTCAATATCCAACCTACCATCATTCCTCTCCCAGAGGGTCTTCTGCAAAGCCCGAGTCAACTTCTCATTCCTTTCTTTCAAGCTCTCAAACTCCTCTAAACTGACAGTGGCAGGGGGTGGTGCTGAAGATGATTCAGGCATATCTTCTATGGTAAAGGGCATCCCAGAGAATTGAGCCCTGGCATAGGACCACTCATAATATTGTGCTGATGCCACATTGCTGCACTTCCCCAAAATGGTTATTCCCTTGGTTTGAACATTATCCCAGGCCCAAGCAGCCTGCCTAACAATAGCCAGATTAGGCTTGTTCTCGCAATAAAGAGTTTCAACCAAGTCCTGTGCTTTAGGAGTGTGGACCAGTGCATAGCCCAGTTGCCTTCTGAACAGCAGAGGGTTGTAATTAATACTACCCTTAACTCCTATTAGGGGCACATTGGGAAAATGCCCACAGCTGGTGATGATATCCCTGCCCTTGGTGCTTTGGGTGCACCATCTGATATCGGCTGAAGTTAGAGCAGTGAGTCTCTTAGCCCAGTTTCTCTGCTGATGAGGGTTCAAAAATGCATCTGTCCTAGGTAGATGCTTGAGAAGCCAAGTGTGGAACAATGGAGCACAACACCTCACTAATCTTCCCCTCTGCTTTTCATTCCTCTGATGCACTGAGTAGTAAAGATCCCCCAATAAAGTGGGCACTGGGTTCTTCAGGATGAACAAATGGATTGCATTCTTGCTAATGAATCGAGGCTCATCTGCAAATAACACAATTCCATATATACTCAAGGCCAATAAAGCACAGACAGCTTTCCACTCTCCTAAAGAAGCTTTCAGGGCAGCTTGAGAGATCAAGAAATCCAGATGAAAGCCAGGGATTCCAGCTTTAGAAGTCATATGCTGCTCAATCAGAACAGGTTCCAGATGCAAAGCCTTTGCTACTTCTCCATTACCAGGAAAGACCATCTCGGGGTTGAAAGGGATTCCACCCCTGATAGGTATACCAACCAATGATGAGTATTCTTCCAATAAAGGGCCCAACTGAAAGTCTTGAAAAGTGAAGCACCTCAGTGGGGGATCATAAAACTGAAGGCAAGTGTGGATCAGGCTTCTCTGTGAAGGGTCCAGATCCATGACCATATCAAGTATATCTCCGTAATGTTCCCTGAACAATGGTATATGATCTGGAGTGATCAGGGTCTGAATCCTCCTGATGTCAGATAGCTCTGGCTGGAAGAAGTGGTAGGTGATGTTACTCTTTTTAGGAGCCATGATGCTGAAGATAAGTAGAGACAGGTGCTGATGATAACACTGAAGAATGGGCCACTGATTGGCTGGTGCAGATAACTGAAGTAGATAGCTGAAGCAAATGCTGATGAAGATAGGTCAGTACTGAAGATGGGGTCAAAACCAAAACCAAATGAAGATGGATACCCTGAAACACAAATAAGCAAATGTCAATATGATGCAATGATTATGTATGCAAATGATATGCAAGGGTTTGTGACTGAGCCGGATCTGATCAAAAACTCTGATATAAGTCCAAGTATGTTCAAGAATTCCAGATGGAGGTCTATAAATCCAGTAACCAAGGTGGGGGCTCAAATAAAGAGCCACATGTCCAGGGTTTTAGAATCACAAGAACTGTCCCAAAATGAAGTATTCTTAACCAAACAAAGTAACAGGGTATTCTGAGGTCAAGGTACCTGCAAACCTGTAAACAGCCCAACCCCCTCACAGGTGGTGTTCTAAAACAAGGATCCTCAGACTTGGATCGGTTATGAGAAGTGTAAACACTTCTAACCTGGAGGTACAGTGTTTACAATAACCATAAAAGTTCCTCCTCTAATTCACCTCAGTTTCTGAAGGTCAAAACTAAAAGGTCATCCAGACTTAGCAGGCTTCCCAGATAGCCCTAGCATTGCAGGAAATCTGCAACACAGAGTTCTCAAGAAGAAACCCATATCTGAACCGTGTTTCATATTCCCGCACCAGACCGAGATGGAATGGGAAAGAATATGATTCACTCTAGCCTAGGTGTCACTCAGGTCCCAGGTATAGGATCTTAACTCTCAATGGAACACCCACCCACCAAAGCAAACAAACAGATCCAGCCAGACAGCATGACAGTATGATACAATGCAAAGCTATAAATAAAGCACCTAAACAACTGTACATAAAGCAAAAATAAATACAAATATACAAACACAAATAAGCACATAACACCCCAGTAAACACAAATCAAACAAGCGCTAGGAGGAAACCACAAAAAGAACCAGAAGCTCTGGTTGCAATATAAGGCTTCCCCAACAGAGTCGCCAAGCTGTCGCTCCCGATAAATGGAGCTAAGTCCAGTTAAAGGTACGGACGCGAACGGTCGGCGAGAGGGACAATGAGAACACACAGCCGTGAACTCACTGGAGATGAAAAGAGTCGCCAGCTAGGCATTTTTATCCCGGAGGAAAGGCAATGCTGCATAGACCTAGAAAGAGATGGATAAGCCGGTTGCGAACCAGAGAGACTGAGAAAGGGGGTTGGTTACAACCTGGGAAGGTATTAGCACCCAGATTGTCCGTCGTACTCGACGGGATCCACGCTTAAAAGATTTGTGCTTTAAAGGGGTAGTGTCAGTGCAATGTGTGTATAAAATAGCTGGAAAACAAAATGTACAGGTGTCAGTGTAAAGTGTATAAGTGATGTGAAGTATGAAAGTGTCAGTGTAGGGAAAAGAGTATGCTCAAGATCATGAGGCTAAAAGGATAAAGCTAGAAGGAGGGGGAATATACAGAGACTTTTGTTCGATAACTGTTAAGTTATGCCTACGTATCCTCTCGTGCAATGAGGAAGTCAGAACACCGTAGTTCGACCCAAAGAGACTGAAAGATGAATTGACTTGTGAACTGCTTACTTGTCTATGCTCAAGTGTATGACCTGTCTGGCTCAGGTGCAAACTGTCTTGCATTAGACGGAAGAAGCAAGTTCTCGTTTGTGAGTGAATGAGATGAGAAAAGAATCCCGAAGGAGACGATTATTGTTTGTTTTTGTGTTTTCAGTCTTTTATTGCTTTTGGAAGTTTGTCATAAGTTAATGAGCTTAAGCCTAAACCAATGGATTTAGTAAACTCATCACATCTTCCCTCTGATTAGGGGTAATGAGAATACCTTAAGTGTGAAGTCAGCTTCTCACACTTAATCACCTTTGATGTAGGATTAAGATCATTAACCTACTTGTGATTATTTAGATGTTTTTGGGTGTTTTTGTTTAGTGTTGAGTAATGAGGTTAAGCCATAATCAGGGATTAAACAGACTCATTACACCATCCTAAGAGAAGGATAATAGATGAGAATGTTTAAGCTGAGGAAAGCTCCTCAACTTAATCCATGATTAGGGATTAAACTCCTGACAAAACAAGCCTTTGATTAAGTGAATTTTATTTAATGGTATGATGATGAAGTGATTTTTATGATTTGTAAGACAACTTGAGGGGGACTTGTCCATTAACACTAGGGTTAGTCCTTCTTAACCAATTAAGGAAGAATTAGAACCCTAATGCAAGGCCCAAGTTACAAGTGTGAAGTCTTGATGATTATTATGTGAATTAATTAGAGGATTTAAACACATTAAGGGTTCAACACTTAGGATTAAAGTTATACACCCCATCCTAAGAGAAGGATGCAGGCATAAGCTTAATCACAAAGCCTTAAAGCCTTTAGGGTTTAGTCCCTGATTATGAGATGAGAAGAGGAGACTCAAAAGAGACACAAAGGTGAAACTAAGAGGGGAGACTAATCAAAACCCTAATCATTGTCATGCTTGGTTGTTCCTAAGGTTTGTGAGGTTTTACAAGAGAAGCCTTCAATGGAACCACCAGGAAGCAGATGAAAGGATCAAGAGAAGCAAAGTGACTTGCTTCATTTAAGAAGTCAAGTCACTTGAAGAAAGAATGTGGGAAGAATGAGCAAGCTCAAACTCAAACACAAGCCAAAAATGCAGCATGGATGCAAGAGAGAGATGAGAAGAAAAGTTATGAGAAGTGAAGGCAAATTCACTTCCCAAAATCACTTACCACCTGAAAGGTTAGAAAAGAAATGCAATGTAATGCAAAATGGGATGAGATGGCATGATGAGAAACAAAACCAGAAGCATATACATGATGCTAATGATGCTATGAGATGCTACAATCATGAGGCAGCACATGGAAATGATCATACAAGTTCATGAATGCAAATGAAGCAAGCTAGGAACCATGAACATACATGAAAAGTTATGAAGTGCACATGGCATACAACATGGCAAATACATGATGCAATGATCAAACATGCTTTCAATATGTCTTATGATGTCAAATGAATCAAATGGATGCTTGAAATGTCATGGCAAGTCATGTTATGCAAGAGAATGCAAGATGGATGCACATGGAAGCTTAAATTAGGGTTTATGAACAATACATCAAACAAAAACCAAAATCAGAAGCAAATCCTAAGATAAAAAATTGAAAATGCCACTCAAAGGATCCCTAATCCTATACTAACTCAATGCCCAAAGGAGAGGTCTCAACTCTTAACCAAGTTCAAGTTATGATTTTCCTAAGATTTCTAGGGTTTTAGGGTTCCTAAACAAAAGAAATGTCAAACAAATTGAAAATGAAAGATCAAATCATGGCCATTTAATCTCACAAACTACATGCTAAACACAATGCAGTGCAAAAAGAATCAATGTCCAACTCTTCATGGATAGGCAGAAATGATTTT
The DNA here is from genome assembly GCA_963966055.1 of Lathyrus aphaca. Lineage (NCBI taxonomy): Eukaryota > Viridiplantae > Streptophyta > Magnoliopsida > Fabales > Fabaceae > Lathyrus > Lathyrus aphaca. The sequence goes on along the minus strand of OZ014521.1, from coordinate 294,007,987 downwards.
TTGAACTTTGGATCAAATTAATGCACAAAAATGATTTTAATTCAATGAGAAATTCTTGAAATGCATCAAGATCAAAAAAGAAATTTGGTTTGAAGGTTGGACAATGTTTCTAAATGTCTTAAAACATTTCATGAATTTTTTGGTGATTTTTAAATACCTAAAAGTATTTTTAATAAATTAATTCTCATTAATCAATTAAAAATAAACTTTTAAATATTTAAAAATACTTTTTTAATGCTAAAAATGAAAATAAAAATATTTTTGTGTCATAAAAATTAATGAAACTCTTGAGAAAAAGTTTCATAATTTTTAAATAATTTTTACTATTTTAAATAAATTATGCAAATTAAATGAAAAGAAATGAAATAAAAATTAAAATAGGCTGAAGTATGCAGGATGGAGGGCCAGGATTGAGTCTGGGGAAAGATTTGTTGACTGCGCGCGCAGATCAAAGGCTGAAATTCAAACTTGGTTAATCCTGATTTATGAATTAATTAATTGAGGTTAGGGTTTAATGAGTGCATCTGGACCATTCACACGCGCGCGAAGTCAACAGAGTCAAGGCATCCAACGCTCCAGATTCAAACTGCCTTAATTACAGGATTAAAACCCTAATGATTTTCAGGTGGCCGGAGAAGACCTCTGGTCGTCTTCTCCGGTGGGAACCCCACCTGAAAATCTCCAAAACTCTCAAAACCTAACTAAAATGAAATCTAAAAACATGGAAATGATCCCCACAACTTACTGAATCAAAACCCCAAGCCAAAACTCATTTATATTCCATCAATTTCATGAATCGAAACAAAGAAGATTTTAGGGCAAAACTTTCAGAAACAAATTAAACTCTCATCTCTCCACCATTTTCAAAACTAAAGATATCAGAGCAATCAGTGAAGCATGGAGAACAACTTTAGAACTTAAAAATCCATTTCTGGAAAAAAAGTTCTTGAGCTACCTGAGTTTCGAAGCTTTCACTCCAGCAACTTCCTGACCTCTCCCTTTGATGCAATCCACTTTACTTGGTCCCCTGATGATCCTTGAATGCTTAGGAGGAGTTTATGTTGGCTGGTTAAGGAGTTTGAACAGCTTCTGCTCAAGCTCAGTTGAAAATGGTGATGGTGATTCAGGCTGTTTCAGGCCAAGGTAAGTGGTTCTTTGTGACCAGTGTGGTGAGTGGAGAAGGTTTATGAAATTTGTTTGAGTGTTTATGGCCTGTGGAAGATGTTTCGAAGGAAAATGCAGGTGGGAGTGAAAATGGAAATGAGGTGTTCTTGCTTGATTCAGGCTTGTGTCTTGTTGGTTTTTTGCTCAGTGGAGCAAGGTGAGTTGATGTGTGGAATTGGTTTGAATGTTTGTGAGCTGTGCAGAGAGATTCGAAGGAAAATGCAAGTGAGGGTGAGTTTGTGTATGTTGTGTTGTGGTGAGCTTCAGCCTTGCTTGATGTATGAAATGGCTAGCATTTTGTCCACATAAACATCTCTCATTGGTCAGATGATGTGACCTGCCCTTTATTGATTGGTATGGCCACTTTTGCAAATTGTCAACTCTTGTGTAAGAGAAAGTATGGGCAACTTCTAGGCCAGTACATGGGTTGTGTGATGCGCAGCAAGGTGAGGGGAGAGGGCTAGGGTGGTTCAGCATCCAAGGCAGCAAGTGGATGGAAGTGTGATGATGATTTTGCAACTTGTCCAACTTTGGTTCATATGAAATTTCTTGTCCCACAAACCATGAAACATGAGGAAACCTTGGTCCAATCTGAACTTTAGGACTTACATGATGCTTGTGTAATGGTTTGATGTCAATTAGAAGTTACAATTTGCCTTGGTACATGAAATTGCAAGTTTCCCATTTGAGGCATAACTTGAAAATTAGTGATTTTTGCCAACTTTGTCACACCATAACTTTTGATCCAAAATGAATTAGGTCATGTTCTTGTACTTTTTGAAAAGGGAAAAATGTATTCTACAACTTTCATGACCAAAGTTTTTCCATTTGAAGCATTTTTGGATCAAAAAGCAAGGCTTGAAAAATGGCATAAAATGACATATTCTTGAAAAGTCAACCATGCCCTAAAAAGTCAACTTTGCAAAAACTTGTAATTCTTGAATTTTGTGAACTTCAACCTTCTTCCATGATCAAATAAAGATCATATACACTCAAAATGATGAAGATCACCCCTTGGTTGGGTCATTGGGGGCCTCAGATGCCTTGATTTTGCACTGACTTGTCTGAAAAGTCAACTCTTGATCAGATGACTTTTCCATGGGATTTCTTCATGAAAATTGATATGCATACTCCCTATATCATATAGAGACCAATGGAAACAAGAATGACCAAAAAAATTGGAGTTATGGCCTCTGAAACCAAAACCCTAATTTTAGGTCAACTGTGCAATCAAACTTGGCTCTGCATCCACACCAATCTCAGTTCTTGTGATTCTTTGGCATTTTTGACTTTGAGAGGATGTAATATGATATAAGAACACACATGGACCCCTTTGAAGTGATTGGTAGCCTTTGGAGTGGCTCAAGAAGCTCTTGGATTGCTCAGATCACAAACCCTAGGTGCAGATGACTTAGAAACTATGCAGTGAACCAAAAATGTAATATGAGGTGATATGATTGTGCTTATGCATATGAAATGATCACAAGCCATGGTGTGAATGGGTGAGGGCAAATTTGGGGTGTTTACAATCCGGAGCAACTGTCATAAATTGGAAGGACTTAGTCGAAGCTTTCATACGCCAATATCAGTACAACTTGGATATGGCTCCCAATAGAACCCTCCTAATGGGTATGTCTCATTCTTCAAGAGAAAGCTTCAGGGAATATGCCCAAAGATGGAGACAGCTTGCTGCTGCTGTCCAGCCTCCGATGTCTGAAAGAGAGATGGCTGACATGTTTATGAACACATTACAAGGGACTTACATTGACAGACTTGCTGCTTTCTCTTCCACCAGTTTTGCTGATGTAGTTATAGCTGGTGAGAGAATTGAGAGTCTTTTGAAGATGGGGAAATATTCAGACAATGGTGCTAGCTCCAACAATGCAAGAAAACCTTTCTCCGAACCTCGTAGGACAGGTGAAACTAATTCAGTTCATATGGGCAGAGGTAGGCCTCAATACATGCCAAGATGAGTGGCTGTTGTCACCATTCTTGATCCAGCACCTCAACAACAGTATCCTCCACAACCACAACACTTCCCACTACAACAACAATTTCCTCAACAGAGATCTTACAACAACAACAACAATCAGCAACAATGTCCTTTCCAACAAAGGCCCTTACAAATCAACAGGGTTATCGATCCTATTCTGATGCCTTATGCTGCCTTACTTCCGCAGTTATTGAAGCTCAACTTGATCGAATTAAGGACTCAGGCTCCACCAGATCCTCAGAACCTTCCAAGAAACTACGATATCAACGCCAGATGTGCCTTCCACTCCAATGCACCTGGCCATACAACAGAGAAGTGTAAAGCCTTATACATGAAGGTTCAAGATTCGATTGATTCTAAGGCAGTCAACTTTGCACCCCCTCCAAGTTTTACCAAGAATCCTATGCCTAGCCATGGTGGGCCTAGGATAAATTCCATTGAGGAGGATTAACCATTAAGCCTAATTGAAAATGTTGCAAGTATTCAAACACCTCTGGCCAAGGTTAAGGCCCAGCTTTTGAAGTGCCAAGTGTTTCTGGGTTGTGAGGTCCATTGCGAAGCTTGCAAGATTTCTACCAATGGTTGTGCAAACTTGAAGACCGGTATCAACAGTCTTATCAAGGAATGCATTTTACAAATCACTTCAACAATTCCAGATCCTACAACATCAACAATCATTCCTCCTACAACTCCAGCAAGCATCACTTCATCAGATGTAACAGATATCACTCCTACAACTTCAACAACAATCATTCCAACAGATTATTCTACAACATCAATAACCATCCCTTCTTCAACTTCAACAGACATCGGTTTAACACATCAATAACCATCCCTTGATAAGACTGTTGATACCGGTCTTCAAGTTTGCACAACCATTGGTAGAAATCTTGCAAGCTTCGCAATGGACCTCACAACCCAGAAACACTTGGCACTTCAAAAGCTGGGCCTTAACCTTGGCCAGAGGTGTTTGAATACTTGCAACATTTTCAATTAGGCTTAATGGTTAATCCTCCTCAATGGCATTTATCCTAGGCCCACCATGGCTAGGCATAGGATTCTTCTACAACATCAACCATCAATGAAGACATTTCCACAGTTACCATTTACTATGATCCGGCAACAATCCATGTTCCAGATTCTTTCAACAACTCACATCAACACCCTCATCAACACCAGCAACTTTTGTCACCTGCACCATCTCCAGTCAGACCTCCTGTTACAATTTATTATGATCCTCAAACTGTCACGACTCCTTTTTCCGCAGCAATCAATCTGGTTACTATCACGGTGCCTGGACCAGTCCCATATGACAGCAGCAGTGCCGTGCCTTGGTACTATGGCTCAGATCTATATTGTGGCAGAAAGAAAGTCACTCTTGACTCCTCAACACCACAGATTGATAATGTCGGGGGAGGCGGAGGCTTCACTCGAAGCGAACGTCTCTTCGCGTCACAGTTCCCAAGAACTAATGCTGAAGCAAAAGTTGCTGCCAAAGCTAAAGGCAAGAGTGTGGTTCCTGAAGAACTAATTGCTAAAGAAGCTCAGAAGACATCCTTTGATCAGGATGTAGACAAGTTCATGAGAATAACCAAGAAGAGTGACTACAAGGTTGTGGACCAGCTCCATCAGACACCCTCCAAAATCTCCATATTATCACTGCTCATGTGTTCCGAAGCTCACAGGAATGCACTTCTCAAAGTCTTGCACACAGCTTACGTGCCTGAGGAGATTACAGATAATCATCTAGAGACGGTGGTTTCAAATGTCAATACTAGTCATGGACTAGGGTTCACCGATCTTGATCTGACTACGCGGGGTCGTAACCACAATAAGGCTTTACATATCACCTTGGAGTGTAAAGATGTTGTTCTTTCTCATGTCTTGGTTGACACTGGGTCATCTCTTAATGTTCTTCCAAAGAAAGCCTTGGTCAAAATGGAGTATGATGCTCTTGCACTTCGTCCAAGTAACCTAGTTGTGAGAGCCTTTGACGGTTCTAAAAGATCGATTCTTGGAGAAATTGAGCTGCATGTGGTAATTGGCCCACAGATCTTCAAAATTATTTTCTACGTGATGGACATTCAGCCTGCCTACAGCTGTTTGTTGGGTCAACCCTGGATTCATGCCGCTGGCACCGTAACATAGACCCTTCACCAAAAGTTAAAATACGAGTGAGAAGGCCAAGTTATCACAATCTGTGGGGAGGAGGACATCTTCGTCAATCATCTAGCTACTTACAAGTATATTGAGATGGATGGGGAGATCCATGAGACGATGAGCCAGGGTTTTGAAGCCCTCAATATCAATGAAGCAACAATTGAAGTGTCTGGTACTTCAATCTCTTCTTACAAGCAAGCTCGAAAAGTTGTGAAAGACGGGAATGCCCAAGGCTGGGGCAAGCTGCTGCAAGTGCATATCAAAGAAGACAAGTTCGGGTTGGGTTACAGACCTTCCCGACAGGTCCAAGAGGAGGTTGCTGAAGCTCCCAAGTTTATCAGTGGGGGTATGCTGACCCCGGATGCAATCAACTATGTGGAAGACGAGGCTGAAAGCGACTTCAACCTGGAAAGCTGGATTCGTCCAAGAGTCCCAGGCCAGCAAGTCCTCATTGTCTTTCATTTTTGTTATTTTCACACAAAACAAATAATGGAAATGTTTTTCTCAAATAAATAACTTCATTCACGTTTTCCTAAATAAGATAAAATCAATCACTAAAATGAACAAATCTCAACCCTTGCAAAGATAGCCCTCCAGATTGCACCAACAACAACACTGTTATGACCTCGTATGACTTCGACAATCCAATTAATCAAGCAGATGAAGGGGTTGAAGAAGACTATGATTTGCCTGAGGAATTGGCCAGGTTGTTGAGACAAGAGGAAAAAGTGATTGCTCCTCATCAGGAGGAAGTTGAAACTGTCAATCTTGGTACCGAGGAAGATGTGAAAGAGGTGAAGATTGGGGATAGTCTGCAAGCTCCAGCGAAAGAACAGCTCATCAGTATGCTTCGGGAATATGTCGATGTCTTTGCTTGGTCCTATCAAGATATGCCAGGTCTAGATACGGATATTGTTATGCATAGACTGCCATTGAAAGAAGATTGTCCTCCAGTTAAACAAAAGTTGTGCCGAACTCGCCCAGACATGGCCATGAAAATCAAAGAAGAAGTACAAAAGTAGTGGGACGCTGGTTTCCTTGCTGTAACTAGTTACCCGCCGTGGGTTGCTAACATTGTACCCGTACCTAAGAAGGATGGCAAGGTGCGTATGTGTGTGGATTACTGGGATCTGAACAGAGCAAGCCCGAAGGATGACTTCCCATTACCTCACATTGATGTATTAGTGGATAACACAGCTCAGTTCTTGGTATTCTCTTTCATGGATGGATTTTCTGGATACAATCAAAATAAGATGTCACCTGAAGACATGGAGAAGACAACCTTCATCACACCTTGGGGAACGTTCTGCTACAAGGTAATGTCGTTTGGTCTGAAGAACGTCGGTGCAACATATCAACGGGCTATGGTAACATTATTCCACGATATGATCCATAAAGAAATCGAGTGCTATGTGGGTGATATGATTGCCAAATCCCTTACAGAAGAAGAGCATTTGGTGAATCTGCTGAAATTGTTCAAGCATTTGAGGAAGTATCAGTTAAGGTTGAACCCCAACAAATGCACATTCGGGGTACTTTCCGGTAAGCTGCTGGGTTTTATTGTAAGTGAAAAGGGAATTGAGGTTGATCCCGATAAAGTGAAAGCCATTCAGGAAATGCCTGCACCTAAGACTGAGAAAGAAATTTGAGGGTTCTTAGGTAGATTGAACTACATATCAAGGTTCATATCTCATCTCACTGCAACCTGCGAACCTTTGTTCAAGTTGTTAAGAAAAGAGCAAACAGTTAGGTGGAATGAAGATTGTCAGAAAGCTTTTGACAAGATCAAAGAATATATGCAAGAACCTCTAATTCGCATGCCTCTAGTTGAAGGAATACCTCTAATCATGTATCTGACAGTATTAGAAGAGTCAATGGGGTGTGTGTTGGGCCAACATGACGAGTCTGGTCGAAAAGAGTATGCAATATACTACCTAAGCAAAAAATTTACCGACTGTGAACAACGTTATTCACTGCTCGAGAAAACTTGATGTGCTTTAGCGTGGGCTGCTCACCGACTAAGACAGTATATGTTGACTCATACTACCTTATTAATCTCAAAGATGGATCCAGTCAAGTACATATTTGAGAAGCCAACACTTACCGAAAGGGTTGCAAGATGGCAAATGATTCTGACAGAATATGACATTCAGTACACCTCTCAGAAAGCCATCAAGGGCAGTGTATTGTCTGACTATTTGGCTGAGCAACCCATTGATGATTACTAGCCTATGAGATTTGACTTCCCTGATGAAGACACCATGTTCTTGAAAGAAAAAGATTGTGAAGAGCCAGTTCACACTGAAGGGCCTGATCCAGAAGAAGCATGGACTATGATGTTTGATGGGGCAGTTAATTGCAACGGTCGTGGGGTTAGTGCAGTGCTTATTACACCCAAGGGAGTTCATATGCCTTTCTCAGCAAAGTTCACCTTTGTCTGCACTAACAACGAAGCAAAATACGAAGCTTGTATCATGGGTCACGAGAAAGTCATTGACCTCAGGATCAAAACCTTGAATGTATTCGGAGATTCAGCTTTGATAATCAACCAGACCAGCGGCAAGTGGTACACTCATCAGGAGCATCTGATTCCCTACCGTGACTATACGAGGAGATTGTTGACCTTCTTCACAACGGTTAAGCTTGAATACATCCCTCGAGATGAGAATCAGTTTGTAGACTCTTTGGCCACCATTTCATCCATGATCAAAGTACAGGTCGCCAATTATGTACCTCGGATTTTGGTATCCTGACTGGACAGACCGGTATATGTATTCTATGTGGACACTGTCACTAATAACAAGCCTTGGTACCATGACATCAAATGCTTCTTGGAAACTCAGACATACTCACCTGGGGCATCGTCAAACGATAAGAAGACATTAAGAAGGCTAGCCGACAGTTTCTTCCTCAATGCTGATGGTTCTTTGAACAAGCAGAATTTCGACATGGTCTTGCTCAGATGTGTTGACAAGAAGGAATCAGACCTATTGATGCACGAAGTACATGAAAGTTCTTTTGGTACCCATGCCGGAGGACATGCAATGGCAAATAATTTATTAAGATCAGGTTACTACTAGATCACAATGGATGCAGACTGTTGTGCCTATGCCAGAAAATGCCACAAATGCCAGATCTATGCAGATAAAGTGCATGTGCCTCTGAATCCTTTGAATGTGATGTCTTCACCTTGGCCCTTCACCATGTGGGGCATTGATATGATTGGAAAGATTGAACCGACTGCTTCGAATGGTCATGGATTCATCCTGGTAGCCATTGATTACTTCACTAAGTGGGTTGAAGCAACTTCATAGGCAAATGTCACCAGGCAAGTGGTAGCTCGATTTCTGAAAAGGGATATCATCTATCGATATGGAGTTCCCGAGTGGATCATTACTGATAATGGTTCTAATTTAAACAACAAGATGATGGCAGAACCTTGTCGGGACTTCAAAATTCAACATCACAACTCTTCTCCTTACAGACCAAAGATGCACGGCAATGTTGAGGAAGCTAACAAGAATATCAAGAAGATTGTGCAAAAGATGGTAGTCACCTACAAAGACTGGCATGAAATGCTACCATTTTCCTTGCATGGGTACCGAACCTCTATCAGAACATCTATTGGGGCAACACCTTATCAACTTGTGTATGGTATGGAAGTTGTCCTACCTGTTGAAGTTGAACTACCCTCCTTACGGGTAATGATGGATGTGAAACTGGATGAAGCAGAATGGGTCCGATCTCGATATAATCAACTGAGTCTGATTGAAGAAAAGAGGTTAGCAGCCATCTGTCATGGGCAGTTATACCAGAAACGAATGAAGAAAGCCTTCGATCAGAAAGTCAGACCTCAGGAATATCAAGTGGGAGAGCTTGTTCTGAAAAGACTTCTTCCTCCTCATACAAACCACAGGGGAAAATGGACGCCAAATTACGAAGGTCCATTCATAGTAAAGAAGGTCTTCTCTAGTGGAACACTGATGCTCACTACTATGGATGGCGAGGATTTCTTATCTCCTGTGAATTCAGATGCAGTTAAAAAATACTTCGCATAAAATGACCCACTGGACATAAAAACAGAATGTAGGTCCAGGCAAAAATAGGGCATTCCGGCGAGTCAAAAATAGAATAAAAGACTCGGGCAAAAATAAGGAAAAAATTTTAAAAAAATGTACACCCGCTGAGTTGAAAAGCCACATCGGACAGCTCAGGCAAAAATGGGTATCCCGGTGGATTGAAAACCCGAAAGGGCGATCCACGCAAAATCAGGGAATAAGCGAACAACTGCATTCTGAATTCGTATGTATCACTCGCAACATGGAAAGCTTCAAAAGGGATTCACTTCTTCACTGTACTTGCCCATTCAGGGCACACAAATCAATAAAATCATATATTCAGTCACACTTTGGTTTGTACATTTCTGTTTCGTTTGCAAAATGTCCAAAGTTCATAATACAACACTTGCATGAAAACATATAAGCCATTTTCAATATATGCTTACAGGAAATATGCACTCTTGAGAAAATCTAACTCCTATGACAGAATCTGGTTGAGGATACCTTGGGACACTTGTGCGTTTCTTTTTAACAAGTTGCAGGTACTCAAGGCAAACAATCTCTCACAGCATGGGGTATATCAAGCATCGTATCCCCAGCCAAGTCACCAATCACCTCATCAGCAGGGTTACTTGACGGAAGTATCCCCCCACGAAGTTGTCATCCCCTCAGAGAATCCTTTGAGAAACTCATCAAACTCCCAACGTGTCGCTTGGACGAAAGAGTTGCAACAAATTACTTCCCAGAAGTTCTCTCCTCCCCAAGCAGGATCTCCCGAGAAGAGCCTGACGGCTTTTCCCCAGCAAAGTAGCCAGGAACTTTCTATTCCCCATCAGAGTTTCCAGGATTTTCTCATCCTCAGCAGAGCCGGCATAATTGTTTTCCCACAGAGTTGTCAGTTCTCCCCGGGAATCTTTGCTTCCCGCGCGTGTTGGACGACCCAGATGTATCATTAACCCTAATCTTTTAATTAATTAGTTTTAATTAGGATTAATTAATTTAAAATCTCAGATTGAATCTCATCCATCCATTTGCGCGCCAGTCAACCCCCCTTCAAATCATGGCCTTTAGATCAGCTTACTTTTCATTTATTTCATTTTATTTTCATTTTATTGCATTTCTTTTGTTCTATTTATTTAAAATATTAAAACACTTTCAAAAAATCTCATTTTCTGGATTTTTGTTTCAAATAATTTTCTTTACTCAAAAACATTTTTTTATTTTAATTTTTGCATAATTTTTTTTAAACCATTTAAATGTTTTATTTAATTAATTAATGGATTTTAATTAATTAAAAATACATTTAGGTTTCTAAAAATCACAAAAAAAATGCACAAAGCATTCTCATACATTTAGAAACATTTTCAAACTCACCATACAAATTTATTTTTAGGTTTGATCATATTTTCACAATTATCTTTGAATTAGGGTTCTTAAATTTCACATTTTTTAACCCTAACTTGAAATATTCATTTCTGCCTAACCATGATGAGTTTGAACTTGATTATTTTTGTATTGATTCACATATTGCCTATAGTTTCAAGGTTATTTATCTCATATTTTTGCATTGCATTTTCAATTTGATTTGCATTTTCCCTTTAGAATCACCCAAAAAACCTAGTTAACTTAGAAATTTCATAACTTTCATTAGGTTTAGCTTCTGACCTTCTCCTTTGGGTAGTGATCTTGTGTATGATTAGAGTTTATTTGAGTTCGATTTCAAATTTTTATCATGATGTATGCTTCTATTTGTGTCATATGAATCTCATGTTTCCTTAAAACCCTAATTTCTCATGTTCATTTGCATTCATCTTTGCATATCATCATCATATGAACTTTCTATGACATTTCAAGCATTTGTATGACATCTTAGACATTTTAAGACATGCTTGAACATTTCTTGATCATTTCTTCATTCATTTGCTTTGCTTTTCATCCATTACATTTCATGAACATCCATGTATTTTCATGCTTCTAAACATGTTTCCTTTGCATCTCATCCTTGTATGAACATTCATAAGCATTATGTATGCCTTTGTATCATCTCATAACGCATTTGAATTGCATATCCACTTCTGGTTTTGGTCATTTCACCTTCATTTGTCTTATTTCCTTTCATTTCTTTCCTTATGCATCCAACTAACATTTCAGGGGCTTGTGGTAAGTTGTTTGGGATGTGGATTTTCCTTCACATCCCACCACTTCTCATCTCTTCATATGCATTATTTACTTGTCTTTGAAGTGAACTTGCTTCACTTGTGCTCTCTCATTCTTACTTTCTTTCTTCTAAGTTACTTATCTTCTCCAGGAAGTAAGTAACTTATTCTTTCTCTCTTTCTCTTTTTTATCTGCTTCTTCTTCCTTGGTGGTTTCCTAAAGATCTTCTCTTAGGCCTCACAGACCATAGGATATCCAAGAATGATAATTTTTAGGTTTGTATATAGTATCCCCTATCTTTTTTACCTTTGAGTCTCCTTGAGTCTCTCTTATCATCTCATAATCAGAGGCTAAACTCTTAAAGCTTTAGGACTTTGAATTAGGGTTATGCCTGCATCCTTATCTTAGGATGGAGTGTATAACTTTAATCCTTAGTGTTAAACCTTTAATTTGTTTACACCTCTTAATCAAAACACTTAATAATGATCAAGACATAAGCTTGTAACTTGGGCCTTATATTAGGGTTTTATCTCTTCCTTTTGGTTAAGAGGGACTATCCCTAGTGTTTAATGGACAAGTCCCCCTCAAGTTGTATTACAAACATAAAACTCATTTCTTAATCCCACCCTTAATTAAAATCCACCTTAATAAAGGATTGTTATATAATGAATTTAGTCCCTAACCATGGATTAAGTTGAGGTATCTTCCTCAGCTTAAGTGTTCTCATCTATTATCCTTCTCTTAGGATGGTGTAATGAGTTCACTAATCTGTGATTAGAGATTAAACTCATTACTTAACACTAAACAAAAACCCAAAAACATCTTAATAATCACAAGTAGGTTAATGATCTTAATCCTATATCATCATGGTAATTAAGTTGAGATGCTTATCTCACATTTAAGTAGGCTCATTATCCCTAATCAGGGAGGATATAATGAGTTTACAACCCTTGATTTAGGCTTAAGCTCATTAACTTATGCAAAACATCAAAAACAATAAAAAACTGAAAACACAAAAACAAACAATAAAGGTCTCCTTCGGGATTCTTTTCTCATCTCATTCATTCTATAAACAAGAACTTGCTTCTTCCGTCTAATGCGAGACAGTTAGCACTCGAGCCAGACGAGTCATACACTTGAGTATAGACAAGCAAGCAGTTCACAGTCAAATCACCCAGTCTCTTTGAGTCGAACTACGGTGCTCTGACTTCCTCATTGCACGAGAGGATACGTAGGTATAACTTAACAAGTTATCGAACAAAAGTCTCTTTGTCATCCCCCTCTTTCAGTTTTCTTTTCTAAAGCCTCAGTCTTGAGCATCTCACCTATTTCTTTTGCACTGACACTTTGTACCTTCTCTCCCTAGTTTTTTTTGCACACAGTCAACACATACACTACCCCCTTTTAAACACAATCAAGTAAGTGTGGATCCCGTCGAGTACGACGAACGATCTGGGTGCTAATACCTTCCCAGATCGTAACCAACCCCCTTTCTCAGTTTATCTGGTTCGCAACCGTCTTATCCATACCCTTCCAGGTTTATGCAGCATTACCTTTCCTTCGGGATAAAAATGCCTAGCTGGAAACTCTATTCAACCTCAACCTCCAACATCACCGACCGTTCGTGTCTGCACCGGGGACATAAAGTCTTTTCGGGTGCGACAACCCCCAGTAAACAAAATCAAACAAGCGCTAGGAGAAAGCCCTAAGATAACCTGAAGCCCTGGTTGCAAAGATCCCCAGCAGAGTCGCCAAGTTGTTGCTCCCCGGACTTTCGTCTCGTTGCAGACATGAACGGTCGGTGATGTTGGAGGTTGAAGTTGAATAGAGTCGCCAGCTAGGCATTTTTATCCCGAAGGAAAGGTAATTCTGCATAAACTTGGAAGGGTGTGGATAAGACGGTTGCGAACCAAAGAAACTGAGAAAGGGGGTTGGTTACGACCTGGGAAGGTATTAGCACCCAGATCGTCCGTCGTACTCGACGGGATCCACGCTTACTTGATTGTGTTTAAAAGGGGGATATTGTTTGTGCTGACTATGTATGAAAAGCTAAGAAAGAATGTACAGTGAGTTAGTGCAAAAGGAAAGTGAGATGCTCAAGACTGAGGCTTAGAAAGAAAGCTGGAAGGAGAGAAGGGGGAAGACAAAGAGATTTTGGTTCGATAACTGTTAAGTTACGCCTACGTATCCTCTCGTGCAATGAGGAAGTCAGAACACCGTAGTTCGACTCAAAGAGACTGGGATGATTTGTTGTGAACTACTTACTTGTCTATGCTCAAGTGTGTGACTCGTTTGGCTCGAGTGCTAATTGTCTTGCATTAGACGGGATAAGCAAGTTCTCGTTTTCAGAGTGAGTGTGATGAGAAAAGAATCCCGGAGGAGACGTTTATTGTTTGTTTTGTGTTTTCAGTTTTCAGTTTTTTATTGTTTTTGGTATTTTGCATAGGATAATGAGCTTAAGCCTAAATCAAGGGTTGTAAACTCATTATATCCTCCCTGATTAGGGATAATGAGCCTACTTAAGCATGAGATGAAGATCTCAACTTAATTACCATGATGATATAGGATTAAGATCATTAACCTACTTGTGATCATTAAGTGTTTTTGGATTTTTGTTTAGTGTTAAGTAATGGGTTTAATCTCTAATCAGGGATTAGTGAACTCATTACCCCATCCTAAGAGAAGGATGATAGATGAGAACACTTAAGCTGGGGAAGACTCCTCAACTTAATCCATGGTTAGGGATTAAATTCATTATATAACAAGCCTTTATTAAAGATGGATTTTAATTAAAGGGTTAGATTAAGAAGTGGATTTTATGTTTGTAAGACTAACTTGAGGGGGACTTGTCCATTAAACACTAGGGTTAGTCCCTCTAAACCATAAGGAAGGAAGATATGTAACCCTAATATAAGGCCCAAGTTACAAGCTTAAGTATTAATAGTTATTAGGTGTTTTGATTAGAAGGTGTAAACAAATTAAAGGTTTAAAACTAAGGATTCAAGTTATACTCTCCATCCTAAGATAAGGATACAAGCATAACCCTAATTCAAAGTCCTAAAGCTTTAAGTGTTTAGCCTCTGATTATGAGATGAAAAGAGAGACTCAAGGAGACTCAAAGGTAAAAAGCTAGGGGAGACTATATACAACCCTAAAAATTATCATGTTTGGATGTTCCTATGGTTAGTAAGGCTTAAAGAGAAGATCTTCAGATGGCCACCAAGGAAGAAGAAGCAGATGAAAAGAGAAGAGAAAAGAGGATAGGTTACTTACTTCCTAAAGAAGATAAGTAACCTAAGAGAGAGAGAGAGAGAGAGAGAGAGAGAGAGAGAGAGAGAGAGAAAGGAGCAAGGGAGCACAAGTGAAATAAGTTCACTTCAAATACAAACAAAGAATGCATATGAAGTGATAAGAAGAAGGTGGGATGTGAAGGCAAATCCACATCCCAAACAACTTACCATAAGCCCCTGAAATGTTAGTGTGAATGCAAAAGATGCAAAGCAAAAGGAAATAAAGCAAATGAATATGCAATGATCAAGACTAGAAGTGTAAACATGATGAAAATCTGTTGTGGAATTATGCAAAGACATGTGAGATGCTTATGAATGTTCATACAAGGGATGAGATGCAAAACAGGGCATGTTAGAAGCATGAAAACACATGGATACACATGAAAAGCAATGAATGCAAAGCATACCAAATGAATGAAGAAATGATCAAGCAATATTCTTACATGTCCTAAGATGTCTAAAATGACATACAAATGCTTGAAATGTCATGGAAAGTTCATATGATTGAGATATGCAAAGATGAATGCAAATGAACATGAGAAATTAGGGTTTTATGAAAGTATGAGGTGCACATGACCAAAATAGAAGCATACATCATGATAAAAATTTGAAAATGAAATCAAACAAACCCTAAACACACACAAGATCACTTCCCAAAGGTGGAGGTCAGAAGCTAAACCTAAAGAAAGTTATGAATTTTCTAAGTTAGCTAGGGTTTTTGGGTACTTCTAAAGGAAAAATGCAAAACAATTTGAAAATGCAATGCAAAATTATGAGTTAAATAACCTAGATAGTAGATGCAAAATATGAAACAATGTAAAAATAACCAAATGCAAACTCATCATGGTTGATCAAAAATGATTTTTTCAAGTTAGGGTTAGAAAATGTGAATTTTATGAACCCTAATTCAAAGTAAATTGTGAAAATGTGATCAAACTGTCGCTCCCGGGATTTTCATCCTAGTACAAACGCGAAAGTGGCGCGAAAAAGGTAGAGTCGCCAGCCAGACATTTTTATCCCAAAGGAATGGGAAAGGTAATGTTGCACAAACCTAAGGAAGAAGGGAAAGGACGAGGCCTTGCGAACCAAAGATCTGGATACGGGAGTCGGTTACGAATTGAGAAGGTATTAGCACCCCAATCCGTCCGCCGTACCCGACGGGATCCACGCTTATAAGTCTATTTTCAAAGGGTGAGAAATAATATGCTGTTTGAATAAAGGAAAGGCTATCTGGAATGAAATGGAAATGAGAAAAGAAATGAAATTGAAAAATGGGAATAAAGGGGGAAAATGTAGGGAAAAAGAAAGATTGTGCTCGAATGGGCCCTACCCCACTGCCTACGTACCTCATCGGGATAAATGAGGATCAGAGACGCCGTAGTTCGTCTAACTAAGGCTTACACTCGTTTGTGATTTTTAGGATGACGTTGCCATAGTTCTAGCTCAGGTGTTACCGGCTCTGACTCGAGGGTGTTTACCGTGTCGCTGTTTGAACTGTTGAGACAAGTCATGTTCGTCCGCACAGAGTATGAGATGAGAAAAGAAGACGTGACTTCTTGGTTTGTTGTCTTTTATAAGAAATGTTTTGAATTTGTGTTTATTGAATGTACAACACTAAAGACTATGACACAGGAGCGAATACTTTCCAAGATCGCCCCTAATGGAACGTTTGTAAAGCATCCTAGAAGAGTGAAGGAGACCTCCACTAGTCATTTCCCGTGTAGCTTAAGGCTCGTGGCGCCTTGTACACATTTTCCTTTATTAAGTGTTTTTGATTTTCTTTTAAGATGAGAAGAGACTCAAGTTATAAAAAGGTAAACATTCTAAGGGAAACTAGACTTACCCTAAATCAGTTGAATTCATGGATAACCTATGGTTAGTGAGGTTTGGAATTTAATCTACCTAAGAGATATAAGACTAAACATGCAAGTAAAAGGAATTAAAAATGAGCAATATGGTCCTCCTAAGTCATGGAAGGTAAAAACGGTATGGAATGTAAACGGGATGGAACAGTGGTTCGGGTGGGTCGGTTGCGTGGTGCTAAGACGCACGACTTATGGTGTGAAACATACAAGGCTTGCGTTTTGGTTGAATGGAATGGAATGATGGTGATCGAAGAACCCTATAATTGTACAAATTTATGTGTCTAAGTGGAACTTCAATATAAACCAATTAAATTAAAAAAATCGAAATTAAATCGAAAATTGACTAAATTCAGAAAATGAAAATTGAGCATGTTTCTAAATTGACTTAATATTGTAATATAATTTTTGTGGATTTTTATTATGTATTTTAGTATTTATTTGTGAATTAAATTGAAAAAGGCATGACATAGAAGAATAAAAGAAATGAAATAGGTGGGGGGAGGAAAGAAATGTTCCTAAGTTAAAACTACCAAATGGGCTCGGATGGGGGTGTAACTAGCGAACGTTTTAGGCCCAGTTCGCACAAAGATAAGACTTATTCTCCTAACACCCAAAAGAAAAAATTAACGGCACTTAAAGGGGGCTTTTATGATTCTAATTAAAACACTAAATGCTGTATTTGAATTTGTTTAATGCATTTAAACCAATTTAATTAAAAAACTAAGACTTTTAAATTCCTTAACTTAAAAAACTGATATCAAAAATTCATAAAAAGAAAACAAACACGCCAACCTTGCGTTCTCCATCTTCCTCCCTTTTCACAAACCCTAGCCGCCGCTTCATGGCTCATTCCGCCGCTCCATCTCGTCATCATCATCAGCCATCATCTTCATCACGCCATGCTCCCTCATCTCCACTCATCCTTGTCTCTTTCGTCTCAAACCCTGTGTCAATCGGAGCTCTTCCCTCCACTTCCATTTTCGCCGCCTCGAGAGCCACCGTGCCGACGAATAACATTCGGCGAAGGACACCGGCTCCTTTAGGGATTCACAGTCCGAATCACAACAACAACAAAAAATGCGAGCGAACCATTTCTGCAGGATGACGACGAGAGTACAAAGTGCTTCAGGTAGACTTGACTTCATCCTGTTCTTCTTATTCTAATGTATATGCACCTGTTACGATACGATTGAGCGATGATTCTTGTTGCGATTCGGTTTGTCACGCTTTTATTGATGTTGATTCCACTTGATTTCATACTCTCGCAGATCGAAGGTAGCTCAATGAGATTGATGGAGATTTTGAGATGCTGTTGAAGTTTCCATGGGCTTGCGGAAGGAGAAGATTTGCTGCCATGGAAGTGGTTTCTTTCCATTACGAAGATGATTGAGGGAAAGAAATCTGGTAGCGTATTGGAGATGAACGGAAAAAAGCCGAAGGCTATGAAGCTTCGGATTTATTGATGACGATGGAAACGATTCCTCAGGTGATTGAAGCTTGAAGAAGGTCTTTGATTTCTATTAGTTTGATAACATGCTTTCTGGTATCTCCCTTATGCCTTCTGCGATTTCATTTTCTGTTACAGGTTAATGATGGCAAAGGATCAAGAATTGTATTAGTTGGAAGAATTTGAAGGTGAACTCAAGAGATGATGATTGATGGAGATCAGGAACGACTGATGTTGATTCAGGGTTGAAGATGATGAAGACGAAGTTCAGAAAACTCAGACCCAAAGTGAAGTTTGGAGGTGGTGGATCCTGCCTCTTTTCGAAAACTTTCGAAGCTTTCTTCTTTGTGGCAACCCTGAGCTTATTATTTTTTTGTGCCAAATGTATTGCAGGTTTACTCGAAACTCAAAGAAGATCAGAAGGAGGATGGTTATGCCGGCTACAATGTTCGCAAGAATTGAGCTGTGCCGACTTTATGATATGACCGCAGTTGAATCTGCGAAGAGGTTGATGAAGCTGCCATGATGCGAATATATCCTTGATATCCTCTCTTCTACTTTTTGCGCATTTCTTCTGCGATTAATTCCTGTGGCTTTGGACTGTCGCTTTCTTTTTTGTTGCAGGTTGATAGATATTAGGATTGATGATGAAGGTTGCGTTGCGGGGTTGGTGTGATGAATTAGGGGCTGAAGAATATGATCAAGGGTGAAATTGAAACTCAGTGGTGAAGATGATGATGCAGTGAGGGGATTCAGGTTGGGATTGATGAATGGAGGAGGAAGAAGAGGATGAAGGTTTCATGAAAGAGAATGAAAAGGATCATGGATGAAGAGGGAAAGAAGAATGAAGAAGAAAGAATCATCCATCGAAATTTTTTTCCAGCCCCCTAATAAGAAGATCAACTTTTGATTTATAAGCCTTTTTTTGTGAAGGAAAATGCAGTTAGAAATTCTGTTAGAAATTCAGTTAAAGTTAGTTAGGAGTGGCTAGAAATTTGTTATTTTTGTAACTGAAATTTTGATGGACTTTTCTCTCTATTTTCCTGTAGTTTTCTGCTATACCAGTACTATAACTGGTTTCTCTTCTTTATTATCTATCAGTAAAAAACTGAATTTTATCATCAATTTTGGCAATAATAATAATAATAATAAAAAATGAAAAACAAATGGGCTCAAATGAGATATGAGCAAAAACTGAATTTTATTATCAATTTTGGCAATAATAATAATAATAAAATGATGAAAAACAAATGGGCTCAAATGAGATATGAGCTTAAGATGACATGAAAAGTAATTGGACTTAATTGGAATGGTTGGCCTTCATTAAGTATTTTCACTTTTCTGCCAACTTCTTGGTAGCACTTTTGAGAAGTAGGACACTAAATGATTTTGACTTTAAAAAGGGATATTAAGAAAGAAAAAATGATTTTTTTTAATAATAATAAATGGATAAATGGATGTTGAGATTTAAATAACAAACATTGATTGGACATTTAGAAATTGGTTATTGGAATGACATTTGGGCTTTTGAAATCGAATTGAGAAAAGTTGAGGATAAGGATGGTTTTTAACCTATAAATCTGAACTAATTTGTAAATGGAAGCAAACCGACCCAAATTGAACAACCAATGTCCAAATTAACTCTCATTAGAAATCGCAACTTCACATTTTGAAATCCAACCTCTGAGATCTCGCCTTAACAACCTATGATATTTGGTATAAAAACCTGATCGTCCCTGTATACACCAGGATCCTCTGTAACTCGCGCCTCAAGTGATGATGGAATTCCTGAATGATAATATCCCTAAATGGACAGACTTTGTAAGGAACTTCCCTTTAATACCACATGATTAGAGAAATAAATCCTAACTCATGATTTGAAGTACAAATATGCCTCGAGACATTGAGCATCGACAATATCATAATTCATAGCGAAACTTAGTCATAAACCCGATTAGTCCCTAACAGTTAAGAGGTTCCATGATGATGCGAGTCCAACCTTTATTCAAATATTGAGAATAATAGCCGAATAAATCACCTCTTAGTATGAGAATTCAAATCACAAGGAGAAGCTTTGATCCCTTGTCTCGAAAGCTCCATGCAAATGACGAATGCGAAGTTATGACCTAGCAAGAAACATAGATGAATATGAAACATAAATCCACCTAGATGATTATAAATTAGAGGGCAAATTTTGGGGTGTTACAACTGCCCCTATTCAATCACTGTAGACTTGAATGGATGATAGCAACTACTTTCAGACGTTTGAAGTATGCAGGGATTGAATACTAGAAACAACCCGAAAATTTGCACTCTGTGGCAGAAGAACAGGGAAATAAATTCAACTGAATGAACTCTGCTTGGATATAATTATGATGGTAAGGTCATAAACGGGGGATGCCTTTTGAGTGAGGCCAGAAGTCTACTGGCCTGCCACACTGTGGGTGGACTTGTGATAGGATGCCACCCTGAGGATGGACTTTCGCCAATCTGCGGTTGGACTTCAAAATACATTGCCACACTGCGGGTGGACTTTGGAAATTTCCACGCTGTGGGTGGACTTTGATATACTGCAACAATGCCTTAGTGAAGTATCGTTGGATGAAGTTAGACGAGTAACGACTTGCCACGCTGTGGGTGGACTTTGATCAACTTGTGGTAGAATTCTAAGATACTTTGCCACCCTGAGGATGGACTTTTGCCAATCTGTGGCTGGGCTTCAGATATTTTACCACACTGCGGGTGGATTTTAAGGGTTTGCCACACTGCGGGTGGACTTCTGCTCACTGTGGGAGATTTTTGAAATTTGCCACACTGCGGGTGGACTTTTGCTCACTACGGGAGACTTTTGCTCACTACGGGAGACTTTTGAGATTTGCCACACTGCGGGTGGACTTTTTCTCACTACGGGAGACTTTTGCTCACTACGGGAGACTTTTGAGATTTGCCACACTACGGGTGGACTTTTGCTCACTACGGGAGACTTTTGCTCACTACGGGAGACTTTTTCCCACTGCGGGGGACTTTAGAGATTTGCCACACTGCGGGTGGACTTTTGGAACTTGCCACCCGAAGATGGACTTTGGCCAGTCTGCGGCTGGACTTTTGCTCACTACGGGAGACTTTTGCTCACTACGGGAGGCTTTTGAAACTTGCCACCCGAAGATGGACTTTGGCCAGTCTGCGGCTGGACTTTGAAATCTGCCACCCGAAGATGGACTTTGGCCAGTCTGCGGCTGGACTTTGAAATTTGCCACCCGAAGATGGACTTTGGCCAGTCTGCGGCTGGGCTTTGAAATTTGTTGAAATGCACGGCATGTTGCCCCATGACACTGGGGATATCATGTCTTAGGTATTGTTATTGAACTGGTGTGAATGTAAAAGGAATTCCTGACGCGGAAGTAATAAGTCTCGGCCAAATCTGTGGGGAAACACACTGATCGCGAATTCGATATCAAGTAGTCCCGTGGGAATAACATCTCTGTCGGAGAGGAGCGTGAATAATTCATCTGTCCCGAATTATCACCTTTGCCAAAAATAAATTGGACTTTTAGCTTTGAGGGCCGTGCCTGGGGATACCTCGATTATTGAGGAATATCCACTCTTATGGACCTGCTGGGGAGGAGAATGATTTATCTGAAATCTTCTAGGGGAATAAGAATTGCCTTGGATCTGCTGAGGAACCGAAATCAAGGAAATCATCTGAAGGAAAAACTTCTGACTTTAGTGAGGATAACTTCCATTTGCCTGTTAGAGATGACAACACCGAGACACGTCCTGCTGAGGAAGAAAGATTTCAAGTTGTCTCGTGTTGGGGATCAGTTGCTTCTGTATGGATTTTACCTTAAGAGGATTTTACAAAAGACTTGGCGTCTTTAAACTCTTAGGTCTCATAACGACTGCATGAACTAGCGTAACAACCTTGCTGAGGAGGTAACCATTGCCAATGCAGATGAGTTTGTATCTGTCAGTTGCTAAACGAGATAGTTGGCTTGACAAGTGACTACGGTATTTCGAACTCCGGGTAAATGCTTCCGACCGTCTGTCTTCAAGAATGAACTCTCATACTATTGGGGTGGCCTGCCCCTAATACGAGTATTTGAATAGCTTTGCACCTGATTGACTGATCTTTGCTCTTGGAGAGATCTGAATCTCGAGGTGATTGCCCCTAGTTTGACTGAAGTTTGAAGAGATTGCTCGACTTAACTTCCCCGAATTGGCTCAGTACTTTAATTTTGAAGAGATTGCTCGACGTGACTGCCCCGGATTGGCTCAGTACTTTAATTTTGAAGGGATTGCTCGACGTGACTGCCCCGGATTGGCTAGCTCTTACCATGACTAGTTGGGAAAGTCCTTGCTCAATGAAGCTTTTTTCGGAAAAGTACACCTCGATGTGACAGTCTTTCAGAAGTTTTAGACTTCTCAACCTGGCAAGCTTGAGCTTCTGGATTGAATTTCCGCATGTGAACCATTTATGATGCTCAACAAATGTATGCAAGTGAGAAAATGTTTATTCTTAGAATGAAAATCCTAATTCAACAAACATGTTAATCTTGAAGTTTTGAAAATGGATCGTTAACCTTCGTGAGCGAATCACTGGTTAAGATACGACCTTTATTTGAATGAAAGTATGTACATGCAATACCAACAAACGTCTTTTAGCACAACTCATAGGAGTCAGGAACGCGGTCTCGTGGTAGTACGCTCTCAAATTAACCATGTTTCAGTTAGGACTTTTAAGGGTTGTATCGTGGCCTGGTTCACGATTATAGATATAGGCTCGAAATTTATTTGTGCCCGTCCACTCTTCGTGATGTTCTTCATTCCTACATTCAGCTAGTTTTCACAAGCATTCACCTTTCATAAGGGTTTCGTGTTGATTTGAGGAACCATTGCTGCTATTAGTTCAAACACCAATCAGGTTATTGTTGAGAGTCAGTCACTCCTCTATCTTTCGTGTCTGTGTCACACGACTTTGTTCCCATTTTGAGGATCTTTCTTATGTAATCCTTTCTGTCTCTCGCTTTTGCGTTATTTTGCTTATCCCTAACTTTTGCCTGGACTGATTCTTGTGAATCTTTGATTGTGGAGTCCAGCGGGATGCCCTAACTTTTGCCTAAGTCTCTTGTTTTCAAGTTTCGACTTAGCGGGCCTTTTCTTTTATTTTTTTCTTTTTTGCACTTTGAACAAGTCGCGTGACATTGTTTGTCTTGATTGCTTTGCGAGGGTTGTGACTGCCTCATTCTTTGGTCGACGAAGGATAACCATTGTGGTTTTCAATCTTTGGACCTTTTGACTTGGATAACCATTGTGGTTTCGGGTCTTTGGACCTCTTGATTAGCATAGTAGAATGCAACGGGTCTTAAAATACACTTCTTTATGAAAGTCTGAACGCTTGGTCTGACTAGCTGACGTCTACCCTGCCCCTGGGTTACATGTGAGGGTTTTTTTCATTTGAAAATAAACTCCTACTTCAAGGCTCAAAGGGGTTAGAGAGGGTCTATCTTCCTTATATCTCCAGTGTTTAGGATTTGAAACAATGCCTGTACATCGTCAACAGGGCCTTACTCGAGAGCACACAATTAGAGATATTGCGTTTTGTTTCGTCATTCTCCTTCATAGAATTTAAGCACGACAACTGGTATTGCGATGTACACATGCAAAAATTATAAGTGAATGCAAATGAATTACTTCAAGAAAAACATGTGAGTTTTATTATTGCTAACATTCAAAAGCAAACAGATTTCATACATGTAGACAAATGTTTAGCATATAAAAGAAACTACAAATGGAAATGCAGTAAAGAAACTGAATATTGACGTAGTTGAGGAGGCTTGGCTCCGTCTGGACCTGTCAGTCTTGGATACTTTCAGCGATCTTTCGCGGACTTGTAATCTTCAATTCGCAGTTGTATACCTAACCATGGCAGTCATACTTCTTCTTCTAGCTATTCTGACTCTGACATGAGACATCTGAAGAAAAGAGTGAAGTTGGGGAGTAAAGTTGCCCCATAAGGTTGCTCGGAAAGACCTGACGATCTTCTGCCTACGTATCTTCATTGACTGATGACCAATGAAGAATCAGAGCGACGTAGTTCCCCTCAATAGGGATGAAAAATGAAGAAAGGCAAACACATAAATGCCATCATTGAGAGTATTTGAATACTGCTGGCTCTATTTTCTTCATGAATACCCTGGTGTCCTGGGTGATTAACTTGAAGACTTCAGCTTAACATGGACCATCTGGTAGAATAACCGTGACACTGGTTCCGTCGTGATTAGGCATCAAATTCTGAAGTACCTTTGGATGAGGAGAAAAAATGATTGTCTTGGACTCAATTAGGTCTTGTACCCTGTTCTGAAAAGCCCAACATTTCTCAATACTGTGCCCCTGGGCACCTGAATGGAACTCGCACCTGGAATTAGGATCAAAATTTGGTGGTAGATTATCAGCAGAAGGAGCTCTCATGGTACGGAGCTCAACCAAGTTCAACTTCAGAAGTTCTGGAAGCAATATAGCGTATGGACATGGGATAGGATCAAGTCTGCGGTTCCTCGCTCTTGTTCTTTCCTGAAACAGTCTCTGTTCCTGTTGTTCCTGACCCTGTTGTCGCGGTTGAAAACTTCGTTGTTGACATTGCGTTGGACGCCTGACATGTCCCTGTACTTTCTTACTCGTACTTGGCCGAGGAGTGAATGAAGATTGTTGATGCAGCCCCTTTGAAGACTTAACCTGAGCAATGATTCTAGAAGAAGGAAAGTTGACCACTTCTTTTGTATTCATACATGCTGAAGGAGGAGTTAACTCGTGACACTCAATCAATCCCATTTCGAGCAGTTGTGGACATAATTCAGCATAAGACATGGGTATCAGATCAATAACCCTTTCTTGAACCTGTTGATGACGGGTTGCTAGCAATGGAGGAGTTATAGATGAAATCGGTTGAAGTATTTCTCCTGGAAACCAAGGCGTAGCAGCTGAGGAGGATCCCTGATAAGGAAAGAAAGTGCTCACTTCTTTGGTAACGATTGGTGTAGGATCATTTAGTTCACATGTGGAGTTGATTCCTATTTGATGCTCTTCCTGACTGACGAGTGACGATTGCTGGTGAAGAGATTCGAACTGTAGAGGAAATCCATATAAAGAACCCTGATTTATTGGACATCCCAAAGAGATGGGGGAAACATGACCTTCTGTTTGAAAAGTAGGCACACAGATATTTTCCTTTTTCGACATAGCATTCATGATTCCTGTAAGCAGCTTTATCTAAGTCTTCATCAAGTTGAATTCTTCTCTCAGCAATTTCTGATCCTGGGACAACGCTCGAATGCCCACTATAAAATGCCCCAGTTGGGCCTTCATCTCAGTCACCTCCGCTCGGAGTTGTTCCATATCTAAACCTTGACAGTCGTGATTCAAATTGACCATTCTGGAAAGAAACTAGGTCAGGATAAGAATTTTTCTCTGAACACCTGTAAAAAATGCAAGGATGTATGCAAATTCCATGTTCGGTTATTTCCAAGGAATCCATCTGTTTTGATCCAAGTTTTAATGCAGAAGAAAATCCGACATAATCCAGATATGGGATCCTTAGAAGTAACTGAACATGTATGTTAAAATGCCATGATGTCATGTATGCAACTGGCATGTGGTCAGCGGTCCGACGCTGGTGTGGATCAGATAACCAAGTGTTGGTGAAGATCATGATATCAGTATCTCTGTGCAGAAGTTCCATAATTCTCAACCAAGTATCGTATAGGACCGGATCATAACACTGAGTAATACTGGCAAAAGCGGGTATGTTGGAAGTTTTTAGGGTTCCTGCAAACCTGTAAACCCCTCCCAATCTCACGGGTGTGCTACTACGGGTCAACATCACGGACTCTCAAAGCCGAATAGCAATAATACGTTCACCATTTCCGAAAAATGGCTCATGACCAAATCAGGGAATCGGTTTGACATTATGTACTACTCAGGGAGGCCTCAGCTGAATTCCGGAAAAACAAGCATCCCTCATAAGTTCCCAGCTTCAAGCACTGAAGTCGAGAAACAATAGTACATTCATCCCGAAGGGTACAATACTACCGTCATACGACCAATTGCTTTAACCAGGTTCCTATGAGAGAACAAGGTCATCCTATGCGATTTCCTAGTGGGCCCTCGGGTGCGAATGGGTTTGCCACGAAATGTGGTCTGCCATTGTCACCACTGGAGAGGGTTGTTTCCACTAAGGTCCTCGATGATCGGTTCCCAGGGTTAGCAGCTCAGGTGGGAACATTCTATGGTCTGCCTAGGCAGTATAGAACATATCCCAAGAGAGCCTGATCTGGGTGTGGGACTCGTGAAAACTACACGTGCTCAAGACCACGCAAGCCACACGACTGCCCACTCTAAATCCTATGTGTATACTCAAGTCGGGTATTTGGCTTATCTCACAATAATCCCATCCCGCCAAGGAAAACCAGAACAGCCAGTACAGTATATGCCAGTATATGCGACAGTAAAGTAAAGTGCAGAAAGCCGTAAATAAAGCTGTAAAGGAAAGAGATAAACTGTAAACAAAACAATAAAGCTAAACTTAAAGCATAACATCGAAAGAATAAGCACCCAAAGGAAACAGAAACAGACAAGCGCTAGGATTGACTCTCAAAGGGGAAATTAGAATTTCTAAAAGTCCCCAGTAGAGTCGCCAGCTGTCGCTCCCGGGATTTTCATCCTAGTACAAACGCGAAAGTGGCGCGAAAAAGGTAGAGTCGCCAGCCAGACATTTTTATCCCAAAGTAATGGGAAAGGTAATGTTGCACAAACCTAAGGAAGAAGGGAAAGGACGAGGCCTTGCGAACCAAAGATCTGGATACGGGAGTCGGTTACGAATTGAGAAGGTATTAGCACCCCAATCCGTCCGCCGTACCCGACAGGATCCACGCTTATAAGTCTGTTTTCAAAGGGTGAGAAATAATATGTTGTTTGAATAAAGGAAAGGCTATCTGGAATGAAATGGAAATGAGAAAATAAATGAAATTGAAAAATGGGAATAAAGGGGGGAAATGTAGGGAAAAAGAAAGATTGTGCTCGAATGGGCCCTACCCCACTGCCTACGTACCTCATCGGGATAAATGAGGATCAGAGACGCCGTAGTTCGTCTAACTAAGGCTTACACTCGTTTGTGATTTTTAGGATGACGTTGCCATAGTTCTAGCTCAGGTGTTACCGGCTCTGACTCGAGGGTGTTTACCGTGTCGCTGTTTGAACTGTTGAGACAAGTCATGTTCGTCCGCACAGAGTATGAGATGAGAAAAGAAGACGTGACTTCTTGGTTTGTTGTCTTTTATAAGAAATGTTTTGAATTTGTGTTTATTGAATGTACAACACTAAAGACTATGACACAGGAGCGAATACTTTCCAAGATCTCCCCTAATGGAACGTTTGTAAAGCATCCTAGAAGAGTAAAGGAGACCTCCACTAGTCATTTCCCGTGTAGCTTAAGGCTCGTGGCGCCTTGTACACCTTTTCCTTTATTAAGTGTTTTTGATTTTCTTTTAAGATGAGAAGAGAGTCAAGTTATAAAAAGGTAAACATTCTAAGGGAAACTAGACTTACCCTAAATCAGTTGAATTCATGGATAACCTATGGTTAGTGAGGTTTGGAATTTAATCTACCTAAGAGATATAAGACTAAACATGCAAGTAAAAGGAATTAAAAATGAGCAATATGGTCCTCCTAAGTCATGGAAGGTAAAAACGGTATGGAATGTAAACGGGATGGAACAGTGGTTCGGGTGGGTCGGTTGCGTGGTGCTAAGACGCACGACTTATGGTGTGAAACATACAAGGCTTGCGTTTTGGTTGAATGGAATGGAACGATGGTGATCGAAGAACCCTATAGTTACATGCAACTTTATTTATTTATTTAAAAATATACTCGACGTTGGATCGAATACTTTATTTGTTTTTGAAAAATTTGGTTTTCTATCGATTCGTTTTATCTTTTCTATCCTATTTATGGAAACTATACAAGCATACAAATTCTAAGCTATTACATCACAAAGTACACAAAGTATAAAACACAATTAAGGCATAAAAATATCCAAGTCCAATAAGCCAATCCTTGAAAATATACCTTGCACAAAAAAACAAATAGTTAGTGAATGATATGAATTATGAATATGCATAATGTGAAGGAATGAATTAAAATGACAAAAATATTAAAAGTCATAAAAAAAATGTGAAATTAATTCCTAAGGTCTTAAACCTGATTATAGCATTGTGTAAAAAAATTTCTAAAAAATTCTCATTCTAACTAAGGCAAATGGTCACCTAAATCTAACTAAAGTTTAATCACAACTTTGCACAAATTATACTACCAAAACAGTAGAAAAAATGTCCTAAAAATTACACCAAAAATATTATAGGTACTTCTATTTGTCCTTTAATCATGGCAAAAATAATGGGAACAAAATGTTACATGAAGTGGCAGAAAGAAATTGTACAAATTTATGTGTCTAAGTGGAACTTCAATATAAACCAATTAAATTAAAAAAATCGAAATTAAATCGAAAATTGACTAAATTCAGAAAATGAAAATTGAGCATGTTTCTAAATTGACTTAATATTGTAATATAATTTTTGTGGATTTTTATTATGTATTTTAGTATTTATTTGTGAATTAAATTGAAAAAGGCATGACATAGAAGAATAAAAGAAATGAAATAGGGGGGGAGGAAAGAAATGTTCCTAAGTTAAAACTACCAAATGGGCTCGGATGGGGGTGTAACTAGCGAACGTTTTAGGCCCAGTTCGCACAAAGATAAGACTTATTCTCCTAACACCCAAAAGTAAAAATTAACGGCACTTAAAGGGGGCTTTTATGATTCTAATTAAAACACTAAATGCTGTATTTGAATTTGTTTAATGCATTTAAACCAATTTAATTAAAAAACTAAGACTTTTAAATTCCTTAACTTAAAAAACTGATATCAAAAATTCATAAAAAGAAAACAAACACGCCAACCTTGCGTTCTCCATCTTCCTCCCTTTTCACAAACCCTAGCCGCCGCTTCATGGCTCATTCCGCCGCTCCATCTCGTCATCATCATCAGCCATCATCTTCATCACGCTATGCTCCCTCATATCCACTCATCCTTGTCTCTTTCGTCTCAAACCCTGTGTCAATCGGAGCTCTTCCCTCCACTTCCATTTTCGCCGCCTCGAGAGCCACCGTGCCGACGAATAACATTCGGCGAAGGACACCGGCTCCTTTAGGGATTCACAGTCCGAATCACAACAACAACAAAAAATGCGAGCGAACCATTTCTGCAGGATGACGACGAGAGTACAAAGTGCTTCAGGTAGACTTGACTTCATCCTGTTCTTCTTATTCTAATGTATCTGCACCTGTTACGATACGATTGAGCGATGATTCTTGTTGCGATTCGGTTTGTCACGCTTTTATTGATGTTGATTCCACTTGATTTCATACTCTCGCAGATCGAAGGTAGCTCAATGAGATTGATGAAGATTTTGAGATGCTGTTGAAGTTTCCATGGGCTTGCGGAAGGAGAAGATTTGCTGCCATGGAAGTGGTTTCTTTCCATTACGAAGATGATTGAGGGAAAGAAATCTGGTAGTGTATTGGAGATGAACGGAAAAAAGCCGAAGGCTATGAAGCTTCGGATTTATTGATGACGATGGAAACGATTCCTCAGGTGATTGAAGCTTGAAGAAGGTCTCTGATTTCTATTAGTTTGATAACATGCTTTCTGGTATCTCCCTTATGCCTTCTGCGATTTCATTTTCTGTTACAGGTTAATGATGGCAAAGGATCAAGAATTGTATTAGTTGGAAGAATTTGAAGGTGAACTCAAGAGATGATGATTGATGGAGATCAGGAACGACTGATGTTGATTCAAGGTTGAAGATGATGAAGACGAAGTTCAGAAAACTCATACCCAAAGTGAAGTTTGGAGGTGGTGGATCCTGCCTCTTTTCGAAAACTTTCGAAGCTTTCTTCTTTGTGGCAACCCTGAGCTTATTATTTTTTTGTGCCAAATGTATTGCAGGTTTACTCGAAACTCGAAGAAGATCTGAAGGAGGATGGTTATGCCGGCTACAATGTTCGCAAGAATTGAGCTGTGCCGACTTTATGATATGACCGCAGTTGAATCTGCGAAGAGGTTGATGAAGCTGCCATGATGCGAATATATCCTTGATATCCTCTCTTCTACTTTTTGCGCATTTCTTCTGCGATTAATTCCTGTGGCTTTGGACTGTCGCTTTCTTTTTTGTTGCAGGTTGATAGATATTAGGATTGATGATGAAGGTTGCGTTGCGGGGTTGGTGTGATGAATTAGGGGCTGAAGAATATGATCAAGGGTGAAATTGAAACTCAGTGGTGAAGATGATGATGCAGTGAGGGGATTCAGGTTGGGATTGATGAATGGAGGAGGAAGAAGAGGATGAAGGTTTCATGAAAGAGAATGAAAAGGATCATGGATGAAGAGGGAAAGAAGAATGAAGAAGAAAGAATCATCCATCGAAATTTTTTTCCAGCCCCCTAATAAGAAGATCAACTTTTGATTTATAAGCCTTTTTTTTGTGAAGGAAAATGCAGTTAGAAATTCTGTTAGAAATTCAGTTAAAGTTAGTTAGGAGTGGCTAGAAATTTGTTATTTTTGTAACTGAAATTTTGATGGACTTTTCTCTCTATTTTCCTGTAGTTTTTTGCTATACCAGTACTATAACTGGTTTCTCTTCTTTATTATCTATCAGTAAAAAACTGAATTTTATCATCAATTTTGGCAATAATAATAATAATAATAAAAAATGAAAAACAAATGGGCTCAAATGAGATATGAGCAAAAACTGAATTTTATTATCAATTTTGGCAATAATAATAATAATAATAATAAAATGATGAAAAACAAATGGGCTCAAATGAGATATGAGCTTAAGATGACATGAAAAGTAATTGGACTTAATTGGAATGGTTGGCCTTCATTAAGTATTTTCACTTTTCTGCCAACTTCTTGGTAGCACTTTTGAGAAGTAGGACACTAAATGATTTTGACTTTAAAAAGGGATATTAAGAAAGAAAAAATGATTTTTTTTTAATAATAATAAATGGATAAATGGATGTTGAGATTTAAATAACAAACATTGATTGGACATTTAGAAATTGGTTATTGGAATGACATTTGGGCTTTTGAAATCGAATTGAGAAAAGTTGAGGATAAGGATGGTTTTTAACCTATAAATCTGAACTAATTTGTAAATGGAAGCAAACCGACCCAAATTGAACAACCAATGTCCAAATTAACTCTCATTAGAAATCGCAACTTCACATTTTGAAATCCAACCTCTGAGATCTCGCCTTAACAACCTATGATATTTGGTATAAAAACCTGATCGTCCCTGTATACACCAGGATCCTCTGTAACTCGCGCCTCAAGTGATGATGGAATTCCTAAATGATAATATCCCTAAATGGACAGACTTTGTAAGGAACTTCCCTTTAATACCACATGATTAGAGAAATAAATCCTAACTCATGATTTGAAGTACAAATATGCCTCGAGACATTGAGCATCGACAATATCATAATTCATAGCGGAACTTAGTCATAAACCCGATTAGTCCCTAACAGTTAAGAGGTTCCATGATGATGCGAGTCCAACCTTTATTCAAATATTGAGAATAATAGCCGAATAAATCACCTCTTAGTATGAGAATTCAAATCACAAGGAGAAGCTTTGATCCCTTGTCTCGAAAGCTCCATGCAAATGACGAATGCGAAGTTATGACCTAGCAAGAAACATAGATGAATATGAAACATAAATCCACCTAGATGATTATAAATTAGAGGGAAAATTTTGGGGTGTTTCACAAACATAAAAAGAAATTTGTGTGATGGGTTTGTAAATTGTTCTAAATGCCTAAGAATGCTTTATGATTTTTTTTGTGATTTTTAAATACCTAAATGTATTTTTAATTAATTAAAATTAATTAATTAATTAATTAATACATTTAAATGATTTTAAAATACATTTTTAATGCAAAAATTAAAAATAAAAATGTTTTTGAGTTTTGAAAAATATTTAAAATGAAAATGCAGAAAATGATGATTTTATAAATATTTTTGCTATTTTTAATAAATGTATGAAAAGAAATGAAAAGAAAAATAAAATAAAAATGAAAGTGTGCTAAAGCAATGGCTGAGATTGGATATTGAGAGATTCTAAGGGTGAGATGTGAAGTCCACATGACTTTGGGTAAACAGATCCTGAGGCCTAGATTTAAAATTCCAATTGGCGCGTGACCCTGTGGCTGGGATTTAACCTGAGTTAATTTAAATTAATTAATCTAATTAATTAGGTTTTAGGGTTTAATGGTTAATCTGGGTCATTCATTGCGCGCGGTAAACACAAATCAAAGGGTCCATATTCAAACCTGCCTAATTAATGGGATTATCCCTAAACACTTTCAGGCGACCGCAGAAGAGCTCTGGTCGTCTTCTCCGGCGTGTCCCTCACCTGAGCTCACTCAAAACACCACCCCAAGCCCCCAAAATCTACAGAATAGATCATCAAACAACATAAAACAAGAATCCAACCACCAAAAACATTTATCATGCATCAAAATCAAGAATCGAACAAGAACATATTTTAGGTCAAACTTTCAGAAGCTTCATACATGCTTAATTTTCAACCATTTTCAAAAGTAATCACATCATGGCAACCAGGGAAACACGTAGATTCATTTGTAACTTAAAATAAGAGTTCTGGAAAAAACGTTTAAGGGAGCTACCTGAGCTGGAGCTTTCTAATCTGGAGCTTTTTGGCCTCTCCTTTGATGCAAACCCACTCTAATGGATCCCCTGAGGCTTATGAAGTGCTTAGAACAAGTTTGTTTGGCCTCTTTTGTGAGTTACAGTTCTGCTAAAGCAGAAATCGTGTTTTGGTTTGTGGGTGTTTTAAGTCATGGAAATGGGTGGGAAATGATCTTTGTGTGTTTTTGAGTTGATTGGTGGAAGAAGTTTGAAGTTTTGATGGCTAGGCAGTATGATTCGAAGAGCTCAAGTTTTTGAGGATTTTTGTCAATCTGAATGTGTGAGAGCTTTCAGGCTTGTGTGTTGTGTGTTTTGGGTTGATTGAGGTTTGTATAATGTGTTGTGATTGGTCCAGAGAGTTGTTGTGGCTCAGTTTGATTGGTATGGGTGAATTGCAAAAAAGTCAAAAGTTGGCAACTATGAGTATGGGCTGGGACAGAGCTGGTTCTTTGGCTTGTCCTGCCTCAGCTTACTTCAAGGAGGTCCCTTAGATTGGATTGAGTGATCTACAACACTTGAATCAAGAGATAGCATGTATTTTGCAATTTGGCCATGTCGCTCCCGGGATTTTCATCCTAGTACAAACGCGAAAGTGGCGCGGAAAAGGTTAGAGTCGCCAGCCAGACATTTTTATCCCGAAGGAATGGGAAAGGTAATGTTGCACAAACCTAAGGAAGAAGGAAAAGGACGAGGCCTTGCGAACCAAAGATCTGGATCCGGGAGTCGGTTACGAATTGAGAAGGTATTAGCACCCCAATCCGTCCGCCGTACTCGACGGGATCCACGCTTATAAGTCTGTTTTCAAAGGGTGAGAAATAATATGTTGTTTGACTGAAATAATAGCTATCTGGAATGAAATGGAAATGAGAAAAGAAATGAAATTAACAAATGGGAATAAAGGGGGAAAAATGTAGGGAAAAAGAAAGATTGTGCTCGAATGGGCCCTACCCCACTGCCTACGTACCTCATCGGGATAAATGAGGATCAGAGACGCCGTAGTTCGTCTAACTAAGGCTTACACTCGCTTGTGGTTTTTAGGATGACGTTGCCATAGCTCTAGCTCAGGTGTTACCGGCTCTGACTCGAGGGTGTTTACCGTATCGCTGTTTGAACTGTTGAGACAAGTCATGTTCGTCCGCAAAGAGTATGAGATGAGATGAGAAGACGTGACTTCTTGGTTTGTTGTCTTTTATAAGAAATGTTTTGAATTTGTGTTTTTCGTATGTACAACACTAAAGACTATGACACAGGAGCGAATACTTTCCAAGATCGCCCCCAATGGAACGTTTGTAAAGCATCCTAGAAGAGTGAAGGAGACCTCCACTAGTCATTTCCCGTATAGCTTAAGGCTCGTGGCGCATTGTACACCTTTTCCTTTATTAAGTGTTTTTGATTTTCTTTTAAGATGAGAAGAGAGACTCAAGTTATAAAAGGAAAACTTCTAAGGGCAACTAGACTTACCCTAAGTTAGTTGAATTCATGGATAACCTATGGTTAGTGAGGTTTGCAATTAAATCTACCTAAGAGATATTAGAACTAGAAATGCAAGTAAAAGAAGTTAATATGAGCAATATGGTCCTCCTAAGTCATGGTAGGTAAAACGTGAATAGAATGTAAATGAGATAAAACAATGGTTCGGGTGGGTCGATTGCGTGGTGCTGAGACGCACGACTTATGGTGTGAAACATACAAGGCTTGCCTTTGGTTGAATGGAGTGGCACGATGGTAATCGAGGAACCCTATAGTTACATGCAACTTTATTTATTTATTTGAAAATATACTCGACGTTGGATCGAGCCTTTTACTTTTTTTTTGAGATTTTCGTTTTCTAACGATTTGTTTTATCTTCTCTAACCTACTTATGGAGACTATAAAAGCATACAAGTATTACACTATTACATCACAAAGTACACAAACATAATTGAGGCATAAAAAATGTCCAAGTCCATAAGCCAAACCTTGCAAAATACCTTGCACAAAAAAACAAATAGTTAGTGAATGATATGAACCATGAATATGCATAATATGATGGAATGAATTAAAATGACAAAAATATCACAAGGCATGGAAAAAATGTGAAATTAAATTCCTAAGGTCTCTAACCTGATTATAATATTGTGTAAAAAAATCTCTAAAAAATTCTCATTCTAACTAAAGCAAATGGTCACCTAAATCTAACTAAAGTTTAATCACAACTTTATATGAATCGCACTACCATGATAGTAGAAAAAATGCCCTAAAAAAATACACAAAAAATATTCTAGGTACTTCTATTTGTCCTTTAATCATGGCAAAAATAATGGGTAGAAAATATTGTGGGAAGTGGCCTAAATAAATTGTACAAGTTTATGTATTCATAAAGGAATTCAATCTAAATCAATTAAAATGTAAAATCGAATTTAAATAAAAAAATGGCAAAATTCAGAAAATAAAAATTGGGCATGGTTCTAAAATTAGTTAATATTCTAATAGAATTTTTTATAGAATTTTTATATGTATTTTAATATTTATTTGTGAATTTATTGAAAAATGTATAGAAAAGAAAACAAAAGAAAAGGAGATAAGAGAGGGGGGAGGAATTGCAATGTTTTCTAGTTAAAATCCAACTGGGCCTCAAATAGGGGGTGGAGATATAAAATTCTAAGGCCCAAATGAATAGAAACCAGGGGGTGAAAAAAGAAATGTTTTTTACGCTAAAAAACAAATGGGCTCGTATTGGGGGTGTCAATAGTATTCAGACCCAAGCCCAAAATCTTTATCCTCAGCAAATCAGAATTAATAGTGGGGAAGTAATTGATTTTAATGAGTTTTATGGAGATTTTAATAATTTTCAATAGTATTAATCATAGCTTATGAATCTAATTAATCCAATTAAAAATAAAATCAATTCTTTAAACATAAAAAACAGAAAAGAACATTTCAGACCTTAAAACAATCGTGTTTCTCCTCTTCACTCAATTTCCTGCTCATGAAACCCTAGCGGCCAACATCTCCCTCTTCGCAGCGCCGCCACCAGAAAAAACAACATCACCTCCGTCTTCGTCTTTCACCTCACATCAATCGCCGTTTCCTCCTCTCTTGCTCCTTCGAAACAACACCCCAGCGGCCGCCATCTTCGTCTTCGCAGCGCCGCCGACACCTCTATCGAATCAAGCTCCTCAAACCGAATCAAAACGAAGGAGACTCCTCTCCTCATCTCCGTGACGCCCCTTTTCCTCTCATGAAAAATCCGCATGTCTCACCGACAAGGCCGAAACTCACCACGGCGAAACACTCATCCCCTCCGTTGACCCGTGAAGCGAAGACGGTCTTGACGATTCTCTTACGCAAGTACCTACCTTCGATTCTTTTTTCTTTGTGATTTCGGTAAGATGCTAACGCGTTCATGGTTCCTGACCGCAGATTGCAACGTTGTTGAGTTACGATATCTGCGTTTTTTTCAAGTCAATGGAGATTGAAGGGTAGGGCTGAGATTAAGAGGGTTTGGTTTGTTCTTAGCCAACATCACGAACAACATTCCACGGCCCTTACAAAACTCTTCACCGCTTCGCCGTCACCACAACAACGTATGTGCCGGTAGGCTCTAGGTACGAGTTTCATCGCTATCCCATTACTCTTCTTCTATTTCTTGCTGCGAGTTCAATGTTTGAGTTTGGATGTTGTGATTCTTGATTTCTCAGGTTGAAGGTTGATGCAAATTGATGAAGAAGACGATTCGGGGAGGAATTAAGGATTGATGAAGCTTGAATTGAAATTCATGGTGATGAAGATATGGAAGTTGCAGATTCACCGATGCTGTATCGAGGTTGTTGCGATAAAGAAGAGAACGTCGGCCTCAAATCAACAAGAGGTTCAGGTAAATAACTTCAGTCCTTTCTTTTCTTCTCATTGATGCCATTCTGAGTTTTTGTTGAACATATTCTTTTGTAGATGTCGTACTGAACCCTTTTCTTCAGCCTCTTGATGAAGCTTTGTTGCAGCTTAAGTACAATTGTGGATTCAAGATGAGACTGATAAGGATTACAGATGTTTCATGGCGGTTGAATTGCAGGTGTTGATGA
This sequence comes from Lathyrus aphaca, assembly GCA_963966055.1. Lineage (NCBI taxonomy): Eukaryota > Viridiplantae > Streptophyta > Magnoliopsida > Fabales > Fabaceae > Lathyrus > Lathyrus aphaca. The sequence continues at coordinate 293,970,969 of OZ014521.1, read as the reverse complement.
TTGTTTGAAGTTTGTTGCAAGATTGGATATTGGTGACGCAAGAATTTGAAAGCCTTCCCTTTCGGCCTGTTTCGGCATAGACGCGATACCGACGCGAATGGACGAAACCAGTAAGTAAATCTCCAATATTGATCTCTTTTCTTCTGTGGTGACCTTGTGAATTGGGTTTAATGAAGGATTTGTGATTGCAGGCTTCGTGTGGGTAGATTAGGGGCTGAAGAGGCTATGAAGATGGCGATGGTTGAAGAACAGGGTGAGTGATGTTGAAGTTCTGTGAAGTATTGAAAAGTGGTGAGGAAAATGAAGATGAAGAATGAAGGAAATGAGAGGTCTTGAAGAAGTTGCAGCATGAGGGAGATGAAGAAGAAGATTGAAATTTTTGAAATAAGATGAAAGAGGAAATGATGCCAAGTGAAGTAGCCAAAAAATTCCTGAAGAACAAACCAAGGTATATGTAGATAACTCGGTAGATTCCGGAAATTTCCGGTTAGGATTTCTGTTAGAATTTGTTAGATAGTCGGTTAGAATTTGTAACTGCTTTTTTCTGTATTGATCCTTCTATTCCTTGAACTTGCAGGCTTATGGTTTTTTCTTCTGCTGTCATAATAATTCTCTTCCGCTTGCATCAATCGAATTACCTGTTGTAATTAAAAGTTGAGAGGGATCCTGCCTTTGGTGAAGACTTTTTTATTCGCTTTTTATTTCTGTGATACAAACTATTGTGGTTGATGAAGAAATCCTGAAGAAAAATGTATAAAATCGTTTATCTGGATTTTTGTGTGTTTATTAGCTAGAGGATTTCCTGTTATGGCTTGTAATTTTTCCTGAATTCTTTTGTAATGCGCTTGCAAATCGATGTTACCGAAGCCTTTTGACTCATAAATATTCTGAGTTTTATTCTCTTGAATTCTTTCTGCGAAATGATATATGAACTGCCATGTCAGTTTCTGAATTCTCCCTTTTTCTGGTTTTTTTAATATTTATGGACTCCTTGTGTATTATCTGTCATATTCAAAATTTTGCCATTGACTTGTAAAGAGTTTAACCCGAATTACCCACCTTTCTGTTATAATTCTTCTCTACTGATGTGAACCTGGTATGTTATGGTTTTCGTATAACCCCATTCTGAAACTTTTAAGCCATTTTGTGCTTTTTAAGTACCTGAGGGTCATACTGATGGCTTTGTGTATGCTGTATCATGTGAAAGAAAAACTTCTAAAACTTGGACCTCACTTTAGGTAAAAATTAAAATGTCAAATAAACATACAGTGAAATGTGGTTGAGAATGATTTGAACATTGAATTTGGTCTTTAAGAATTGGTATTAAAGAGTTTAGGCATTTTGGGACATGGATGTGTTAATGAAAGAATAGTATATCAATTTAAATTCTAAGCACAATGGATATGGACATGAACTTGGCTAGATAGTAAAATTGGATTAATTGGATGAAATTGCTACTTGAAATTGAATGATGTAGCATGGGTTCATGATAAAAATTATTTGGGCCTTGAATTGGATATAATCTCAGGGAAAAATGGTGGTTGATTTAAAATATGGGGCCAAAAGGCTTGAGATGATAAGAATCGACGTAATCATAGCCCAATGCAAGAATTATCATCCTTCAGTGGAACCCAGGCCTTCTGAGCCATACAGAGAAACAAACCTTGATTCAAACCTTGATGAGTCTTGGAGAAAAATGACCTTGGTAGCTCGAGGAAGAAGAAATATACCGTGAACATATTTCACAACCCTAATCCCATATTTCACAATAAATAGTCTACATCAGAAGAATCCTTACAAACCACTTAATTAGGGGAATAAATCACACTCAAAATGCATGATTGTGAAGTGAAAAACCAGTTACGGTCATAAATGAGAGGGCAAATTTTGGGGTGTTACAGGCCACTTTGAATTTTCTTGAAGAATAAGGCATGGAATCTTGTGATCCAAAGCACAAATTTGGTCAAGGCAAGTTATGTGATGTTGTTATGATGCTTAGAGATCAATTAGAGGTCACAAGAAGTCTTAAAACTTGGTTTTGCAAAAATCCCTTTTTGGCATGACTTGAAAAACTATGTGATTTTTCCCAACTTTGAAACATCATATCTTGAGTTCTAGGATGAATCAAGAGGAGTTCTTGTACTTTTTGAAAATGGGAAGATCCAATCTACAATTTTCATGTTTGAAGATTTTTCATTTGAAGCCTTTTTGATCAAGAAAGAGGAGGTTGAAAATGTTTCCCAAAATGGAAAGTTTTCATTACAAGTCATGTCCAAAAATGGAAAGTTTGCAAATAGCTTGAAATTCTTCAATCTTGTGAACTTATAACAATTTCTAAGATCAAATAAAGATCATAGAACCTCAAAATTATGAAGATGACCCTTTGGAACCATTGGTGGTGGCCTCAGATGCCCTGATTTTGACTTTTCTTGCACAATAAGTTACCAGTTGATCAGATGACTTCCACAATGCATTTTATCATCAAATTTGGTACACATGCTCCTTATAACATATTAAGACCATTAGAATTAAGAATGAACAAAAAATTTGAGGTTAAGGGCCTCAAACCCAAAACCCTAATTTTAGGTCATCTGTGTAGAAACTTCTCATTCTGCTTGAACACCTTTGCAATGCTTTGTGATTTTTTTGACTTTAATGAACTTTGGGGAGCATAAAATGATCATAAGACACCCAAGGACTTTCTTGGCAAGCTTCAAGACCTTTGATATAGCTCATATCACTTCTTGGATTCATCTGATCACAAACCCTAGCTATGCAACTTATGCAGTGAAACAAATATGCAATGTGAGATGATATGCTTATGAAATGCAGTATGAAAGATCACAAGCCATGGTGTGAGAAAAAGTGAGGGCAAATTTGGGGTGTTTACACCCATGTGTTGAGTTGTCATCCATGAATGATATTCTTTTCTCAATCATTTTTTCATCCCATAGAGTCCAAATTTTCCGATTTATTTGGGTATTCAATCACTCCATACCTTGAAGGCCTGAAAATCATTGCTATCATTCATTCAGGTCTACAGATGATTGAATAGGGGCAGCTGTAATACCCTAAATTCTCCCTCTTAATTTATCGCCAACCTCAAGCGGTTTATGTTTCTTCATTTTGCATGATCGTCCAAGCATCGCACCGCATTCAAAATAATAAAATATAAATAATAAAAATAAATCATCATCATTTGCATACGCATGAGGCATGTGATCGGGAAAAGCTTGTCAAGCATTGGAGCTCAAAGGAAAAAATAATGCAACAAAAATAATCCAGGTCATTTCCAAGAGGTGCCACCAAAGAAAAGAATATTGGAAATTTTTATGCCGTTAACCGATTAACACATATGGTTAACCGATTAACAGGCGCGAATCTTGGGCAAGAACTTCAAAAATTAGTTTGTTCTCTTTTCCCTCCACTTTTTCTCTTCCTTTTTTCCACCTTGTTTCACACTTTCACATTTCATTTTACCTTGGATTTTTCTACCACATTCTAGACCCTTCTGCACTCTTCCAAGGAATATTCCAAGGAATATTCCCTAAATCCTAACCAAATTTAACTAACTCCAAGTCTAAGTCCAAACCTAACTTAATGCCTAAGCAAGCTCCATACCCGAGCCTCATGCCATACCTACCCTCTATATAAGCTTCAAATCACTCTAAAGCAAAGGGTTCAACTCATTTTTCACAAATTTCACTTCATCTCTCTCATTTTTTCTCAACATTTTCTCCATTTTCACCTTCTCACCAAAGTTTATCCATAGAAGTTCTTCAAGTTTTTCATTGAAACTTGAAGAAATTGAAGCTAAACCTTCATCAATCATCAATTTTGGAGCTTATTGAAAAAGTGTTGTTATTCTTTGGATTGATTTTGGCTTCTTGGATGTGATTGCGCAAGTGTTCATCAAGATCGACATCGAATCAAATTTATTTTGCGCATTCGCGGAAGCATTCACGGATCTCCAGTTTTATTCTTCATCCGCGTTTCGATCAACACCATAACACTCACCAAAGCAATCCCCCGCTTTGAAGGTTTGTAATTCGAAACCGCTTCGCATTTAACTTATTCTCTTCATCTTGCTGAATGGCATTATTTTATCGTTTCATCATTGTGCTTGCGGTTTGGTTACGATTTGTTTGCATGATGCTTATTTTTATTGTTAGTAGCTGGAATTGTAGCTTATTCTAGACCCTAATAGGTGTTAGAATACCATAGTTAAGCAGAAAATTTGTTAACGTGTTCATGAGTGCATTAGGAGTTGTTTGAAGTGAGTTTGTAAAAGTGCTTATTTCTTGCTGTTTTTTTTTGCATTCTGTTCAGTGTTAACCAGTTAATACATTGTAATCTGCCCCTGATTTTGAAATTTTGAGGGCGTTAACCAGTTAAAGTTGTCTTAACTTTGAAAAATACTTTGTCTTCATTGCATGTTTGCATTGCATCATTCCTTTAATCTTCGTGTAGTAATAGATCATGATTTTAGGGAATTTTCAAGACCACTTTAGGTACATAATTCCATCGTTTCGAGTCGTTTCGAGTCGTTTCGAGTCGTTTCGACATGCACATTCGTTACTTTTGCATATTTTTGTGTTTATCTGTTAATTGTGCATGAAGTGATTTACGAATGTTGTTAATATGTTCCAACTCATTGTTTAGTATGTAAATAAATGTTTCACATTTTGTTTTGCATCACCCTTGGAATCCATGCGTGTTTCGATTGTTTGAGTGCTCTAATGCCATGTCATGATTCACTTGAAAACACATGATCACAAGTATGCACATTCTTGCATTTTGTTTGCATCTTTGATTACACTTCTATATGATACCAATTCTGATTTTGTATCAAGTTACATGTTCATTTTGTTGATCTTTGTTGACACATTCTCTAATCCGTGCTCATGTGCTTATTTGCCAACACTTGAAAATGCATACTTGTTGCATATTTGTTATTTTGTGCATTCTTTAACAAGCAATTCATTGTAAATGCTCACATGTTCATAATCCATGTTAATCTTTCATGTTGATGTTGCATTTGATCATGTTATATGATATTTGTGCATCATTTTCCATTCACTTTGTGCATAAATGAAAAACATCCAAATTTGTCTTGCATTCCATAGCTGTATTTTCCTGCACTGGCTGTAAAAGGTATGCAGTTTGTGGCATTTTCACACTTTTTACACATGTTTTGCATGTTGTTTGCTAGTTGTAGAAAGCTGCTTGTATTATGCATTACATTTCGTTGTTGTTTATGCATTGGTGAGCTATAATAGGCTGCTGGATTTGTACTTTGCATATTTTTTAGGCCCCTTAAACTTAGGATTGAGTCTAACTTAGGTTCTAGATCCCTTAGGAATTGTTTGGTATTTATTTACCTCATTTCTTTTATCATGTTTATCCTACTAACCCTTGTTTTGTAGGGAGGTGGAGGTAAGTCCCTAAACCTTAATCTCTTTTACCTTCTTTATGCTTTCGAAGTGTGTGTGTTTTTAGCATTTCTTTGCTTACTTTTACACAATTCCATGCTAATCCCCTTTAGAATTAACTTACCTTCTTTAGGAAGTAATTGGAAATCTAACTCTTCCCTTTTCTTCTCCTTTTCTCATTAGGATTAGAAACCGCACTAACCTAGGTTCATTCATGCATGATAACACTTAGGATAATTAGTCTTCCTTTAGACTTTTGCCTTTGCTTCGCTTTGCTTTCTCTCTCATCTCAAATAAAACAATAAAAAGCACCTAATAAAGGTTGAATGTTCTCATATGCCATGAGAATTTGACGTGGGTTGCTTATACGCGTCCTATTTCGGGGCGAGGTGTAAGTCATCTACCACGATGAACAAGTCTTAGTGTGGGAACGTTCACAAACAATAAATAGAAAACACTTCTTTAAAAGACAAAAAAAAATTGTCTTTTCCTTCGGGAATTATTTTCTCACCTCATTCACCCTAAACTCGAACTTGCAACGACTTGTCTCATTTGCAAGACGGTTACGCACTCGTACCAGACGAGCCCGCAACTCCTGAGCATAGACATACGCAGTTCAACTCTAAAAAACACATAAATAGTTTTTGCCTTTGTTAGGCGAACTACGTCGACTCTGGTCCTCATTTTCCCGATGAGGTACGTACGTAGCGGGTTAGGGCCCGTTCGAGAACATTCTTTATTTTCCCTATATTCTCCCCCATTCTTTCTTTTTGTTCTATTTTCCAATTCCCTTTCTCATTCCAGTTAGCGGTTCTTTTGTTCAGCAACATCTTATTTCTCACCCTTTGAAACAGACTCATAAACGTGGATCCTGTCGATTACGGCGGACGATCTGGGGTGCTAATACCTTCCCAGGTCGTAACCGACTCCTGAACCCAGATCTTTGGTTCATAGGACCTTGTCCTTTCCTTTTGTCTTCGGATTGTGCAACATTACCTTTCCCATTCGTTTGGGATAAAAATGTATGGTTGGCGACTCTACCTTTTCCGCACCACTTTCGCATTTGTACTAGGATGAAAATCCCGGGAGCGACAAAGAGAAACCAAGGTATTAAGGAACAAAGAAATTCCCCTTGTTAAGGTACAATGGGATGTGACGCATCTGGGAGATGCTACGCGGGAGTTGGAATCGGAGATGCGGGAATCATATCCTCACCTATTCAGGTAATCTTTTGAATTCGAGGACGAATTTCTATTTAAGGGGGGATGTGATACCCCGTAATTTATTTAATGCTCTGAATAATATTTTTTGATATTAATAAGGTTCCAGATTGCTCTAAGAGATTTTAGTGGAAATCATTAGAGAAATCAACAGGATTTTATTTTATTAACTAATATTAGTTGACTCAGAGGTTTTATAAAATTACGGATTAAGAGACATTTTTGGATACTCTCTATTTGGACAGGTTGGTAGGAAAATGTGTTTTCCTTTTAAGACCTAAGTCTTCTTTTCCTTTTTCTAAAAATAGAAATATAGAAAGAAGAAGAAGAATAAGAGAGAAAGGGAGAGAAAGAGGAAGAAGAGGAAGTCTTGAAGAAGAAGAAGATAACTCTTGATCTTGTAGCTTCCACCATCCATTCATCACTCAATCTTCTCCAATCATCTTGCTACAGGTGGGTTCATAGTTAGAAATTTTGTTTTAAGATTTTGGTTGAGTTTTAGAGTTGATAAGTTTTAGGGTTTTTATGGAAAAATCTTAGAATTGGTAGATTAAACGGTTAGAAATAGATAAAAATGCTTGAACATGTTATCTTTAGGTATATGAACATTGTTATGGCTTGTTTTGATGTTTGGTGATGTTTTGAATTGATTTTGGTAAGTTCTGATATGATAAAAACATGTTCTTACTGCTACTGAGTTCTGGTTAACTGGTTAACACTGTTATGTTTTAGCTTCTGGATTATGTTTCTGGTTTGGTTAACCGGTTAACCCCAGGTGTTAACCGGTTAACATTGTAGCTTTGGGAAAAAAATTTTTTGTTCCAACTTTAAAAATTCATAACTTTTTACTCGGTTACCCGATTCAAGTGTTCTTTATACCGATTAAAAGCTAAAATTATGTACCATCTCATGAAGCCGAAAAATATTATTTTTACTTGACTTTTGCCCGACTTTTCGAATAAACCGTAATTACGTTAAGTTAGGGAATTTGTGAACTAAAGGAAATAAAAGGCATAACTTGTGAGGTAGCTAGGCTTACCCTAGGTTGTTACGGAACTATTTTAGAGACATGACAATACTTAGACGTCGATACTCGGATAGTGTCTTCAGGCTAGGTAGTTGTGATAGGTTGGAAGTTTTATTTTCCTTTGCGTTATAATCTTAATTTAATTATGTTTAGCTCGCGTCGGGGTCCCGTGTGACAGATGACCAGAGGGAACATAGTTAATTTGTGGATTCTAATCCCTTAATGTATAACCGTGACCCATGCTAGCTTAACACCTGGGAGTGTGGCTGGGCGGGGAAAGTTATCCATTAGGAAAAGTAATCCTGACTCGTGCTTGCTTATCTCCTAGGAGTGTGGCTGGGCGGGGAAAGTTACTTTGTGGTAGGTACTGTGACCCATGCTTGCTTGCCACCTGGGAGTGTGGCTGGGTAGGGAGAGTACCTTGATAGATGATGAGTGACTCGTGCTTGCTTGCCTCCTGGGAGTGTGGCTGGGCGGGGAAAGTCATCTATATGTTAAAGATCGAGTGACCCGTACTTGCTTGCCACCGGGGAGTGTGGCTGGGCGAGGAAATATGCCTTAAAGCACCTTGTGTGTGCTCCGTTTTATTTTACTTTGATGTCTCTAGTTTTATGTGAACTCGAAGTCTAGGTTTTCCCCCAACTTGAGTAGGGTCTAGTTTCGAACCTTTTAGAGCCGAGAGAACTCTAAGATAGGGAACTTGTTAGACGATAGCGTGGATCTAGAAGGGGGGTTGAATAGATCCCTTTTTCAAAAATTACTTTTCAAAAAATTAATTGAAAATGTATTGCGGAAGTTTCCTGGAAAATCGTCTAATTAAAATTGAAGTCACTGAAGATCAGATATATGCTTAAACCAATTGGAATTTGAATGATGACTAGAAGAATTAATATTTCACAAATGATACACTTGATAAATCAACACTTGATGAAACTATTCTTAACAATGTTATAGAGGAGAAAATAAGCACAAGCAAATTGATTTTGTATGGTTAGGCTTTTTACCAAACACTTGGAGTGCAAAAACCAAGGATAATTTTGTTGTATCAAATAGTGCATAATTTTACCCACTCTAGTTATCACTTTTGAGTGTGACAATTTATCAAACACCTTGAGTGCACTACTTTGATACACCCGAATTTTAGAGCACACAAAATCAAGATAAGCAAAGGTAAAATGCGAGAATCGTAAAGAACACAAGGAATTTGTTTAGGCAGTTCCTTCGTCGTCCTCGCTCGAAGTACTTTGCCCCCAATTCACAATCGAATTTGGCAATTTTATTAAATTGAAATTGTTTTACAAGAAGAAAAATAGATGAACAAACAAACCAAACCGCGTTGAATATGCTGTCAAATCTTCTTCTTGTCCCTTGATCCAAAGTAGAATCAAGTCTTCCACGCGTGTCGAGAAAGCCTCTGATTAATTGCTCCCTTCTTGCAAGGATTCACGATCCTCCAAACTTTGAGCACGGCTGAGTTTCTTCAACACTTGTGAACCCACAAAGAGCTTCGCAATCCTCCGTCTACCGTGATATGAAAGAACGACCCATTTGATCTTCAATCTACCTCACTCGGCTGAATCTACGAACGATCCTTGTGTGCAAAACCCCCAAACCTTCAATGATCTTGTAGGAGAAAACCCTTCAGATTTTTCCAAGAAAAACCCACACACTCTAGACCCAATCTGAAACACTAATTCACGATTGAACGTTATCTTCGAAGAAAGCACCGTAATCAACAAAGATTGTTGTGTGTGATTGATGATTGCTGCAAGAAGGAAGAAGATGAAGAGAGATGTATGTATATCTTTCACTTTTCTTGTTAACTTCTCAAAAGAAATGAAACCATCTATTTATATTGGTTAGTAAATGTAAAATAATAGAAAGGGAAATAAAATGAAAAATTTAAGTCAGCACAGTAATGAGCCGACTCAAATCATAAAATGAGTCGGCTCAAATTGCCTGGTGAGCCGGCCTAAAATAACAGAGAGGCAGTCTGTTGAGACCCGCAGGAAATAAGAGGAAAAATATTTTTGATGAGTTGACTCATGAAGGAATTTGAGTCGGCTCATCCGTACCCATGAGTCGACCAAAATGTTGCATCAGGCAGCCTGTTGGGACCCGTGTGTTTTGGGCATCAATCACACTGAATGAGTCGGCTCATTGTGGAATTTGAGTCGGCTCATTCAGTTCATTTTCCCAAAAATTCCATTTCTTCCTTTTTCCTTGAGAACCACTTATGCTTTCAATCATGCCAAGTTTTTGACACATTAAAATTCATGCCATGTCTCATAGAACTCACTAAGATGTTTTATCTCACCCCATGTTTATGTTGTTATTTCAGGTACTCCAGGTTCCGCAAAGGGTAAAGATAAGGCAACTTGATTATCTTTGCTTGTTTGATGGTTTTTTTTCCGCTGTGGACTTTTGAGATCTTCGGATCTAGTTATTAGACTTTTTATTTTGTGAACATCTTGTATTATTTATAGCCTTTTGTATTAGTACCTTATGTCGTAGTGGATATATTTATGCAATGTGTTACTAAGAACTTGTTGTATTTCAGTACCAAACTTAAATTTATATATGAAAAATATGCTTTGATGTATGTCTTTTATATATGGGTATTACATCTAACACTGTCTTCAGTACATTAAGGCCTATCGTGCCTCCATCATGATAATATCTAAGACCTGCTCACATCAGACCCATCAGGGAAAATAGATCTGTGAATGCCTACTTACACAATCTCCAATATGCGACGACATCTAGGAAAGACATCATGAGCATGATCTAATTGTGCATGTTGCTTCTCTAGTATCTCCTGATAAGTTGGCCTCGGTGTATCTCTTAGAGCAACCTACACCATATACTGATGTGACACCCTGAAAAACCTACAATGTACTCGTTGACGTAGCTCCATTCGCTTTGAGTTATGATACTATATGCCTCTTCCAATACCAGACGACTAAGATAATCATCAACTATGGAATCTATCTATCTATGTGTTATACTAGGATGAGCAAAAACAATTGGGTATTTGGAAATATTCTAAGTTTAGTTGAACTGACGTATGAAATTCTCAGGTAGATGAGGAAATCTAAGACGTGAGCCTTAAGCCAACCATCCTGAGTATATCATTATTTCGTCCAGTGGCTGTATCTCACGGTGATTGACATAACATATCCTTTGTGTGTGTTGCTAGACATAACTAGACGGAGATGCGCGAGAAGTGCTGGAGATCAAAGCCTGAAAAGTGTTGGAACACATGAATCATCGTAATAGCATTACAAAATAGAAATGAAAATGAAACGGAAACATTAAAAGAACAATAAATATTACTTTCAGTAGTGTGATGCTATCTGTGACCTATTTCATCTTGCACTTACAACCCTTTGATAACTTCGAGTCCAAGTAGTTAAAACAAGGCCCCCAATTGTACTCATGGATCCGCTTGAAGTACTCAAAGTACCGTAGGTAGATGACATCTATATAAGTTGCACTCTTATCCATAAAAATTGAAGTGCCAACCAAATATAGCAGGTATGCTCTCATAACATACACTCTATGGAGCCCCACCTAGTCGTCAATGCCTTTAGCCTCTTCAACTCTAAGGATCTAATAAGTATATACCCTTTCTAGGAATTCAAACCTAACATGAGCCTTTCTGGTTTTTTCAAAATCGCTCATGCATCCTCTTGGTCAACTCCCACATAGTCTACCCTCATCTAGAGTGCATCGCCACTGCTAATCCTCCCATGATCTAGAAGTTTCTCCCTGATCGAAAGATATAACAAACACGACACATCGTCGAGTGTGATAGATATCTCACCAAGAAGGAGATGAAATTATGAGGTCTTAGTGTGCCATCTCTCCACAAATGCGTTAAGCATTCAGTGGTTGAGGGTAATATAACCGTACATGCATAAGTCCCACATCCCAAATAGGGAAAAATCTTTCTAAAAAAACTCCTCATTCGACTAAGGCAAGCCAGAAATCTTCCACCCATGGATAATAAACTTCAATGGATCACAGTCATATAGAAAAATTAATCCATCTAATGTTACATCTTCATCCCAAATATGTTTGGTGTTATGGTCTAGGTACAAAGGCAGTAGTGACAACTCTACAAGGCCTCCTCCAAATTCATGAGTTGGCTTTGGCTTATCATCCTGAGCATACTCACCATGCAGAGGTGGCACTAGCTCAGCAGCTAGAGGTGTCACTAGCCCAAAAGCATAATTAGTAGGGGTGGCACTGATGCCTCAGGTACCACCAGTGACTCGGGTACCTCAGGCGTCTGAATAGGTGAAACCTGTCGCATGCAGGAGGATGAAGCGAATGATGTGTCGGTAGGTGAAACTTGTCTCCTTTAGGAAGAAAAAATGGAGAAGCATGACCCCTAGAAGTAGATGCATATGCATGGCTAAAGTGAACATGAGTCTCTGAAACCTCACTCTTCTCCCTCCGCATTAATGCATGTTGTGTAATCCTCCTTTGCCTCAGTATATCGTCTCTATCAACCATAATTATTGTAAGTAAACCAAATAATTAATACAAGCAACAGTACAAGAAAGAAAATAATAAAAGACTGATAATTTTCGGTGATGCATCTCTGGTTACTGGGAAACCAAACATTGCAAAAATTCGGAGATGCATCTCCGAAGTTTTCTGCAACTCTTCAGGTCTGTCAATTGAGTTGATGCAAACGTACAAATCCCACAAATAATGGTTGTATAGTTATTTTCAACCAACAAACATTTTAAAGTATGTATACACTACCATTCATGCAATTTCTACTCATTTTGACCTAAAATATTATTTTCAACTCATTTACACAAATATTCAAAAAACATATCAAAACATCAAAAACTTACAAAGTTATATTTTATTCCAGTGTGATGTCTATGATGTACTTGATGTTTATTGAAGAATATTTGAATTGGTTGTTTGATTTTGGACTTGATTGATGTAATTATTTTTTTTTGAAAGATTTTGAGAAAGTTTTAAGGTCTTTTAGAAATGAGAAAAGAGAAGGGTTTTGGCACGATTTAAATTTTAATACCATCCAGAGATGCATCTCTGAAATATTTTAACGTTAAATCAGAATTCTATGTACTCAAAAATCTGAGTATATTCGAATATGCATCTCCAAAATCTGATAGCATTTTAGTATTTTCACGTGATGTCTTAATAATATATATGATGCATTAAGAAATTTTTATTATTTTTTTTATACTAAAGAAATTCATTTTTTTTAATCCATTTAAACAATACGAGTGCGTTTGATTTGCTAAGAAATTAGGGATTGAACATGACAACTTTTTTGTATCCTGTTTGATACAAAAACTTATCGTAGGATAAGACAAAATACATGACAAGGGACACGACATAATCATGAATTATTGTTCCTCACTAAATGATGAGACAATTTTTTGTCTCAACCACAGATTATCAAAAAATATCATAATATAATTTTTAATCTCTCTATTTAATATTTTAATTTATAAATATTATTAATATTTTTTTTAATAAAAAAATTATATTATTTTTGTCGAATAAAATATATTAAAAAGATGAGTATTTTTTTTTCTCTTTTATCATTTTTCTTCTCCTTATTTTGCAAATCAAAGGTCCTACTATTCTAGTTTGCAATCATAAACATAGTCGAAAATTCTATAATGTGGACTAAGAAGAACAAAAAATTCTTCTAACTGTAGTTCCCTTTCCATTTCTAATTGCAAATATTTCAACCTAATAGTGCACCTATCTCCCCCAAATTGCAAAGTAGGCACATGAACGTGTCAGCTCAATCTCGCTGCTGAAGTCCGATGGAAGTTTGGTTTTAAAGACGTTACTGTCAAAATCTGCTAGGCCGCGGCGGTGATGAATGTTGCTCAACGGAGTAGTTTTGAACCTATGATTTTCAATGTAAATTATTTTCTTTTGGTTAATTTGAGCTTCTTTACAATTATTAAATGATGATTCATTACTAATTGGTTTACTAATTTTTCCGATCAATACAGATTCAGGTTTCTCCAATGCCGAATACAGAAAAAAAAAAATTGTGTTCCATTCACTTCATTGCAGGTAAATAATGGTTCCTTGTGTTCCATTCATTTCTTGACCCTAATTTTTTATAAGAATTCATACACATTATTATTATTATTAATTATTTCTTATAACAACTTCTTTCTGAGTTATTTGTTCATGATGATTATACTAGTCTTTATGATATCTCTAAATCTTAGAAATTATTTTCCTTGATTTATAATCTTGACTGTGAGGTATGCTTATGTGAGTCCTAATAGCATCATGAAGTTGATGTTTGTAATGTTCAAATTCAAAATGCTGCTACAAACTTGAAGATAATCATCTCATAAGGTTTCAATGCACGTCTGTCCTAAACTATCTTCAAATGCATTGAGTTAACTTGATCAAATAGATTATTCAAACCGCATCATAAAATGATAGATCACTGTATGATCATCTTGCGTTCATTCATTTAATCAATTACTCACTATTCAGTCAAAATTGTGTTATTCTTAACAACATAATCTCAATGGAGACAATACTAAACTCATTGTTTTATTATTCAGTACAACTGATACAGTTGTTGTATTTAGGTTTGATTGATTGATTGATAGTTGCAATAATCATATTGTTAATCTACTATATGTGTATTGATTTGTTTAAGTATACTTTTATTTATTTTGAGTTAGTATATATTCATCTTATGCATACATGAATGGTAACAAGTAGTCACTAGATTGAATAATCAAATATTTGGTGACAAAAGTTTAAAGGTAATTTTGTGTGTTGATGTTGGTGATATGAAGTTACAAGTAAATACAAATGTGTAAAATCACCAAAACAACTAAAGGAAATAGATAATATAGAATTATGAATTAGCACCATTACCATACTTTCACAATTACATTAGAACCAAAATTAGGCTCTTAATCCAATGTAGATTGTTTTATTAACAAATAAAAGCTTAAATACAAATTAACAACAACAATGTTTAACATAATTCACAGAAAAGTTTCACACTCCTTTAGCCAGAAGCTTAATAGATAGGTGGTGGGGGTGAGTTATAGACGTAGGGATCATATTGAGGAGGTGATGGAGATGGAGGAGGTGGAGATTTGTAGTAGTATGGAGGAGGTGGTGAGGATGAAGGTGGTGGTGATGACTTGTAGACATATGGTGGCGGAGGTGATGGAGAAGGTGGCGGTGGAGATTTATAGTAGTATGGAGGAGGTGGTGAAGGTGAAGGGGGTGGGGGTGACTTATAGACATATGGTGGAGGAGGTGATGGAGATGACAGGGGTGGAGATTTGTAAACATATGGAGGAGGGGGTGAAGGGGATGGTGGAGGTGGAGATTTGTACACATATGGAGGAGGCGGTGAAGGAGAAGGAGGAGGTGGGGACTTATAATAATATGGTGGTGGAGGAGAAGGGGAAGGTGGAGGTGGGGACTTGTAAACATATGGAGGAGGTGGTGAAGGGGATGGAGGGGGTGGTGACTTGTATACATATGGAGGGGGTGGTGAAGGGGATGGCGGTGGTGGTGAATTGTAGATATATGGAGGTGGTGGTGAAGGAGATGGTGGAGGAGGAGACTTATATACGTATGGAGGTGGTGGTGAAGGTGATGGCGGGGGTGGAGATTGATAGACGTATGGAGGAGGAGGAGGAGACTTATAAACATATGGAGGTGGTGGGGATGGAGATGGTGGAGGTGGTGATTTGTAGACATATGGCGGTGGAGGAGAGGGAGATGGAGGCGGTGGAGACTTGTACACATATGGTGGTGGTGGTGAAGGAGATGGTGGAGGAGGAGACTTATAAACATATGGAGGAGGTGGTGATGGAGATGGTGGAGGTGGAGACTTGTATACATATGGTGGAGGGGGTGAAGGTGATGGTGGGGGAGGGGATTTATAAACATATGGAGGTGGTGGAGATGGAGATGGTGGGGGTGGTGACTTGTAGACATATGGAGGAGGAGGTGAAGGAGATGGAGGTGGTGGAGACTTGTACACATATGGTGGTGGTGGTGAAGGAGATGGTGGAGGAGGAGACTTATAAACATATGGAGGAGGTGGTGATGGAGATGGTGGAGGTGGAGACTTGTATACATATGGTGGAGGGGGTGAAGGTGATGGTGGGGGAGGAGATTTATAAACATATGGAGGTGGTGGAGATGGAGATGGTGGGGGTGGCGAGTTATAAACATATGGCGGGGGAGGAGAAGGGGATGGAGGTGGTGGCGAGTTATAAACATATGGTGGAGGAGGAGAAGGGGATGGTGGAGGAGGAGACTTGTAAACATATGGTGGAGGGGGTGAAGGTGATGGCGGGGGTGGTGACTTGTAAATATATGGAGGTGGTGGAGAGGGGGATGGTGGGGGTGGCGACTTGTAGACATATGGTGGAGGAGGTGAAGGGGAAGGAGGAGGTGGTGACTTGTAGATATATGGAGGTGGAGGTGAAGGGGATGGAGGTGGTGGTGAGTTGTAAACGTATGGTGGGGGAGGAGAGGGAGATGGAGGTGGAGGAGACTTGTAGACATAAGGTGGTGGTGGTGAGGGAGATGGTGGAGGTGGTGATTTGTAGTAATATGGAGGGAATTTATTGACATAAGGAGATGGTGGGGGTGGAGACTTGTAGTAATATGGTGGCTGTTGTCCATGATTTGGTGGTGTTGGATAGTAAGGCTTATAATCATCCGCAGCAACACTGCTAGCAATTAAGCAAAAGGCAATTGCATAGATGAGTTGAGGCCAATGCCTCAACCCAATTGAGGTTCCCATATTCTCTAACTTTGTGTTTATCTGTACTCTGTTTCTTAGAAGAATGTTTACTTGTTACTGTGATTGCTTAAGTTTGTACTAGAATTGTTTATATAGTGTTTGCCCAAGCCTAAATTATATGATTTCTGAATTTTTCAAATGCATTATGTTATAACAGGCTGGCTTAATGTTTTAAATTATATTATGGTTTAAACTTTCAAGGATGGTGTACATCCTATACTTTTTGTTCATACTATCATTTTGTATTTTAAAATTTAATGTATTATGGCTTTCAACTATATTAGTTAATGTAGGACATGAACATAGTCAATGAAGAGAGTAGGTGATATTGGGAATGTAATGTTGAATGAGTTCTTTCTTTTTTTTAGATATAAACAACAAATATTTGTGAAAACGCGTCAGAGTGGGCTTAGTTCTGATTATAGAAAGAGGAAATGGCAAGCACGATTGAAATCTGAATGTGGCAACAGTTTATAAAGTCAAATTAATTCCAAATTTCCCTAATGTCTTATATTATGATTAATTAATTACATTTGGATATGTCTTCCAAATTGCCATATTTCTGGATTATAAAAAAGAAATTTGTTTTTATTGTTATAAATTCTACGCCAATATTCTTGGTGAATTAATAAACCAACTCAGCTTAGTTGACTTAGTGTATATAAGTTAATGTATCATTTTCATAATTCTTGTAAATTGTAATCTTTGTCATTGTATTTAGCCACCTTGTTTAAAACAACCATGAATCTTTGATCCCTTCCACCATGAGTTCAACGATGTAAATGTTTGAAATATTAAAATTGGGGTTATTCATCTCGTCATTAATGGGGAAGAGTCACCCTATTAAAATTTAAAATTGTCCTTCACAAATCCAAAAGTATACTGAGTTTCATATACATCATATCTCTTTATAAATGAGTTACACCCTCATTTTGTTATAAATTAGCATGGAGATTTATCTCCGTAAAATTTACGGAAACATTCTGTACGAATCTCATATACACCATTTCTCTTTGTAAATGAATCACATACTCATTTTGTTATAAATTAGCACGGAGATGCATTTCTGTAAAATTTACAAAAATGTACTTTTGTAATATCCCTTAGGTAGTAAGATTTGATATTTTTTAAGAAATACATCGATGTAATAAGTATAATGATGTAATATGCCATTTATAATAAATATATACTTTCATAATAAATTTGTTATCAATGAAATCATACACAAATATAATAAAATTAAAATGTCATACATTAGAATCAATCCATAATCCATAATACTAAAAATGACAAATTATAAGCCATAACATTATTTACAATCCATAATGCAAATATTATTTGGTATATTTAACCCCTTGTTCCTTCTATGCTTTGTGTACTGGAATATCGTTTATGCTTAGGATAAATGACATCTACATTGGCGCTCTCATGAGTGCCTTCAGAAAAATCTCATTTCTCTATACTTGTTGCACAATATCCATAGTACGATGACATACAGATAAAAGATCAACGACATGATCTGCCCTAACATGCTTCTCTAATACCTTCTAATGAGCTGACCTAAGTGGATTTTCGTGAGCATCTAGTGTGGTGTAAGGATGTGACACTCTGAGGATGTAGTCGAATACACTACTCCTTGACTGAGGAGCTAGCGGACTTCGTGCTTCATCTAGAACCAAATGTTAGAAATCATCAAGCATCGCATCAACATCTCTGTGGACAATAGAGGAAGGAGTAAACACAAAAGGGTCTCTTGGAACAACATGTAGAAACATGAATTGACGCATGACTCACTTAGGAAGATGTGGATACATCAAGCGTGGCCCACAAGCCAAACATTCAGAGTAAAAGGCTATGTCATCCAAGGGACGCGTTTGAAAGTGATTGTCATATAGTGTGTAACGTATATCACATGTTGTAGTGCGGTCAACAAACACTTTGAAGGACTTGGTCTCCTGATTCCCTTTTAGCGGGACAAATATGCAAGCACATGGTTGACCTTCAGAGTAGTCATCAACATATGACCAAGCGGAGGTGTGTGGAAATTGCTGGAGGATCCCTGTTTGAAAATGGTACAGATGAAATATTTGTAATGGTGTAGCACAAGAGTTATGAAATGTTAGTAAGAGTAAAGGTGCAAATATATTATCGTAAATAGCGTGCAACTTGTTGTCAACTATCTGGTCTTCTAAAAACAACATTTAACTAACTTCGAGTATAAGTAAATCAAACAATTTCCCCCTGTCGTACTCATGAATTTGCTCGAGCAATGAAGTATCTAAGGTAGACCACGTCGATGTAATAAGTATTTTTCTCCACAAATATGGGTGTGCCAACTAAATGCATGAGTTATGACTTCAATGCACATGGTCTATGATTCAAAATCTACGCATAATCACAATCGGCCTCCACAGCCGCAGTCATGTGGTCTATATACATCTTCTCCAGAAATGCAAATCTAGCATGACACACTCTAGTGTCATCCATATCCTTTTAGGCATCACTTTAATCATCTCCCAAATAGGTCACTATCATGTCTAGTGCATTAGGTTTGGTCAATCTGGATTGGTCTGATAATTTTCCCCTTATCAGAAGATGTAACATGGATGACACATCTTTTAGTGTGATAGACATCTCACCATGCAGAAGAATAAAAAATGACGTCTTTGTGTGCCATCTATTAATGAAAGTTGATGGGATATCATGGTTAATAACAATATAATCAATCATACATAAATCTTGCAGTCTGGATAGCTGAATGACATCATGAAACCACTGCTCCTCAGGCCATTACAACTTAGAAATCTTCATACCATGGTTGATGCATTTTAAGGCATCATGGTACTACAAAAAAACAGACCATTGTCAGAGAGTTCAAATATTATAACACATTTGTTTCAAGGAATAAATACAGATAAATTTTACCTTTCTATCCCACGCATGCCTAACTGCATTGTTTGTGTTGTGAATCAGATACCTTAGAAACAAAGTATAATTGGTTCCTTGATAAGTTAAGAAACCCAAAAGGGTCAGAGTTTAGGGTAACCAAGGATAACAACAAGGATTTGTTATAAAATGATATTCTTTCTTTTCTATTCAAACAAGATTACAAGTATACAAGAATAACAAATAACCTCTCTCACTTTTGAATTAAGATTTTATCTTCCTATTTTTCCTTATTCAAAAGATGAGAGACTAGTATGCTATTTATAAGAAAACTAACATGCAAATCTAATGAGTCTTTTTAACAATTACCCATTACAAGATAACTTAAGGTACAAGCTAACTTAAACAATTGAATCCATAACACAAGACCCAATTTGACAACAGCATGTGAGCAGACTTCGACGACATGCTAAACCTATAGTTCATTCTAATATCTCACAAATCTCCACCTTGGAACAAACTCTATAACAGCAAGTAACAAACTAGCTTTCTTCACGCAGCTTTATCAACTGCATACAATAGAAAAACTTGCAACTGGGCAACATCTTGGTGATCGTATCAGCAACATTATGATTTGTCGAAACCTTCAGCACTTGGACTTCTTCATGCTCGATTACTCCTCTGATGAAATGCAACCTCACATCAATGTGCTTGATTCGCTCTTGATAGACTGAGTTCTTCGACATGTGTATTGTACTTTGACTATCACATTTAACAGTGATACCTCAACCTTGAAGTTTTAGCTCCTTTGCAAAACCTTTAAGCCATAATGCTTCCTTTACAACTTCAGTTAAGGCGATATATTCCGCTTCAGTGGTTGATAAGGCAACAACCTTCTGAAGTGTTGCTTTCCAACTAATTGTTGTGCCAAACATAGTGAAAACATATCCAGAAATAGATTTTCTAGAATCCATACAACCTACATAATCAGAGTCGACATATCTTTCGATTGCTGCTTTACTATCTTCATCCAAGGCTCCACCATAAATTAGGACTCTGCTCAGAGACGCATTTATGTACCTTAGAATTCACTTCAATGCTTAGCAGTATTTTATTGTATAATGTCAAACCGGAAACGGTGATCGTATTATCGCTTCTCGACCTTAAAGTCTGTGATGTTGACCCCTAGCACAGTTGTGAGATAGGAGAATTGTTTACAGGTTTGTAGGAACCCTGACTTTCTACATACCCATTTCCTATGTGTTGGTCCTATGATTTAATCTGGTTCTATATGGTTCTTTGGTTCTCTACTTGGGGTTCTATACAGAGATGATACTGCTATTATGGCTTTATACAGACATTTGGCTCAGTATTCCACACCAAAACCAGACACATATAATTGATCACGTGCCTGGTGCATACATGACATCATAGCATTTTAGCACACATGTTTAGTTATTTCTAAGGATCTCATATATGAATCATGATGTTGGATTTCTTTTGTATCAAACTTGAATTAAAGCAGATAGATTCCCTGGAAATAACCGAACATGGCATTTGCATACATTCATGCATTCATGACAGGTACCCGAACATGAAGATGGGTATTTTTGATTGGGTTTTCTCTACCGAACTTCTCACTAGACTCTCCCATTACTCAACTTGTGACAATCAGAGAGTAGTTATGGAACAACTCCAAGCGGAGGTGACTGAGATGAAGACCATTCTAGGGCATTATATGGGGGGACATTCAAGCGTTATCATAAGTTCATAAACTGCTGAAAGAGGAAGTCAATCACATGAAGACTCCGATGAGCCTGGTTATGGAAATCCTAAATGCAGTTTGAAGGAAACAAAGTTATTTTCATCCCTAGTGAGGGGAACTACGTCGCTTTGATTATTCATTAGTCAATGGAGATACGTAAGTAGGAGATCGTGTGAAATCTTTGCGGGCAACCTTATCTATCAACCTTATTTATCAACTTCTTCCCTCCAAGCATCTCTTGTCAGCATCCAACTCTAGCTCCCCAAGAGAGCCCTAGGGGCATAGCATAAGGGCAAATGTCAGATCAACTTGAGAAGAAGTTTGATCATATTCTAATGTCATACGCGCAAGGATCATCTATGACAATGCATTCTTTGGGGTTTCAATGCCAGGTACGACTACCATTCTGGGGCACCTGGCCTTTTAATTGAAGATTGTAAGTCTTTAAAAGGCAAAGGTAAAGACAAGGTCTCGAATTTGATTGACTCCAAGACTCTTATGTTCATAACAGGAAAAGGTGTGTATACGACACCAAACCAGTAATAGAATGAACATCCAAATTGTTGACTGCTGAAATTCTTCGGGAACAATAAGTCCAGACGGAGTCAGGCCTCCTCAATAATGGCAACCACGATGTGAATACTAGATGCAAGTACCACTCAAGGGTATTTAGGCATACAATTGACAACTGCAATGTGTTCAAGCACAAAGTGAAAAATTTGATCGACTCAAAGGTCATCATATCAGACGGACTGCCCATACACTGGAGTCTCCTCATCAGATTGAGCATCCAGTTTGCAAAGACATCTTTAGAAGCAATAAGTCCAGATGGAGTCAGGTCTCCTCAATGATGGCAATGTTTAGCTTTTTTACTACATTCTCATTTGTAGTTTCTATTGTTTATCTAAACATTTGTTTGCATGCATGAAACTTGTTTGTTTTTTTAAAGATAATCATAGTAGAACGCACATGTTTTTCTTGAAGTAATTCATTCGTATTCACTCATAATTTTGTGTATGTGCATTGCAATACCAATTGTCGTGCTTAAACTCTTGTGAGGGGGATGATGAAGTGAAAATGAAAAAATCTCTAATTGTTTGCTTTTGGATAAGACTCTGTTGACTATGTACATACATTGTTTCAAATCCCAATAACTAGAAATATAAGGGAGATAGACCCTCGCTAACCCATTTGAGCTTTGAAGTAGGAGTTTATTTTCACATGAAAAAACCCTTATTTAACCTAGGGGCAGGGTAGGCGTCAGTTAATTTGACCGAGCGTTCAAATTTCAAAAGGAGTGTGCATCTGAGGATCAGTTACCTTTCATAGTAGCACATCAGGAGGTAAAAAGACTGGAAACCACAATGGTTATCCTTTATCAAATAAGTGAGACAGTTATAACTCGTCAAAAGAAGTCAAGACAACCAGTGTCACACGATTTGTTTAAAAAAAGAATCGGAAAAAAAAAGAAATGAAAAAAGCCCGCTAATTCGAAACTTGAAAACAAGCGACTTAGGCAAAAATCAGGGCATCCCGCTGGACTTCACAATCAAAAGATTCAAAGGAATCAGTCTAGGAAAAAGTTAGGGATAATCAAAAGAATGAAATGTGAAACGCGAAAAGGATTACACAAGAAAGATCCTTAAGTAAGAACAAAGGCATGTGACACAGACACAAAAGTCAAAAGGGGTGAGTGTTACTCCAACAACCTGATTGGTGCTTACACTATTAGCATCATTAGTTTCTCAACCATCACAAAACTCTTTTTGAGAGGAGAGCGCTTGTTCCAAATTAGTTGAACATAGGACCGAAGAACATCACGAAGAGGGTGGGTACAAATAAAACTTTGAGCCATAAATCTTTTTTTCTAAAACCGTGAACTAGGCCACGATACAACCCTTAAAAGTCCTAACTGAAACAAGGTTATTTCGAGAGCGTACTGCCACGAGACAGCGTTCCTGAATCCTATGAGTTGTTCTAAAAGATTTTTGTTGGTATTGCATGTACATGTTTTCTTTCAGTAAAAAAATCAATGTCGTGTCTTAACCACTGATTTGCTCACAAACGTTTGCGACACCTTTTCAATAAAAACTTCAAGATTAACATGTGTGTTGCATTAGAATTTTCATTCCCAAAATAAACATTTTCTTCTTGCATACATTTGTTTGACATCGAAAGAAGTTTACATATGGAACCTCAGTCCAGAAACTTAATCTTTCCAAGTTGAGAAGCCTGAAAGTCCCGAAGGACAATCATACGAAGGTGTAATTTCCCAAGAGACTTTGTTGATCAGGGACTTTCCCAACAAATTGTGTTAAGATGTAACCAATCTGGGGCAATTATGTCGAGCAATCTCTTCAGAGGTAGACAATCTGGGGTGATTACGTCGATCAATTTATTCAAATTTCAGTCAAACTGTGGCAATCACTTCGAGATTCAAATCTCTCCAAGATCAGTTAGTTTGGGTATTCCCTCGAAGATCAGTCATGGGAAAAATCACTTCAAAGCTTGTTTTGGGGGCAGGCCATCCTAAGAGCATGAGAAGTCACTTCTTCCAAACGATTAATCAACCTACCCAGGGTTCAGAATACTATGGCAGAATAACTTGTGGTGATGTGAGATCTTGGGGCAAATTCCTTCATTGACCATACAGTCTGATGTAGTTAAGTCGAGATCCAGGGAATCTCTTCAAGAGTTTGAAGACACTAAAGCATTTCGGATACCAGGTTTTCTGTAAAATCCTCTTGAAACAATTTCTTTTGATAGATCTTACAATATGCAAGGCAGTTCTCAAAATGAAGATTCAATGATCGATCCCAACGGGGTACTGGAAGGGTGATTCCCTGATTAGAGAGTTTCTCCTTAGCCGTCATGGTTTCTTCACGGTTAAAGTCCAATCTCTGTGTGCATCTTCTCATCCAGGGCCATTGACATCTATATATGTCCAGCATCTTAATTCAAGTCGAGTGCGGCAATCCTCTCTTTGCTTTTCTTCGACCCTTAAGTCGATATCAGTGTTTTCTTCAGCCTTTGAGTCGATATTGGTGTTTTCTTCGACCCTTGAGTCGATACCATCACCCTTGTTTTCTCGACCCTTGAGTCGATATCATTGCCTTCATTTCCTCGACCCTTGAGTCGATATTGTTGTTTTGTTTCCTTGACTCGTGTGTCAACATTGTTGCTTTCTTCGACCCTTGAGTCGATATTATGGTTTTCTCCGACCCTTGAGTCGATATTGTCGTTTCGTTTCCTTGACCCGTGTGTCAACATTGTTGCTTTCTTCGACCTTTGAGTTGATATTGTTGCTTTATTTCCTCGACCCTCGAGTCAATGTTGTTACTTTATTTCCTCGACCCTTGAGTCGATATTGTCGCTTTATTCTCTGACCCTTGAGTCGATATTGTCACTTTGTTCGCCTTGACCCTTGATTCGATATTGTCGTTTCTTACGACCCTTGAGTTGATACCATAGTCTTCACTTCTTCAACCCTTGAGTTGATACCCGGTGTGTCCACCATAAAAACAGAAAAATCAATCATATCATCTTGGCCATACGCATAACCAATGCCCAACCATACTTGGTTCAATTCTGTCCTGGGCATGTGTGCATATCCTTTTGCTTACAGGTAACAGTCTCATGCTAAGATCAAAAGAAAGAATGAAGCCTATTCTAAAGCAAGAGACGTTAATCCCTCTCAACGATTCGTCAGCATATCCAGAGTTCAGAATATAGGGGCAGCCGTACTCGGGAAGGGTTTCTATGTCACCCTTTTGTCACAACTTTTATTGATTGAGTCTGTTACCCAGCTAGCAATCACTCGCCCAGACGATTCTCTTGTTAGCACTTCCAACATCTACAAGCTTAGTTGTGTTGATAACGACTACCTCCCAATAAGGTTACTATGCTAATCCGTACAATTGCTACGATACCTAGTGAAAATCTTCAAGAGTTTATAGACACCAGGTCTTTTGTAAAATCCTCTTGAGGTAGAGTCCGGGAAAAAAACGGGTGATTCTCCGCATGAGCCTCCTTGAAATATTTCCTCCCCAGCAGGAGGTGTTTCGTTTTCGTTATTCCCAGCAGGCGGATGGAAGTCATGTCCAGCAGAGCGCGGCATAAACTTTTTCTCTTCAGCAGATTTCCTTGAGTTTGTTCCCTATTAGATCTAGGATGGCTCCTGTTTTCCCGGAAGATCTCGGTAGATTGGCTTTCTCCAACAGAGCAACAAAAGGGTTGGTATTCCCTGAGCAGAGGGTATCATTATTAAGAGATGCTTTATATTTCTTATCCCCAGCATGAGACGCTTTAAAACTCCTATTCTCAGCAGAAAGCATTCTCATTGAGGTCTTCCAATAAAGGTGATTCATACCCCCATCATCCCCAGTAAGTCAGAGATCGAAATCCTCTCCAGTAGGACAACAAAAAGTTGATATCCCCAAGCGGAGAATCTACCTCCAACAGAGAGATATTCTTCACAAGAGTCTTCTGATCCCTAGTAATACACGAGGATTCCGTATTTCCTAGTAGTGGCGAAGATAGTGAGAAGTCAGATGGTTTCCCTTCTTGGACGAAGTTATTCGCAATCTTCCCCAACCAAAGGCCAATCTTCATTGGCATATCTCCCCAAGATAGGACTTTATGTCTGAGTGATTCCCCAACAGAATTTTTCCTTAGCAAAGTATCAACAAACCCTTTCCTCAGCCAGATCAGAAGGTTATCACTTCCCCAACAGAGTTCTACGGGTGGCGTATCTCCCCAATCAAATTCCTGTCAGTTTGAGACCTTCCCTAGCATAGTCATCGTTCTTCAATACTATTAAGTCCAATTTATTTTTGGCAATGGTGGCGGTTCAGAGCCAGTATATCACTAATACTCTCCCTAGTAGAGATGTTATTCCCCACAGGGATTTATAAAATCAGATCAGCGATTATTTCTCCCCAGTAAAGTCGCTCGGGTTACCAGTTACCTCTGTATCAGGAGGTCCCCTTTGCATCCGCATTTAGTAATCATCATTACACTTGCATCCTCTAAAAGCGTAGCATTTCCATCATTATGGAGCATTACGCCATGGAAAAAAATTCAAACATATGCACATGAAGCATAAGCTAGTTTTGGTACCTTGCACAAATGGCTGAAACATTATTTATTCAATCAGACCGAAGTATCCCCACAAAGAATTCCTAGTCCATTCCTCGACATTGTTACTCTTATCAGTCAATACTTTTTGTCCCCAATCGAGTTATCATCCAAGTATGATAGTCCCTTTTCAAGCCCACTCACGGCGTGTCTTGTTTGCTTTATCACCCAAGTGTGGTAAATGCTTTTCGATTTCGTCCAAGTCTGGTTTCATTCCTTTGAGTTATCATCCAAGTATGATAGCCTCTTTTCAAGCTCACTCACGATGTGTCGTGTTTGCTTTATCAACCAAGTGTGGTAAATGTTTTTCGATTCCGTCCAAGTCTGGTTTCGTTCCTTTGAGTTATCATCCAAGTATGATAGTCTCTTTTAAAGCTCACTCACTGTGTGTCTTGTTTTGTTTGTCACCCAAGTGTGGTAAATGCTTTTCGATTCCGTCCAAGTCCGGTTTAGTATCTTCGAGTTATCATCCAAGTATGATATTTTCTTTCCAAGCTCACTCACGGTGTGTCTTGTTTTCTTTGTCACCCAAGTATGGTAAATGCTTTTCGATTTCGTCCAAGTCCGGTTTCGTATCTTCGAGTTATCATCCAAGCATGATATTCTCTTTCCAAGCTCACTCACTGTGTGTCTTGTTTGCTTTGTCACCTAAGTGTGGTAAATGTTTTTTGATTTCGTCCAAGTCCGGTTTCGTATCTTCGAGTTATCATCCAAGCATGATATTCTCTTTCCAAACTCACTCATTGTGTGTCTTGTTTGCTTTGTTACCCAAGTGTGGTAAATGCTTTTCGATTCCGTCGAAGTCCGATTTCGTATCTTCGAGACATCATACAAGTATGATATTCTCTTTCCAAGCTCACTCATAGTGTGTCTTGTTCGCTTTATCACCCAAGTGTGATAAATGCTCTTCGATTCCGTCCAAGTCCGGTTTCGTTTCTTTGAGTTGTCATCCAAGAATGACATTATTCCCAACATATTTTATTTCCCACAGAGTACAAATTTTTCGGTTTATTCGGGTATTCAACCCATTCATACCATGAACATCTGAAAGCCATTGTTATCATCCATTCAGGCTACAATTGATTGAATAAGGGCAGCTGTAACACCATAAAATTTACCCTTTGATTTATAACTTCAACTGGTTTTACGCTTCACATTCATCTGCATTTTCCATTAGGTCATTAACTTTGCATCAGGCATTGCATTAAGCTCCTAAGACATGGGATCAAGTATCTTCTGGTGATTGGAATTCTCTTGTTCAAAGGTGATTCATTTGGTTATTACACTCAATGCAAGATTGAGTTCTCATCTTATTATCCAATGTTGTATCTCAAAGGCCTCAAGTAATTAGGTCTTCATCATTGTTCTCGGTTTAGAAGGTTATGGACTGGGTTTTGGTTCATAACGATTCAAAAGGGAATAAGTTCAAGATTGATTCGGGTCTAGCTTTATCTCTCGACAAGTGATTCAAGACATTAGGTAATTCGAATGGGAAAATTAAAAAAGGGGTGTTGAAGATTTGTTTCAAGTTCGATAATTGGGTTCGATTCAGGTGAAGTATAAACATGGAAAAGCTTGAGGTCTTAGTCTCCATAATCAAGTCTCTTCCAATTATCGTTTAAGAAAGACCATATTCTAAATCCATTTTAACCCATGTTGATCCCATCTTAAACTATTCTTTGACCCACATTTCGAGCACATAGAGAATATTCACAAGTCTTTCCAAATATCCAATTGTGTTCTTATTCATTGGTGTTAACCAAATTCCACCTTCTAAACCATTTTTAATCCGCTTTAAAGAAAAACCATAATCCAATTACCATAATCATTTTTTATCCATTTAATGTTCATTTATATCCCTTGCTTAACCATTTGCAAATTCTTTCTTTCTAATCCATTTTTAATTCATTTGCAACTATTATCCAAATTCATTCACAAACAATTTTGAGCCCATTACTAATTTCAAATTTAACTTAAAACGGAGAGACTCCACAGGGAGAGAGGTTAAAGTGAAGTATTAATTGGATGTACACAAGGTTCTGAAGCCAAGATTTACTATTGGCGTTTTAATTTCGATGGTAAACTCGTGGAAGTGGCTGCTAGTCTCATTATGCAGCAATATGAAGTTATGCTAGTCCATAGCAAAATAATAATAATAATAATAATAATAATAATAATAATAATAATACAGATATCAGTAGAGAATATAGGCATAGCAGGGAAGAAAGACTAATCATAACATAAAACACTACTCATCACATAACAGTTCACAAAAAGAACTTATCGAAAATCGGTTTCAAAAAATGATAACAGAAGAAGAATATTACAAGAAACTCGAATATCACTTAAGAACTTTAACTGATAACTCGGGAATCGGATGCAACAAAAAAAATCAGTTACAAAGTCTAACATAAATATCAATCCAAACAAAAAAAATCAATTATACACAAACTGATATAACATAAAATCTCTAACAGAAAGATAAAAAAACTCCTAACAAATTCTGGAAAACTTCTTTAATCCACACATTTCCTCTTCAATCTTCTCCCCCGTCTTCATCAACCTCTCAATTCCAAAAGTTCATCTTCTTTTATCCTCTTCTCCAACAATCAGAACAAACTTCTCTCAACTATTCATCGCACACATCATCTTCACATCATCATTAACGTCTTCAATCCGAAGCTTCAATCAACATCTTTTCCATCATCAACCTAACTCTCTGCGGCGTCACCTTCAATCTTCATCAACCTTCACCTTCAACCTGCAAAAACCACACCTGCAAATTGAATCAAGAACAAAAATCAACAACAAATTTCACAACAATGACGCGATTGTGGAACAAATTCGTGCATCAACAAGTTTCATCAAATCAACACTTGTAGGATTCATGTATCGACATCACGGTAACATCAACGTCAAGAATGCATCAACATAACCATATCGCGTTGCAATAGCCATAACGACGCAACCGCGGAAATCGGAACATAACAACAACGAATCTCAAATCCTTTCAGAACTGTGAAGCATAAACGAAGAAGGAGGGGAAAACACAAAGCGAGCTTCTTACCTTACCTCGCGTCGTCATCTGCGAGCACGGATGTATCATCGGGAAATTTGTAGTTAGGTCGTTTACCTTTTGCGAGTCGCATCGAAATCTATGAAGGAGTTGATTACTTCCCTTAACGTTGTTATTGACGCGGTGAAATGGTCTTTCTTCGTTGAAGCCATTGTATTTTTTCGGCGAGGTTATCTAACGGAGAAGACGAACGCGAGATAAAAGAGATCATGAGGCCATGGTGGCGGGAGACGGCCGAAGTTGAGGCTCCGATTGTAACGCCTGTTTATTTAATTAAATATAATTGTGGTATGTTGTGGTAATTCGCGTTGATTTGAGTATCTTGGTCGATTTGTGTTGCTTTGTGTGGAATTGTGTCGATTTGTGTTAATGGCCGAATTTATCGGAATATTATGTTGATGTTATAAGTTGGTTTAAGTCAAATTTAATTATTTAAGTTGATATAAGTTGTGAAAACAATATGGAGTATTGTCTCGTTCATTGTTGGATATGTTGATTGGACCGTTTGGACCATTTGGTTGATAATCAGAAGTTAATCAATTAAGTCGGGAATAAGTATTTAGTCGTAAATTATTATTTGTTTGATTTGGTGTTGTGGTGAATTAATTCGTTAAGTCGGAATATTAAGTCAGAAAGTCGAGGAAATAATATTATCAGTGATATTATTGATTATTGGAGCATGTTGGTTAATGGCCTTGGATTGCATCGGAATTAGCAATTAAAGGGGGTGTAAGACTTAGGCCCATTAGTTGTTATAATTAGATTATTATTATTTTAATAAAAAGAAAAAAATAAAGAATTAGTCAAGGAGAAGTATCAGTGGAAGTTGAGAAAAGGAGGAACTAAGAGAAATTGGAGAACGAGGGAAAATGGGAGAAAACGGTTACAAGAAGTCGTCGTCGGAACACAAAATCGGTCGGAGATTCGAGTGACCATCGATTAAGGTAGGGGCGGGGTTCGATCTTTATAACCGGGTTTGATAAATAATACTAGGTTTGTGTGGTTGTATGTGTTGTGTTTTATTTGAGGTTGATGTCGAATTATGTTAATTTCATATATGGTGTTGTTGTTGATTTTGTTGATCGATCTTGTGAAATTGTGGATTAGTTGTTGAAAATAATTTGTTAATCGATCTTGTGAAATTGTGGATTAGTTGTTGAAAATAATTTGTTAATCGATCCTGTGAAATTGTGGATTAGTTGTTGAAATTAATTTGTTAATCGATCATGTGAAATTGTGGATTAGTTGTCGAAAATAAGTTGTGTTTCTGTAAAGTGTTGATTTTATAATGTTGTTGTGACTTGGTGGATTTTTGGAAATGATTAAGTTGAGACGATGACGATGTGCGAAAGTGCACGGGTGGCGCAGGCCTCCAACCAGTTAATTAGAGGTGGCACACGCCACCCATAGTAGAGGAAAAGCCAAGTGGCGGGTGCCACTAGGAGAGGTGGCAGGAGCCACCACACTCCCTAAGTCCCACATGGCGCAAGCCATGAAACAATATGGTGAGAGCCACATAAAAATGTGGCTACCGAGAAAGAAAGTGGCGGGAACCACATGGTTGGTAAGTGACCATTTAGTTACTTTATATATCATGTACTTAATAATCCACCTAATTTTATTTTATAATTGATGATTTTAATTTATAAAGTATCAATATGTAAAGGTGTTTCCAAGTATATTAATTCTTGAATCATATTTTTACTAAAAGTCAATATTTGTGTTAAGTTTTAGAATCAGAAGCAGAATAGCATCAGTGAAGAGAAAATAGAATATTTAATAATAAAATTGTGTTGGTTTGTGACAGAGAATAATTTTATAGATTTGACAGAAAACAGAAACAGACCAATAAGCTTATATTTTCATGACAGATGGGACCGATCAGGAAAAATAAGATTGGCAAGTTTTGCAATAGACTCGTATTAATAGAAGAATGTCGAAAACAATGTCGGTTTAGTCGGTTTAACCGAATTAGGCGAAAAATTTAGTTGCCCGAAATTTAACGAAAATCATTGGGGTAAGTCGGGTAGTTTCATAGTTGATTTTTGTTGTGTCGTTTTGTTGAAATATGTTATAAAGTCGAGTTGCGGGTACAGGTTGAGTTGGTAAGTAGTTCCGGTTTACGGAAAATTTCTAAAGTTGTTATGTTAGAGGCTTTATAAGAAAATGTTGATTTTAAGTTGTCTACGTCGTATAAGTTGTTGGTGTTGCTTGTTTATGTCGCTTAAGTTGCTCATGTTGTCTAAGTTGTGTTGTGTTGTCGAAGTTGATGTGTTGTTCAAGTTGGATGCTTAAAAGCCAACGTTGATTTAAGTTGTTCAAGTTGTATAAGTTGGTTGTATCGTTGATGTTGTTACGTTGTTTGTGTTGTAAAGTCGTGTATGCCATGCAGATCATTTGCATTTTATGTCGGAGCCGTTGCTCACACCACGTTGGCCTGGATTGACAATAAGTTGAAAGTTGAAGGCTTATGCCTTGATTGCCTCGATAACCTGGCAATAATTTTAAGTTAAGAGTTTTACTCTGAATGGTACCATATGTATATGCATAGTAGAGTCGTCTCGGTGTTGCATTATTTATGTCAATTACGTTGTCTATGTTGTTCAAGTTGATAAGTTGTTTATGTTGTGATAAGTTGATTAAGTTGTTGTTGTTGAAGTGATATGGTGATATTTGTATAAACATTTATCTGTGTATTATTTATCATATATCTCTTATAATCATCGATATCTCACCCCATCTGTTTGAATGTTAACCCTATGTTGGTAACGTGCAGGTAGCTTGCGGGAATATGATTATCTTCATTAGTTCGAGTCGGTGTCGGTGCTCTGATACGTAACACTCGGGGAATGGAAGCTTAGTTGTTTTGTGTTGTTTTCAAGTTGTTTTAGTATAAATATGTTGTTACTAGGTTGTTTTAAGTTGAATATCATGTTATACCATGTTTAGTTGAATAATTTGAAAATTCGTTGCGTAGTTATAAAAGTTGAATTTGGTTTCATAAATGAATAAAAGTTGTTGTTTTTAGTTTATTATGAACCGAAAGTGTTATGTATCAATTCTCATGAAAATAAATGAAGTTTTTATAAGTTGAAAAATGTAGCATCCTGTTTTATGTACTTGTTGGTTGAAATTTTAATACTCTAATTTTCATTATAATCGCTGGATAGAAATGGGGTGTTACACCGATGATGATGATGATGATGACAAACTGCGGACGGTAGTTTGAGATGGAGGCGTGGTGACGGTGGTGCAAGGGTTTTGGCCGCCGGATCATGTGAAAGACGGCAGAACAGTTGTTGTATTTCATGAAGAAGAAGAGTGAAATAGCTTTGCTGAGGAAAACGTGAGGAAATTATGGTTCTTTGGCATCTTGTTTTATTTCCAATTTGGATTGGGCTCATCTTCTTTCAGCCATGGACATTTATTTACACACAAAAATTCACTAGACACACCTCCGTTCTGCGACCCATCTTGGATTGGGCTCGATTCTCATCACCATGGATTACTATCCACAACAACATTTCTAAGTTTTGCACCCCTCTGCGCCAGCTACAAGGGATTGGGCCTTTTGTCCATGTAAATACCAATCACATTCCCATTTCCCTTAATCACCCCCTGTCTATATTATTGTTCATTTCTCTTTAACTATTATTAGGTTATTAGTGATAGTTGGATGTTAATCGCGATTAATTTCTGGTTAAATTATGTTTATGGATTAATATTTGGATTAATCTTTTGATATTTTTAATTAGGATTTTGGTAAGAATTTTAATTATTGTTTTGGAACTAATCCTGGATTAAAGTGTTCATGAGTTTTTTTTATTGATATGGATTAATTTCGGTTACCATGGATCTTCATGAGGTGATTATGGACGATAATAATTTATTTTTTTATAGGATATTACAAGATCTTGCACAAAGTTTTTGGGTTCCTTTTATATGAAGAATCATCACTTCGATCAAGTAAGAAATCTCGACTTTAATGACTTTAATGTATCATTATAGTTTGTATGTGGCTTAGGATCATATAACGTAAGTTTCATATTGAGACCTACCACCTGAGGCATTGGATTTATTTTGATGTATGATGATTTGTGACGATATGGAAGCTTAGGGATTAGGTTATGCATGATAGAATTTGCTTGCCTCGCACTTTCCCTTAATCACACTTTTTTTCTCGTTTCGTTGCAATTATTAAAAATATATTCGGGTGTGATAAAATTATGGAAAAAATCATGAGTGATCCTTATCCTCTTAATTAATTTTGTATGATTTTTTATTCCAGATTTGGTTGGTTTTAGTGATTAATTTGGATTTTTGATTCCAAGTTGTCCCAAAAGACGTTGTTTTGGCATAAAGGACCAAAAGTATTTTTTTCCAATAGGTATGAAACTGATATTTTGTGCATGATTAACCACTGAAATATATGATATATTGATGCTCATTGGGATTTTTTTTAATAAATTTTGGTGCCATTTAGAAACCACTTTATGAGGTTGTTTTTCGGTGATCATGTCTTGTTATCTCGCTCATTGAGTGCATTGTTTTGACACTTTTATGAATAATTTTGTGAATTCCTTTTAGCCAATGTAATTTACTTACTTCACCATTATAGGATATTAATTTCATAATTTTTCAAGCATCTTTGCCATTTTTCATGTCACCTAGATTATAGGTTCATTTATGTGTTTACTTGTTTCGTATCTTAAATGTTAGGAAGACATTCATGCCATTGGTTTGAGATACTTTGGGGTAAAATTTAGGAGTTAATTATAGGTCTATTCTAGTTCCTCAATTCCAATTATAGGTCATTTTTTGAACCCTCTTCATTCAGTTTGTTTTTGTGTTCCAAAGTGCATCCTTATTTGAACTAGTTTGACATGAAACTTGTTCTCTTCTCTCCTAATTGTTAATATAACTTGTGTGTGAGGCATAAAGGCCTATTAATGCATTCTAATTGCATATAATACTTTGTATGCTACTGATCCATAATCATCTCATGCATATTCACATGGCATTCATCTTTAACTTGCATCATTGTTGATCTTATGTGACATTTGTTCCACTTCTTCTCAAATCTTCTTCTCCTTGCTCCATATGCTTAAATCATTGCATCCATGATGGTATGTTCATTCACCCTCATTCATAATAATTCACTACTGAATTTGGTATTCATTTAATGTATTCATTCATACTTGTATGTCATATGTACTCATATTTCATCCATGAACCCTAACTTGCGTTTATATGAACTTATGTGAACTTTTTGTACATAGTATAACCTAGTTTGATCTTGTGTGGTACTTTAACCCTAGTAGGATATTAGGATTCTTAGCTATTGACTTTGTAGAGTTATTAACCTTTAGGATTCTTTCCTTTAGGTTTAAGCTTCGTTGGTTACTTGGAATCGTTTCATAAGGTGTTTTAGTACTTGTTTCGATTACTTCTTGTAGTTGTACTCAATATGCAAATTATTTTGGCACTAACCTTTTGTGTAGGGGATATGGTAAGTAATTGATTATGTGGATTCGTATCCATACTCATACCTCTTCTCCCTTCTCTTCTAAAAGCTTTCTCTATTGTGTTTGTGAAAAGCACATGATGCTTCTTTGACAAGTAATCTCTTTTCATCCCTTTGAGTTCTTATCTCATCTTCAATCTTTGAAGTGAGTTAGAGTTTGTTCTTCTTATCTCTTATTTTAGGTTTAGAGTTCTTCAAACCTCACTAACCTTAGGATCTCCATTGAATAACAAACTAGGGTGAGTCTTGGTTTCCCTTAGAGTTTTCCCTTTCTCTCCACTTGAGTCTTTTTTCTCTCATCTCAAAACAACTCAAAAATACCTAATAAAGGTTGAAGCGACTTCTTGTGGCATAAACTTATTTCATGGGAAATTTGCATCTATCCCATCTTGGGGTAATGTAAACTTGTCTAGCATGATGTACAAGTCTAAACTTGGAGTCATTCTCAAAAAGAAAACCTAAAAACACTTATTCTTTTCACATGAAACATCCCACACATAAGTCTGACTCTTTCGAGTCAATTGAGTCAAAGGTAACGCCAATTTTGAAAAGCTTTCAATAAACTTCTGGTAATAAACTGCCAATCCTAGAAAACTTTGGATTTCTGTCTCAGACTTCAGAGTCTCCCAATTCAACACAACATCAATATTCGAAGAATCCAATAAATTCCACCACGTGAAATTACATGACCAGGGAAACTTACTTCCTTCAACTAGAATTCAAACTTCGACAATTTTGCATACAACTTATTATCTCTCAACACTTACAACACAATCCTCAGATGTTCTGCGTGTTCTTCTTCCCACTTAGAATACATCAGGATATCATCAATGTAAACCACAACAAACTTATCTAGATGCGCATGAAAAATATGATTCATGTACTCCATGAACACACCAGGTGCATTGGATACACCGAACGACATCATAGTGTATTCGTAGTGACCATACCTCGTCTTGAAAGCTGTTTTCGGAATATCATCAGGCTTAACTCGAATCAGATGGTAACCATACCTCAAATCAATATTTCTAAACACAC
Organism: Lathyrus aphaca; assembly: GCA_963966055.1. Classification (NCBI taxonomy): domain Eukaryota; kingdom Viridiplantae; phylum Streptophyta; class Magnoliopsida; order Fabales; family Fabaceae; genus Lathyrus; species Lathyrus aphaca. Next base: position 293,935,050 of record OZ014521.1, on the reverse strand, counting down.
AAGCCCATACAACCTGATCCATAAAATCATCGATTCTTGGAAGTGGATACTTATTCTTGGTAGTCACCTTATTCAATTGTCGATAATCGACATACAACCTCATACTACCATCTTTCTTCTTTACTAACAACATCGAAGCACCCCACAGAGAAACACTTGGTCGAACAAACTTCTTCTCGAATAATTCCTCTAGTTGTTTCTTCAACTCATGCAATTTGGATGCTGACATTCGATAAGGAGTCATCGACACATGACTAGTACCTGATACCAAATCCACTGCAAACTCTACTTCACGTTCTAGAGGCACATCACTTATGTCGTCCAGAAACGCATCTGGAAATTGACTGACAACTAGTAATTCGACACCCACAACTTCCTAATCAACTTGTAATGGTGCAAACATTGCAAACATCTAAGCTTCATCTCTTAGAAGTCCATTCACATGTTTAGCCGACAAGAACATCAACTCACCATGGTCACCAACCTTCGGAAACTCTACCGTCTTAGCATAACAATTAATATGCACAAAATTGAACTCTAACCAGGTCATCCCCAAAATAACATCAATTTGGTTCAAGGGTAAACACACAAATCCCTCAAGAAACTCTTCCCAAAAATAGATAAAGGACAACTTAAACACACACGAGAAGTAGTGACAGAACCAATTGCATGCGCTTCTATCACCATACCACCATTCATATCAGACAGTTTCAATCCCAGTTTGGCCGCACACTCAAGAAAAATAAAAGTGTGAGTAGCACCAGTGTCAATAATAGCAATCAACTCAACATCATTAATAAAGCATGTACCTCGAATTAAATTATCCTTCTTAGGAACTTATGAGCCACTCAAAGCAAACACTATGCCATTGGTCTGGGCAGCTGTAGCAGTCTTCTTCGGTTTTTGACACTAAGTACTGATGTATCCCTCTTCACCACAACTGAAACAAGTCGGTCCTTCATTTGGGAAATCACTAACCCGATGACCCTTCTTGCCGCATGTGTAGCATCTCACAACTTGATTGTTGCACACATCAGACATGTGACCGGATTCTCCACATTTGTAGCACTTGAGAGGAACGGAACCCGATCCCCCACTTGGCTTCTTCCCATCTAAAACCTTATGTTTTACCTTATCATCAAGAGTCACATAAGTTTTTCCTCGAAATCGGCCTTTCTCTTTCTTCTCACCCCAATTGCTTGTAGTGAGCAGACCGAGCTTGGCTATCCTCATCATAAATCCTGCTCTTAACCACCAACTCATTATACACACGAATCTGCTGACATCCAATCTCTTGCTTGATTTCTGGTCTCATCCCATTCTCGAACTTGAGACACTTGGAAAGTTCAGCATCAGCACGGTTGTAGTGGGGACAAAACTTCACTAGCTTCTCGAACTTTGCAGTATACTCTGCCACAATCATATTTCCTTGTTTCAACTCAAGGAATTCCACTTCCTTCTTACCACGAGCATCCTCAGGAAAATACTTTCCCATAAATTTTTCTTTGAACACAACCCAATTCACCACAGTACTAACATCTTCTAATCGCTGACGGGTATTTTCCCACCAGTCCTCAGCTTCTTCCAACAGCATGTGAGTACTAAATTGCGCCTTCTGAGCATCAGCGCACACCATCACTCAGAAAATCTTCTCACTCGCCTTAAGCCACTTTTGTGCACTATCGGGTCATGAGTACCCTCAAACGTTGGCGGATTATTCCCCTTAAACTAGTCCAAAACACGAAACTCATCAGGAACATTGTTTTGAGTCGTAGCTTGAGCAAGTGTTGCCACCGCATCCACAAAAGCACAATTTTCAGCCATTCTGCATATTGCCAACAACGTCAAAAGAACAAATCATCAACAATATACTCATACACAACAATTGACAAGGACTAACAACGACAAGACTCGACCGGACAGACCGACCTGCTCTGATACCACTAATGTAGCACCCTTTTTACCCCAACATAAAATATATAGATACTTCATTTAAAAATCAGAGTAAACCACGAAGGGGCGTCACATTTTATTCAAAACATCAAAATGTATGTGTCATGTCCCGTAACACGGGTTACAACATGTCAATTCAAGTAAATCATTCACTACGCAGCGGAAAAACACTATTTCAAGTAATCACCATAATATTTTCATAATCCAAAATATTTCAAAAACCAATTCACATCAACATAATATAATTCCAATCAGAACTTAACCCATAAAACAGAACAACCAAAAGAACACTCAGGTTCACACTCGTTCCCAACCTGATGTTACATGACACAGAGTATGACACTATTCCTTACATCTAAACAGAAACAAAAGACGGAAAACTTCAAGATAAACTCCACACACCGATAGTTATCCTTATTGAGTATCTACACATTACCCACGTAGAGGTAACATTCAAACAGGCAGGGTGAATAATAAACATTCATTATCATAACATAATAAAAAGAAAACAATTAGGACATCAGTAACATCATTTACACCTTCATAAGCAACCACCAAAATCACTCCAACAATCACGCACATTCATGCAATGTCAACTAGTATGCGTCATACTTCAATGCATGCGGTACCGACTTCATCAACATAAGATGGACATTGGGCCATCAACCCTCCGTTAAGGAGCACAACATAAACATCAGAGTCACTTCAATCCACACAATGGGATTGAGGCCATCAATATACCGAAGCCTCAACATAGGATGCTATGAAATGAAATGAAATGATGTGTCACTCCTCAAAATTCAACATAATTCAACTTAATCATCATATTACATCATCATCTCATATTATCGAAAAAAGATCTTATTGTATCATGCATCATCATCACAAATCGTCCAAATATACAACATTATAATCATACATCAACAACACAACTAAAAACAACAAGAAACAACAAGTGAAACAATAAAAGAAGAAAAACAACATTGATAGGCCTCATGTACCGCCCGACGCTCCACGAGGCCCAAGATTCCTCTCAAAACCAAAAAAAAATCCAGTAGTGTTTCCTGCTAGGCCTCTCTCACCGCCCGACGACACAATTCCACCGCCCGACCCTACGAGCAAGGGACAAATTTCCTGCACTATGATTTTCTGTCATACCAGCCCCAAAACTCAGTCTTATAGTGCACGAAAATCACATATAATCCCAACAACATTTAGTAAAAATAACATACAACGTATTATAGGTAAAATCAATAACAACATCATCAATCCTAACTCATTAGAATCTACCTCTTTCTCAACAAAACTCCATCAAAACCCCAAAACTCCAAACCTATCATAATCAATTTGTTATGCTAGAATAATAAACAATGATTATCCCCATACCTTATAGTAGAATCTGATTTCTCTTCCTCCTTTTGCAACTCTCCAACCCTAGCCTCTTGTTCTTTATAGCTCTCCTCCTTCAATTACTAAAACATGTATATGAGAACCATTTCCCCATTCCTTCTCTTAACTCCCAAATATCCCTAAATAGGCTCTTCCAACTTTACTCTCACTTAACCTCCACAAAAGACTAGCCTACCCTTAAGACCTCGAATTCCTTTATTTTAATTTAATAATAATATTTAACTAATATACTTTGCATTATTAAAATATAATTATCAATTCAAATACTTTTGTTCCAATAATTAAACAACACAACAACAAAACAACACGATTTTCATATATTCATAAATAATTTACCAATAATTAAATTATAAATTTTTGGGCGTTACATCTATCTCACTCATAGAGGATGACCAAACTGAAACAGAAAAAGCAATAACAAAAAAATCAAACCAAAGAAATAAATAAATCAAAGTAGGTTGAACCCACATAGAGATTACTCCCCAGCAGAGTCGCCACTTTTCTGTAGCGGTAAAAATCGTGAATGTAAGTTATTGATTAACTTAACTCAAAGAAAATAGAGTCGTCGTCGCGCTTTTATTTTATTCCAAAAGGAAAAGGAAAAAAGAGCAAATAAATCCTAAAATTAATCTAAAAGTAAAAAGCTAAAGATATAAACAGAGAAAGGGTAATGGGGTTGATTACAAAATGGGAAGGTGTTAGCACCTAAAATGTTTGTGGTACTCTACCGGAGCCCTTTGAAATATTTATGCTTTTGGTTTGAAAATGGTTTGGTTAAATGAGAGTTAGGGGATGAGAAAAGAATTAATTTTTAATGTTTTTGTGTTTGAATAGGTTTACCACCTCATGCCTATATGCCTATGTACCCACAATGTGCAATGTAACATCAAAACTCCGTAGTTTGTGGTACAAATAGCGAAAATTGGTTGGTTTTGATTGATTTTAATAAGTAGAGACAATTAGTTATTTACAAGTGGATAACCTCATAAATCTACCGTGAAAATGAGGGCATATACTCATACATCATTATGGGGATGGCACCAACTTGGATAAATCAACGAGTATGCCACTAAACCCCCAAAAATGGCAAGAGACTCAATTACTTCAAACTACAACCATGGAGATTGAGAGTCTTGCACCCGACTAGAAAAATAACTTATAGTCTAAACTTGCAAAGAAAACAAAAAGAGTGCACAAAGGCATAAAACAACTTGAATGAGTTTGGTTCTTTTTAATTTTTGAATTAAAGTCAACATGATTAAGTTCATTAACATTTATTAAAAGAAAAGAGTTTCATCCTTATAAGCATAAGCTAGCAAATTGTCAAAAACCCAAGTATAATGCAAAGGATAGTAACCATACTCCAAGATTAAGAGCACAAGTGTTTTAGAGGTTTAAACCTTTACTAGTATTTTTTGGTGTCCAAAGGACAAAAAGAAAAACACAAAGATATAATGACATAAACATAAACATGATAATGGATGATATAAAACATAATAAAAATAAAAGAGAGAGGGGAGCAAGAGATAAAATAAAGAGGATAGGGAGAAAGAGATAAAATAAAAACAATATAATAATATACAAGAATGCGGTGAACTTAATCATCCACAAAAGTAATGAAGCTAAAAGCTAAAAGCGACAACTAAATTTTGTCTCACGTTTTGCACTATATGGTTGATCTATGCATTCAAGTCATTAGTTAACAAAACTTGTCAGAAGATTGATATAATCAAAGCCTCTACAACCACAAGTTTGAGAATTATGAACTTAATACAAAGACCAACCATGCTTAGGCTTACGCACCAATCAAGGTTCGGGCCACGAAAGTACAAATATCGATAAGGATTTAGAGGAATGATATAATGAATCATCCTCCGAAAATATGCCACACGAAAAGAAAAATGGTAACGATCTCGTTTCGATCAAAATCCAATAATAGATTTCAAGATTCGTGAGACTTTCATCGATCAAAAGAAGAAGAAAAAAAGAAATTAAAGGGAGAGGGATGAAGAGGAACCAAATTATATCACAATTTAGATGTTCTTCCATCTTTAATATCAATCACCTTTAATTAAGAGATCCAAGTTAAAAAATGTATCACAAATCCAAAGCATCTCTTATTGATTTAAGAATCCATTTGGAGATCAATTTGAATTAATGAACATTAATCTAATTTAATCAATATCCAAGGTTCATTGAGATTAAAGAGTAATTAGCCTAAAAATGTTTTCCAAGGTTAAAATAATAAAAGAAGGGAGAAGAAGCAAAAGAAAGCAAAACAACCCCAAAACTAGCCAAAAATACATTTGCCTCAGTGGTAACCGGTTAACACCTATGCGTTAACCGGTTACTTAGTTCAAAAACGCAGTTATTTTTCAAATTTAATATTGAGTAACCGGTTAACACCTAGGCGTTAATCGGTTACTATGCGCGCAAAATCAGAAATTAGTGCAAAATTCAGCATGATCCTCTTTCAAAACATTTTTCAAACACATTGTGATCATAGATTTGAATTTGCACGAATTTTAGAGTAAGAACACAACAAAAACCAGCAATCAAACTATAGAAAGAGATCCAAAAGGATCCAGCACAAGAGTCACCAAAGATCTACATTGTTGATGATGAAGGTGAAGTGTAACAATGGTGTGAGATGAATTACTACTTCAAGGATTAGAACAACTCCAAATTACTCCACAAGTAAGCTTGATCTACAGAAATTGATAAAGAAAATGAAAAGGATGAAGGTTTAGCTTAAAGTTAATCAAGAATTCAATATGAATTCTTGATAACTTTCAAAAGAAGAAATTGAGCTTTGGTGAATTTTGGTAATTGAGGATATAATTTGCAAGAGGTTTTTTTGCTCTCTAAAGCTTGAAAAATGAGTGAAATTAGGGTGTTATTTAAAGAGTTTAGGTATTGAAATTTGGTGGAATGAAGCTAGGTTTGGGAGATCAAGATTAGGCTTGGAAATTAAATTTGGAGGAAATTAACAAAAGAGTGGTGATTAATGAAGGTGAGTGGTGGGAATTAATTTTGATGATGTATAAGAATTAAATGGAGATGGTCTAGAATATTCCACATGTGATCCAAATGAAATTGGTGCCAAAATCTCATAATTTGAATTTTCTGCCATTTTTCAAATTTATGCGCTGGTAATCGGTTACTACTACGGTGTTAACCGGTTACTCTGTGAAAATTTTAAAAATTTGTTGCTTTATATTGCATTGTTGTGGTTCCGGCTCGATTCTTTCGCTTGTCAAATAAGACATGGAAATAAACACATGAACCTTGGAATTCCTTGAATAATAATCAATCATAACTTGGGAAATCCTTGATCAGATGAATTTGAATTGTTTGCAGATCAAATTGGACTTTGTTCAGATGAAACTTGTTCGAGCTGAGGAGCTGAAGAACCATTGTGTGATCTTGTTTGTATGCAAATGATGCAAATGCAAAACACAATCTTAGGGGCAAAAATTAGGGTGTTACAGCATGTTATGAAAAGACCAATGATGCATGTATATGAATTATGATCTAAATACAACGTGTATGCGTGAGGCACAAGCCACTTATTAGTTATGAAAAATAAGAGGACAAATTTTGGGGTACTACTACGGGTGGCAAAATGGATGGATATGGATTGGATTGTTAATGGATGGATCAAAACAGTCCATTAGTCCATTAACAATCCACTAAAAGTTTCTGAAAAATATCCGATCAAATCCATCCATTAAGGATAAAATCATTTCAATCCATCAATTAACATATTTTTAATGGATGAATATTTTTTCGAAAAAAATCAGTTATTTTATATTTTTGAAAAAATCCGATTTTTTTTATATTTTTGAAAATAAAGTCGGTTATTTGTATTTTCAAGAAAAAATCGATTTTTTTACATTTTTGAAACAAATCAGTTTTTTTAATATTTTTGAAAAAAAATCGGTTTTTTGATATTTTCAGAAAAACATCATTTTTTTTATATTTTCAAAAACAAAATCGGTTTTTTGATATTTTCGAAGAAAAAAAATTGGTTTTCAGACATTTTCGAAACAAAATCGATTTTTTGAAATTTTCGAAAAAAATCGGTTTTTTTATATTTTTGAAAAAATCTGTTTTTGATTTTTCGGGAAAAAATTCGATTTTTTTACATTTTCGAAAAAAAATCGGTTTTTTTTTTTTATTTTCGAAAAAAAATTGGTTTTTTGATATTTTCGAAAAAAAAAGTCGTTTTTTTGATATTTACAACAAAATCGGTTTTGATATTTTCGAAAAAAAAAAGTCATTTTTTAATATTTTCGGAAAACTATCGGTTATTTAATATTTAAAAAAAAAAATCGATATTTGAAATTTTCGGAAAAAAACGGTTTTTTTATATTTTCGGAAAAAAATGGGTTTTTTGAATTTTTGGGAAAAAATTGATTTTATTACATTTTCGAAAACAAAATCGATTTTTTTTATATTTTAAAAAAAAATCGGTTTTTTGATATTTTTGAAAAAAAAAGTCGTTTTTTTTTTATATTTTCGGAAACAAAATCGTTTTTTGATATTTTCGAAAAAAAATTGGTCTTTTGAAATTTTCGAAAAAAAATCAGTTTTTTAATTTTCGGGAAAAATATCGATTTTTTGATATTTTCGAAAAAAAATCGTTTTTTTTTTTATATTTTCGAAAACAAAATCGGTTTTTTGATATTTTCGGGAAAAAAGTCATTTTTTGATATTTTCGAAAAAAAAATCAATATTTTGATATTTTCGAAAAAAATCGATTATTTAAAATTTTCGAAAAAATCGATTTTTTTATTTCCATAAAATAATTTTTTTTTAATAATTCATTATTATTATTTTAAGGGTTAAATATGTTTTTGGTCCCTCTAAATATTTCATTTTTTGAATTAGGTCCCTATAAATATTTTCTTCAAACATTGGTCCTCCAAAAGTTTTCCGTTTCGAAATTTAGTCCCTCCCGTTAGTTTGAACTAACGGATGCTGAGTTGGCAGGCCATGTGTGCGTAAATAATTTGTCATGTTGTATGAATGTGGCCAGCGTGGATAATATGGAAAAAAGAAAAATTAAATATGAAGAGAAATGTTAAGAGTTACATTGCATTGTGTAATGAAAGCATAAGTCAACGTACCTCCAAGTGATGCAATTTTGTCTTCTCCTTCTGAAGCTTCTTTCCAAGTGCTTTGATTCTGTCTTCTTTTCTCAAGTTTAGAATATAGTAGTTTGCCCAAGTCAACTTTCAGAGTGGTCCCAAGCAAGCGTTGTTTTCTTGAAGGTGGTCCCAGGTTAGTAAATCTTGTCTGCCATTGTTGTACTTGTGTGGTCCCATTGTTTTCGATTTAGGTTGTTTGATGCATTAAGTGTTTCTGTTTGTTACTGTTTGTTACTGTGAATAAAGAATTAGGGCATAGCAACATGTTTATGTTTTCAATTTTGATTTGGTGAAAATTCAGGGTTACTATAATTTCCTATATTAAACCTAGGTTAAATTATGTGTACAGGTAAATGGATAAGTTCAAGATAGTTTTCTTCACAAAGGGTCGTTTTGTAAAAGACACTAAGTTAAAATATGAGGGTGGGGATGTATTTGCGTTTAGGGGACAAGAACCCGATTATTGGAGTTTCTTTGAGGCTGTTGATCTGGTGAAATTGATAGAACCTGAGTTTGATTATTCTAAAGTTAACATGTGGTGGAAGCATGAGGGTGGTTTGCTTGAAGAATACTTAAAAAAATTTATGGATGAGGGAGATGCACATGAGCTAGCCATGTATGCAATTGGATACAAGTGTGATGTAGAGATTTATTGTGAAGCTAAGGTTGATGGAGAGGAAAGTTTCATGACTAAATATAAAGAGAAAGGTAAGGCAGTGAAACGTGTAGAAAAAGCTGAGGATAGTGAATCAAGTACTGATTCTGTTGATAATTCAGTGGAAGGTGTACACTTTGAGGATAGTGAAGATGAAAGGATGGCTGGTTTTGAAGAAGGTCTTGTAGATGTAACTGTCAATAGGGAGGATGTAAAGAAGGTAGATAATTCTGAAGATAGAAAGAGTAAAGAAGATGACAAGGTGTTTATTACTCAAGAGATGGGTAAGGAGCATTTGATTGAGGATGAATATATAACGGATGAGCTTGATAGTGGAGGTGATGATGAAAGTGGTGATGAGAGGCCTTCTATTTTGAGGTATAATGAGGATGAGACACTATGCAAAGATTTTGCTTTCAAAGTTGGAATGGAGTTTTCATCTTTAAGACAATTCAAAGATGCTATTTTAGAGCATAATGTGTTGAATGGAAGGGAGGTAAAGTTTCAGAAAAATGACTCTAATAGATGTAGGATTGTGTGTAAGGACAAGGCTAAATGTGACTATACCGTGTTATGTAGTAGGGTACTCAAGACCACCACATTTAGAATCAAAACCTTATATTCAAAACATAAGTGTGGAAGGAAATTTTTTAACAGCAATGCTAGAGCTGAATAGGTGGCTAAAGTTATTGTGGATGGTTTAAAGAATAATTCAAAGATGAGGTTAACTGAGGTTGTAGCTGATGTGAGGCAAAGGTATGCCACAGAGATCCCAGCATGTAGGGCATTCAAGGCAAGAAAGATTGCAAGAGCCATTGTTGAAGGTGATTCTAGCAAACAATTTAGTCTTCTATGGTCTTATGGGGCTGAATTGAGAAGGGCATCAAGTGGAAACACTTTTAAAATAAACACAAGTACTCCTACTGAAGGGATGGCTCCAAGATTTGAAAGATGCTACATGTCCCTAGATGGAACCAAAAAAGCTTTGACAAGATCATGTAGACCTTTCATAGGATTGGATGGTTGTCATTTGAAACACAAGTATGGAGGGATTCTCTTGATTGTTGTTGGCAGAGATCCTAATGATCAGTACCTTCCAATTGCATTTGTTGTGGTAGAGATGGAAACTAAAGATTCATGGAGCTGGTTCATGAAATTGCTAATTGAGGACATTGATGATCGTAGGTGGTGCTTCATCTCTGACCAACAAAAGGTAGTTTTAATATTTTGTTTGAAACATTGTTATTGCAATTATTAAGTTTGAAACATTGTTATTGCCTGCACTTATTCATTCTGAAACATTGTTATTGCACTAAATAATTCTGAAACACTGTTATTGCACTAAATAATTCTGAAACATTGTTATTGCCTGCACAAACAGGGTCTGGTCCAGGTTTTTGAAGAAGAGTATCCAGCATACGAGCATAGGTTTTGCTTGAGACACCCATATGCAAACTTTAAGAAGAAGTTTGGAGGTGGCACATTGTATAGAGATCTCATGATGGCTGCTGCAAAAGCAACATATTTTGAAGCACATGAGGCTAAGATGTCAATGATCAAAGAGATTAGTGTGGAAGCATTTGAGTGGATAGAATCAATTCCTAAGAACAAATGGTGTAAGCATGCCTTTCCTATTTTTTCTAAATGTGATGTGTTAATGAATAACTTAAGTGAGTCCTTCAATGCAACAATCTTGTTCCAACGAGATAAACCTATCATAACAATGTTGGAGTGGATTAGAAATTATCTAATGGGGAGGTTTGCCACACTTAGGGAAAAAGTAGAGGGTTATAAGGGAGTGATTATGACAAAACCCTTAAGGAGATTGGATAGAGAGATAGAGAAAAGTGCTAGCTGGACAGCAACCTATGCTGGTAGGTTGACATTTCAGGTCACCCATGTGTTGTTTACTGACAGTTTTGTTGTGGACTTAGAAAAAAGGACATGTTCTTGTAACTTTTGGGAGCTTGTAGGTATTCCATGTAGGCATGTTGTAGCTGCAATATATAGGAAGGTTGATGACCCGTTAAAGTATGTAGACAAGTGTTATCACAAGAGCACTTATCAAGCCTGTTATGGTGAGATCATAACTCCATTGAATGGACAAAACAAATGGCCTAGGACTGAGAATGCAACCATGCTTCCACCTAGGTATAAACGTGGGCCAGGTAGACCAAAGAAACTGAGAAGGAGGGAATTGGATGAGGTTGCACAAACTAGGTGGAAAAGAACAAACACTAGCCATAGATGCAAATTCTGTTTTGAATTGGGACATAACAAGAGGACCTGCAAGAAATTGAAACAAGAGGTAGAATCAAAGTCACAGACAGGACATGCTACTGCTGAACAAACACAGCCTAATGTTGAAGACATTCCTACCCAAGCTTCTCAGAATATACCTAGGCAAGCAAATGTACCTTCAATGTGGCAAGCAAAAAAAGGGTAATACTTATGTTGAGATAATGATTTTTTATTAGGTCTAATGATAATTTAAGTGTATTCTAATGTTAATATCATATGTGTTGTAGGGGAGGCCCAAGGGCATCATAAACAAAGATTCCAAAAAGACCAAGGGAGCATAATCTAGCATGGAAGCAACAACTAGCAGAGGTACTGTGAACAGAATTCAAGGGGTAGCAAAAAGGAATTCAACTTCAAAGGATGCACCAATTATGAAGAAACCAAGTGTGACTAAGAATGTAAAACCTACTGTCAAGGAACCACCTGTGAATGAGAATGAGAATTCAACTTCAAAGGATGCACCAATTATGAAGAAACCAAGTGTGACTGAGAATGTAAAACCTACTGTCAAGGAACCACCTATAAAAGAACTAGTTGTGCATCAACCAGCTGTAAAAGAACCAATTGTCAATGAAGCTGAGCCAACTGAGAATCAAACAACTGATGATCATGAACCACAACCAATTGTCATTGAGAACCCTACATCATTGGATGAGATCATGTTTGCCCTATTTAAAGGTGATGATGTATTGGACATTCAACCTCTTAGAATTGATAGGTCACCTCTCAAATCACCTACTAAGCCTAGTGGAGCAAGAGTTTTTTTTGGGAAGAAACCAAAGGTGTTTAGAGCTACTCCTTTCAAACCACCAGGGATAAGAACAGCTTTGTCAAGGCCATCGAGCAGTGAACCTATCAAACATAGGACACAAAGCAGGTACAAATCTGGAAGCAATGTGTTACCTGAAAAAAGGCAGAGTGAGAGGTTGAGGACTTTGAAGTCCAAGAACATACAAGGGCCTGGAAAAGAACCTGATGATCCACTGGTTATAGAAGAAGAAGTATGCACAAGCAAGGGAAAAACTGAATGAAGTCGCAAACCATGTTCTTTGTTGTTTTTTTTTGTTTTAATTAAGTATCTAAGAAACAATTCTGGTGTGAAGTGTTTTTTTTATTTTGGATTCAGATGTAATGCACTACTTGTTTAGTACTTGATGTTAAACAATTATGATATTGTTGTTGTAATGCACTTCTGTTTTAATGATGTACAATGTTAAACAATTATGATATTTTTTGTTGTAATGCATTTTTGTTGTAATGCACTTCTGTTTCTGGTGTAAATCTTACTGGTTTAACAGATTATGTACCAAAGCAGACCAGAACAAAATCTGGAGTTTTAACAAATTTGTAAAAAACAACATATTGTGCAATTTGTATATCAAAACAAAAACATATTGTGCAAAAAGAAATAACAGATTATGTACAAAAACATTGTTTAATGATGTACAATGTTAAACAATTATGATATTTTTTGTTGTAATGCATTTTTGTTGTATGCACTTTTGTTTCTGGTGTAAATCTTACTAGTTTAACAGATTATGTACCAAAGCAGACCAGAACAAAATCTGGAGTTTTAACAGATTTGTAAAAAACAACATATTGTGCAATTTGTATATCAAAACAAAAACATATTGTGCAAAAAGAAATAAGTACTCATCACCAAATTTTCAAACATATTTGTTCATAACATTCCAACATACCAAATTACAAACATTCCAACATACCAAATTACAGAGTACCTAAACATTAGTACCTAAACATTACAAATTCAACTTACTACCTAAACATTACTTGTTCAAAACAACATTAACATTTACATCTAAGAACAAAATACATGTTGACCAACATTGAAATTACAATACATATGGTCTTAAACTTTCCAAATAATTCCTCCTTCTTTAACTTCAGCTTCAACCTGGTGTTCTTCTTCAATGATGCTTCATAAAGCTCTTTAAACGTATCAACATAATGCATATCTCTCTCATCATTGTTGCATTCAGAATCTTCCTTCTTTAAGCCATACTCATCATCCCAGACGAACATATTACACGTTCCCGCATTCTTCCAATATGGGCATCTCCAGAACAATCTCCCATTATTCTTTCCCTTCTTGCACATGTATGCAATCAAAGTAGCCTTGCATCCACACTTTTTCTCTTCATTGTTGGTGGCAATGATGGATTGTTGTGACCTAAAGTTACTTGCCCTAGATGAAGACGACATCACGATTTGGAAGAAGGAGAAGAATTTGTGGATGTGACGAAGAGAAAATATGAACCCTAATTTACAAATTATGTGCAAATATGAACCCTAATGTTTGACTACATATACACTGCACTGCATTCACACGTGGGTTCTTTCAGTTACACCATGGCAAATTATTTACGCACACATGGCCTGCCAACTCAGCATCCGTTAGTTCAAACTAACGGGAGGGACTAAATTTCGAAACGGAAAAGTTTTGGAGGACCAATGTTTGAAGAAAATATTTAGAGGGACCTAATTCAAAAAATGAGATATTTAGAGGGACCAAAAACATATTTAACCCTATTTTTAAATAGATATGATGAATATAAAAATAATTTGTTTGATCATTAAAATATATTGGATGAATTGGATTAATCCATACATATAGATTGATGAATTTAGTTCAATCTATTAACTTATTTTTTATGTGGTGGATGAGTTTGATGGATTTTTTAGTGGATGAATTTTCTTAATGGATCAAATTGCCACCCGTAGGAACTACATACCTCATGTATTTAGTTGGCACTTCCAAATTTGTGAACAAAAATGATTATTACATTGACGTGGTCTATCTTAGATACTTCATTGATTTTGAGTGAATTCATGAGTACAATTAGATAGATCTTGTTTGGTTTACCTATACTTGAATTAAGTTGAAGATTGTCTTTAGAAGACTAGACAGATGATAGCAAGTTGAACATTATTTACGATAATATATGTGCACTTTTATTGTTACTAACATTTCATAACACTTGGATACGCCAATACTAATATTTCCTGTGTACCATTTTCAAACACGGATCCTCCATAAATTTTCACGCATATTTGTCTGGACATATGTTGATGACTACAATGAAGATCAACCACATGCTTGCACATTCATCCCGCTCAGAAGGAATCAGACGACCGAGCCCTTTAGCGTGTTTCTTGGATGACATAGCCTTCTACTTGAGATGGTTGATATGTGGGTCACGCCTGATGTATCCACATATGCCTGAGCGAGTCATGCGTCAATTCAGGTTTCTACAGGTTGTTTCAAAGGACCTATTTGAGTTTGCCCTTTTCTTTATCGTCCGCAAAGATGTTGATATAGTGTTTGATCATTTTTGTAATCATTTTGTATTATAAGAAGCATGAAGTGTGACAACTCCTCAATCAATGATTAGTGCATTCAACTACATCTAATGATATTTTGGAGTGTCATATCCTTATATATGACACTATATGCTTACCAAGATCCACCTAGGTCAGCTCATCAAGAGATATTAGATGATGAACAAGTTAGGGAAGATCATGTTATTGATGTTTTACCTGTATGTTGTCGCATTATGGACTAATGATGGGGAAACCATGTCTCCCCATCACCTGCCAAGTCACCCAACTGTCCACCATTATCTCCTAAAAGATAGGGGCAATTGGACCAAGGGCAAGACCACGTATATATAGAGATAATGCTTTACTCGTTTGTGCAATATCCATAATGTTTTACCTGTATGTTATCGCATTATCGATATTGCACAAACGTGTATATATAGATATAAAAGACTTTCAGAAAGGCACTCTTGAAAGTGGCAAGTGCCACTGTTGATGTTGTTTTATCCTAGGCATAGACAATATTATAGCACACAAGGCAGAGAAGTAGCAGAGGGGTCAAATATACCATATAATATTTGTATTATGGATTTTAAATAGTATTATAGTTTGTAATTTGTCATTTTTATAGAATTACATACTATAGATTGATTCTAATATGACATTTTAATCTTATTATATTAGTGTATGGTTTAATTAATGACAAATTTATTATGATAATATACTTTTTATAAATGACATATTACATCAATATACTTATTACATCATTGTATTTCTTAAAAAAATGTCAAATCTTACTCTTAAGAGATACTAATATACTTCTGTAAATTTTACATAAATACATCTCCATACTAATTAATAAAATAATAGTGACTCATTTACGAAAAAATAGTGTGTATGAGGTTATACGAAAATATACTTTCAAATTTCTATAGGACAATTTTGAGTTTTGATAGGTGGTTCTTCACCACTAAAGGTCGGAAGAGCAACCCCCAATTGTTAATATTTCCAAACATTTCCACCGTCAAACTCATGGTGGAACTGATCAAAGATTCATGGTTGTTTTAAACAAATTTGTAATACAATGACAATGATTACAAGAATTATGAAGAGAAAAAAATACATTAACTTATATACACCAAGTCAAATGCATTTTAAGTAACTTATACCATATTGACGTGTAATTAAGCTGAGTTAGTTTTTAATTCATCAAGAATATTGGCGTGAAGACTATAACAATAAAGACAAATTTCTTTTTTTTATAATCCATAAATATGGCTATTTGGAAGAAAGAACCAAAGGAGATTAATTGATCACAATATAAGACATTAGAAAACTGCAATTTGGAATAAATTTGACTTTATAAATTGTTTTCACATTCAGATTATCAAACGTGCTTGCCATTTCCTCTCTCTACAATCCGAACTAAGCCTCCTCTGACGCGTTTATACAAAAAAGAACATAAACTCATTCAACATTACATTCCTATTATTTACCTACTCTCTTCATTGAATATGTTCATGTCCGTGTACTGAAAAACATAAACTCATACAGTTGAAAACCACAATACATTATTATATTTTAAAATACAAAATGACGGTATGAACAAAAGGTATAGGATGTACACCATCATTGAAAGTTGAAATAATAATATAATTTAAAACATTAAGCCAGCCTGTTATAATATAATACAATTGAAAAATTCAGAAATCATATAATCTATGCTTGGGAAAACACTATAAATAAAGGGTTATAATACAAACTTAAGCAATCACAGTAACTAGCAAACATTCTTCCAAGAAACTGAATACAGATATACACAGTTAGAGAATATGGGAACCTCAACTGGGTTGAGGCATTGGCCTCAACTCATCTATGCAATTGCATTTTGCTTAATTGCTAGCAGTGTTGCGGCGGATGATTATAAGCCTTACTATCCAACACCACCAAATCATGGACAACAGCCACCATATTACTACAAGTCTCCACCCCCACCATCTCCTTATGTCGACAGATTTCCTCCATATTATTACAAATCTCCACCTCCACCATCTCCATCACCACCACCGCCTTATATCTACAAATCTCCTCCACCTCCATCACCCTCTCCTCCCCCACCATACGTTTACAACTCACCACCACCTCCATCCCCTTCACCTCCTCCTCCTTATATCTACAAGTCACCACCTCCTCCATCTCCATCACCTCCCCCACCATATGTCTACAAGAGCCCACCACCACCCTCTCCATCACCACCCCCTCCATATGTCTACAAGTCTCCTCCACCACCATCTCCCTCACCACCCCCACCATATGTTTATAAGTCTCCACCACCTCCATCCCCTTCACCTCCTCCTCCATATGTTTACAAGTCACCACCTCCTCCATCTCCTTCACCTCCACCACCATATGTTTACAAGAGTCCACCACCACCCTCTCCATCACCACCACCACCATATATCTACAAGTCACCTCCTCCACCATCTCCCTCACCACCTCCACCATATGTTTATAACTCACCACCACCTCCTTCCCCTTCACCTCCTCCACCATATGTCTACAAATCACCGCCCCCACCATCCCCCTCCCCACCACCTCCATATATTTATAAGTCTCCACCCCCGCCATCCCCTTCACCTCCTCCACCATATGTCTATAAGTCTCCTCCTCCACCATCCCCTTCTCCTCCCCCACCATATGTCTATAAGAGCCCACCACCTCCATCTCCTTCACCTCCTCCTCCATATGTCTACAAGTCACCACCTCCACCATCCCCATCACCACCTCCTCCATATGTGTATAAGTCTCCTCCTCCACCATCTCCTTCACCACCACCACCATATGTGTACAAGTCTCCACCGCCTCCATCTCCCTCTCCTCCACCACCATATGTCTACAAGTCACCACCTCCACCATCTCCATCCCCACCACCTCCATATGTTTATAAGTCTCCTCCTCCTCCATCCCCATCACCTCCTCCTCCATACGTCTATCAGTCTCCACCCCCGCCATCACCTTCACCACCACCTCCATACATATATAAGTCTCCTCCTCCACCACCTCCTTCACCACCTCCTCCATATATCTACAAGTCACCACCACCGCCATCCCCTTCACCACCCCCTCCATATGTGTACAAGTCACCACCCCCTCCATCCCCTTCACCACCTCCTCCGTATGTTTACAAGTCTCCACCTCCACCTTCCCCTTCTCCTCCTCCACCATACTATTATAAGTCTCCACCTCCTCCTTCTCCTTCACCGCCTCCTCCATATGTGTATAAATCTCCACCTCCACCATCTCCTTCACCTCCTCCTCCATATGTTTACAAATCTCCACCCCCGCCATCTCCATCACCTCCTCCACCCTATGTCTATAAGTCACCACCACCTCCTTCACCTTCACCACCTCCTCCATACTACTATAAATCTCCACCTCCACCTTCTCCATCACCTCCTCCACCATATGTGTATAAGTCACCACCACCTCCTTCACCTTCACCACCTCCTCCATACTACTATAAATCTCCACCTCCACCTTCTCCATCACCTCCTCCACCATATATCTACAAGTCACCACCACCACCTTCACCTTCACCACCTCCTCCATACTACTACAAATCTCCACCTCCACCATCTTCATCACCTCCTCCATATCACCCCTACCTCTATAACTCACCCCCACCTCCCATCTATTAAGCTTCTGGCTAAAGGCGTGTGAAAGTTTTCCGTGAATTATGTTAAACATCGTTGTTGTTAATTTGTATTTAAGCTTTTATTTGTTAATAAAACAATCCACATTGGATTCAGGGCCTAATTTTGGTTTGAGTGTAATTGTGAATGTATGGTAATGTCATTAATTCATAAGTTTATATTATCTATTTTCTTTGGTTGTTTCGGTGATTTTACACTTTTTTTCTTACTTGTAACTTCATATCACCAACATCAAAACACAAAATTACCTATAAATTCTTTTTTGTCACCAAATATTTGATTTTTCAATCTAGTGAATAGTTACCGATCATATGCGTTAGATGAAAAAAATAAAAGTATACTAAAAAAAATAAAAGTATACCAAAACAAATTAATACACCTATAGTAGATTAAAAATATGATTAGTGCAACTTTCTCTCAATCAATCAAACCTACATACAACAACTGTATTGGTAGTGCCAAAGAATAAAACGATGAGTTTAGTATTGTCTCTATTGAGATTATGTTCATAAGAATTACACAATTTTAACAGAGTAATGGTTGAAAAAGTGAGTAACATATGAGTTTGCATTGATTAAAAGTGATAGACATCCTTCTAGCATATGCTATTTTATGCAATGTATGAATGTGATAAATATAATATGTAATTTAATGAATGAACACACAATATACATAATTGAAATCACAATAATCAAGCACAAACAATGTGGGTAAATATGGATACATACATAGCTAATTGTTAAAGTTTGATCTATCATTTATTGATGCAGTTTGAATCATCGATTTTATCAAGTAAACTCAATTCATTTCTAGATAGTTTAGGGTTAAGAAGTGAACGGAACACAAGTAATCATGACTTACCTGCAATGAAGTGAATGGAACAAAGATTCCATTCCGTAGCAAGAACTTGCGGCATTGGAGAAACCTGAATCTGTATTGATTGGTTTATTACTACTTCTGTTAACAAAAATAA
Organism: Lathyrus aphaca; assembly: GCA_963966055.1. NCBI lineage: Eukaryota > Viridiplantae > Streptophyta > Magnoliopsida > Fabales > Fabaceae > Lathyrus > Lathyrus aphaca. The sequence continues at coordinate 293,915,553 of OZ014521.1, read as the reverse complement.
AATTTCAGCAGTGAAATCAATCAATTAAAATAAGTCTATTAAAAACATTCGGGTAAAAGGGAAATTTTCAATTAGAAATTTAACTCAAAGCTAGGTTGTTAATAACGCGTTATAGCGGCGCTATAGCGCTATAGCGTAGCAGTAGAGGGCCTCGGCGCTACGCTTTTGGCCCGCTAACCGCTAACCGTGATAGCAGAAATAGCAGCCACTATTTGGTAGGTCATGGCGGCGCAATAGCGGTTTACAGATCGCTATTGTGAAGAAAGGGCAGTTTTGTAATTTTTTAAGTTTTTTAAGGGCAATATTGATATTTTAGCCTTTCATTTTACTAGTATGAAACATGATAATGATGCATTAGGTCATCATCCTCTTGCCTCTTCACTCCAAACGGTGGAAAGTTGAGTTAGTGTTCTCTCCGTAACCTAAAAACAAAACTCATGTTACCGTTACCTCATCTTCACTCAGATGCGGCCACTATCAGAGATTAACAACTTAGCCTCAAAGGAAAAAAGTCACATGGAAAATAAATTGAGATATACAAAAGAAGAACCTTACTCCATTGAGCAAGATCCATCTCCGCAGCGGCCTAGCAGATTTTAACAAGTCACTATCCTAAGTCATTTGCAGTTTTGGCTTCAAAATTTGGCACGCTAAACATTTAACAAGTATATCACCTTGTGAGGGTGTTGAAAATGAATTGTGTCCGTTAAAACAAAGTGACAAATTGAACCATCAAATTTGATCAAAGATAAGTTTATTATACAATAAGAATGCATTTAGATTTGAGTTTTATATTGTGTAATGTGGTATACCATAAGTAGTATAGGGAGCATTGAATTTGTAAGTACTATATAATGTTTCTGTACTTGTAATAAACCTTTTTGAATGAGATTAATGCAAAGAGGGGCCTAAATATTCTAAACAAGGTGGCCAAAAGTTTACATGACAGAGATTACCATAATTATGAAAACAGCTATGCTATTCCTACACCCAATTTTTACACCAATATATACACCGTATGTACTGTTCACCTTATTTATACGGTGAACAGTGTATTTTTCAATTAAAAAAATATTTTTAATGAATAGTGTCAGTGAATAGTAAAATCGTACATGAACAGTGTCATATGAATAGTACAACGCATGAACAGAATACGTGAACAGTATCCATGAACAATGATTTTAAAAATAGTGAAATAAGTTGATTAATACAATGTAAAAACTTGGTTAATGCAGTAATGAAGTTGGTTAATAACGTTTAGACATTAAAAATAATTTTAGCAGTTACCAAAGTTGGTTAATATAGTGTAAAAATTTGGTTAATGCAGTAATGAAGTTGATTAATAAATGTTTAGAAAAATTAAAAAATATTAAAAATATATTTTTATATATTATTTTAAAAAATATATATATTATTATAATATTTCACTGTTCACCGTATTGGTGAACAATGAAATACGGTGTAGATGTATGATTTTGGTGTAAGAATAGCATTTCTCTTATGTAACCTTTCGTAACTTTTATACACCAAGTCAAATGCATTTTAAGTAACTATATAAAGTACCATTTTGACAAGTAAATAAGCTGAGTTAGTTTATTAATTCATTAAGAATATTGACGTAGAAACTATGACAATAAAGACAATTTTCTTGTTTTATAATCCAGAAATATGTCTATTTGGAAGAAAGAACAAAGGCAATTAATTGATCACAATATAAGACGTTAGGAAAATTTGGAATAAATTTGACTTTATAAACTGTTTTCACATTCAGATTTTCAATCGTGCTTGCCATTTCCTCTTTCTACAATCAGAACTAAGCCTCCTCTGACGCGTTCATATCTAAAAATAGAACTCATACAAATATTCCCATCACCTACTCTCTTCATTGACTATGTTCATTTCCGTATTGCCTTACATTAATCCATATAGTTGAAAACCACAATACATTCAATTTTAAAATACAAAAAGATAGTATTAACAAAAGTATAGGATATACACCATCCATGAAATTTGAAACAATAATATAATTTAAAAGATTAAGCCAGCCTGTTATAATATAATGCATTTCAAATATTCAGAAATCTTATAATCTACGCTTGGGCAAACTCTATATATAGAGTTATAATACAAACTTAAGCAATCACATTAACTAGCAAACATTCTTCCAAGAAACAGAATACATACACAAACTTAGAGAATATGAAAACCTCAATTGGGTTGAGGCATTGGCCTCAACTCATCTATGCAATTGCTTTTTGCTTAATTGCTAGCAGTGTTGCTGCTGATGATTATAAGCCTTACTATCCAACACCACCAAATCATGGACAACAGCCACCATATTACTACAAGTCTCCACCACCACCATCTCCATCACCACCACCACCTTATATTTATAAATCTCCTCCACCTCCATCATCCTCGCCTCCCCCACCATACGTTTACAACTCACCACCACCTCCATCCCCTTCACCTCCTCCTCCATCTCCATCACCTCCTCCACCATATGTCTACAAGAGCCCACCACCACCCTCTCCATCACCTCCTCCACCATATGTCTACAAGAGCCCACCACCACCTTCTCCATCACCACCCCCTCCATATGTCTACAAGTCTCCTCCTCCACCATCTCCCACACCACCCCCACCATATATTTATAAGTCTCCACCACCTCCATCCCCTTCACCTCCTCCTCCATATATCTACAAGTCACCACCTCCTCCATCTCCATCACCTCCTCCACCATATGTCTACAAGAGCCCACCACCACCTTCTCCATCACCACCCCCTCCATATGTCTACAAGTCTCCTCCTCCACCATCTCCCTCACCACCCCCACCATATATTTATAAGTCTCCACCACCTCCATCCCCTTCACCTCCTCCTCCATATATCTACAAGTCACCACCTCCTCCATCTCCATCACCTCCCCCACCATATGTCTACAAAAGCTCACCACCACCCTCTCCATCACCACCCCCTCCATATGTCTACAAGTCTCCTCCTCCACCATCTCCCTCACCACCCCCACCATATATTTATAAGTCTCCACCACCTCCATCCCCTTCACCTCCTCCTCCATATATCTACAAGTCACCACCTCCTCCATCTCCATCACCTCCCCCACCATATGTCTACAAAAGCCCACCACCACCCTCTCCATCACCACCCCCTCCATATGTCTACAAGTCTCCTCCTCCACCATCTCCCTCACCACCCCCACCATATATTTATAAGTCTCCACCACCTCCATCCCCTTCACCTCCTCCTCCATATATCTACAGGTCACCACCTCCTCCATCTCCATCACCTCCCCCACCATATGTCTACAAAAGCCCACCACCACCCTCTCCATCACCACCCCCTCCATATGTCTACAAGTCTCCTCCTCCACCATCTCCCTCACCACCCCCACCATATGTTTATAAGTCTCCACCACCTCCATCCCCTTCACCTCCTCCTCCATATGTTTACAAGTCACCACTTCCATTGTCCCCCTCACCACCCCCACCATATGTTTATAAGTCGCCACCGCCTCCACCCCCTTCACCTCCGCCTCCATATGTTTACAAGTCACCACCTCCTCCATCTCTTTCACCACCACCACCATATGTTTACAAGAGTCCACCACCACCCTCTCCATCACCACCACCTCCATATATCTACAAGTCACCTCCTCCACCATCTCCCTCACCACCTCCACCATATGTTTATAAGTCACCACCACCTCCTTCCCCTTCACCTCCTCCACCATATGTCTACAAGTCACCGCCCCCACCATCCCCCTCCCCACCACCTCCATATATTTATAAGTCTCCACCCCCGCCATCCCCTTCACCCCCTCCTCCATATGTCTATAAGTTTCCTCCACCACCATCCCCTTCTCCTCCCCTACCATATGTCTATAAGAGCCCACCACCTCCATCTCCTTCACCTCCTCCTCCATATGTCTACAAGTCACCACCTCCACCATCCCCATCACCACCTCCTCCATATGTGTATAAGTCTCCTCCTCCACCATCTCCTTCACCACCACCACCATATGTGTACAAGTCTCCACCGCCTCCATCTCTCTCTCCTCCACCACCATATGTCTACAAGTCACCACCTCCACCATCTCCATCCCCACTACCTCCATATGTTTATAAGTCTCCTCCTCCTCCATCCCCTTCACCTCCTCCTCCATATGTCTATCAGTCTCCACCCCCGTCATCACCTTCACCACCACCTCCATACATATATAAGTCTCCTCCTCCACCATCTCCTTCACCACCTCCTCCATATATCTACAAGTCACCACCACCGCCATCCCCTTCACCACCCCCTCCATATGTCTACAAGTCACCACCCCCACCATCCCCTTCACCACCTCCTTCATATATTTACAAGTCCCCACCTCCACCTTCCCCTTCTCCTCCTCCACCATACTATTATAAGTCTCCACCTCCTCCGTCTCCTTCACCGCCTCCTCCATATGTGTACAAATCTCCACCTCCACCATCCCCTTCACCTCTTCCTCCATATGTTTACAAATCTCCACCCCCGCCATCTTCATCACCTCCTCCACCCTATGTCTATAAGTCACCACCACCTCCTTCACCTTCACCACCTCCTCCATACTACTATAAATCTCCACCTCCACCTTCTCCATCACCTCCTCCACCATATCTCTACAAATCACCACCACCATCTTCACCTTCACCACCTCCTCCATACTACTACAAATCTCCACCTCCACCATCTTCATCACCTCCTCCATATCACCCCTACCTCTATAACTCACCCTCACCCCCCATCTATTAAGCTTCTGGCTAAAGGCGTGTGAAAGTTTTCCGTGAATTATGTTAAACATTATTGTTGTTAATTTGTATTTAAGCTTTTATTTGTTAATAAAATAATCCACATTGGATTCAGAGCCTAATTTTTGTTTCAGTGTAATTGTGAATGTATGGTAATGCCATTAATTCATAAGTCTATTTATCTATTTTCTTTAGTTGTTTCGGTGATTTTACACTTTTTTCCTTACTTGTAACTACATATTTGATTTTTCAATCTAGTGAATAGTTACCGTTCATATGCGTAAGATGAAAAAATTAAAAGTATACCAAAACAAATTAATACACCTATAGTATATTAAAAATATGATTAGTGCAACTTTCTCTCAATCAATCAACCCTACATACAACAACTGTATTGGTAGTGCCAATGAATAAAACGATGAGTTTAGTATATTGTCTCTATTGAGATTATGTTCAAAAGAATTACACAATTTTAACATAGTGATGGTTGAAAAATTGAGTAACATATGAGTTTGCATTGATTAAAAGTGATAGACATCCTTCTAGCATATACTATTATATGCAATGTATGAATGTGATAAATATAACATGTAATTTAATGAATGAACACACAATATACATAATTGAAATCACAATAGTCAAGCACAAACAATGTGGGTAAATATGGATACATACATAGCTAATTGTTGAAGTTTGATCTATCATTTATTGATGCAGTTTGAATCATCGATTTGATCAAGTAAACTCAATTCATTTCTAGATAGTTTAGGGTTAAGGAGTGAACGGAACACAAGTAATCATGACTTACCTGCAATGAAGTGAATGGAACAAAGATTCCGTTCCGTAGCAAGAACTTGCGGCATTGGAGAAACCTGAATCTGTATTGATTGGTTTATTACTACTTCTGTTAGCAAAAATAAAATTTTAGCATTGAAATCAATCAATTAAGATAAGTCTATTAAAAACATTCGGGTAAAAGGGAAATTTTCAATTAGAAATTTAGCTCAAAGCTAGGTTGTCAATAGCGCGTTATAGCGGCACTATGGCGGTATAGCGTAGCAATAGAGGGCCTCGGCACTACGCTTTTGGCCCGCTAACCGCAATAGCGAAAATAGCGGCCACTATTTGGTAGGTCATGGCGCGCTATAGCGGCACAATAGCGGTTTACACACCACTATGCTGAAAAAAGGACAGTTTTGTAATTTTTTAAGTTTTTTAAGGGCAATATTGGTATTTCCGTCTTTCATTTTACTATTATAAAACATGATAATGATGCATTAAGTCATCATCCTCTTGCCTCTTCACTCCAAACTGTGGAAAGTTGAGTTAGTGTTTTCTCCGTAACCTAAAAACAAAACTCATGTTACCGATACCTCATCTTCACTCAAACGCAGTCACTATCTGAGATTAACAACCTAGCCTCAAAGGAAAAAAGTCACATGGAAAATAAATTGAGATATACAAAAGAAGAATCTTACTTCATTGAGCAAGATCCATCTCCGCCGCGTTCTAGCAGATTTTAACAGTAAAATCTCTAAAACCAAACTTCCATCGGACTTCAGCAGCGAGAATGAGCTCACGCGTTCATGCGCCCATCTATTAGCTAGCAGATTTCTTAATCCACATTATAGAATATTTTTAATAACTACTAAGTTTATGATTGGATAGGTGGAATTTGATGGAATTAAATAAATTCACTTTTTATTGTTTAAATGTATTAAAAATAATGAAACAATCGAATTGAATATGATGGCATGTGTATTATTTGGTTTTAGCATTATTTATTTTTATATTTTGATTTTGGTAGAATAGTATTTTTATTCTTTTGACATCTTCAATTTATCTTTAAAAATTAATTTAACTTGGAACTTAATCAACTTTAATTTTTTTATATCTTTTTTCTCTTTTATTTTATTTAGTTATATCATTATCAAAATATCATAAATTTTTAACTTGCACAATTGCACATTATGGACGGAGAAGTCAGAGGTTCGAGCAAGATATCCAACAGGGGCGCACGAAACCAGTAAAAAGGGAGATGTATCTAAATAGAAAGATGTATATGAATTGATTACTGTGATGGGCTAAACATGCACCTTTTGTTTCACCCGTAGGTCCTTTCCAATTATACTACTACAAGAGTTATTCATCCGATTAATAAGACTTCAGAGTTGTATTCAATACAATAGAAAGGAGTTCTTACCTAACTAACTGATTTTAGTGTAACCAGTCTACCGCTAACATAAAACAAAGTGAAATATGGATTTCAATCCACTAAAAATCTTTCACTTGGATTTTCCAAATCAAATGTTGATGGTCATTTAGTTTGAGCTAAATAGTGAGAGTGTATTTAATTAAAAACCTAATTAAATATGTTTTTTTAATGATACTTATATTTTCACTGTTTTTTAAATATAAATGAGCATGTCAACAAACACTCCAAACAACATTTTGCAATCAGTCTTTGACAAGGAAAAATTGTATGAGTCAAATATTATTTATTGGCACCGAAACTTAAGAATTGTCCTCAAACATTAGAAAACTTTATAAATCTTAGAGATATTTGTTCCCAAAGAGAAGTCTCCAAGTTCTTCTCCTATGACTGAAAGAGATGCTTATAAGAAGCATGTTGATAATACCTTAGAAGTTGTTTGTTTCATGATGTCTACCATAAACTCTGAATTGCAAAAGCAACATGATAACATGGAAACGTTCGATATGACCGAACATCTAAAGATGTTTTATCAATAGCAAGTTAGAAACTAAAGGTTTAAAGTTTTCAAAGCACTTTTCCAATGCAAGATAGCTAAGGGAGCCCTTATAGGTCTCATGTACTCAGATGAGTATGTATGTGGAGAATCTTGAAAGATTTGATTTTTTCCCTTGAGAAAAAGCTTGCGCCTGATTTGGTCTTGAAATCGTTACCAAAGAGCTTCAAGCAATTTATCCTTAATTTCAATACGAATGAAATAGAAAAGAAACTCTACCAGATATGTTATATATGTATGTTGAGAACTATTGAATATATGTATGTGGAATACAACCGTGAGTAGCTTGTTCTCAACATAGATAAAATGAAAATAATATATTTAGTCTAATAAATAGTAAATTCATAAAAAATAAAAATAAATTCCACTATCCCATTTATAGGATCAACCGCTCCGCTCTACTATCCGGGATTAATAATTCTAAGTTGCAGGCAGCTGAATGAAGGAAATATCCGACACTAAATCAGTTCTTGACTCTTATTATAAGATAAAAGATATTGGTAATTCTAAAGTATTTTCTAGAACTTGAAGAAGCTCATTCCAGACAAGGCATCTAATTGTATCAAAGAAAATATCGTTTGAATTTCATCAATAATAGTGGCTATATTGGATCCAAGCCTATGAACACTCCTTTAAACCCATCACTAAAATTACATCGAGACAATAATGTTACATATAATGATATTTCATCTTATCTCACTACCACTAGACCAGACATTACATTAATAGTCCAACAACTTAGCCAACTCCAAGTCAAAGCTAACCTAGTTCACTATCAAGCTGCATATAAAGTGGTGAGATGCTTAAAATCATGTCCTTGACATCGACTGTTGTTTCCAAGAAGTTCTAGTTTGGAGTTGTTTGGAATTTCATATGCAGATTGGCAAGCTGTGTAGACTCTAGAAGATCACTAACAGGAATGTGTTTCCTCCTTGGCTATTCTCTAATATTATGGCGAACAAAAAAAACAAAGTATCGTCTCCTATTTACACATTCTAAATCTTTATTGCGATGATCAAAATGCATAACATATAGCAGCAAATTCAGTCTTCCATGAAAAATCAAAGCACTTAGAAATAGACGGTCACAAAATAAGAGAAAGGTCCAAGCAAGAGTCAAACATGTTTTGCATGTTACATTTGTTAATTTGTAAAGTAGGCTTTTTTATTTACCAAGTCACTATCCTAAGTCATTTGCAGTTTTGGCTTCAAAATTGGGCAAGCTAAACATTTTAACAAGTATATCACCTTGTGAGGGAGTGGAAAATGAATTGTGTCCGTTAAAACAAAGTGACAAGTTGAACCATCAAATTTGATCAAAGATAAGTTTATTATACAATAAGAATGCAGTTAGATTTGAGTATTTTATTGTGTAATGTGGTATACCATAAGTAGTATAGGGAGCATTGAATTTGTAAGTACTATATAATGTTTCTGTACTTGTAATAAACCTTTTTGAATGAGATTAATGCAAAGAGGGGCCTAAATATTCTAAACAAGGAGGCTAAAAGTTTACATGACAGTGATTACCACAATTAAGAAAATAATCTTTAGTAACTTTTATACACCAAGTCAAATGCATTTTATGTAACTATATAAAGTACCATTTTGGCAAATAAATAAGCTGAGTTAGTTTATTAATTCATTAAGAATATTGACGTAGAAACTATGACAATAAAGACAATTTTCTTGTTTTATAATCCAGAAATATGTCTATTTGGAAGAAAGAACAAAGGCAATTAATTGATCACAATACAAGACATTAGGAAAATTTGGAATAAATTTGACTTTATAAACTGTTTTCACATTCAGATTTTCAATCGTGCTTGCCATTTCCTCTTTCTACAATCAGAACTAACCCTCCTCTGACGCATTCATATCTAAAAAAAGAACTCATACAAATATTCCCATCATCACCTACTCTCTTCATTGACTATGTTCATGTCCGTATTGCCAAATACATTAATCCATATAGTTGAAAACCACAATACATTCAATTTTAAAATACAAAAAGATAGTATGAACAAAAGTATAGGATATACACCATCCTTGAAATTTGAAACCATAATATAATTTAAAACATTAAGCCAGCCTGTTATAATATAATGCATTTCAAATATTCCGAAATCTTATAATTTACGCTTGGGCAAACTCTATATATAGAGTTATAATACAAACTTAAGCAATCACATTAACTAGCAAACATTCTTCCAAGAAACTGAATACAGATATACACAAACTTAGAGAATATGAAAAGCTCAATTGGGTTGAGGCATTGGCCTCAACTCATCTATGCAATTGCTTTTTGCTTAATTGCTAGCAGTGTTGCTGTTGATGATTATAAGCCTTACTATCCAACACCACCAAATCATGGAAAACAACCACCATATTACAAGTCTCCACCACCACCATCTCCATCACCACCACCACCTTATATTTATAAATCTCCTCCACCTCCATCATCCTCGCCTCCCCCACCATACGTTTACAACTCTCCACCACCTCCATCCCCTTCACCTCCTCCTCCATATATCTACAAGTCACCACCTCCTCCATCTCCATCACCTCCCCCACCATATGTCTACATGAGCCCACCACCACCCTCTCCATATGTCTACAAGTCTCCTCCTCTACCATCTTCCTCACCACCCCCACCATATGTTTATAAATCTCCACCACCTTCATCCCCTTCACCTCCTCCTCCATATGTTTACAAGTCACCACCTCCACTGTCTCCCTCACCACCCCCACCATATGTTTATAAGTCGCCACCGCCTCCATCCCCTTCACCTCCGCCTCCATATGTTTACAAGTCACCACCTCCTCCATCTCCTTCACCTCCACCACCATATGTTTACAAGAGTCCACCACCACCCTCTCCATCACCACCACCTCCATATATCTACAAGTCACCTCCTCCACCATCTCCCTCACCACCTCCACCATATGTTTATAAGACACCACCACCTCCTTCCCCTTCACCTCCTCAACCATATGTCTACAAGTCACCACCCCCACCATCCCCCTCCCCACCACCTCCATATATTTATAAGTCTCCACCTCCGCCATCCCCTTCACCACCTCCACCATATGTCTATAAGTCTCCTCCTCCACCATCCCCTTCTCCTCCCCCACCATATATCTATAAGAGCCCACCACCTCCATCTCCTTCACCTCCTCCTCCATATGTCTACAAGTCACCACCTCTACCATCCCCATCACCACCTCCTCCATATGTGTATAAGTCTCCTCCTCCACCATCTCCTTCACCACCACCACCATATGTGTACAAGTCTCCACCGCCTCCATCTCCCTCTCCTCCACCACCATATGTCTACAAGTCACCACCTCCACCATCTCCATCCCCACCACCTCCATATGTTTATAAGTCTCCTCCTCCTCCATCCCCTTCACCTCCTCCTCCATACGTCTATCAATCTCAACCCCCGCCATCACCTTCACCACCACCTCCATACATATATAAGTCTCCTCCTCCACCATCTCCTTCACCACCTCCTCCATATATCTACAAATCATCACCACCGCCATCCCCTTCACCACCTCCTCCATATGTCTACAAGTCACCACCCCCTCCATCCCCTTCACCACCTCCTCCATATGTTTACAAGTCCCCACCTCCACCTTCCCCTTCTCCTCCTCCACCATACTATTATAAGTCTCCACCTCCTCCTTCTCCTTCACCGCCTCCTCCATATGTGTACAAATCTCCACCTCCACCATCCCCTTCACCTCCTCCTCCATATGTTTACAAATCTCCACCACCGCCATCTCCATCACCTCCTCCACCCTATGTCTATAAGTCACCACCACCTCCTTCACCTTCACCACCTCCTCCATACTACTATAAATCTCCACCTCCACCTTCTCCATCACCTCCTCCACCATATGTCCACAAGTCACCATCACCACCTTCACCACCTCCTCCATACTACTATAAATCTCCACCTCCACCATCTTCATCACCTCCCATCTATTAAGCTTCTGGCTAAAGGCGTGTGAAACTTTTCCATGAATTGTGTTAAACATTGTTGTTGTTAATTTGTATTTAAGCTTTTATTTGTTAATAAAACAATCCACATTGGATTCAGAGCCTAATTTTGGTTTGAATGTAATTGTGAATGTATGGTAATGGCATTAATTCATAAGTCTATATTATCTATTTTCTTTAGTTGTTTTGGTGACTTTACACTTTTTTCCTTACATGTAACTTCATATCACCAACATCAAAACACAAAATTACCTATAAATTCTTTTTTGTCACCAAATATTTGATTTTTCAATCTAGTGAATAGTTACCGTTCATATGCGTAAGATGAAAAAAATAAAAGTATACCAAACAAATTAATACACCTATAGTAGATTAAAAATTGATTAGTGCAACTTTCTCTCAATCAATCAACCCTACATACAACAACTGTATTGGTAGTGCCAATGAATAAAACGAAGAGTTTAGTATTGTCTCTATTGAGATTATGTTCATAAGAATTACACAATTTTAACATAGTGATGGTTGAAAAAGTTAGTAACATATGATTTTGCATTGATTAAAAGTGATAAATATAATATGTAATTTAATGAATCAACACACAATATACATAATTGAAATCACAATAATCAAGCACAAACAATGTGGGTAAATATGGATACATACATAGCTAATTGTTGAAGTTTGATCTATCATTTATTGATGCAATTTGAATCATCGATTTGATCAAGTAAACTCAATTCATTTCTAGATAGTTTAGGGTTAAGAAGTGAGCGGAACACAAGTAATCATGACTTACCTGCAATGAAGTGAATGGAACAAAGATTCTGTTCCGTAGCAAGAACTTGCGGCATTGGAGAAACCTGAATCTGTATTGATTGGTTTATTACTACTTTTGTTAGCAAAAATAAAATTTTAGCATTGAAATCAATCAATTAAGATAAGTCTATTAAAAACATTCGGGTAAAAGGGAAATTTTCAATTAGAAATTTAGTTCAAAGTTAGGTTGTCAATAGCGCGTTATAGCGGCGCTATGGCGGTATAACGTAGCAGTAAAGGGCCTCGGCGCAACGCTTTTGGCTCGCTAACCGCTAACCGCGATAGCGGAAATAGCGGCCACTATTTGGTAGGTCATGGCGGCGCAATAGCGGTTTACATACCGCTATGGTGAAGAAAGGGTAGTTTCCTCCTCCATCTCCTTCACCTCCCCCACCATATGTCTACAAGAGCCCACCACCACCCCCTCCATATGTCTACAAGTCTCCTCCTCCACCATCTCCCTCACCACCCCCACCATATATTTATAAGTCTCCACCACCTCCATCCCCTTCACCTCCTCCTCCTTACATTTACAAGAGTCCACCAACACCTTCTACATCACGACCACCTCCATATATCTATAAGTCACCTACTCCACCATCTCCTTCACCACCTCCACCATATGTTTATAAGTCACCACCACCGCCATCCCCTTCACCACCTCCTCCATTTGTTTACAAGTCCCCACCTCCACCTTCCCCTTCTCCTCCTCCACCATACTATTATAAGTTTCCACCTCCTCCTTCACCACCTCCTCCATATGTGTACAAATCTCCACCTCCACCATCTCCTTCACCCCCTCCTCCATATGTTTACAAATCTACACCCCCACCATCTCCATCACCTCCTCCACCCTATGTCTATCAGTCACCACCACCTCCTTCACCTTCACCACCTCCTCCATACTACTATAAATCTCCACCTCCACCTTCTCCATCACCTCCTCCACCATATGTCTACAAGTCACCACCACCACCTTCACCTTCACCACCTCCTCCATACTACTACAAATCTCCACCTCCACCATCTTCATCACCTCCTCCATATCGTCCCTACCTCTATAACTCACCCCCACCTCCCATCTATTAAGCTTTTGTCTAAAGGCGTGTGAAACGTTTCAGTGAATTATGTTAAACATTGTTGTTGTTAATTTGTATTTAAGCTTTTATTTGTTAATAAAACAATCTACATTGGATTAAGAGCCTAATTTTGGTTCTAGTGTAATTGTGAAAGTATGGTAATGGTGCTAATTCATAATTCTATATTATCTATTTCCTTTAGTTATTTTGGTGATTTTACACATTTGTATTTACTTGTAACTTCATATCACCAACATCATATTAATGGTGCTAATTCATACCTCTAAATTATGTTTTGTCACCAAATATTTGATTATTCAATCTAGTGAATAGTTACCATTCATATGCATAAGATGAATATATACTGACTCGAAATAAATAAAAGTATACCAAAACAAATTAATACACCTATAGTAGAGATTAACACTATGATTAGTGAAAGTTTCACCCAATCAATCAAACCTACATACAACAATTGTATCGGTTGTACCAAATAATAAAACAATGAGTTTAGTATTGTCTCCATTGAGATTATGTTGTTAAGAACTACAGAACTTTGACCTAATGATGGCTGAAAAAGTTTGTAACATACGAGTATGCATTGTTTAGAAGTGATAAACATAATATGTAATTGATTAAATGAATGAACACACAGTAACATAATTGAAACCACAAGAATCAAACACAAACAATGTGGCTAAAGATGGATACATGCATAGCTAAATGTTGAAGTTTGATTTATCATTTATTGATGCAGTTTGACTCATCTATTTTATCAAGTTAACTCAATTCATCTCTAGATAGTTTAGGACAGGTTTCCATTGAAACCTAAAGCCTAAATCAGATTATCTTCATTTTACCATTTCTGTTAACAAAAATAAAATTTTAACATTGAGATCATTCAATCACGAGAGGCATGTACTCTGAACTCTAATCCTAAAAAAAACATAAATCAAGGAAAATAAATTCTAAGTTTAAGAGATATCATAAAGATTAACACAATCATAGTGAACAAGTAACCATGAATTTTTATAAAAAAACTTAGGGTTAAGAAGTCAATGGAACACAATAAATCATGATTTACCTGCAAAATGAAGTGAATGGAACAGAGATTCCGTAGAAACCTGAGTCTGTAATCAAAATTAGAAAATTAATCAGTAATGCATCATTGTATAACTATAAAGAAGCTAAAGTAACAAAACAAAATCATTTACACTGAAAATCATAGGTTCAAAATTACTCCGTTGAGCAAGATCCATCTCTGCCGCGGCAGTAACATCTCTAAAACCAAACTTCCGTCGGACTTCAGCAGCGAGATTGAGCTGACGCGTTCATGCGCTCACTTTGCAATTTGGGGAGAAAGGTGCGCTATTAGGTTCAAATGTTTGCAATTAGAAATTGAAGAGAAACTACGGTTAGAAGAATGTTTTCTTCTTCTTAGTCCACATTATAGAATTTTCTGCTATCTTTATGAGTGGATTCGGTGGATAAATTTATTTTCTATTCTTTAGATAAAATAATGGAATATGATAGGGTATAATTTATCTGACCTCGTAATGTTTTTATCTTTAGTATAATTTATCTATCTTTCCATCATATGAATTATTAAAAAAAATGGAATGATATTTTTATTTTGTTTAGTTTTTCATTTTATTACACTAATTTATTTTGTTAGTTTCAAAATATTTAGAGTTAGAAATAAGTCGAGACGAGTTGAATTTGCGTCAGATCAGTTCGATTCGATAAAATTTCAAAAATCAAATTGAATTTGATATAAAAAAAATTTAATTTAAATTCGATTTGTTTTAAGTTCATGAATAATTCAATTCAACTTATTAGATTTATCTTATTAAATTCATTTCATTTGCTTCATGGACTTTTGTTAAATTTAATTTTTTTTATATATTTGACATTTTAAATTAATATTTTTTTAAAATATTAAAATAAAATATAATTAAAAGATTAGAAGAAAATAGAAGTTTAGGGATTAAGAGCAATAGATAAAGGAGTTGCATACCAAGATTACCAAAGCCAGAGAACGTAAAGATGTCCTTCAAAAGCTTGATTAAACTGAACTGGCTAAGGAAATCGAAGTTGGCATGTATGCTGGAAGGTGAAACTGAAAGCCTCACGTCCAATAAATCTATTTGCAAAAGACGTTTGACACTCTAGAGGACACTCCAGAGGTCGAAGTATCAAAAGATGAAGGTTTCCCTTCCTTTTTAATTTGATTGTAATTGTTGTACTTTTGTTTTGAAGAATTTCCATTTTACGTAATGACTTTAAGCCCTCCGTTGCACTTTTTATTTGATGTGACTAACTCTGTATAACAATTGTTCTGACTAACAATCTGCACAACTACTTGTTGTGACTAACAACCACTAACACACATAGTCCTAGTCTTCCTAAAGATTTTGACCTCACTGGTCCTTTAGGGAATACAAACAACCATTTGTAAAAGGGGATTTGTTTACAATTGAGTTCTTCTTCATAAGCTAGGTAAACACATTTAAATCAATGAACTAGAAAATCAACATATACACACACACACTATGAATATTACATTTTATGGTAGCTTAGCATTGTGTGAAGTATTCTTCTTTCGCATAACAAAAACAACGACATTCATCGTTATGATCACTCACGTTCTCAAGGTCACATTTTCACGGACTGTAACAACCACGTTTCTTCACGTGATCACATCCTTATATAGCCAGAAAAATAGACCCGTTAGAAGGTAGATCAGTAATTCTTGAATGAGTTGCATACTGAAGGAATGTCGTTACAAAGGGATGAAAATTGCATAACCATATTTTTCCTTTTCTACAAATCAGGTTAGTGGAGAGTTAGTGGAAAAAAAACATTTTTTGTATTATGTACTTTTCCCTTGTAAATGGTAACCTTATCTTATATTCTTTAGAGGCTTCTGATTCTGATATAATTGAAGCATGAATAGAATAATGATAATTGGGTCTTCAGAATCTTAAGCCTTCAGAGTCTTCAGAACTTGTTCATTAGAACCTCGTCTTCAAAAACTTCAGCATTTGTCTTTGAAACCCTTAGTCTTCAGAAACTCAAGTCTTCAGAGTTTTCAGAACTTCATTCAACAGAACCTTATCTTCAGAGTCTTCAACACTTAGTCTCTAGAACCTTTAATCTTTAGAAACCTTAAGTTTTTAGAATCTTCATAACTTCGTTCAGCAGAACCTTGTCTTCATAATTCTTCAGCACTTAGTCTTAAGAAGATAAGAACTTCATAATCTTAACTGGCTTCAGAAGTAGAACATCATAATCATGAACAAAACATAATCCAAGAGAACATTACAGCAGCAACATATTTCTGAGTGTGATCCGATACAAAAGCAACCTTGCTTCTTTGGCACGAAAGTGACTTATGTCACACATAGTAACTCGCATATAGTCTTTATTAATCATCAGAACCTATTTGTTAAATCTGCACAATAACAAATATTAGAGTACCAAGTTGTTCTTACACAAATACTCTATTATTATCATCAAAACCTAGAGATAAGATGTAGAACCAAATATTGTTCTTACAATCTCCCCCTTTTTTATTATGACAAACCCATGTATTTTGATAGAACAATTTACACAGGGTAATCACCAAAAACAACATATTCAGAGTTAAGCTAGCAGCTCCCCCTGAACTTGTTAATCTTAAAATTTTATTTATGCTTGTACAGAGTCCCCCCCAATCCCAAGACTCATAAAATAAATTTTGAGTTTTTTAGAACATTAGATAGATAAGGAATACTTTCTTATGGCAACTCATCAGAGTCTGACTAGAACATCTGGTCTTCATCTCAGAACCTGGTGTAATACCTCAAAATTTTCCCTCTCTTTTTTATAGCTGTAGATGTTTATAATTGGCAGAATTTTTGACCAACAAGAAATATTGAATTCAGTTCAGAATGTCCTATCAGATGTTGGGACATTATTAAACAGAGTATAAGAACTTATTTCAGGATGTCTCACCAGATGTTGGGACATTGTGTAAATGACTTAAGTTCAGTTTTTCAGGATGTCCCAACAGATGTTGAGACATCTCAAACCTGCTACCAGAATTAATTATTGACTAACTGATCTGAGATATTTAAGGAGAGTTATCTGGAATTAATTATGGATGGATAGAAACAGAACAAGGCGCATCTGTAGGGAGTTTTATTATGAGGATTCAGATTAATCAGAAGAACTAAATCACCTAGAATATAGGAAGTAACAAACCCTAAATTCAAGGTGGAAGTTGCATGCTTTTAGGACTGGATTAACCTACAGAAAGCCCAAATTACAAACACCTATTTAATCAACAAAAACTCACAGAATTGAGTACGAATTTCAGAAGACAAAATAGGGTGTTGTGTCTTTAATAGCAGGTTGTTTTTAATTGTACCACTTTATGAGCTTTTAAGCAAAAGTGCATTTGTGACTTGATTGAAACTGTGAAGTAAGATCAAGCTGTTTTGTTTGAAGTATGACTTCAATTTTATTAAACTTGTAAACAAAATCACTGTGTGATTGAGGGGGAGTGAGTAGGATACTCATATCTAAGTTGTGTCTTAGGTAGAAATTGCATTGGGTAGTTATTAAGTGATAGATTAAACATGGTGGTTTAAGTCTAGAATTAATATTACTTATAGTGGATTTCCTCCTGGCTTGGTAGCCTCCAGATGTAAGTGTGGTTATACACTGAACTGGGTTAACAAACTTCTGTGTTGTTTATTTTTCTTGCTATTTAAGTTTTGGTTAAATCTGTCAAGTGTTGGGACATCTCTTAGGACATCTCATACCTGATCACAGAATTTCAATTGGCATCAGAGCAGGCACCCTGCCTGTTTATACTGGGTGAGATCTAGGGAATACAAATTCTGGAAACATGGACAGAGATATAGGATCAGTAAATAGACCACCTATACTGGATGGTTCTAATTATGACTACTGGAAGCCAAGAATGATTGCATTCTTAAGATCACTTGACAACAGGGCCTGGAGAGCAGTCAACATTGGATGGGATCATCCTATCCAAGACACCAAAGATGGATCAAAAGTGTTGAAACCTGAAGAAGAATGGAGTAAGGAGGAAGAAGATTCAGCACTAGGCAACTCCAAGGCCTTAAATGCTTTATTCAATGGCATTGATAGGAACATCTTTAGACTTGTGCATCACTGTGAGCTAGCCAAAGATGTGTGGGATACTCTCAAAACAACTCATGAAGGAACATCAAAGGTAAAGATGTCAAGACTTCAACTTCTCACCACCAAGTTTGAAAACTTGAGAATGAAGGAAGATGAGACAGTTCATGAATTCTACATGAACATCTTAGAAGTAGCTAATACTTCTGGAGCTTTGGGAGAAAAGATGACTGATGAAAAGCTTGTAAGAAAGATCCTCAGATCTTTGCCAAAAAGATTTGACATGAAATTCACAGCAATAGAAGAAGCTCAAGACATATGCACTATGAAAGTTGAAGAACTCATTGGTTCCCTTCAAACATTTGAGATGGGAATGAATGACACAAATGTTAAGAAGAACAAAAGCATAGCCCTGGTGACAAATACTGATGATGAAGAAGAAGATGATGAATCAGATATTGGTAAAAGCTTATCAGACAACATTACGATGCTTGGAAGACAATTCAAAAAGATTCTCAGAGGAATGGAAGGCAAATCCAAACCCAATGGAAGATACACAAACTCTTCTGAGAACAAGAGGCCTTATGATACTAACAGAAGGTCAAATTATGATGAAAAGACCAGTCAAGAAAAAGGAGTCAAATGCCATGGATGTGAAGGATATGGACACATCAAGAATGAATGTCCTACCTACTTAAAAAGGCAAAAGAAAGGACTCTCTGTGACCTGGTCTGATGAAGACTCAGGAGGTGATTCAGAAGAAGAATCAGCTAAGCATATCACTGCTTTAGCTGGACTATGTGAATTTGAAAGTGATTCCAGTGATGGGGAGCTTACTGTTGAAGAACTTGAGCAAGCCTACAAAGATCTATACAAAAGAAGTACTGAAATATGCAGTGAGGTCATAAAGCTAAAGAAGCAGAATGAGGCACTAGAAGATGAAAAAGCAAGTGATCAAGAGATCATTGACACCTTGAAAAGTGAAGTAAGTCTTCTCAACTCCAAGTTGGAACACATGTCCAAATCTGTTAGAATGTTGAACAGCAGTTCAAGTACACTGGATGTTATTCTCAACAACAATAAGCATTCAGGGGATAAAAGTGGACTGGGATTTAACAGAGTACATAAAGATGAAGCTAGCTCTAGCAAAACTACTTCAAAATCCATACAGTCAAACAAGATGTCTCAACAGATGCTTCAACATCATGAAAAGAACACAAAGTCAAACATAATGTTCCAACAGATGTCTCAACATTCTGAAAAGAACAAAATGAAGAAGAAGTATCAAAGATGGAGATGTCATCATTGTGGAAGATTTGGACATATCAAACCTCATTGTTATAAGCTGCATGGATATCCAAGTCAGATGTATCAGCAACCTTCTAAGAAGAAAATGGAAGTTACCAAGAAAGTGCTGCATAAACATCAAAGAAATCAGCAACCTCCTAAGCAGAAGACAGAAGTCATCAAGAAGGTATGGAGACCAAAAACCAGCATTCAGGCTGATCAAAGCTACATACACAAGAACAAGATCAACAATCAATCTTGGAGATCTACTAATGAACAACACACAGGGCAGAGGCATCAAAAGAAATCTCAACTCAAATGGTCAAAGAAAAATGCTGCATATATAGCACATACATCACTAAGAGTATCAGCTAAAGAAGACTGGTACTTTGACAGTGGATGTTCAAGACACATGACTGGATTGAAGAATCTGCTAGTAAACTTAAAGTCACAATTCATCCAGGTATGTAACCTTTGGAGATGGAGCTAAAGGAGAAATCAAGGGAGTTGGGACCTTGGACTGTCAAGATGTTCCAAGACTAGATGATGTGCTGCTGGTTAAAGGTTTAACTGCTAACCTGATCAGCATAAGTCAATTATGTGATCAAGGGTACAGTGTAAACTTTACTAAATCTGAATGCATAGTGACTAACAAAGAAAAAGAGGTTGTCATGAAAGGAGCCAGATCTAAAGACAACTGTTACATGTTGGAATCTCAAGACTTCAGTCTTACTTCAACTTGCTCCTTAGCTAAAGAAGAAGAAGTGAAACTATGGCACCAAAGGCTAGGTCATCTTCATTTCAGAGGCATAAAGAAGATAATATCTATGGATGCTGTAAGAGGTATTTCTAAACTAAAGATTTATGATGGCAAAATATGTGGTGAATGTCAAATAGGCAAGCAAACCAAGATGTCCCATCCAAAGCTCCAACATCTGACAACTTCCAAAGTTTTGGAACTATTGCATATGGATCTTATGGGACCTATGCAGGTTGAAAGCCTTGGTGGTAAGAGGTATGCCTATGTAGTGGTTGATGACTTTTCAAGGTATACATGGATAAATTTTATCAAGGAAAAGTCTGATGTATTTGATGTATTCAAAGACTTATGCCAAAGAATACAAAGGGAAAAATCCAGCTGTGTGATCAGAATAAGAAGTGATCATGGAAAAGAATTTGAGAACCAAAAGTTCTTAGATTTCTGCTCTTCAGAAGGAATCAATCATGAATATTCTTCACCAATCACTCCTCAACAGAATGGGATTGTTGAGAGGAAGAATAGAACTATTCAAGAATCAGCAAGAGCTATGATCCATGCTAAAAAGTTACCTTTGTACTTCTGGGCTGAAGCTATGAACACAGCTTGTTACATCCACAACAGAGTTACTCTAAGAAAAGGAACTTTGTCCACAATCTATGAAGTCTGGAAGGGCAGAAAACCCACAGTTAAGTACTTCCATGTGTTTGGAAGTAACTGTTATATTCTGGCAGATAGGGAGCAAAGGAGAAAAATGGATCCTAAAAGTGATGAAGGGATTTTTCTTGGATACTCTATAAACAGCAGAGCATATAGAGTATTTAATTCTAGAACCAAGGTTATCATGGAGTCTATAAATGTGATAATTGATGATGCTCCTACAGATGTCCCAGAAGATGTTGGAACATCTGCTGATATCAAGATTGAAGCTGAAGAAAAGAGTGGTCATTATGACTTCACTCAAACTGATGCAAGGACAGAACAATCCAGCAAACCTCCCTCCATCAGAATACAGAAGGATCATCCCAAAGATTTGATAATTGGTGATCCCAACAGAGGTGTGAGCACTAGATCAAGAGAAGTGATTTCAAGTTCTTGTTTTGTTTCTAAAATAGAACCTAAAAACATCAAGGAAGCTCTTACTGATGAATACTGGATTTGTGTTATGCAAGAGGAATTAGGACAATTCACAAGGAATGAAGTGTGGAATCTTGTTCCTAGACCTGATGACATAAATGTGATTGGAACAAAATGGGTGTATAAGAACAAGTCAAATGAACAAGGAGTTGTTACAAAGAACAAAGCTAGACTTGTAGCTCAAGGATACACACAAATTGAAGGAGTGGACTTTGATGAAACCTTTGCACCAGTAGCAAGGCTTGAATCAATCAGACTACTTTTGGGAATTGCTTGTATCTTAAAGTTCAAGCTATTTCAAATGGATGTGAAAAGTGCTTTTTTAAATGGTTATCTTAATGAAGAGGTATATGTAGAACAGCCTAAAGGATTTGTTGATCCAAGCTGTCCAAATCATGTATACAAACTAAAGAAAGCTCTTTATGGTCTGAAGCAAGCTCCAAGGGCATGGTATGAAAGACTGACTACTTTTCTTATCAAGCAAGGGTATAGGAAAGGTGGAATTGACAAAACCTTGTTTGTTAAAGATGAAGAAGGAAATGTCATGATTGCACAAATATATGTAGATGACATTGTCTTTGGTGGGATGTCTGATAGGATGGTCAAACATTTTGTCAATCAGATGGAATCTGAATTTGAAATGAGCCTAGTAGGAGAGTTAACCTACTTTCTTGGTCTGCAAATAAAGCAAATGGAAGACTCCATGTTCATTTCCCAAAGCAAGTATACCAAGAACATAGTCAAGAAATTTGGAATGGAAAATGCTACTCATAAGACAACTCCTGCCCCCACACATTTAAAGCTGACTAAAGATGAAAAGGGTGAGAATGTAGATCAAAGCTTATATAGAAGCATGATTGTAAGCTTGTTATACTTGACTGCTAGCAGACCAGACATAGCATTTGCAGTAGGTGTATGTGCAAGATATCAAGCTGATCCAAAAGTCAGTCATCTCAATCAAGTCAAGAGAATTCTTAAATATGTTAATGGTACTTGTGACTATGGCATAATGTACTTTCATGGATGCAAACCAATTCTCACTGGCTTCTGTGATGCTGATTGGGCTGGAAGTGCTGATGACAGAAAAAGCACTTCAGGAGGATGCTTCTTTCTAGGAAACAATTTGATTTCTTGGTTCAGTAAGAAGCAAAATTGTGTATCTCTATCTACAGCTGAAGCTGAATATATAGCAGCTGGAAGCAGTTGTTCTCAGTTGGTTTGGATGAAGCAAATGCTCACTGAGTACAATGTCCCACAAGATGTCATGACATTGTACTGTGACAACTTAAGTGCAATTAACATATCAAAGAATCCTATCCAACATAGCAGGACCAAGCATATTGATATCAGACATCATTTCATCAGAGATCTTGTAGAAGAAAAAGTGATTTCATTGGAACATGTAGCTACAAATCTGCAGTTGGCTGATATCTTTACCAAAGCATTGGATGCTACACAATTTGAGAACTTAAGGGGCAAATTGGGAATCTGTTTATGTGAGATTTAGCAGTTAATGAGATGTGCCAACATGTCATATGACATTGTGTGGCATAAGTACCAAATGGCAACACCAGTCTGGTCAAGAACCTTGGGTATTCCATTCCTAATCATTTTCAATGTAACGGCTACTTATATAATAACAACTCCCATTCAGCTATCCATATTCTCATCATACTATCAAAAGCGAATTGCATCATCTAGCTGTTCTTCAGAAATCATCAACCCTAAATCTCTTCATCCATCTTCTTTGAAAATGTCTCAAAACCCTAACACTCCTGAAGAAGTTCTCAACAAAGAAGATGTGGTTCATGCAACCCCCATCTCTGTAGTACCCATGAAGTCTACTCCATTGGACGAAATCAGAGGAAGTGCTCCTCATGCTAAAAAGCCAAGAACTCCAAAAAGAGCAAAAGATCAAGTCTGCAGCAAATCCAAAGGCATTCCTTCACTAGCAAACATGCCTCCAAAATCTTCTGCATATGTAGATGCTTCCATAAAAGAGATAGTTAACAAGATTCTTTTTGAACAAAGAGTGGTTAGTGGCATATCTATCCCTCTGAACACCATGCCAGCTCCACAAGATGATCAACAAACTCAAGCTGCAAAGGACACTCCTGATCAACAGGATGTCCCAATAGATGTTGAAACATCTGAGGATGAACAAAAGGCTTCATCTGATGTTGCTGTAGAAGAATCTGAGGACCAGAAAAAGGCCTCAAATGAAAGTGATGAAGAAGAATCTGAGGATCAGACCAAAGCCTCAACTGAAGAGCATATCTCTGCTGATCAACCAGCTGAAGAAGAGACTGCTCAATCTCCTTCTGTGGTGAATCTTGAGCAGGATTCTGATACAGAGATCATTGCCTCTGTAAGACCTAGCATAGCCAAAAGGCTCAGGTCTAGGAAAGGAAAGATGCAAGCAGAACATGCAGTTCCTGAGAAGAAGCAAGCTACCCCAAAGAAAGACAAAGCCAAAACTGTCTTTGGTCCTACAAAACAATGGAGTAAAGTCCAAACTCAAAAGAGGAAAGCTGTCACTCCCTCAGACTCAGATGTTGAAGCAGATGTCCCAACATCTCCTCCAAAGAAGAAAACAACACCCTCTAGGGCTTCAACTGCTGTTCCAGAAGCCCCTTTGGACAGCATCTCATTTCATCATGTCTCAAGTGTTAACAGATGGAAGTTTGTGTACCAAAGAAGGGTTGCACTTGAAAGAGAGCTGAGCAGTAATGCACTTGAGTGCACTGAATTAATTGACCTCATCTCTGCTGCTGGCCTCTTCAAAACAGTCTCCAATCTCTCTCCCTGCTATGAGCTTCTTGTCAAAGAATTCATAGTCAATCTTCAGGAAGATTGTGCCAATGGTAAGTCTTCTGAATTTAGAAAAGTTTTTGTTAGAGGCAGGTGTGTAGAGTTCTCTCCTCAGATCATCAACCAATACCTTGGAAGAGAGTCTGATGGACCAAATGAGCTAGGGAAGACTGATAACCAGGTATGCAAGGTTATCACTGCAAATCAGGTCAAGGCTTGGCCAGTGAAAGGAAAGCTCTCAGTGAGCATGCTGACAAGAAAATATGCCATGCTGAACAGGATTGGTACAGCAAACTGGGTGCCTACCAATCACACATCTTCAATATCCACTGGTTTGGGCAGGTTTATTTATGTTGTGGGCACTCAGACTAAGCTGGATTATGGTGCCTACATCTTTGATCAGACCTTGAAGCATGCTAGCTCATCTGCAACAAAGCTGCCAATAGCTTTTCCTTCATTGCTGTGTGGTATAGTGCTAAGTCAATACCCTGGAATCCTCATTGAGAAGGACACAGTATGCAAGAGAGAAAGCCCTTTGGCCTTTCACTACAAACTGTTTCTAAGTCATCATGCAGCAGATGTTGAAGCACCCTCTGGGACATCTGCAGGTCCTTCAACTGCCAAGACTCCAATCTCCAAGGCTGCATTGATTGCTGAACTGAAGACCACTTGCAAAGAACTTGAAGCAAGAAAGCAGAAGCTTGAGGAAATCATCCAAAGGCTGGAGAGTGAAGGTGATCAGAAAGCTGCTTCTGATGATGAAACTGAGGATGATGAAGAAACTGAAAGTGAGGAGTCTGAGTGATTAACTGTATGTGAGGACAAATGTAATGACAGCTGCATTGTAATTTAGATTTAGTCTCTTTGGCCCCAAAATTTGTGTCTAACAAGGGGGAGAACAACACCAACAACAACAATGTGTAATGCTGTTTGATTATGAATGAAAATCTGTTTGCTTCTGAACTGAATAAGTGTGTTTTTCTGTTGCAACAAGACTGGATACATATATGTTTGAGGGGGAGTAATCTCAAATTTGATTCAACAGAAAAGTAATGTTATACTCTGATAAAAGATCTTCTGCTGCACTCTGATAACCAGAAAAGATGTTAGCCAAAAATTAGCCAAAGGGGGAGTTTGTAGATGTTTATAATTGGCAGAATTTTTGACTAACAAGAAATATTGAATTCAGTTCAGAATGTCCTATCAGATGTTGGGACATTATTAAACAGAGTATAAGAACTTATTTCAGGATGTCTCACCAGATGTTGGGACATTGTGTAAATGACTTAAGTTCAGTTTTTCAGGATGTCCCAACAGATGTTGAGACATCTCAAACCTGCTACCAGAATTAATTATTGACTAACTGATCTGAGATATTTAAGGAGAGTTATCTGGAATTAATTATGGATGGATAAAAACAGAACAAGGCGCATCTGTAGGGAGTTTTATTATGAGGATTCAGATTAATCAGAAGAACTAAATCACCTAGAATATAGGAAGTAACAAACCCTAAATTCAAGGTGGAAGCTGCATGCTTTTAGGACTGGATTAACCTACAGAAAGCCCAAATTACAAACACCTATTTAATCAACAAAAACTCACAGAATTGAGTACGAATTTCAGAAGACAAAATAGGGTGTTGTGTCTTTAATAGCAGGTTGTTTTTAATTGTACCACTTTATGAGCTTTTAAGCAAAAGTGCATTTGTGACTTGATTGAAACTGTGAAGTAAGATCAAGCTGTTTTGTTTGAAGTATGACTTCAATTTTATTAAACTTGTAAACAAAATCACTGTGTGATTGAGGGGGAGTGAGTAGGATACTCATATCTAAGTTGTGTCTTAGGTAGAAATTGCATTGGGTAGTTATTAAGTGATAGATTAAACATGGTGGTTTAAGTCTAGAATTAATATTACTTATAGTGGATTTCCTCCTGGCTTGGTAGCCTCCAGATGTAAGTGTGGTTATACACTGAACTGGGTTAACAAACTTCTGTGTTGTTTATTTTTCTTGCTATTTAAGTTTTGGTTAAATCTGTCAAGTGTTGGGACATCTCTTAGGACATCTCATACCTGATCACAGAATTTCAATTGGCATCAGAGCAGGCACCCTGCCTGTTTATACTGGGTGAGATCTAGGGAATACAAATTCTGGAAACATGGACAGAGATATAGGATCAGTAAATAGACCACCTATAGGATCATGTTCATCATAGCTGAGGCATAAGTATGTGATCATTGATTGGAGTAATTGAAGGCTATACAGGGGCAACCAAGGATCTACAAAGCTTCTCAACCTTGTGAAAAAGGTTCACAACATCCCACAAGTCTTCATTTGAAGCCACAGGTCATGAAAAGAATTGAATTGATCAAAGGAGGCAAGCAGTGCAACATCTCTTGATGAAAATGGGCCAAATTAGGGTTTCTATTCTACTGGGATTCTCAGTGAAATTTTGATCCAAAGTTTATTCCATTGTCTTATATATGATGTCAAGTTCTTAGGGTTCAAATTTCATCCATAGAAACATTTTGGAAGAGGTTCAATTGGCCATATGACTGAAAATCAGGGAATTGGGGAAAGTCAACCATGCTGAGGAAAAAGTCAACTCCTGACTTTTTGAGACCAAATTTATGAAATTAGGGTTACAATGATCCTATGGTTTATATTTTATCAAGAAACGATGGAGGAATCAAGAGAAATCAAGAAACCAAAAACTTATTTTTGGAAAATTAGGGGTTTCCAAAAATGGCAAGTTTTGGCCATTCTTGCAGCAACTTCAATAGAGGCCTTCTCCCAAAATACAAGGGCTATCAAAATTATACCTTGAGCCAGTTAAAGAGGGCATCTTAAGCTTCAAATCCATATGTGGAACTCATTCATAACATTAAAATTGAAGGAGTTATGATCATTCAAATTTGGTGCAAATTAAGGCAAGCTAGGGCAAAACCAAGGCAGACCTTTCATCAAACATGTGGTGTGCAACATGTCAAGCCAAATTACTCCATCAAGGAGGTTTCAAATGAATTTTCTTTGAACATCAAAGTTGTTCATTGGCATGTACTCTACAACTTTTATGTTTTAAGAATTTTTGTTTGATCAATGGTTTGAGAGATATGAGGGGTCAAAGTGACAATCTCACACTGATCATCCCTTATGCATGTTGCCCAAGGCATGCCCAATCTCTGCAGGACCATGTATGCAGTCTTATGCATTGAGTTTAATGACAATTTTGAAGTACCTAGAGGCCATATCTCATCTTGGAGTAAACATCAAACTTGTTCTATGTTGCATTACCTTCAATTTGATCACAAGAATTGCTTCAATTGATGACTTGAGCTTGAGGTTTTGCATAAGGGAAGATCATAATTTGCATCCTTGTTTCTTGTAGGATAAGGCATTGAATCATGAACTGGTTTTATTCAATTCGGGCTTGCAAACTTCAGTTACCATGTTATGATCACAAGGCTTCATTTTTAGAGTGTAAGTCATCACATGTATGACCATACACACCAACTTCCATGCACTATCATGAAGAACCCAAACAAGTGAAAAGCTTATTCATTGAACTTGTGCTGCATTGATCTCAACTTCATCATATATCACTCAACCTCACCATAATTTCCATGATCTTCATCACACATTAAGACTAGCCACGAGTTACATGAATTCAGCTTCACTCTATTTGATTAAAACACATGCATGCTACTTCACCCTCAAGCTAACTAACTCTAGTTCCAACTGTTAACTAGAGTAGTTAACTTCTAACCACACCTATAAGAGGCTTATCATAACTGAATCACAACCAACTTTGCAATTGGCTCGAATCATACCTCAAAATGCTCTGAAAATTCTCTCTGCAAATTGAAGATTTCACTCTGCATTTTGCTCTCAGCTTGCATTGTTCTTCATCAACACACTTCATTCTTCATTGCTCATTATTGTAAAACCCCAAATTTGCCCTCTTCATTTTAAACATCATAATACACCATTTGCATCATAAGCATATCATATATATAGCATTATAGCATAGAAAAATAAAGCATGACAAGCATCAAGCCCTAGCATGAGGCATATGGCCATCTGGGGAGGTGTTGAAGGCCATTTAAGCCAAGACAAGGGTTCCAATGGATTTGTGAGAGGCCTATGAGGAGTCTATACTCCTTTGGCAAGGCCAAGTTCACTTGCAAAAGCTCATAAGATTGCTTAATCATCACAAGTTTCCAGACAATGCAAGGCTCCTAGGCAGTGCGACCAAATTAGGGTTTTGGTTTCAAGGGCCTTAACCTCAAAATTTTGGCCAAATCTTTTGGTAAATGTCTTCTATATGATAAGAGGTTCCTACATGTCAATTTTCATGGAAAAATTCCAAGTGGAAGTCAGTCATTGCCTCAGTTACTTGCAGATGAAGCAGAAAGTCAACTAGGCCCAGAAAAAGTCAATTGTGCCATTCCAAGGGGTCTAACCCAACTTTTTTGGCCAAATGAGGTCTATTCAATGTTATAAGATGTTTGGTGAGCTTAATGTCCAAGAATTTTGGTGGTTTGAGGGGTTTTGGCAAAAGTGCACAAATTTGGTTTTGGAAAGGTTACTATTTTTGGCTATTTTGACCTAAAACTTCACAAGGCCTTAACTTGATCAAAAAATCTTCAAATGGACCAAAGGTAAACATGAAAGTTGGAGAGTAAGGGCTTCCATTTTCAAAAAGTACAAGAGCATTTTCTGGAGATTCATAGTTTTTTCTCTAAGGCCCTCGAAAAAAATGGTTGTCCTAAGGCAAAATTCAAAAATTCAAGGCCAAACCATTTGCACAAAGGCTCAAAGGTGGATAGTTTGCTATGCCATGTCCAAGGTAAGTTTACACAATCAAAATGCATCCCATTTAGGTCATTTGGCTCAAAGAAAAGTGGCAAAATTCGTGCACATGAGAAAGTTCCATAAAACTTGCATTTTACACTTGGATTTGCACAAGGCATGGCAATTGTGTGATAGCTTACATCCAAGGGCTGAAATTGCTTGCTTTGAATCATTTGTGGGATGGTGAATGCATATGCAAAAGAGGCCAGCAAATCATGAGCTTGGCATGCTTATGGCACACTTGGGCCAAATTTGCATTTTCACAAAAATCAGCTCTCTCTCACGTGCATTTGATCTAATCCTTTTGCATTGCCTTATCCATTATATAACAACAAGGATTAGGGTTAGAGGCAGCCAGAATACACACTCACTCTCTCATTCTCATCTCTTGTGCAAAATTGCTCATTCTACACAAACTTTTGCTACAAGAATCCATTCACAAAACTCTTGCTGGATTCTTGATCCTCACCACTCATAGATCATTTCCATACCATTTGTTTGGGTTATTCTTCAAGAATCATCCATTTCCCATTTCTTGTTCACATTTGCATTTTGTGCCATAACTTTTGATTTTAGGCAAGCTTTCTTCAATCCAAGACCATATCCATACTCCTCTCATCTCAAGGATCATTAAGCACCCCTGGATCTAGATTTATAGTGGAGTTTGCTCAAATGGCCATTTGAGGATATTTGGAGCACAAGGAGGCTTATTGCTGGATTCACAAGCTTGCAAAGCCTTAGATGCATTTATTTTGCATTTAAGGGGATAAAGAGACTATTTGCCATCATTCTACACCATTCTTGACTCCTAATTTTGGACAACACCTCAGGTATGCTCAAAATTCGCATCTCATAGAAATGTGTTTGATTGTGTGCTTTAGAATCCTCATGTTGCGCTGGTTATCCTGCTCTTTGTAGTTTGTGAAATGGTTGAGTATTTACAAAGTTATGTTGATTTAAAGTTTGATGGACAATTTTATTTTCACTCATATCTTGAGATTCTTTGAGTTTTGTTCCAATCTAAGCACGTGTTCGTGTTTAGGGATGTTAGTTTGTCCATTCTGGAAAGTTTGATAGCTTGCCGTGGCTTGGTTTGAGTTTTCGTATGGCTAGGGTTGGGGTTAGGGTTCTTAGTTCATTAATGGTGGAGAGAGGGTTAGGGTTTGCATGAAGAAGAAGGTGCAGCAGTCTTCAGCGCTATCCGCACCCCCCCCTGCAAGGCCCATGAAGTTTTTTAACTGGGCGCAGTTGCTCTTTACACCCCCTTGGCCCATTTGTTTTATTTTTATTTCTTTTCTCTACCAATTTATTTCATTTGCTTTTAATTCATTTAAAATATTTCTTTAACTCTAAAAAATCCAAAAAAATTCATATACACTCCTTGATTCATCTAGTTTTTTATCATGATTTTTCCAAATTTTTATTTTCATCCCACGTGGCCAAATAAATTCAACATTGAGCATTGCTTTCTTGTGAACTCTCATAGACCAATCTGCCTTGTCCAATTTCTATTTTTCTCATCCTTTAAGCTATGAACCCCATTCTTTTTGCATTCAAACCCTAAGACACTCTACTATCTTCATGATTTATCTTGGATTTTTCACAAACTTCCTTGCTGGATTTTGCTTGAGTTATTTGTGCCTTAAGTTTCAAAACCCTAAATGGTAATACCTTGCATCCTTGAGCTTCATTGACCTAGTTTGGTGCTGTTTTTTTGCAAACCCTTTTGGATTCTAATTTCCTTGTGTTTGGAGAGTGCTTTGCTGGTTGGGTAGAATTTATAAGGGCTTGGATCTTTTTCTTGGGTATTTTCTTCCTCACCTTGCCTTGTTTTGCATCCTTTGAGTCTTCTAGTCTCTTTTAAGCTTAGAAGGGCACTTGTGCCAACTTCTCTTCATCTTTTGGGGTCCCTTAGAGGTCTATGGTTTCTCCTGGTCTTAGGATAGGGTTTGAATCTCCTTGAGTCTTGGTGTTGGGTCTCTTTTATGTGCTTTATTTCTTTAAGTGTTATGCATGCCTTCTTTGCACTTGTTTCACTTCTAATCATCTCAATATGATCTTGTGTTGCTTTGCTTATCATCTTATGAACTCTTTGCCATTCCTATATGTTTGTGTAGCTTCTGACTTGTTGGTTTATGCCTTGATTTTATGTTATTACACCAACCTTGCAGGGGCTATGGTAAG
Organism: Lathyrus aphaca; assembly: GCA_963966055.1. Lineage (NCBI taxonomy): Eukaryota > Viridiplantae > Streptophyta > Magnoliopsida > Fabales > Fabaceae > Lathyrus > Lathyrus aphaca. Next base: position 293,883,906 of record OZ014521.1, on the reverse strand, counting down.
TTTGAGATGTGGGAATTGAGTTCCACATCTCCATTTCTCATCTCTCCTCATATTGTTTATATGGACTAACATCTTCTTGTTGGGCTTAGGCCTTTCTCATCTCTCCTCTTATATTCTTCTTCTTCTCTTGAGATCTTTTTTAGGTTAGAAAGACCTCACAAACCCTAGGAACTCCAAGCATGCTAACTTAGGGTAGAAACTCCCCCTTAGTTTCTTCCTTTTTGCTCCTTTGGTTTTCTTTCTCTTCTCATCTCATAACTCTAAAAAACACTTTAATAACTTTGAAGTGATGCATTGATCCATAGCCTTATTCCATGAGGTATGCTTGTAGTCTTCCCATCTTGGGATAGTACAAGTTTACCTTGTGATGTACAAGTCTGATCAATGTATCTTCTTCATAAAAGAAAAGCATAAAAAACACTTATTCATGTAAATAATCAAAAAACCTAATAAGTAAGCAAGTTAGTGAGCCTAAGCCCTAATCTGTGGGTTCAAGTTTTGGGGATCTTCTCCTTACTTGAGTGTGCTTGTTCTATTATTCCATCTTGGAATGTAGTGACAAGTGCACATTCCATGGAAAAGAGCTTGAGTTCACTTCCTTGTGACACACTCATAAAAAGCTTCATAAAAAACACAAACAAACAATAAGCGTCTCTCCTTCGGGATTTCTTTTCTCATCTCCTTCGCTCTGTACGCGAACTTGCTCCTACTTGTCATTTTGCAAGACGGTTACGCACTCGTCGTCCGAGTCTGCAACACCTGAGCAATGGCATAGGCAGTTCAAGCTTTAATTCACAAGCAATTTCCTTGTTACCCCTAGTTAGGGGAACTACGGCGTCTCTGATCCTTATTATCCTGATGAGGTACGTAGGCAGCGGGGTAGGGCCCGTTCGAGCACAATCTTTATTTTCCCTACATTTTTCTCTTTGTTTTCTTATCTCATTTCCTTTCTCAGTTTATTTTCTAGTTCCAGTTTCTTTTCTTTTCTTTTCTTTTGCTGCAGTTTTCATACCATCACCCTTTGAAACAGATTTCTTTGCAAGCGTGGATCCCGTCGGGTACGGCGGACGATCTGGGTGCTAATACCTTCCCAGGTCGTAACCGACTCCCGAACTCAGTCTCTTTGGTTCGCAGGACCTGTGTCCTTCCTTTTCTTTCTTCTGGTTTGTGCAGCATTACCATTCCCTTTCTTCAGGGATAAAAATGCCTGGCTGGCGACTCTATTCTTTTTCCGCGCCACTTTCGCGTTTGTACCAGGATGGAAATCCGGGGAGCGACAGCTGGCGACTCTGCTGGGGACTGCACACCCGAGATCTCTGGTTCCCCTGTGAGTCTTTCCTAGCGCTTGTTTGTTTCTGTTTCATTGGGTGATGTTTGTTTGATGTGGCTTGTTGTATGTTATGGTTATTTATTTACAGCTTTATTTACAGCATTATTTACAGTTTCCAGTCTTTATTTACTACATCATGTATATATACTAGACTGTCTGGACTGGATTTTCTATTTGGTGGGATGGGTGTTACTTGTTCTTGAGAGATGAGCCAAGTACCCGGCTCGAGTGCACCATAGGACTTAGAGTGGTTCCACTTTGGCCTCATGAGATCTTGTCATGGGGGTAGTAGTGAGTTCCACACCCAGGTTGCGATTGTCTTGGAAATGTCTTGATTTGGGGATCTTCCTCTCTCATTACATGACCCTAACAGTTATGTGCAGCTGTGGACCGATCATTGAGAACCTTGTGGAAATATCCCTCTTTAGTGATGACAGTGGCAGCCCACTTTTTGTGGCAAATCCATTCGCATCCGAGGGCCCACCTGGGGATCGCATAGGATGACCTTGTTTCCCGGACTCAGCTGAGGCCTCCCTACATAGTATATAATGCCAAACCGAGTCCCTGATTTGGTCATGAGCCATTTCTCGGAGGTGGTGACAGTATTATTGCTACGTGGCTTTGAGAGTCTGTGATTGTAACACGGTGGGAGAACTGACTTTAGTAATGTCGCGGATAGCAAGAGTCGCCACCGACTTTTATTTTATCCAAAGGAAAGGCATAAAAGAACAGGAAAGACCTTTAAAAGATTTTTGGGTCCGGGGGGTAGGTTATGTAAAGGGAAGGTGTTAGCACCCTTTACATCCATGGTTATCCATGGGCTCTTAGTTACTTAGCTCACTTTAAATTGTTTTTGAAAATGTGAAGTGTGTGAATAGAAATTTTCATAAGAGTTTGATAATGATCCATGTACGGATGCGTAAAAAACTTGTGTTTGAAAATTGTTTAAAATTGTGAAGTGTTTGAGAAATTTGAATAGTGAGCAAGTAACTATGAGGAACCTACCCTAAAGTTTAAGTCTTTCTGTTCTTTAATCCCTTAAGTGGTAAGACTATCCCTATTATTAAGGAATAGGTAGTCGTTACCTTGGATGTGAGGGACATATGAGGGACATCTGTTTTAATGAAGGCAACTGTAGGGTGTATTAAGCATTTTGGAGGGACTGTCATCATCATTCGAAAGGGACTAGATCATATTGAAAGACAATCATTAAGGGACTTGATCTTTGATTATTTAAGGGACTAGATGACTTTTCTTTTAAGGGACTTTGCTTTATACACCCTACTTGACCTTTTTGAATAGGCAACATTGAGAGGTAACCCTAGAAAGTGAGATGGCGATCAAAGATCGACTTACGTGTGTGAGTGTTTAATTTTGTATTTATCTTATAATTTAAATGACCTAAATTCAATTTTAAATATAATACATATTTACACTCCCTATTTTACTAACCATAGCAAATAAAAATAAACAATTTAAATATTTAAGAAAATTACATCCAGGAGCAATTACATAATAAATAAAGCAATTTAAAATAAATAATCAAAAATAAATAAATAAATAAGCAAAATATAAATATTAAGTAAAATAAATAAACAATTTAATTGGGTTAGTAATAATAACTAAAAATAAATGGGGTTAGTGAAATAATAATAATAAGCATAATTAAAAAATAAATGGATTAGTAATAAGCATGATTAGTAATAATAATAAACCAAAATAAAATTTTAATGGCTTAATAGAAAAAGAAGAACAATTATATTAATTAATCATAAAATTTAAAATTATAAACAAATTAAATAAATTATGAACATATTATGAGAAATTATTAAATTTGCAATTTTAGAAATTATTTACATATATAATGAATTATAAATAATAAATTAAACATTTTAATCTCTACACATATTTATATACAAAATTTTAAGTTTATAAATAATTTATGTATTTATTAAATCAAATATCTTAATGATAATATAAAAGAAGAAAAGAAAATTAGGGTTTAATTATATAATTAGGGTTTTGAAAAAATAAGGTTTAATGTATATTCAAAAATATTAAGACTTAATTTACAAGAATAATTTATTTAACTAAATAATACATATATACATTTTATAATTTAAATACATAAGAATAAAAACTAATTTTTGAATTTAGAAAATAAATTTTCAGAATTTAGAAAACATAATATATATATTTTATAATTTAGAAATCATTTTAATATAATATAGAAAATAATAAGAAAATATAACAAAAGAAAAAGAAATAAGAAACCAAAAAAACAGGACCTGGGATTTGAACCCAGGTCCTTTACCTGGATGATGAGGAGGATTACCAACTGGGCTGCGCGCTTATGGTGCAAGAAGAATGAGCTCCAAGTTGTTTTGTTCTTTAAACCTGGAAAATCATAAAAATAATGAAAAAAGCAAAAAGGCCTGGGGGTAGAATCGAACCCAGGACCTCTTAGGCAAACAAACATACACATGACCAATCCTGCTGGGTGAGCGAACCTGATAAGATATGCACTATCAATCATTATATTTTAAGTTTAACATTTAAAAGGAAAAATATGAAAAAAGCGCTGCAGCCAGGACTCGAACCAAGGTCCTCACACAATTCACACGTACCCTTTACCATCAGACCACTGCTGCATTTGTGAAATAAGTTAACATCAATATAATAAAATATTAAAACAATATTTAAATTTCAGAATGCGCGCCAAGCCCACTTCTTCTTCAACCTCATGACCTGCGAAATTACTTGCGAATTTGGCTGCCATTTTTCCTGCGAATTTCAAACTGCAGCAAGACCTACGAAACTCAAACATTGACAAAACATCAAAATTTTATGAAATTAATTAGTGCATTACGTTCTATACGATCTATACAACTCAGCCATGCTTCTAAAATTCATTTATAGTGAATGAATCGAAGAACCCTAAAACGGCCATAAAACCCTAACCATGGTGGTTCCTTCATCCTGCACTTAAAATCGAATTGATTGATCCAGAAACACTTCAAACTTCATCACAAACACAAATATATGATCAAATTCAGACAATGATATCAATATTATGGGAATCGAAAAAAATATTTTCAAGAACAATAAGGATTCGGTTTGAATGATACGGCATGGTTTTGATGCATATGAGTATTGGTTTCGATTCTATGATGTCCAAGGATCATAGATGTGTCCTTAGTTTACCTTCTAATGCCTTGAAATGTCAAAACCGAATTTGAGTTTTATGCTTGAATTTTGAAAAGTGAAACTTACTCTTGAGGCTGTGCAAATTCGTGGCTTGCATTAGGGTTATGTTAAGTACTTATAGGAGAATGAATTTAGGTCAAAAAGTTGATCACTTGTGTGGAAAATTTGATATGAAAAGATTCAAAATGATCATGCCTTAAAAATCAAATATTCATGCATAAACCCTTGCTATTTTGGGAGGATTTTCATAACTTTTGTATCAATCAAGCTTAAATGTGATTTAAGACTTTCTAGAAGCAAAATTAAAATTAATTTCCATTATTTTATATTTTATTTGAATTTAAAATGACTTTTTAATATAAAAATCATAATAAATAAAAACAAAATAGATAAAATTATGAATAAATTAATTTAATTTCGTGCAAGATGTTTTGAAGTGGATTGGGTCATTATTTGGCAAGCCCATTTGAAAAAAAATGGTTTTAGACCTCCTTTTTCTTCATGAACCAACCCAAAATTTCCCAACTTTGCAAGGGCACATATCCTTCAATTTTAATGGTATGAGGGTGTTCTTGGACATTTTGGAAAGCTTGAAGAGTCCTCTAACCAACCCCACTGGTTTCATGTCCATATCATTTACCAATCTCAAGTTATGCCCTTTTGAAGTTGTTGACTTTTTGTTGACTTTCAAAAGGACCTATAATGTCTTAGCTCATACCTTCCAAATGAAGCATTTTTGGGCTTGGCTTGTGAGACACAAAGTTGTAGAGAATTAAATTTCCTTCAAAATGAGCTTTGAGTGGAGACTTGGTGATGAAGTATGTGAAAGTTATGGCTGGTCAAAGTTCAGTTGACTTTTACTAAGGAAACCCTAATTTAGAAACTCCTGATTCTTGATGATCTGAAATCTCCTTGATGAATCATGATCAACCCTTGATCAAATGATGAATTTTACTTCATATACTTGATGTTGGCAAAAAATCATGAAGTTTGACTTTGGTTTGACCACAGTTGACCTCAGTTTGACTTTTTAACTACTTTGACTGATTTTGACTTATCTGATCATCTGACTGAGCAAACTTTTGAGAAAAGTCTTGAAACTTGTCATGGGGGTTCTTACACACATATAAGATGTTATGAAGCTCACTTGAAGTCTTGGAAGTCCATTTAGCCTGATTAAAGTCAAAACCCTAGTTTTGGATGCACTATTTAGGAGGTGCATTGTCTGAGGGAATTGTCAACTCTTCTGACCAATTGTAAACTTTGTGAACCTTGTGAACCATCATAAAATGTCTTGTGAACCTCATGGGAAGCATTGTGAACCTTGTGAACCTCATAAAGTGACTTGTAGACTTCATAAACCTCATGGAAGGTTTTGAAAGCATTGTGAATCTTGTGAACCTTGTGAACCTTCATGAAGTGACTTGTAGACTTCATGAACCTCATGAAAGGTCTTGAAAACATTGTGAATCTTGTGAACCTTGTGAACCTTCATGAAGTGACTTGTAGACTTCATAAACCTCATGGAAGGTTTTGAAAGCATTGGGAAGCTTGTGAACCTTGTGAACCTTCATGAAGTGACTTGTAGACTTCATGAACCTCATGAAAGGTCTTGAAAGCATTGTGAATCTTGTGAACCTTGTGAACCTTCTTAGCACACAAAGTCTTGTATTGTGAGTGCAAATTTTGGGGTGCAACAGCTGCCCCTGTTCAATTTTCTGAAACCTGAGGAGTTAGATTGGTATATTTGCCAGTCGTGACCTGGAAGGTTGAAGGGGATTGAACACAAAAGCCCAAAAATTTGCACTCACCAGTGCATAAAGTGATACAGATGGCTAGTTGAATATGCTTGAGTGGGCTTGAAGATGCCACTTGGAAAAAGTTCTTCAGATACATTTCTTGGAGGATAAAGCAGTCCAAAATATGAAGATATAATGATAGCTTTCAAGAGGATAAAGCAGTCCTGAAGTAATGATGATAGCTGTCAAGAGGATGGAGCAGTCCTGAAGTATTGATGTGCTTTCAGGAGGGTGAAGCAATGCTGAGGTAATGATGATAGCTGTCAGGAGGATAAAGCAGCCCTGAGGTAATAATGTGATTTCAGGAGGATAAAGCAATCCTGAGGTAATAATAAGTTGTCAGGAGGATGGAGCAATCCTGAGGTAATAATAAGCTGTCAGGAGGATGGAGCAATCCTGAGGTAATAATAAGCTGTCAGGAGGATGGAGCAATCCTGAGGTAATAATAAGCTGTCAGGAGGATGGAGCAGTCCTGAAGTATTAATATGCTTTCAAGAGGATGAAGCAGTCTTGAGAGATAATAAGTTTTCAGGAGGATAAAGCAGTCCTGATGTATAATGCTTTCAGGAGGATAAAGCAGTCCTGATGTACTAGAAGTTTTCAGGAGGATGAAGCAGTCCTGATGGATGATATGCTTTCAGGAGGATAAAGCAATCCTGAGGGATGATAACTTTCAGGAGGATAAAGCAATCCTGATAATCATAAGTCTGTTTGCTGGATAATTAACCTGAAAACAAGGTAGCATTCTGTATGATAATATTAGTTTATGTATTATGTATGCATATATGATATGATGCACCTGAGCAATGTATTATGTATCTATGTATATGTATGGTATGATGTAAATGATGTATGTATGATATGATGCTACCTGAAGCGTATGGATATCTTCGTATGACAACTGCTGGCCAGGGAAAATAAATCCTGATTTGTTGTTGAAGAATATGAGGAACTCACTCTCGTCTTGCTTGATAATATATTATACATAACCTTCCGTATGCTGGGGATAACAAGGTATAGATAACCTCCCGTATGCTGGGGATAGTAAGGTATACATAACCTTCGTCTTCGTTTGATAGTAGGGCAGATATAACCTCCCGTCTTCGTTTGTCGTACCCTTATTGGAAAGTAAATTCCCGTATATCCGTATGAGGATAAAAGAGATGGATATAAATTCCAGGGGAGATGAGACTTTATGAAGATGGATTCGTCCTACTGAGGGTTTGTAGCTGTTTTGTAGAGATGAACCGGCGAAGCTTCGTTGAAATCCTTCCCTCGTTCGTCCTTAGTAAATACTATTACTGCATTTTCATGCATTTCTGGTAAACATCAATCATATTAAGCATACATGCATTCCTTGTAAACATCAATCATATTCAAAAGCATACATACATTCAAACACAACCAATGGACGTTTCGCTTATGTAAATAGGGTAAAAGTAAATCAGGATTCAAAAATGGAATTTTATTTATATCAAAGAGTGGCCCATACATGGGTAGATTTGTACAAAGAGACATAAACCCTAGTAAGAGGATTTTGTCATAAAATTTTACACAACAAGGGAAATCAGCTATGTGGGAAATAATCCTATTGAGTTTCAATTCTACTATTGCCATTATCTTCAAGTATCTCATCTTCTGCTGTTGAGACGGAAACGATTGGATTGAGCTTTATCTGTTTGAACTTGAGTAAGTATCATAACTGGTTGCAGTTTCATGGGTGATCCAAACGAGACATAGTCATACGCTTTAATCCCTAACTTTTGCCTGGATTGCCCTTTCAGGTTTTCAATCCACCGGGATACCCTTTTTTGCCCAAGCCGCCTTTTCAGGTTTTCGACTTGCCGGGTGTACATCTTTTCATATATATCCCTAATTTTTGCCCAACCCCTTTTGGTTTGCCGGGATGCCCTTATTTTTGCCTAGGTCTGTCAACCTAGCGGGTCTCTTTTCATGCGTAGTATTTTTTAACTATGTTTGCGTTTACAGGCTGTGGAAAATCTTCACCATCCATTGTAGTGAGTATCATGGCACCTCCTGAGAATACTGTCTTGACCACAAATGGTCCTTCATATGTTGGAGTCCACTTGCCCCTAGGATCACCCTGTGGTAATATGATACGCTTGATTACCAAGTCACCAGCCTGATATACTTTTCGCTTAACCTTCTTGTTAAAAGCTTTGATCATTCGTTTCTGGTACATCTGGCCATGACAAACTGCTGCTAACCTCTTCTCATCAATCAAATTTATCTGGTCAAGTCGGGTCTGAATCCACTCATCTTCATCCAAGCCTGCATCCTTCATAATTCTTAAGGAGGGAATCTGAACTTCAATGGGTAGAACTGCTTCCATACCATAGACCAAGGAGAATGGGGTTGCCCCTGTTGAAGTACGTATTGTGGTACGATAACCATGAAGAGAAAACGGTAACATCTCATGCCAATCCTTGTAAGTAACAGTCATCTTCTGTACAATCTTCTTGATGTTCTTATTAGCAGCTTCAACTGCCCCATTCATCTTTGGACGATACGAAGAAGAGTTGTGATGCTTAATCTTGAATTGCATGCAGAGGTCAGTAATCATAGTGTTGTTCAGATTAGAGCCATTGTCAGTGATAATCCTTTCAGGGATGCCATATCTACATATGAGATTATTCTTAATGAATCGAGCCACAACATTCTTAGTGACAGATGCAAATGAAGCTGCCTCCACCCACTTCGTGAAGTAATCAATAGCCACCAGGATGAAACGATGCCCATTAGATGCAGTAGGTTTGATCTCACCAATCATATCAATGCCCCACATGGCAAAGGGCCAAGGAGCAGTCAACACATTCAATGGTGATGGAGGTACATGGACTTTATCAGCATAGATTTGACATTTGTGACATGTTCTGGAGTGTTGATAGCAATCAGCTTCCATGGTAGACCAATAGTAACCTGCTCTCAATATCTTCTTTGCCATAGTATGACCACTAGAATGAGTGCCAAAGATCCCATCATGCATATCTTCCATAATCTCTGCTGCTTCCTTCTTATCCACACAACGAAGCAAAATTGAATCATAATTGTGTTTGTACAAAATGCCATTACTAAAAAAGAACTTAGCAGAGAACCTTCTCAGAAATTTCCTATCTTTGACAGATGCCCCTTCAGGGAACTCTTGAGCTTCAAGATATCTTTTCACTTCATAGAACCAAGGCTTCTCTTCTGCCCCTTCTGTATCAATCTCATTGCAGTATGCAGGCTTTTCAAATCTATCAATAGTAATCTTGGGAGCTTCATCATCCCAGCTGATCTCAAACATGGATGCCATGGTGGCCAATGCATCTGCCAACTGATTCTCTCTTCGTGGAATATGTCCAAAGGTAATCTCTTTAAAATGTGGGATCAAAGACAACACATGCTCTCTGTAAGGAATGAGGTTATCATGTTTGGTATCCCAATCTCCTTTAATCTGACTTACTACCAGGGCTGAATCTCCATACACGTCAAGGAACTGAATCTTCATATCAATAGCAGCTTTAATACCCAGGATACATGTCTCATACTCGGCCATGTTATTGGTACAATAGAAACAAAGTCCGACAGTAATCGGGGTATGACAACCTTCAGGGGAACTAATCACAACACCAATACCATTACCAAGTGCATTAGAGGCACCATCAAAAACCATAGTCCATCGGGATCCTTGTTCAGGTCCGTCATATTGTCCAGGTTCTTTGGTAATAATCATAATGTCTTCATCAGGGAACTCAAAACTCATTGACTGGTAATCATCCACTGCTTGATGAGCCAAATGATCAGCAACAACACTTCCCTTGATGGCCTTCTGAGTAGTATACTGTATGTCATATTCTGTCAAGATCATTTGCCATCTTGCGATTCTTCCAGAGAGAGCAGGTTTCTCAAATATATACTTGATTGGATCCATCTTCGAAATCAACAAGGTAGTATGAGTCAACATATACTGTCTTAGTCGGCGAGCAGCCCATGCCAAAGCGCAGCAAGTTTTCTCGAGCAGTGAGTATCTTGTTTCACAGTCGGTAAACTTTTTGCTAAGGTAGTATATTGCCTGCTCTTTTCGACCAGACTCGTCATGTTGCCCCAGCACACACCCCATTGAGTTATCTAGCACTGTTAAGTACATAATCAAGGGTCTTCCATCAACTGGTGGCATCAAAATTGGAGGTTCCAGCAGATATCTCTTGATTTCATCAAAGGCAGTCTGGCACTCATCATTCCACTCCATCACCTGATCTTTCTTCAACAATTTGAAAATTGGCTCACAGATGGTAGTTAATTGGGAAATAAATCTTGCAATGTAATTCAATCGTCCCAAGAAACCTCTAACCTCCTTCTCAATACGGGGAGCTGGCATCTCTCGTATAGCTTTCACTTTTGCAGGATCTACTTCAATACCTTTTCCACTGACAATGAAACCCAGGAGCTTTCCAGATCTAACTCCAAAAGTACATTTGTTTGGGTTCAGTCTCAACTTGTATTTCTTTAGTCTCTCAAACAATTTATGCAAATGATCAAGATGTTGTTCTTCATTCTGGGATCTGGCTATCATATCATCCACATATACCTCTATCTCATGATGAATCATATCATGAAACAAAGCCACCATAGCACGTTGATATGTTGCCCCTGCATTCTTCAAACCAAATGGCATCACCTTATAGCAAAAGGTGCCCCACTGTGTCACAAAGGTTGTCTTCTCCATATCTTCGGGTGCCATCTTGATTTGATTGTAACCAGAGAAACCATCCATAAAAGAGAATACCTTATGCTGAGCAGTGTTGTCTACCAGAATATCAATATGAGGAAGTGGAAAGTCATCTTTGGGGCTGGCCTTGTTCAAATCCCTGTAGTCTACACACATACGTACCTTACCATCTTTCTTAAGAACCGGTACCACATTTGCAACCCACTGAGGATAAGAAGTCACTGCTAAGAACCCTGCATCAAACTGTTTCATTACCTCTGCTTTGATCTTTTCTGACATCTCAGGACGCATACGACGAACCTTCTGCTTCTTTGGACGACAATCTTCTTTTACTGGTAAACGATGAACCACAATGTTTGTATCCAACCCTGGCATATCTTCATAAGACCAAGAAAAGATCTCCACATAGTCACGTAACATCTGAATCAACCTGCTCTTGACACTGTCCTCTAAATCAGCCCCTATCTTGACCTCTTTCCTGTTTTCTTCAGTTCCCAGATTCACAACTTCGACTGGCTCTTCATGTGGCTGTATAGCTTTCTCTTCTTGTTGTAACAACCTAGCAAGCTCTACAGGTACTTCACAATCGTCCTCATTTCCGTCTTCAGTTTGATAGATCGGATTCTCGAAATTATAATTGGCAATAGTAGAACTGTTATCAACAGGATCCAGAGTGGATGGGGATCTGCATTTTAGTGATGTGGGTGTGTGTAAGAACACATAGCTGATAAAACAAAAATAAAAGAAAAGAAAGACAAGGAACACAATATTTACGAAAACGAAACGTCCACTGATTTTATTGAATGAAGTATGCAAATGAAATGACAGCCCGTAACAAGCACACCATTGTGCCCCGGGTAAGGCACAAGGCTTAAGAGTTCAATTGTTCAAGAAATTACAAACTTAAAAGCAACAACACAGTAATAGTATTTACTCCTGACTAAAGGAGATAGGGATAACATCTTCAGCTTTCCAATTATTGAGTCCAGCACCCACGGTAGGAAAAATCCAAGCATCCAGATTGTAGTCTTCATCATAGTCTCCCACAGCATTGATCTGATCTTTCATAACCCCTTGATTGGTGATACGAACAGCACGAGCACGACGAACAGCCTTCTGGGACTCTGCAGTGAAACCCAAACCAAATTTGTCAGACTTGTATGGGATATCAGGAAGCTGACCCCAAATAGTACAACCACCTTCATCCACCACAGCTCTAGCATCATTGAGGGAGGCCATTGCCATTGTTGGAGGTTTTCTGGTGACCACGGGAACTTTCTTCGCAACAGGAGGAGCTACATAATCATTAACAACCCAAGGAACTACTTCAAATGTCTGACACGGAGTTTCAATATATTCACCTTCCATTTCCAGATACTTGAAAGTGTTTACATGGCTGACAAAGTATTCTTCTTCTCCATAGACAGTAACAACCTTTCCTTCCACCGGATATCTCAACTTTTGGTGTAATGTAGAGGTTACAGCACCTGCCCCATGAATCCAGGGACGACCAAGCAGACAAGAGTACGAAGGACGAATATCCATCACAAAAAATGTAGCATTAAAAATCTGAGACCCAACTTTGATTGGGAGATCAATTTCCCCATGCACTACTCTTCTAGAACCATCAAAAGCCTTCACCATAATACTGCTGGGTTTTAGCACAGCATCTTCAGGACTCAGCTTATTCAGGACTTCCTTGGGCAACACATTCAGAGAGGAACCATTGTCTATCAGTACATGTGACAGGGTAGTGCCCCTGCATTCAATTGAGATATGCAGAGCCCTGTTATGATCCCTCTTGGCAGGGGTCAAATCAGCATCAGAGAATCCTAACCCATTATCATAGGTCAGGTGGGCAACACAATTCTCAAACTGGTCAACATAAATTGCATTGGGTACGTGAGCAGTCTTCAGAAACTTGATCAAAGCCTTGGCATGAGCCTCGGAACACAACAACAAGGACAACATGGAAATCTTTGAGGGAGTATGCCCCAACTGATCAACAATGTCATAATCACTCTTGCGAATGATTTTCAATACTTCTTCCATCTGCTTAGAGAGATCATCAGCAGCTGGCACATCAGTAGATACAGGTTCAATAACAGGGCCTTTGCCCCGAGCATCAGTGGTGGAGGTAGCAGCAGGAGTAGCTGCATTCTTGGAAGTAACTGGAGGTGAGAAGACTCTTCCACTACGTGTGATCTTACTAGATCCAGCAATATTGTCAACATCAACAGGCACATCAGCTAAGGGCTCTTGCTTAACACCATGGATGTAAACATCAGATCCATAATGCCAAGGCACAACTTTATCAGACGTATACGGGATAGGACCAGGAGTAGTAATGACCATAGGAGCCACTCTGGCTTCAGCAACAACTTTCACAGGACCTTCAACAGTAATTTTGATTGGACCCTGATGGGTGATTTTAATAGGTCCCTTTGAAGTGATTCTCACCGGCACTTTGTCAACTATGTCAACCTCTTCAGTCTTCTTACCTTGCGTAATATGATCTACCATACTCTCCACAGAAGGTGGTCTCCTTTCAAATACTATGGTGTAATTATTCATGAGACGTTGAATTCCGTCCTTCAACCTCCAACACTTATCTGGATTATACTCACAATAAACACAATCTTCACGACAACTCGGAAAGAACCCAGCTTGTACTAACTTCTTCCTGATGACAGACAATGGTGTGGTCAACTCTGCAACTGAATGGATATGCAGATCTTCCTCAATGGCATTGACAGTCTTCTCGTGATTTGGCATTGGAGCAGTAATCACATTTGGAGTACCCGGAGGATCAAACTCAATCTCTCCAGCATCAATCATATCTTAAATTCTGTTCTTCAAGACCCAGCAGTTATTAGTATCATGTCCCTGACAGTTTGAATGGTATGCACACCGTGCATTGGGGTTGTACCTGGGAGAGGTAACATTAGGATTCTGAGGAGCCTCTTTCAACGTAATAAGTTCAGCCTTCAACAAGTGTTGCAATGCCTGAGCCATTGACATGTTGATCTTCGTGAACTGCCTTCTAGCCCTCTGTTGGTTACCCTGTGGCTGCTCTGTTGTTGCAGGAGTTGGATTTGAAATATGAACTGCACTAACAGACTGATGCCTTCTGTTACGATCAGGTTGACCATAAACAACATTGGATTCTTTCTTCCCAGTAGGAGGCTTCTTTGCAGCACCTGATGAGGAAGTACCCACTTGGATCTTACCATTCTTTATACCATTTTCTACTCGCTCTCCTGTCATTATCAACTCAGTGAAGCCAGATGATGAGCTTCCAATGAGATGACTGTAAAACGGACCATTCAGCGTGCACATGAACATATCAACCAGTTCCCTGTCAGTTAAAGGGGGTTGAACTCTTCCAGCTAAATCTCTCCACTTCTGAGCATACTCTTTAAAACTTTCTTTGGCACCCATAGACATGCTCTGAAGCTGCATGCGAGTGGGGGCTAAGTCAGCATTGTATTGATACTGCTTATAAAAAGCTTTAGCAAGATCATTCCAGTCCCTGATGTTGACACTCTCCAACTGATAATACCACTCCAGCTGAGCTCCAGATAAGCTCTCTTGAAAAAAATGGATCCACAATTTCTTATCAGCAGTGTGAGGTTGAATTCTTCTGACATAAGACCTTAGATGCAGCTTGGGACAAGAGACCCCATCATAAACAACAAATGTAGGAACCTTGAAACCAATGGGTATGACTACCCCAGATATCAAGCTCAAATCCTCAAAATCCAACCCAGATGACTTCTGCAACTCCATGGCATCCATCCTATCCACCAGCATCTTGAATTTGTCTTCATTAGGATCATGGTAGTAATTAGCCTCAGAATCAGAGTCCCCCATAGTGTTGTGGAGACTGCCTCCCTCTTTTTCAGATTCTTCAGATTCATAGTCTTCAACTGGTTCTTTGGTCTTGGCAAGACCTTTGAACCTTCTTCCCATGTTGATCAAACCAGCTGACCTTCTAGTCTTCTTAGTCTTCTTGGCCAGCAGTGCCTTCAATTCATCCTGCCCCTTGGACAGGTTCAAGATCAGCTCTTGGAACTGTGCATTTTGTGCCTGGAGATCCTTAACTGATTGTTCAAGAGCCATTGCTGAAATAAACAGCGAGAAGATGAGAAACCTGTGCACAAATTATAAACCTGTGATGCAATGAAATGATATGTGAATGCATATGCAATGTTTTCAAGGACCGCAGGATTTAAATTTGCTTAAACAAACAAGAAGGTAAACTTTTATTAGTAATAAATTTGTTTTGCCTTTTAGGCTTACAAAAAATGAAATGAAATAAGTACAAAAGATGGGGTTTTAAGTCTCCCATGGACGTTTCCTCTTTGTGTTGAGGTATGAGTTGAGGTTCCGTTCTTCATGAAGTTGCTTTGTTAGTTCTAGGACTCTTTCTTGGCTTGCTTTGTAATGAGCCTCGAAAGTATCCCTTTGCTCCTTCAGTTGGACCCATGATCTCTGCAAGTCTTCCATATCAGTAGGCATGTCTGGGTGAAGGATGATATAAGCTGTGTCTCCTTCAGCAACAGGTTCCATGGTAACTGGTAGGACGGCAGGATATGGCATCATGAGAGTCTGAGCACGAGATCGTACCCATCTGAGATAAGCTTCCATAGGAATAGTGTACTTAGGCTCCAGTGTCTTGCTGTCAACCCTGTTTACTTTTCCCCATGCTCGTATGAATCTCTGACGGTACCCTTGAAGATCGTTGTCGTAATCAAACACAATGCCCTGAATCAACATGTCATGTGGACCATCGCTCCGAGCCTAACCAAACTGTCGTAAAGCTAGAGAGGGGTTGTAGGTGATGCCTCCTCTTATGCCTAGAAGTGGCACATTAGGAAACTCCCCACAACGGTCAATGATGGTGACACTCTCCATAGATCTGGAGCACCAATGGATATCCGAATGAGAGAGTGACATAATCCTCTTGGACCACCTGAACCCTTGCTCATTCTTCATTACTGAGCGCGGAAGGTGAGAAATAAACCACCTAGATAACAAAGGTATGCAGCACATTAAAGTTCCTCTTGCCCTTGTAGTACGGGTGTGAAGAGAATGTAGGATGTCTCCAAGCAATGTAGGCACTGGATTGTGACTCAGGAATATGTTGATGGCATGAACGTCTATGAACTGATCTGGATTGGGGAACAATACTAAGCCATATATCAACAAGGCTAAGATCTCCTCAAAAGCATCATGACTCATAGCCTTCAAGAACAACTGAGCTTTCTCTATCAACACCTTGGCAATAATACCCTTGACTCCGCTTCTCGTTTCTAGAATAATGTCAGACTTCTTCAGATGTAGAGCTGCAGCAATAACCTTTGGTTTAAGCTCCTTCTCCAAGCCTATGAAGGGTCTTTGATCAAGAACAGGTATACCCAGAAGCTTAGAGAACTCTTCCATGGTTGGAACCAACTGATAGTCAGGGAATGTAAAGCAGTGGTGCTTAGGGTCAAAGAACTGAAACAGAACACTCATCATGTCTTCATTGAACCCTGAAGTGACTAGATCCAGTAGGTGACCATGTCTCTTGATAAATTGGGAATGATCAGACACCTGAGAAACCAACTCTTTAAGCTTAGCAGGTATGCCCACAAAGTTGATCCTGATGGTGTTTCTACGAGCAGAAGCCATAACCTGCAGCCAAAGAACAAAGATAAATCCTTTGGTCCTTGAAATGGTTAGTGAAAATGTTGTGCTTATGATGCATGATGATGTCATGATGTTATGCTCAATCACAAACATGTGGCACACACAAACAAGTCACGCCATAGCCCTAGGTTTAAAGGCTTGCATGAGGTTTAAGGTAAGTACCCTCCCCTGAAGTTAGATGGTTCATCTTGTCCTACAAAAGTAACCAGGTTCTAAGGGATCTCAATATCATTGATCCTTCACAAGGGTGGTTGTTCAGAAGGCAACTTACTTGCCAACCAAAACCCTCCAAGTTTAAGATCTCAATGAGCGTAGTATCGAGTGTCAACCAACTTCAGTCTGCACCAAAGCCGGTTACCTCACTACTTTCTAAAGGCCAAGATGGGATAACTAGGGTTCTAGAAGTTAGTTAGTGCATTGACAACATATGGAAGCCTCATATTATCCTCAACTTGACTTAAGGAACATAAGCACCAACCAAGAAGTCGCACTAATTATGGCCACCAGATCAACCATATCGATATACGTCGTACAGTTTCCTTGGTCTATTGCCATTTACCTAAGGTACACTAGATCCGGGTTAGGATCTTTCACACATAAAGCCCAACAAGTAATATAAAGCAAACAAGGCAAACAATTTTTAAAGTGATCTAATTCCTAAGGGTACCCCTCTTTAATATTAAATCCCCAGCAGAGTCGCCAATTCTGTAACACGGTGGGAGAACTGACTTTAGTAATGTCGCGGATAGCAAGAGTCGCCACCGACTTTTATTTTATCCAAAGGAAAGGCATAAAAGAACAGGAAAGACCTTTAAAAGATTTTTGGGTCCGGGGGGTAGGTTATGTAAAGGGAAGGTGTTAGCACCCTTTACATCCATGGTTATCCATGGGCTCTTAGTTACTTAGCTCACTTTAAATTGTTTTTGAAAATGTGAAGTGTGTGAATAGAAATTTTCATAAGAGTTTGATAATGATCCATGTACGGATGCGTAAAAAACTTGTGTTTGAAAATTGTTTAAAATTGTGAAGTGTTTGAGAAATTTGAATAGTGAGCAAGTAACTATGAGGAACCTACCCTAATGTTTAAGTCTTTCTGTTCTTTAATCCCTTAAGTGGTAAGACTATCCCTATTATTAAGGAATAGGTAGTCGTTACCTTGGATGTGAGGGACATATGAGGGACATCTGTTTTAATGAAGGCAACTGTAGGGTGTATTAAGCATTTTGGAGGGACTGTCATCATCATTCGAAAGGGACTAGATCATATTGAAAGGCAACCATTAAGGGACTTGATCTTTGATTATTTAAGGGACTAGATGACTTTTCTTTTAAGGGACTTTGCTTTATACACCCTACTTGACCTTTTTGAATAGGCAACATTGAGAGGTAACCCTAGAAAGTGAGATGGCGATCAAAGATCGACTTACGTGTGTGAGTGTTTAATTTTGTATTTATCTTATAATTTAAATGACCTAAATTCAATTTTAAATATAATACATATTTACACTCCCTATTTTACTAACCATAGCAAATAAAAATAAACAATTTAAATATTTAAGAAAATTACATCCAGGAGCAATTACATAATAAATAAAGCAATTTAAAATAAATAATCAAAAATAAATAAATAAATAAGCAAAATATAAATATTAAGTAAAATAAATAAACAATTTAATTGGGTTAGTAATAATAACTAAAAATAAATGGGGTTAGTGAAATAATAATAATAAGCATAATTAAAAAATAAATGGATTAGTAATAAGCATGATTAATAATAATAATAAACCAAAATAAAATTTTAATGGCTTAATAGAAAAAGAAGAACAATTATATTAATTAATCATAAAATTTAAAATTATAAACAAATTAAATAAATTATGAACATATTATGAGAAATTATTAAATTTGCAATTTTAGAAATTATTTACATATATAATGAATTATAAATAATAAATTAAACATTTTAATCTCTACACATATTTATATACAAAATTTTAAGTTTATAAATAATTTATGTATTTATTAAATCAAATATCTTAATGATAATATAAAAGAAGAAAAGAAAATTAGGGTTTAATTATATAATTAGGGTTTTGAAAAAATAAGATTTAATGTATATTCAAAAATATTAAGACTTAATTTACAAGAATAATTTATTTAACTAAATAATACATATATACATTTTATAATTTAAATACATAAGAATAAAAACTAATTTTTGAATTTAGAAAATAAATTTTCAGAATTTAGAAAACATAATATATATATTTTATAATTTAGAAATCATTTTAATATAATATAGAAAATAATAAGAAAATATAACAAAAGAAAAAGAAATAAGAAACCAAAAAAACAGGACCTGGGATTTGAACCCAGGTCCTTTACCTGGATGATGAGGAGGATTACCAACTGGGCTGCGCGCTGATGGTGCAAGAAGAATGAGCTCCAAGTTGTTTTGTTCTTTAAACCTGGAAAATCATAAAAATAATGAAAAAAGCAAAAAGGCCTGGGGGTAGAATCGAACCCAGGACCTCTTAGGCAAACAAACATACACATGACCAATCCTGCTGGGTGAGCGAACCTGATAAGATATGCAATATCAATCATTATATTTTAAGTTTAACATTTAAAAGGAAAAATATGAAAAAAGCGCTGCAGCCAGGACTCGAACCAAGGTCCTCACACAATTCACACGTACCCTTTACCATCAGACCACTGCTGCATTTGTGAAATAAGTTAACATCAATATAATAAAATATTAAAACAATATTTAAATTTCATCACAAACACAAATATATGATCAAATTCAGACAATGATATCAATATTATGGGAATCGAAAAAAATATTTTCAAGAATAATAAGGATTCGGTTTGAATGATACGACATGGTTTTGATGCATATGAGTATTGGTTTCGATTCTATGATGTCCAAGGATCATAGCTGTGTCCTTAGTTTACCTTCTAATGCCTTGAAATGTCAAAACCTAATTTGAGTTTTATGCTTGAATTTTGAAAAGTGAAACTTACTCTTGAGGCTGTGCAAATTCGTGGCTTGCATTAGGGTTATGTTAAGTACTTATAGGAGAATGAATTTAGGTCAAAAAGTTGATCACTTGTGTGGAAAATTTGATATGAAAAGATTCAAAATGATCATGCCTTAAAAATCAAATATTCATGCATAAACCCTTGCTATTTTGGGAGGATTTTCATAACTTTTGTATCAATCAAGCTTAAATGTGATTTAAGACTTTCTAGAAGCAAAATTAAAATTAATTTCCATTATTTTATATTTTATTTGAATTTAAAATGACTTTTTAATATAAAAATCATAATAAATAAAAACAAAATAGATAAAATTATGAATAAATTAATTTAATTTCGTGCAAGATGTTTTGAAGTGGATTGGGTCATTATTTGGCAAGCCCATTTGAAAAAAATTGGTTTTAGACCTCCTTTTTCTTCATGAACCAACCCAAAATTTCCCAACTTTGCAAGGGCACATATCCTTCAATTTTAATGGTATGAGGGTGTTCTTGGACATTTTGGAAAGCTTGAAGAGTCCTCTAACCAACCCCACTGGTTTCATGTCCATATCATTTACCAATCTCAAGTTATGCCCTTTTGAAGTTGTTGACTTTTTGTTGACTTTCAAAAGGACCTATAATGTCTTAGCTCATACCTTCCAAATGAAGCATTTTTGGGCTTGGCTTGTGAGACACAAAGTTGTAGAGAATTAAATTTCCTTCAAAATGAGCTTTGAGTGGAGACTTGGTGATGAAGTATGTGAAAGTTATGGCTGGTCAAAGTTCAGTTGACTTTTACTAAGGAAACCCTAATTTAGAAACTCCTGATTCTTGATGATCTGAAATCTCCTTGATGAATCATGATCAACCCTTGATAAAATGATGAATTTTACTTCATATAATTGATGTTGGCAAAAAATCATGAAGTTTGACTTTGGTTTGACCACAGTTGACCTCAGTTTGACTTTTTAACTGCTTTGACTGATTTTGACTTATCTGATCATCTGACTGAGCAAACTTTTGAGAAAAGTCTTGAAACTTGTCATGGGGGTTCTTACACACATATAAGATGTTATTAAGCTCACTTGAAGTCTTGGAAGTCCATTTAGCCTGATTAAAGTCAAAACCCTAGTTTTGGATGCACTGCTTAGGAGGTGCATTGTCTGAGGGAATTGTCAACTCTTCTGACCAATTGTAAACTTTGTGAACCTTGTGAACCATCATAAAATGTCTTGTGAACCTCATGGGAAGCATTGTGAACCTTGTGAACCTTGTGAACCTCATAAAGTGACTTGTAGACTTCATAAACCTCATGGAAGGTTTTGAAAGCATTGTGAATCTTGTGAACCTTGTGAACCTTCATGAAGTGACTTGTAGACTTCATGAACCTCATGAAAGGTCTTGAAAGCATTGTGAATCTTGTGAACCTTGTGAACCTTCATGAAGTGACTTGTAGACTTCATAAACCTCATGGAAGGTTTTGAAAGCATTGGGAAGCTTGTGAACCTTGTGAACCTTCATGAAGTGACTTGTAGACTTCATGAACCTCATGAAAGGTCTTGAAAGCATTGTGAATCTTGTGAACCTTGTGAACCTTCTTAGCACACAAAGTCTTGTATGGTTCCGGAGTTATGGTTCTGGAATTCTGGATTTCTTGATACTGTGATTCTGAGATCTTCTACCAGAGAGTTGTGATTATCAGAGGGTGTGACTCAGTAAACTTTTGGGTTTGCCAGTTATTCAGAGGGGCCCTTGTCAGTGTTCCAGTTCAGATGGTCCCAGTTGGTCATATGCTTGCATTGCATTACATTTGCATCATTCTTTGCATTAAATGTTTATGTTTCCCATTTTTCAGGTCATTGCTCACATTTGTTCCCAGTTCTGGTATTCTTATCTCCATGGCAGAGATCAGAAGAGATCCGAGAAAAAAGAATGTGCATTATACCTTTCTTCAGCCGGAAGTTAAAAGTGTTCAGAGGTTAGCAGGTTTGATGAACGATCAAGTCTTAGGTAATTTCAAGAAAAGATATGGCCAGATACTGAAGTTTGTGGACAAGCCCACTGTAGACCAGAAAGACAGCTTGCATACCTTGTTGCAATTTTATGATCCCCTGCTGCGTTGCTTTATTTTTCCAGGTTACATCTTAGCTCCGACATTAGAAGAGATCTCCAGCATGCTGAGTGTTCCAATCAGAGAGACGTTGCCGTTCTACGGGTCAGAGGTTGTGCTCAGAGATGAAGACATAGCCAAGGTTTGTAGGTTGCCAGTTGTTTCAGTCAGAAAGGCTCTGCAAGAGAGTGAAGGCATAGGGCTACCCTGGAGTGTGCTTATCCCAGAGGCTGAGAAGTATGCTACAGAGGCTAAGTGGAATGACTTTGGAGCTTTGCTTGCATTGATGGTATATGGGTCTAGCCTGTTCCCTGGAGAGAAAGAGTTTGTCAGCTTAGAGGTGATCTCAATCTTTGCAAAAGGCAATCCAGTGCCTACTTTATTGGGTGACTTTTATTTTAGTGTCCATTACAGAAACGAGAAAAGTAGAGGTGGTCCAGTGGTCTGTGTAACACGGTGGGAGAACTGACTTTTAGTTATGTTGCGGATAGCAAGAGTCGCCACCGACTTTTATTTTATCCAAAGGAAAGGCATAAAAGAACAGGAAAGGCCTTTTTAAAAGATTTTTGGGTCCGGGGGGTAGGTTATGTAAAGGGAAGGTGTTAGCACCCTTTACATCCATGGTTATCCATGGGCTCTTAGTTACTCAGTTCACTTTAAAATTTTTTTTGAAATGTGAAGTGTGTGAATAAAAATTTTCTTAAGTGTTTTATAATGATCCATGTACGGATGCGTATAAAACCTTTGTTTTGAAAATTTGTTTGAAAATGTGAAGTGTTTGAAATGTTTTTGAAGAGTGAGCAAGTATCTAAGAGGAACCTACCCTAAGTTTAAGTCTTTTCTGTTCTTAAATATCCTTTAAGTGGTAAAACTATCCCTATTATTAAGGAATAGATAGTCATTACCTTGGATGTAAGGAACAAGTGAAGGGACATCTGTTATTTAGGCAACTGTGGGGTGTATAAGCAATTCGAAGGGACTTATCATCTTTATTCGAAAGGGACAAGATCATTACGAAGGCAACATTCGAAGGGACTTGATCTTTTTATCTGTTAAGGGACTAGATGATGTGAAATGAGGGACTTTGCTTTATACACCCTACTTGACCTTTTGTTTAGGCAACATGAGAGGTAACCCTAGGAAGTGAGATGGCGATCAAAGATCGACTTACGTGTGTGAGTGTACAATTTTAAATATTTATCTTTTAAATTAATGATCTAAATTGATTTTAAATACAAACATGTTTCACTCCCTATTTTACTAACCATAACATTTAAATATAAATATTACTATTAAAATATTACATAAAGGGAACAAATACATAATAATAATAATTAAAGCAAATTAAATAAATAAGCAAAAATAAATAATAATAATAATATAATTGGGTTAGTAAAGATAATAATAATAATAATAATAATAATAAATCACAATATATAAATGGGGTTAGTAATAATAAATATAAAAATAAATAGCATTAATAATAAAATAAATAAGAATATTAGCATAATAATTAAAAGATCAATTTTTTATATCCACAATTATTTTAAAGATTAAGAAGAAAGTATAAACAATTATATATTAGTTATCATAAAATTTTAAATTATGTACAAATTATAAAAATTAGGTTAATTATAAGCATATTATGAAAATAAATTGTATTTACAAATTTTAATTATTTTTAAGCATATACTAAAAATTATTTACATACAAGAATTAAACAATAATTACAAACAAATTATAAAATATATACATATTACAAAGATAAGGTTAATTATAATTAAATAATCATATTATTATATTAAGTTAAGAATTTTATTGTTTTAAACATGATTTAAAATTATTTACATTATTTAGATAAGACTACATATAATGATAATATAAATAAATAATAATAATAAAAATAGAGAAACATAATTAACATTTATATGAAAATAATTAGGGTTTTAGAAAAATATTATTAGGGTTAACCTTGGTTTATGAAAATATTAGGGTTTTAACTATATTAAGGTTTTAAGAATTAATTTAAACATTATATAAAATATAAATACATATAAATATAAACATAAATACACTAATTTAATTTTTTTTTAAAAATAACAAGAAAATTTTGTTTTAACAAAATAAAGTTTAATTAGAAAATGTTTTTATATATTTTTAGAAATTTATTTTGATTAATTAAAAAATAAAACAAACATATCAAAAATAAATGAAAATAAAACCCTAAAAAATAGGACCTGAGATTTGAACTCAGGTCCTTTACCTGGATGAAGACTCTCCAAAACCATCTGAGCTGCTGCGCGCATGTGATAGAGAACATACTCCATTTGGTTTTGTTGCTTGATCTGGAAAAATTATGAAAAAACAAAAGCAAATAACACAAAAGGCCTGGGGGGATTCGAACCCAGGGCCTTTACGCAATGCACAAACACACTTACCATTCCAGCCGGGAGGGCGCAACTGTTAGTTAATCCACAACATTGCATAATATATTAAGTCTAACAATTAAAATAGAAAAATAAGAAAAATTGCTACAGCCAGGATTCGAACACAAGTCTTCAAGGTCATACGCGTACGTCCCCTGCCACTGAACCAACCACACATTTGTGAAACAAAACAGAAACAATTACAAAAAATGTTATATCACACATTCAAATTCTGGAATTCGCGCCAGGGCTTCATCTTCCTCCTTGGTACCTACAAATTTTGCTGCGTTTTTTCATATGAATTTACCTGCGAATATTTCAAAACAGAAACCTACGAAAATTGGATTACCATCAAAACAGTGAAATTTCTTAAAATTAATTGGTGCATTATGATCCCCAGAGTTCACATGATTGTTCTATGTTCTTAGAATTTATTTATGTTAGGTTTAAAGCAAAACCCTAATTGCTTGGCCGAAACCCTAGCCATGGTGAATCATGATACCTGCACGAAAAACTCAATTAAACTACCCAGAATCAATCCAAGGGTCATCACAAACATCATCCAGCAATCAAAAACAATTTAAACTCAGTCAATCAATGAAATCGAAATTTGAAAAATAAGCTTGAAGCCATGATTCGGTTTATGCAATTTAGGTCATGAAGATGCAATGTTATGATCCAAAATCACTCTATGAACATCCAAGAATAAGTTGCAACCTTCAAATTGCCTTGAAAGTGGCTGTAACTTGGAATCCGAATGTGACTTTTTGGTGATTTTTTTTTATGTATGAACTTACTCT
Organism: Lathyrus aphaca; assembly: GCA_963966055.1. NCBI lineage: Eukaryota > Viridiplantae > Streptophyta > Magnoliopsida > Fabales > Fabaceae > Lathyrus > Lathyrus aphaca. Next base: position 293,858,786 of record OZ014521.1, on the reverse strand, counting down.
TTGAGGCAGGGAATTCGTGTCTTTGTGATTGGGTTATGTTGTATACTTATAGTAGAATCAAATTAGGTCAAGAGATTTGATTGTTGTGTGGATTATTTTGATTTTGGAGATTGAAAAAGATTGGTACTTAAATTTCAAATATTCTTGAATAAGACCTTTCTATTTCAAGCCAATCTTCATCAATGTTGTATCAATTCAATCCAAATTATATTTATGACTTTCTAGAACAAAAAAATATTTTAAATCTTCACATTTGATATTTTATTTAAATTTAAAATGATTTTTAATATAAAAAATCATAATAAATAAATTAAATAAAATAAAATTATGAAAATATCAAATAATTTTCGTGCATGATGTATTTGTATGGATTGGATCATCACATGGCAAGCCCATTTGGAAAAATTTGGTTTTAAGCCCCCATTTTCTTCATGAACCACTCAAAAATTTCCCAACTTTGCAAGGGCATATATCCTTCAATTTTAATGCTATGAGGGTGATTTTTGACATTTTGGAAAGCTTGAAGAGTCCTCTAACCAACCCCATTGGTTTCATGTCCATATCATTTACCATTCTCAAGTTATGCCCTTTTGAAGTTGTTGACTTTTTGTTGACTTTCAAAAGGACCTATAATGTCTTAGCTCATACCTTCCAAATGAAGCATTTTTGGGCTTGGCTTGCGAGATAAAAAGTTGTAGAGAATTCAATTTCCTTCAAAATGAGATTTGGATGGGAAAAATGTGATGAAGCATGTGAAAGTTATGGCTGGTCAAAGTTCAGTTGACTTTTCCTGAAGAAACCCTAATTTAGAAACCTCTGATTCTTGATGATCTGAAATATCCTTGATGAATCATGATCAACCCTTGATAAAATGATGAATTTTACTTCATATACTTGATTTTGACAAAAAATCATGAAGTTTGACTTTGGTTTGACCCCAGTTGACCCCAGTTTGACTTTTTAACTGCTTTGACTGATTTTGACTTATCTGATCATTTGACTGAGCAAACCTTTGAGAAAAGTTATGAAATTTGTCATGGGGATTCTTAAACATATATAAGATGTTATGAAGCTCATTTGAAGTCTTGGAAGTCCATTTAGCCTGATTAAAGTCAAAACCTTAGTTTTGGATGCACTGCTTAGGAGAATGCCTTGCCTGAGGGATGTGTCACATCTTCTGACCAATTGTGAACTTTGTGAACCTTGTGAACCTCATAAGATATCTTGTGAATCTTGTGAACCTTGTGAACCTCATAAAGTGTCTTGTAAACTTCATGAACCTCATGAAAGGTCTTGTGAACCTTGTGAACCTCATAAAGTGTCTTGTAAACTTCATGAACCCCATGAAAGGTCTTGTGAACCTTGTGAACCTCATAAAGTGTCTTGTAAACTTCATGAACCCCATGAAAGGTCTTGTGAACCTTGTGAACCTCTTAGCACACAAAGTCTTGTATTGTGAGGGCAAATTTTGGGGTGCAACAGTCTGCTGTGCTCCTTTGTTTGCCGATTGGTTTGCTAGACAGTTGCCTAAGTCAGGTGCCTTTAGGGATATACGAGACGAATGGAGATGGTCCAGAAGACTGATGGGATTGACTGAAGAAGACATTGATTGGGGTTATGACAAGGATTTGCTAGGAAAGGAGTTGATGGTTAGTTGCGTAAGGTTTGCTGGAGTACCTTTGCTGGGAAGGAAAGGTGTCATCAGTTACTACCCAACATTAGCCAGAAAGCAGTTTGGCTACCCTTTGAAAGATCTTCCTCAGATGGAAATGTTTTCTGAATCTTTGTACTTTCCTGCTGACGGAAACAGAGAGTTAGTTCAACAAGCAGTCCAATCCTGGGCTCACAGGATAAAAAGGGGAAGAAAGACTTCGGTCGAGTTGATCCCAAGACATATTCACCATATGCTGAATGGTTGCAAAGACATATCGAGTCAGTTCTCATGCCTTTTTCAGTCGAGGCTCCACTTTATCCCCGAGAGGTACCAAGTCCGAGCAGTACGATTTCCTTGGAGGAGTACAAGAAGCTAGAAGCTCAACTGCATGAGGTCAGAGTAGAGAATATTGAGATGGTAAGCCTGTACCACCAGGCCAATAGAGCCAAGAAGGAAGCTGAAGACAACCTGCAGAAGCTCCAAGCCTCTCTAGAAGACAAAGAAAAGGATTTTGCCGGTAGAGAAGCCCATTTCCACAGATTGGGTATGATGGAAGCTCAAAGAGAAGCTAAGCTCAAAGAGACTTTAAAGACTCTCAAAGGTGCTCGTCAGTCCATTGTTTGGCTGCAAGGCCAAAGAGATGAAGAGTAAAAGAAATTCAAAGAGAAAGAGGAGTTCTTTGAAATTCAGATGGCTTTCAAAAAGGAGGAAGTGGAACAAGCCCACGCCATTCGGAGGGAGAATACCCAACAGCTAGCCCAAAGTCAATTAGCCCTGGAGGAAGCAAGGAAAGAGATCGAAGAACTCAAGTTGAGAGCGGGTGTCAAGAAGAGTAGGGTAGAGATAGCAGATCCTGGGTCCTTGGCTTAGTTGTGTATTGTTCAGGCTACCTACAGGCTTGTTGTAGGAGTTCTGCTTTTATTTCATTTCTTTTGTCTTTATGTACTAGCATGTAACCCTTCGGGGAATATTTCTGGTTGTATTCTGACTTTTGGCTTGCAGTGGTTTGTTCACATTCAGTATTAATGTGCGAATTACCATTTTGAATGCGCAAGACTCGTTTGTCTGGATACTGCTAATGTCTGAACACTTATCAAAGAGAAAGTTTGAAAGATAAGCACTGAAAGTGATTGTCTGAGATAGATGCCAGAACGGGGGCATGCCAAATGCTTAAGATTAGGAACATGAATAGTTACATCGCATTGCATATAACATGTTTGTTTGTTTTGCAGGTATTGTCTCAGTTACTAACGTGTTTTGTGACCTCAGGCACTATAGCTCCTCGTAAAGTTCGGGGACAACCAGCAGTACACAGATATCCAACCAAGATTAACAGAGAACGCGTCATGGACCAGTTGCAACAAGACTTGGCAGATCTGAGGCAAAGGATGGATAATTTTATGACACTAATGGCCGGCATGGGGCAGAACCAAGAGCGTCTGCGGGAGATGGTTGAGAATCAGAATAGGAACACTACGGCTGCTGCTACTGCTGACAATCATACCGGTGCAGGCGCACGTCAGGTTGAACCTCCTGTTACACAGCCAGGAGTGACAATAATCAATGATGGGTTGCACAACATTCAGATGGACAATCATGACGACCAGTTCACTCTACTTGATAAAGCTGAAGGTCAAGGAGCAGAGATGAACAAGAGGTTCGAAGAGATGGCTGAGCAAATCAAAGCTATTCAGTCTCAAAGCTCTTTGGGATTTGACATAACCGACTTGGGCCTGGTTCCTGGGGTCAGGATTCCGTATAAGTTCAAAGTTCCAACCTTCGAGAAGTATAATGGCACTGCTTGCCCGAAGACCCATCTGCAATCATTTGTTGGGAGAATTGCCGCTCATACAGATGACGAGAAACTTTGGATGTATTATTTTCAGGATAGCTTGGTGGGAGCTTCTATTGAATGGTACATGAAGCTCAATAGGGTCAATATCAAGAGTTGGAAGGATCTAGCCGAAGCCTTTGTGAGGCAGTATCAATATAACATGGACATGGCTCCGAAACGCACGCAGTTGCAGCATATGGCTCAGGCGGCAAAAGAAGGTTTCAAAGAATATGCCCAGAGGTGGCGCCAGCTAGCTGCCAGGGTACAACCACCCCTCTTAGAGGACGAAATGGCCGACATGTTTATGGGCACTCTCCAAGGTGTTTTTCTGGAGAGGTTGGCGTCTAGCTCGGCCACCGAGTTCAATGATATAGTGATTGCTGGAGAGAGAGAGTTGAGACTCTGTTAAAGATGGGGAAGATTTAGGACCCTAATACTGCTGGTAGCTCTGGAGGAGCGAGGAAAGCCTTTGGCGGACCTCCTAGAAGAAGAGAAGGGGAAGCTAACGCAGTATATGGCCGAGGCCGAGGCAGAGGTTATAGACAAGAATACAATCAGATAGCTGCTGTCACAATTCCTACTACACCAATTCAACCAGCTCAACAGGCTCTACAACAGCCTCAGCAACAACAGCAGCGCAACTATCAACAGAGACTGTATCAGCAGAGGCAGCCACGCCAAGCTGATAGGGTTTTTGATGTGATCCCAATGACTTCCACAGCTTTACTCCAGAGATAGTTGGAACTGAACTTAATTCAACTGAGTACCTTGGCTCCACCTACTGGAACTCTTCCTCCAGGTTACGACGCCAATGTTCGATGTGCTTTCCATTCTGGGGCACCCGGGCACTCAACAGAGAAGTGCAGGGCTTTGCACTATAAGGTTCAGGATTTGATCGACTCCAAAGCGATCAATTTTGCGCCGCCTCCGAATGTCACGACTAACCCTATCCCTAATCATGGGGGAACCAGGGTTAATGCTATTGAGATGGAGGAGAGGCTGAACTTGGTGGAGAGGGTTGAAGAAGTGAAGACCTCCTTGTTGCTGGTCAAGGAGATATTGTTGAAGGGTCAGGTTTTCCCGGGTTGTGGGCTCGATTGCGAAGACTGTGCTGAGTCGAAGAATGGTTGTGGTAGATTGAAGACTGTTTACAGAGACTGATGGATGATGGGCTGTTACAGTTCGACAGGGCTGATAAGAGGACTGATGAAGTGTCAACGGTGACCATATATTATGATCCTGCTGAAATGCCAGCGCGAGGAGAGCCAGTTACTATTTATATCCCGGAAGTAAGTCCCGTCACCATCACGGTGCCTGGGCCTATTCCGTATTCAGATAAGAAGGCTATTCCGTGGCATTACGGATCAGAAGTGTATGTCGGAGGACAAAAAGTGGAAAATAAGACAGTAACCATGGACCCAAGTGTGGTGAATGTTGGGGGAAGTGGAGGTTTCACGAGAAGTGGTCGCTTATTCGCTCCCCAGACTTTGAGAGGAGACACTGATGCTGAGGCTTCTGCTAAAGCCAAAGGGAAGCAAATAGCAACTGACGATAATGCCACTCCCGCTACTGGTCAAAGTACTTTCGAGAAGGAAATGGAGGAGTTCATGAGGATTATTAAGAAGAGCGACTACAAGGTAGTCGAGCAGCTAAATCAAACTCCCTCCAAAATCTCTATCTTGTCACTGATGATGTGCTCACCAGCTCATAGAGAAGTCCTTCTGAAGGTGTTGCAAATGGCGTATGTTCCTCAGGAGATTACTGTGAATCAGTTAGAAGCTGTGGTGGGAAGTGTAAATGCGAGTCATGGTCTGGGCTTTACTGATAGAGACCTTACTACTGAAGGGAGGAATCATAACAAGGCTCTCCACATCACAATTGAGTGCAAAGGGGATGTGTTGTCCCATGTCCTGGTTGATACTGGGTCATCTCTTAATGTCTTGCCAAAGAAGGCGTTAAGGAAACTCAATGTGGACGGGGTTGTTTTGAGGCCAAGTGATTTGGTGGTAAAGGCTTTCGACGGTTCCCGGAGGTCTGTCTTTGGAGAGGTTGAGTTGCCAATCAAGGTTGGGTCGCAAGTGTTTAAGAGCACGTTCTACGTGATGGACATCCAACCTGCTTATAGCTGTCTACTTGGTCGACCCTGGATTCATGCCGCAGGGGCTGTGACGTCAACCTTGCACCAGAAGCTCAAGTACATAGCGGATGGTCAAGTTGTGACTGTATGCGGTGAAGAGGGCATATTTGTGAGCCATTTATCTACATTCAAATATATGGAGATGGATGGTGAAATTCATGAAACCCTGTGTCAGGCATTCGAAGCAGTGAATGTTAGTTCCTTGTCTCCTCTGAGTAGGGCTGAAGATAAAGAAGGTACGTCTATTACCTCCTACAAGCAGGCCAAGGAGGTTGTGCAATCAGGCAGTGCCCAGGGCTGGGGCAGACTACTGGAGCTGGAAAAGAAGGAAGACAAGTTTGGGCTTGGGTATCAGCCTGATGGGCTCGTCCGTTCATCAGACAACAAGACCATTACCTTTACTAGTGCTGGGTTGCTAGACCGCAACCATATCTGTGCTACCAGTGAAGACGGAGATAGCGAGTGCGATCTGGATAATTGGATTCGTCCGTGTGCACCGGGAGAGGAGCTGCCCAATTGGTCTGCGGAAGACATCGTCGAAGTCACCTGGATCACAAAGTAATTGTTTATTTGTCATTTTTCTACATACTGCATGTCAAATCCTGTACTCTGCCCAAGGTACAAGGATCCATTGTATGGGCCTCCATGTTTTGAAAGCATTTATTTGCCATAAATAAAGGACATTTTTCAATCAAATCGTTCCTTTTCTTTCAATTTTAATTTTTGCACAAATAAAGAAAATGGCAATGTGTTTTTTTTCTTTCTTGCTTTTGGTGTGCGTTTTCTCTAAACAGATTCTGAATGAGCACATCACTTGTGCAGTGTCAATCAACCGGATTCCATTGACAACTCTCCTGCTATGACTGAGCATAACTTCGACAATCCAATCTACCAAGCTGATGAAGGGGTTGAGGAAGATTATGAACTCCCTGAAGAGCTGGTCAGGTTGTTGAAGCAAGAGGAAAGAGTTATTCAGCCTCATCAGGAGGAAATCGAGGTTATCAACATCGGCACAGAAGAGGTTAAGAAGGAAATCAAGATAGGTGTCAGCCTACAGATTGAAGTTAAGAAGGGGTTGATTGAAATGTTACGTGAATATGTTGACATCTTTGCCTGGTCATATCAGGACATGCCAGGGTTGGATACAGACATAGTTGTGCATCGACTACCGTTAAAAGAAGACTGTCCTCCTGTTAAGCAAAAACTGAGAAGAACTCGCCCTGACATGGCGATGAAGATCAAAGAGGAGGTACAGAAACATTGGGACGCCGGGTTCCTTGCCGTGACTAGTTACCCACCTTGGGTAGCTAACATTGTTCTAGTGCCAAAGAAGGACGGCAAGGTCCGGATGTGCGTCGATTACCGGGATCTGAACAGAGCGAGCCCTAAAGATGATTTTCCTCTACCCCACATTGACGTGTTGGTAGACAATACCGCTCAGTTCTCAGTGTTTTCATTCATGGATGGCTTCTCCGATTACAACCAAATCAAAATGGCACCGGAGGACATGGAGAAAACGACGTTCATTACCCCGTGGGGTACGTTTTGCTACAAAGTGATGCCCTTTGGACTGAAGAACGCAGGGGCAACTTATCAGCGGGCGATGGTCACGTTGCTCCACGATATGATTCACAAGGAGATTGAATGCTATGTGGACGACATGATCGCTAAGTCCCGTGACGAAGAAGAGCATCTGGTTTGAAATTCTGTGATCAGGTACGAGATGTCGAATGAGATGTTTAAACACTTGACCAAAACTTAAAGTGCAGGAAAATTAAACAACACAGGAATTTGTTAACCCAGTTCAGTGTATAACCACACTTACATCTGGAGGCTACCAAGCCAGGAGGAAATCCACTATAAGTAATATTAATTCTAGACTTAAACCACCCAGTTTAATCTTTCACTTAATATCTACCCAATGCAACTTCTACCTAAGACACAACTTAGATATGAGTACCAACTCACTCCCCTTCAATCACACAGTGATCTTGTTTACAAGTTTAATAAAATTGAAGTCATACTTCAAACAAGACAGCTTGATCTTACTTCACAGTTTCAATCAAGACACAAATACACTTTTGCTTAAAAGCTCATAAAGTGGTACAATAAAAACAACCTGCTATAAACACAAAACACCCTATTTGGTCTTCTTAAATTCGTGCTCTATTATGAGAGTTTCTGTTGCTTAAATAGGTGTTTGGATTTTGGACTTTCTGTAGGTTTATCCAATCCTGATATGCATGCTGCCACCACCTTGAATTAGGGTTTGTTACTTCCTAAATTCTAGGTGATTCAGTTCTTTTGATTATGCTGAATTCACATAACAACACTCCCTACAGATGCGCCTTATTCTGTTTTGTCCATCCATAATTAATTCCAGATAACTTTCCTTAATTTACTCAGTTCTGTTAGTCATTAGTTAATTCTGGTAGCAGGTTTGAGATGTCACAACATCTGTTGGGACATCCTGAAAAACTGAACTTACTTCATTTACTGATACAATGTCACAACATCTGATGTGACATCCTGTAAACTGAACTTATTTCATTAACTGATACAATGTCACAACATCTGATGTGACATACTGAATTAAGTTCATTTACTTATACTCTGTTTGATAATGTCCCAACATCTGATAGGACATCCTGAACTGAATTCAACATTTCTTGTTGGTCAAAAATTCTGCCAATTCTAAACATCTACAAACTCCCCCTTTGGCTAATTTTTGGCTAACATTCTTTTCTGGTTATCAGAGTGCAGCAGAAGTTCTTTTATCAGAGTACATCAATTCTTTTCTGTTGAGTCATGTGTGATTTTACTCCCCCTCAAACATACATGTATTCAGTCTTGTTGCAACAGAAATTTTCATTAAATTCACAGCTTTAGTTCAGAAGCAAACAGAAGTTTTTCATTAATCAGTAATTTGGATCATACATTGTTGTTGTTGTTCATTTCTCCCCCTTGTTAGACATAAATTGGGGCCAAAGTTACTAATTCAAAATTACAATGCAGAAGCAGTCATTACATTTTCCTCACATACAGTTTTTCACTCAGACTCCTCATAATCAGTTTCTTCCTCTTCCTCAGTCTCCTCATCAAAAGTAGCAGCTTTCTGAGTATTTTCTTCAATCTCCAGCCTTTGGATGATCTCCTCAAGCTTTTGCTTCCTTGCATTCAGTTCTTTGCATGTGATCTTCAGCTCAGCAATCAAGGCAGCTTTGGAGATTGGAGACTTTGCCTTTGAAGGACCAGCAGATGTCCCAGAGGGAGCTTCAACATCAGCTGCATGATGACTCAAGAATAGCTTGTAGTGGAAGGCTAGAGGGCTTTCTCTTTTGCAGATGGAGTCCTTTTCAGTAAGGATACCTGGATATTGACTAAGCATAATCCCACACAGCAGGGAAGGGAAGGCAATTGGCAACTTAGTGGCAGATGATCCAGCATGCTTTAATGTCTGATCAAATATATAAGCCCCATAATCCAGCTTTGTTTGGGTGCCCACAACATATATGAACCTGCCCAATCCAGTTGATATTGAGGATGTATGGTTGGTAGGGACCTAGTTTGCACTGCCAATCCTATTCAGCATGGCATACTTCCTTGTCAGCATGCTAACTGAGAGCTTCCCCTTAACTGGCCAAGACTTGACCTGATTAGCAGTGATAACCTTGCAAACCTGGTTATCAGTCTTCCCTAACTCATTTGGACCATCAGATTCTCTTCCAAGGTAGTGGTTGATAACCGTAGGAGAGAATTCTACACACCTTCCTCTTACATACACTTTTCTAAAGTCAGCAGACTTACCATCAGCACAATCTTCTTGGAGATTGACTATGAATTCCTTGACAAGCAGCTCATAGCAAGGAGAGAAGTTGGAGACAGTTTTGAAAAGGCCAGCAGAAGAGATGAGATCAATTACCTCTGTGCACTCAAGTGCATTACTGCTCAGCTCTCTTTCAAGTGCTACCCTTCTTTGATAAACAAACTTCCATCTATTCACACTTGAAACATGATGAAAGGAGATGTTGTCCAGAGGAGCTTCTGGAACGGCAGTTGATGACCTTGAGGGTGCTGGTTTCTTCTTTGGTGGAGATGTTGGGACATCCTCTTCAACATATGAATCTGAAGGGGTGACAGCTTTCCTCTTCTGTGTTTGCACCTTGCTCCAATGTTTTGTAGGACCAAAACCAACTTTAGCTTTGTCCTTCTTTGGTGTAGCTTGCTTCTTCTCAGGAGTTGCATGTCCTGCATTCATCTTTTCTTTCCTAGTCCTAAGCCTTTTGGCTATGCTAGGGTTTACAGAAGCAATGATTTCTGTATCAGAATCATGCTCTATGTTCACAACAGGAGGAGGTTGAGCAGTCTCCTCCTCAGCTGGTGGATCAACAGAGATTTGCTCTTCAGTGGAGGCCTTGTGCTGGTCCTCAGATGCTTCTTCATCACTATCAGTGGAGGCCTTTTTCTGGTCCTCAGATGTATCATCAGCAGTATCAGATGAGACCTTTTGCTGGTCTTCAGATGTTTCAACATCTATTGGAACATCCTGTTGAGCAGGAGTGTCCTTTTCAGCCTGAGTTTGTTGATCTTCTTGTGGAGCTGGCATGGTGTTCAGAGGGATAGATATGCCACTTACCACTCTTTGCTCAGATAGGATCCTGTTAACCAGCTCCTTTATGGAATCATCCACATACTCAGAAGCTTTTGGAGTGGTGTTTGATGATGAAGGTTTCCCTTTGGCTTTGCTAAAAACAGGTTCCTTTGCCCTTCTAACAGTATGAGTTCTTGGCTTTTGAGTAAGAGGAACACTTCCTCTGATTTCGTCCATTGGAGTTGAATCCATGGGTACCACAGAAATGGGGATTGCATGCACCACATCTTCCTTGTTGAGGATTTCTTCAGAGATGTTAGGGTTTTGGTGTTGAGCCATTTTTAGAATGTGATGAAGAAAGAGATTGAGATTGGTTGAGTTTGATGATCTTTGAAGGTTAGCTATAGCAAGCAAGTTGTTGTGAGAGAATGATGAGAAGATGAATAGCTGAAAGTGAGCTGATATTCTTATAAGAGCCGTTACTTGGAGAATTTCTAGGAGTGGAATACACAAGGTGCTTGACCAGACTGGTGTTGCCATCTGGTGATCATGCCACACGATGTCATATGACATGTTGGCACATCTCCATAACTGCTAAATTTCACATAAACAGATTCCCAATTTACCCCTTAGGTTTTCAAATTGGGTAGCATCCAAGGCTTTAGTAAATATATCAGCCAATTGCAGATTTGTAGCTACATGTTCTAATGAGATCACTTTCTCTTCCATAAGATCTCTGATGAAATGATGCCTGATATCAATATGCTTGGTCCTGCTATGTTGGATAGGATTTTTTGATATGTTAATAGCACTTAAGTTGTCACAGTACAATGTCATGACATCTTGTGGGACATTGTACTCAGTGAGCATTTGCTTCATCCAAACCAACTGTGAACAACTGCTTCCAGCTGCAATATATTCAGCTTCAGCAGTAGATAAGGATACACAATTTTGTTTCTTACTGAACTAAGAAATCAGATTGTTTCCTAGAAAGAAGCATCCTCCTGAAGTGCTTTTTCTGTCATCAGCACTTCCAGCCCAATCGGCATCACAGAAGCCAGTGAGAATTGGTTTGCATCCATGAAAGTACATTATGCCATAGTCACAAGTACCATTAACATATTTCAGAATTCTCTTGACTTGGTTTAGATGACTAACTTTTGGATCAGCTTGATATCTTGCACATACACCTACTGCAAATGCTATGTCTGGTCTGCTAGCAGTTAAATACAATAAGCTTCCAATCATACTTCTGTATAGGCTTTGGTCTACATTCTCACCCTTGTCATCTTTAGTTAGCTTTAAATGTGTGGGGGCAGGAGTTCTCTTATGAGTAGCATTGTCCATCCCAAATTTCTTGACTATGTTCTTAGCATACTTGCTTTGGGAAATGAACATGGAGTCGTCCATTTGCTTTATTTGCAGTCCAAGGAAGTAAGTTAATTCTCCTACTAGGCTCATTTCAAATTCAGATTCCATCTGATTGACAAAATGTTTAACCATTCTGTCTGACATCCCACCAAAAACAATGTCATCTACATATATTTGAGCAATCATGACATTTCCTTCTTCATCTTTAACAAACAAGGTTTTGTCAATTCCACCTTTCCTGTACCCTTGCTTGATAAGAAAAGTAGTCAGCCTTTCATACCATGCTCTTGGAGCTTGCTTCAGACCATAAAGAGCCTTCTTTAGTTTGTATACATGATTTGGACAGCTTGGATCAACAAATCCTTTAGGCTGTTCTACATATACCTCTTCATTAAGATATCCATTTAGAAAGGCACTTTTCACATCCATTTGAAATAGCTTGAACTTCAAGATACAGGCAATTCCCAAAAGTAGTCTGATTGATTCAAGTCTTGCTACTGGTGCAAAAGTTTCATCAAAGTCCACTCCTTCAATTTGTGTGTATCCTTGAGCTACAAGCCTAGCTTTGTTCTTTGTAACAACTCCTTGCTCATTAGACTTGTTCTTATACACCCATTTAGTGCCAATCACATTTATGTCATCAGGTCTAGGAACAAGATTCCACACTTCATTCCTTGTGAATTGACCTAATTCCTCTTGCATAGCACAAATCCAGTATTCATCAGTAAGAGCTTCCTTGATGTTTTTAGGTTCTATTTTTGAAACAAAACAAGAACCTGAAATCACTTCTCTTGATCTAGTGCTTACACCTCTGTTGGGATCACCAATTATCAAATCTTTAGGATGATCCTTCTGGATTCTGATGGAGGGAGGTTTGCTGGATTGTTCTGTCCTTGCATCAGTTTGAGTGAAGTCAAAATGATCACTCTTTTCTTCAGCTTCAATTTTGCTGTCAGCAGATGTTCCAACATCTTCTGTAACATTTGTAGGAGCATCATCAATTATCACATTTATGGACTCCATGATAACCTTGGTTCTAGAGTTAAATACTCTATATGCTCTGCTGTTTATAGAGTATCCAAGAAAAATCCCTTCATCACTTTTAGGATCCATTTTTCTTCTTTACTCCCTATCAGCCAGAATATAACAGTTACTTCCAAACACATGGAAGTACTTAACTGTGGGTTTTCTGCCCTTCCAGACTTCATAGATTGTGGACAAAGTTCCTTTCCTTAGAGTGACTCTGTTATGGATGTAACAAGCTGTGTTCATAGCTTCAGCCCAGAAGTACAAAGGTAACTTTTTAGCATGGATCATAGCTCTTGCTGATTCTTGGATAGTTCTATTCTTCCTCTCAACAATCCCATTCTGTTGAGGAGTGATTGGTGAAGAATATTCATGATTGATTCCTTCTGAAGAACAGAAATCTAAGAATTTTTGGTTCTCAAATTCTTTTCCATGGTCACTTCTTATTCTGATCACACAACTGGATTTTTCCCTTTGTATTCTTTGGCATAAGTCTTTGAATACATCAAATACATCAGACTTTGATGAAATTTATCCATGTATACCTTGAATAGTCATCAACCACCACATAGGCATACCTCTTACCACCAAGGCTCTCAACCTGCATAGGTCCCATAAGATCCATATGTAATAATTCCAAAACTTTGGAAGTTGTCAGCTGTTGGAGCTTTGGATGGGACATCTTGGTTTGCTTGCCTATTTGACATTCACCACATATTTTGCCATCATCAATCTTCAGTTTAGGAATACCTCTCACAACTTCCATAGATATGATTTTCTTTATGCCTCTGAAATGAAGATGACCTAGTCTTTGGTGCCATAGTTTCACTTCTTCTTCTTTAGCTAAAGAGCAAGTTGAAGTGAGACTGAAGTCTTGAGGTTCCCATATGTAACAGTTGTCTTTAGATCTGGCTCCTCTCATGACAATCTTTTGTTCTTTATTAGACACTATGCATTCAGTTTTGGTAAAGTTTACACTGTACCCTTGATCACATAATTGACTTATGTTGATCAAGTTAGCAGTCAAACCTTTTACCAGCAACACATCATCTAGTCTTGGTACATCTGGACAATCCAAGGTTCCAACTCCCTTGATTTCACCTTTAGCTCCATCTCCAAATGTTACATATCTGGATGAATATGACTTTAAGTCTACTATCAGATTCTTCAATCCAGTCATGTGTCTTGAACATCCACTGTCAAAGTACCAGTCTTCTTTAGCTGATACTCTTAGAGATGTATGAGCTATATATGCAACACCCTTCTTTGAACATTTGTGTTGAGATTTCTTTTGATACCTCTGCCCTGTGCATTGTTCATCAGTAGATCTCCAAGGTTGTTTGTTGATCTTGTTCTTGGGCATGTAGCTTTGATCAGCATAAGGACTAACTTTTGGTACCCATACCTTCTTGATGACCTCTGTCTTCTGCTTAGGGGGTTGCTGATTTCTTTGATGTTGATGTTTATGCAGCTCTTTCTTGATAACCTCTATCTTCTGCTTAGGAGGTTGCTGATACATCTGATTTGGATATCCATGCAACTTGTAACAATGAGGTTTGATATGTCCAAATCTTCCACAATGATGACATCTCCATCTTTGATACTTCTTTTTCATTATGTTCTTTTCATGATGTTGAGACATCTGTTGGAACATTATGTTTGGCTTTGTGTTCTTTTCATGATGTTGAAGCATCTGTTGGGACATCTTGTTTGACTGTGTGGACTTTTAAGTAGTTTTGCTAGAGCTAGCTTCAACCTTATGAACTTTGTTAAATCCCAGTCCACTTTTATCCCCTGAATGCTTATTGTTGTTGAGAATAACATCCAGTGTGCTTGAGCTACTGTTCAGCATTCTAACAGATTTGGACATATGCTCTAACTTGGAGTTGAGAAGACTTACTTCACTTTTCAAGGTGTCAATGATCTCTAGATCACTTGTTTTTTCATCCTTTAGTGCCTCAATCTGCTTCTTTAGCTTTATACTCTCCCTGCATATTTCAGTGCTTCTTTTGACTAGTTCTTTGAATGATTGCTCAAGCTTTTCAAAAGTAAGCTCCCCATCACTGGTTTCACTTTCAGATTCACATAATCCAGCTAGAGCAGTGATATGCTTAGCTGATTCTTCTTCTGAATCACCTCCTGAGTCTTCATCAGACCAGGTTACAGAGAGACCTTTCTTTTGCCTTTTTAAATAGGTAGGACATTCATTCCTGATGTGTCCATATCCTTCACATCCATGGCATTTAATACCTTTTTCTTGACTGGTCTTTTCATCATAATTTGACCTTCTATCATAAGGTCTTTTGTTCTCAGAAGAGTTTGTGTATCTTCCACTTGGTCTGGACTTGTCTTCCATCTCTCTGAGAATCTTTTTGAATTGTCTTCCAAGCATAGCAATGTTTTCTGATAAGTTTTCATCAGTTTCTGATTCATCATTTTCTTCTTCTTTATCAGTATTTGACATCAAGGCTATGCTTTTGTTCTTCTTTACAATTGTGTCATTCATTCCTATCTCAAATGTTTGAAGGGAACCAATGAGCTCTTCAACTTTCATTTTGCATATGTCTTGAGCTTCTTCTATTGCTGTGACCTTCATGTCAAATCTTTTTGGTAAAGATCTGAGAATCTTTCTTACAAGCTTTTCATCAGTCATTTTTTCTCCCAAAGCTCCAGAAGTATTGGCTATTTCTAAGATGTTCATGTAGAATTCATGAATTGTCTCATCTTCCTTCATTCTCAAGTTTTCAAACTTGGTGGTGAGAAGTTGAAGTCTTGACATCTTCACCTTTGATGTTCCTTCATGAGTTGTTTTGAGAGTGTCCCAAACATCTTTGGCCAGCTCACAGTGATGCACAAGTCTAAAGATGTTCCTATCAATGCCATTGAATAAAGCATTTAAGGCCTTGGAGTTGCCAAGTGCTGAATCTTCTTCCTCCTTACTCCATTCTTCTTCGAGTTTCAACACTTTTGCTCCATCTTTGGTGTCTTGGACAGGGTGTTCCCATCCATTGTTGACTGCTTTCCAGGCCCTATTGTCAAGTGATCTTACGAATGCAATCATTCTTGGCTTCCAGTAGTCATAATTAGATCCATCCAGTATTGGTGGTCTATTTACTGATCCTACATCTCTGTCCATGTTTCCAGAATTTGTAGTCCCTAGATCTCACCCAGTATAAACAGGCAGGGTGCCTGCTCTGATGCCAATTGAAATTCTGTGATCAGGTACGAGATGTCGAATGAGATGTTTAAACACTTGACCAAAACTTAAAGTGCAGGAAAATTAAACAACACAGGAATTTGTTAACCCAGTTCAGTGTATAACCACACTTACATCTGGAGGCTACCAAGCCAGGAGGAAATCCACTATAAGTAATATTAATTCTAGACTTAAACCACCCAGTTTAATCTTTCACTTAATATCTACCCAATGCAACTTCTACCTAAGACACAACTTAGATATGAGTACCAACTCACTCCCCTTCAATCACACAGTGATCTTGTTTACAAGTTTAATAAAATTGAAGTCATACTTCAAACAAGACAGCTTGATCTTACTTCACAGTTTCAATCAAGACACAAATACACTTTTGCTTAAAAGCTCATAAAGTGGTACAATAAAAACAACCTGCTATAAACACAAAACACCCTATTTGGTCTTCTTAAATTCGTGCTCTATTATGAGAGTTTCTGTTGCTTAAATAGGTGTTTGGATTTTGGGCTTTCTGTAGGTTTATCCAATCCTGATATGCATGCTGCCACCACCTTGAATTAGGGTTTGTTACTTCCTAAATTCTAGGTGATTCAGTTCTTTTGATTATGCTGAATTCACATAACAACACTCCCTACAGATGCGCCTTATTCTGTTTTGTCCATCCATAATTAATTCCAGATAACTTTCCTTAATTTACTCAGTTCTGTTAGTCATTAGTTAATTCTGGTAGCAGGTTTGAGATGTCACAACATCTGTTGGGACATCCTGAAAAACTGAACTTACTTCATTTACTGATACAATGTCACAACATCTGATGTGACATCCTGTAAACTGAACTTATTTCATTAACTGATACAATGTCACAACATCTGATGTGACATACTGAATTAAGTTCATTTACTTATACTCTGTTTGATAATGTCCCAACATCTGATAGGACATCCTGAACTGAATTCAACATTTCTTGTTGGTCAAAAATTCTGCCAATTCTAAACATCTACATGGTTAATCTCAGGAAGCTTTTTGATAGACTGATCAAGTACAAGCTGAGATTGAACCCAAACAAGTGCACTTTCGGAGTGCGTTCCGGGAAATTGTTGGGTTTCATTGTAAGTCAAAGAGGGATCGAGGTGGATCCTGCAAAAGTCAAAGCTATTCAAGAAATGCCTGCACCAAGGACCGAAAAAGAAGTACGTGGGTTCTTAGGGAGGTTAAACTACATTTCACGGTTTATCTCTCACCTAACGGCCACATGTGAGCCAATATTCAAGTTATTGCGCAAAGAGCAAACAGTCAGGTGGAACGAAAACTGCCAACAAGCTTTTGACAAGATCAAAGAAAACTTACAAACACCGCCGATTCTGATGCCTCCAGTTCCAGGACGGCCATTGATCATGTACTTGACCGTGCTAGACGGGTCGATGGGGTGTGTTCTCGGACAGCATGATGAGTCTGGTCGAAAAGAGCATGCAATCTATTACCTTAGCAAAAAGTTTACCGACTGTGAATCTCATTATTCACTGCTCGAGAAAACTTGTTGCGCTTTGGCATGGGCTGCTCGCCGACTGAGACAGTACATGCTGACTCACACCACATTGCTAATTTCCAAGATGGACCCCGTCAAGTACATCTTCGAGAAACCAGCATTGTCCGGAAGGGTCGCCCGTTGGCAAATGATTCTCATAGAGTATGACATACAATATACTTCTCAGAAGGCCATCAAAGGAAGTGTATTGTCAGAATATCTTGTCGGGCAACCGCTTGATGACTATCAGCCAATGAAGTTTGACTTCCCCGATGAGGACATCATGTACCTCAAAGCTAAAGATTGCGAGGAACCACTTCCGGAGGAGGGGCCTGACCCTGAATCCAAATGGAAGTTGATGTTCGATGGGGCCGTCAACATTAATGGACGTGGAGTTGGTGCTGTACTTATTACTCCTGAAGGTGTTCATTTTCCCTTCGCTGCCAGAATCACTTTTGGCTGCACCAATAATGAAGCGGAATACGAGGCGTGTATAATGGGAATAGAGGAGGCTATTAATCTTCGGATTAAGACCCTCGATATATTCGGTGATTCAGCCCTCGTCATTAATCAGATTACCGGCAAGTGGTATACGCACCAAGAGCATTTAATTCCATACCGGGATTATGCTAGAATATTGCTAACGTTCTTCACAACTGCTAAGCTGCAGTATATACCACGTGATGATAATCAGTTTGCCGATGCATTGGCTATGCTCTCTTCGTCAATTAAAGTCTTGAGTTGGAATTATGTGCCCAGAATCGACATTTCTAGGCTTGACATACCGGCATATGTGTTCTCTGTAGACGCTGTGTCTGATGAGAAGCCTTGGTATTTTGATATCAAGCGATTCCTAGAATGTAAAGAATATCCAGACGGGGCAACTTCCAACGACAAGAAAACCTTGCGACGACTTGCAGCAAGTTTCTTCTTAAACACAGACGGGGTCCTGTATAAGAGGAACTTTGATATGGTTCTGCTCAGATGCGTGGATAGACACGAAGCAGACCAGTTGATGCAAGAAGTCCATGAGGGTTCTTTCGGTACCCATGCAGGCGGACATGCCATGACAAAGAAATTATTGAGATCGGGATATTACTGGCTTACAATGGATTTTGATTGTTGTACGTTTGCCCGAAAGTGCCACAAGTGCCAGATTTACGCAGATAAGGTGCATGTTCCTCCCAGCCCACTCAATGTCATGTCATCTCCTTGGCCCTTTTCTATGTGGGGCATTGACATGATCGGAAAAATAGAGCCAACGGCGTCAAACGGACATCGCTTCATCCTGGTCGCGATTGATTACTTCACCAAATGGGTAGAAGCTGCATCTTATGCCAATGTTACTCGTCAGGTGGTAGCAAAATTCCTGAAAAGAGATATCATATGCAGATATGGAGTGCCCGAGCGAATCATTACTGATAATGGTTCTAATCTGAACAACAAGATGATGGCAGAGCTGTGCCGGGACTTCAAAATCAAGCATCACAATTCTTCTCCTTACCGACCAAAGATGAACGGTGCGGTAGAGGCAGCTAACAAGAATATCAAGAGGATTGTACAGAAAATGGTTATCACCTACAAAGATTGGCATGAGATGCTACCGTTTGCGTTACATGGGTACCGAACGTCAGTCAGGACGTCAACTGGGGCAACTCCCTTCTCTCTGGTCTACGGCATGGAGGCATTCTTGCCTGTTGAAGTGGAAATCCCTTCACTGCGGGTGTTGATGGATGTCAAGCTTGATGAGGCTGAATAGGTACGTGCTCGATACGATCAACTATGCCTAATTGAGGAAAAGAGATTAGCAGCTATCTGTCATAGCCAGCTTTATCAAAGGAGAATGAAGTGAGCCTTCGACCAACGAGTACGTACTCGGGAGTACCAAGTAGGCGAGCTTGTACTCAAGAGGATCATTCCTCCCGGTTCAGATCACAGGGGCAAGTGGACCCCAAATTATGAAGGACCATTCATAGTGAAGAAAGTATTCTCAGACGGAGCACTGATGCTCACCACTATGGATGGCGAAGATTTCCAATACCCTGTTAACTCGGACGCAGTTAAAAAATACTTCGCATAAAAGACCCGCTGGACACAAAAACATAATTATGGTCCAGGCAAAAAAAAGGGCATCCCGGCGAGCTAAAAACAGAATAAAAGCTCGGGCAAAAATTAGGGAAAAATAAAAAAAATGTGTACACCCGCTGAATTGAAAAGCCACATCGGACAACTCAGGCAAAAAAGGGTAGCCCGGTGGATTGAAAACCCGAAAGGGCGATCCACGCAAAATCAGGGAATAAGCGAACAACTGCGCTCCGGGTTATCTGAACCACATCACCGCTTCAAACAGCTTGACCATATCAGAAGGGTAGAGATCAGCCCCCTCATTCTCTTCAGAAGGCCAAAGACGGAACAGAAAGTCTTGAGGATATGCCAGTTATAGCAGGAAGGAAACTCTTTGGAATGCCGTGCCACTGCCATTAGGATAGTTTCTTTTCTCAATTTTACAGTAGCTACCTCTTTCCAGGTGGTTATTTCCTGATGTAAAATTTTGCCTATTCAGAGGCCAATCAATAAAAAGAATATTCGGTCAAACACCGTGTTATATTTATTTTGTTTGCAAAAATGTCCTGAATTTTTGACAAATAATATTGCATGCGAAACATGTTAATTTTCAAACTGATAAAAACGACATTGCAGAGACACTTAACATCGCTTTGGGTGTCAGGTGACGGCAGATGAATAGATCGGGCCGTACCAATCTTTGTGCATACGTGTGTATTCTGTTATTGCAGGATTTGCAGGTTATCACCGTATCTCCAACATAATTTTCTTCCTCAGCGGGCGCCGGAGCTGCAAAAAAGGATTTACTCCTCCGCAAGTTACCAGAACTTTTAGAGGGAGAATTGTTTCCCAACAGTCACCAGGGCTGCAAGATCAAGCTGTCTCCCCAGCAGTTGCCAGAGCTGTACGAGCATTTGCCTCCCAAGGCAATCCCCAAGCAGAAGAGGGTTATTCTCCAAGCAGAGGTATTTCCCCGGTTGAGCGCCTGTCTACAAGTGACTTATTCTCAGCAGGTATCCGAACACCTGCACTCCCTAGAGGTCGGGTCAATCCCCAGCAGGAGTTAGTAGAAGTCTCCCATCCTCAGTGGAGTTATCAGAAGTTTATTATCCACAACGGAATCGCTAGAAGTTCTCCTTGCCCAGCAGAGTTGCAGGTAACTTCATTGCCCCACAGAGTCATCGGGATTCTCATTTCCAGGGGAGTTCCCTAGCAGAACAAGAAGTAGTCCCTTCCCCTGTAGAGCAAGAAGAAATTCTCCCCAGTGGAGTCAGAGCAGGGTGATCAGATCCTCAGCAGACGTTCAAAGCAGTTGAACGAAGTATACCCTACGCAAATCCGTCTTTCTTCCAGTGAAAGCCTCTCCAGAAAGCATCAGGTTGCCAGCACTTCGTTCCCATCAGAGTTAAAAGTTTTGAGTCCCCAACAGGTTGCCGGAATCTTCTCCCGCAGTTCGCCAAGACTTCATTCCCCAGCCAGAGTGGAATTGTCTACTTCCCCAACATAATCAGCCATTGTCTGTGTTGATGTTTATTCAGTGTTCATTCGCACTCTTAGACACTTATCTGATGATTCAGTTTGCTCATCCGCAGTCTCCAGAAGAATTAGCACCTTGTGGCACTCGTCTGTGAACTTTCCCCAGTAGAGTCTATATCTACTAGCACTCGTCTGTGCTCGCATCTTTATTTGATGCTCACCCTCTTGCAGCACTCGTCCGTGCCTTTTCCTCAGCAGGATTCCTCTTTATTTGAGGTATTCCCCAACCCTCGTCCGTGCTAGCATCTTTATTTGATGACCGTCCGCAGCTCTCGGCACTCGTCCGTGCTTATTAGTCTTTGAAGTTTTTTTCCCCAGCGAAGTTGCCTGTACTCGTCTGTGCGTGCATCTTCATTTGGTGCTCGTCCGCATCCCTGCAGCACTCGTCCGTGCATTTTATTTTCGATTCCTCTTTATTTGAGGCATATCCCCAAGAAAGTCGCCAGTACTCGTCCGTACTTGCATCTTTATTTGATGCTCGACCGCATCTCTTAGCACTCGTACGTGCTTGTTACTCCTTTGAAGATTGCTCGTCCGCATCTTTCAACACTCGTCCGTGTCTATTACTTATTTAGTGCTCGTCTGCACGCCCCGACACTTGTCCGTGTTTGGTATTTTCTTTTGAAGATCGTCTGAAATAAGCTAATACTCGTCTGTATCTTTTCTGACACACGTCTGTGTTAGATTGTTCCCTATTGAAGATTCCAATGCTCGTCTGTGTTGGATTTCTGGTATTCGTCTATACCATTGATTGATACTCGTCCGTATCATTATCAGAAGCACTCATCTGTGTTTCTTGGATCATCGTCCGATACTCGTCCGTATCGTCGACTTATAACACTCGTCTGTGTTTCTTTGATGATCATTCCAATGCTCGTCCGCATTGAAGAGGTTGAAAATCCTGACGGTGGGATTAAAACGTCAAAACAATTTCCGGAACCTGCGTAAGGGTTATCCGAAGAAGACTCGTCTGTCTTATTCCACTTATCTGCGTAAGGATTCGTGAAGAGAGTCCGTCTATCCTATATTGTTGAACCTGGTGTCACAATTTGTTGGAAGACTCGTCCGTCTCAACTCATATATTTTCAGGAAATATATGTAGAGGATTCGTCTATCCTAGTTGCATGTCTATCCCACAGACTTATCTGCATTTCCGGAACCTGCGTAAGGGTTATCCGAAGAAGACTCGTCCGTCTTATGCCACTTATTTGCGTAAGGATTAGTGAAGGAGATTCGTCTATCTCAGGTTAATTTGAAGATTCTTAAGGGCTCGTCCGCTCTCTGCACCTGGCGTCACAGGTCATTCGAAGACTCGTCCGTCTCATGATTCATCAGAACCTTTGGTTTCATTGGAAGGAGCTCGTCAGCTCATCTCTCAGCTCAGTCGCAACGTCATTGGATTGAGTTTATTTCCCATTTCTTGTTTTCTGCGTCAGAGCGCAAATTTCCGTTTTTTCTTGGGTATTCAACCACAGTTTATCTTGAACGGCCGAAAGCGGAAGTAATCGTCCTTTTCAGATCAACAGTTGCTTGAATAGGGGCAGCTGTAAAACCCCAAATTTTCCCTCTTCATTTTAAACATCATAATACACCATTTGCATCATAAGCATATCATATATATAGCATTATAGCATAGAAAAATAAAGCATGACAAGCATCAAGCCCTAACATGAGGCATATGGCCATCTGGGGAGGTGTTGAAGGCCATTTAAGCCAAGAAAAGGGTTCCAATGGATTTGTGAGAGGCCTATGATGAGTCTAGAATCCTTTGGCAAGGCCAAGTTCACTTGCAAAAGCTCAGAAGATTGCTTAATCATCACAAGTTTCCAGACAATGCAAGGCTCCTAGGCAGTGCGACCAAATTAGGGTTTTGGTTTCAAGGGCCTTAACCTCATAATTTTGGCCAACTCTTTTGGGCAATGTCTTCTATATGATAAGAGGTTCCTACATGTCAATTTTCATGGAAAAATTCTAGGTGGAAGTCAGTCATTGCCTCAGTTACTTGCAGAAGAAGCAAAAAGTCAAATGGGCCCAAAAAAAGTCAACTGTGCCATTCCAAGGGGTCTAACCCAACTTTTTTTGCCAAATGAGGTCTATTCAATGTTATAAGATGTTTGGTGAGCTTAATGTCCAAGAATTTTGGTGGTTTGAGGGGTTTTGGCAAAAGTGCACAAATTTGGTTTTGGAAAGGTTACTATTTTTGGCTATTTTGACCTAAAACTTCACAAGGCCTTAACTTGATCAAAAAATCTTCAAATGGACCAAAGGTAAACATGAAAGTTGTAGAGTAAGGGCTGCCATTTTCAAAAAGTACAAGAGCATTTTCTGGAGATTCATAGTTTTTTCTCTAAGGCCCTCGAAAAAAATGGCTGTCCTAAGGCAAAATTCAAAAGTTCAAGGCCAAGCCATTTGCACAAAGGCTCAAAGGTGGATAGTTTGCTATGCCATGTCCAAGGTAAGTTTACACAATCAAAATGCATCCCATTTAGGTCATTTGGCTCAAAGAAAAGTGGCAAAATTCGTGCACATGAGAAAGTTCCATAAAACTTGCATTTTACACTTGGATTTGCACAAGGCATGACAATTGTGTGATAACTTACATCCAAGGGCTGAAATTGCTTGCTTTGAATCATTGGTGGAATGGTGAATGCATATTCAAAAGAGGCCAGCAAATCATGATCTTGGCATGCTTATGGCACACTTGGGCCAAATTTGCATTTTCACAAAAATCAGCTCTCTCTCACGTGCATTTGATCTAATCCTTTTGCATTGCCTTATCCATTATATAACAACCAGGATTAGGGTTAGAGGCAGCCAGAATACACACTCACTCTCTCATTCTCATCTCTTGTGCAAAATTGCTCATTCTACACAAACTTTTGCTACAAGAATCCATTCACAAAACTCTTGCTGGATTCTTGATCCTCACCACTCATAGATCATTTCCATACCATTTGTTTGGGTTATTCTTCAAGAATCATCCATTTCCCATTTCTTGTGCACATTTGCATTTTTTGCCATAACTTTTGATTTTAGGCAAGCTTTCTTCAATCCAAGACCATATCCATACTCCTCTCATCTCAAGGATCATTAAGCACCCCTGGATCTAGATTTATAGTGGAGTTTGCTCAAATGGCCATTTGAGGATCTTTGGAGCACAAGGAGGCTTATTGCTGGATTCACAAGCTTGCAAAGCCTTAGATGCATTTATTTTGCATTTAAGGGGATAAAGAGACTATTTGTCATCATTCTACACCATTCTTGACTCCTAATTTTGGACAACACCTCAGGTATGCTCAAAATTCGCATCTCATAGAAATGTGTTTGATTGTGTGCTTTAGAATCCTCATGTTGCGCTGGTTATCCTGCTCTTTGTAGTTTGTGAAATGGTTGAGTATTTACAAAGTTATGTTGATTTAAAGTTTGATGGACAATTTTATTTTCACTCATATCTTGAGATTCTTTGAGTTTTGTTCCAATCTAAGCATGTGTTCGTGTTTAGGGATGTTAGTTTGTCCATTCTGGAAAGTTTGATGGCTTGCCGTGGCTTGGTTTGACTTTTCGTATGGCTAGGGTTAGGGTTAGGGTTCTTAGTTCATTAATGGTGGAGAGAGGGTTAGGGTTTGCATGAAGAAGAAGGTGCAGCAGTCTTCAGCGCTATCCGCACCCCCCCTGCAAGGCCCATGAAGTTTTTTAACTGGGCGCAGTTGCTCTTTACACCCCCTTGGCCCATTTGTTTTATTTTTATTTCTTTTCTCTACCAATTTATTTCATTTGCTTTTAATTCATTTAAAATATTTATTTAACTCTAAAAAATCCAAAAATATTCATATACACTCCTTGATTCATCTAGTTTTTTATCATGATTTTTCCAAATTTTTATTTTCATCCCACGTGGCCAAATAAATTCAACATTGAGCATTGCTTTCTTGTGAACTCTCATAGACCAATCTGCCTTGTCCAATTTCTATTTTTCTCATCCTTTAAGCTATGAACCCCATTCCTTTTGCATTCAAACCCTAAGACACTCTACTATCTGCATGATTTATCTTGGATTTTTCACAAACATTCTTGCTGGATTTTGCTTGAGTTACTTGTGCCTTAAGTTTCAAAACCCTAAATGGTAATACCTTGCATCCTTGAGCTTCATTGACCTAGTTTGGTGCTGTTTTTTTGCAAACCCTTTTGAATTCTAATTTCCTTGTGTTTGGAGAGTGCTTTTCTGGTTGGGTAGAATTTATAAGGGCTTGGATCTTTTTCTTGGGTATTTTCTTCCTCACCTTGCCTTGTTTTGCATCCTTTGAGTCTTATAGTCTCTTTTAAGCTTAGAAGGGCACTTGTGCCAACTTCTCTTCATCTTTTGGGGTCCCTTAGAGGTCTATGGTTGATCCTGGTCTTAGGATAGGTTTTGAATCTCCTTGAGTCTTGGTGTTGGGTCTCTTTTATGTGCTTTATTTCTTTAAGTGTTATGCATGCCTTCTTTGCACTTGTTTCACTTCTAATCATCTCAATATGATCTTGTGTTGCTTTGCTTATCATCTTATTAACTCTTTGCCATGCCTATATGTTTGTGTAGCTTCTGACTTGTTGGTTTATGCCTTGATTTTATGTTATTACACCAACCTTGCAGGGGCTATGGTAAGTTTGAGATGTGGGAATTGAGTTCCACATCTCCATTTCTCATCTCTCCTCATATTGTTTATATGGACTAACATCTTCTTGTTGGGCTTAGGCCTTTATCATCTCTCCTCTTATATTCTTCTTCTTCTCTTGAGATCTTTTTTAGGTTAGAAAGACCTCACAAACCCTAGGAACTCCATGCATGCTAACTTATGGTAGAAACTCCCCCTTAGTTTCTTCCTTTTTGTTCCTTTGGTTCTCTTTCTCTTCTCATCTCATAACTCTAAAAAACACTTTAATAACTTTGAAGTGATGCATTGATCCATAGCCTTATTCCATGAGGTATGCTTGTAGTCTTCCCATCTTGGGATAGTACAAGTTTACCTTGTGATGTACAAGTCTGATCAATGTATCTTCTTCATAAAAGAAAAGCATAAAAAACACTTCTTCATGTAAATAATTGATAACGATAAAATGTATCGATTATATTGCTAAGTTTCATTACCGTTTTATCGCATAATCGTCGTTTTAACACCCGATTCCTCGAGTTTTCCTTACCATTTTGCAGGTACATCGTATAAAGAGCTAAATCATTAGCCAAGAGCAAAAGGAGCGAAAACAACCATAAAAAGATGAAGAAATGAAGAATGCTGCAAAACCTGCATATTTTGTAACACTCACGGTCGTCACCTAGGTGTCACGACCGTGACACCCCAAAAGAAGCAATCACGACCGTGATGCCCCTGTCACGACCGTGACACTTAAATTACACAGGACACGAACGTGATGCCCTTGTCACGACCGTGACAAGGGAAAAATAGGTTATTTGACTGAGACTTGGTCATAAGCGTTACGTGCACATGATCTGCCTATTTTCCAGCTAACCCTCTTGTATCCACGTTCTTGGATTTTCTCAAATGCTCTACGAGGCCCATGCAACAAGTTCAACCACTAGCCCATTAAATCTTCTATAAATAGCTTAAATTTTATGAACAATACACAGAGCATTTTTTTATCAATTTCTTGCGGAAGCTCTGCCGAAATATTTTACACCCTTATTTCTTTTTCAGTATTATTTTCATTGCTCTATTTTTATTGTATCCAAACCCAACCTATAACAATTTCCAACATCAGGAAATTGTTATAAAATTTATTTTGTTTCAAAGCCTTCAGAATTTTTAGTTTATTTTCGATTCCGCCAAATACTCCGAGCTTTCCGGTCTGTGGAAGAAGGAGTCTGCCATTTTATTGTTAACCAGGTTTATATTAATTGCAATTTTATATTTATGTTATTTATTTATTTTTCTGCCATGAATATTTTGTTTATTGTTTCTCTGCCTCTGTCTGGTTCAACAAAAATGAGTAGCTAATTACCTTAGGGCGGTATGTAATTAAAACAAACTAAATCGGTAAAATCAACTATAGGCTTAAAATAATTAATAGCTTAACATTCTGGCTGATACTTTTTATTAAAATCGACCTTTTCGTTACGAGAGTAAGGAAAGTGTATTAGGTTAGGTCAAGACCACGAGAGTGTGAGATTTTAACCAGATAGCTAAAGTTAGGCATTTAAATTAAACACAGCGAGAGCGCTTTAAAATAAATTAGAATTACTAAGTTTCCAAAAATTATCTCTAAACACTTATGGGCTAGCGAGAGCAGCATAGGGCTTTAGGGGTAAGATCTGAGATAAGACCACGAGAGTGTGAGTTAAAGGTATTTAGACTGGTAACCTCTACAGAATAGATTAAGTGAACCATCTTTATAAGCCTAGGTTAGATTGACCCGCCTAAGTTAGCATAATTACATACCGACCGCCTTAGTATTATTTTATTAAACTTAAATTTAATTCCCGCCTTTAATCTTTAAAAACAACAAAAATCGTGACAACCCTTCACCTTAGCTAAACTAGAAGTTCATCTAGCACTAAGTAACCATAGAGTCCCTGTGGATCGATAATCTTAAATATTACTTCGATAGGCTGTGCCCTTGCAGTTAAGATACCGCTAGACACATAATTAGATACGTCTTTAGCCCACCAAATTTTCCCTCACTTTTTCTCACACCATGGCTTGTGATCTTTCATTTTTGCATTAGCATAAGCATATATCATATCCCACTGCATAGTTCATTCCATCTGCATCTAGGGTTTGTGATCTGAGAAATCTAAGAAGTGATTTAAGCCATCCCATTGGTTTTGAAGCTTGCCAAGACGGTCCATGTGTGTTCCATGATCATAATATGCCCCCCAAGGTTCATAAAAGCCAAGGGATCACAAAGTATGGCAAAGGCATAGAGGCAGACTGAAGATTTCCTGCATAGATGACCTAAAATTAGGGTTTTGGTTTCAGAGGCCTTAATCCCAATTTTTTTTTGTCATTCTTATTTCTAATGGTCTCAATATTTTATAAGGATCATGTGTACCAAATTTGATGAAGAAATTCACTGTGGAAGTCATCTAATACTTGGGTAACTTCTTGAGCAAGTAAAGTCAAAATCAGGGCATCTAAAGCCTCCATCAAGGGTACCAAAGGGTCATCATCATCATTTTGAGTCTCTATGATCTTTATTTGATCATTTAAGTGGTTGGAAGTTCACAAAGTTGAAGAACTTTGAGCCAAATGCAAACTTGCTATTTTTGGAAAGGACTTGTAATGGAAACTTTCCATTTTGGGAAAGATATTCAACTTATTCTTTCATGACCAAAAATGCTTCAAATGAAAAATCCTTGGACATGAAAGTTGTAGATTATGTCTTCCCATTTTCAAAAAGTACAAGAACATGTCTTGATTCATCCTAGAACTCAAGATATGGCCTTTCAAAGTTGGCAAAAATCCTATAATTTTCAAGTGTGCACCAAAGAGGGAATTTTGCAAATTCACTTGCCAAGCCATTTCATTACCTCTAATCAACTTCTAAACATCATACCAATATAGTGAAACACATTTGGATCAGAATCATGCCTTGTATCACAAGTTTTCATGGCCAGTTTCTCAAGAAATTTCAAAGTTGTCAAAATGCATAAAGTTTGCAAACACTTGATCAAGGTCATCCAGCTGCACTATAATGATCCAAAGGCTCTCCATGAACCATGCTAAGGCCAGACACCCCTTCAAGCCAGCTCTGAACCATGCCCATACCTCAAGTACACAATGTTGACATTTTTGCAACTTGGCCCATACCAATCACAATATGCCACCACCCACTTTCTGATCACTCTCATTGGCCTATACTAACATTATGCAGCTCATTTCATAACACACACAAGCCTGAAACATCACACAACTTAGATTGCTCAAAAATCCCCAAAATCTTCATTCCTTCAAAACTCACTCCTCAGCCACTAAAACTCAAAGTTTTCTTCACCAATCATCTCAAAATCATCCAAAGAACAAAACCCAACCATTAAAATGGTCTGAAAACCCCTCAATTAGAAATACGATTTCCGAGTTATTAGAACCAAACCACTCAAACTAGCCATTCAAAGCTTGTTCTAAGCTCTCCAGAAGCACAAGGGGGTCAAGTGGAGTGGATTAGCATCAAAGGAAAGGCCAGAAAGCTCAGATTGACAAAGCTCCATCTCAGGTAGTCATCTCAAAACATTTTTCCAGAAACTCCATTTTAAGTTATAATATGATTTTGTATGCTCCCCTGATCATGGTGATATAATTTGTTTTGAAAATGGTTGAGAAACCAGGATGTATGCTTGTTCTGAAACTTTTGACCTAAAAACGTTTTTCTTCGATTCTCTCATTTGATGCAATATAAATGATTTTCATGGCCTGATTCTTGTTTAGGATGGTTTGGGCGTTGATTCTGGAGAGTTTGGGAGTTTGGGTAGCCTAGGGAAGAAGATAGGTTGAAGGTGTCACCAGAGAAGATGACAGGAGCTTGCTCCGGTCACCTGAAAATGTTTAGGGTTGTAATTGGGATTAATCTTGCCAGTTTGAATTTTGGCCCTTGGATCTTGCTTAGCGCGTTTTTGAATGGCCAGGATCATTTCATTAAAACCTTAAATCTGATTAATTAGATTAATTAGGTTTAATAATTAATTTTTGCCAGATTGAATCCTGACAATCAATTCACGCGTGCAGTCAACAACTTCCTCCCCAGTTTGAATCTCCGCCACTGGATCATCATACTTTCCTTTTAATTCATTTTTATTTCATTTTATTGCATTTCCTTTGTTCAATTTATTTAAAATAGCAAAAATCATCAAAAAAATCTCAAACTTTGCATTTCTGTTTCAAATATTTTTCTTAACCTTAAAACATTTTTTATTTTAATTTTTGCATTAAAAAAGTGTTTTTAAAATATTTAAATGTTTTATTTAATTAATTAATTGATTTTAATTAATTAAATATACATTTAGGTTTCTAAAAATCACCAAAAAAATCATGAAGCATTCCAATACATTTAGAAACATTTTCAAACTCACCATAAAGATTTCTTTTTAGGTTTGATCACATTTTCACAATTTTCTTTGAATTAGGGTTCTTAAATTTCACATTTTTAACCCTAACTTGAAAAATTCATTTCTGCCTAACTATGATGAGTTTGAACTTGATTCTTCTTGAATTGTTTCACATATTGCATATAGTTTCTAGGTTATTTATCTCATATTTTTATCTTGTATTTTCAATTTGATTTTCATTTTCCCTTTAGAAGCACCCAAAAACCCTAGTTAACTTAGAAATTTCATAACTTTCACTAGGATTGGCTTCTGACCTTCTCCTTTGTGGTGTGATCTTGTATAAGATTAGGGTTTGTTTGAGCTCAATTTCAATTTTTTATCATGGTGAATGCTTCTGTTTTGGTCATATGCATCTCATGTTGCCTTAAAACCTTAATTTTGCATCTTCATTTGCATTCTTTTTTGCCTATCATGAACTTATGGACTTGCCATGCCATTCCATTATTTTGTATGTCATCTTAGACATCTTAAGACATGTTTGAAACATTGCTTGATCATTGTTGCATCATTTTGGCATGCTTTGCATTCATTTTGTTTCATGAACATCCATGTGTTTCATGCTTCTAAACATGCTTCCATTGCATCTCATCTTTGTATGAACATTCATATGCATCTTGTATGACTTTGAATCATCTAATGAAAAATTTTCATTGCACAATCACTTCTGGTTTTGGTCTTTGCATCTCATTTCATCTCATTTCCTTTTTCGTTATGTCTTATGCATTCATACTAACATTTCAAGAACTTTTGGTAAGTTATCTGGGAGGTGGATTTGCCTTCACATCTCATCTTTTCTCATATCTTCATATGCATTTATTTATTTTTTGAAGTGAAATTGCTTCACTTATGTCTCTCTTGCTCCTTTATTTTTTCCTAAGTTACTTATCTTCTTCAGGAAGTAAGTAACTTATTCTTCTTCCTCCTTCTCTTTTCATTTGCTTCTTCCATGGTGGCCTTATTGAAGATCCTTTCTCTTAAGCCTCACAAACCATAGGACATCCAAGCATGATAACATTTAGGGTTGTATATAGTCCCCCCTAGATTTTTACCTTTGAGTCTCCTTGAGTCTCTCTTCTCATCTCTTAATCATAGGCTAAACTCTTAAAGCTTTAGGACTTTGGAATTAGGGTTATGCCTGCATCCTTATATTAGGATGGAGTGTATAACTTTAATCCTTAGTGTTAAACCTTTAAATTTTTTACACCTCTTAATCAAAATACATTAATAATCACTAAGACTTTATCTTGTAACTTGGGCCTTACATTAGAGTTCTATCTCTTCCATATAGTTAAGAGGGACTAACCCTAGTGTTTAATGGACAAGTCCCACTCAAGTTGTCTTACAAGCCATAAAATCCACTTCTTAATCTCATCCTTTAATTAAAATCCATTTAATCAAGGCTTGTTATATAATGAATTTAATCCCTAACCATGGATTAAGTTGATGTATCTTCCTCAGCTTAAGTGTTCTCATCTATCATCCTTCTATTAGGATGGTGTAATGAGTTCACTAATCTGTGATTAGAGATTAAACTCATTACTTAACACTAAACAAAACCCAAAAACATCTTAATAATCACAAGTAGGTTAATGATCTTAATCCTTCATCATTAAGGTAATTAAGTTGAGATGCTTATCTCATACTTAAGTAGGCTCATTATCCCTAATCAGGGAGGATATAATGAGTTTACAACCCTTGATTTAGGCTTAAGCTCATAATCCTATGCAAAACACCAAAAACAATAAAAAACTGAAAACACAAAAACAAACAATAATCGTCTCCTTCGGGATTCTTTTCTCACCACACTCATTCACAAACGAGAACTTGCTTCTTCCGTCTAATTCAAGACAGTTAGCACTCGAGCCAGACGAGTCATACACTTGAGCATAGACAAGTGAGCAGTTCACAGTCAATTTATTTCCAGTCTCTTTGAGTCGAACTACGGTGTTCTGACTTCCTCATTGCACGAGAGGATACGTAGGCATAACTTAACAGTTATCGAACAAAATCTTTGTGTCTTCCCCTTCTTTCAGCTTTCTTTTCTAAGTCTTAGTTCCTGAGCAATTCACACCTTTTGCACTGACACCTGTAATTTCTTTCCTTAGCTTTTTCACACATATAGCCTATGCACCTACCCCTTTTAAACACAATCTTGTAAGCGGGGATCCTGTAGAGTACGACAGACGATCTGGGTGCTAATACCTTCCCAGGTCGTAACCAACCCCCTTTCTCAGTTTCTTTGGTTCGCAACCGTCTTTTCCATCTCTTTCCAGGTTTATGCAGCATTACCTTTCCTTCGGGATAAAAATGCCTAGCTGGCGACTCTATTCAACCCTATTTCTCTTTACCGACGGTTCGTGTTTGCACCAGGACGTAAGTCCTGGGAACGACACTCCCCAACCGATAACATTCTTAAAATAGACCTCGTCCGAGTGTAGTATCGCGTGACAACCACCTTAGGTTTACACTCGGATAGTTTCTGCACTACGTTCCTAAATTAGCTTGGATGGGTTAAGGGTTCTATGGTCCTTAGTATGATCAGCTCAAGGTCGGAAAATAATGCCACGTATGATTACTCATCATGACATTGATAATCCAAGAGAGCCTAACCGAGTGGAGATTATCAAATTGATATAGCTTTGGACTACTCCATCGGGTATCGCTTCGAATATCGCCGTCCTATCATAAGTTCAACTCAGATCCGGGTTAGAATCTATCTCACTCACAGAGTATCACCAAAACCGAAACAGAACAAAAAAATAACAAACAAATCAAACCAAAGCAGTAAATAAATCAAAGTAGGCCGAATCCACTTAGGTATTACTCCCCAGCAGAGTCGCTACTTTTCTGTAGCGGTAAAATCACGAGTGTAAGCTATTGGTTAACTTAACTCAGAGTAAACAGAGTCGCCACTGCACTTTTATTTTATTCCAAAATGAAAAGGAAAAAAGAGCGAATAAATCCTAAGGAATCTAAAAGCAAAAAGAGCTAAAAGAAACAAGCAAAGAACCGGGTAAGGGGATAGGTTACACAATGAGAAGGTTTTACGCACCCAAAATGTTTGTGGTACTCCACGGGAGCCCTTTGAAATATTTATTGCTTTTGGTTTGAAAAATGTTTGTTAAATGAGAGTGGAGGGATGAGAAAATAATTATTTTTTAGTATTTTTGTGTTTGGAGAGATTTATCACCTCATGCCTACGTACCCACAAAGTGCAATGCGAGATCAAAACCTTGTATTTCGTGGTACAAAGAGTGAAAAGGGTTGGTTGTAATTGATTTTATTAAGTGAAGAGAACTTGTCATCTTCAAGTGGATAGCCAAACAAACTACCATGGGAATGAAGGCATGGACTCATACATCATTATGGGGAGGGCACCAACTCGGATACAATCGACGAGTATGCCACTAAACCCCCACGAATGATAAGATACTCAATTACATAAAACTACAACTATGGAGTTGAAAGACTTGCATCCGACTAAAGAATAATGGCTCATAGTCGGCACTTTTTAAAGAAAACAAATAAAAGTGCACAAAGGCACAAAACAACTTGAATGTGTTTGGTTCTTTTTATTTTTGAATTAAGGTCAAAATGATTAAATTCATTGATTTTAAAAGGAAAGAAAATAGTAAAATCCACTTGACAAAAGTCAAGGTTTTGTTTATTAAAGAAGTGATAATTTGGGAAAACAAGAATCCTTTGAAAAAGAGAGAAGATTTTAAAAATTAAAGAAGGGGTGAAGATGAAAAGACTATCCTAGAAAAGAAAATAAGGAGATAAAGGAAGAAAGATCTAACCAAACTTGATGATACTTCCAATTACGAGCAAAAGAGTTCCATCCTTATAAGCTAGCAAATGGCCAAATAAAGGCAAGTACCAACTTCATGAGGATCAAAGCAAAGGAGAGATGTTCTAAAATCTAAGTCCAAAACTCCACTCCAAAGCCAAGGATAGTAACCAATAGTCCAAAGATTAAGATCACAAGTTTTTAGAGGTTTAATCCTTTATTAATATTTTTGTGTCCAAATGGACAAAAGGAAAATCAAAATAACAAAAATAGGAACAAATAATAAACATGACAATAAATGAATAAAGCATAATGAAATAAAAGCAATAAAAGTGCAAAAAATTAAATGTTAGTAGCAAAAGCAATTAAAGTGCAAGAATCTACATTATTAATAGTAGTAATAGTATAATAGTATTTACATGATAATGGTGTGGTGAACTTAATCAACCACAACCAAAAGAGTAACCAAAAATAAAAGACAACCGGATCTGCTTAGTATCTTACACTATAGCGATCAATGAAGAAAAACTGAATCAATTTCAATGAAATTTGAAAGGCGATTTGGAGACCCAAAGCACCTACGCATCATACATTCATAAGTCTTGATTCTTAATGCAATATAATCAAACGCTTTGGGATTACGCGACCAACAAGAGGTCCGGTCCACGAAAGTGCAAGTATCCAATTAGATTTTTATTACGGATTAGGGATACATTTAGGTCTATGTTAAGCAATCTCTGAGTAATTTACTAAGTAATTACCCTACAAATGAGACCGGCCACCACCAATTAAGGTGAACAATGTTAGTACTAATGCATGCGAGATAAACGATATGCAAATCGCTTTCCGAACACAATACCGCACAAAATCTAATCGTTTTTCTTTATCGAACTTTACTCTAAAAGTTTTTCTCGTCTTTATTTTCATAGCAAATAATAATTGAAAATCCATTGTTATTTATTTTAAATGACACTATTATTACCTTGTTTAAATTTGCAATCCATGTGCAGACGAATTATTTTATTACTTCAACAAGACTAGTACACCTGCTAGTTTAGTTAGGGTTTAATCGGTTCGATTTGTATTAGTAAAAAAATTATCCAGACCGATGATATCTCCATCGGTTCGGTTCGATTTGGTTTTTAGTGTTTTTAAAAATGGAACCAAACCAAACTAACCGGTTTGGTTCGATTTGGTTTGGTTTTGGTTGTTCGGTTTGCAACATTTTTTTTCTAAACATTATATTCATTTGTGTATTTTTTGCTCTAATATTGTTTGATGTATTTTATGCTATTATTTTTAAATTCATATGCTATATTTCATTCTCTACTTTTAAACAACTTACAAGTTATTCTTAATTCATACGAAACATTTACATAATTTTCAGTGCATTATGAAATAAGTTCATTATTGAATACAAAAGTTGACACTTGGTATTAGAAAGTTGGGAAGGAATTTGAAAGCTTAACAAATAAAACACAACAATAAAGACACAAATATTTCAACACACATAAATTAACATGTTTCACCCCTCAAACACACATCAAAATTATTTTGTAACAAGACTAGAAGGAATTTCGTTGAAAAAGAAACATAAAAGATAAAAAAAGAAGATGAAAAGTAACGAAGAGAACTTGAAGGTGAGTAAGGAAACCATAACCTATAAGAATGACGGTGGCGAGAGAAACAATGGTGACAGATAACTAGATCAACAGTTTGGTGAGAGTAAGTTTTTATGGCTTTTGGTTTCTATTTTTTTATGTTTGAGGAAATGTTGGACCGATACACAATTTGGGCTTATTAATTGGATAAATAAAAGATTAAGTATGTATTTAAAATCATCGGTTTGGTTCATCGGTTTGCGGTTCCTAAAAAATACAACCGAGAACCGAACCAAATCACCTCGGTTTTTATAGGTTTGGTTCGGTTTATGAATCGAACCAAAAACCATCGATTTTTTCGGTTTGGTTTTGTTTGGATTATAACTTTAATTGGTTTTTTCTGATCAGCTTACACCCCTAGGTTTAGTCACCAGTTATCTAAAGCCCATATTAATTCGTTATCAAGAAATAAGTTTGAAGTTTGTTGTGATATCGCCGATTTGGTGATTTCCTCCACATAGTTGTGAGGGGGAGATTTGATGGGTTTGGACTCCCTTCCTATGCTGATAAGACTCAAATAGGTTAGTTCATTTGTGTCTCACTTATCCTAGGTAGGGAGAGTCAATTTAGGGTTGAAAGAGAGAGAAAAAGAAATTAGAAAATCAATTTTGAAAGAGATAAAAAAAAAAAGAGAAACCAATTCTCGTTTTCTTACAATCAGTCTCAGTAAAACAACGATTTTGGATTCATTAACGGTTTGATCAGGCTCATTTTTAAAGGGAAGGTTCGCAACACCTCTGTCAACATGTTGACCGTTCTAATTGTCGAAACAAAGTTTGATATAGAAGATATAGGCTTCGCAATGAAGCTTTAATTTTTGGTATTTTAATATTCTATTTTCTTATGGATCTTGCTAACTAGTGCCATAAGACACTCTTTAAGGATTCCATATTAAGAAATTATTGTTAAAAAAATTCAAACAGTTCAATTTCCAATCCAATGTATAAATTACATATTATTGCACATATTTTTATAAAAACTTATTATTTAATTTTTTTTAAAACACCTTGAAGGTACTTGTTAACATTTTCCTTTATTTATTTATTTATAAGCTAGTTTGCTTTTTAATTTAGTTGTTGTTAGCATGTTAGCACTATTTTGTACTCTTATTTGTTTACGGTGGAATTACTTTTGTGGTCCGACGACCCATGGTTTCACTATCACGTTAAGGGCTTTCTACATTAAAATCTCATTGTTCTCTTATGCTTTTATTTGTTCTATTTACTACCCTATATTTATTATTGATCCTTGTAAGTTGTTTACAAGTTTGAAAATTTTCATTTCATTCGTATATTGATATATCATTGTGTTAATTTCCATCGTCGAAAACTACAAAAACTAAAAAGAATTTCCAATTATGACTTCCAGCAACATATTTTGAATACTATGCGAACTTTTCATCGACAATAAGAAATAAGCAACCAAAACAGCATCTTAATTGGTGACAAAATATCATTGTATTAAAGTTTGAGATAAACATATTAAAATTGGCCTCATGTATACACGAAAACAAATTTGGTCACAAGGCAAAAGATGAAGAAAAAAATTCAGCAAGAATTAAAATTGCAACGCATGACAGAAGGATAGTTTAGGCAACAGGGGATACTATAACTTGATCAAGAACAGGTCCACAAAGAGATCCAAAATCGTGAATCCTTGTATGATAGAAAGCGCTATAGAATGTGATTCTTGTTCTGCTTGAAACTGCTTTGAAGTTGAAACTTGCTGTCTTGAACGTTCCCTTTCCGACAGATTTGAAAGGAACTTTAAGAGTATTTTTAGCAGCAAAAGCTTCAACCATCATTGATCCATGACAACCATTTCTTCCATCACCAATTGTGAATTTCATGTTGTAGACTTTGTTTGGAACTGTTCTTAGAATTTGTGAAATGGCACTTTCTTTTCCTGCAACAAGCTCAACTGCTCCGTGTCCAAACGGTACTTGAAAATGGTTTGAATCAATGAACTTAATTGCTTTGAGGGATTCAATAATCCAACCAGGGAGTGGTGACACAAGATCTTGTTGTTTTGGAGGGAGAATAACGCCGTTGGTTGAATTGAAAATCGGAAACGGACCCTCCTCAAAGCCATGATTTTTTACCAAATTATCTGCAACAGACCAAGTAGTAGCATTAGTGTGTGTTTGAAAATTAAAATGGCATTTTAACGAAAACCATGTCAAAAAGCAACGTTGACATGGAAACTTAGTTATGTGGCTTCTATATTTACACGTCAAAAATATTTTGGGACAAAGAAATGGCTTGCAAAAGCTGTTGGAAACGCATGTTTAGTCTAAAGTTGGAATGTTACTTAGATTTTCTATAGCACAACTCGATAGTCCAATAAATCACAACAAATAAACAGGAAAAACAGTTTCATTTGTTGCGATTTGACGAGAACTATTACGAGAGGTGGTAGAGAATCTAGATTCATGGATATATAAATCATCACCTCTTGTAGGCATTGGAGGGTAGAACTCTCTAATAGCAATAGCATCCAAAAGTGGACCACAAGTAGGATCTTCTTGAACACCAGGGTTA
This sequence comes from Lathyrus aphaca, assembly GCA_963966055.1. Taxonomy (NCBI): domain Eukaryota; kingdom Viridiplantae; phylum Streptophyta; class Magnoliopsida; order Fabales; family Fabaceae; genus Lathyrus; species Lathyrus aphaca. Next base: position 293,820,752 of record OZ014521.1, on the reverse strand, counting down.
TGGAATGTAACTTTTACAACAGAAGAACTAGCCTTGAATCCCCAAGCAATAACATCGCCGTTGAGGCTATAGAGTGTTTGCAAAGGAACATCACCGGATTGTGAGGGGACTGAGATTCTCAGAACTTCATCTTGAGCACATGTCCTTGTGGCTCCTAATATTAGAGCATACCATTGACCAGGTTTGACTTTAATGGTTTGGGAGATAGAGGCTTCATTTCCAAGCCTAACTGCATGAACTCCATGTGTCACTGCGAAGTACATTCCTCCTGGTTGTGGCCCTCCAGAGATGTACTCAACTGGACCATTGATTTCCCATTTGGGAAGTGCATGTTTTCCTATGAGTCTCGTTTTCTTTAGGTATCTTGGGTTTGGTTTCTCTTCAAAATTCCCATTTTGGAAGTAAACTTTAAGAGAAAAAACCAAACATATAAGAAATTAACAATATAAAATTATGCACAGTAAAATATGCACGACTACACATTGACACGAGAACAAGACACAACATGGATACTCTAACACTCATAATGTGAAAAGTACTACGAATTATCAGGATTATAGTTTAACATTACCTTCTGGTGACCTGGGATCAAAATGAAAATGAGCAAATGCTGAAGCAGCAAATAGCAAAGTCATGAAAATCATACATATGAATGTCCCTGCCATTTTCACCGTGAAAAGAAACAAATGTGGAACACTAATGAAAGAGAAATGGAGTTGGGGTTGATAGGGAAGAAAAGGGTTTGTGTGCAAGAGAAATGGACAGAGTTATGTCCCTTTTATGGTGCAGTTAGAGAGAAACAGTTTGCAATTGATTTTATCAAGGTTTTGACTTTTGAAAACCGAGTTTTTCTCCTTAATTCATGACATTGCCATGAGCTTGTGAGTTAGGGAATCTAGGATTTAAAATATTTTTAATGATAATTAGGACAGAGGATAAGTACGGTCTAATAACTTATGATGGATTATTAATAACATAGGCAAGGAATCTGTTTGCTACATTTTAATAATGAAGATTTATACACTTCATGTGGTTGAAATAATGTAGAGAAACAAACTAACGTGGTGATCTTTCTAAATTTCTAATAAAAAAACAAGGTGGGCAAGGATGGAACATTACAAATTGCAAATCATAAACCCACTGTTTAGCTAGAATATTGATGGTATTACCCAAGACAAGACAATGTCTCACCAATCACACCTACAAGGCCGCCCTTATACTATAGACCGGCTAAATTAGATTTACCTCATTTATTCACAAAGTGTCCGGGTTCCAGGAAATAAAGTTACAACGACTTTTGGAATAAACATCCTCAATTTCAATTTTATGCCTAACAAAGCATGATATTGATGAAAATAGTAAAATTTATGTTACCATATGTGACTAGGTAGCATTCACGATGTCCCTATAAATTTATGTTCCCATATATGACTAGGTAGCATTCACGACTTTTGGAATAAACATCCTCAATTTCAATTTTAACCCTATACTTAAATATTTAACTTTAGTGGAATGATCAGTAGCACATATGAAATGAGGTTTGTCTCCCCGATATACCTTGGGGAACTGATGGGATGCTTGATAATACCATTTGTATTGTGATGCATTCTTGATAATTAAATTTGTATTGTGATGCATTGAGTTTATTGTAATTAGGGGTAGCAAAATGGATGAATTTGATGGATATGAATTAGATTGTTAATGAACGGATCAAAACAATTCATTAATCCATTAACAATCCACTAAAATTTCTTACAAAATATACAATTCAATCCATTCAATCTATCATTTAAGAGATTTTTAATAGATGGATATTCATTCATCCATAATAATTTGTATATTTAATTAATTTCATTTCTAAAATTTTAATTTCTTTTAAAAATTTACAAAATAAAAAATAAATATTTGAATTTTATGATAACAAATGATTTTTATTATTTTTTTAAAAACTGTTCCAAAAACCTTAAAATAAATAATTGAAATAATCCATTGGATCTTTAAAATATATTGGATAGATTGGATTTATCCATGTGTTTAATTGGACGTATTGCATCCAATCCATTAACCAACTTTTCATATAATGGATGGATTGGATGAATTTTTTAGTGGATGGATTGAACGGATCTGCAATAGGATATATCATGTATGCCATGTTATGTACTCGACCAGATGTCTCGTATGCTTTAAGTGCAATGAGTAAGTACCAATCTGATCCCGGTGATGCTCATTGGGTAGCTATAAAGAATATCCTTAAGTTCAAAGCAAGAGACAATTGATGATTCTACAACCCAGGCCGAGTATATTGTTGCCTCAAATGCAGCAAAGGAAGCTGTTTGGATCAAGAAGTTCATTAGTGAACTTGGCATAATCCCTAGCATTGTGAATCCCATTGATCTTTATTGAGATAACAATGGTGCCATCGCAAAAGCTAAGGAGCCTAGATCTCACCAACGATCCAAGCACATACTTAGTTAGACGTTATCATCTCATTCGAGAGATAATATATCATGGAGATGTGAAGATATGCAGAGTACCTACACTTGACAATATTGTTGACCCACTAACAAAACCTCTTGCACAGCAGAAGCATGATGGTCATACTAGATCTATAGGTATTAGGGGTATGCCTAAATGGCTCTAGTGTTGGTGGGAGATTGTTAGTGTAAGCCCTAGAGGTCAATACTTTTGGTACTTGTATCGAATTATTTATTAATAATAAAAGGCATTTCTTTATTATGTTTGTTTTTCCAAAATAATAAAGTCCCTAGAATATCTAGTTCGTTTAATGAAATATTAAGTGTAACTTAAATTATGAGATTCCATTAAACATAAGGATATTATTCTTAAAGCATCCATAGTCGAGCTTTAATGTGAAACGGGATAGCCTTAAAACGTTAAGACTATTATGTAAATAGACCGAAGATCACATCTCATGGATCATGGATAAGGAGTTATCAAGTCTTGACATAGGTATGAATATTAGGAGTAATATTTATACTGGATTGACCCACTGTGAGAGTACTACATAGAATGTTATGCAAAAGTGTCATAAGTTACTTTCATGATGATAATGGTGTATACCACCCTTCAATCTAAAACTACTATAGACCCTAGATGTAGAGTCAAGTATTTTATTGATGATCAAACGTTGTCTGTAAGTGGATGATCATAAAGACAGTTGATGGGTACTTCATAAAGCATGCTGAGGGACATGAGTAGCCTAGATGGAATTTTCCCATCCTACATAACAGGATAAATGTCTAAGGGGCCAATATTGAACTGGACAAGGATGACACGTTATATGCCTTGTGTTCAATATAGACATAAGGTCAAAAGGGTAATTGTACACACAAGAACTATCACAAAAGGTTTTGTCATATCACATGACAATTTTGTGACTTTGGTAGCAGTGATGTGTTGCTAGATACCGCTAAATGTTTATTATGTTAAATACATGGTTTAATATAATTGTCAACATCGCGAAATCCTAGAGGGTCACATAAGGACAATTAGAGAATGTGTAGAATAAATAAGGTACATCGTAAGGTACGGTGCACTAGAATGGAATACGAAATATGGTAAGGTATCATGTGTTTAATTAACATATGGTATAATAATAGTTATTATTATTTTATAATAGTTATAAAATATAATAATAATAATAAAATTATGTTTATTATAATAATTATAATTATAATAATATAATAATATTATTATTGAGTTGGGCTTTTAGCTTGAAGCCCACACAAGTAGTTCTATAAATAGAAACCTTGTGCAGAAGCTCAAAGGTTGTTGTTTTGAAACCCTGACCGTATTCTATTTTTCTTCTCCCTCACTCTAAACCTTCAATCTAATAAGCTAGCATTGTGACTGAAGGAAGTTGTTTGTGTGTACTGAGTGTCGCTCCCCGGATTTCCATCCTGGTACAAACACGAAAGTGGCGCGGAAAGAGGTAGAGTCGCCAGCCAGACATTTTTATCCCGAAGGAACGGGAATGGTAATGCTGCACAAACCAGAAGAAATAAGAGGAAGGACACGGGTCCTGCAAACCAAAGAGACTGAGTTCGGGAGTCGGTTACGACCTGGGAAGGTATTAGCACCCCAGATCGTCCGTCGTACCCGATGGGATCCATGCTTGCAAAGAAACTGTTTCAAAGGGTGAAGAAATGAAAGTTGCTGCAAAAGAAAATGAACTGGAACTGGAAAAGGAACTGAGAAAGAAAACAAAGAGAAAAATGTAGGGAAAATAAAAGATTGTGCTCGAACGGGCCCTACCCCGCTGCCTACATACCTCATCTGGACAATGAGGATCAGAGTCGCCGTAGTTCCCCTAACTAGGGGTGGAAAAGATTGCTTGTGTCTTAAGGCTTGAACTGCCTATGTCAATGCTCAGGTGTTGCAGGCTTGAACGACGAGTGCGTTACCGTCTTGCAAAGTGACAAGTAGGAGCAAGTTCGCGGACGGAGCGAAGGGGATGAGAAAAGAAGTCCCGAAGGAGAGACGCTTATTGTTTGTCCAGTGTTTTTTAGGAGTTTTCTGCTTTGAAGTTTGCATAGGTAAGTGTACCTAAGTCTTACTCAATGGGATGCGTACTTCTTACATCATCCCGAAATGGAATGCGCAAGAGGCACAACTAGCTATGGAGGAAATCCCCAAATCTAGTCCCACAAGTGAAGGCTCAGACACACTGACCTACTGGCATTTATTAAGTGTTTTTGTGGTTTTTTGATTAAGAAGTGTTTTTTAGCTTTTCTTTGTGAAGTAATATCATGCTAAGACCTATCCACCACGAGGGATATCCTACATCTCGCCCTGAAACGGAAAGCGTGCAAGTATCTCATAGCAAAGTCTCGTGTCACATGAGAAGACTCATCATTTATTAAAGTGACTCAAAGTTAAGTTTGAAGATGAGGAGAGAGAGCACCAAAAGGATCTCAAAGGTAAAAATCTAATGGGAAGCCTACTCCTAATGTTATCATGCATGGGAGTCCTAAGTTAGTGAGGCTTCAACTATCCTAAAGAAGAAGGAGATAAGAAAAGAAGGAGGAGAAAGAAGAAGAACCATGGTGGCCTAAGCACACCTCAAGTTAAAAAAGAATAAAAGAAGATAAGGAAGAAGTAAGATGAATTAGAAATAAGCGAGGAGAGGAGAATGCAGTACAAAGTAATCGAACAATGCACAAACAGAGCCTACACCAGTAGGACTTCCAGATGCAGCAGCATGCAATAAGTAAAATCGGGCCTCAGTGATACCTAACAGAGAAGGTCTGTTGCCTCTTCAATTCGCGCCCAAGAATTCAGAAATACTTATCAGAAGTTCAAACAAGAAATGGGATCCAACAGTTAAGCATAAATTGTCAATTATCTGGATATCAAACCAAAAGGTCAAATATAAGCTTCCAGTATCCAAGCCATCCAACAAAGAGAATAATCAACAAGAGTATTTATCAAAACAAGTCTTCAAGCCCAAGCAGTAGTCCATTATTCTTCATAAATTGCATCAAGAATTTCACGAACACTAACAAGTCAATAATCCACGAACATACAAATCAACTGCAAGGCTATCCCCAGGTCTAACCTGCCATCCTCGAATTCAAGCAATAAGCCTACAATACCTCAGATAAAATAAACTAAAACCAAGATCAATCCAAAATTATATTAAACCAAATTGATTAACTAAAAGAAAAACTAAACTATGATGAGATTAATAACCAAAATTATATTAAACCAAATTAATTAATCCAAACTAAAAAATTAAGCTACACAAGATTAAAATAAATTTCTAATAAATCCTAAATAAAACTCTAGCCAAAAATTAATAAACTAACAAAAATTATAAAGAAAATCTATAAAAAAAACTTAACAATATAAAAAAAAACAGAGGGAGGGTCTGGTCACTAGAAAGTGAGTGCAGACAGGAATCTGATGGGCCCAAGCCCATATATCAAAAATAACAAGGAGAAATGGGGGGCTATCGCTGGATATGAGGGTGCATTGAGTACAACTTCAACGGGCTTGTTGAGCCCACTTCAACAACAAATCAACAGAATAAACCCTGAAAAATGTAAATAAATAAAAAGAAGAATTAAATATAAAAACAAGTTTAATATAATTATATAAAAAAAAGAAATCAGTCAAAAGATGAACCAAACACGCTTGATTGAAACAAGGGAAAAACAAAATTGATTCCTCTTCTTCTTTCCACAAACAAAACGGCGCCTCTCATGCTCTCGATCACTTTTCTCTGTCCAAATCTCCTTGTTAACCTCTCCGTCTTTCTCTTGTGATTCAACAACGGCCTTGTTCTTCTACTACCGTCGGTGGCGGCTCTGTCTCAAATCTCTGGCAAAGATTCGTCAGTGGAAGTAAAATGAAATCCAAAACAAGGTTATGGTCTAATCTTCATCATCAGAGGAGAACAACAACTCGCGATATCTCTGTGTCGTCTTCGTGTCGTCAAGAATCCCTTTCTCGATATCGGTAGATCTCGCTTCCTTCTGTCCCAGCGTCTCTCTCTCGATCCGTGATTTCACACTTTCAGGTTCGATTTGGCGAGTTCCAATTTTAGATCTCCATTCTCTTCTTCTACCCTTTATGGTTTCGATTCACACAACTTTGTGTGGTTGTTGTTGATGATGAGTGATGGAGATTTGATAAAGGGTGATGTGCGATGGAAGGTGGAGGAAGAATGAGGTTGGAATAGAGGATTTGTGTGAGCTGTGAGTGATGAAGGAATGGTTGGGGGGTGGATTCGGTGAAGGTATTGTTTGGGTCGAATGGAAGAGAATCGCGAGGTTAGTGGTGGTTGTTATTGGATTTCTAAAGGTGTGGTGAAGGAGGCCGCGTGTTGATTTTGTTTGCAGATGAAAAAGGAAACCACAAGGAGTTTGTGAGAGCTGTAGGTGAGTGAAGGGGAGAAGAGCGCATCGTATGTAATTGGTGTGTATGATGCCGAGAAAAATGGTAAAGGAAAGGGAATCTGAAATTAGCAAAGGATGAAAATCAAAGTGGGGGTTGCCTTTTTGAAACTTGGGAGAGGAATTATGCTTATATCTGTTGCAAGTGGTTCTCGCCAAAAATGAGTAATGCGTAACGAAATAGGTGTGTGATTTTTAGTGTGTGATGCCTCTGTGAGTTATCAATTTGTTATGTTTGTGGGCCATTGGTGTGCGAAAAGCTGGTGTGTAGTGCGTGTGTAGATTCCGTCTTTTTTCTTTTTGTGGAAATGGTAGCCTGGTAGCTGTTATGTGCCTCGTTCTTGTGGGCCATAGAATTGTAATGACTATTATATTGAGAAGGCAAGCAAATATCATGTTGAGGTGAAGTGGGGCCTTGTAAATGTGGCTGAAAAAATTGGCGGTGAGGTTGTTGTAGTGGGGCTGTATGAATGTTGTGTGAAATCCGCGTGATTAATGAATGATATTGTGTAATGACTTGTAGAACCTGCTGCATATTTTTGTTTTGTGTAATATTATGCCACTCTTTGCGTCACCTTGCAGCCAATTCTTCACTAATATGATTTACTTGTTATCACATTTTATGAAGCTTGGATATAAGTTTTAACATGAATTCAATATGGATTAACAATGGGATGGGCTTAAAAATGAATTGAATATATTGTGGAATTCGAACTATGATAGTGAAAATAATTATTTGACTAAAAATTATTTAATTGATTTGAATTATGAATAATAATAAAAATGGATTTTGGAATTGAAATGGAATGAATAAATGGACATTGGGTATGAAATAATTAAATGGGTAGAAGTGTGGTTAAAAATGGTTAATTGGATATGGGAATTGGATATGGTAAAAAAAAGGATCTATGAAACAAATGTTGGAAATGAATTTATTTGGATAAGAAAATGTGAGATGGATAAAAATGAATAAGGAAATGGTTAATGAATAATCAAATAAACTCTCCGCCAATATTTTTCACTGATGCACATTGAATGGATTTGACCTAAAGACCTCACTTGAAATCCTTCCAACAACTTCTGATGAACACAAATGAACACACTCCTGGCCCACTAAACAATTCGTCACTGATGAATCCCACAAAATACAACTTGACTTTGGACACACACTGCTTGAGAAATAACCACTGAGACGATGACGACCCAGATGTATAGCAAATAGTCCTTTCAGACGTGAAATCCCTGAAGACCGCTGAATCGGGGAAATAAACCATAATTCTGTGACGGGAGCAAAAAGAGAATGATGCCACTGATGGCTGCATAGCTGAAACCTTAAATTCTCTGATAATCTGCAAATAATGACGTGAAACCCTAATTCTTCGGAAAATATCGATCCCATGTCTTAGGAGCCTATGCAAATTATATGACCTAATGAAAAATGCGTATGAATGCCAAACGAAAAGCCAGAAAAAGAAGAAAACCCAGAGGGCAAATTTAGGGTGTTACACTGAGTAGAGGCGTTCTTCATCGTACAACGCTCGTGATCATCTATCGATTCAGATTCAAAGCATCGCCACAGGAGGTAACTTCTCTATCACGGATCGTGACCTTTTGTAAGGATCTCTAAAGGGAAATTTTTGTTTTTCATTGCGTTTATATCGCTAATTTCCCTTCACCTAATACAAACTAAGATAATACATTGTATTGTAGAACAAATGTGTGGTCCTCTTCTTCATCAAGTTGCTTCTCTAGATAACTGCCCAAGCACTTGAATTGCTGAAGTCTTCTTCTTCAAAAGCTTATAAAAGCTTTGTTGATCTTTGATAAGCACAGAGAAGGACTTCTTCATCTTGATTCATTGTAAGAAAATTTAGGACAACAATCATATTCTTCTTTAATCCAATGATCACTTTAGTAGCACAATATTCATGTTATGGATTTGTAATTAGAGTTTCCATGATCATCTTCTTGTCTTCTGCGAAATTGCAAGTCTTCTGAAGCATATGAATTAAGCACATTGTGAATCAGAGATTTCTGCATAAGTAGATTATTGTCAAAGAATTATCAACTTGTGATCTAGATATTCATTCGAGCTTTTCATGGTTTGTTCCATTGTTATCTTGTTAATCATTAACCTTATGTGATTGTATGAAAACATCAACAACATGGTTTAATAACCATCTTGACAACTTGGTTGTGTGTGTGTTAACCTTTCTGGTTATATCACTCAATATCAAAAAATCAACCTATGGTTGTTTCAGACAACTACACGCTTATGCATTTTGTTGTGGAACAATCTACAACCTGGTTCAGCAACAAATAACAACAGCAAAGTTTAACAACCATCCAACCAACATGTGATTCTTTCCTTATATATTCAAGCAAAATAGAGCCGTTGTAGAGCAGCTGGCTACTGAGGAATGTCGTTACACGAGGATGAAAATAATATTGCCATGTATTGTCCTTTTCCAAAAATTAAGGTTAGTGGAGAGGTAGTGGGATAAAGAATTTTTGTATTGTATACTATCCTTGCTAACGGTCACATCATCATTTAAAATTAAAAGGATTTTGATTGTAGATGAATGAAGCATGAATAAAGATGTGATAGTTAAGTCTTCATAATATCAAGTCTTCGGTCTTCAGACCTTGTTCACTCAGAACCTTGTCTTTAGAACTTCAACACTTGTGTTTGAAGCCATTGGTCTTCAGAACTTGAAGTCTTTAGAATCTTCAGAACCTTGTTCATATAAAAAGTGTCTTCAAAGTCTTCAGCACTTGGTCTTCAGAACCTTAATCTTCATATCCTTTAAGTCTTCAGAGTCTTTCTGCACTTGGTCTTCAGAACCTTCAGTCTTCGTAACTTCAAGTCATCAGAGTCTTAAGCACTTAGTTCTTAGAATATTACAACTTCAGAAGCTTATCTAGCTTCAAAATCAGAATCACTCTCAAAATAGAATCCACAAGAGCATTGCAACAGTAACATCAGACATCCTTGGATCTTTCTGATTGTGATCAGATACAAAAGCATACTAGCTTCTTCAGTACGCTTGTGACTTGTGTTACACATAGTAACTCGCATATGATCTTTGGCGCATGTTCTGATAATGTTTGTTTGATCTGATATCTTCAATAATCATGATTTGCACAGTAACAAACATTAGAACATAAACTAGTTCTTTCAAAAATACTCCATTGTTATCATCAAGACATATAGATGAAATGCAAAGATAACTCTTGTTCTTACAATCTCCCTCTTTTTGATGATGACAAAACCATGTACTTTTATAGAACATTTTATACAGGGTAATCACCAAACGTAATAGGGAAATCACCAATTATAACATATTTAAAGTTTTGAGCACCAAATCCCCCAGAATGTGTTAACCCCAAAATCTTATTAATTCTTGTTCAGAGGCTCCCCCTGATCCCAAGACTCATAAAATATAAATTTTGAGTTGTCAGAATATAAGAATAGAGAAGGGTTACTTCTCTATCTCGACTCATCAGAGTCTGACTAGAACACATGCCTTCATCTCAGAACGTTGTTTTTTTATCAGAACTCAATGGTTGATCAAAGCTTGATTCTTGATCTGATAATCAAATGGTTGATCAACCAAATCTTGATTCTAAGTCTGATACCAATGCATGGTATATCAGAACTTCTTCATGGTTTTTCAAGATAAAAAACATTATACTTTTGGAGTATCAATGTTTGAATTGACAAAACTTCTTCTTGGATCTTCTTATCTAGATATTCATACAGTCTTCGACTTCTGATTTTCTCAATTCTTCTGAAAAGCATCTTTGAATAGAGACTTTTTATTGAGTGCTTTCAGTAAGACTTCTGATTCAGATTCTTATGTTCTGAATATCATTTTCTCAGACAATTTACAAATTCTGAACATTATGATACTTAAATCACGATAACTTTGACTTTCATAATGTTCTCAACTTATGAATAGTAATCAGTCTATCTAATTCTGAACATACGTTCACGAAGTGTACAACTTAGATTATATGAATAGACAGTTCTTAAGAACTTTCACGGAGTTCTTTCATTTTGAATCTGTCTTAGAATGTCTAGTGAACTTTTTCAAGTTCCTCGGTTAAACATCAAACAAAGAAACGTTATAAGTAAACACAATGAAATAATTTATTATTGTTGTTTTAGTTTTGCATTCTTTTAAGGTTTTATCAAAACCATATTCATTTCTCCCCCTTTTTGACATCATCAAAAAGTTGGAACATTTAAGCTCTTAAAGTACTATGATAGTGATTTTATCAGAACTGAAAGACACAATCATACCCAATTTTAAGAAATGCATAATGATATGATAAATATGAGATTAAGCACTCTTTAAAATAAGCAAGTCATTTGTCGATAGACAAGACATAATTCATTGATGACTCGATTGAGAGAGTACAATGTTTTGACAGACAAGGACAGACACAAAGACACTTCCTAAATACCACCAATGATCATCATCAGTCCTCAAAATATTCTACACTACCAAATTTAATACACCTTTTCTCAACCAAGGAAGTTTCTGGTCCAGCCCTTCTAATCAATTCCAGATAGTCCTCCTTGAGAGTTAATTCAGATAGAATCCTCCCATACAGAATGAAAGATTTTATCTGTCTCCTGGAGATTTCAATGGAATGCCTTAAATGATTGAATATAGTTTGAGGCAAGTTGATGTTAACATGATGCATCAGGAGGTATATGAGAATTATGTTGTCATGTTACATAATACACCTGGCCACTCTTCTAGGACGAAGATTAGATTATGGGAATTTAAACCATGTTTTAGCAGCCGGGAGGAGAGTGATTTAATTTATTGGTTCATAGATGGGAAATGAATCATCATGAAGAACAGAGAGTTTCTCAATAAGCTTAATATTGGACTGAAAGTCCTCAATAGTTACTCTATAGGGGACACAGTTGATTGCTTCAGCAATGGAAGGTGTAATTCAAAAAGGAACACCGTAGATTTCAGATTGGATAAATTTGCCTTTATTTCCAATGAGAGTAAATTTCCAAAATTCCTTCACAAGAGTTTGAAGGATGGATTCATTCAAGATAGAAAAATATCTCAACCATGCTTGAAGATGCATGCTCCTTTGAATGTCCAACCCATTGCTCTTAAGCTTAGCAAACATGGGTAATTTTTCAGGAATGAGCTCTAAGAGGGATTCATTTCCAAGGAAAGTTTTTGAATACATGTTGATAAGGTAGAATTAGATATTTTTCAACCTGGATTGACTCAATGAACTAAGGATGAGAGAATGAGGAAAGGTTCAAATATTTAATTTATAGATAGATGAGAGTAAATGGAATTAAATGTGAGTAGAGACTCATCAAACTCGTGTAACAATCAAAATTTCCTAGGTAGGTTATGATTACCTAGAGAAAAGCAATGGAAATGCTTAACTTGAAATATGAAAGTGTTAGAATAAGAATTTATTCTACTCTCTCTAATTAAGTTTTGATGATAACAAATGTTACTTTATTTTAAAAAGAACAAAATATGCTCGTTAAAATTATTTATTTTAATGTGCAAGAAGTTCTGATATAAAGCAAGAAGTTCTTTACAAGTGATAGAAGTTCTGACGCAACAAGAAGTTCCTCACATATGATAGAAGTTATACAACAAGAAATATTCACAAAGTCTATATGGATGATCTGACTGCATATCATGCTCAACATAAGCTGCTCCTTTGATTAAACTCTGATATTCACATACACGCAAACTCTGATATTAGAATCAGTCTCATTAATTGAGTATCAAAGATTTGACGGCTATCAGACATAAATCTCTATATTTGGAAACTCTTCAAAGACATTTATCATCATCCAAAAATATATTTAGGTGTCTCCAACGATTCAAATATCTATCTATATAAAGGAGTTACTTAGAAGAAAAATTGATGAACTCTTGCATGCATTTACAAACCTCCTAATTTTTCTTCACTCCCATTTTGAAATAATTTTGTGTAACAATATCACATTTGTGATAATAGCTTCTTAGAAGCAATCCTTTTACACACTTGTAATAAAAAATATTTCATATTCCTTGAGTGACTAAAGTGTTAGTCATTAGACTCGAGAAGACATTGACAGTAGGTCTTTGTTGATTATAATCATATCTTGAATAGTGGATTAAGACCTCATTGAGAGAGGCAAAATCACCTTGGCGGGTGGACTGGATGTAGTTTGGGTTCAAACGAACCAGGATAAATTTTTTGGGTTCATTGCCTTTATTTTTGAAAACCCCAATTCATACTCCCTTTTCTTGTGTTTTTCGCTCCTTCAATTGGCATCAAAGCGTCTGGTTCTGGGTGCTAACACTTAACCGTGTCATAAAAAAGATCCTTAAGAAAAATACTATAGTGGAACAACTCCAGAACAACAACGACTATTAGAATGACAATATCAATAGCAAACCTCCAGTGTTCAATGGAAGAAGATGAAACAATTGAGAAAATGTTCTCAAGGTTTCAAATTCTGGTTGCTGGATTATAAGTTCTGGACAAAGGATATTCAATAGCAGATCATGTGAAAAAGATAATCATAAGCTTGCCAAAGGCATGGAGACCCATGCTAACTACTCTAAAGCTATCAAAGAATTTGAATGAAATATCTCTTGAAGAATTCATCAGCTCTCTGAGAAGTCATGAGATAGAACTTGAAGATGATGAACTTCAGAAGAATGGTAAGTCTGTTGCTCTTAAATCTAACAAATATGAATCTAAAGCTTATCAAGAAGAAGAAGATGAAAGCGCTAGTGTCTCATCAGAAGAAGATGTATTATCACTCCTTTCTAGAAGGGTTCAACAACTCTGGAAGCACAGACAAAATAAATTCAGAAACCCTAGAAGAACAAGCAATCACTCTAAGCCATCCTCTGGTTACAAGAAGTCTAGAAGCAAATAAGTAGTGTGTTATGAATGCAAGGAACCTGGAAATTACAAAAGTGAATGTCCTAAACTACAGAAAGAAAAGCCTAAGAAGAAATTCAACAGAGACAAGAAAAAAGTCTTATGGCTACTTGGGATGACTAAAAATCTTCTGAAGCTGAATCAGAATCAGAAGATAAACATGCTAACATCACTTTAATGGCCAACATATCAGATGATATGAATTCATCAGAATCTATATCAGACTCAGAAACATAAGATGTGTTCTCTAAACTATCTAAATCTCAATTAGAAGATAGTCTCTTAGAAATTCTTGAAAAATATCAGAAACTTCAATTCAAATACAAAAACCTGAAACATGGTCTAGTATCTGAATCTGAAGAAACTAGGAAACTAAAAGCAGAAAACTCTGAGCTAAAAGAAATCATTTAAATAATTGAAAACTCTTTTGTAAAACATAAAGCTCAGAAAGAATCAGACTCGGAAGTTCTATCTAGTTCTGATAGCATCATAAAGCAGTATGATCATAGTTTTCAAAAATTTCTAGCTAAAAACATAGACATAAGTAAAATTGCCTCAATGATCTATGAAGTTAGCAGAAACGGTAGAAGAGGCATATGATATGTTAAACCTAAAGGACAAGCACCACATCAATTTAAACAAGTTGATGACATGGTCATGAAATACACACCTTTAAATTCTCACTTTACATATGGACACAAACATGATTTTAAAATACACCAGTGAGTCATCTTATTCTATAAATTCAATTGAGAAACCTAAACTCAATCAGAATTATGTAAACTCTAACAAACAAGGACCCAGAAAGATATGGGTACCCAAGGCTAAAATTCTCTATGTTGCAGATGTCTTTAACAACAAGATTGAAACACCAATCTTGGTACCTGAACTCTGGATGCTCGGGACATATGAATGGAAGAAAGCATATGTTCCAAAGTCTTGAGCTTAAAGCTGGAGGCTACGTAGGTTTTGGAGGTAATCAGAAAGGAAAAATCATTGGCTCAGAAACCATTGTTAACAGTATTCTTCCCTCTATATCTAATGTTCAGTTAGTTGATATATTGATGCATAACTTGTTATCAGTAAGTCAATTAAGTGATAACGGTTATGCTATAATATTTAATTAAAAGTTCTGCAAAGTTTTTAGTTAGAAAGATGGAACTATCATTTTTAATGGAAAGATAAAGAACACCATTTACAAAATAAAACTTTCTGAACTAACAAGTCAGAATATGAAATGCATTATGTCTGTTATCGACGAGCAATGGGTCTGGCACAAAAGATTGGGGAATATTAGTATAAGAAGATTATCTCAGATTAACAAACTCAATCTGGTCAGAGGACTTCGTAATTTGAAGTTCAACTCAGATGCTCTGTGTGAAGCATGTCAAAAAGGCAAGCTTCCTAAACCTACTTTCAAATCAAAAAATGTTGTTTCTTCCTCTAGACCATTAGAAATTATGCACATTTATTTGTTTGGACCAATGAAAAATTCCTCAATCATTGGTAAGAAGTATGGATTAGTGATCGTAGATGACTATAGTAGATGGACATGGGTAAAGTTCCTTAGAGAAAAGGACGAGTCAATCTCTATATTTTCTAACTTCTGCAAACAAGTTCAAAATGAAAAAGAGTTTAGAATTGTAAGAGTCCGAAGTAATCATGGTGGAGATTTTGAAAACAAAAATTTGGAATTATTTTTTTAATGAAAATGGCATATCTCATGACTTTTCTTATCCTAGAACTCCACAACAAAATGGAGTTGTAGAACGTAAGAACAGAACTTTACAAGAGATGGCCAGAACCATGATCAATGAGACTAACATGGCTAAACACTTTTGGGAAGAAGAAGTAAATATAGCGTGTTATATCCAAAATAGAATCTCTATAAGACATATTCTGGAAAAGACTCCATATGAATTGTGGAAGGACAGAAAGCCCAACATTTCATATTTTCACCCATTTGGATGCACTTGTTTTATTTTGAATACTAATGATCCTCTGAACAAGTTTGATTCTAAGGCACAAAAATGTTTCATGTTAAGATACTCTGAACGTTCGAAAGGATATAGAGTATATAACATAAAAACACGTATTGTGGTGGAATCTATTTGTGTCATATTTGATGATAATCTTGGCCTCCAAAAGCCAAAATAGAATGAATCTCTTGCAGATATAGAAGTTCAAATTATAGGTACAGAAACCAGAACATCTGAAGAACAACCATCTACAGAAAAAGAAAACACAAATGCCACAATAAATTCTGAAGAACCCATTTAGAAGAGATAATCCAGAAGCATTTTAGCTCATCCAGAAGATAAAATTCTAGGAAAGAAAGATGATCCAATCAGAACAAGATCTTCATTCAAAAACTCTGAAGAATATCTAATGATATTATTTCTCTGATTGAATCCACTTCCAATGACGAAGCACTCTCAGACAATGATTGGATACTTACAATGCAGGAATAACTAAATCAATTCACCATAAATGACGTATGGGATCTAGTTCCTAAACCCAAAGGATTCAACATCATTAGAACCAAATGGTTCTTCAGAAACAAGTTGAATGAATAAGGAGAAGTTCTCAGAAACATAGAACGACTAGTTACACAAGGTTATAGTCAGCAAGAGGGAATAGACTATACAGAAACCTTTGCACTAGTCGCAAGGTTATCATCTATCATACTTTTAATTTATTTTGCTGTAAATAATGACATCACTCTTTATCAGATGGATGTCAAGAGTGCGTTTTAAATGCTTACATTGATGAAGAAGTTTATGTGCATCAACCCCCTGGTTTTGAAAACCCAAAACATCCAGAATATGTTTATAAACTTAAGAAATAATTATATGGTCTGAAACAAGCTCCCAGAGCTTGGTATGAAATACTAAGTAACTTTCTATTAGAAAATAACTTTACCAGAGGAAAGATGGACACAAATCTTTTCTGTAAAACATTTAAAAACAATATTTTGATCTGTCAAATTTACATAGATGATATAATTTTTGGATCTACTAAAATCCCTCTGGGCAAAGAATTTGCTAAGACTATGCAGGCATAATTTGAAATGAGCTTAATGGGAAAACTCAAGTTCTTTCTAGGAATCCAAATAAATCAAACATCAGAAGGAACCTACATACATCAAAGAAAATATGTTAAAGAACTTCTAACAAAATTTGATATGTCAGAAAGTAAACCATCTAAAACTCCAATGCATCCTACAATGTATTCTGGAAAAGGAAGAGGTATGTAAGAAAGTAGATTAGAAGATCTATAGAGGTATGATTGGCTCTCTCCTATACTTAACTGCCTCAAGACCTGATATTCTATATAATGTTTACCTCTGTGCTAGATTTCAATAAGATCCTAGAGAGTGTCACTTAACAATAATTAAGAGAATTTCCAGGTATCTGAAAGGTACTACTAATCTTGGCCTTTGCTATAGAAAATCCAGAGAATACAAACTTGTAGGCTACTGCGATGCTAAATTTGCTGGAGATAGAATAGAAAGAAAAAGTACTTCTGGAAGTTGTCAGTTTCTGGGAGACAACTTAATCTCTTGGTCCAGCAAAAGACAATCTACAATTGTACTTTCAACTACTGAAGCTGAATACATAGCAGCAACTGGATGATGTACTCAGATGCTTTGGAAGAAGAATTAGCTTGAGGATTTCAATATTTATGAGAGTAACATCCCTATCCTATGTGATAATACTTCTGCTATTTGTCTTTCTAAAAATCCTATTTTACATTCTTGAGCTAAACATGTAGAAATTAAATGCCATTTCATTAGGGACTATACTCAGAAGGGAATTTTATCTTTAAAATTCATAGACACAGACCATCAATGGGCTAATGTTTTCATAAAAACCCTTGCTAAAGATAGGTTTAATTTCCTTCTGAAACACCTCAGTATAGAATTATGTCAAGAATGAATATGTTATTTCCATATATTTAAATCTTAGAACGTCTCTTCTTTTGAACTTTTGACCAATATTTCTTCTGAAGTAAGAAGGAGAATTGTATCAGAATCTATCCAGAAAGATCTGAAAGTTCGTCTCTGAGAACATTTCATTTCAAGGACAGAACATGCAGTTCATAACATCAACAACTGTCAACCTAAGCTCCAGGTGTCCTCTGAAGCTGAATATGTGTTCAAACTCTGAGAAAGGACAGAACATGCACTTCATGACATGAACAAGTGTCAACCTAAGCTCCAGGTGTCCTCTGAGGCTGAATACATATTCAAACTCTAAGAAACTAAAATGGATGAGTTGACAAAGTTGAGGCGCTAGTCACATCGGTAACTGTTCAAAAATCTTTTACGCCATCTCCCTTGTCATAAATCATTAATGCTTTTAATCATTTTGTTTGTGTTTTAATTTATTATTAATTATATTTTATATCCGTTGAAAACTCTATATATGTGCTCATTCTCACCTCACAAACACTTTCACATTATCACTTTCACTTTCACTCGTTTCTTGCTTTTCTTGCTCTATTTGTTTTCTCTTGCTTTCTGCATCTCTATTACAAAACCTTCTTGTGAATAATGGACTTATCTTCTAAACAAGATCAATCTTATTTATCTTCTCAGTAAGATTTTGCAAGTCAAGCATCTGAAGAAACTCATGTTACTCCGATCAAAACTCTTCTTACTCCGGTTGAAAACCTAGAAGTTCTCTGTGAACTGTTTGTGGATTTTGACAGCATGAAGGAAAATGGTTATGATCTCACACCTGAAGTTAATTTTCAAGGTTGGACGACGTACTTTGATCGTCTTATGGGACCTATTTTCCCTAAGATGGTCAAAGAATTATGTATTTTTGTTACAACATCAAACAATCAGGTTACGTCCTACGTCATGGGGAAGAAGATCATCATGATTGAAGATCTTATTGGAAGACTCATTAAATTTGATGGAAATGGGATTAAGTGCAGTGAGATGGAGAAATATTCTGACCTAACAACAATATCTAGAGATATTTTTACTTCTGGGCAACATTCAAATAAAATCAAGGATCTCAAAGATCATCAGAGAATATGGGCCTATATCATTCTAGGTTGCATCAGTCACAGAAAACCCACAAGTTCTCTAGACTACATCAACATTGATCAACAATACCTTCTCTAATTTATCTCAACCAACAAGAAAGTTAACCTAACTCATAGCCTGTTCAATCATCTGAAGAACAATGTCAAGGAAATTAGAGAAGAGGAGAAGACAAATGGATACCTCTGGGATGACTAATCTTAGATATTCTAATGGAAAACAAACTGGTAGAACATCTGATTGAAGCCCAACTAGTTGTTGATTTGGAAGCAATTGTTGGAAGACCCCTCAATGCTAATAATCTCAAGAAAACGAAATTCATTAATAACATCAAGAAGTACCCAATTCTTCATTCGAGGGAAGTGATTACCACAAGGAAGATCCCTCTGAAAGATTTTTCTCTTTTCTTAGCAGACACTCATCTAAAATTCATCGTAGGATATATGGAGGCATGTAAACAGGATGGAACTACTCTTGAGATTAATCCAGAAGATCTTAGAAGACCAGCTCCAGAAGTTTCTCTCAAGAAGACTAAGAAAAGGAAAGCTTCTGAAGGAACTTCTTAGAAGACACCAAAAGTAGCTAAAAAGAAGGGTAACCCTTCAACTTTCATTTCTCTCATTGAGTCAGTATTGAACACAACATCTGATAATCCCCCTCTTATCCCTCATCCTTCTGCAACTCCTACTTCTGAAACCCCATCCTCTGAAATTCCTCCTTCTGAAAACCCTCAACCTAAAAACATTCCATCTTCTCCCAGACCTTCTGAACATCATTCCCTCCAAACTCTTGAAGACTTTGACATTCCCATTGAAACAGATCCTACTTCTGATCCAAATCCCACATCGTTTGTTGAAACCTAACCAGAACTCCAACAAGTTCTTTCTGATATTGATCAGTTTCAACCCTACTTCGAAACTTCTCAATCAAACACCCTCAATTCACCTTCTGCCGCCACACCAGCCATCCCTGACATCACCTTCCTCCTTAACTCCACATATTCTCTACTTATTTTTGATGTACCTACTCCACCAGAAGATTCCCTTTCCTCCTATAATTCCACACCACCAAAATCCATTGCCTTCATTACAATTCCAGACACTCCAACTCCCACAAATGAACCATACAATCCTCTCAGAATTGTCATAGACATAGAAACTCTAGAAAAACTAGCCTCAAACTCCAAGAAAATAGCAATACCAAAACCCAAACCTAAACCAACCAAATTAGATGTTGGTACTTTACTGTTGGCATTTGAAGCAGAAATGAAAGAATGAGTCAATTCTCTGAAGATTGCTTGTGCAGAAAATCTGAATCCTGCAACATCTGACCATTTATGGACTAAGTTCAAAAAATGGTTCAATGCTGAATCAATGAAGTTGAAGGATCTCAGTTATGACATAATTCAGCAGAACTTCTGTGAAAAGTTGAATATCTTCAAAGAAGAAGTTCTTAGCTTCTGTAAAAAGAAAACTCTTCATCTTCTGGACAATACTTCTTGGACAGAACCAAAGGACTCTTCTTCTGAACTTCAGGCCATGGTCGTTTTTGAAGACAAAGGCAAAGCTCCTTCAACTTCTCCAACAGAAACTCCCGTAACAATCTATGAAAAAATGGTAACTTCTACTGAGGATACAACTTCATCCTCTCTTATGCTGAAAACTTTGTTAGAGTTGGAGAAAGAGAATGAAGCTATTAAGAACATGCTGGACAAACAAGATGAAACAAATGCAGAACTTAAGAATATGATTGGTCAGCAAGTGGAATCCACTTCTCAGATCAAAAGTCTTTTGGAGGCATTTTTCACAAGACTTCCTCCTCCTCTACAACCTTAGTTTTTGCTTCTATTGTTTGTTTCTTTGTTTTGTTTTGTTTTTTGTTTGTTCCTTCTGTGTTATCCTAATTATTTTAAATGAAAGCTTCCATGTTTTGTTTCTATATGTTTTCCTTACTCTTATTACATTGCTTTTTGATTCATGACAAAAAGGGGGAGAACGTAAAATATTTTGATTAATAACAGCTCACCAGGACTAAGTCTCAAAGATTCTAATATTCTGACAAATTTAATATGCTGATAAGTAAGCAGGAAAAGGCTCTAACTTAGGGGGAGTTTTTCCTATAAGAACTTCCAACCAAAAACTCTGAAGGAACATATTCAAGGAACTTTATAACTCAGGGGGAGTCTCACTACCTTTGTTCTTATTTAAATACTTCAAAATATAAGAGTTTTGTCATCATAAAAAAGGGGAAGATTGTTAGAACAAGAATTGATTCTACTATCTCCAATTAGGTTTTGATAACAAACGTTACTTTTTTTAAAAAAGAACAAAATATGTTCCTTACAATTATTTATTTTAATGTGTAGGAAGTTCTGATATAAAGCAAAAAGTTCTTTACAAATGATAGAATTTCTGACGCAACAACAAGAAGTTCCTCACATACGATAGTAGTTCTACAACAAGAAATATTCACAAAGTCTATATGGATGATTTGACTGCGTATCATGCTCAGCACAAGCTGCTCCTTGAGTGACTAAAGTTTTAGTCAGTTGACTCAAGAAGACATTGACAGGTTCAGCAGAAGATTCTTGTGAACAATGCCTATAGAAGATTCTTGATCTGAGAGGTAGACTCCACTTGTTGACCAATCATGTTCTTGAGTTCTGTATTTGTTTCATCTTGCTTATCCAATCTGATTTTTACTACTTCATTCTCTTTCCTTAACTCTTCCAGAGTTTTCAAAACTAGAGAGGATGAAGGAGTTTCTTCAGCAGAAGTAGCCATTTGCTCAAAGCTTGGTGCAGGAGTTTCATAAGGTAACGTTGCAGCAGCTTTCCCTTTGTCTTCAGATACAACCATGAGCTGAAGTCCAGAAGAAGATTCCTTTGGTTCTGTCCAAGGTTCAGTGTCCAGAAGATGAAGAGTCTTCTTTTCTCAGCAGCTAAGAACTTCTTCCTTAAAAGTGTGCAATTTTTCACAGAAGTTTTGCTGAGAAATATCATAGCTGATATCCTTTAGCTTCTTGGACTAAGTGTTGGACCATTTTCTGAAATTGGTCCAAACGTTAACAGAAGCTATAGGGTTCAAATTTTTTGCACAAGAAGTTTTCAAATTGTCCACCCATTTTATCATTTCTGCTTCAAAATCCAGCTATAAAGCACCAACATATGATTTGGTTGGTTTTATTTTGGGTTTTGGGATGTCGATTTTCTTAGAATTAGAGGCTAGTTTTGTAGGGCTTCAATGTCAATGATAGTTTTGAGGGGGATATTTTGGTTCATTAGTGGAAGTGGGAGTGTCTGGAATGGTGATGAAGGTGGAAGATCTTGGAGGAGTGGATTCATAAGAAGATAGTGAATCTTCTGTTATAGTGGGGATGTCAAAGACAAGCCTAGGTTGAGAGGAATTAAGAGGATAGTTAATGCCAGGAATAGTTTGAGTGGTGGTAGGAGGTAGATTAAGAATGTTGGATTCAAAAGCTTCAATATATGGTTGAAACCTATCAATGTCAGAGAGGAATTGTTGAAGTTCTAAATGAGTTTCAACAAAAGGTGTGAAGTTTAGGTCAGAGGGAGGATTTGGATCAATAGGAATGTTGAAGTCATCAAGTGTTTGTGGTGAATAAGGTTCAGAAGGTCTGGCAGAGGGTGAAAGGTTTTTCAGGTTGAATGTTTTCAATTTGTGGATTATCAAAGGGTTGAGGAATATTAGAGTTTGGGATTTCATAAGATGAGGCTTCAAAAGTAATGAGGTTTGAAGAGACAGGGATATCAGAAGAAGGTGTAGCAGAATGAGGGTTTTTAGGTGGGGGAATTTCAAATGATGATGTTGTCACTGACTCAATAACAGAAACAAAAGAAGAAAGGTTACCTTTCTTTTTAGTAACCTTTGGTGTGTTCTGAGAAGTTCCCTCAGAAGCTTTCCTTTTCTTTGTCTTCTTCAGAGTAACTTCTAGAGCAGGTTTTCGAAGACCTTCTAGATTGAAACCAGGATCAGTTCCATCTTGTCTATAGGACTCCAGATATCTGACGATAATTTATGGATAGGTATTAGCTGATAACAAAGGAAAATCCATCAGAGGAATCTTCCTTGTGGTGATCACTTCCTATGAGTGCATAACTGGATCCTTCTTGATGTTGTCTATGAACTTAATTTTCTTGAGATTATTTGCATTGAGAGGTTTTCCAGCAATAACTTCAAGATCATCAACTTGTTGGGCTTCAATCAGATGTTCTACCAGTTTGTTTTCTGTTAGAATATCTGAGATTAGCCTTACCAAAAGAATCCGATCTCTTTTAGTTTTCTCCTTCTCCCTTGTTTCTTTGACGATGTTCTTCAGATGATTGAACAAACTGTGAGCAAGGTTGATTTTATTGTTTTTTGAGATGAAATAGAGAAGATATTGTTGGTCAAGGTTGATATAGTCTGGAGATCTTGTGGGTTTTCTGTGACTGATGTAACCCAGAATTATCTTTGCCCAGATTCTCTGACGATCCTTGAGATCCTTAATCTTGTTTGAATGTTTCTCAAAAGTAAAGATTTCTTTAGAAATTAGTGTTAGGTCGGAGCTTTTGTCTATGTCGCTGCATTTGATCCCATTGCCATCAGATTCAATGAGTCTTGCAATAAGATCTTCAGTGATGATGATCTTCTTCCCCATGACATAAGAAGTTACTTGGTTGTTTGAAGCTAAAGCAAAAATCCAAAAATCTTTAACCAACTTAGGAAAAATGGGACCCATAAGACGATCAAAGTACTTCTTCCAGCCTTGAAAATTACTTCAGGAGTGAGATCATAGCCATTTTCCTTCATGCTATCAAAGTCGACGAATAATTCACAGAGAACTTCTAGTTTATCAACTGGAGTGAGAAAAGTTCTGACTGGAGAAACATGTGTTTCTTCAGAAGCTTGATTTGCAGAAGCTTGTTGAGAAGATGAAGAAGCTTGAACTTACTTGGAAGATGAGGCCATTGGTCATAAGAAATGGTTTTGATAACAAATGCAGAGAGCAAGAGAAAGCAAGAAACAAGAAGAGAGTGATAGTGAATGTGAGAGGTGAAAAATGTTTGTAGGGTGAAAGTGAACACACACACACACACACACACACACACACACACACACATATATATATATATATATATATATATATATAGTATTTGAAACAGTAATAAAACATAATTAGTGGAAAAATTAAATCACAAACATGATGATTAACAACATTAATGAATTCTGACAAAGGGATGGTATAAATGATTTTTGAACAGTTACCAACGTGACTAGCGCCTCAACTTTATCAGTTTAGCCGTTTCAGTTTCCCAGAATTTGAACACGTATTCAGCCTCAGAGGACAGTCGTTCAAGTGTTGAACTGCATGTTCTGTCCTCTCTCAGAGTTTAAACACATAGTCAGATTCAGAAGACACTTGGAGCTTCATTGACAGGTGTTGATGTAATGACCTGAATGTTATGTCCTTGACACGAAATGTTGTATGATGAAAATAGTCAGATCTTCTGTAAAGATTATGATACAATTCTCCTTCTTACTTTAGAAGAAATATTGATCAGAAGATTATAAGACAAGTAAATAAGTTTTGAGAGTTAAATGTATAGAATTAACATATTCATTCTGGACATAATTGCATACTGAGATGATTCAGAATGAAATTAAACCTATCTTCAGCAAGGGTTTTTGTAAATATATCAGCCCATTGATGGTCTGTGTCTATTAATTTTAAAAATAGAATTCCCTTCTAAGTATAGTCCCTAATGAAATGATGTTTAATTTCTATATGTTTAGCTCTAGAATGTAAAATAGGATTTTTTGAAAGACAGATAGCAGAAGTATTATCAAAGAGGATAGGGATGTTACTCTCATAAATATTGAAATCGTCAAGTTTATTCTTCATCTAGAGCATCTGAGTACTGCATCCAACTGCTGCTATATATTCATCTTTAGCAGTTGAAAGTGCAATTGTAGATTGTCTTTTGTTGGACAAAGAGATTAAGTTGTCTCCTAGAAATTGACAACTTCCAAAAGTACTTTTTTTTGTTCTATCTCTAGTAAAATCAGCATCGCAGTACCCTACAAGTTTCTATTCTCTGGATTTTCTATAGCAAAGGCCAAGATTATTAGTACCTTTCAGATACTTGAAAATTCTCTTAACAACTGTTAAGTGAGATTCTCTAAGATCTGATTGGAATCTAGCACAGAGGAAGACACTATATAGAATATTAGGTCTTGAGGCAATTAAGTATAGGAGAGAGCGAATCATACCTCTATAGATCTTCTGATTTACCTTCTTACTTACCTATTCCTTTTCCAGAATGTATGTAGGATGCATTGGATTTTTAGATAATTTACTTTCTGACATAGCAAATTTCTTCAAAAGTTTTTTAACATATTTACTTTGGTGAATGTAGGTTCCTTCTGATGTTTGGTTGATTTGAATTCCTAGAAAGAACTCCAATTCTCCCATTAATCTCATTTCAAATTCTGCTTGCATAGTCTTTGCAAATTCCTTGCCCAAAGAGATTTTAGTAGATCCAAATGTTGTATCATTTACGTAAATTTGACAAATCAGAATATCATTTTTAAATGTTTTACAGAAAAGAGTTGTGTCCACCTTCCCCTCTGGTAAAATTATTTTCTAAAATAAAATTACTTAATCTTTAATACCAAGCTCTGGGAGTTTATTTCAGACCATATAATGATTTTTTAAGTTTATAAACATGTTATGGATGTTTATTGTTTTCAAAACCAGGGGTTGGTGCACATAAACTTCTTCATCAATGTAACCATTTAAAAACGCACTCTTGACATCCATCTAATAAAGAGTGATGTCATGATTTACTGCAAAGGAAATTAAAAGTCTGATAGATTCTAATCTTGCGACTGGTGCAAAGGTTTCTATATAGTCTATTCCCTCTTGCTGACTATAAACTTGTGCAGCCAGTCATGCTTTGTTTTTGACAACTTCACCTTGTTCATTGAGTTTGTTTCCAAAGACCCATTTGGTTCCAATGATGTTGAATCCTATGGGTCTAGGAACTAAATCCCATACATCATTTCTGGTGAATTGGTTTAGTTCTTCCTGCATTGCAAGTATCCAATCATTTTCTAAGAGAGCTTCGTTATTGGAAATGGATTTGATAAGCGAAACTAATCCCATTAGTGATTCTTTAGAGTTTATAAATGAAGATCTTGTTCTGAATGGATCATCTTTCTTTCCAGAAATTTTATCTTCTGGGTGATTCAACGTGCTTCTGGATTGTCTCTTCTGACTGGGTTCTTCAGAACTTGTTGTGGTAGTTGTATTGTTTTTTTCTGTAGATGGTTGTTCTTCAGATGTTCTGGTTTCTATAATTTGAACTTATATATCTGCAAGAGATTCATTCTACTTTGGCTTTTCAAGACCAAGCTTATCATCAAATCTGACACAAATAGATTCCATCACAATTCGTGTTTCTGTATTGTATACTTTGTATCCTTTCGAACGTTCAAAGTATCCTAACATGAAATTTTTTTGTTCCTTAGAATCAAACTTGTTCAGAGGATCATTAGTATTCAGAATAAAACAAGTGCATCCAAAATAATGAAAATACGAAATGTTGGGCTTTATGTCCTTCCACAATTCATATGGAGTCTTTTCCAGAATATGTCTTATAAAGATTCTATTATGAATATAACACGTTTTATTTACTGCTTCTGCCCAAAAGTGTTTAGCCATGTTAGTCTCGTTGATCATGGTTCTGGCCATCTCTTATAAAGTTTTGTTCTTACGTTCTACAACTCCATTTTGTTGTGGAGTTCTGAGACAAGAAAAGTCATGAGAAATGCCATTTTCATTAAAAAATAATTCCAATTTTTTGTTTTCAAATTCTCCACCATGATCGCTTCTGACTTTTACAATTCTAAACTCTTTTTCATTTTGAACTTGTTTGTAGAAGTTAAAAAATACAGAGATTGACTCGTCCTTTTCTCTAAGGAACTTTACCCATGTCCATCTGCTATAGTCATCTACGATCACTAATCCATACTTCTTACCAATGATTGAGGAATTTTTCACTGGTCCAAACAAATCAATATGCATAAGTGGTTTAGAGGAAGAAACAACATTTTTAGATTTAAAAGTTGGTTTAGCAAATTAGCCTTTCTGACATGCTTCACACAGAACTTCTGAGTTGAACTTCAAATTTGGAAGTCCTCTAACCAGATTGAGTTTGTTAATTTAGATAATATTCTCATATTAACATGTCTCAATCTTTTGTTCCAGACCCATTGCTCATTGTTAACATACATAAGACATTTTACATTCTGATTTTTTAGTTCAGAAAGTTTTATTTTATAGATGTTGTTCTTTCTCTTCCTATTAAAGAGGATTGTTCCATCTTTTTGAATCACATATTTACAGAACTTTTGATTAAAGATTATATCATCATCGTTATAACTTAATTGAGTTATTGATAACAAGTTATGCATCAATCCTTCAACTAACAGAACATTAGATTTAAAGGGAAGAGTACCGTTACCGATGGTTCCAGAGCCAATGATTTTTCCTTTTTAATTGCCTCCAAAACCTACGTAGCCTCCAAAACCTCACGTTCGTTGTACTCAATGGGAACCTCTTAGTTTAATATGCGCTTAAATGTTAACTTATATTATTGTCTTCTTTTAAAGGTAAAAGTTTATTAAGATTGATTTTAAAGAAAAATTTTAATTATTATTTGTTACGGGGAAATGGTTAATTTTTCATTATTGTGCTCGCGAAGGATTAAAATCCCCGTGCCTACGTATTCCCTTGTGCAATGGGAAAGTCAAAGCTTCGTAGTTCGTGCAACTACAGTTTGTGATTTTTATTGAAAGATTGTTTGAAAATGCTTTCTAATCTGCTAAGCGTTGGCTTATACTCGCGGTGGAGGCTGAAGCGCTAGCTTGTCTGCGAGATAGAAAGATTTAAACAATGTTCGTTTGGAGAAATGATATTTAACCTTTGTTAAGCTGTTTTAAACGAAAGGGCGAATGAACCACGTCACGTGGGGCTAGCCCAAGAGTGATTACATTCCAGAACGTGCGGAGTGCTAGACTCTGGAGCTCTGTTCTTTCATTGATTAATTATGAAAAATGATTTGGATTGGTTGGTAAGTTTTAAATTGTATTTGAAAAGAAAGAGACAAGTCGTCATCTTTAAGGGAGATATCTCGCCTAATCCAACACAAACATTTGAGGAAGAGAAAATCGAAAGAAGCTTTAAACTTGGATACGAGGATCGACAAGCAATGCCACATTCTTTCTTTGAGAAATAAAATCAGAAGAAGCTTTAAACTTGGATATGAGCATCGACAAGCAATGCCACATTCTTCCTTTGAGAAATAAAGTCGGAAGAAACTTTAAACTTGGATATGAGTATCGACAAGCAATGCCACATTCTTCCTTTGAGAATAATTGTTGGAAAAAATTTTATTTGTGCTTGTGGGGATAGAAGGAATATCTTTCTATGGAGATGAATCATGCCTAATCCTTTAAGGTTGTTGAATTGTTTAGAATACGAAAGAATGAATTAATTACAACCCGAAGGCTAGCCTCAAGAGTAATTCAGTTCAAGACCCCGAGGAATGCTAGATTCATGAGTTCAGTTCTTCGTATAATTAATTTAAACGTTTTCGTGTTTTAGAAACAAGAGGGTGAATAAACCAAGTCGCGTGGGGCTAGCCCAGGAGTGATTTAATTCAAGGATTATGTGGAATGATAGACTCCAGAATGCAGTTCCTCCATTATTTGATTTGTGAATTAAGACATTGTGATTGTTTTGCAGATGAAATGGCGAATGAATTACAGCTTGAAGGCTAGCCTCAAGAGTAATTCAATTCAAAATGAAAGAGCGAATTAATTACAAATCGGGGGCTAGCCCCAACAGTAATTAAATTTAAAAACTCGAAGAATGCTAGATTCCTGAGTTTAGTTCTTACGTTAATTAATATGTTAATTTAGAGACGTCTTGCGATTATTTTGGATGAATTAGGGCTTAGTGTTTTTAGAAACTAAGGAGTAAATGAAACACTACGCGTGGGGCTAGCCCAGGTGTGGTTCATTAAAGACCCGCGGAATGCTAGATTCCGAAGCTCAGTTCCTCGTTAATTAATTAAGACGCGTAAAGTCATGCAGGCGGCGATCACATAGTGACCAACTTACGTGTGTACAAAATGTAGACATATGAGTTGTTTAATTTATTATATGAATCGAGTGCTTTAAATACGAAAGGGTGAATGAATCCACAACGCGTGGGGCTAGCCCAGGAGTGATTCACTCAAGAACCTGTGGAGTGCTAAACTCCAGGGCTCAGTTCTCTCGCAAATTAATTAGTTTGAAAGTTTGATGAAAATCACATTTGTTCTAAGGGATTTAGGATTAAGAATCGGTGGTAAAGTATGAGTAATCAGACGAACGCAAACGTGGCATCAAGATTATAATAAAGCACAAGAGAGATAAAATCGAGTTTTAAATAGTACTTAACGGAGAAGGTTCGTTGCCATTTCAATACGCACACACACAAATTTCGAGAAAACTTGTTAGAAAGTTCACACGACCAATCAAAGTATCCTCAAACGCTCAATATCACCAATCAACATTCAAGCCCATAAAAAAAAAGTCAGGAACATTTGCAAAAAGCTTCAGAAGGTCAACCCAGTTAGTCTTCACATATTCAATACCGAACTCTAAAATCAATCATCAAACTCAACAAAAATGTCGATTAAATAAAAAAATAGAAATTTAAACAAGAAAATATTCTAAAGTCCTAGCAAAAACCAATCAAAAATTAATTAACCAAAAAAAACAACTATCAAAGAATAATTAAGAACAAAGGTAAAAAAAAAACAATTAACAAAAAATTTTATTCAAAAAAAAAAAAGAATCATCATTTAGAAATTAAAAAAAAAATGGAGGGAGGGTGCAATTAGTGAACAAAAGGGTGTGAGGGAGGCCCAAATGGGTGCTGGCCAGGAAAGAATGGGACCCCGGGTCGGACCGGTTCAGACCCAGACCCGGTTTGGTTCTAGCTTTGTGAGAAACAAAACCCTAAAAAACACTAATGAGATCCTTCTTCTTCAAACGGTAAAAAAAGTTAAAACAAGGAAGATGGGAAACGAATTCGAAACACGATTCACAACCAAACCAGCCAAATCCAAATCATCTCAGGCTATATGCTCCCGCGATTCACTCGGCTATGGTTTTTGCTCAGATTTACGGTGGCTTTCGGTTTTATGGTTCAACTCACGGTGTTGGATTTGGCGGTTTCCCGATTTCGGTGGTGGTTGCGGGTTTGGCGGAGGTAAAGGTTTTTTTTTCTTCTGTTGTTGTTGACGTTGCCGGCAGTGAGATTTCGGTGAGGGTGGAGGATTTGCGGCGTGTTGTGGATGGGGGTTATGGAGGAGGATCCACGGCGTGAAGGTGTTTCAGTGGTGGTCCATCGTGCAGAGATGAAGGAGGGTGTTGTTGTTTGGGCAGCGGTTTCGAAAACGAGGGGAGTGGTGGCAGTGGATTTAGTGGTTGTCGTCGGAGGTGCGAGTGTTTGGTGGTCGACGGTGATGAGTTAAAGGTTCTATGGGTTTTTTCCGTGGTTATGGAATTCGCGGTTTGTGGTTGTTTATTGTTGTTGTTGTTTTAAGAAAGCTTGAAGAGCAATGGTGATATAAGACAGAAAAAGAACGTGGGAACAGACATTGTGATGAAAATCAAATGGATTTGTTTTCTTCTTTGAAGGAAAAACATGAGCGAGTTTCTTTGAGAAAAGGTTTTTTTTAGAGTTTATGTGTAGTTTTTTCTCTTGGTTCTCTCCCTGTCTTCCTCGGTTCTGTTTCTTAAAACCCACCCTTTCCAAAGAAAAATTTGTTTATCTCAAGTCCCACTCAATGCAGCAGGTCCCTCCTGTGTTGTTGATGATAAATTGTTGTCAAAAAAACTGCAGAAATCCAAGTTTTCCTTTTTTGATGTTTATCTTGGTCAATGGTTTTGAAAATGACAGGTAATAGCAGAGCAGGGTCATATTCTGTGATAGGCTTTGAGGGATGCAGTATGTAACAAGATAATTGGATTATAAAAATAAAACTAATTAAAATAACCTAAAAAAACTAAATAATTAAAATATACAAAAAATAAATAAACTGAATAAAATATTAAACTAATTTTTAATTAAAAACTAAAATTAAAATTAAACTAGATTAAATATGACTGAATTAATTAAGAAGATTAACTAATATTAAGATTAAACTTAAAATTAAATTAAATTAAAATATAAATCCAAACCAAGTTTGAACTTAAATCAAAAAATTAAACTTAATTGGATTCTAAATAAATCTAAGCTAATTATTTAAATAAATAAAACAAATTAAACTTAAAGAAAAAAAATGAATTAAATTATCAAAACTAAAATTAAATAAATTAAACTAAAATAAAATTGATTCTAAATATAAATAAAAAAAGTGAAATGAAAATCGATATGAAATGATAAAATGGGATAAACCATGTATGATTAATAATTAATGAGATGTTAAACTAACAAAAATACAAAAATGATTGATTTTCGATATATCGACAAAATGCGTCTAAAATGAACAAAAATTTGAAAATTTCTGGTCAAAATTTAGGGTATGACAGCTGCCCCTATTTAATCATCCTGAACCTGAATGTACGAGTAACAAAGTTTATTTTGAACATTCAAGGTGGAAGAGGATTAAATATCAGAATACCTAATTTTTTTTTACTGAAAATGCAGATGGGATGATATGATATGCAATGTAAAATGCAAGACAAAGGCTATATCGCTACTAGGAAAGAAAATTGACACTACTGGGGATTAGACACACATGACCGGAGTACAATCCACACGAGGAATTTTCTTTTTTTTTTTAGCGAAGCCAGACGACAACTGCCCACAAGTCCCAAGATGAAGTACTGGGACAAATCCCAACGGAGAAGTCTTCTGTTGAGATTAAGAACATCATTTGGAAATACCTTCAGTCGAGGTATCAAAACGAACCAGAAATCTATTGTCAAGATCCTGGAGGAAAAACCATCTTCTATTGAAGTATGCTGGAGATCTAATGTCGAGATTACCAGAGAATCTAAGAAAGAAATACCTTCTGTCGAGGTATGAACCAGAAACCTACTGTCGAGATCTTCTGTCAAGGTATGCTCGGAATCTTCTTGTCGAGTATTAACTTAGGACACACCTATTGCCAAATCTTCTGTCGAGATTTAACTAAAGACACACCTGTTGCCAAATCTTTTTTCGAGATTTAACTAAGGATGCAACTAGGGTCCCAAAAAGTAAATGCCTCCTGTCGAGGTAGACTGGAAATCTTTTGCTGAGACTTGCCGAAAAATAAAGGGAAACACCTTTTGTCGAGGCTTGGAAAGATATTATTTTGATAATAAATAAGGATTCACAACAAACTTCTCACAATGTCTTGGAGAGATGTCGTTTGCTTGAAAAAGTAAGTAGTTCATATCAAACTTCTCAACGTGTATTGGAGAGATGTCATTTGATAGAACCCTCATCATACTTCTCTTCCTATGAAAGAGACTCCATATGATGGAGAACAAATTCACACTCAAACTTCTCACCTTGTATTGGAGAGATGTCATTTGACGGAAATCGGAAATTCACAACAAACTTCTCACCTTGTCTAGGAGAGATGTCATTTGCTTGAAAAAAGGAGATTCGTACCAAACTTCTCAACATGTATTTGAGAGATTCCATTTGATAGAACCTTCATCATACTTCTCTTCTTCTAAAAGAGATGCCATAGGATGGAAAACAACTTCACACTCAAACTTCTCACCTTGTCTGGGAGAGATGCCATTTGACAGAAATTGAAAAGTCACAACAAACTTCTCACCTTGTCTGGGAGAGATGCCATTTGTTGGAAAAAGGAGATTCATACCAAACTTCTCAACATGTATTGGAGAGATGCCATTTGATAGAACCCTCATCATACTTATCTTCTTCTAAAAGAGACGCCATATGATGGAAAACAACTTCACACTCAAACTTCTCACCTTGTTTGGGAGAGATGCCATTTGACGGAAATTGAAAAGTCACAACAAACTTCTCACCTTGTCTGGGAGAGATTCCATTTGTTGGAAAAAGGAGATTCGTACCAAACTTCTCAACGTGTATTGGAGAGATGCCATTTGATAGAACCCTCATCATACTTCTCTTCTTCTAAAAGATACGCCATATGATGGAAAATAACTTCACACTCAAACTTCTCACCTTGTCTGGGAGATTTGCCATTTGACGGAAATTGAAAAGTCACAACAAACTTCTCACCTTGTCTGGGAGAGATTCCATTTGTTGGAAAAAGGAGATTCGTACCAAACTTCTCAACGTGTATTGGAGAGATGCCATTTGATAGAACCCTCATCATACTGCTCTTCTTCTAAAATAGACGCTATATGATGGAAAACAACTTCAAACTCAAACTTCTCAACTTGTCTGGGAGAGATGCCATTTGACGGAAATTGAAAAGTCACAACAAACTTCTCACCTTGTCTGGGAGAGATGCCATTTGTTGGAAAAAAGAAAGAGATTCATATCAAACTTCTCAACGTGTATTGGAGAGATGTCATTTGATAGAACCCTCATCATACTTTCCTTCCTCTGAAATAAATGCCATATGATGGAACACAACTTCACACTCAAACTTCTCACCTTGTCTGGGAGAGATGCCATTTGACAGAAATCGGAAATTTACAACAAACTTCTCACGTTGTTTGGGAGAGATGCAATTTGTCGAAAAAAGTAAGTTCACCAAACTTCTCCGCCGAACAGGGGAGATGCCATTTGACAGAACAATAACCTTGTTGGGGATGAACAAATTGCTCTAAAAGAGATTGCCATCCGTTGATTCACCTAGAGGTCCAAGGATAAGAACAAGCTTCTCAAATAAAGAGACTTCCACTTGTTGTTAGGTATAAGTATTCCAAGAGAATGTTGCAACAACACTGCTGGAGAACAAAGTTCGTCTTCACTGGGGAACCTTCAACAAATTCCTTCTAGGAGACAAAGTACTCAAAGGTGCAAAATAAATGCACTTTCCATTTGAAAATCCAATCATCAAAATTGTCAAAGACCAAATTCAATCCAGGAACGAACAGGAAGGAAACTGTCAAGCAAGACACTAACCCATGAGGAATGAACTCAATTGGGTATTTATCCTATCCAATTGTGGAAAGGAGAACTAAAGCAAACATCTTCCATGAGGGTAAAAACTCAGTGGGGAATTAGAAAAATCTTATATTTTCTGCCTAAGGTTGACAACTCTATTTGGAGAGAGATACATCACTTGGGAATAAACACGACCAAGGTGAAGGTGGTATGAGTTAATGAATGCAACATGAATATGCATATGAATATGAATATGAATTAAGTTATGATGTACATGTATGTATATGCGTTATGTTTATGCTGACAAACAGACAAAACAGGCACAAGAGATAAACGGGTGACGAAATAAACATCACAACAAACAGATACTCGACCAATCTCGTCAAAGTGTACGCAATCACTGAAGATAGAGTAGAGACCCATCCATGGAATAAAGTCCTGCTACAAAGCTCAAATATCTTTGAGGAGATAAAGATACTTCAATCGGGAAATAAACCCCAAGCAAATCTTCTAACTTTAATGTCCATCAGAAAGAAATAAACATACAAACTATGTTTGCTTAGGATGAAGTAAATTTGTACTCCGTTGGGGGAGAAAATGACATTCAGCTGGAGAAGCTTGAATAAAGGCTCAATAGGGGATACTAGACTTAGTATCTCACTGGAAGCACTAAGTAGCAAAAGGAATTCACCAGAAAATACCGAGGCATGCACCTATCATAGAAACTTGGCGTAAAGACCCCGTCATCTGGAGATACTTGCAAGGTAGATCACAAGAGCGCCTTGCTTAGGGAAACACGTGGTCATGCACCAATGAAATGTTTTATGAGAATAAGTCATCTCAATAGGATTTTATAGAAGACTTGGCATTCAAGATGCCCCAGTGTCTTCAAACTCTTGGAGAGATTTGTCAAATCTCGACGTAATTGCCCCAGATTGACTGAATTTGGCACAAATAAGTCTTCAATACTTATCCTTTTAGGGATGACCAGAATGCGTAATTAATAACTTGGGAAACAACTTCCCCCTATCTAACAAAGTCTTCGAGCAACCTGGCCTTGTCTGGCAAAGTCTTCAAGCAACCTGCCCCTGTCTGGCAAAGTCTTCAAGCAACCTGCCCCTGTCTAGCAAAGTCCTCAAGCAACATGCTCCTGGGGATGATCATTCTTTGAAATGGTTGTTCAACTACTCATCAGCGTTTTAAATCTCAAGAGATTAAGCTCATCATTGGTACTCATACATAGGCTTCTATGATATCAAGCAAATGCTAACAAGAAAATATTAATGTTGAGACTGCTAATGCAACACACATGTTTGTCTCAAAGTTTTTTTGAAAAGATTTTCACAATATCCTGTGACCGAATCATTAGCTAGGATGTGAGATTCATTTTTTTATAAAGCCAACACAAATTTTGAGCATAGCTCATAGGAGTCGTGAAACATTATCTCATCGAGTGTGCTTTCGAAATAAACCCTACTTCAATTAGGACTTTTGAGGGTTGTAATGTGGTTTGGTTCACGGTTCTTAGAAACAAAGGATAAAGGCTCAAAGTTTTATTTGGTACCCACCCAATCTCTGTGATGTTCTCCAATCCTATGCTCAGCTAAATTGATACACTCGTCTTGATGGTTTTGTAGTGAAGATGAAGATCCAAGGTTTGCTTGTAATGACAATCATCTTATTTATTCTTCAGGGATATTGGTGCCCCTTTTATTTTGGTATGGTGGTCACCAAACCTTATTTGCTTTAGGTTGAGGATTTAAAAGCCTCTTAGACTTAGATTTCTTTTTGATCCCTAATCTTTTTTTTGTCTAAGTCTCCTTTTGGGCGTTTGACTTAGCGGGATTTTCTTTTCTTTTTTCTTTTTCCTTGGAAGGCTGAAAGTTGTGACCTCCAAGTCATTGATTGTAGTGGATTCCTTGATGGGATCTTTCATCTTATGATTTGAATGTGTAACCAAATTAACTGAACACTACCCTGCCCCAAGTTAAGCGTAAAGGTTTTGAATTATCCAAAAGAAACTCCTACTTCTAGGCTCGAAGTGGTTGACTAGGGATTAACTCCTTATTTCTCTAGTGTTTGGGGATTCGAAACAAAGCATGTACATCGTCAGTAGAGTTCTAATCAAAAGCAATCAACTAGAGAATTTGCGTTCTAATTTCGTCATCCTCCCTCCAATTCTCTGCCTAAGAAGGAGATGAGATAATGTTGGCATTATAAAAGTAGAAAAGCATTATGAGTGAATACGAATGGACTACTTCAAGACAAACATATTCATTACATTAATCATTCAAAACAAATAAGTTCTTACATGCCAAAAACAAATGTATTAACATTCAAATAAAAATACATATGAAAAGTAGTGAGCGAGCTAAACATCTGAGAAGATAAACTCCAAAGCATCGAACGATCATGTGCATTGAGGAACTGGTCCCATGTTCTATCAACAAACTGACTTGGATAAGATTCTCTTGAGTTTTTATCAGCACAAAGGCACTCCGTCCACAAATGGGCTTCCTCTATTGAAGGTCAACACCCCGTAGTCGATCATCTCTTGAACCTTTTCCTGGAAGACTTTGCACTCTTCAATCGGATGCCCTAGTACTCCACCATGAAACTCACAACTAGTATTCGGATTGAACCAACGAGGGCGAGACCTCATGGATTTGGTCTTTCTGGGTGTCATTATTGAGTTCCGGGCAAAATAAAACCATAATTGAATGTAAGTCATTGGGATTGGGTCAAACTGGTGGGTTGCTCCTTCAGTACTGTTTGGAGATCTCCGCTGATTCTGACATCACTGACGAGTAGAAGTAGAATTTGGCTGACGCTGAGAAATGACCAGATCTTTGAACAAAGAAATCAGTTGTCCTTTATCAATCTTCAAGCTGTGAACATCTTCTTGGAGTTCATTATTCTCTTGCACAAGACTGTCTACTAGAGTTTTCATTGTAGTTGAGAAATTCCCATATGGTTTCTCAAAGTAGTGATTTCTTCTCTAAGCTCTCTGTTTTCCTGCTCAAGTTGGTCCATCTTTCTCTGGTGAGTGGTCGAGTACAGTTGACTGTCAATGAATAAGACATGTGTGAGTTGGATTGTTGGGAGATGATATGCAATGCAAATGTAAATGCAAATGCGAATGATATGTGAATGAATGCAAAACTCAGAATCACAAATACAATCAGTTCCAGAATTGGATATGAAGGCAAGGTGTTGGATCCAAAGTACAAGTAATTCGAAATTTCCTAACTGGTAAGACTTAAGTGGAGAGTTCCAAATTCTTTACCCATAAAGCCCACTCATAGGGAAGCTTCTACGGTGATAGTATAAGGATACTCAAGGTCACAGACGTTTATTGTACTAACGCCCCACCGCAGGCTGGCTGCATTGTAACGATAATGACGATAAGGTCTACCTTGAGTGGAGTTCTCATGCTAGGCCAACAAAGGGATGAGCCCTCAGAGCCTAACATTACACAACTACCAAAATTGAAACATGTTCTAGGGGGTCTCAGAATCACAGTCCTTTCGTGAATCAGGTCACGCGACAGGCTAGTTGCGTTGTGACAAGATCTACAAAAAGTCTAACTATCTGGGGGAGCTTTCATGTTAGGTTGGCAAGGAGTGAGTCCTTTGAGACTAACACTAACAACTACCAATTCTAACTTAGGTGTTCCCTCTTCTCTTTCAAACTCAAGTATAAATGTCAAAGCCGTGATGTAACCCCAAGATCCAACAGGAAATGATAATGAGCAATGTAATAAAGAAGTAAGCAATATATAAAGTAGCAATGGTAAATAAAGAAGACAATTAAAAACAAAATAGCAAACAAGCACAAACTATCCTAAGTTAGGCTCGACTCTCTTATGCACAAGGCAATGTCCCCAGCAGATTCGCCAACTGTCGTACCTCGAAAAACACGATCCTAAAACAAACAACAGAGTTGCCACCTAATTCTATTTATTCTAACTAAAGAAAAGGGAGATATAGACACAACCTAAATGGAGGATAAGAAATGTCAATGAAACCGCTAATCTAAGTTCGGGAGTCAGTTACGCAAAGGGAAGGTGTTAAGCACCCCTCACGTCGTTTGTACTCAACGGAAACCTCTTAGTTTAATTTGCGCTTAAATGTTAACTTATATTATTGTCTTCTTTTAAAGGTAAAAGTTTATTAAGATTAAATTTAAAGAAAAATTTTAATTATTATTTGTTACGGGGAAATGGTTAATTTTTCATTATTGTGCTCGCGAAAGATTAAAATCCCCGTGCCTACGTATTCCCTTGTGCAATGGGAAAGTCAGAGCTTCGTAGTTCGTGCAACTACGGTTTGTGATTTTTATTGAACGATTGTTTGAAAATGCTTTCTAATCTGCTAAGCGTTGGCTTATACTCGCGGTGGAGGTTGAAGAGCTAACTTGTATGCGAGATAAAAAGATTTAAACAATGTTCGTTTGGAGAAAATATATTTGACCTTTGTTAAGGTGTTTTAAATGAAAGGGAGAATGAACCACGTCGCGTGGGGCTAGCCCAAGAGTGATTTCATTCCAGAACGTGCGGAGTGTTAGACTTCAGAGCTCTGTTCTTTCATTGATTAATTATGAAAAATGATTTTAAATTGTATTTGAAAAGAAAGAGACAAGTCGTCATCTTTAAGGGAGATATCTCGCCTAATCTAACACAAACATTTGAGGAAGAGAAAATTGAAAGAAGCTTTAAACTTGGATACGAGGATCGATAAGCAATGCCACATTCTTTCTTTGTGAAATAAAATCAGAAGAAGCTTTGAACTTGGATATGAGCATCGACAAGCAATGCCACATTCTTCATTTGAGAAATAAAGTCGGAAGAAACTTTAAACTTGGATATGAGTATCGACAAGCAATTCCACATTCTTCCTTTGAGAATAATTGTTGGAAAGATTTTTGTTTGTGCTTGTGGGGATAAAAGGAATATCTTTCTATGGAGATGAATCATGCCTAATCCTTTAAGGTTGTTGAATTGTTTTCAATACGAAATAGTGAATGAATTACAACCCGAAGGCTAGCCTTCGGGAGTAATTCAGTTCAAGAACCCGAGGAATGCTAGATTCCTGAGTTCAGTTCTTCGTATAATTAATTTAAACGTTTCCGTGTTTTAGGAACGAGAGGGTGAATATACCACGTCGCATGGGGCTAGCCCAAGAGTGATTTAATTCAAGGATTATGTGGAATGCTAGACTCCAGAATCCAGTTCATCCGTTATTTGATTTGTGAATTAAGACGTTGCGATTGTTTTTGAGATGAAAGGGCGAATGAATTACAGCTTGAAGGCTGGCCTCAAGAGTAATTCAATTCAAAAACCCGAGGAATGCTAGATTCCTGAGTTTAGTTCTTTCACAAATTTAATTTAAGATTTACATTTTGAAAACGAAAGAGCGAATGAATTACAAATCGGGGGCTAGCCCCAACTGTAATTCAATTCAAAAACCCGAAGAATGCTAGATTCCTGAGTTTAGTTCTTAAGTTAATTAATATGTTAATTTAGAGACGTCTTGCGATTATTTTGGATGAGTTAGGGCTTAGTGTTTTTAGAAACGAAGGAGTAAATGAAACACTACGCGTGGGGCTAGCCCAGGTGTGGTTCATTGAAGACCCGCATAATGCTAGATTCCGAAGCTCAGTTCCTCGTTAATTAATTAAGACGCATAAAGTCGTGCAGACGGTGATCACGTAGTGACCGACTTACGTGTGTGTAAAATGTAGACATATGAGTTGTTTAATTTATTATGTGAATCGAGTGCTTTAAATACGAAAGGGCGAATGTATCCACAACGCGTGGGGCTAGCCCATGAGTGATTCACTCAAGAACTCGTGGAGTGCTAGACTCCAGGGTTCAGTTCTTTCGTAAATTAATTAGTTTGAAAGTTTGATGAAAATCGCATTTGTTCTAAGAGATTTAGGATTTAGAATCGGTGGTGAAGTATGAGTAATCAGACGAACGGAAACGTGGCATCAAGATTATAATAAAGCACAAGAGAGATAAAATCGAGTTTTAAATAGTACCTAACGGAGAAGGTCCGTTGCCTCTTCAATACGCACACACACAAATTTCGAGAAAACTTGTTAGAAAGTTCATACGACCAATCAAAGTATCCTCAAATGCTCAATATCACCAATCAACATTCAAACCCATAAAAAAAAGTCAGGAACATTTGCAAAAAGCTTCAGAAGGTCAACCCAATTAGTCTTCACATATTCAATACCGAACTCTAAAATTAATCATCAAACTCAACAAAAATGCCGATTAAATAAAAAAATAGAAATTTAAACAAGAAAATATTCTAAAAGTCCTAGAAAAAACCAATCAAAAATTAATTAACTAAAAAAAAACTATCAAAGAATAGTTAAGAACAAAGGTCAAAAAATAAAAACAATTAACAAATGATTTTATTCAAAAAAAAGAATCATCATTTAGAAATAAAAATCTAAAAAAATGGAGGGAGGGTGCAATTAGTGAACATAAGGGTGTGAGGGAGGCCCAAATGGGTGCTGGCCAGGAATGGATGGGACACTGGGTCGAACCGGTTTAGGTCCAGACCCGGTTTGGTTCTAGCTTTGTGAGGGAAAAAAACCTAAAAAACACTAATGAGATCATTCTTCTTCAAATGGTAAAAAAAGTTAAAACAGGGAAGATGGGAAACGAACGCGAAACATGATTCACGACCAAACTAGCCGAATCCAAATCTTCTCAGGCTATGTGCTCTCGCGATTCACTCGGATATGGTTTTTTCTCAGATTTACGGTGGCTTTCGGTTTTGTGATTCAACTCACGGTGTTCGGTTAGGTGGTTTCTCGATTTCGGTGGTGGTTGCGGGTTTAGCGGAGGTAAAAGGTTTTTTTTCCTTTTGTTGTTAACGTTGCCGGCGGTGAAGGTGGAAGATTCGCGACGTGTTGTGGATGAGGGTTATGGAGGAGGATCCGCGGCGTGAAGGTGTTTCAGTGGTGGTCCGTCGTGCAGAGATGAAGGAAGGTGTTGTTGTTTGGGCAGCGGTTTTGAAAACGAGGGGAGTGGTGGCGGTGGACTTAGTGGTTGTCGTCGGAGGTGCAAGTGTTTGGTGGTCGGCGGTGATGAGTTGAAGGTTCTATGGGTTTTTTCCGTGGTTCTGGAATCCGCGGTTTTTGTGGCTATTTATTGATGTTGTTGTTTTAAGAAAGCTTGAAGAGCAATGGTGATATAAGACAGAAAAAGAACGTGGGAACAGAGATTGTGATGAAAATCAAATGGATTTGTTTTCTTCTTTGAAGGAAAAGCATGAGCGAGTTTCTTTGAGAAGAGGTTTTTTTAGAGTTTATGTGTAGTTTTTTCCTCTTGGTTCTCTCCCTGTCTTCCTCGGTTCTGTTTCTTAAAACCCACTCTTTCCAAAGAAAAATTTGTTTATCTCAAGTTCCACTCAATGCATCAGGTCCCTCCTGTGTTGTTGATGATAAATTGACGTAAAAAAACTACAGAAATCCAAGTTTTCCTTTTTTGATGTTTATCTTGGTCAATGGTTTTGAAAATGCCAGGTAATAGCAGAGCAGGGTCATATTCTGTGATAAGCTTTGAGGGATGCAGTATGTAACAAGATAATTGGATTATAAAAATAAAACTAATTAAAATAACCTAAAAAACTAAATAATTAAAATATACAAAAAAAAATAAACTGAATAAAATATTAAACTAATTTTTAATTAAAAACTAAAATTAAAATTAATCTAGATTAAATATGACTGACTTAATTAAGAAGATTAACTAATATTAAGATTAGACTTAAAATTAAATTAATTTAAAATATAAATCCAAACCAAGTTTGAACTTAAATCAAAAAATTAAACTTAATTGGATTCTAAATAAATCTAAGCTAACTATTTAACTAAATAAAGCAAATTAAACTTAAAGAAAAAAATGAATAAAATTATCAAAACTAAAATTAAATAAATTAAACTAAAATAAAATTGATTCTAAATATAAATAAAAAAAGTGCAATGAAAATCGATATGAAATGATAAAATGGGATAAACCATGTATGATTAATAATTAATGAGATGTTAAACTAACAAAAATGCAAAAATGATTGATTTTCGATATATCGACAAAATGCGTCTAAAATGAACAAAAATTTGAAAATTTCTGGTCAAAATTTAGGGTATGACACTGTCTTCTAATTTAGTTCTACAAATTTTAGAGAATACCTCTTCTATTTTTGAATCTGATTCAGATTCTGATGAGTTGATATTATCTGATACATTGGCCATTAAATGATGTTGGCATGCTCATCTTCTGATTCAGATTCAGCTTCAGAAGATTCTGAGTCATCCCGTGTAGCCATAAGACTTTTCTTCTTCTCTCTGTTGAATTTCTTCTTAGGATTTTCTTTCTGAAGTTTAGGACATTCACTCTTGTAATGTCCAGGTTCCTTGCATTCATATCATGCTACTTCTTTGCTTTTGGACATTTTATAGCCAGAGGATGATTCAGAGTGATTGCTTGATCTTTTGAGATTCCTGAATTTCTTTTGTCGGTGCTTCTAGAGTTGTTGAACCCTTCTGGAAAGAAGTGATAGTTCGTCTTCTTCTGATGAGCCTCTAGAGCTTTCTTCTCCTGCCTGAAAAACTTTAGATTTAGATATGTTAGATTTAAGAGTAACATACATAACTTTCTTATGAGGTTCATCTTTTTCAAGTTCTATCTCGTGACTTCTCAAGGAGCTGATCAATTCTTCAAGAGATATATCATTCAGATTCTTTGACAGCTTTAGAGCAGTGACCATGGGCCTTCAAACCTTTGGCAAGATTCTGATAATCTTCTTCACATGATCTGCTGTTGAGTATTCTTTATCCAAAACTTTCAGTCCAGCAACTAGAATTTGAAACCTTGAGAAAATTATCTAAATCGTTTCATCTTCTTCCATCTTGAACGCTTCATACTTCTGGATAAGTGCCAGAGCTTTGGTCTCCTTGACTTGAGTGTTTCCTTCATACGTCATCCTTAGAGAGTCAAACATATGTTTGGCAGATTCTCTGTTTGTAATCTTTTCATACTCTATGTATGAGCTAACACTTAGAAGGATTGTTCTGGCTTTGTAATGATTTCTGAATTCTTTCTTCTGTTGGGCTGTCATATTTCTTCTTTAAATCTTCATACCATCGCCTCCAACAGGATGAGTGTAGCCATCAGTTACCATATCCCAAAGATCTCCATCCAGAGCCAGAAAGAAGCTTTCCAGAACATCCTTCCAGTAATCAAAGTTCTCACTATTGAACACTGAAGGTTTGCCATTGATCTTGTCATTCTGATAGTCGTTGTTGTTCTGGACTTGTTCCGCCATAGTGTTTTTCTCCTGGATCTTTTTCTGACATGGTTAAGTGCTTGCATCCAGAACCAGACGCTCTGATACCAATTGAAGGAGGAAAAACACAAGAAGGGGGTTGAATTGAGGTTTTCAAAAATAATGTGATCAACACAATTTATTTATCCTGGTTCGTTTGAACTCGAACTACATCCAGTCCACCTGCCAAGGTAATTTCACCTCTCTCAACGAGGTCTTAATCCACTAATCAAATAATGATTACAATCACGATGACCTACTGACAAATTTTTCTTGAGTCTACTGACTATACTTAGTCATTCAAGGTATATCAAGTGGATTACAAAACGATGTAACTAATATTGCTTCTAAATAGCGGTTATCACAACTGTGATAGTTTTTACAAGATTGAATTATGAATATTATGAAAAATAATTTTGACTTTATGTACGCATGCAAGAGTTTTGTTCAAAATTCTTCAGTGGACTCCTTATATAGATATTTTGAAATGATCCATTGGAGACAACTTGACTTATTTTTGGATGATGGTAAATTTCATTAAGTGTTTCCAAAATACAGATTCTGTCTGCAACCGTTAATTCTTTGATCTTCAATTAATATGGTTGATTCTGAGAATCAGAACTTACGTGAATTCATGTGTCAGAGTTTGGTTGCAAAGCAGCTGTTCTGAGCGTTGTTGCTGTATAAGATCTTCTAAGAACAATGAGCATATGTTCTTCTTGTGGAACTTTCACTTTAGAGTGAAAGATATTGCGTCAGAACTTCTTTCAATATGAGAACTTCTAATCCTG
Source organism: Lathyrus aphaca (assembly GCA_963966055.1). NCBI lineage: Eukaryota > Viridiplantae > Streptophyta > Magnoliopsida > Fabales > Fabaceae > Lathyrus > Lathyrus aphaca. Next base: position 293,776,537 of record OZ014521.1, on the reverse strand, counting down.
CATATCAAAAAGTTAATAATTTTAGGTAGCATATTTTGTTCTTATAATATTAAAATATTTGTTATCATCAAAACTTATTTAAAGAAAGTAGAATCAAAATTCTTGTTCTAACATGGCAATCTCTGGATGGTGTGGTTATTGCGAACAAAATTGTTGACCTAGCTACTAGAGAATCGAAATAGTGTTTTTTATTCAAGGTTGATTTTGAGAAAGCATATGATTGTGTCAATTGGAGTTTTCTTCGGTTCATGATGAAGAAAATGTGATTTGGTTCGATTTGGATGAGATGGATGGAAGCTTGTATCTTTAATGGTTACTTATCTATCTTGTTTAACGGAAGCCCTACTAAGGATTTCAAAGTGGAAAGAGGTCTTGGCCAAGGTGATCCGCTTTCATCTTTTCTTTTCGTTATGGTAGTAGAGGGTTTAACAACTTTGGTTTCTAATGTTGTTAGAAGAGGTTTTTATTCTGGTTTCACGGTTAATGATGAGGTGTCAGTAGAGTTAGTGCAATTTGCTGATGATACTCTTTTGATTGGTGGAGGGGTTGGCGAAATTTGTGGAGCATCAAAGCAATTATTCAGGGTTTCAAACTTATTTTTAGCCTTAGTGTTAATTTTAACAAGATTCGCTTAATTGGTTTAAATATTAGTGCTCATTTTCTAGCGGCTGCTTCTAACTTTCTTGCGTGTAAGGTTGAAGATCCCGGTTTCTCTTGCTTTGGAATTCCTATTGGTTCAGATCCGAGACGGATAAAATCTTGGACATTTTTTATTGAAACATTTGAGAAGAAATTGGCTTTATGGAGGGGTAAATATTTATCTTTAGCAATAAGTGTTTTTTTTATTAATTTAGTATTAAGTAGTCTCCCTATTTTTTAAGTTTTCGTTCTATAAAGCGTCGGTTCTAGTTTGGAAGCAAATCGATAGAATCAGACAACATTTACTTTAGGGTGGATCGGCTAAAAAAACTAAAATTCATTGGGTTAAGTGGGACCCAGTTTGTAGAGCGAAGGAGCAAGGAGGTCTTGGTATTAAATGCATCGAAGAATTCAATTTAGCGCTTTTATCTATATGGAAATGGAGAATTTTTATAGAAAATGATGATATACGGAAGAAAGTTTTGAAGACAAGATATGATGGTATCGAAAGCTATATGCTGTCGGATAGGGTTCATAGATCGAACGTTTCCAAATCTAATTAGTGAATGAATATTATTAAGGTTGGGGACTTGACTATATCAAAAGGATTGAGTTTTGCGAATTCAATTGAGATCAATATTGGGGATGGTAAGAAGGTGCCATTTTGGTTTGCAACTTGATGTGGACAAGTTCCTCTTGTTGTTTCTTTCCTTGTTTTGTATGCTTGCAGTAGTAGAAAGGAAGATCGCGTTTTTAACATGGGCTGCTGGATGAAAGGCTATTGGTCTTGGGGGGACTGTGGAATTTCTGATGTTCATCAACCACATGTAGACACTGACTTGAGCAATTTTTTTCAGTTGCTGTCCCGAATTTATATTGTAAAGAACAAAAAGGACGAGTTTTTATTGAATGTTTGTTCAAATAATTTGTATTCGGTTAGGGATGCTTACTTGCAGATGCATGATGATTCTTGTTTGTCTAAGCCAGAAATTGATATGTGCAGGGCTATCAATTGGGTTTGATTAATTGATGTTCCGACGAGAATCAAATACTTCAGTTGGAAATTATTTTTGTACAGGTTGGCTATGAGGGTTCAACTATTCATAAGAGGTCTTTGTCAAATTGATTCGGAAGGAGTTGTGTTTTATGTCAAGATTCATACGAGAATTTATCTCACTGATTGTTTTCATGTCAATTCCTTTGAAGGTTTGGAAAAAGGTGGGTGAGTGGTTAGATTGCCATATTTTGTTTTTAGGAAATGTATCTCAGCACTTTTTAGATTGGAGAAGTACACACAATTGTATCGACATAAAAAAGAGGAGAAGTGCGGTGTGGATGGCAGTAGCTTGGAGCCTTTGAAAAGTTAGAAATAATATTTTGTTCGATAATGGTACGTGTAATTTTAACAATATTATTTGAAATATTAAACTATTAGCTTAGAAATGGATTTGCATTGGTGAAATTAACTATCTCAACTCCGTTTTTTACGGTTTCTATAAGATGTCGTTGACTTAGTTTTCTTTTGTCAGTGTTAGTAGAAAATTTCTTTTTGTGTAATCAGATTTTGTAATAGAATTGAGTATCCCCTATATTCCCATAATACCAATTGCTTTTAGAAGAAAAAAAAGACATATGATAAGTACGGTCTTATAACAAGTTATTAGATTTAACTTAGGATGAATTAATAATAACATAGGCAATGAATCTGATTCCTACATTTAATAATGAAGATTTATACACTTCATGTGGTTGAAGATAATTGTTTAATGTTAGCGTAGATGTTTCCATTAAAACTCACTAGTTAGGCAAATAGATTTATCTAATAAAGAAACCTAAGTCGATATGCACAAATAATGTAGAGAAACTAAGATGGTGACCTGGTACATTAATATAAAGAAAACAAGGTTTGCAAGGATGGAACATTACAAGTTGCTAATCATAAACATTATTTGATGATTAAGCCCACCGTTTTGCTAGAATAATTAATGATGGTAATCAATCAGAAACTAAAATTTGATGGTACCACCCAACTCAAGACAATACCTCTTCAATCACATCTACAAGGCCGCCCTTATACTAAAGAACGACTAAAATGGATTTACTTTATTTATTCATTACTTTCATCATGAACACCACAAACTTCAATCTACTTTGCTTATTTAAATTATTTGTGTGTAATACATTTATATTTATTTTTCTATTTTATTGTTTTTTTAGAAAATTACATTACGTCGATAGAAAATGGAAGCTTAGTTTTTTCACATGAGCAGTAGCTGAACCATCAAGAGGAGACCTTCTTTACAAACGAAGGAATTCTAAAAAAATCTTGATTATTTCTTGGTTGATAAATTCTATAGAAATTGGAGTAGGTAAGCCTTACATGTTTTTTCAATTATTTCCTTCTGCAAAGGATGTGAGAAGCTGTTAAGGAAACATTATCTGATATTCAAACTTTTTTCCAAATTTTTAGTTTAAGATCATAGTTATGACATGAGAAACAAAATGACATGAGTGGAACGGCTTATTATAATGAGATGTTGACCTTGTGGCAATAGTTTGATATCTATTATGATGACAACTAGCAGGATATGCGTTTTTGCATGGGTATCCATCAGTGACGTGTATTTATTTTAAAAAAAATATTAAAAATAATAACAAAGATTTAAAATAATTAATCATATAAAGAAAAAAAAAGAATAGTATTACTAAAAAAATTAATAAGAATTAGTAAATATAAAAATATAATATATATTTAAAAAAAAAAAACATAAAATCAAAATCTACGGAAATTGGTTGGTATTTTTATCAACCATATATATTTTTTCCATATATAAATATTACTTTTATTTGACATTATTTATAAACATATTTGCATAAATATTAAATTTATTCTAGTATATAAATTTTATTAGTAAATATTTATTTTTTGGATTTATAAAAAAATCTTTTTGTTTCAGTTATTTTTATTCATAAGATCAATAAAATATTTTCCACGTCAATATATGCAATTTTCTAATTATATTTATGGTTTTAATGTCTAATTTTATCTACTTAAAATAATATAAATGTTATATATGATTATTAAAATATTAAAGATTTTATTTCAAATTGAATTTTGATAAGTAGGTAACATATCATTTCAACAATATGCTTATAGTTAGCAGGGCCATCTTAGAAAATTCAGAGGAGTGATTCCAGTTTTTGAAATGAGGCATAATAAAAAATATATATATTTTATTAAAATTATAAATAACATTAAAATAAAAAAATATTATTCACATATGTTTTAATAATATATTAGTTGTGAATCTTTTACTGTTTAATTATATTTATAAATTTATTTGAAAATTTTTAAATATTTAATATGGGCCGATGAAAATATATATGTTAATAAGGAAATTATACCTTGTATCCCTACAATTATCCTGATATCCCTATATAATTTTTTAATTTTAATTTTACCCTTTTAATATTTAAATAAAAATTTAAAAATTTTACCACAAAGTCAGAGTAAAAAAATAATATTTTTTAAATTTGGATTAGACAAACTGGATGTACAATGGTAAGTAATTCGGTTAAGAAAATTACAAACCGGAAGTAACATTGTTACGTTTTCCGGTTTAGAAAATTTCTAAACGGAAGTAGCAAACATGTGTTATCCGGTTTGTAACTTTCTTAATCGGAAGTAGCAGGGCTGAGTTATTCGGTTCGTATTTTATTTTTTTATTTATAAATTTTCAATTTTTTTTCAATTTTCAATTTTTTAATTTTCAAATTTCAATTTTTTTAATTTATAAATTTTCAATTTTCAATATTTTTATTTTATTTATTTTTCATTTATTCACTATTGATTTTTTTATTTTTTCAATTTTTTATTTTTTTATTTTTTTTACATTCACTTAATTTTGGGAACATTCAATTTTTTATTAATCTTTTAATTCACTTAATTAACAAAAATATCTAAGAATAGGGAGAATAGTAATAACACAGATTTTTGTGTGGGATAATTTTAAGACTCTTTTGATTTTTTTAATGATAATAACGTAACGTCACTACTTAAATTATAATCAATGATGTTAAATTTTGAATTTATAATAGGATATTATAATTATTATACCATTATGATTATCCTATCATGATTATAATCATAAGAAACAATTATTAATTTTTATGCGATTTTAAAATGGATAGCATAAATGATAAGAAACAATATATTGAAACAATATATTCAAACTATGCTTTTATTAAAATAAAAAAATTAAATAATTATTAATAAAAGTTCTAAAATAAAAAATACAAATAATAAATATAAGATTTAGAAATTAAAAAAATGTTTTGTAATGAGTTATAAATAAATAAATAACTAAAAAATATTTGTTGTATTTTCTAAATACATTTAAAGAAAATATATAAATAAATGCTTCTAATTAAAATTTATACAATTAAAGCTATAATTATATAATTAAATACGAGAAAAATTAAAAGAGGGTTTTAATTTAAAAGAGGTTTGTAAAATAATTTTAATCAAATATCATTTTAATTTTAGTTTATAATTTAATAATATTAAATAATAGAGTTAAATATATATTTTTTATCTTCTTTATGCAACATTCATTCTTAATTTATCTTAAAATAAATAAAATATTAATACTATAAATACTTCATTACCAAGTTTATTATTTATTTACTTTTACAAAAATTCAAGTTGAATTTTCTAAATGATATTTATATGGTGTTATTGATAAAACATGAAATATTATTGATTTAATTATTTAATAAATAAATATTTAATTAATTTATCTATAATTTCAAACTTGCATTTAAATAAAAAAATGTGTTTTTTACTATGTATTTATTTTGTTTTTAAATATTTTTTTTATTTTTATATTACTTATTATTTATTTGAAATAAATTCAATGTATTTAATTTTATTTGGTAAGAAGTTAACTTTGGACATTTATATCGGGAAAAAATTGAAAATTGAAAATTTATAAATAAAAGAAAATTGAAAATTGAAAATAAAAAAAATGAAAATTGAAAATTTATAAATAATAAAAATAAAATAATAAAAAATAAAATACGAACCGGATAACCCAACCCTGCTACTTCCGATTAAGAAAGTTATAAACCGGATAACACATGTGTGCTACTTTGTTTTAGAAATTTTCTAAACTGGAATACGTAATAATGCTACTTCCGGTTTGTAATTTTCTTAACTAGATTACTTATCCATTGTACATCCAGTTCGTCTAATCCAAATTTAAAAAATATTATTTTTTTACTCTGACTTCGCAGTAAAATTTTTAAATTTTTATTTAAATATTAAAAGGATAAAACTGGAATTAAAAAATTATGTAGGGGTACAAGGTATAATTTACCTAACATTATTGAATCAATTTCGAACATGAATTCAAATCCCTTTTATACCATTTTGGTCATTTTTGTCAAATAATACAATTTAATTATAATAAATCTGGTTTTAGTATGTATCAAACCCTCCACCTCTTGTTCAAAAATTAAATACCTACCGCTGCGCTACTAATCATATATTCAATTATAATTGCAATAGATTTTTTTTTGTAAGCAAGTGATATATTAAAAAGAGCACAAAGGGTGCTCCACCTGATTACAAAAGAGACGGAAGAAAATAACACGCCTAGACAAAGAGATTACATACCAAATTGCACTTAGGACAACAAATATAATGGTTCCCTATCGAATTCGCATAAGTTGCAATTGGGATGAGTGATTTCCCCCAAAAACGACCATCTCCAAATCGATACCTTGACCTTCCACACTATGTCAACAGTGTTCTAAGTCGAGTTAGAAAAGATGATCTCCTTTCTAACAAACCACAAAGTCCAACTCACCGCCAACCAAATGACGTCTTCCCTACCTTTCCTCACTTTATTCAATTTAAAAAAAGTAAACCACTCCAAAAAAACTACCCTAGAGATCAACAAAACGCCTAGGAACAAAGCCAATCCACGAAGCAAATTCGTTCCAAACCACTAAAGCTACCGGACATAAGAACAAAACATGCTATAGAGATTCATGAGCCTCCCGACAAAACGAGCACCCAATATCATTGTTACCAACAATAATTCCTCTCCTAAATAATGCATTCTTCATTGGTAATTTATTCAAGAAACAACGCCAACCAAACGCATTAATCTTGTGAGGGACTTTGGTATTCCACACCACACTCAAAGCCAAGTCATTACGATTTAAAGGACCAAAAGGAACGCAACGGGAAAACACGGCACAATGGTAACATCAAACCGAGAAAATACCATCAAGCTCACCCTTCAAAAAAAAAGAATCTTTTCCACCTGCTATCGAGCTGACTTGTGACAGAAACGACCGTAATCGAGACATATCCACACTAACTGCTATCACTGAAGAAAGACCAGCAGCTAACTGCCCGACCTGCCCTCTGTACCCAACTGAAGCTATACCAGCAACATCTGGCTGATTGGAGTTCAAATTAGTGGCCTTCTCCAAACCAGTATAACCAGCCATATCTGAACGCAAGTTATCGCTATCGGAGACCAGAATTTCCTGAGTGTCCAGCCTACCAGCAACAAAATTTGTCGTGCTCTGCACTCGTAGATTCTCTGCATAATGCAGATTCGACGAAACGCCAGTCAAAGATCCGACAAAATCAGGATCACTTGCAACCTGCACAAAAGAACAAACAATATTAGCGTTCAGCTCCTGCTGTTCCTGGGAGTGAAGTTGCCGCGAAACTCCACCCATCGGCCCAGAATTTCTAGATACAGCCACCTGATTCTGTAGATCATAGGCAGAATTTCCTGTTGTTGGTTGCAAGTCAACATTGACAAATTCTGAGAAGTCAATAGAATTCTACCCACTAGTAATAGAATTACAAACAACTGGAATTCCATAATCTCCCTACCTCCACCGGTCATCCACCTAGCCCCTCATCGCGCCACCGACACATTATGCAAGCGAGAAGCTCTGAACACATCTGGAAACGAATTCATTAAAGTTCCTCCGCCCGTCCAATCTACCTTCCCAAACGAAGTACCAGAACCATTTTTGATAGAAGCCCTACACATATCCAGCAAACAATCTTCAATGTTTGACTTCGTTAAGTTCACTAAGTCCATAAACCAAGTGGAGAAAAACCCACCTTTAAGATCTACCGAGCCACCTCCCCATATTAACACCCGAATGTCACCATATCTGGCCTTTAACACCTTATACCATAAGTTTTCCAAACCAACAAGAATTCTCCACCTCCATTTTTGAAGATGAGCTTCATTAAAGATATCAACCCTTTTCAAGTTTGTACCGCCTCTAGAGTAAGGAAAGCATAAGGACTCCCAATTAATCCAATGAACCTTTCTCTTAGAATCCAAAGAACCCCATAGAATTTCCTGACTTTTGAATTTTCTCTTCTTTGATGGTACCTTTTTCAGTAATATTTCCATATTTTAGTTTGAAATGCATTTATGATAGGATAAAGCTTCATATTAGGTTTTTTTTTTAACTCTTCACCTTTAAAGTTGTATCATGTTTCTTTCTGTATTTTTGTTACTAGATATCCATATGGAAGATGTGTCCCTTTTGTCTTCTAAGCAACTGAAGAACTTCATTAATGGAGTGAAAAAGCAGAAACGAAAGAGAAGAATAATGAAGAAGAAGATTGATCTTGAATCAAGTTAGTTACAAGAAGATGATACCAATGAACTATATAAAGGCTACAAACTGAAATAACTAACTTCTAACTGAATTGAAAACAGAAAGAGTGTAGCTATCTAGTGGTGTAATCCATATGGTGCACACTCATGTATCTTCTTCTTGCTTTGCATTGTATTCTACTGTTGTTACCCCCTCACAAGCTTGAGGTTGATACAAGTCGATCAAGCCAAACTTGGATAAGCATTCAAAAAACGGCCTAGGACCAAGAGCTTTTGTAAACACATCCGCTGCTTGATCTTTGGATGAAACCGGGAGTAATCACATGACACCAGCCTGAAGTTTTTCACGCACCAAGTGACAATCAATGTCTAAGTGTTTGGTCCGCTCATGGAACACCGGATTGGCAGAGATATGGATAGCACTTTGATTGTCGCAGTAGAGAAAGGGAAGCTTCGAAGGGTGTTGCTGAAGATCATGCAGCAGAAAACACATCCATTGCAATTCTCGAGTAGCAGAAGCTAGGGCACGATACTCAGCTTCAGCTGAAGAGAAACTAACAGTAAGTTGTTTCTTGGATTTCCATGAGACCAAGGACTGGCCAATGAAGAAACAAAAACCTGAGATGGATCATCTTGTGTAACACCCAAATTACACCCGCGATAATAATTATAAAATCAGAGTAAAAGTTTTAATTAAATGTTTGAGTGTCACATTTCAACTAACTTCAATATAAACCCAATGATACGTCTTTAAACAAAATTATTAAACTTGCAGCGGAATTCAACATAACATAAAGTATTCTTTTTCAACACGTTTCATAAAAGAAAGCAACTAATGGAACGTCGTCCCGACACCCCAAAGCGACGTATCAGAGCTGACATCCTAAGACACGAAGCACACCGACTTCACTGACCACCACTCGACTCATCTGGCTCATCTGCACATTACCCACGAAGGGTAATATTAAACAGAAGGGGTGAGATAACTTACATGGCAAAGGATAATATAATAGGGAATGAGAAGCATTAAACAACAAAGAATCATCTATTAATCACAATATCACTTCTCATATACACAATCATCCAATGTATAATCATCAACCACATCTTCACAACAACACACATTATGCAACACAACTTGACTCTATACATGCGGTACCGACTTCGATCTCTATTTCAAGATCCAGTTCCCGTCGGAACTCTCGACCCCTCTTTCGTGGTCCAGTATGACCCCTATTTCATGGTCACACCCCCGTCCCTATTTTATGACCACGTACGATCCCTATTTCATAACCGCACCAACATCACATCAACGACATACACCACTGTAGTATGTTAAACATTTTGCAACATGTTTATCAACGCTAATGACATACATATATCACTACACTACATTTCACTTCACAACATCATCAGTTATTATCAGTATCATGCATACCTTAGCATATACTAACATCAATCAACTTTTTATACATCATAGGCAATGACCACATACCACATATAAACATAAGTTATTAACAATTATACCTCTACATATCTCATCATATCAATACTAAGCTACTACTATAACCCTTATGTTTAGCTTAAATTATGCTACCGATCTTATTCATTGCACGTACAACTTCCCTATCAATAACCTCGACTAATAAATCACTTCGGTCCATTAACATCATCAAAAACTATAATTACAGAGGGCTGACACGGGCTCCCGTGTCACAGACGCACGCCCAGGGTCCCAAAAACCTCACTCAAAAATCATCTACAGTGGTCTGACACGGCCGCCCGTGTCGCATGACACGGCCCGTGTCAGGCCCACTGTCACCAAAATTGGGTTTTCCTCCATCCAGGGAGCTGACACGGCCACCCGTGTTCCAGGACACGGCCCGTGTCAGGCTACGACCAAAATCCTCTTTTCTTTCTATCATTTTCTACTGCGATTTTGTGTTCAAAAACCCCCAATTCAGTCATTCAAATGGAAAACTTGCATCAAACTTATTGAATAACATTCATATTTCAACACCTAACCATTATGATCATTCTAATTCTTCAATTTATCTATTCCAATTTGTTGCATATGATTCTTATCCCATTCCCCAATCTCTACATCACAACCTACCCAAACCCCATTATAAAACCCTTAAAGATGAAAGAGATCCCACCCTTACCTTGTAATTGACGAGAAATCTTCCTTCTTCGTGGTTCCTCTTTCACGTTCTTGCCTTCACCTTTCTCTTCTCTCAACTTCTACCGGTCGTTATCTTGTTCTCTCTTTTTCACGATTCTCTCTTTCTATTTCTATTCCTTATTCTCACTTAACCCTCAAGATCCAACTTATTAACTTCCTCATTTACCCTCACCGATTTCATTAATTTACCACCTTGCCCCTCGACCTCTTATTATTCTTATTATTTAATTTATTAGTAACAACAACATTATTCTTCAAATTAATAGTAAAACCAACCACATACTATTCTTGCACATAACCACACTATAATTTACTTAAATAATAAAAATATAATTTGGGGCGTTACAACTCTCCCCCACTATAAAGGTTTTCGTCCTCGAAAACTTACCTCAAGTAAAGAGATTCAGATAAGACTCTCTCATCTTGCTTTCCAATTCCCAAGTCATATGCCCACCGGCAGCTGCTCCCCAAACTACCTTCACAAGAGCTATCTCCTTTCCTCGCAACTGTTTTACCTCTCGATTCTCAATTTGTTCGGGTAAAGTTTCAACCGTAAGGTTATCCCTTACTTCCACTTCATCTGTCGGTATCACATGCGACGGATCCGGAACATACTTCCGAAGCTGTGAAACATGAAACACATCATGCAAATTATACAGTCTTGGTGGCAACGCTACTTTATAAGTGACAGGTCCGACTCTTGCCGAAATCTGGTACGGTCCGATAAACTTAGGAGTAAGCTTTCTGGACTTCAAATCTCTTCCTACACCCGTCAATGGAGTAACTCTCAAAAATACATGCTCTCCTTCTTGAAATTCAAGGTTTTTCCTTCTCTTATCATGATAACTCTTTTGCCTACTCTGTGAAGTCTTCATCTTATCCCGAATCAACTTCACCATTTCTGTAGTCTGTTAAACAATATCAGGTCCAAGTACTACACTTTCACCTGATTCATGCCAACACAAAGGTGTCCTACATCTTCGTCCATATAGAGCTTCAAACGGTGCCATTCCGATACTGGAATGATAACTATTATTATAAGTAAATTCAATCAATGGCAAGTGACTATCCCAAGCACACCCTTGTTCAAGTACACAAGCCCTCAACAAGTCCTCTAAGGATTGTATCGTCCTCTCTGTCTGTCCGTCAGTATGAGGATGATAAGCTGAACTCAACTTTAACTTCGAACCTAATGCTTCCTGCAAACTCTCCCAAAACCTCGAAGTGAACCGCAGATCTCTATCCGATACAATATTCAAAGGTATCCCGTGCAACTTCACAATCACACCGACATATATTTCTGCTAACTTCTGCAAAGAATAGGTAATGTCAATCGGTATAAAATGCGTTGAGTTTGTCAACCTGTCAACGACCACCCAAATAGCATCATGCCCTTTTGGAGTATTAGGAAACCCCGTAACAAAGTCCATTGAAATACTATCCCATTTCCACTCGGGAATATTCAACGGTTGCATTAAACCAGTAGGTTTTTGATGTTCCACTTTCGATTTCTGACAAGTCAAGCACGCATACACAAACTGAGCCACATCGCGCTTCATACCAGGCCACCAAAATATCTTATTTAAATCATGATACATTTTCGTCGCTCCTGGGTGAATGCTCAAACCACTCTTGTGCCCTTCTTCTAGAATCATTCTCTTCATGTCAAGGTCATCAGGGATACAAGTACGATCCCGAAATCTAAGTTGTCCCTGTTCATCGACTCGGAACTCGTTATTCCCAACTTGCTCATTACTAACCATTAGATCTACCAATTTCACATCTGACTTCTGGCCCTCTCGGACACGATCCAGAAAATCATTGTTGACCTTCAGCATACCCAACATCACACTATGAGGTGTTTGTTCACAAACCAAACTCATATCCCGGAATTGTTCAATTAAATCCAACTCTCTCGCCATCATATCTGATATATGCAACGTCCTTCGACTCAAGGCATCAACTACCACATTAGCCTTACCTGGGTGGTAATTCAAACTAAAATCGTAATCCTTCAAAAATTCCAACCAGCGTCTCTGTCTCATATTCAGTTCTCTCTGATCAAATAAATATTTCAAACTCTTATGATCACTATATACCTCGAACCTTGAACTATACAAATAATGTCTCTAACTTTTTAACACAAATACAACAGCTGCTAGTTCCAAATCGTACGTAGAATAATTCTTCTCATGAACTCTCAACTGGCGCGAAGCATACGCCACAACCTGACCATTCTGCATTAATACTCCACCTAAGCCCATCAAAGAAGCGTCACAATAAACTACAAATGTTTCATCTGCCTTTGGCAAAATCAAAACCGGCGCAGTAGTTAACCTCTTCTTTAACTCAACAAAACTCTTCTCACACTGAGAGTCCCACACAAAAGCTTTATTCTTACAAGTCAACTGGGTCAATGGAAGTGCCAAATTTGAAAACCCCTCAATAAATCTTCGATAATAACCTGCCAATCTTAATAAACTTCTAATTTCCGTCACCGACTTTGGAGTCTCCCATTGAAGTACTGCATCTACTTTGGATGGATCTACAACAATCCCTTTTTCCGAAATTACATGACCAAGGAAACTCAGCTCTTTCAACCAGAATTCACACTTCGATAATTTAGCATACAATTTCTCCTCTTTCAATACCTGCAACACTTCGCAAATGTTTTGCGTGCTCTTCTTCTGACTTAGAGTAAATCAGGATGTCATCTATGAAAACAACAACAAAATGGTCCAGATATTCGTGGAAGATCCGATTCATATACTCCATGAATACACCTGGTGCATTAGTAACTCCAAATGGCATCACAACATACTCATAGTGTCCATAACGAGTCCTAAAGACAGTCTTCTGAATATCTTCATCTTTCACTCTTATTTGATGGTAACCCGATCTCAAATCGATTTTACTAAATACGCGAGCAATCACAAACTGATCCATCAGATCATCTATCCTTGGAAGCGGATACTTATTCTTGATTGTAACTTTATTCAATTGTCGGTAGTCAATGCACAGTCTCATGCTACCATCCTTCTTCTTCACTAATAGTACCGGTGCTCCCCACGGTGACACGCTCGGGCGCACAAATTTCTTCTCTAACAGTTCTTCTAACTGTTTCTTCAACTCAGATAATTCAGAAGTCAACATACGATAAGGTGACATTGAAATAGGCCTCGTTCCTGGCTCAAGGTCGATATTAAATTCCACCTCTCTTTCTGGCGGCACATCCATAACATCATCTGGAAACACTTCAGGAAAATCTCTCACCACTTGCATTTCACTAATCGCTATACTATTCTCCATCAACAACGAAGCAAATAGCGCCAGAACTTGCGCCTCATCATCCATAAGTTCTTGTAATCCTCGTGTAGACAAATAACCAGCTTCTTCTTCCTCTTCTCCAGGAGTAAGAAACCGAACCGACTTACTGAAGCAGTTAATATGAACATGGTTGTACTCCAACCAATTCATACCTACAACCACATCCATTCCTTTCAACTGTAAGCAAACCAAATCCACACCAAAGTGCTTACCATAAATAGATAGCGGACAGCTCAGACATACTAGGGAAGTAGTTAATGACCCATCAGCAGGAGTCTCAATAGCCATCTCTCCGTTCATTGGAGAAACAACAAGTCCTAGTCGCCTCACACAATCAATCAAAATGAAACAGTGTGTTGCACCAGTGTCAATCATAGCAATCAAAGGAACATTATTAATATGACAAATACCTCTGATTAAACGGTCTTCGTTGGAAGTTTGTGTCCCTGTCAGAGCGAACACCCTTCCTCCCGATGCAGCTTTCTTGGGCTTCGGACAATGCTTACTGACGTGACCTTGCTCTCCACAGTTGTAGCAAGTAACCACATTTGTCTTGCATTCAGCAATCAAGTGTCCAGGCTGACCACACTTGAAACATTTCTTCACGTCGCTCGTGCACTCACTGACACGATGACCCATCTCACCACATCTATAACATTTAAGCAAAGCTGGAGCGCCTCCCCCATTTGGCCTTTTACCTTCCTTTTGTTTCTGCTTACCCTTATCAGTAGGGGCTGCATAAGGTTTGCCACGATGTATTGGTTGCTTCCTTCTCCTCTCAGCTAGACCTCTGAAGTGCTCAGATCGAGCCTTACTGTCTTCCTCGAAAATTTTGTAGCAATCTACTAAATTCGGAAATCTTCAGATCCTCTGATAACCAATTTCCTACTTAATCTCAGGCCTCAAACCATTCTCGAACTTGACGCATTTCAAGAACTCAGCAGTCACCTCACTATAATGCGGGTAGAACTTCACCAGATCGGTAAACTTAGCAGCATACTCGGTCACTGTCATGTTTCCTTGCTTCATCTCTAGGAACTCAATCTCCTTCTTTCCCCGAACCTCTTCAGGAAAGTACTTCCTCAGAAATTCCCTCTTAAACACGACCCAAGTGACAGCCTCATCAATCGCGTCCAATCGTTGACGAGTGCCAACCCACCAGTCATCAGCCTCAGCTACCAGTTTATGTGCACCCAATCGCACCTTGCTGCCTTCCGAACACTCCATGACTCTGAAAATTCTCTCAATCTCCTTGAGCCAATCATGTGCTCCATCTGGATCATACTGCCCCTTGAATGTTGGTGGATCATTCTTCCTGAACTCGTCATTCTCGCGATCCCCAGCATTCCTTGGATTTTGGACAGCTTGTGCCATCGCTTGCATAGCAGCGGCAAATGCAACATCGTTTCTTCCAGCCATTCTAAATCTGTCATACAACAACAATCCAACGATGGTTTAGAATACAACCACAACATTCATACTTACAACAACATCATAACTCTCTACTCAATGACTCGACGACTCCACTACTTGGCCGGACGGACCGACCTGCTCTGATACCACTTTGTAACACCCAAATTACACCCGCAATAATAATTATAAAATCAGAGTAAAAGTTTTAATTAAATGTTTGAGTGTCACATTTCAAATAACTTCAATATAAACTCAATGATATGTCTTTAAACAAAATTATTAAACTTGCAGCGGAATTCAACATAGCATAAAGTATTATTTTTCAACACGTTTCATAAAAGAAAGCAACTAATGGAACGTCGTGCCGACACCCCAAAGCAACGTATCGGAGCTGACATCCTAATACGCGAAGCACACCGACTTCACTGACCACCACTCGACTCATCTGGCTCACCTGCACATTACCCACGAAGGGTAATATTAAACAGAAGGGGTGAGATAACTTACATGGAAAATGATAATATAATAGGGAATGAGAAGCATTAAACAACAAAGCATCACCTATTAATCACAATATCACTTCTCATATACACAATCATCCAATGTATAATCATCAACCACATCTTCACAACACACATTATGCAACACAACTTGACTCTATGCATGCGGTGTAAACACCCCAAATTTGCCCTCACCCATTCACCATGGCTTGTGATCATTTCATATGCATAAACACAATCATAGCATCTCATATCACATTTTTTATTCACTGCATAGATTCAAAGTCATCTGCATCTAGGGTTTGTGATCTGAGCAATCCAAGAGCTTCTTGAGCCACTCCAAAGGCCATCAATCACTTAAAATGGGTCCATGTGTGTTCAAGTATCATATTATACTCCCTCAAAGTCAAGAATGTCAAAAAATCACAAGAACTGGAAAAGGTGTGGAAGCAGGGCCAGGCTTGACTGCACAGATGACCTAAAATTAGGGTTTTGGTTTCAGAGGCCATAACTCCAAATTTTTTGGTCATTCTTGTTTCTATTGGTCTCTATATGGTATAGGGAGTATGCATATCAATTTTCATGAAGAAATTCCATGGGGAAGTCATCTGATCAAGAGTTGACTTTTCAAGCAAGTCAGTGCAAAATCAGGGCATCTGAGGCCCCCAATGACCCAACCAAGGGGTGTTATTCATCATTTTGAATGTATATGATCTTTATTTGATCATAGAAGAAGTTGGAAGTTCACAAAATTCAAGAATTTCAAGTTTTTGCAAAGTTGACTTTTTGGGCAAGTTTGACTTTTAATGAAAATGTCATTTTAGGCAACTTTTTCAACCCTTACTTTTTGATCCAAGAAAGCTTCAAATGGAAAAACTTTGGTCATGAAAGTTGTAGAATAGATCTTTCCCTTTTCAAAAAGTACAAGAACATGACCTAATTCATTATGGATCAAAAGTTATGGTTTGTCAAAGTTGGCAAAAATCACTAAATTTCAAAGTTTCTACCAAAAAGGTATTTTGCAAAATGACTTGATCAAGTGTTCAAAAGCTATCAAATGCACTTCTAATCCACATAACATGATCATGTAACACCTAAAGTTCAGAATGGACCAAAGAATTACACATTTGTGTGGTTTTTGGAACAAGATCTTTTCATAAGAACCAAAGTGGACCAAGTTGCAAAAGTCATCATATCTCCTCATCCACTTGCTGGCTATTTTGCTGATCCACCCTAGGCTTTTCCTCACCTCATGCTGCGCAAGACAAGCCCTTTGTACCAAGCTAGCAAGTAGCCCATGCCCTTCTTACACAAAAGTTGACATTTTGCAAAAACACCCATACCTATCACAAAAGGACATGTCATGTCATCTGACCAATGAGAATTGTTTATGTGAATCAATTGCAAGCCAAAGCACATAACAAGCAAGCCTGAAATCAGCCATAGCACAGCTCTCTCATTTTCACTCCATTGAGCAAAAGCATTCGAAACACTCTCCTCAAGCCACAAACTCATAAACAAACTTCACAAACCTTCTCACCATGCTTCACTGAACCCAAACCAACCTTCAAAGCAGCCTGAAACTCAAAGAATCAGAAATACGATCCTCACCTGAGCTTGAACAGAACTTCTGTAAACTCTCAAACCAGCCCAAATAAATTTGTTCCAAGCCTTTCAGAAGCATAAGGGAAGTCACAGGAGTGGTTTTGCACAAGAGAAAGGATCAGAAAGTTCCAGACTGAAAAGCTTCAAACTCAGGTAGCTTCATGAACTTTTTTTCCAGAAGCATGATTTTAAGTTCTTAATAGCTTCTACATGCTTCCCTGATCATGAATATGTGATTGTTTTCGAAAATGAGTGAAAAATGAGTATGTATGCAGTCTCTGAAACTTTTTGCCCTAAAACATGTTTGATTCGATTCTCCTTGTTTCTGAATGATAAATGTTGTTTGAATGAGGGGTTTAATTCGTTTTTGAGTGGGGAAGAGTTCTGGGTTGTTGGATTTCATTTTCATTGCGTGTAGAGTGAGTTTGTGATTTTGGATGATCGGAGAAGACGACCGGAACAATGTTCCGGTCGCCTGAGAGTCATTAAGGCTGGATTAGGGCTAATTAATTAGGGTTAGTGAGTTTGAATGTAGGCCGTCCAGATGCGCGCCAGGTCCACTCCCGCGCGTGTGAGTTTGAATCTGGACCCTTAGATGTGTTGACTTTTCTTTTTTCAGCTTTAATTCATTTTTATTTTTCATATTATTTCATTTAACTTCTCCATTTTATTAAAAATAGTAAAATCATTTTAAAAATTCTGAAATTTTTTATACAAGCTTCTATTTAATTTCAGAAACCAAAAATATTTTTATTTTTATTTTTTGCATTCAAAAAATATTTTTAAATATTTAAAAGTTTATTTTAATTAATTAATGAGAATTAATTAATTAAAAATACTTTTAGGTATTTAAAAATCACCAAAAAATTCATGAAACCTTTAAAAACATTTAGAAACATTGTCCAACCCTCAAACCAAATTTCTTTTTTGATCTTGATGCATTTTGAGAATTTTCCATGGAATTAATTCATTTTTAAGGCATTATTTTGACCCAAACTTCCAAAAATCATTTCTGCCTAACCTTTGAGAGTTGGACCTTGATTATTTTTGCATTGTGTTAAGAATATCATGTAGTTTGAGAGATTAAATTGGCATGATTTGATATTTCATTTTCCATTTGTTTGGCATTTTTCTTTTTAAGGAACCCTAAAACCCTAGAAAACTTAGGAAAATCATATCTTGAACTAGGCTAAGAGTTGGAACTTCTCCTTTGGGAAGTGAGTTAGTATAGGTTTAGGGATCCTTTGAGTGAATTTTCAATTTTTTATATTGATGTTTGCTTCTGATTTTGGTTTGTGTTTGATGCTTTGATCATAAACCCTAATTTGGGTTTCCATATGCATCCATCTTGCATTTGCATTCACACCTTGACTTGCCATAGCATTTTATGCATTCTTTTGATTCATTAGACATATTAAGACATATTGAAAGCATGTTTGATCATTGCATCATGTATTTGCCATGTTGTATGTCATTTGCATCTCATAACTTTTCATGTATGTTCATTTTTCTTAACTTGTTTCATTTGCACCCATGAACTTGTATGATCATCCCCATGTGTTGTTTCATGTTGGTAGCATCTCATAGCATCATTAGCATCATGTATGTGCTTCTGGTTTTGTTTATCATCATGTCATTGCATTCCATTTGACATTGCATTGCATCTTTCTCACTAACTTTTCAGGTGGTAAGCAACTTTGAGAAGTGAATTTGCCTTCACTTCTCATAACTTCTCTTCATCTCTTTTATGCATCCTTGCTGCATTTTTGTATGTGTTTGAGTTTGAGCTTGTTCATTCTTCTTCTTCTCACTTTCTTCCTTCAAGTGACTTGACTTCTTAAATGAAGCAAGTTACTTTGCTTCTCCTGATCCTTTCATCTGCTTCCTGGTGGTTCCATTGAAGACTTCTCTTGTAGACCTCACAAACCTTAGGAACAACCAAGCAAGACAATGATTAGGGTTTTGATTAGTCCCCCACTTAGCTTTTACCTTTGTGTCTCTTTTGAGTCTTCTCTTCCCATCTCATAATCAGGGACTAAACCCTAAAGGCTTTAAGGCTTTGTGATTAAGCTTATGCCTGCATCCTTCTATTAGGATGGAGTGTATAACTTTAATCCTAAGTGTTAAACCCTTAATGTGTTTAAATCTCTTAATCAATTCACTTAATAATCATCAAGACATCACACTTGTAACTTGGGCCTTGCATTAGGGTTCTAATTCTTCCTTAATTGGTTAAGAAGGACTAACCCCAGTGTTAATGGACAAGTCCCCCTCAAGTTGTCTTAAAAACCCTAAAAATCACTTCATCATCATATCATTAAGTAAAATCCACTTAATAAAAGCTTTGTTTTGTCATGAGTTTAATCCCTAATCATGGATTAAGTTGAGGAGTTTTCCTCAGCTTAAACATTCTCATCTATTATCCTTCTATTAGGATGGTGTAATGAGTCTGTTTAATCCCTGATTATGGCTTAATCTCATTACTTAACACTAAACAAAAAACACCAAAAACATTTAAATAATCACAAGTAGGTTAATGATCTTAATTCTACACCACAGGTGATTAAGTGTGAGACTCTGACTTCACACTTAAGGTATTCTCATTACCCCTAGTCAGAGGGAAGATGTGATGAGTTTACTAATCCATTGGTTTAGGCTTAAGCTCATTAACTTATGACAAACATCCAAAAGCAATAAAAGACTGAAAACACAAAAACAAACAGTAATCGTCTCCTTCGGGATTCTTTTCTCATCTCACTCACTCACAAACGAGAACTTGCTTCTTCCGTCTAATGCAAGACAGCTTGCACCTGAGCCAGACAGGTCATACACTTGAGCATAGACAAGTAAGCAGTTCACAAGTCAATTTATCTTTCAGTCTCTTTGGGTCGAACTACGGTGTTCTGACTTCCTCATTGCACGAGAGGATACGTAGGCATAACTTAACAGTTATCGAACAAAAGTCTCTGTATATTCCCCCTCTTTCAGCATCATTCTCTTAGCCTCATTATCATGAGCATTTCACTCTGGTCCTTACACTGACACTGTATATATCACACTTCACTTTTCTCTTACACTGACACCTGTACATTTTGTTTTCCAGCTCTTTTACACACAAATTGCACTGACACTACCCCTTTAAAACACAAATCTTTTAAGCGTGGATCCCGTCGAGTACGGAGGACAATCTGGGTGATAATACCTTCCCAGGTTGTAACCAACCCCCTTTCTCAGTCTCTCTGGTTCGCAACCGTCTTGTCCATATCTTTCTAGGTTTATGCAGCATTACCTTTCCTCCGGGATAAAAATGCCTAGCTGGCGACTCTTTTCTTTTCCAGTGAGTTCACTTCTGTGTGTTCTCATTGTTCTTTTCGCCGACCGTTCGCGTCTGTACCTTTATTTGGGCCAAATTCCCATTTATCGGGAGCGACAACTTGGCGACTCTGCTGGGGATCCTTATGCTGTAACCAGGGCTTCTGGTTCTTTTTGTGGGTTCCTCCTAGCGCTTGATTGATTTGTGTTTACTGGGGTGTTATGTGCTATCTGTGCTTGTATATTTATTCTTGATTATTGCTTTATGTACAGTTGCTTTACTGCTTTCTTTATAGCTTTGCATATATCATATTGTCATACTGTGCTGGCTGGATCTGTTTGTTTGCTTTGGTGGGTGGGTGTTCTATTGAGAGTTGAGGTCCTATACCTGGGACCTGAGTGACACCTAGGCTAGAGTGGTTCATATTCTTTCCCATTCCATCTCGGTCTGGTGCGGGAATATGAAACACGGTTCAGATATGGGTTTCTTCTTGAGAACTTTGTGCTGCAGATTTCCTGTAGTGCTAGGGCTATCTGGGAAGCCTGCTAAGTCTGGATGACCTTTAGTATTGACCTTCAGAAACTGAGGTGAATTAGAGGAGGAACTTTTATGATTATTGTAAACACTGTACCTCCGGGTTAGAAGTGTTTACACTTCTCATAACTGATCCAAGTCTGAGGATCCTTGTTTTAGAACACTACATGTGAGGGGGTTGGGTTGTTTACAAGTTTGCAGGAACCCTTGACCTCAGCATACCTTGTTACTTTGTTTTGATTAAGAGTACTCCATGTTGGAACAGTTCTTGTGATTTTTTAACCCTGGACATGTGACTCTTTATTTGAGTCCCCCACCTTGGTCACTGGACTTATGAACCTCCATCTGGATTTCTTGAACATACCTGGACTTATATCAGAGCACTTGATCAGATCCAGCTCAGTCACAAACCCTTGCATATCATTTGCATACATCATCATTGCATCATTTTAACATTTGCTTATTTGTTTTTCAGGGTATCCATCCTTTATTTTTGGCTTGGTTTTGACCCCATCATCAGCATAGAACTGCTTTCATCAGTATCTACTTCAGCTATCAAGCTACCTGCTTCAGTCACCTGCACCAGCCAGTCAGTGGCCCATTTTCAGTGTTATCAACAGCACCTGTCTCAACTCTTCTTCAACAACATGGCACCTAAGAAGAGTAATATCTCCTACCACTTCTTTCAGCCTGAGCTAGCTGACATCAGGAAGATTCAGACCCTGATTACTCCAGACCATATACCACTATTCAGAGAACACTATGGAGGCATACTTGATGTGGTTATGGATTTGGACCCTTCACAGAGGAGCCTGATTCATACTTGCCTGCAGTTCTATGATCCCCCTTTGAGGTGTTTCACTTTTCAGGATTTTCAGTTGGGCCCTTTGTTAGAGGAGTATTCATCATTGGTTGGTATACCTATCAGGGGTGGAGTCCCTTTCAACCCTGAGATGGCTTTTCCAAGTAATGAAGAAGTGGCAAGGGCATTGCATCTGGAACCAGTACTGATTGGGCAAAATATGACTACTAAGGTTGGAGTCTCTGGTCTCCATCTGGATTTCTTGATCTCTCAAGCTACCCTGAAGGCTTCTCTGGGAGAGTGGAAAGCAGTTTGTGCTTTATTGGCCCTGAGCATATATGGGATCATTTTATTTGCAGATGAGCCTAAGTTTGTTAGTAAGAATGCAATCCATCTTTTCATCCTAAGAAACCCAGTGCCCACCTTACTGGGAGATTTCTACTACTCAGTTCACCAGAGGAATGAAAAGCAGAGGGGAAGATTAGTGAGATGTTGTGCTCCCTTGTTCCATACTTGGATGCTCAAGCATTTGCCAAAGACTGATGCATTCTTGAACCCTCGCCAGCAAAGAAACTGGGCTAGAAGACTCACTGCTTTGACCTCAGCTGATATCAGGTGGTGCACTCAAAGCACAAAAGGCAGGGACATCATCACTAGTTGTGGGCAGTTTCCCAATGTACCCCTGATAGGAGTTAAGGGTTGCATCAACTACAACCCTCTGCTATTCAAAAGACAACTGGGCTATGCATTGATCCACACTCCTAAGGCACAAGACTTGGCTGAGACTCTTTACTGTGAGAACAAGCCTAATCTGGCCATTGTCAGGCAAGCAGCCTGGGCCTGGGACAATGTTCATACTAAAGGAGTAACCATTCTGGGGAAGTGCAACAATGTGGCATCAGCACAGTACTATGAGTGGTCCCATGCCAGGGCCCAATTTTTTGGGATGCCCTTCACCATGGAAGATATGCCTGGGCCATCCTCAGCACCACCTCCTGTCACTGTCAGTCTGGAGGAGTTTGAGAAATTGAAGGAGAGAAATGAGAAGTTGACTCAGGCTCTACAGAAAACCCTCTGGGAGAGGAGTGATGGTAGGTTGGACATTGAAAGGTTAGAGAAGCTGAAAGTGGAGCATCTGGCCAGAATTGAGAAGTCAGAGGATTATATCAAGAAGTCAAGGGCTGGAGAGCAGATCTTGAAAAATGCCTGCAAGGAAGCCCAGTTCCAGAAAGCCAGGACTGATTTGTATCTGAAGGAGAGTCAAGCTAGGTGGGTCAGAATTACCGAAGCTCGTACTCTAGAAGATAAGAGGACCTAGGATAAGATTGAGCAGCTGGAAGCTAGTGCAAAAGAGCAACAGGAAGCCCTGGCAGCAGCCCAGAGGGAGATCTCAGAGTTGAAGATTAGAGCTGGAGTGAAGAGGTCAAAAGACCAGAGTCAGCACAAGAAGCTAGTTGCAGCTGTTACTACCAGGAATCTCCTTATCAGGAACCTTACAGAGCGTCCGGCTGATCCTGTGACTGAAGCACTTCTCAAGGAAGTTCAGGAGGATGAGTTTGGTCTTGGTGTCTAACTTTTGCTTGTTGTTGCTTTCCTTTCATGTACTTTTATTTTCTTATGTTGTATTTTGACCCCTCAGAGGGCTTGTATTTGTAAACAAACTATGTATCGGTTACTTTTTGTAATATATGTATCAGTTTGTTCCATCTGGGTTTCTTTCAAAGCAACATCAACAGTATCTTCAAGGGTCTGGAAGGGTCAAAACCAAGTGCCAAGCCGGATACCTTGGAAACAAATAAGCATATTGCATTGCATACTGACCTTTGTCTGTTTTGTAGGTTTGTTTCGTTTGTTGCTAACTCTGTTGTGATTTCAGGAACTATTGCTCGCCGACGGGTGTTCCCACTCTACCGTCCACACCGATATCCAACCCGTAACAATCTTCCGGGCATACAGATGGACCAGGTACAGTAGGACCTTACAGAGGTCAGGAACCAAATGGCCAATGAAAGATTGGAAATGAGGGCTCAGATGACACAATTTATGGAGGTGATGAACAACATGGCTCAGAGCCAAGAGAGATTAAGAGCAATGGTAGAGAGGCAGAATCAAGAAGATCCCCATCTAGGGACTGCTGGGACAAGCAACAATGAGAGGGTCCAACCTCATGTCAATCCCCCTGTATTTGGACCCCACCTTCACCCAGAAATCAACATCCCTGCTAATGTTCAAGGGACTGCCACTGCAGGCAGAATGCTGCAAGAAGACCCCCAGGAAGATCAGTTCACAGTGATGGGAGCTGGGGAGGAAGCCTATGACAGAAGGCTGGATGAAATTGCTGAGAAATTAAGATCCTTGGAGTCTCAAAACTCTTTGGGTTTTGATGTTATGGACATGGGCTTAGTGGACGGGGTCAGGATTCCCCATAAGTTTAAGCCTCCTTGTTTCGAAAAGTACAACGGGACTTCCTGCCCACGGACCCACCTACAGTCCTTTCTGGGGAGATTGAAGGCATATACCATGGACGAAAAGCTATGGATGTTTTATTTCGAGGATAGCTTGACAGGAGCTTCAAGGGAATGGTACTCCCATCTGACTAGAGCAACCATCAGGTGTTGGAAGGACTTGGCAGAGGCCTTCATCAGACAATATCAGTATAATCTGGATATGGCACCCAACAGGACCCTCTTGATGGGGATGTCACAGTCATCCAGGGAAAGCTTCCGGGAGTACGCCCAGAGATGGAGACAGCTGGCTGCTGCTGTCCAGCCACCTATGTCAGAAAGGGAGATGGCAGATATGTTTATGAACACTCTCCAAGGGACATACATTGACAGGCTGGCTGCTTTCTCTTCTACCAGCTTTGCAAATGTCGTTATAGCTGGAGAAAGAATCGAGAGCCTGTTAAAGATGGGCAAAATTTCTGACAACGGTGCCAGCTCATCCAGCAACACAAGGAAGCCTTTTGTGGGCCCAAGAAGAACTGGCGAGACCAATGCTATCCATACCAGCAGGGGCAGACCCCAATATGTTCATAGGTCTGTGGCAGCAGTCACCATTCCCGCTCCAATTCATCCACAACCAGTTTATCAACCACAGCAGCAAAATTATCAGCAACAGACTCAGTATCCTCCTCAGAGAAACTACAACAACACCAACAACAACAATCAGCAAAGACCGTTCCAACATAGACCTTCTCAGGCCAATAGGGTGATCGATCCGATCCCTATGCCATATGCCACATTACTGCCACAACTCCTGAAACTCAACCTGGTTGAGCTAAGGACGTTGGCACCTCCAGATCCCACCAGTCTACCCAGAAATTATGACTCTAACGCCAGATGTGCTTTCCATTCAAATGCACCTGGCCATAGTACAGAAAAGTGCAGAGCTTTGCACATGAAGGTACAAGACTTGGTAGACTCTAAAGCTCTGAATTTTGCACCACCACCAAATGTTAACAAGAACCCTATGCCAAACCACGGAGGTCCCAAAATCAATGCTATTGAAGAAGACAAGCCGTCTTATTTGATAACCAGTGTGGGTCAGATTCGGACACCGTTGGTAGAGATTAAAGCTCAACTCCTCGAATGTCAAATGTTCCCGGGATGTGAGCTAGGGTGTGCTTATTGCAACATTTTAGTGAATGGTTGTGATAACTTGAGATATGGCATAGATGGTCTCATCCAGAGTGGCCTGCTTCAAATCACAACGTCAATTCCTATCAATCCAGCAATCCCATTAACAACAATCCCCGAGTCTTCTACAAATACAACAACCATTGTTCCAAGCAACTCTTCAATCTCGTCAACAAATGCTTCATCTGTTACTTCAACGGACCAGATATCAGCAAACATCCCTTCTACAACTTCAGCACCCCTTCATTCAGAATCTCCTACAACAACAACACCCATCCTTCCAACAATGTCTCCTACAACTTCGGCAGCAAATGTCTCAACAGTTACAATTTATTATGATCCTGAAAATGACTCTGCCTACAACTCACAAAATGTCACTCCTATCAGAGCACCGGTCACAATATACTACGATCCACAAACTATCATGATCCCTTCTGCAGCTGCTATCAGTCCAGTCACTATCACAGTGCCTGAACCAGTGCCTTATGAAAGCAGTAATGCCATCCCCTGGCATTACGGCTCAGATTTATACTGCGAAGGACAGAAAATCACTTTTGAATCATCAACCCCTGCACCACAAATAGATAATGTGGGAGGAGGCGGAGGCTTCACTCGAAGCGGACGTCTCTTTGCTCCACAAATTCAAAGACCCACTGCCGAAGCAGAAGCTGCTGCCAAGGCGAAAGGGAAGAGCTTGGTGCAAGAAGAGCAGATTGTTAAAGAAGCTTTAAAAACACCCTTTGATCAAGAAGTTGATGAATTCATGAGAATCATCAAGAAAAGTGATTACAAAATAGTGGACCAGCTTCACCAGACGCCTTCCAAGATCTCAATCCTATCATTGCTTATGTGCTCCGAGGCCCATCGGAACGCACTACTAAAAGTCTTGCACGCAGCTTATGTGCCAGAAGAGATCATCGTCAATCAGTTGGAAGCTGTGGTTGGAAATGTTAATTCTAGTCATGGACTAGGGTTCACCAACACTGACTTGACTACGGAAGGCCGCAATCATAACAAGGCTTTGCACATTACCATGGAGTGTAAGGGTGCAGTTCTTTCCCATGTGCTGGTAGACACAGGGTCATCCCTCAATGTCCTACCTAAAAAAGCCCTTGTGAAGCTGGAGTATGAAGGATTGGCATTGCGTCCCAGTAATCTGGTAGTGAGAGCCTTTGACGGTTCTAAGAGATCGGTTCTGGGAGAAATTGAGTTGCCTATAACGATTGGCCCACAAACTTTCAAAACGACCTTCTACGTGATGGATATACAGCCCGCCTATAGCTGTCTATTGGGTAGGCCATGGATTCACGCCGCTGGCGCCGTGACCTCAACCCTTCACCAGAAGTTAAAATTCGAGTGGGAGGGTCAAGTCGTTACTATCTGTGGAAAGGAAGATATTTTTGTTAGCCACCTGGCTACCTACAAATACATTGAGATGGATGGGGAGATCCACGAAACGATGAGTCAAGGGTTTGAGGCCTTGAACATAAATGAAACATCTGCTGTACCTGGAACCTCAATGACATCTTACCAACAAGCCCGGAAGGTTGTTGAAGAAGGAACTGCCCAAGGATGGGGCAAGTTGTTACCTGTGGAGAAGAAAGAGGATAGATTTGGGTTGGGTTACAAACCAACTCAACAAGATCAAGCAGAGGCTGCTAAGGAGCCCAACTTTGTTAGTGGGGGGATGCTCACCCCCGATGCTGTCAACAATTTGGAAGACGAGGATGAAGGCGACCGTAACCTGGAGAGTTGGATCCGTCCAAAGATCCCGGGGAGCAGTATCTCAAACTGGTCTTCCCAGGAAATTATAAAAGTTACTCCTGCAGAGTAATTATTATTTCCTGTATATTTTAAAGCATGCATCAAGTCTTGCATCTTGCCCAAGATGACAAGACTCATTTTGTAATCGGGCCATCTGTAATTTTTGTGCAACAAGATTAATCAATGAATTATCAGACATCTTTTGCAAACAAGTCTTTTTCTTTTTCGCTCACTGTTTTTTTTTTTCATTTTTCTTTTTGTACAAAAAATAAATGGCAATGTTTTCAAAATGACAACTTTATTTCACTTTTCTAAACAAGATTAAAATCAATCACTAAAATGAACAAACTGAACCCTTGCAGAGAGTGCCTTCCAGACTGCACCAACAACATCACGGCTATGACTTCGTATGACTTTGACAATCCAATCAATCAAGCTGATGAAGGGGTTGAAGAAGAGTACGAGCTTCCTGAAGAGCTGGCCAGATTGTTGAGACAAGAGGAAAGGGTCATCACTCCTCACCAGGAGGAAGTGGAGACAATCAATCTTGGTACAGATGAAGACGTGAAAGAAGTTAAAATCGGGGCCTGCTTGCAAGACTCAGTGAAGAGACAACTGATTGACCTGCTTCAAGAGTATGTGGACATGTTTGCTTGGTCTTATCAAGATATGCCAGGGTTGGACACCGACATTGTTGTGCACAAGCTGCCTTTAAAAGAAGAATGCCCGCCGGTTAAACAGAAACTGCGCCGTACTCGCCCAGACATGGCAATGAAAATCAAAGAAGAGGTACAAAAGCAATGGGACGCCGGGTTCCTTGCCGTGACTAGCTATCCACCGTGGGTTGCTAACATAGTACCTGTGCCTAAGAAAGACGACAAAGTAAGAATGTGTGTTGACTACCGGGATCTGAACAGAGCTAGCCCGAAAGATGACTTCCCATTACCTCACATTGATGTATTGGTGGATAATACAGCTCAGTTCTCGGTATTCTCCTTCATGGATGGATTTTCAGGATACAATCAGATCAAGATGTCACCTGAAGACATGGAGAAGACAACCTTCATCACACCCTGGGGCACGTTCTGTTACAAGGTGATGCCATTCGGGCTGAAGAATGCTGGTGCAACATATCAACGGGCTATGGTGACATTATTCCACGATATGATCCATAAAGAAATCGAATGTTACGTGGATGACATGATTGCCAAGTCCCTCACTGAAGAAGACCACCTGGTAAATCTGCTGAAGCTGTTCAAGCGTCTGAGGAAGTACCAACTGAAGTTGAACCCCAACAAGTGCACATTCGGGGTGTGATCTGGTAAACTGCTGTGTTTTATTGTGAGCGAGAAAGGGATTGAAGTTGACCCTGATAAAGTCAAAGCCATTCAAGAGATGCCTGTACCGAAGACAGAAAAAGAAATTCGAGGGTTCTTAGGTCGATTGAACTACATTTCAAGGTTCATATCTCACCTTACAGCAACCTGTGAGCCTTTGTTTAAGCTGTTGAGAAAAGAACAAACGGTCAGGTGGAATGAAGACTGCCAGAAAGCTTTTGACAAGATCAAAGAATACTTGCAAGAACCTCCAATCCTTATGCCTCCAGTTGAAGGAAGACCTCTGATAATGTACTTGACAGTATTAGAAGAGTCAATGGGGTGTGTGCTGGGCCAGCATGACGAGTCTGGTCGAAAAGAGTATGCAATATACTACCTAAGCAAAAAGTTTACCGACTGTGAACAACGTTATTCACTGCTCGAGAAAACTTGCTGTGCTTTAGCGTGGGCTGCTCGCCGACTGAGACAGTATATGTTGACCCACACTACTTTATTGATCTCTAAAATGGACCCAGTCAAGTACATATTTGAGAAGCCAGCTCTTACCGGACGGGTTGCAAGATGGCAAATGATCCTCACGGAATATGACATCCAGTACACTTCGCAGAAAGCCATCAAGGGAAGTGTATTGTCTGAATATCTTGCTGAGCAACCCATTGATGATTACCAGCCTATGAGATTTGACTTCCCTGATGAAGACATCATGTTCATAAAAGCGAAAGATCATGAAGAGCCTGTTCACACTGAGGAGCCTGACCCGGAAGAAGAATGGACTATGATGTTTGATGGGGCTGTTAACATGAATGGTCGTGGTGTTGGTGCAGTACTCATTACACCCAAAGGAGTTCACATGCCTTTCTCGGCAAAACTCACTTTCAACTGCACTAACAACGAAGCTGAATATGAAGCTTGCATTATGGGTCTTGAGGAAGCCATTAACCTCAGGATCAAGACTTTGACTGTATTTGGAGATTCAGCTTTGGTAATCAATCAAACCAACGGCAAATGGTACACCCACCAGGATCATCTGATACCTTACAGGGATTATACAAGGAGGTTATTGACTTTCTTTACAACAGTCAAGCTTGAGTATATCCCTCGGGACGAGAATCAGTTTGCAGATGCTCTGGCTACCATTTCGTCCATGATCAAAGTTCAAGCTGCCAACTTTGTACCTCAGATTCCAGTGTCCAGACTTGACAGGCCAGCATATGTGTTCGCAGCAGATGTTGTCAAAGATGATAAGCCTTGGTTCCATGACATTAAATGCTTCTTGGAGGATCAAACATACCCACCTGGGGCATCTTCCAATGATAAGAAGACATTAAGAAGGCTAGCTGGTAGTTTCTTCTTGAACACTGATGGTTCCCTGTATAAGAGAAACTTTGATATGGTACTCCTCAGATGCGTCGACAGGGCAGAAGCAGATTTGTTAACGCATGAAGTGCACGAAGGATCCTTTGGTACCCATGCAGGAGGGCATGCCATGGCAAAGAAGTTGCTAAGATCAGGTTATTACTGGATCACAATGGATGCTGACTGTTGTGCCTATGCCAGGAAATGCCATAAATGCCAGATTTATGCGGATAAGGTGCATGTGCCTACCAATCCTCTGAATGTGATGTCTTCACCTTGGCCCTTTGCTATGTGGGGCATTGACATGATTGGCAAGATTGAGCCAACTGCTTCGAATGGCCACAGATTCATCCTGGTTGCCATTGACTATTTCACCAAGTGGGTCGAAGCAGCTTCCTATGCAAATGTTACAAGGCAAGTGGTAGCCAGATTTCTAAAAAGAGATATCATCTGTCGATATGGAGTTCCCGAGCGAATCATTACTGATAATGGTTCTAACTTGAACAATAAAATGATGGCAGAGCTGTGCCGGGACTTCAAGATCCAACACCACAATTCTTCTCCTTACAGGCCAAAGATGAATGGCGCTGTTGAGGCAGCTAATAAGAATATCAAGAAGATTGTGCAGAAGATGGTAGTCACCTATAAAGATTGGCATGAAATGCTACCGTTTGCCTTGCATGGGTACCGCACGTCAATCAGGACATCCACTGGGGCAACACCGTATCAACTTGTGTATGGTATGGAAGCAGTCCTACCGGTTGAAGTTGAATTACCCTCTCTACGGGTACTAATGGATGTTAAGCTGAACGAAGTAGAATGGGTTCGATCCCGATACGAACAGCTGAGTCTGATTGAAGAGAAAAGATTGGCTGCAATTTGTCATGGGCAGTTGTATCAGAAAAGAATGAAGAGAGCCTTCGATCAGAAAGTCAGGCATCGAGAATACCAAGTAGGAGATCTTGTGCTGAAAAGAATCCTCCCTCCTCATACAGACCACAGGGGCAAGTGGACCCCGAACTATGAAGGACCATTTGTAGTGAAGAAAGTTTTTTCTGGTGGAGCACTGATGCTCAGCACCATGGATGGTGAAGACTTCCCATCTCCTGTGAATTCAGATGCAGTTAAAAAATACTTCGCATAAAATGACCCGCTGGACATAAAAACAGAATGTAAGTCCATGCAAAATAGGGCATCCCGGCGAGTTAGAAACAGAATAAAAGACTCGGGCAAAAATAAGGGAAAATAAACAAAAAATGTGTACACCCGCTGAGTTGAAAAGCCGCATTGGACAGCTCAGGCAAAAATGGGTATCCCGATGGATTGAAAACCCGAAAGGGAGATCCATGCAAAATAAGGGAATAAGCGAACAACTGCATTCTGAATTCGTCTGTATCACTCACAACTTGGTAAGCTTCGGATGGATCGAGCTTCAATCAGAATCAGCCTTCTTCGGGAAGCAAGATGAGAAGAACGTCAAAAGTCATACGAATCATAGCAAAAGAGGAAGCTCCTTACAGCGTCGTCAACATTGCCAGCATTTTGTTCCTCAATTTGTAACAATCTCCTCATTTTAGGAGATATGTTTCTTTGACTGTACCTTGCCAATTCAGGGCATTTGAATTAATAAAATCAGATTTTCAGTCATGTTTCGTCTTGTACATTTTTATTTGCAAAAATGTCTGATGTTTTAAGAAAAACTGATTGCATAAATACAGATGCTTACTTTCCAAAAATAAAAATATGTGCTTGCAGGAAATACACTTACTCTCAGAAGTGTCTAACTCCTATGACAGAATCCGGTAAGGGGTACCTCGGGATTACTTGTGCGTTTCTATATCTTTGCAGGGTTGCAGGTATCCATAATGCAACTTGGGGCATGTAAGCTTCATCCCAGCAAGCTGGAAAATCAGTACTCACTCAGCCTCAACACTCAAAGTGTTTTCCCCCAGTCGAGTTGCCACTTGTGGATTCTCCCCATCAGAGTTGCCAGGCATCACTTCTCCAACAGGGCAGTACCAGAAGGCGCACATATCCCCGGCTGAGTCAAAAATCCTCCTCGACAAAATCCCTAAGGAAATCTTTCAGTGATATCTCTTTCTCCCTAGCCGAGTTGCCATTTCATCCTCATCCAAATACAAAAGTCAGGGAACCATCTCCCCACAGAGCTTCAGCCTCTATCCAGAAGAGCAACGCATGAAGGAATCACAACAGAGTGACGAAAGCTTCTACAAACCCCAGTTGGGTCTCTCATTTATAAGGATAGGTCTATCATTGACCCATATCCCCAAGCAGATATCAACTCATCAGATCTACCAATGATCTCATCCCCAGCTGGGATGTCCTTTACAAGCAGATCGGCCAAAGATCTTCACAGCATCGGGATCCGAGTCCCGGATTGGTATCTTTGCATAATCATGGCATTCGCATCATATTCACCCACAAAGCGTAGCATTCCGTCTGATACGAAGCATTACGGCAAAAATCAAACATATAGCATAATCATAATCCATGTTTTGAAACGAACACTTGTGAATAATGACAATCCATCAACATACAGAAAACTCCCCCCAAAATCCCCAGTGGAGATTCCCCCAGCAAAAACAGTTGCCTTACATTCACAAACACCAGTATATACTCTCTTTGGCACCCGTCCGTGTCAATATTCCCCAGTAAAGTCGCCTGAACACTCTGTATTACAGATACTTTTTGACACCCGTCTGTGTCTTACCCCAGCAGAAAGCCAAAGACATCCTCTTTGCACTCACATGTACTTATAATTTCCTTGACATCCGCCCGTGTCATCTTCCCCAGCACAGTAACATAAACACTTTGTACATCAGATACTTGTTTATACTATACTTTTCTCCTTTTGACACTCGTCCGTGTCACTCTCCCTAACAGTTAATTACTCATCCACATACCACTCATACTTATGCAGATACTCGTCCGTATCTTGTATACACCATTTTGTATATCCCCACAGATTCGACACTCGTCCGTGTTCTTTGTTAACCAGTTGGTACTCGTCTGTATCATCATCTCAGAGCATGCGTCAAGCGTTTGTTTCTACCTGATACTCGTCCGTATCATAGTCTTAAGGATGCTCGTCCGCATCTTTAATCCATACACGCGTCAAACACTTTTGTCTTCTTAAATATAGATACTCGTCTGTGTCTACTATTCCCCAGAAGAGTCCTTTCAGATTCAACACTCGCCCGTGTTCCCTGTTAACCCGTTGATACTCGTCCGTATCATCACCTCTGAACACGTGTCAGTATTTGTTTCTACCCGATACTCGTCCGTATCGTAGTCTTAAGGATGCTCGTCCGCATTCTTAATCTATACACAACATTTAAACACTTATACCTTTTGTTTCTTGGATATAAACACTCGTCCGTGTTTACTATTCCCCAGTAGATCGCTACCAAGGCAAATTTTCTTGTTATCTGACATTCGTCCTATGTCATGATAAACCCTGAGAGCAGCCGTACCCTGTTAGGTGGTCGTCCTCCACCTCTTGATGGTCGTCCTCCATCATGCTCATCCGATGGCCGTACCCATCGTTGATTTTCTATCCGACATTCGTCCTATGTCGTGATATTTAGCAGCCGTCCCCTCCTAGGTGGTCGTCCTCCACCTCTTGATGATCGTCCTTCATCATTTTATCCAATGGCCGTCCCCATTGTTAATTTTGGTTATCTGACATTCGTCCTATGTCAAGACAAACCTTGAGAGTAGCCGTCCCCTGCTAGGTGGTCGTCCTCCACCTCTTGATGGTCGTCCTCCGTCATGCTCATCCGATGGTCGTCCCCATCGTTGACCTTCTATCCGGCATTCGTCCTATGTCGCGATATTTTCGGCAGCCGTACCCTGCCAGGTGGTCGTCCTCCACCTTAGATGACCGTCCCTCATCTTAACCCAATAGAGCAGCCATCCCCTGCTAGGTGATCGTCCTTCACCTTTGATGACCGTACCTCATCATCTGTTCATTTTATTTATTCTTTAACCCGATGGCCGTCCCCGTCGTGGTCCCTTTTCCTTTCAATTTAGCCCGATGGCCGTCCCCATCGTTGGTTGATTTACTTTATGAACTTGATGGCCGTCCCCATCACTTCCCATTAATCCCCCAGAGAATCTTGCAGCTTTACTTGATGGCCGTCCCCATCATAATACCTTTTATCCCCAGCATGTCGGCCGTCCCCGTCATCGCTTTATTTTCCGCACTTTTCCCAGCATGTCGGTCGTCCCCGTCATTGCTCTTTACCCAGCAGTCGTCCTCTGCTCGACGGTCGTCCTCCGTCGCCCCCACTTTACAATATACTTTATTTTTCTTTTGCAATCTATATCCCTTTCCTTCTTCATTCTGTGAGTGCAAATTTTGGACTGTCTTTGGTATTCAACCACAAGTTATCTCGCTTGCCTGTTAAGCCGTTGCTTACATCCTGCACAGCTAACTCATGCTTGAATAGGGGCAGCTGTAAACACCCCAAATTTTCCCTCACCCATTCACCATGGCTTGTGATCATTTCATATGCATAAACACAATCATAGCATCTCATATCACATTTTTGATTCACTGCATAGATTCAAAGTCATCTGCATCTAGGGTTTGTGATCTGAGCAATCCAAGAGCTTCTTGAGCCACTCCAAAGGCCATCAATCACTTCAAAGGGGTCCATGTGTGTTCAAGTATCATATTATACTCCCTCAAAGTCAAGAATGTTAAAAAAACACAAGAACTGGAAAAGGTGTGGAAGCAGGGCCAGGCTTGACTGCACAGATGACCTAAAATTAGGGTTTTGGTTTCAGAGGCCATAACTCCAAATTTTTTGGTCATTCTTGTTTCTATTGGTCTCTATATGGTATAGGGAGTATGCATATCAATTTTCATGAAGAAATTCCATGGGGAAGTCATCTGATTAAGAGTTGACTTTTCAAGCAAGTCAGTGCAAAATCAGGGCATCTGAGGCCCCCAATGACCCAACCAAGGGGTGTTCTTCATCATTTTGAATGTATATGATCTTTATTTGATCATAGAAGAAGTTGGAAGTTCACAAAATTCAAGAATTTCAAGTTTTTGCAAAGTTGACTTTTTGGGCAAGTTTGACTTTTAATGAAAATGTCATTTTAGGCAACTTTTTCAACCCTTACTTTTTGATCCAAGAAAGCTTCAAATGGAAAAACTTTGGTCATGAAAGTTGTAGAATAGATCTTTCCCTTTTCAAAAAGTACAAGAACATGACATAATTCATTATGGATCAAAAGTTATGGTTTGTCAAAGTTGGCAAAAATCACTAAATTTCAAAGTTTCTACCAAAAAGGTATTTTGCAAAATGACTTGATCAAGTGTTCAAAAGCTATCAAATGCACTTCTAATCCACATAACATGATCATGTAACACCTAAAGTTCAGAATGGACCAAAGAATTACACATTTGTGTGGTTTTGGGAACAAGATCTTTTCATAAGAACCAAAGTGGACCAAGTTGCAAAAGTCATCATATCTCCTCATCAACTTGCTGGCTATTTTGTTGATCCACCCTAGGCTTTTCCTCACCTCATGCTGCGCAAGACAAGCCCTTTGTACCAAGCTAGCAAGTAGCCCATGCCCTTCTTACACAAAAGTTGACATTTTGCAAAAGCACCCATACCTATCACAAAAGGACATGTCATGTCATCTGACCAATGAGAATTGTTTATGTGAATCAATTGCAAGCCAAAGCACATAACAAGCAAGCCTGAAATCAGCCATAGCACAGCTCTCTCATTTTCACTCCATTGAGCAAAAGCATTTGAAACACTCTCCTCAAGCCACAAACTCATAAACAAACTTCACAAACCTTCTCACCATGCTTCACTGAACCCAAACCAACCTTCAAAGCAGCCTGAAACTCAAAGAATCAGAAATACGATCCTCACCTGAGCTTGAACAGAACTTCTGTAAACTCTCAAACCAGCCCAAATAAATTTGTTCCAAGCCTTTCAGAAGCATAAGGGAAGTCACAGGAGTGGTTTTGCACAAGAGAAAGGATCAGAAAGTTCCAGACTGAAAAGCTTCAAACTCAGGTAGCTTCATGAACTTTTTTTCCAGAAGCATGATTTTAAGTTCTTAATAGCTTCTACATGCTTCCCTGATCATGAATATGTGATTGTTTTCGAAAATGAGTGAAAAATGAGTATGTATGCAGTCTCTGAAACTTTTTGCCCTAAAACATGTTTGATTCGATTCTCCTTGTTTCTGAATGATAAATGTTGTTTGAATGAGGGGTTTAATTCGTTTTTGAGTGGGGAAGAGTTCTAGGCTGTTGGATTTCATTTTCATTGCGTGTAGAGTGAGTTTGTGATTTTGGATGATCGGAGAAGACGACCGGAACAGTGTTCCGGTCGCCTGAGAGTCATTAAGGCTGGATTAGGGCTAATTAATTAGGGTTAGTGAGTTTGAATGTAGGCCGTCCAGATGCGCGCCAGGTCCACTCCCGCGCGTGTGAGTTTGAATCTGGACCCTTAGATGTGTTGACTTTTCTTTTTTCAGCTTTAATTCATTTTTATTTTTCATATTATTTCATTTAACTTCTCCATTTTATTAAAAATAGTAAAATCATTTTAAAAATTCTGAAATTTTTTATACAAGCTTCTATTTAATTTCAAAAACCAAAAATATTTTTATTTTTATTTTTTGCATTCAAAAAATATTTTTAAATATTTAAAAGTTTATTTTTAATTAATTAATGAGAATTAATTAATTAAAAATACTTTTAGGTATTTAAAAATCACTAAAAAATTCATGAAACCTTTAAAAACATTTAGAAACATTGTCCAACCCTCAAACCAAATTTCGTTTTTGATCTTGATGCATTTTGAGAATTTTCCATGGAATTAATTCATTTTTAAGGCATTATTTTGACCCAAACTTCCAAAAATCATTTCTGCCTAACCTTTGAGAGTTGGACCTTGATTCTTTTTGCATTGTGTTAAGAATATCATGTAGTTTGAGAGATTAAATTGGCATGATTTGATCTTTCATTTTCCATTTGTTTGGCATTTTTCTTGTTAAGGAACCCTAAAACCCTAGAAAACTTAGGAAAATCATATCTTGAACTAGGCTAAGAGTTGGAACTTCTCCTTTGGGCAGTGAGTTAGTATAGGTTTAGGGATCCTTTGAGTGCATTTTCAATTTTTTATATTGATGTTTGCTTCTGATTTTGGTTTGTGTTTGATGCTTTGATCATAAACCCTAATTTGGGTTTCCATATGCATCCATCTTGCATTTGCATTCACACCTTGACTTGCCATAGCATTTTATGCATTCTTTTGATTCATTAGACATCTTAAGACATATTTAAAGCATGTTTGATCATTGCATCATGTATTTGCCATGTTGTATGTCATTTGCATCTCATAACTTTTCATGTATGTTCATTTTTCTTAACTTATTTCATTTGCACCCATGAACTTGTATGATCATCCCCATGTGTTGTTTCATGTTGGTAGCATCTCATAGCATCATTAGCATCATGTATGTGCTTCTGGTTTTGTTTCTCATCATGTCATTGCATTCCATTTGACATTGCATTGCATCTTTCTCACTAACTTTTCAGGTGGTAAGCAACTTTGAGAAGTGAATTTGCCTTCACTTCTCATAACTTCTCTTCATCTCTTTTATGCATCCTTGCTGCATTTTTGTATGTGTTTGAGTTTGAGCTTGTTCATTCTTCTTCTTCTCACTTTCTTCCTTCAAGTGACTTGACTTCTTAAATGAAGCAAGTTACTTTGCTTCTCCTGATCCTTTCATCTGCTTCCTGGTGGTTCCATTGAAGACTTCTCTTGTAGACCTCACAAACCTTAGGAACAACCAAGCAAGACAATGATTAGGTTTTTGATTAGTCCCCCACTTAGCTTTTACCTTTGTGTCTCTTTTGAGTCTTCTCTTCCCATCTCATAATCAGGGACTAAACCCTAAAGGCTTTAAGGCTTTGTGATTAAGCTTATGCCTGCATCCTTCTATTAGGATGGAGTGTATAACTTTAATCCTAAGTGTTAAACCCTTAATGTGTTTAAATCTCTTAATCAATTCACTTAATAATCATCAAGACATCACACTTGTAACTTGGGCCTTGCATTAGGGTTCTAATTCTTCCTTAATTGGTTAAGAAGGACTAACCCCAGTGTTAATGGACAAGTCCCCCTCAAGTTGTCTTACAAACCCTAAAAATCACTTCATCATCATATCATTAAGTAAAATCCACTTAATAAAAGCTTTGTTTTGTCATGAGTTTAATCCCTAATCATGGATTAAGTTGAGGAGTTTTCCTCAGCTTAAACATTCTCATCTATTATCCTTCTATTAGGATGGTGTAATGAGTCTGTTTAATCCCTGATTATGGCTTAATCTCATTACTTAACACTAAACAAAAAACACCAAAAACATTTAAATAATCACAAGTAGGTTAATGATCTTAATTCTACACCACAGGTGATTAAGTGTGAGACTCTGACTTCACACTTAAGGTTATTATCAGTATCATGCATACCTTAGCATATACTAACATCAATCAACTTTTTATACATCATAGGCAATGACCATATACCACATATAAACATAAGTTATTAACAATTATACCTCTACATATCTCATCATATCAATACTAAGCTATTACTATAACCCTTATGTTTAGCTTAAATTATGCTACCGATCTTATTCATTACACGTACACCTTCCCTATCAATAACCTCGACTAATAAATCACTTCGGTCCATTAACATCATCAAAAACTATAATTACGAAGGGATGACACGGGCTCCCGTGTCATGGGAGACGGCCCGTGTCACAAACGCACGCCCAGGGTCCCAAAAACCTCACTCAAAAATCATCTACAGTGGTCTGACACGGCCGCCCGTGTCACATGACACGGCCCGTGTCAGGCCCACTGTCACCAAAATTGGGTTTTCCTCCATCCAGGGAGCTGACACGGCCACCCGTGTCCCAGGACACGGCCCATGTCAGGCTACGACCAAAATCCTCTTTTCTTTCTATCATTTTCTGCTGCGATTTTGTTTTAAAAAAACCCCAATTCAGTCATTCAAATGGAAAACTTGCATCAAACTTATTAAATAACATTCATATTTCAACACCTAACCATTATGATCATTCTAATTCTTCAATTTATCTATTCCAATTCGTTGCATATGATTCTTATCCCATTCCCCAATCTCTACATCACAACCTACCCAAACCCTATTATAAAACCCTTAAAGATGAAAGAGATCCCACCCTTACCTTGTAATTGAAGAGAAATCTTCCTTCTTCGCGGTTCCTCTTTCACGTTCTTGCCTTCACCTTTCTCTTCTCTCAACTTCTACCGATCGTTATCTTGTTCTCTCTTTTTCACGATTCTCCCTTTCTCTTTCTATTCCTTATTCCCACTTAACCCTCAAGACCCAGCCTATTAACTTCCTCCTTTACCCTCACCGATTTCATTAATTGACCACCTTGCCCCTCCACCTCTTATTATTCTTATTATTTAATTTATTAGTAACAACAACATTATTCTTCAAATTAATAGTAAAACCAACCACATACTATTCTTACACATAACCACACTATAATTTACTTAAATAATAAAAATATAATTTGGGGCGTTACATCTTGTATCAATGCAACCACCCCAATCTGCATCACTAAAACCAAGGATTTGTAAGTTAAAGGATGCAGAGAGGAATATGCCACGAGCATGAGCCTTCTTCAAATACCTTAGAACACGAATAGCAACTCGATAATGAGTGTCAGTGGGAGCACTCATATATTGGCTAGGTTGTTGTGTGGCAAAGGCAATATCAGGACGAGTGGTGATGAGATAAATCAGCCTGCCCACAAGTCGTCTGTATGCAGTAATATTAGAGAATGCAGATCCATTGTCTTGATGAAGTCTGATAGAAGCATCCAGAGGTGTAGATGCTGGCTTACAACCAGTCAACCCAGCATCATGAAGAAGTTCAAGACAATACTTCCTTTGGCACAATGTGATGCCTTTTGATGATCTAGCTACTTCAAGGTCAAGGAAAAATTTGAGCATCCCAAGATCATTGATTCGAAAAGCTGTGTGCAGAGCTTTCTTGAGATCAACAAAAACATCAAGAGATGTGCCAGCTAGTATTATGTCATCTACATAAACTAGAAGAGCAGTGAAATAGGTAGAAGTTGCCTTGATAAAGAGGGTATGTTCAGCATGAGCATGCTGGAAATCCTGAGCTGTGAGGAAAGCTGTCAATTTCTCAAACCACTGTCTGCTAGCTTGCTTTAATCCATATAGAGACTTAGTAAGTTTGCAGGGAGCTACAACACCTTGTGGAACTTTCATATAAACAAGCTCATGAATGTCTCCATGAAGAAAAGCATTGTTCACATCAAGTTGATGCAAATACCAACCATGAATGGCAGCTAAGGCAAGAAGCACTCTAACTGTAGATAACTTGGCAACTGGGGAGAAAGTTTCAAAATAATCCAGACCCTCAGTTTGATTGAAGCCTTGAGCCAAAAGTCTGGCTTTGAACCTTTCAATTCATCCATCAACATGCCTCTTGACTTTATACACCCATTTGCTGCCTATGGGAGAAACATCAGATGGCTGATTGACAAATTCCCAAGTGTGATTATTGTTAAGTGCTTCAATTTCACTCTGCATAGCCTGGACCCATATGGGATCTTTAGATGCAGCAGTGTAATTACTTGGTTCTTTTTCAGAAGAAAGAGCCATAACATAAGCTTGATGGCTAGGTGATAAATTGATATATGAGAGACATTGTTCTATGGGATATTAACAAGATGTAGCAGAAATTGCAGAATTGCAGATGTAGTCTTTAAGATGAGAGGGAGCTTGTGTAACTCTTGTGGACTTTCTGACAGGAGCAGGTGGAGAAGTTAAAGATGCATCAGGGGGAATAGACTGAGGATGAGAGGTAGAACTATCATCATCTCCCAATGTACTATCAGAAGAAGTTTGAGAATCATGAGGTGAACTGTCCTCAGGAGACATGAGAGGAAGAGATTGAGATACAGTTTGAGTTGGAAGAGGAATTTGTGACTCAATGGAATCAAAATGTGTACTAGAAGGAGGTTGTAGCTGATGATCAATGTAAATGGTTGTAGGAATGGAATTATCAGAATGTGCAGAGAAAGGAAATTCCATATCAAAGAATTTCACATTTCTAGAAATAACAATGTCATGAATGACTATGTCTAATAAGATGAAGCCTTTCATACCTGACTTGTATCCCAAGAAAGCACATTTTCTTGCTCTAGCATCAAACTTATGTTTATTAGTTGGAAGAGTAGAAGCATAACTCAAGTATCTAAACACTTTTAAAGAATTAAGATCAGGAACACTTCCATGCATAACTTCATAAGAGGATTTGTTGTTCAAGACTTTAATAGGTATCCTATTCATGAGATACACAACATGAAGAACAACATAGGACCATAATTCTTTTGGCAAATTGGGTTGAAACATGAGTGCCCTACTGATATTGAGAATATGCTGATGTCTCCTTTCAACTCTACCATTTTGCTGAGGAGTATAAACACAGCTTCTTTGATGCAAGATGCCTTTAGAAGCATAATATGTAGGCATAAGCAACTCAGTACCATTATCACTTTTGATCATTTTAATTTTCCTGCTAAATTGAGTTTCTACCATGGCTACAAAGTCTACTATCTTATGACCTACTTCAGCTTTGGATTTCAACATAACAACCCAAACATGTCTGCTATGATCATCAAGTATAGTCAGAAAATATTTAAAGCCATGAATAGATGCTGTATTGAATGGACCCCATATATCAACATGAATTAAATCAAACAAATCCTTGGCATTATGATTACTGATAGAGAAAGGTAAACATTTCTGTCTAGCTTGCTGACAAACATCACAAGCTCTATGGACACTTCTAGGGATGTAGCTATACATGTTACTCATACATTGCATTCTATCATGAGATAAATGCCCTAATCTCAAATGCCATAGAATAGCTGGAGCTACATTGTCTGATTTCTTATTGGTAAACACACTAGATACAAAAGTTATATTACTATCTTCATGCCTAGCATTCAAGTAATATAAGCCAGCATTATCTTTAGTTGAACCAATCTTCATCAAGTCCTTCTTTGCCTGTACAACACATCTGTCAGATTAAAAAACAACACTGCAGTCTTGTGCTTTACACAATTTTGATATTGAAATCAAATTAACCTCAAAATCTGGTAGAAACAAGACATCCTTTAAAACAAAATTGTTATCCAATTTTACATCTCCACTAATTGATATAGTAAGGTGATTCCCATTGGGAAGATTCACCTTTATAGGACTGATCTTATCATGTTTTAGAAACCATCCTATACTATGACATATATGATGTGTAGCTCCTGTATCTAATATCCGCCTCACACTACTGCTTGTATTGAAATTAGCAATGTAAGCATTACCTCCATTTGCAAGATTGATAGCTCTTGTGTTCTTTTCAAGTAGCACCAACAAATTCTGATATCGCTCCTTTGTCAAAGTCATGTTATTTTCACTAGTTGAAGGCACTGCATGTTTAGTATCTGATTCATTGGCTTCTACCTGATTTGCATATGACGAGCTTCCTCTTCAAAGGTTTGGTGGATAAGCATGTTTCTTGTAGCATGTGTCTATTATGTGACCAGTTTTACCACAATGAGTGCAGACCTTTACATTACCTCTTCCTCTACCAACATAGCCATGACCTCTTCCTCTACTAGCATAGTTGTTTCTGGTATCAACACTATTAATCATGCTGGCTTCTTCATTAAGATTACCATTAGAGAACACAGTGCCACATATCTTCCTTTCTTGCTGCATAACCATAGAAAAGACCTTATTAATTTGAGGTAGAGGATCCATGAGTAATACCTGTGAAACAACTCCATGGAATTCTTCATTCAAGCCAATCAAGAACTGGATGATCCTATCTTCAGCTCTAAAGCCTCTGCTATTTCTCATAGCTGCACAAGCACATGCTATGAGACATGTACAACTTGGCATAGGTCTATA
Source organism: Lathyrus aphaca (assembly GCA_963966055.1). NCBI lineage: Eukaryota > Viridiplantae > Streptophyta > Magnoliopsida > Fabales > Fabaceae > Lathyrus > Lathyrus aphaca. The sequence continues at coordinate 293,733,388 of OZ014521.1, read as the reverse complement.
TTGATCCAATTCTTCCCATAAGCTCCTCAATTCAGTGAAGTAATCAGATATCTTCTTGTTTCCTTGCTTCAGATTAGATATTTCTTGGTACACTTGTGTAACACGGATACGATCTCCTCTCATAAATCGATCCTTAAGATCATTCCACATTTCAACTGCACTATCAATGAACACTACACTTTGAGCAATTGGTGGTGCTATCGAATTTATGATCCATGTATGAACCAGATTGTTACATCTCTGCCACGCAAAGTAATTCAGATCACTCTTTCCTGGTTCTTCGATCGTGCCATCTACAAATTGGAATTTGTTCTTTCTTTGCCAAAGCTCTTATCATCTTCATCGACCACGCATGGTAGTTTTCTCCTGATAAAGCAGGTGTAACACATAACGTGGATGAGTTCTCAGAAGGATGCACATAGTAAGGATCCAATTGATCTTGAGCTTGTGTATTGTTGTTTCTTGTCATTGTAACAAAGAAAGAAAAACACGAATGTAGAGAGAAAAGAAAGTAAAAGCTTCAGTTTGATGCAAACCAATTCACCATTGATGTTTCTATCAATCTAGATGCATATCGAAAACAGAGCAGGATCAACCTGCTCTGATACCATCTAAGCAACTGAAGAACTCCATTAATGGAGTGAAAAAGCAGAAACGAAAGAGAAGAATAATTAAGAAGAAGATTGATCTTGAATCAAGTTTGTTACAAGAAGATGATACCAATGAACTATATAAAGGCTACAAACTGAAATAACTAACTTCTAACTGAATTGAAAACAGAAAGAGAGTAGCTATCTAGTGGTGTAATCCATATGGTGCACACTCATGTATCTTCTTCTTGCTTTGCATTGTATTCTACTGTTGTTATGTCTTGCTTTCTAACATGTAGTCAATTACTTAATTACTTATTGTGTCCACTTTACCTTGACTATGTTTTCTATCAACCATATTGTTTCTACATCTATTTGGGTTAAGAGACTGAAGTTACATAGTATGGGGAAAAGGATGTGATTCATTACATAATTAGTCATCCAAATTTCTGGATGGATGTATCCAGCAGTGAATGAGTAAGGTATGTGATATGATGTTTCTATATTTTTCGGCTTTCTCTCCAAGCTCAATGATTCTATCTTCACGAGGAAGGTTTAGCTAAATTCCACATTCTCCCATTAAAAGATTTATCATATGTTTTGTTACTTCGCTTTGAAGTATTTCATCAGTGAGATGAAGGTTTAAAAATAACATATTCATAAGGGAAGTATAGATCCTTTTTTAAGGCATGCAATGAAAGGTGGAAAGGCCGTGTTCTTCAAAATTCTTGAAGAATTTCCGTTATTTGAAATCTTTAGGATTAAGGTATGAACTCTCATAATGGTTTGATTGGCAAAATGTTTAAAGAATCTAATTTCTTGGTTTTTGGTTGTGAAATAATCAGAGAGAGAGAGAGAGTTGTAAGTGGAACTTAATCTTATGGGATTCATGATAAGAATAATCTCACTGAATATGTTGATTAGAAAGTGTGTGATGCAAAATGAGTGAGAATAAGATACATTTTCATGCTTTTCTGAGGGTTTGAGCATGTAAACTATGTAAGCTTTAAATGTAGATTATGCTGCTAAATCAAATCCAAAATTTCATTTTTTAATTCTCCTAATTGATTATATTATGGTTCTAATCGATTAGATTTTCCAATATCTCAGGATTTTGTGATATCTTCATAAATGTTGAGTTTTGGTTTTCTTTAACCACATGTTAAGCTTGAATCTGATATGAAATTAGTTGTTTCGAGCTTTTGTAATTGATTGCATTTTTTTACCTTCTTGGTGCAACTTGGGCCTTATGTTGATTTTTCTTACTATAACACAATCCATTGTCATTGTTTGCACCCCTTATATATAAAAGTAACCATTTTTATAGGTTAGAAATATTTAAATTTGTAATGAGTAAAATATAAGAAATATTATTTTAAGGTTTTAAATGGATTTCCCTTATTATTTCAACCTTAAAATAATTTTACATCTTTTTTCAAGAAATCTTGATAAACAATTTCCAAGAGGGAAAACACCAAATGATGTTGTAGATGTTAGAAATTGGCAGAATTTTTGACAAACAAAGTAAAAGTTATGAACTTAGTTCAGGACATCAGGATGTCACACCAGATGTTGTGACATCGCAAACCTGCTATCTGACTTAAATGATGCGTAACAGAAGTGCTTAAAATCAGGAGTAAATATCTGGAATTAATTGTAAAAGGATAAGCACTCCAAGGCGCCTCTTTAGGAAGCTTAGTTATCTGGTTCCAGTGTAAAGGAAACAGAAAAACTAACTCACCTTGATTCAAGGAGATAACAAACTAACTCACCTTGATTCAAGGAGATAACTGTGGGATTTATCAATGTCTGGATAATTTGCAAAAAGCCCACAAACCAAGCATCTATTTAAGAAACTGAAACACTCAAGAAAAGCTCACGAATTTAAGAAGACTGTCAAGGGTGTTAGTGAAGCTAGCAGGTTTTTAATTGTTTGTTAGTCACTTTATAAGCTTTTAAGCAAAAAGTGAATTGTGTCTTGATTGAAACTATTAAGTAAGATCAAGCTGGTGTGTCTGAAGTGTGACTTCAAACTTATTAATCATTCTAAGTTAAAGATCACTGTGTGATTGAGGGGGAGTGAGTAGGTACTCATATCTAAGTAGAGTCTTAGGTAGAAATTGCCTTGGGTAGATATTAAGTGAAGGATTAAACTGATTGGTTTAACTCCATAATTAATATTACTTATATTGAATTTCCATCCTGGCTTGGTAGCCCCAGATGTAAGTGTGGAGATACACTGAACTGGGTTAACAATTTCCTGTGTTAATTAATTTACTAGCTCATTAATTTATTGTTTGGGATATCAGTGTCTAAACATCTGGTTCGACATCACATATCTGATCCCAGAATTTCAATTGGCATCAGAGCAGGCACCCTGCCTGTATAACTGGGTGAGATCTAGGGACTGCAAATTTTGGGAACATGGACAAAGATGTAGGATTTGTGAATCGACCACCTATTTTGGTTGGATCCAACTATGATTATTGGAAGCCAAGAATGGTAGCATCCTTGAAATCTCTTGATAGCAGGGCTTGGAAAGTAGCTAACAAAGGATGGGAGCACCCTGTCAAAGACAATAAGGATGGGGCAAAAGTGATGAAGCCTGAAGAAGAGTGGAGCAAGGAGGAAGAGGAGTCAACACTTGGAAATTCCAAAGCCTTAAATGCCTTGTTCAATGGCATTGACAGGAACATATTTAGGCTTGTGCATCATTGTGAGCTAGCCAAGGATGTTTGGGACACCCTCAAAACTACTCATGAAGGAACATCAAAGGTGAAGATGTCAAGACTTCAACTTCTCACCACCAAGTTTGAAAACTTGAGGATGAAGGAAGATGAGACCATTCATGAGTTCTACATGAACATCCTGGAGATTGCTAATACTTCTGGTGCCTTGGGAGAGAAGATGAGTGATGAAAAGTTGGTTAGGAAGATTCTCAGATCATTGCCCAAGAGGTTTGACATGAAGGTCACTGCCATAGAAGAAGCTCAGGACATCTGCACAATGAAAGTTGAGGAGCTCATTGGTTCCCTTCAAACCTTTGAGATGGGAATGAGTGATACTATTGTGAAGAAAAACAAAAGCATAGCCCTGGTCTCAAACACTGATAAGGAAGAAGAAAGTCATGAAGTAGTCTCTGAGGACAACTTATCAGAAGCAGTTACTATGCTTGGGAGGCAATTTAACAAAATTATCAAAAGAATGGACAACAGGCCCAGACCAAGTGGAAGAAACTCAACCTCTGAGAATAAAAGATCTTATGACTCTAACAGAAGGCCAAACTATGATGAGAAGACTAACCAAGGAAAAGGGATCCAATGTCATGGATGTGAAGGTTATGGACACATTAGAAGTGAATGACCAACCTATCTAAAGAAGCAAAAGAAAGGTCTTTATGTGTCCTGGTCAGATGAAGACTCAGGCTGTGAGTCAGAAGAAGAGTTTGCAAAGCACATCACTGCTCTAGCTGGAGTATGTGAAACTGAAGGGGAATCCAGTGATGAGGATCTGACATTTGAAGAGCTTGAAACATCTTACAGGATGCTGTGTGAAAGAAGCACTGAGGTATGCAAGGAAAGTAAACAGCAGAAGAAGCAGATTGAGGAATTAAAAGCTGAAAAGGCAAGTCATCTGGAGATCATTGCCACTTTGAAATATGAAGTCAGCTTACTCAACTCCAAAATGGAGCATATGTCCAAATCTGTCAGAATGCTGAACAGTGGCTCAAACACACTGAATGCCATTCTCAACAACAACAAATACTCAGGGGATAGGACTGGGTTGGGATTTAATAAAGCTCAAAACTCTGAGGCTAGCACCAGCCAAACAACACCAGATCCCATGAAGTCAAACAAGATGTTCAAGCAGATGTCTCAACATCATGAGAAAAACATGATGAAAAAGAAATATCAAAGGTGGAGATGCCATCACTGTGGAAGGTTTGGTCACATCAAACCTTTTTGCTACAAACTGCATGGATACCCCAATCAGAGTTCCCAGCACCTTCCTAAGCAGAAGACAGAGGTCATCAGGAAAATTTGGATACCTAAAGCTAAACTTTATACTGATCAAAGCTACCAGTACATGTCTAAGCAGAAGAACAAGTTCACAAGGCAACCTTGGAACTCTAGAGATGGACACTACCCAGGGAAGATGCATCAAAGGAAACCTCACAATAGGCACAAATGGTCCAAGCAGGTTGTTGCCTCTATAGCACACACATCTCTCAGGGTATCTACTAAGGAAGACTGGTATTTTGACAGTGGCTGCTCAAGGCACATGACTGGACTGAAGAATCTGCTGGTAGGCTTAAAGTCATACTCATCCAGCTATGTAACCTTTGGAGATGGAGCAAAGGGGGAAATCAAGGGAGTTGGGACCCTGGACTGCTCAGGTGTACCAAGTCTAGATGGTGTGCTGTTGGTAAAAGGATTAACTGCTAACTTGATCAGCATAAGTCAGTTATGTGACCAAGGTTACAGTGTCAACTTCACCAAAGCTGAATGCATAGTTACTGATAAAGAGCAGAAAGTGGTCATGAAAGGAGCCAAATCAAAAGATAACTGCTATATGTGGGAACCCCAAGATTTCAGCCTCACATCTACTTGTACCATAGCCAAAGAAGAAGAAGTGAAGCTGTGGCATCAAAGACTGGGTCATCTCCATCTCAGAGGAATAAAGAAGATCATCTCTATAGAGGCTGTAAGAGGGATCCCAAGACTTAAGATTGATGAAAGAAAAGTGTGTGGTGAGTGTCAAATAGGTAAGCAAACCAAGATGTCACACCCAAAGCTTCAACATCTGACAACCTCCAAAGTCTTGGAATTACTGCACATGGACCTTATGGGACCAATGCAGGTAGAGAGTCTTGGTGGAAAAAGATATGCCTATGTGGTTGTTGATGACTTCTCAAGATATACCTGGATAAGCTTCATCAAAGAAAAGTCAGATGTGTTTGAGGTATTTAGAGATCTGTGCCATAGGATCCAAAGAGAAAAGGCAAGCTGTGTGGTCAGAATAAGAAGTGATCATGGAAAGGAGTTTGAGAATAAAAAATTCTCAGACTTCTGTTCATCAGAAGGGATCAACCATGAGTATTCTTCTCCCATCACTCCTCAACAGAATGGGATTGTAGAAAGGAAAAACAGAACTATTCAGGAGTCAGCTAGAGCCATGATTCATGCCAAGAAGTTACCCCTGTACTTTTGGGCTGAAGCTATGAACACAGCATGCTACATCCACAATAGAGTCACACTAAGAAAGGGAACTCTATCCACCATCTATGAAGTCTGGAAGGGTAGAAAACCTACAGTCAAGTACTTTCATGTATTTGGAAGTAAGTGCTACATTCTGGCTGATATGGATCAAAGAAGGAAGATGGACCCTAAGAGTGATGAAGGGATATTTCTTGGATACTCCATAAATAGCAGAGCTTACAGAGTATTTAACTCCAGAACCAAGGTTATAATGGAGTCAATAAATGTGATTATTGATGATACCTATGCAAAGACAGATGTTGCTGATGATGTTGGAACATCTGCTGACAATCAAACTGAAGTTGAAATAGAAAGTGATAATCTTGACTTCACTTTAACTGAGGCAAGGTCAGAGCAATCCAACAAACCTCCCTCCATCAGAATCCAGAAAGATCATCCTAAAGAACTGATAATTGGTGATCTCAACAGTGGTGTCACCACTAGATCAAGAGAGATGATCTCAGGCTCCTGTTTTGTTTCAAAGATAGAACCTAAGAGCATCAAGGAAGCTCTGAATGATGAGTACTGGATCTCTTCTATGCAGGAAGAATTAGGCCAGTTTACAAGGAATGAAGTATGGGATCTTGTTCCTAGGCCTGATGGCATTAATGTGATTGGCACTAAGTGGGTGTACAAAAACAAGTCTAATGAGCAGGGAGTAGTTACAAAAAACAAGGCTAGGCTTGTGGCTCAAGGATATACTCAAATTGAGGGGGTGGATTTTGATGAAACTTTTGCACCAGTAGCAAGACTTGAATCCATCAGACTACTCCTAGGAATTGCTTGCATCCTAAAGTTCAAATTATTTCAGATGGATGTTAAAAGTGCCTTCCTAAATGGGTACCTTAATGAGGAAGTATATGTGGAGCAACCAAAGGGATTTGTTGATCCAAGCTGTCCAGACCATGTATATAAGCTGAGGAAGGCTCTGTATGGTCTAAAGCAAGCTCCCAGAGCATGGTATGAAAGACTGACCACCTTTCTCATTAAACATGGATATAGGAAAGGAGGAATAGACAAAACCCTGTTTGTAAAGGATGAAGAGGGAAAGGTTATGATTGCTCAGATATATGTGGATGACATAGTGTTTGGTGGGATGTCAGACAGGATGGTTAAACATTTTGTGACTCAAATGGAGTCTGAGTTTGAAATGAGCCTAGTGGGAGAACTAACTTACTTCCTTGGATTGCAAATCAAACAGATGGAGGACTCCATGTTCATATCCCAAAGCAAGTATGCAAAGAACACTGTCAAGAAGTTTGGGATGGATAATGCAAGTCACAAAAGAACACCTGCCCCCACTCATCTAAAACTGACAAAGGATGACAAAGGTGAGAGTGTGGACCAAAGCTTGTACAGAAGCATGATTGGAAGTCTACTATATCTTACAGCTAGCAGACCAGATATAGCTTTTGCAGTAGGTGTGTGTGCAAGGTATCAAGCTGAACCAAAGGTGAGCCATCTCAACCAGGTTAAGAGGATCTTGAAATATGTAAATGGTACCTGTGACTATGGTATAATGTACTCTCATGGTTGTGAACCCATCCTCACTGGGTTTTGTGATGCTGACTGGGCTGGAAGTGCTGATGATAGAAAGAGTACATCAGGAGGATGCTTCTTTCTAGGGAACAATTTAATTTCTTGGTTCAGTAAGAAACAGAATTGTGTGTCCTTATCCACTGCTGAAGCTGAATATATTGCAGCTGGTAGCAGTTGTTCACAGCTGGTATGGATGAAACAAATGCTCACAGAATACAATGTCACACAAGATGTCATGACATTGTACTGTGACAATTTAAGTGCTATTAATATCTCCAAAAATCCTATCCAACACAGCAGGACTAAGCACATAGATATCAGACATCACTTCATCAGAGACCTTGTGGAGGAGAAGGTGATCACATTGGAGCATGTAGCCACAGAGCTGCAATTAGCTGACATATTCACCAAGGCTTTGGATGCTACCCAATTTGAAAACCTAAGGGGTAAATTGGGAATCTGCATATGTGACATATAGCTATTATGGAGAAGTGCCAGCATGTCTCATGACATCGTATGGCATGATCACCAGATGGCAGCACCAGTCTGGCCAATAACTGTTTGTATTCCAATTTTAAAAATTCCAATAGCAACGGGCTCTATTTATGTACAAACGTGCTTTCAGCTTCTCACATTCTTATTAGCACCACTAAACCTTTTGCATGCTACAGCTGAAATTCTCAAATCATCTAAATCCATCATCAAACCTTCATACATCCTCACTACATTCGAAAACATGTCACAACATCAGAACCCTAACTTCATTGATGAGGGTCTCATTCAGGAAGACGTAGTGAATGCCACTCCATTGTCTGTAGTACCCATGGATGCTACACCTGTAAATGTGATCAGAGGAAGCATTCCCATTTCTCAAAAGCCCAGGACTCCCCATGCAAGAAGACCCAAGGAGCCAGTCTTCAGCAAAAGTAAGGGAGCCTCTTCATCTTCCAGTACTCCCAAAGCTTCTTCTTACGTGGACGCAACAATCAAAAAGCTTGTAACCAGGATCCTGGCGGAACAAAGGGTTGTGCCTGGGGTGTCAGTTCCCCTGAACAGTATGCCTGCTCCACAAGATGTCCCAAGCAACCAAGTTGAAGAAGACATACCTGCACCAAAAGATGTCCCAAGAAATGTTGAGACAACTGAGGGCCAGGACAAAGCCCCAAATGATGATGAAGGAGTAGAAGATTCTACTGATGATCAAGCTACTGATGATCAAGCTGCTCAGAATGAGGATTCCCAACCTCCACCAGTTGAAAACCTGGATGATGATTCTGATACAGAGATCATAGCATCTGTTGATCCTAGCATAGCCAAGAGGCTTAGGGCTAGGAAGGATAAGAAGCCAGCTGCTCATGCAACTCCTGAGAAAAGACAGTCCACTCCCAAGAAGGACAAGGTTAAAACTGCTTTTGGACCTACAAAGCAATGGAGTAAGGTCAGCACACAGAAGAGGAAGGCCACAACTCCATCTGATTCTGATGTTGAGGAGGATGTCCCAACATCTCAACCCAGAAAGAGGCCAGCACCTCCTAGGACTGCCACTGCTGTCCCTGAAGCACCCCTGGATAATGTGTCCTTCCACCATGTCTCCAGTGTAAGCAAGTGGAAATATGTCTATCAGAGAAGGGTGGCTCTGGAACGAGAGCTGGGTAGCAATGCCTTGGAATGCACTGAGGTAATTGATTTAATCTCAAATAATGGACTGTTCAAGACTGTCTCTAAATTTTCTCCTTATTATGAACTGCTGGTAAAAGAATTTACAGTCAACTTACAAGAAGGATGTGATGATGGGAAATCTGAGGATTTCAGGAAAGTGTATGTCAGGGGAAGATGTGTAGACTTTTCTCCTAGGGTGATAAATCAGTACCTGGGGAGAGAAGCTGATGGGTCAACTGAGCTTAGCAAGACTGACAATCAAGTATGCAAAATAATCACAGCTAACCAAGTCAAGACATGGCCAGTCAAAGGCAAACTCTCAGTCAGCTTGTTAACCAGGAAGTATGCCATGCTGCACAGAATTGGAACAGTCAACTGGGTCCCAACCAACCACACCTCATCTATAGCTACTGGGCTTGGGAGGTTTATCTGTGTTGTAGGCACCCAAACCAAGCTGGATTATGGGGCATATATCTTTGACTAGACTCTCAAGCATGCAGGAACCTCAGCCATCAAGCTTCCAATAGCCTTCCCATCACTACTTTGTGGGGTGATTCTCAACCAATATCCAGGAATCCTTACTGAAAAGGATTCTGTCTGTAAAAGGGAGAGTCCATTGTCCTTTCATTACAAGTTGTTTCTAGGTCATCATGCTGCAGATGTTGAAGCACCAGGTGGGACATCAGCTGGGACATCTGCTGTCAAGACACCTATATCAAAGGCAGCCCTAATTGCAGAGCTCAGGACAACCTGCAAAGAGCTGGATGAAAGGAAGAAGAAGCTTGAGGACCTAATTCAAATACTGGAGCTGGAAGAGGTTGTTGGGAATGTTGATGGATCTGATGATGAGTCTGAGGATACAGAGGATACAGAGGATACAGAGTCTGAGTGAAGCTGTGTGTTGGTGGAAAATGTTTTGTCTATTCTGCATTGTAATTCTGAATGTTTTTGTCTGTTTCTGTATTGTTTTGTTTGGCCCCAAAAATTTATGTCTAACAAGGGGGAGAAGTGTATTGAACAATGATGTTAATTTCTGACTGCTGAACTAAGTTGAATTTGAATTTTCAATGGTATATCAAAGTGTCACTGGGTGAAATGAATAATTATCAAATTCTGTTGTGCCAAGTCATGACAGTATACATACATGTTTGAGGGGGAGCAAATTATTAGCTCTCACATGATCCAACAGAAAGGAACTCCGCTGCTCTCTGACAAAACCAGAAGAATATGTTAGCCAAAAATTAGCCAAAGGGGGAGTTTGTAGATGTTAGAAATTGGCAGAATTTTTGACAAACAAAGTAAAAGTTATGAACTTAGTTCAGGACATCAGGATATCACACCAGATGTTGTGACATCGCAAACCTGCTATCTGACTTAAATGATGCGTAACAGAAGTGCTTAAAATCAGGAGTAAATATCTGGAATTAATTGTAAAAGGATAAGCACTCCAAGGCGCCTCTTTAGGAAGCTTAGTTATCTAGTTCCAGTGTAAAGGAAACAGAAAAACTAACTCACCTTGATTCAAGGAGATAACAAACTAACTCACCTTGATTCAAGGAGATAACTGTGGGATTTATCAAAGTCTGGATAATTTGCAAAAAGCCCACAAACCAAGCATCTATTTAAGAAACTGAAACACTCAAGAAAAGCTCACGAATTTAAGAAGACTATCAAGGGTGTTAGTGAAGCTAGCAGGTTTTTAATTGTTTGTTAGTCACTTTATAAGCTTTTAAGCAAAAAGTGAACTGTGTCTTGATTGAAACTATTAAGTAAGATCAAGCTGGTGTGTCTGAAGTGTGACTTCAAACTTATTAATCATTCTAAGTTAAAGATCACTGTGTGATTGAGGGGGAGTGAGTAGGTACTCATATCTAAGTAGAGTCTTAGGTAGAAATTGCCTTGGGTAGATATTAAGTGAAGGATTAAACTGATTGGTTTAACTCCATAATTAATATTACTTATATTGAATTTCCTTCCTGGCTTGGTAGCCCCCAGATGTAAGTGTGGAGATACACTGAACTGGGTTAACAATTTCCTGTGTTAATTAATTTACTAGCTCATTAATTTATTGTTTGGGATATCAGTGTCTAAACATCTGGTTCGACATCACATATCTAATCCCAGAATTTCAGATGTATCCTTCTCTACACATCGTTGGATGCACGATTTGGTAAATCCACACAAAAAAACGTCAATAACATACATATTTTATCAAACAGGTCACTATAATTTGAGATTTCTCTCAAAGAAAATGCTCTGATCATAACTGTTGGCATTCACCATCAGTGTTCATCTTCGGAATCAAAGACTTTATCAAATGCATACTTTTTCAAAAGTATGTTATTACTTTGCACTGCTTTCAATTATAATCGTCAATAATTCCAAGAAGTAAAACGTACCTGCAAAACATTGAAATCTCACTTTTTGTGTCCACATATTCTTAGGCCCAGGTACATTAATTACAAAAGATATAAGGTTACCTTTATATATTATCAAAATATTAAAAGAAAATTTTTCTAAATGACAAAATCTTTGGCAGTGATTTAGATGCTTCTTTATTTGTTTAAAATCTATATCATTTTTATTTGATGAGGAACTTTGACTAGATAAAATTTTCTTCCACTAAGTGTTGAATTCACCTTAAATAAGTGTGCATATGAAGTTTTCATACTTGGAACAATGTTTCCTTATTAGGATCTCTTTAAGCATATTTCATCATCTTCGTTAAAAGATAATTCTTTTAGATTTCTCGCCAAGGTTTGTTCTTTCTCCTCCTATTCTTTATTCAACGTGTTGAATCAATTTCTTCACCTTCTTTTTATCGTTCTTTGATCAAGATGATCCTTCATTTGATGTTGAATCTTCCGAAGAATTTTCAACAATTGAGTATGTTCTTTAGAAGGATTGTGTAGGAGTTGTATTATAGAATTATGAAGAGGATGATGATTCTTTAGTTTGATTCCCTTATATTTGAGTAGTTTAATTGGTCCGTTCATATTCTCTACAATTTCCTTTATTCTTGATTATTCCTGAAATTCATGAAGGCTCCCATCTATTGATTTAAGAGTTGGATTAAACTTCCAATTATTAATTCTAAGATAATTAGTAAAGCATCAACGATTATCTTCTTTTTCTCATGTTTTCATATTCTCATGTATGATACTTGGAGAAATTTCATATATTATTTCAAGAGTATCCCACATTTCCTTGTTGTTATTGCAATGTTGAACTATTCTGTTAGTTAAAGATATTGTTATAAATATTTTGGTTTTTTATTTCAAATTTTCTCTTTTCCTCTTTGGGCCAAAGAAAACTGAGATTATCTACTATTTCATCATTTATTTGATAAGTAGGGAAAATCAGATCAATGACTAATGTTTTCCATATAACTCATGATTTTAACTTTTTGAAGAATTTTTTTAATCTAGTTTGTTAAAAATTAAAAGTGTTATTTTCAAAAAGTGATGGTGAATTTAGAAAGGGTCTTGTGTCGGAAGTCATCTTCCTCCTAATACGACTAGCCCTTAAATAGGAGTTAGGTTCTGATGCCATTGGTTGGACATGAGACTTCATACACACACACACACACGAGGTGGCTAAATTGTGTGGTTTGAGACATGGTTTTAGAAAAATTTATGAAATAAAATCAAGAGTTTAAAACTATTTAAGAACTAAGCATCAGAAAATAAACTGCAAAAATAAAAGGAGTTAATGGAAAAGAGAAACACCAAGAGTTATAGAGGTTAGGTCAAAACAAAAGGACCTACTCCTCTTCCCAAGAATTGGTCTTGAAAGTTTTTAGTAGGAAACATTCACAAACCCTGTTATATAAGGAAACAGTGATTAATATTCAATCAAAATATACATGAAGATGTATGTGTGCGTTTGCGTCTTTTCTTTATAGTCAGCTTGGGAGTGAAGGGACCAATCTTACTTCCCAAATGATGGATTAAAGCAGTTAGTCTTCTCTCCACAAACATGGACCTTGAAACGGGTAGTCTTCAAGTTCCATAATATTTGAGCTCAATACCTTGGTTGTTACCAGGTTAACCAAAAACTTGTGAGATTTTAACACCGGGTTGATCTCGAACCTATGATGCTTTTAGAAACCGGGTTGAGCTTCAACCTTCATGGTTTTAATGTCAGATTTACCAAGAACCTATGAGATTTTATCACTGACTAATCTCCAACCTAAACTAGGATTGACATACCCAATTCTAAACAAAAGCTTTTTAAGGGTTTAGTTTTAACCCCAAACAAATCCCTAATGGACAATGCTCAACCCTTATATACACAAAAGGTTCCCTTGATAAAATTTACGATTCTACCCATTCCAGAATTACAAAATGATATCACTCACAAAAAGGATTTTCTCACAAAAGCACTTAGGCTAAGAACGTAGTGAGAGAAAGTTAAAGAAATGTTAAGAGAAAGAGAGATAGAGTGTGTGTATGTGTGTGTGTGTGAGAGAGAGAGAGAGATGAAAGCGTCAAAGCACAATTCTAGATGATTTGAAACGAGAAATGAAACCTCTATTCATAGGCTTGAGGTTAGCTTAATAAGGAAATTTGATTTAACACATTTTGTAAGAATCTAATCGATTATTGCTTGTCTTTAATTGATTAGGAGATGAAAATAATCGTTTGTAAGCTCCATAAAAGAAAGGAAAATATATCTAGTTATTGTACATCATTAAGACACTATCTAAATTGCTTGGGCGTAAGTTTGAACTAATCTAGTCGTTTGGACAAATAACCTAATCGCTTATATAAACTAAAATTTTTCCTCTAGCTATTTTAGCAGCTCCTAAGTCATCTGACACAAATTCAAGATATTTTTGAAGAAATTTTCTTTGATAAAATAGTTTGAAAAATGTTTTTGTATGTGTGCTTTTAGCCATATACTTTTATGACAAAATCTTTTTACCTTACAATCGTTCATTCATTACTTAATTAGTATTTCACCAAATATTACTTCAAGTCTTTGTCGAGTACTATTTTGTATGCTGACACATGCTTGTGTGACGTGAGATGAAGCTTTAGATTATTCTTTGTTTGTCGGATACTACTCTTTATGTTGACACATGCTTGTGTGGCTTGAGACGAGGCTTTAGATTATGCTTGAGTGTTTGAGTAATACCTATAGTAGGAAAGATGGTTGAAAATAAACTTTGATGGTTTAGGTATGTAAAGCAAAAATATGTAGATTTTATAGTAATGAGAGGGGATCAGATTGAGACGAGTCAAATAGCTAGAGAGAGATGAAGACCTAGGAAAACGATAAAAGAAGTTCTTAAAAATGATTTCTAGATTAACTAGTAAGATACCCGTGCTCCCGCACGGGTAAAATTATTTGATACGGTATTAAATAATCATTAAAAAATTGACTTTGCGATGTAGAAAAAAAAAGAAATTTGTAAATAAAAAATGATAGAATATTATGTCGGAAACTGATCCATATATCAGACTTCACTTAATGAAATAAAATTTGATTTATGTTATATTTATTTTTTTACCGAATTTTAAAAATTATAAATTTTTAAAAAATTTATATTTAATCTATTTAAATAAATAATATTTTTTAATTAAAATTAATTTAAAAAATAAATAAATAATATTTTTTAATTAAAATTAATTTAAAAAATAAATAAATTAGGTCGAACAAAATTTTAAATGGGCAGATCATATCCATATGTCCAATGTCTAGTCTGTGTTTCTATCTGTTTAAAATCATTATCAGTACCTGGTGCATGTGCTTTATTTAGTGGTAAACAACTTTTAAGCAACAATTTTATTAGTTTGATTTTCATTTACTTAACCTACAAAAGGGTTCTGTGGGCTATAATTTTTAAACAATTGGCTGCAAGTGGTCCCAATAAACCACGACTATGGTTCCCTAATAAGAAACAACATCTGTTGGTTTCCATTAAAAATTGATGTAGAAGACTGTACTTAGTGTCCTTTGCAATTTCAAACCTATGTTGTGTGTATAAGTGATCACATGACTTTTGCTTGCATTATTAATAACTGTGTTTATTTTTATAGAAAAAATGCATAATTTAAAGCTATTACAATGCCTAGTTCTTCGTTCCTGAAAACCTTAATGCAATTCACCAAGATCTCGTTTTGTTAGTTAATATTTTATGGCTCATTTATGAGGAGAGGCAAAGCATGGCATGGTACTCATGTGCTTAAGAAACTTGAGTTTGTAGTATCCTTGAACACATTAACCCGTTTGCCATTTCCTTAGGAATCTAATACACCATAGTGCAGAGTGATCAATCATCAAAATCAGAAGCAGTGGAATGCATTGTGTGATCTTAATAAAACTCAGTTATTTGGGTGTAATTGAGAATGGATGATGTTTAGAGTTTTAAAGAGATTGGATTCAACATCAATAAAAGGTACTACTAGAAAATATATCTTCGGTAAGACAATATTACAACGGTCATTTTTCCACCATAGTCATATCACATTTTTTACACACATGTTTTTTTATTAAGAAACTTTTCATACCGTGGTCTCAACATAAACATTTTTTTTTCCAATAAAAATAAGTGTGTGTTCCTTCGTATTTATTATTATTTAAAAATTGAAAATATAACAACTATGGTTATGTCATTCAACCATGGTTATATGTTCCATATTTCATTACGGTTCCAGTTTGCAACCGTTGCGAAATTATTTCCCACAAAATTAAAATATAATAGGTACTTCATTTCGTTCATAACACACAATGGTGCCCTAGCGAACAAGACGACATCTATAACAAAATCTTCACCGTCTTCATTCATTTCTGAAAACGAATATCATTTCTGAAACAAAATCGTCATCCTCTTCGAACTACGGTACATTACCATTCTCTCTCTCTAACACTTTTGAATGTTTATGTTCTCCGTAAGGGTTATTTTTCATTATCTCTCTGACACTTTTGAATGTTTATGTTCTTCACTAGGATGTTGTGTGTATTGACATTGTCATTTGTATTGTTCATGTTGCCATGTTCATGTTTTATTCAGATTTTGTGAATATGCTTTATGTTTTGGTGTTGGATATGTTTATGTTTTATTAAGACATATTGTGACGCTTCTGAATATGTTTATGTTTTGATGTTGTCATGTTCATGGTTTCTTCAAACATTGTCATATGAATATAATCATATTAGGATGTTGTGTGTGTAGCATTAGTGTGATATTCACATTATTCTTCTTATATAAATTTCAAAATTTGTTATGAATCATAGTTGGATGAAAGCCGAGATAGATTAGGTTTGATGTATGA
The DNA here is from genome assembly GCA_963966055.1 of Lathyrus aphaca. Classification (NCBI taxonomy): domain Eukaryota; kingdom Viridiplantae; phylum Streptophyta; class Magnoliopsida; order Fabales; family Fabaceae; genus Lathyrus; species Lathyrus aphaca. Next base: position 293,717,062 of record OZ014521.1, on the reverse strand, counting down.
GAAAGGAGTTCTTGAATTTCTTGAATTTGCGGAAAAATGTTCTCGATAATAATGGTATCTTTTATTGTCCTTGTATTGTTTGTGGGAATATCTGAAAACAGTCAAAGAAATAAATATTACATCACCTATGTTTTGATGGATTATGCCTAAATTATACAACATGGACGTGACATGGAGAAGTGGATAATAATCAAAATGTGACGTTACACATATATGAAGATGATGATGATATGGATGGTCAACTAGAAGATGTGATTCATGATATTGGAGAATCGTTTTATATGAAAGCACAAACTTATGATACTTTAAGTATCGACAAAGATATACATTTATATAATGGGTTCACCAATTTTACACGATTGTTTGTGTAACACCCCACTTTCTCATTTTAAAAATACACAAAATTATTACGGAAATAATCAGAGTTTATATAAAAGTAGGATGTCACTTCTAATATAAACCACTATGAAGTTTTAAATGCTTCATTTATTAATTTTTCTAAAAAATTAATTAAACAGCGAAAATAATAAGTTTAATTAAAATCCACATAAATCGGTGGTCCGACATGTGTTCAATAAGTAAAGATACGTAACAATTCAAATAAAACAGAACATGATAAAAATCTCAAATCACGTGTTACGTATCAGAGTGACTCCTGACTCAATCAAGCAACACATACTCCAACCACTACTCAGGTACCTGATTATCTGTACTCCCCAAGGAGCACAAACACAACAACAAAAAAAGAGTGAGAACTACATTCAATAATTAACGATGAAAAACCCATGTTAAGGAGCAGTGCCACACCAATCACACATCATCACACAATCATGACATACTCGTAATTTTCCAATTACATTTCAATAAACATGGTTTATGTAATGTGACTCAATGAATTGACATAATGCATGCAGTATCATCACAATAAAACAATTCATTCAATTGAACCTGATTCCCATCGGAATCCGGATAAGCCACATACATTTCTCTAAGCAATGACTTATCTCCATCACAACTCCACATCGGATTCTGGACAAGACTAGGCATCCATCATGGATTCTCACCTAACTGTCTCTACCTGACACACCATGAAATACATGACACAACATATGCACAATCACATGTATAACAATAATTATACATCCACACGATCCCCCTTGATCACACGTGAGTCTTTCACTCACCGTAATTCCCGTTGGAATTACCACACATGTCCAAGGCAATCCACACAATCCATAAACACACCTCATGTGGCCTTAATTAACTAATTGTCTAATTAATCCACTTTAATTCAGTTTTTTTTATTAATTTTCCTACCATTACTAGGTCGTACACGTTCACTTAAGTCTTACTGGTCTCACAGTCCAAAAGAAATTGCAACAGATGTGAAATCGGAGTGGAAATCGCAAAAACATGAAATTCTGCACCACACGTTGTTCATACGCGTAAGGCCCACCCCATACGTGTATTTCCCAGGTCCATACGTGTAATGCCTTGGTGTTACGCGTATGACCAGAGGCTTGTTTCTCTCACATACCCCTTCTCAAATTCCCATACGTGTATTCTCTCTTCATACGCATAAGGCCTGGCCTCAAACGAGTATCGTTACGCGTATGGGCAGAGGGTCGTGCCAATCATGGATTTGGCCGCGTATCCCATGTGTATGCCTCATGTGACGCATTACCATACGCGTAATGACCTCCTTGTTACGCGTATGGGTAATGAATGTCACTTTTTTCTATTTTTCATACCAGTTCAAATTCTTCCATTTTGATCCCAATTCTATATTGCATATTTGTCCTAAATTCACTTCTACATCAATTTTAGGACCTTTAATTTCTTACTACTACATTATGTTATTATTCTAGGAAGATTTATTACCTAACAGATCTAAACTCGTTACCCTTACACTTGCAATAATTCCATATCTGCAATCTCAGTTCATGCAACAACAACATAATTTATTCACACAGTTCAAGACAAAATCAATCAGTTCCCACAAATTACATCACAAATACGTTCACACAACATCAAATTCATACAAACATAATTGTATACAGATAAATTCCTACAAAGGGAAGGAACCTTCACTACCCTTTCATGTTATAATCACCTATATTGAACCCATTCTACCCCTTACCTCGAATCTGATCTGAATTATTGCGAAATTGACGAAGAAATCTTGCCCTTAACACCCTTGTTCTACCTCCCTTGTTCACTTTCTAATTTTTACGTGAAAACAACATTTATCTCCCTAAATCTCACTAACCTCATATTAAGGGTTTTTACTCTCCTTAATTATCTCCCACAACTATTATTAATTATTAATAATATAATTAATCCTAATAATAATCCTAGTAATTTTTAATAATAATATTCACAATAATAATAATAACCACACTATTATTATTATTATTATTTAAATACACTATTATTATTTATTATCACATTATTATTATACTAAGATTTTAATCTATATTACTCCCTTGATGTCATTTTCTTCACTCACCTGAGCTTAAATGCTCATAATAAAGTCAATACACACAATAATATATGCAACGACTTAATTACTTTAAATGAGGTCTTACAACTCTCTCCCACTTAAAAAATTTCCGTCCTCGAAAATGTACCTGATGAAAACAATTATGGATACAATTCTCGCATCTGTCTTTCCAACTCCCAAGTCACACTTCCTCTCGGAGCTCCTCCCCAAGCAACTCTCACCAAAAGGAATTCCATTGCCTCTCAGTTGTTTCATCTTGCAATCTTTGATCCTTATCAACATCGCCTCCATAGTAAGATTGTCTTGAATCTGTACTTCATATCTCTTGATAATATGAGAAGGGTTAGAGATGTATTTCCGAAGTTGCGACACTTGAAATACGTCATGCAAAATTAAAAGCTCAGGTGGCAGCGCCACCCTATATGTAACAACCCCAAATCTATGCAAAACCTGATACAGTCCAATAAACTTAGGATCCAACTTCTTTGATTTCAACGCACGTCCAACACCTGTCACAAGGTTTACTCTAAAAAAAACATGGTCACCATCGCTAAATTCTAATTCTTTCCTCTAATTGTCATGATAAGGTTTCTGCCTGCTCTGAGATATTTTCATCTTTTCTATGATCCTCTTAATTGCTTATGTAGTATGTTGCACAATTTTGGGTCCAAGTACAACATTTTCATCGGACTCATACCAACATAAAGGTGTCCTACGCCTCCTGCCATACATTGCTTCGAAAGGTACCATTTTGATACTAGAACGATAGTTGTAATTATACATGAACTCAATTAGTGACAAATGAGTATCCCACGCATCACCTTTTTCAAAAATACACGCTCTCAACAAATTCTCCAATGAATGAATAGTCCTTGTCGCTCCCCACAAATGAAACCGGGTCAAATAGGGTACAGACGCGAACGGTCGGCGAGAGGGAAAATGAGAACACACAGCCGTGAACTCACTGAAGATGAATAGAGTCGCCAGCTAGGCATTTTTATCCCGGAGGAAAGGCAACGCTGCATAGACCTAGAAAGATATGGATAAGACGGTTGCGAACCAGAGAGACTGAGAAAGGGGGTTGGTTACAACCTGGGAAGGTATTAGCACCCAGATTGTCCGTCGTACTCGACGGGATCCACGCTTAAAAGATTTGTGTTTTAAAGGGGTAGTGTCAGTGCAATCTGTGTGTAAAATAGCTGGAAAAGAATGTACAGGTGTCAGTGCAAAGAATGTGAAGTGAGATATATACAGTGTCAATGTAAGAACAGGAGTGAAATGCTCATGATAATGAGGCTTAAAGAATAAGGCTAGAAAGAGGGGGAATATACAGAGACTTTGTTCGATAACTGTTAAGTTATGCCTACGTATCCTCTCGTGCAATGAGGAAGTCAGAACACCGTAGTTCGACCCAAAGAGACTGAAAGATGAATTGACTTGTGAACTGCTTACTTGTCTATGCTCAAGTGTATGATCTGTCTGGCACAGATGCAAACTGTCTTGCATTAGACGGAAGAAGCGAGCTCTCGTTTGTGAGTGAAGATGATGAGAAAAGAATCCCGGAGGAGACGATTATTGTTTGTTTTTGTATTTTCAGTCTTTTATTGCTTTTTGAAGTTTGCCATAAGTTAATGAGCTTAAGCCTAAACCAATGGGTTAGTAAACTCATCACATCTTCCCTCTGATTAGGGGTAATGAGAGTACCTTAAGTGTGAAGTCAGATTCTCGCACTTAATCACCTTTGATGTAGGGTTAAGATCATTAACCTACTTGTGATTATTTAGATGTTTTTTTTGTTTTTGTTTAGTGTTAAGTAATGAGATTAAGCCATAATCAGGGATTAAACAGACTCATTACACCATCCTAATAGAAGGATAATAGATGAGAATGTTTAAGCTGAGGAAAACTCCTCAACTTAATCCATGATTAGGGATTAAACTCATGACAAAACAAAGCCTTTATTAAGTGGATTTTAGTTAATGATATGATGAAGAAGTGATTTTTATGATTTGTAAGACAACTTGAGGGGGACTTGTCCATTAACACTAGGGTTAGTCCTTCTTAACCAATTAAGGAAGAATTAGAACCCTAATGCAAGGCCCAAGTTACAAGTGTGATGTCTTGATGATTTATTAAGTGAATTGATTAAGAGATTTAAACACATTAAGGGTTTAACACTTAGGATTAAAGTTATACACTCCATCCTAAGAGAAGGATGCAGGCATAAGCTTAATCACAAAGCCTTAAAGCCTTTAGGGTTTAGTCCCTGATTATGAGATGAGAAGAGAAGACTCAAAGAGATGACACAAAGGTAAAATCTAAGAGGGGGGAACTAATCAAAACCCTAATCATTGTCATGCTTGGTTGTTCCTAAGGTTTGTGAGGTTTTCAAGAGAAGATCTTCAATGGAACCACCAGGAAGCAGATGAACAGGATCAAGAGAAGCAAAGTGACTTGCTTCATTCAAGAAGTCAAGTCACTTGAAGAAAGAAAGTGAGAAGAAGAAGAATGAGCAAGCTCAATCTCAAACACAAACAAAAATGCAGCAATGGATGCAAGAAAGATGAAAAGAAAAGTTATGAGAAGTGAAGGCAAATTCACTTCTCAACCTCACTTACCACCTGAAATGTTAGAAAAGAAATGCAATGCAATGCCAAATGAGATGAAATAACATGATGAAGAACAAAACCAGAAGCATGTTGATGATGATAATGATGTTATGAGATGCTACAAGCATGAGGCAAGGCATGGAGATGTTCATACAAGATTATGGATGCAAATGATGCAAGTTAAGGAGCATGATCTTACATGAAAAGTCATGAAACATACATGGCATATAACATGGCAAATGCAAGATGCAATAATCAAACATGCTTTCTATATGTCTTAAGATGTCAAATGAATCAAATGGATGCTTGAAATGTCATGGCAAGTCATGTTATGCAAGAGAATGCAAGAGGGATGCAAATGGAAGCTCAAATTAGGGTTTATGGATCAAACAACAAACAAAAACCAAAAACAGAAGCAAACCCTAAGATAAAAAATGGAAAATGCCACTCAAAGAAACCCTAAACCTATACTAAACCAAGGTCCAAAGGGGAGGTCTCAACTCTTAACCAAACTCAAGTTATGATTTTTACAAGTTATTAGGGTTTTTAGGGTTCCTAAACAAAAGAAATGCCAAACAAATTGAAAAATGCAAGATCAAATCATGGCCATTTTATCTCAAAAACTACATGCTAAACTCAAAACAATGCAAAAAGAAACAATGTCCAACTCTCCCTAGATAGGCAGAAATGATTTTTTGAACTTATGATCAAAATAATGCACAAAAAATGATTTAATTCAATGGAAAATTCTCAAAATGCATCAAGATCCAAAAAGAAATTTGGTTTGAAGATTGGACAATGTTTCTAAATGTCTTTGAACATTTCATGAATTTTTTGGTGATTTTTAGATACTTAAAAGTATTTTTAATTAATTAATTTCCATTAATCAATTAAAAATAATCTTTTAAATATTTAAAAATACTTTTTTAATGATAAAAATAAAAATAAAAATATTTTTGTGTCATGAAAAATAATAAAACTCAGGAGAAAAAGTTTCATAATTTTTACACATTTTTTGCTATTTTAAATTAATTATGCAAATAAAAGGAAAAGAAAATGAAAATAAATAAAGAAAAAGGAAAAGTAAACGAAAGGAGAGGCTGAGATTGCATCCTGGTTTGAAATGGTTGACTGGCGCCAGATCCAGTGGCTGTGGTTGATTCTGATTAAATTAATTTGATTATGGATTAATTAAATTAAACACGTGGATTAGGGCTAAGCAAACAGATCTGGACCACTCACTCACGCGCGAAGTCAACTGGTCAACCTAATCTAACGCCCCAGATTCAAATGACACTAATTACAGGATTAGGGCACAAATGACTTTCAGGTGGCCGGAGAAGACCTCCGGTCGTCTTCTCCGGCCAGCACCTCCCCTGAAAATCCCCAAAACCCCAAAAACCTAACTGAAATGAAATCTAAGAATTGGGAAATGATCCCCACTCACTCACGAACCAAAACCCCTAATCAAAGCAAATTTATATTCCCTAACAAGGCTGAATCGAAGCAAGAAAGAATTAGGGCACGCAAGTTTCAGAGAGCAATTAAACTCTCATTTCATCACCATTTGCAAAACCAAAGGCAGATTCATGATCAGGAAGACACAAAGAACAAGTTTAGAACAAAAGAAATGATTTCTGGAAAAATATTTCTTGAGCTACCTGAGATTCGAAGCTTTCACTCTGATGACTTTCTGGCCACTTCTCTTGGTGAAATCCACTCCTTATGACCTCCTGATGATGCTTGAATGCTTGGAAGAAATTTATGTTGGCTGGATGAAGAGTTTGATCAGTTTCTGCTCCAAGCTCAGTTGAGAATGTCAATGGCGATTCAGGCAGCTTCAGGCCAAGGTGAGAGGTTCTTTGTGGTCAGGGTGATGAATAAAGAAGGTCTATGGAGTTTGTTTTGATGTTTGTGAGCTGTGGTGAGAGTTTCGAAAGAAACTGCAACTTGGGGTGAAAATGGTGAAGTGAGGTTACAGCTTGTTTCAGGCCTGGTTCTTGGTTGCTTTGAGCTCAATGAAGCATGGTGAGTTGATTGGTGAAGATGGTTTTGATGTTCTGAGTTTGTGGAGGCAGATTCGAAGGAATATGCAAAAATGGTGTATTTTGGTGTATGTGATGGTGTCAAGTGTTTCAGCCTTGCTTCTTGTTATATTTTGCTTGCCAAAGGATATTGTATTTTAATCCTATAGGTCAGATGATGTGACCTGGCCTATAGTGATTGGTAAGTTTGCTTTTGCTCAAAGTCCACCTTTTGTGTAAGAGAAGTATGGCTCATGATCTAGGCTAGTACAAGGCATGGTTCTGGTGCAGCATGGTGTGTGTGTGATGTTGGGAAGGTCCAGCAGCCAATGCATCAAGTGGAGAGAAGCATCATGATGGTTTTGCAAGTTGTCACCTTTTTGAACTTCATGGAAAAAAGTCTTGTTACATGAACCATGAACATGTGATTTTGGTTCAATTCTGATTTTTGGGACATATGGAATGTTTGTATACTGGTTTGAAGTGAATTAGAAGTTACAATTGGCTTTGGTTCATGATTTTGCAAAATTCTCATTTGAAGCATGCCTTGAAAATCAATGATTTTTGCCAACTTTGTCACACCATAACTTTTGATTCAAGAAGAATTTGATCATGTTCTTGTACTTTTTGAAAAGGGAAAGATGTAATATACAACTTTCATGACCAAAGTTTTTCCATTTGAAGCATTTTTGGATCAAGAATCAAGGCTTGAAAAATGACCTAAAATGAAGCATTCTTGAAAAGTCAACTATGCCCAAAAAGTCAACATTTGCAAAACTTCCAAATTCTTGATTTCTATGAACTTCAACCTTCTTCCATGATCAAATAAAGATCATATACACTCAAAATGATGGAGATCACCCATTGGTTGGGTCATTGGGGGCCTCAGATGCCCTGATTTTACACTGACTTGTCTGAAAAGTCAACCCTTGATCAGATGACTTCCCCATGGAATTTCTTCATGAAAATTGATATGCATACTCCTTATACCATATAGAGACCAATGGAAACAAGAATGACCAAAAAATTTGGAGTTATGGCCTCTGAAACCAAAACCCTAATTTTTAGGTCAACTGTGCAGTCAAACCTGGCTCTGCATCCATTCAAACCCTAGTTCTTGTGATTCTTTTGAAATCTTGACCTTGAGAGGATGTAATATGATAGATGAACACACATGGATCCCTTTGAAGTGATTGGTGGCCTTTGGAGTGGCTCAAGAAGCTCTTGGATTGCTCAGATCACAAATCCTAGGTGCAGATGCCTTAGAACCAATGCAGTGACTCAAAATTGAGATATGATATGATATGATTGTGTTTATGCATATGAAATGATCACAAGCCATGGTGAAATGGGTGAGGGCAAATTTGGGGTGTTTACAGCTGCCCCTATTCAAACATGAGTTAGCTGTGCAGGATGTAAGCAACGGCTTATCGGGCAAACAAGATAACTTGTGGTTGAATACCAAAGACAGTCCAAAATTTGCGCTCACAGAACGAAGAAGAAAAGGGATATGGATTGTAAAAGGAAAATAAAGTATATTACAAAGCGGGAAACAACGCAATGACGGGGACGGCCGACATGCTGGGGATAAAAGGTAAAGCCAAGACGGGGACGGCCGACTAGCTGGGGAAAATCAAATTATGATGGGGACGGCCATCGGGATAAAGCTGTAAAATTTTCTGGGAGTTAATGAAACATGACGGGGACGGCCATCAAGTTCACAAAGGTAAAGCAACCAACGACGGGGACGGCCATCGGGCTAAAGAAAAGGAAAAGGGACCACGACGGGGACGGCCATCGGGTTAAAGAATAAATGAAATAAACAGATGATGGGGTACGGCCATCAAAGGTGAAGGACGATCACCTAGCAGGGTACGGCTGCTCTGTTGGGAATAAAAGAAATATGATGGGGACGGCCATCAAAGGTGGAGGACGACCACCTAGCAGGGGACGGCTGCTAAAATCAACGATGGGGACGGCCATCGGATGAGCATGATGGAGGACGACCATCAAGAAGTGGAGGACGACCACTCAGCAGGGTACGGCTGCTCTCAGGGCTTATCACGACATAGGACGAATGTCAGATAACCCAAATCAACAATGGGGACGGCCATTGGATAGAATGATGAAGAACGATCATCAAAGGGGTGGAGGACGACCACCTAGCAGGGGACGGCTTCTAAAATCAACGATGGGGACGGCCATCGGATGAGCATGATGGAGGACGGCCATCAAGAAGTGGAGGACGACCACTCAGCAGGGTACGGCTGCTCTCAGGTTTATCATGACACAGGACGAGTGTCAGATAAAAAGGAAAATTTGTTTGCGATCTACTGGGGAATAGTAAACACGGACGAGTGTTCACATCCAAGAAACAAAGGGTATGAGTGTTTAGATGTTGTGTATAGATTAAAGATGCGGACGAGCATCCTTAAGACTATGATACGGACGAGTATCGGGTAGAAACAAACTGACACATGCTTAGAGATGATGATACGGACGAGTATCAACGGGTTAACAACGAACACGGACGAGTGTTGAATCTGAGGGGACTCTTCTGGGGAATAGTAGACATAGACGAGTATCTATATTCAAGAAGATATAGTGTATGACGCGGTGTATGGATTAAAGACGCGGACGAGCATCCTTAAGGTTATGATACGGACGAGTATCATGTAGAAACAAACACTTGACGCATGTTCAAAGATGATGATACGGACGAGTGCCATCTGGTTAACAGGGAACAAGGACTAGTGTCGAATCTGAGGGGATATAAAAGGTATATACAAAATACGGACGAGTATCTGAGTAGTATGAGTAGTTAACTGCTGGGGAGAGCGACACGGACGAGTGCCAAAAGGAGAAGAGTATAGTATGAACAAATATTTGATATACAAAGTGTAGGTGACTGCGCTGGGGATATGACACGGACGGGTGCCAAGAAAGTGTATATAAGTATATGTGAGTGCAAAAAGGATGTCTTTGGCTTTCTGCTGGGATATAACACGGACGAGTGTCAAAAGGAGTATATACTGGTGTTTGTGATTTATGAGGCAACTGCTTTTGCTGGGAACTCTGGTGGGGATTTTTCTTCTATATGTTGATGAACTGTAGTCATTCACAGGTGTTGATTCATAACATGGCTCATGATTATGTTATGCGTTTGATTTTTTTTGCCGTAATGCTCCGTATTAGACGGAATGCTACGCTTTGTGGGTGAATATGATGCAAATGCTATGACTATGCAAAGAGGCACAGATCTGGGATTCGGATCCCGCTGCCGCAGAGATCCCTGGTTGATCTGTTTGAAATGGACATCCCAACTGGGGATGAGATCATTGGTAGATCTAATAAGATGATGTTTACTTGGGGATACGGGTCACTGATAGACCCATCCTAATAAATGAGAGGCCCAGCTGGGGTTTGTAGAGGCTTTCTTCACTCTGTTGTGATCCTTCATGCGCTGCTCTTCTGGACAGAGGCTGGAGCTCGGTGGGGAGAAAGAGGGATCCTTGACTCAGTCGGGGATGTAGGTGCCTTCTAGGATGCTTAGCCACTCTGATGGAGATAAGTAATAGCTGGAAACTCCGCTGGGGGATGTTATGAGAGGCAACTCAGCTGGGGAGAGAGAGCACCTCGGGTGCTGAGAATGAGTGTTGACTTGCCAGTTCGCTAGGATGTAACTTGCATGCCCCAGGTTGCGTTCTGGATACCTGCAATCCTGCAAAGATAAGGAAACGCACGAAAGGTCCTGAGGTATCCTTTACTGGATTCCGTCATAGGAGTTAAGCATTCTCAAGAGTAAGTATATTCCCTGCAAGCATGTGTTTCTATTTTTAATGAAAAACATCTGTACTTATGCAATTAGTTTTAGAGACATCAGACATTCTTTTGCAAACGAAATATGTACAAGACGAAACATGACTGAAGAATCTGATTTTATTAATTCCTGTGCCCTGAATTGGCAAGATACAGTCAAGCAAACAAATCTCCTAAAATAAGGAGATTGTTACAAATTGAGAAACAAAGTGTTGGCGATGTTGACGACGCTTTCAAAGGAGCTTCCTCTTCTGCTATGACTCGTATGACAATGACTTTCTTCTCGCCTTGCTTTCTGAAGAAGGCTGATTCTGATTGAAGCTTGATCCTTTTGGAGCTTTCCGAGTTGCAAGTGATACAGACGAATTCAGAATGCAGTTGTTCGCTTATTCCCTTATTTTGCATGGATCGCCCTTTCGGGTTTTCAATCCATCGGGATACCCATTTTTGCCTGAGTTGTCCAATGCGGCTTTTCAACTCAGCGGGTGTACATTTTTATTTATTTTCCCTTATTTTTGCCCGAGTCTTTTATTCTGTTTTTGACTCGCCGGGATGCCCTATTTTTGCCTGGACTTACATTCTATTTTTATGTCCAGCGGGTCATTTCTATGCGAAGTATTTTTTAACTGCATCTGAATTCACAGGGGACGGGAAATCTTCACCATCCATGGTGCTGAGCATCAGTGCTCCACCAGAGAAAACTTTCTTTACAACAAACGGTCCTTCATAATTTGGAGTCCACTTGCCCCTGTGGTCTGTATGAGGAGGGAGAAATCTTTTCAGCACAAGATCTCCTACTTGGTACTCTCGGTGCCTGACTTTCTGATCGAAGGCTCTCTTCATTCTCTTCTGATATAGCTGCCCATGACAGATTGCAGCCAATCTTTTCTCTTCGATCAGACTCAGTTGCTCGTATCGGGCCCTAGCCCATTCTGCTTTGTTCAGCTTAACATCCATCAATACCCGCAGAGAGGGTAGTTCAACTTCAACCGGTAGGACTGCTTCCATACCATACACAAGTTGATACGGTGTTGCCCCAGTGGATGTCCTGATTGACGTGCGGTACCCCTGCAAGGCGAACGGTAGCATTTCATGCCAGTCTTTGTAGGTGACTACCATCTTCTGCACAATCTTCTTGATATTTTTATTTGCTGCCTCAACAACGCCATTCATCTTTGGCCTGTAAGGAGAAGAATTGTGGTGTTGGATCTTGAAGTCCCGGCATAACTCAGCCATCATCTTATTATTTAAGTTGGAACCATTATCAGTAATGATTCGCTCGGGAACTCCGTATCGACAGATGATATCTCTCTTCAGAAATCTGGCTACCACTTGTCTTGTGACGTTTGCATATGAGGCTGCTTCAACCCACTTGGTGAAATAGTCAATGGCGACCAGGATGAATCTGTGGCCATTTGAAGCAGTTGGCTCGATCTTGCCAATCATATCAATGCCCCACATGGCAAAGGGCCAGGGTGAAAACATTATGTTCAAAGGATTGGGAGGCACATGCACTTTATCTGCGTAGATCTGGCATTTGTGGCATTTTCTGGCGTAGGCACAACAGTCTGCATCCATTGTGATCCAATAATAGCCTGATCTTAACAACTTCTTAGCCATGGCATGCCCTCCGGCATGGGTACCAAACGATCCTTCGTGCACTTCATGCATCAGCAAACCTGCTTCCGTCTTGTCAACACATCTGAGGAGTACCATATCAAAGTTCCTCTTGTATAAAGACCCATCAGCATTCAGGAAGAAACTACCAGCTAGCCTTCTTAATGTCTTCTTATCATTGGAAGTTGCCCCAGGTGGGTATGTTTAATCCTCTAAGAAGCATTTAATGTCGTGGAACCAAGGCTTATCATCTTTGACACCTTCTGCCGCAGATACATATGCTGGTCTATCAAGTCTCGACACTGAAATCTGAGGTACAAAGTTAGCAGCTTGAACTTTGATCATGGATGAAATGGTAGCAAGAGCATCTGCAAATTGATTCTCGTCCCGAGGGATATACTCAAGCTTGACTGTTGTGAAGAACGTCAATAACCTTCTTGTATAATCCCTGTAAGGTATCAGATGACCCTGGTGGGTGTACCATTTTCCGTTGGTCTGATCGATTACCAAAGCTGAATCTCCGAATACGGTCAATGTCTTGATCCTGAGGTCAATGGCTTCCTCAAGACCCATAATGCAAGCTTCGTATTCAGCTTCGTTGTTAGTGCAGTTGAAAGTGAGTTTTGCCGAAAAAGGCATGCGAACTCCTTTAGGTGTAATGAGTACTGCACCAACACCACGGCCATTCATGTTAACAGCCCCATCAAACATCATAGTCCATTATTCTTCCGGGTCGGGCCCTTCAGTGTGAACTGGCTCCTCATGATCTTTTGATTTAATGAACATGATGTCTTCATCAGGGAAGTCAAATCTCATAGGCTGGTAGTCATCAATGGGCTGCTCAGCAAGATATTCAGATAGTACACTGCCCTTGATGGCTTTCTGAGAGGTGTACTGGATGTCGTATTCCGTGAGAATCATCTGCCATCTTGCAATCCGCCCGGTAAGAGCTGGCTTCTCGAAAATATACTTGACTGGGTCCATCTTTGAGATCAATAAGGTGGTATGGGTCAACATATACTGTCTTAGTCGGCGAGCAGCCCACGCTAAAGCACAGCAAGTCTTCTCGAGCAGTGAATAACGTTGTTCACAGTCGGTAAACTTTTTGCTTAGGTAGTATATTGCGTACTCTTTTCGACCAGACTCGTCATGCTGGCCCAACACACACCCCATTGACTCTTCTAATACTGTCAAGTACATTATCAGAGGTCTTCCTTCAACTGGTGGCATAAGGATTGGAGGTTCTTGCAGATATTCCTTGATCTTGTCAAAAGCCTTTTGGCAGTCTTCATTCCACCTAACCGTTTGTTCTTTCCTTAACAGCTTGAACAAAGGTTCGTAGGTTGCCGTTAGGTGAGATATGAACCGTGAAATGTAATTCAATCGACCTAAGAACCCTCGAACTTCTTTCTTAGTCCTTGGTGCAGGCATCTCTTGAATAGCTTTGACTTTATCAGGGTCAACTTCAATCCCTTTCTCGCTTACAATAAAGCCCAGCAGCTTACCGGATCGCACCCCGAATGTGCATTTGTTGGGGTTCAACTTCAGTTGGTACTTCCTCAGACGCTTGAATAACTTGAGCAGATTCACCAGGTGATCTTCCTCTGTAAGGGACTTGGCGATCATATCATCCACATAACATTCTATTTCTTTATGGATCATATCGTGGAATAGTGTCACCATAGCCCGTTGATATGTTGCACCAGCATTCTTCAGTCCGAATGGCATCACTTTGTAGCAGAACGTGCCCCAGGGTGTGATGAAGGTTGTCTTCTCCATGTCTTCAGGTGACATTTTAATCTGATTGTATCTTGAAAATCCGTCCATGAAGGAGAATACCGAGAACTGAGCCGTGTTATCCACTAATACATCGATGTGAGGTAAAGGGAAATCATCTTTCGGGCTAGCTCTATTCAGATCCCGGTAGTCAACACACATCCTTACTTTGCCGTCTTTCTTAGGCACAGGTACTATATTAGCTACCCACGGTGGATAGCTAGTTACAGCAAGGAACCCGGCGTCCCATTGCTTTTGTACCTCCTCCTTGATTTTCATAGCCATGTCTGGGCGAGTACGGCGCAGTTTCTGTTTGACCGGCGGGCATTCTTCTCTCAAAGGCAGCTTGTGCATGACAATATCGGTATCCAACCCTGGCATGTCTTGGTACGACCAAGCAAACACATCTACATACTCTTGAAGCAGGTCTATCAGTTGTCTCTTCACTGAGTCTTGCAGGCAGGCCCCGATTCTAACTTCTTTCACGTCTTCGTCTGTACCAAGATTGATCACTTCAACCTCCTCCTGGTGAGGAGTAATAACCTTTTCCTCTTGTCTTAACAACCTGGCTAGCTCTTCAGGAAGCTCATATTCTTCATCAACCCCTTCATCAGCTTGATTGATTGGATTGTCAAAGTCATACGAAGTCATAGCCGTGCTGTTGTCAGTGCTGTCTGGAAGGCACTCTCTGCAAGGGTTAAGTTTGTTCATTTTAGTGATTTGATTTTAATCTTTATTTAGAAAAGTGAAATGAAGTTGTCATTTTGAAAACACCGCCATTTATTTTTTGTACAAAAAGAAAAAAAATGGAAAAACAGTGAACGAAAAAGAAAAAGACTCGTTTGCAAAAGATGTCTGATATTTCATTAATTGATCTTGTTTGCACAAAAAGTACAGATGGCCCGATTACAAAATGAGTCTCGTCATCTTGGGCAAGATGCAAGACTTTGATGCATGCTTATAAAAATACAGGAAATAATAATTACTCTGCATGAGTAACTCTTATAATTTCCTGGGAAGACCAGTTCGAGACACTGCTCCCCGGGATCTTTGGACGAATCCAGCTTTCCAGGTTGCGTTCCTCTTCCAGCTCGTCTTCCAGACAGTTGATAGCATCAGGGGTAAGCATCCCCCCACTCACAAAATTGGGCTCTTTCGCAGCCGCTGTTTGATCTTGTTGAGTTGGTTTGTAACCCAACCCAAATCTGTCCTCTTTCTTTTCCACCGATAGCAGTTTGCCCCAGCCCTGGGCAGCTCCTTCCTCAACAACCTTCCGGGCTTGTTGGTATGATGATATTGAAGTACCAGACACAGCAGATGTTTCATTCACATTCAAGGCTTCAAACCCCTGGCTCATTGTTTCATGGATCTCCCCATCCATCTCAATGTACTTATAGGTTGCCAGGTGGCTGACAAAAATGTCCTCTTCTCCACAGATTGTAACGATTTGACCCTCCCACTCATATTTTAACTTCTGGTGAAGGGTAGAGGTCACGGCGCCAGCAGCGTGAATCCATGGCCTACCCAACAAACAGCTGTAGGCAGGCTGAATGTCCATCACGTAGAAGATAGTTGTGAAAGTCTGCGGGCCAATCGTCACGGGCAGCTCAATCTCTCCCAGAACCGATCTCTTTGAGCCATCAAAAGCTCTTACCACCAGGTTGCTGGGTCTCAATGCCAATCCGTCGTACTCTAGCTTCACCAAAGCCTTTTTAGGTAGGACATTAAGGGATGACCCCGTGTCTACCAACACATGGGAAAGGACAGCACCTTTGCATTCCATGGTTATGTGCAAGGCTTTGTTATGGTTGCGGCCTTCCGCTGTCAAATCAGTATTGGTGAACCCTAGTCTGTGACTAGCATTAACATTTCCCACTACTGCTTCCAGCTGATTGACAGTGATCTCTTCAGGCACGTAAGCTGCGTGCAGGACTTTGAGTAGTGCATTCCGATGGGCTTCGGAGCACATAAGCAATGACAGGATTGAGATCTTGGAAGGCGTCTGATGAAGCTGATCCACTATTTTATAATCACTCTTTTTGATGATTCGCATGAACTCATCAACCTCTTGATCGAATGGTGTCTTCAAAGCTTCCTTAACAGCTTGATCTTCCTGCACAGGGCTCTTCCCTTTTGCCTTGGCAGCAGCTTCTGCTTCGGCAGTGGGTCTCTGAATTTGTGGAGCGAAAAGACGTCCGCTTCGAGTGAAGCCTCCGCCTCCGCCCACATTGTCTATTTGCAGTGCAGGGGTTGATGATTCAAAAGTGATTCTTTGTCCTTCGCAGTACAAGTCGGAGCCGTAATGCCAGGGGATGGCATTACTGCTTTCATAAGGCACGGGTCCAGGCACCGTGATGGTGACTGGACTGATTGCAGCTGTTGAAGGAACTGTGATAGTTTGTGGATCGTAATAAATTGTAACTGGTGCTCTAGTGGGAGCAGCACCTTCTGAGTTGTAGGCGGAGTTGCTTTCAGGATCATAGAATATGGTGACAGTAGAGACATCTTCATGATTGGTTGCTGGTGTTGTAGGAGACATTGTTGGAAGAATGGATGTTGTCGTTGTAGGAGGTTCAGAATGGAGTGAAGCTGAAGTTGTAGCAGGAAAATTTGTTGAAAACTGATCAGTTGAGAAGACGGATGAAGTACTTGTCGATGAAGCCGAAGAATTGTCAGGAACAATAGTTGTTGCAGTTGTAGGAGGTTCTGAAGCCGTTGCTGATGAGATTGATGGATTTGTTGGAAATGACGTGGTGATCTGAAGCTGGCCACTCTGAATTAGGCCATTTATGCCATTCCTCAAATTGTCGCACCCATTTACTGAAATATTGCAGTAAGCACAACCCAACTCACACCCCGGGAACATTTGACATTCCAAGAGCTGAGCCTTGATTTCTACCAACGGTGTCCTGATCTGTCCCACACTGGTTATTAAATAAGACGATTTGTCTTCTTCAATAGCGTTAATTCTAGGACCACCGTGGTTTGGCATGGGGTTTTTATTAACATTGGGCGGTGGTGCGAAATTCAGAGCCTTGGAGTCTACCAGGTCTTGTACCTTCATATGCAGAGCCCTGCATTTTTCTGTACTGTGGCCAGGTGCGTTTGAATGAAAAGCACACCTAGCATTGGAGTCATAGTTCCTGGGTAAACTGTTGGGATCCGGAGGTGCCAACGTCCTTAGCTCAACTAGGTTGAGTTTCAGGAGTTGTGGCAGCAGGGTAGCATATGGCATAGGGATCGGATCGATCACCCTATTAGCTTGAGATGGCCTCTGTTGGAATGGCCTTTGTTGACTGTTGTTGTTGGTGTTGCTGTTGTTGTAGTTCCTTGGAGGATACTGATTTTGCTGATGGTACTGAGGTTGTTGTTGATAGTTTTGTTGCGGCGGTTGATAGGCTGGCTGAGGATGTGCTGGAGTAGGAATAGTGACTGCTGCTATTGACCTTTGAACATATTGGGGCCTACCCCTGCTGGTGTGGATGGCATTGGTCTCGCCAGTTCTTCTCGGGCCTGCAAAAGGCTTTCTTGTACTACTGGACGAGCTTGCACCGTTGTCTGAGATCTTACCCATCTTCAATAGGCTTTCGATTCTCTCCCCAGCTATGACAACATCTGCAAAGCTAGTGGAAGAGAAAGCAGCCAACCTGTCAATATATGTTCCCTGAAGGGTGTTCATGAACATATCTGCCATTTCCCGTTCAGACATAGGTGGTTGAACAGCAGCAGCCAGTTGCCTCCATCTCTGTGCATATTCTCGGAAACTTTCCCTTGACGACTGTGACATTCCCATTAGGAGGGTCCTGTTGGGTGCCATGTCTAAGTTATACTGATACTGTCTGATGAAGGCCTCTGCTAGGTCCTTCCAGCATCTAATAGTTGCCCTTGTCAAGTGAGAGTACCATTCTCTTGACGCTCCGGTTAAGCTGTCTTCGAAATAGAACATCCAGAGCTTCTCATCCATAGTATAGGCTTTCAGCCTCCCCAGAAATGATTGTAAATGAGTCCGGGGGCATGAAGTCCCGTTGTATTTTTCAAAGCAAGGAGGCTTGAACTTATGGGGGATCCTGACCCCGTCTACCAAGCCCATGTCCATGACATCTAAGCCCAAAGAGTTTTGAGATTCTAAGGACCTCAACTTCTCAGCTATCTCATCCAATCTCCTATCATAAGCTTCCTCCCCAGCACCCATTACTGTGAATTGGTCCTCCTGAGGATCTTCTTGAAGTACCCTAGCTGCGGTGGCAGTCCCTTGAACATTTGCAGGAATATTGACCTCAGGATGGAGGTGTGGCCCGAAGACAGGGGGGTTAACATGGGGTTGGACCCTTTCATTGTTGCTGGTGCCGACAGTCCCTATATGCGGATCCTCTTGATTCTGCCTTTCCACCATGGCCCTCAATCTTTCCTGGCTCTGAGCCATGTTGTTCATCACTTCCATGAACTGCGTCATTTGATTCCTCATTTCTAGCCTTTCATTTGCCATTTGATTTCTGACCTCAGTAAGGTCCTGCTGCATCTGATCCATCTGAATTCCCGGAAGGTTGTTTCGGGTTGGATAACGGTGCGGACGGTTGAGGGGAAATACTCGGCACCGAGCAATAGTTCCTGAGGCATCACAACAGAGGTTAGCAACAATAAATCAAAACCTACAAAACAAACAAAGGGTTAGCATGCAATGCAGTTATGCTTATTTGCTCTCAAGGTATCCGGTTTGGCATTCAGTTTTGACCCTTCCAGACCCTTGAAGATATTGTTGTTTGTTGCTTGAAGAAAACTCAGATGGAGCAAACTAACACAAATATATTACAGAAGGTGAAATAATACAACTTGTTCATTTTACAACACAAGCCCTCTAAGGGGTCAAAATACAGTACAAGAAAAATAAAAGTACATGGAAAGAAAGCAACAACAAACAAATGGTCAAACACCAAGACCAAACTCATCCTCACGAACTTCCTTGAGAAGTGCTTCGGTCACAGGATCAGCCGGACGCTCCGTGAGATTCCTGATAAGGAGATTCCGGGTTGTAACAGCTGCTGCTAGCTTCTTGTGCTGAGTTTGGTCTTTTGACCTCTTCACCCCTGCTTTGATTTTCAGCTCTGATATCTCCCTCTGGGCTGCTGCCAGGGCTTCTTGTTGTTCTTTTGCATTAGCTTCAAGCTGCTCCATCTTGTCTTGAACTCTCTTGTCTTCCAAAGTACGAGCCTCGGTGATCCTGACCCACC
Organism: Lathyrus aphaca; assembly: GCA_963966055.1. Classification (NCBI taxonomy): domain Eukaryota; kingdom Viridiplantae; phylum Streptophyta; class Magnoliopsida; order Fabales; family Fabaceae; genus Lathyrus; species Lathyrus aphaca. The sequence goes on along the minus strand of OZ014521.1, from coordinate 293,697,486 downwards.
GAGCCTGACTCTCCTTCAGATACAAGTCTGTCCTTGCTCTCTGGAACTGGGCTTCTTTGCAAGCATTCTTCAGGATTTGTTCTCCAGCTTTAGACTTTTTGATATAATCCCCAGACTTCTCAATCTTAATCAGATGCTCTACTCTTAACTTCTCCAACCTCTCAATCTCCCTCATACCTTCACTCCTCTCCCGGAGGGTCTTCTGCAAAGCCTGGGTTAGCTTCTCATTTCTTTCCTTCAAGCTCTCAAACTCCTCCAAACTGATAGTGGCAGGGGGTGGTGCTGAAGATGACTCAGGCATATCTTCTATAGTAAAGGGCATCCCAGAGAAATGGGCCCTGGCACGGGACCACTCATAATATTGTGCTGATGCCACATTGTTGCACTTCCCCAAAATGGTGATTCCCTTGGTTTGAACATTATCCCAGGCCCAGGCTGCCTGCCTGCCTAACAACAGCCAGACTAATCTTGTTCTCACAGTAAAGGGTTTCAACCAAGTCCTGTGCCTTAGGAGTGTGAACCAGTGCATAGCCCAATTGTCTCTTGAACAGCAGAGGGTTGTAATTGATATTACCCTTAACTCCTATTAGGGGCACATTGGAAAAATGCCCACAGCTGGTGATGATATCCCTACCTTTTGTACTTTGGGTGCACCACCTGATATCAGCTGAAGTAAGAGTAGTAAGTCTTCCGGCCCAGTTTTTCTGTTGATGAGGGTTTAAGAATGCATCTGTCCTGGGTAGATGCCTGAGAAGCCAAGTATGGAATAATGGAGCACAACACCTCACTAGTCTTCCCCTCTGCTTTTCATTCCTCTGATGCACCGAGTAGTAAAGATCCCCCAATAAAGTTGGCACTGGGTTCTTTAGGATGAACAGATGGATTGCATTCTTACTGATGAATCGAGGCTCATCTGCAAACAATACAATTCCATATACGCTCAAGGCCAGTAAAGCACAAACAGCTTTCCATTCTCCTAGAGAAGCTTTCAGGGTAGCTTGAGAGATTAAGAAATCCAGATGAAAGCCAGGGATTCCAGCTTTAGAAGTCATATGCTGCTCAATCAGGACAGGCTCCAGATGCAAAGCTTTTGCTACTTCTCCATTAGCAGGAAAGACCATCTCAGGGTTGAAAGGGATCCCACCCCTGATAGGCATACCAACTAATGAGGAGTACTCTTCCAATAAGGGGCCCAACTGAAAGTCTTGAAAGGTGAAACATCTCAGTGGGGGATCATAGAACTGAATGCAAGTGTGGATCAGGCTTCTCTGTGAAGGGTCCAGATCCATAACCATATCAAGTATATTTCCGTAATGTTCCCTGAACAAAGGTATGTGATCCGGAGTGATCAGGGTCTGAATCCTCCTGATATCTGACAGCTCTGGCTGGAAGAAGTGATAGGTGATATTGCTCTTTTTAGGAGCCATGATGCTGAAGACTGAGTAGAGACAGGTGCTGATGATAATGCTGAAGTAATGAGCCACTGATTAGCTGATGCTGGTGATAACTGAAGCAGATGCTGGTGAAGATAGGTCACTACTGAAGATGGGGTCAAAACCAAAACCAGATGAAAATGGATACCCTGAAACACAAATAAGCAAATGTCAATATGATGCAATGTTTATGTATGCAAATGATATGCAAGGGTCTGTGACTGAGCTGGATCTGATCAAAATGCCCTGATATAGGTCCAAGTGTGTTCAAGAATTCCAGTTGGAGGTCTATAAATCCAGTAACCAAGGTGGGGGACTCAAATAAAGAGCCACATATCCAGGGTTTTAGAATCACAAGAACTGTCTCAAATTGAAGTATTCTTAAACAATCAAAGTAACAAGGTATTCTGAGGTCAAGGTACCTGCAAACCTGTAAACAGCCCAACCCCCTCACAGGTGGTGTTCTAAAACAAGGATCCTCAGACTTGGATCAGTTATGGGAAGTGTAAACACTTCCAACCCGGAGGTACAGTGTTTACAATAACCATAAAAAATCCTCCTCTAATTCTCCTCAGTTTCTGAAGGTCAATACTAAAAGGTCATCCAGACTTAGCAGGCTTCCCAGATAGCCCTAGCATTGCAGGAAATCTGCAACACAGAGTTCTCAAGAAAAAACCCACATCTGAACCGTGTTTCATATTCCCGCACCAGACCGAAATGGAATGGGAAAGAATATGATTCACTCTAGCCTAGGTGTCACTCAGGTCCCAGGTATAGGGCCTTAACTCTCAATGAAACACCCACCCACTGAAACAAAAACCAGATCCAGCCAGCAGTACAGTATGATAATATGCAAAAGCAATAAAGAAAGCAGTGAAGTAAATGTACATAAAGCAAAAATAAATACAAATATACAACACAAAGTAAGCACATAACACCCCAGTAAACACAAATCAATCAAGCGCTAGGAGGAACCCACAAAAAGAACCAGAAGCCCTGGTTGCAGTATAAGGGTCCCCAGCAGAGTCGCCAAGCTGTCGCTCCCCACAAATGAAACCGGGTCAAATAGGGTACAGACGCGAACGGTCGGCGAGAGGGACAATGAGAACACACAGCCGTGAACTCACTGGAGATGAATAGAGTCGCCAGCTAGGCATTTTTATCCCGGAGGAAAGGCAACGCTGCATAGACCTAGAAAGATATGGATAAGACGGTTGCGAACCAGAGAGACTGAGAAAGGGGGTTGGTTACAACCTGGGAAGGTATTAGCACCCAGATTGTCCGTCGTACTCGACGGGATCCACGCTTAAAAGATTTGTGTTTTAAAGGGGTAGTGTCAGTGCAATCTGTGTGTAAAATAGCTGGAAAAGAATGTACAGGTGTCAGTGCAAAGAATGTGAAGTGAGATATATACAGTGTCAGTGTAAGAACAGGAGTGAAATGCTCATGATAATGAGGCTTAAAGAATAAGGCTAGAAAGAGGGGGAATATACAGAGACTTTGTTCGATAACTGTTAAGTTATGCCTACGTATCCTCTCGTGCAATGAGGAAGTCAAAACACCGTAGTTCGACCCAAAGAGACTGAAAGATGAATTGACTTGTGAACTGCTTACTTGTCTATGCTCAAGTGTATGATCTGTCTGGCACAGATGCAAACTGTCTTGCATTAGACGGAAGAAGCGAGCTCTCGTTTGTGAGTGAAGATGATGAGAAAAGAATCCCGGAGGAGACGATTATTGTTTGTTTTTGTATTTTCAGTCTTTTATTGCTTTTTGAAGTTTGCCATAAGTTAATGAGCTTAAGCCTAAACCAATGGGTTAGTAAACTCATCACATCTTCCCTCTGATTAGGGGTAATGAGAGTACCTTAAGTGTGAAGTCAGATTCTCGCACTTAATCACCTTTGATGTAGGGTTAAGATCATTAACCTACTTGTGATTATTTAGATGTTTTTGTTGTTTTTGTTTAGTGTTAAGTAATGAGATTAAGCCATAATCAGGGATTAAACAGACTCATTACACCATCCTAATAGAAGGATAATAGATGAGAATGTTTAAGCTGAGGAAAACTCCTCAACTTAATCCATGATTAGGGATTAAACTCATGACAAAACAAAGCCTTTATTAAGTGGATTTTAGTTAATGATATGATGAAGAAGTGATTTTTATGATTTGTAAGACAACTTGAGGGGGACTTGTCCATTAACACTAGGGTTAGTCCTTCTTAACCAATTAAGGAAGAATTAGAACCCTAATGCAAGGCCCAAGTTACAAGTGTGATGTCTTGATGATTTATTAAGTGAATTGATTAAGATATTTAAACACATTAAGGGTTTAACACTTAGGATTAAAGTTATACACTCCATCCTAAGAGAAGGATGCAGGCATAAGCTTAATCACAAAGCCTTAAAGCCTTTAGGGTTTAGTCCCTGATTATGAGATGAGAAGAGAAGACTCAAAGAGATGACACAAATGTAAAATCTAAGAGGGGGGAACTAATCAAAACCCTAATCATTGTCATGCTTGGTTGTTCCTAAGGTTTGTGAGGTTTTCAAGAGAAGATCTTCAATGGAACCACCAGGAAGCAGATGAACAGGATCAAGAGAAGCAAAGTGACTTGCTTCATTCAAGAAGTCAAGTCACTTGAAGAAAGAAAGTGAGAAGAAGAAGAATGAGCAAGCTCAATCTCAAACACAAACAAAAATGCAGCAATGGATGCAAGAAAGATGAAAAGAAAAGTTATGAGAAGTGAAGGCAAATTCACTTCTCAACCTCACTTACCACCTGAAATGTTAGAAAAGAAATGCAATGCAATGCCAAATGAGATGAAATAACATGATGAAGAACAAAACCAGAAGCATGTTGATGATGATAATGATGTTATGAGATGCTACAAGCATGAGGCAAGGCATGGAGATGTTCATACAAGATTATGGATGCAAATGATGCAAGTTAAGGAGCATGATCTTACATGAAAAGTCATGAAACATACATGGCATATAACATGGCAAATGCAAGATGCAATAATCAAACATGCTTTCTATATGTCTTAAGATGTCAAATGAATCAAATGGATGCTTGAAATGTCATGGCAAGTCATGTTATGCAAGAGAATGCAAGAGGGATGCAAATGGAAGCTCAAATTAGGGTTTATGGATCAAACAACAAACAAAAACCAAAAACAGAAGCAAACCCTAAGATAAAAAATGGAAAATGCCACTCAAAGAAACCCTAAACCTATACTAAACCAAGGTCCAAAGGGGAGGTCTCAACTCTTAACCAAACTCAAGTTATGATTTTTACAAGTTATTAGGGTTTTTAGGGTTCCTAAACAAAAGAAATGCCAAACAAATTGAAAAATGCAAGATCAAATCATGGCCATTTTATCTCAAAAACTACATGCTAAACTCAAAACAATGCAAAAAGAAACAATGTCCAACTCTCCCTAGATAGGCAGAAATGATTTTTTGAACTTATGATCAAAATAATGCACAAAAAATGATTTAATTCAATGGAAAATTCTCAAAATGCATCAAGATCCAAAAAGAAATTTGGTTTGAAGATTGGACAATGTTTCTAAATGTCTTTGAACATTTCATGAATTTTTTGGTGATTTTTAGATACTTAAAAGTATTTTTAATTAATTAATTTCCATTAATCAATTAAAAATAATCTTTTAAATATTTAAAAATACTTTTTTAATGATAAAAATAAAAATAAAAATATTTTTGTGTCATGAAAAATAATAAAACTCAGGAGAAAAAGTTTCATAATTTTTACACATTTTTTGCTATTTTAAATTAATTATGCAAATAAAAGGAAAAGAAAATGAAAATAAATAAAGAAAAAGGAAAAGTAAACGAAAGGAGAGGCTGAGATTGCATCCTGGTTTGAAATGGTTGACTGGCGCCAGATCCAGTGGCTGTGGTTGATTCTGATTAAATTAATTTGATTATGGATTAATTAAATTAAACACGTGGATTAGGGCTAAGCAAACAGATCTGGACCACTCACTCACGCGCGAAGTCAACTGGTCAACCTAATCTAACGCCCCAGATTCAAATGACACTAATTACAGGATTAGGGCACAAATGACTTTCAGGTGGCCGGAGAAGACCTCCGGTCGTCTTCTCCGGCCAGCATCTCCCCTGAAAATCCCCAAAACCCCAAAAACCTAACTGAAATGAAATCTAAGAATTGGGAAATGATCCCCACTCACTCACGAACCAAAACCCCTAATCAAAGAAAATTTATATTCCCTAACAAGGCTGAATCGAAGCAAGAAAGAATTAGGGCACGCAAGTTTCAGAGAGCAATTAAACTCTCATTTCATCACCATTTGCAAAACCAAAGGCAGATTCATGATCAGGAAGACACAAAGAACAAGTTTAGAACAAAAGAAATGATTTCTGGAAAAATATTTCTTGAGCTACCTGAGATTCGAAGCTTTCACTCTGATGACTTTCTGGCCACTTCTCTTGGTGAAATCCACTCCTTATGACCTCCTGATGATGCTTGAATGCTTGGAAGAAATTTATGTTGGCTGGATGAAGAGTTTGATCAGTTTCTGCTCCAAGCTCAGTTGAGAATGTCAATGGCGATTCAGGCAGCTTCAGGCCAAGGTGAGAGGTTCTTTGTGGTCAGGGTGATGAATAAAGAAGGTCTATGGAGTTTGTTTTGATGTTTGTGAGCTGTGGTGAGAGTTTCGAAAGAAACTGCAACTTGGGGTGAAAATGGTGAAGTGAGGTTACAGCTTGTTTCAGGCCTGGTTCTTGGTTGCTTTGAGCTCAATGAAGCATGGTGAGTTGATTGGTGAAGATGGTTTTGATGTTCTGAGTTTGTGGAGGCAGATTCGAAGGAATATGCAAAAATGGTGTATTTTGGTGTATGTGATGGTGTCAAGTGTTTCAGCCTTGCTTCTTGTTATATTTTGCTTGCCAAAGGATATTGTATTTTAATCCTATAGGTCAGATGATGTGACCTGGCCTATAGTGATTGGTAAGTTTGCTTTTGCTCAAAGTCCACCTTTTGTGTAAGAGAAGTATGGCTCATGATCTAGGCTAGTACAAGGCATGGTTCTGGTGCAGCATGGTGTGTGTGTGATGTTGGGAAGGTCCAGCAGCCAATGCATCAAGTGGAGAGAAGCATCATGATGGTTTTGCAAGTTGTCACCTTTTTGAACTTCATGGAAAAAAGTCTTGTTACATGAACCATGAACATGTGATTTTGGTTCAATTCTGATTTTTGGGACATATGGAATGTTTGTATACTGGTTTGAAGTGAATTAGAAGTTACAATTGGCTTTGGTTCATGATTTTGCAAAATTCTCATTTGAAGCATGCCTTGAAAATCAATGATTTTTGCCAACTTTGTCACACCATAACTTTTGATTCAAGAAGAATTTGATCATGTTCTTGTACTTTTTGAAAAGGGAAAGATGTAATCTACAACTTTCATGACCAAAGTTTTTCCATTTGAAGCATTTTTGGATCAAGAATCAAGGCTTGAAAAATGACCTAAAATGAAGCATTCTTGAAAAGTCAACTATGCCCAAAAAGTCAACATTTGCAAAACTTCCAAATTCTTGATTTCTATGAACTTCAACCTTCTTCCATGATCAAATAAAGATCATATACACTCAAAATGATGGAGATCACCCATTGGTTGGGTCATTGGGGGCCTCAGATGCCCTGATTTTACACTGACTTGTCTGAAAAGTCAACCCTTGATCAGATGACTTCCCCATGGAATTTCTTCATGAAAATTGATATGCATACTCCCTATACCATATAGAGACCAATGGAAACAAGAATGACCAAAAAATTTGGAGTTATGGCCTCTGAAACCAAAACCCTAATTTTTAGGTCAACTGTGCAGTCAAACCTGGCTCTGCATCCATTCAAACCCTAGTTCTTGTGATTCTTTTGAAATCTTGACCTTGAGAGGATGTAATATGATAGATGAACACACATGGATCCCTTTGAAGTGATTGGTGGCCTTTGGAGTGGCTCAAGAAGCTCTTGGATTGCTCAGATCACAAATCCTAGGTGCAGATGCCTTAGAACCAATGCAGTGACTCAAAATTGAGATATGATATGATATGATTGTGTTTATGCATATGAAATGATCACAAGCCATGGTGAAATGGGTGAGGGCAAATTTGGGGTGTTTACAGCTGCCCCTATTCAAACATGAGTTAGCTGTGCAGGATGTAAGCAACGGCTTATCAGGCAAACAAGATAACTTGTGGTTGAATACCAAAGACAGTCCAAAATTTGCGCTCACAGAACGAAGAAGAAAAGGGATATGGATTGTAAAAGGAAAATAAAGTATATTACAAAGCGGGAAACAACGCAATGACGGGGACGGCCGACATGCTGGGGATAAAAGGTAAAGCCAAGACGGGGACGGCCGACTAGTTGGGGAAAATCAAATTATGATGGGGACGGCCATCGGGATAAAGCTGTAAAATTTTCTGGGAGTTAATGAAACATGACGGGGACGGCCATCAAGTTCACAAAGGTAAAGCAACCAACGACGGGGACGGCCATCGGGCTAAAGAAAAGGAAAAGGGACCACGACGGGGACGGCCATCGGGTTAAAGAATAAATGAAATAAACAGATGATGGGGTACGGCCATCAAAGGTGAAGGACGATCACCTAGCAGGGTACGGCTGCTCTGTTGGGAATAAAAGAAATATGATGGGGACGACCATCAAAGGTGGAGGACGACCACCTAGCAGGGGACGGCTGCTAAAATCAACGATGGGGACGGCCATCGGATGAGCATGATGGAGGACGACCATCAAGAAGTGGAGGACGACCACTCAGCAGGGTACGACTGCTCTCAGGGCTTATCACGACATAGGACGAATGTCAGATAACCCAAATCAACAATGGGGACGGCCATTGGATAGAATGATGAAGAACGATCATCAAAGGGGTGGAGGACGACCACCTAGCAGGGGACGGCTGCTAAAATCAACGATGGGGACGGCCATCGGTTGAGCATGATGGAGGACGACCATCAAGAAGGGGAGGACGACCACTCAGCAGGGTACGGCTGCTCTCAGGTTTATCATGACACAGGACGAGTGTCAGATAAAAAGGAAAATTTGTTTGCGATCTACTGGGGAATAGTAAACACGGACGAGTGTTCACATCCAAGAAACAAAGGGTATGAGTGTTTAGATGTTGTGTATAGATTAAAGATGCGGACGAGCATCCTTAAGACTATGATACGGACGAGTATCGGGTAGAAACAAACTGACACATGCTCAGAGATGATGATACGGACGAGTATCAACGGGTTAACAACGAACACGGACGAGTGTTGAATCTGAGGGGACTCTTCTGGGGAATAGTAGACATAGACGAGTATCTATATTCAAGAAGATATAGTGTATGACGCGGTGTATGGATTAAAGACGCGGACGAGCATCCTTAAGGTTATGATACGAACGAGTATCATGTAGAAACAAACACTTGACGCATGTTCAAAGATGATGATACGGACGAGTACCATCTGGTTAACAGGGAACAAGGACTAGTGTCGAATCTGAGGGGATATAAAAGGTATATACAAAATACGGACGAGTATCTGAGTAGTATGAGTAGTTAACTGCTGGGGAGAGCGACACGGACGAGTGCCAAAAGGAGAAGAGTATAGTATGAACAAATATTTGATATACAAAGTGTAGGTGACTGCGCTGGGGATATGACACGGACGGGTGCCAAGAAAGTGTATATAAGTATATGTGAGTGCAAAAAGGATGTCTTTGGCTTTCTGCTGGGATATAACACGGACGGGTGTCAAAAGGAGTATATACTGGTGTTTGTGATTTATGAGGCAACTGCTTTTGCTGGGAACTCTGGTGGGGATTTTTCTTCTATATGTTGATGAACTGTAGTCATTCACAGGTGTTGATTCATAACATGGCTCATGATTATGTTATGCGTTTGATTTTTTTTGCCGTAATGCTCCGTATTAGACGGAATGCTACGCTTTGTGGGTGAATATGATGCAAATGCTATGACTATGCAAAGAGGCACAGATCTGGGATTCGGATCCCGCTGCCGCAGAGATCCCTGGTTGATCTGTTTGAAATGGACATCCCAACTGGGGATGAGATCATTGGTAGATCTAATAAGATGATGTTTGCTTGGGGATACGGGTCACTGATAGACCCATCCTAATAAATGAGAGGCCCAGCTGGGGTTTGTAGAGGCTTTCTTCACTCTGTTGTGATCCTTCATGCGCTGCTCTTCTGGACAGAGGCTGGAGCTCGGTGGGGAGAAAGAGGGATCCTTGACTCAGTCGGGGATGTAGGTGCCTTCTAGGATGTAAGCGGGACTGAATTTAAACTTAGAACTCAAAGCTTCTTGCAAGCTCTTCCAAAATTCTGAAGTAAACCTCAGATCTCCATCTGGCACTATACTCGATGGAACTCCATATAAATTACTCTGATATAAATTTTTTACAGCTTCGACAATGGAAAACTGATGTTAATTGGTATAAAATGTGCGGATTTCGTAAGTCGATCAACCACTACCCAAATAGCATCAAAGCCTCTTGTAACACCCTAAATAATCCCCCGCGTGAATGTAAATAAAATCAGAGTATGATACTACTTTTTTCAATTAGGATGTCTCAAGAAACGAAACCCTGCTCTTCTATATGATATGCAACATATTTCGTTTTAAAATTATTGAACAACTATGATAATATTAAAAGATTTCTAAACTTCACTTTTATTAAAACAGCGGAAACATCAACACTTGTTCATATCAACATAAGCTTAGTATTCAATTAAATAAATAACTACACTTAAGAGATATCTAAAATCTCAAGCAAACATAGCCTAAGAAAACATAGTGTCCATGACCCCAGTGTTACATATCAGAGCAGACACTAAAACAAGGCACAAACATAAGACTTCATCTTCCACTCACATCAGATCTCCTACTGTGGACTATCTGCACGTTACCCATGTGGAGGCAACATTCAAATAGAAGATGTGAGATTCTCAAATCAATCAAAATAAATAGATGATATAAATATGAAAGCATAAAATTATCAAGCAATTCACCCTTCATCACAACCACTAACCAAAATCATTAATCACATTACACACAAATAATTATACATTTCATAATGCACACAACTCTTATATAATGCAATGAGACACCAACTCGACTCAATGAATGTGGTACCAAATTCGATCCTTTTTTCATGATCACAATTCCCATCAGAATTTCTATATAGGTCACTCACACCCCACATGGGTAGGGATGTTAATGGGGCGGGGCGGGGGCGAGGGACACTTCCCCATATTTGTCCCCGCCCCCAAATTCATTTCCCGTCCCCGATCCCCGCCATGGGGAGTTACTATCCCCATCCCTGTTCCCCGCGGATTCTACATTTATCCATTAATATTTTTTAAAATATCTACATTTTCTATAAAATAAAAAGTACAAATATTTCACATATTTATTTTGTTTTTAAAAATATTATTATTTCACATTTATAATTTTTATTAAAATTACTAATGGGACATAAAATAATGATACTTTTGTATAAAATACTATTGTAAGTTCTGTAGAATTGACATTAATTTTGTAAAACAAATATAGCAGCAGTGTGCATGTACATGATCTTTGCAAAAGAAAGAATATATAAAGCAATGAGTCCTTTTGTGTGCGCCCAAACATGTTGTGTCGAAATGTTTCAACATCTGGAACAACATGTCAAAGAAGATGTCAATCGACATCATGAACTGCTGAAGATGGATTGAAGTTTCTGTTTTGGTTTCAACAGAAACAAAATATTTTTGAAGATTTAAATCAATCTAATGGCGTCCTTGATTGTGCCAATTATCAGCTTGCACTTTAACAAATATGTGACGCCATTGATGGCCATTAGAGTGTTAAATACAATGATATGCTCCTGAGGGTCACTCTTGCCATCAAAAGTCAGTAGTAGAAGTGACTTGAAATTATCTGGGATTTGATCATCCCAAATTTTTGTTGTCAGAGATTAGAGGTGGATCGCATCCTCCAATTCCTCACCATTAGATTGGGGTTTATGTTGATTATGTTGTAACACATGAACATTGTCCAACAATAGTTCATTATGACAACGCATGTCTTATACAACAATGAGTAAATCTGCTACGACAACTTGTGATCCTTGATTACTGATGGTAGCTTCTTTCATCTTGGAGGGAGGGTGAGATTGATAGTTCGTAAAGATTTGTATGATCCAAGAAAGTTTTACCAGAGTCATGTGGTGGACGTCAAATATTCACGTAAGAACACTAATTCATAACTCCTCTTATGCATGTCAAAATGAATCGCGATGGATGACTTTTCTCTCTAAGAATTAAGTATGTTTTCTTTCTCCGTAGAACCCTCCTTTTATACTTTTTCTTTAGCAATCACATCCAAGACAAAGGTCTTAACTTCCATTACGCATCATAATAAAGATTGATGTCATTAGTTTGGTCTATAAATGACAATTATTACACTCTGAGACATGTGTGAATGTGTTGATATCATATGATAATGATTCATAAATGTTTGTTTGTTGATGTACGATTGTCATCTAAAACTTCAACTAACATGATCGGTTAACACACTCAACAACAAAATCAACATTAAGAACAATGTGATAGGCCGGACTGTCCTGCAGGGCCGACCACCAAGGCTATCACCTAGGGTCTCACATTTTTTTAATTTTTTTATGATTTTATTTAATTAATTTTTTTAAATAACTTTTTAAATTATGTTATATTTATCAAATAATACTTCATCCGTTTTAAAATAAGTATCATTGATGACACTTTCGCACATATTAAGATATTAAGAAAATGCAATAAATAAAAAAGAGAATAATAATTTTATTAAATTATTCTTATTGTCAGTATATTCAAATTATTGTTCAGCAATAAGAGAGAAATAATAAATTGAGAGTATTAATTAGAAAAAATATTGAAAGATAAAATATATAATTGTATTGAAAACTAAACACAACACTTATTTTAAAATAAAATATATTGTGAATTGTGACACTTATTTTGAGACGAATGGATTAATATATATATATATATATATATATATATATATATATATATATATATATATATATATATATATATATATATATATATATATATATATATATATATATATATATATATATATATATATATATTGATTTGTTGATTTAGAAATTATATTTATAAATGATAAATTTTTTAGTTGTTTAATATAATAGAAGACTTGATAATAATTTAAAAATAATAATAATTTTGGCAATGCTTTTTAATTATGATTTTTTTAATAATGAGAAGAGAATTTAGATGAGTTAATTTTATTATCAATTGATATAAAATACTAATGAATTGATTATATTAATTTAATGATTATACATCATAAAATAACTAAAATGTAGTAATTTTATTTAAAAAGTTGTTATATTAAAAATATTAAGTTTTATTCGAAAAGTGTTGACCGGTTCTATTATCAAGTTTTTGGTGGATTTCCCTGAAACTACCGTTGTTGCTATTTTGATGTTCATTAGTGTGCACTGTCCGTGGTGGTACTTTGTTGATAGAGTCGTCCATACTCACCCTAACATTAAGCCATGCCAATTTTTAGACTTTAACCTGATAAAATCCAATTAATGCTCAATAAAGACATATTCATACAAAAATAAGATTATGTTGATCTCATATCACCAAATATTAATATATATTTACAAACATAATAACTTTAGCATATTAAATGCTAATCTCATATCATCAAATAGTAGTATATATTTACAAACTTAATAACTTTAGCATATTAATACGATTGTTATATTCTTACTGAGTAAGTTTATAAAACTTACTCTATATCCTCATCTTTAAATCATTTTTAATTAATAGCTACAAATAATCAATAATTAAATATAGAGAGAGAAAAATTACGGTTTATTTTTTGTCATTAATTAAAAATGATTTAAGGAGAAAGATATGAAGTAAGTTTTATAAACTTACTCCTTGAGTAAGAATATCCCCACTTTATTAAAATTGTTGTCATATCAAAAATCTGGTAGACAAACAAAATACACTAGTTGAAATAATAATGGCGTGGAAGGAAGTGAGAAGAAAATCAGTCGTTACTTTATCTTCTTCTTCTAGATGGCATATCTTCCTTTTCGGTAGTAGTCTTCGTGACGATTTTCTCGTTGGGATCTCCTCTTTCTTCATCTTGGATTTTCCCAACTAGATAAAAGCTAGGGAAATTTTCATCCTATTCTGGTGTATCGGCGACGTAAAATAGGTGGTGATATCGCATAGGTTGAACACGTGGGGAATGAGGTTTTCGCAAGATTCAGGGGTGTTGAAGATGTGAGGATCCTGGGAATCAAGCTTGATAGTGTGGAGTTGTAGACAAGGATTTTCGACGCCATGAAATTAAAGTCCAAAACAACATTTCGATCAGAGAAGAAAATGTTCTCAGGAGTTGATTTCGACCAAAGAAATTTGAAGAACGTTTTCGATATAGTTTAGGAAATGATGATGTTTTTATAATTTCGATGAGGCTAGGTGAAGTCATATGGCAAAGGTTGTTTTCGACGAGTTCGACAGCTTTGAGGGGATGCGTTGTTTCGACGTAGAAGTTGGAATTCAAAATTCAAAGATTAAAGACGTTTGGCAGAAGGACGCGTGGAAGTATTTGGTAGAAAGAGGACATGCCGAAGGCCAAGTGTCGTAATTGTAGGATTTGTCCGTTATGGGCTGTTATTTAGTTTGTGTATAAATAGGGCAATTCTTGTCAGAATTGTGTGTGAAAATATTGTACAAATTCCTGTTATATACTCAAAGTAACCGTGTGAGAGAAAAGAGTTTAACTTCTGGAAAAATATACGTGTGAACACCAATTTTACATTTATCAAGTTTTATGAAAGTTCAAGTTCATTTACATTTCTGCATTCTGCAAGTTTATTTTCGTTTAGAAGTCTTTTACCTTTTTCCAATCCATTTATTTTGTACTTTCCAGAATTTCATTTCTTTTATGTTTTCGTCAAACACTTTTTACTTCTTCTTTTAATCATACAAGCATATACAAAACCTTATAAAAGATTTAAATCAAGAGATTGTTAAGATATTGTCGACCAAAACTCGCACCTATGTCCTAGGACTTGTATGGTTGGTCCTGCAAGTAAACTAATTTAAACGTAAATTAGAAACCAGCGATTGTTCGTAAAATTCGACAGCGAACAAATTGGCACGCCCAGTGGGACATTGGTGCGAAATTAAAAAATATCATAATCACTCTGAATAAAAAAAGGTTATACTTCATTATATGATTCTAAGAAGCGGTAAATTAGCCGTAATTGACGTAGAAAGACCTAAGAGAACAAGAGTGAGAAAAATGGCGAATCCGCCAAATAGTCAAAACGAAAACACTACGATACTTAACCCTACTCCTTTGACTGGAGGAAATATGGGGTCAATCTCTGTATCAGAGGCCATATCTTCGTCATCAGGGTCAACACCAGCATTTGTAGCATCTCAAAATACGCCCAGTTTCTCCACCATGGGCCACCAAATGCCCATAGGGACACCTCCTCCTATCGGAAGTGTTCATAGGCCTTTTGCGACGAATTTTATAATGCCTCCATATAGTAGGGAACAACTTTATGGAATGCCAACTACAACGATGGCAAGTTTGCAAAATGCATCGACATTATATTATGATTCTTTGGTTAATAGGTCTTCACCATTACAAGGATCAGGATCTGGTGGAAACTTAGGCAGATTAAATCAGCCCCCACAAGGATTCCAAACTTATATGCCAGCAATTACAAATAATTATGCGCAAATAATTAGACAACAAATAGACGAAAGCAATCACGACAAGGTCCAAATGTTGACACAACAGATGGGTACAATGTTCAATCCTTTAATACATAATACCACCCAGACAAACCAATTACTGGCACAACAAATGATACGCATTGCTGATTTCTTTGGTGTTCCTCAAACTCGACAACCAGAACAAATAGTGCAAAACCGAAGATTAGGTGTCGAAGAAGAACCCACAATAAATCAAAGACTTGCAGACATTCCCCAGGAAAAACTTAGAAATCAAGAGGAAGTAATCGAACAACCTCGCATAGAAATTCCTATTCAACAAGAGCCTAGGAGGATATTAGTCCAGAGGGGTCAAGATGCTGATAATATAGTGCAGCAGATGCGTTATAATAATTTTCCTGCCGAAAATAACTTAGCATCCATGGTCGAAAGAATAATGGCACAAAATGGAGTAAATGTAGGATTACAAGGGCCTAGCTACATTTCTCCATTATAAGAATATATTCTGCAACATGAATTACCCACAAGGTGGAAAGTCCCCAAATTCACCAAATTCTCTGGAGATACTAGTGAATCTACCATAGAACATGTTGCCCGCTACCTGATCAAAGCGGGAGAAATAGCCTACAATGAAATTTTGAGGATAAAATATTTTCCAAGCTCTCTGATGAAAAATTGATTTACTTGGTTCACATTTTTGCCTGCAAGTTCAATATATATATGGACCCAATTAGAAAGATTGTTCCATGAACAGTTTTATATGGGACAAACCAAAATAAGTTTGAAGGAGTTAGCTAGTGTGAAGAGGAAGTTCTCTGAACCAATAGATGATTACTTGAATAGGTTTAGATTACTAAAAGCAAGATATTTCACCCAAGTGTCTGAACATGAGCTAGTCGAAATGGCTGCAGGAGGGCTAGATTATTCTATAAGGAAGAAATTAGACACCCAATATTTGAGAGATATGGCTCAATTAGAAGATATGGTGAGACAAGTCGAAAGACTAAAAGCTGAAAAATTCAGGGCAAGTAAGAATAAGAAAGAGAGTAGCTTATGTGGGAATATGCCAGGATGATGAAAATGACATAGACGAACTAGTTAGCATTGACGAACAGGAAATTGACCTAGCAGAATTTAAATAAGGCCCACCATATTCCTGTAAAGTTTTAGTTCCTTCGAATGGAAAAAATCCAGTCGAATCTGAAAAGAATGACAAAATGCCTAAGAGAACTTATACATTCGATGTAACCAAATGTGATGAAATCTTTGATAAATTAGTCGAAGATGGTCAGATGATAGTGACACCAGGCACTAAAGTACCTCCTATAGAACAACAAAAAAAGAGAGGTTTTTGTAAGTACCATGGCTTTCTAGGTCATAAAACATCTCAATGCTTTCTTTTCAGGGATCTCGTACAAAATGCTATCCGTGAAGGAAGGCTGAAATTTGGTGACAAACAGAAGAAACAAATGACAATTGATTCAAACCCCATACAGAACGCCAAAGCTCACTATGCTGAACCAGCTACCATCAACATGGTGGAGGTCGAAGAGGGTTCTGAAGATTGTTTCGAGATGGTAGAAGCCACTGAGGGCTTCGACACCAACATCAACATGGTGGAGATTGCTGATAATCTTGCAGACCATGACAAAGTCACTGAATGGCAGAGTGTTGAACACCTTGTGGAGGGAGATGCAACTGGTTGCACCAACAAGGAGGCTACTGAAGTCCTAGATGACACAGATAAATATGAAATTGTTAAGGATGCAGATGAAACCAAATATGGTGAAATCAATGAAGATTTCGTCTCAAAGAACACGAAGGCTGCTGAAGGCGTCAACAACTCAAGCAAGGTCGAAGCCACTGAAGGTTACGACGAAACCAGCAATTACAAAATCACTGAAGATTCTGTCGGTGAGGAAGTAGAGGCTACTAAGAGCCTTGAGGCAAAAAAAAGTGCAATAGCGATTGTTAGTGAGATCAACACTAAAAAGGAGGCCAATGAAGGCGTCGGTGTCGAAATGAAGGTCACTGAAGTCCTCACTGCCAACATTTCGACTGGTAAGAATGCTAACGAAATAAGGATGGCTGCATTTTCTGAGAAGCCAACCAAGTATGGAATCTTGCGCAGAATAATGGAAGATCCCAGAGGAATGTCAGTCAAAGGTTGCTGCCAAGACGTTTGTTGTGTCATATTCAACTCTTTCTGATCGAACAGATACTTTAAAATCTTATGGTCACTAAACACTTCAAATATAGAACCATAAAGATAATTCCTCCAGA
This sequence comes from Lathyrus aphaca, assembly GCA_963966055.1. Lineage (NCBI taxonomy): Eukaryota > Viridiplantae > Streptophyta > Magnoliopsida > Fabales > Fabaceae > Lathyrus > Lathyrus aphaca. Next base: position 293,679,909 of record OZ014521.1, on the reverse strand, counting down.
TCTTTAATACAAAAACAACTACAACAAGTTCCAAATCATGTGTAGGATAGTTCTTTTCATGAACTCTCAACTATCTTGACGCATAAGCAATCACCTTACCATTATGCATAAGAACACCTCCTAAACCCATTAACGAAGCATCACAATACACAACAAACAGTTCCTCTGAATTCGGTTAAGTCAACACCTGAGCTAACGTCAACCTCTTTTTCAACTCTGCAAAACTTTTTTCACATTGAACATCCCAAACAAAAGCCTCACTTTTACAAGTCAACCGAGTCAACGGAAGTGCCAACTTAGAAAATCCTTCAATAAACCTTCGGTAATAACCAGCCAATCCCAAGAAACTTCTAATCTCAGTAGCCGACTTTGGAGTTTCCCACTATAACACATCATCTATCTTAGAAGGATCCACTGCAATACCACTACCTGAAATCGCATGATCAAGAAAACTGACTTCTTTCAACCAAAATTCACACTTGGACAACTTCACATACAACTTATCCTTCAAAACTTCTAATATCGTTTTCAAATGCTCAGCATGCTCTTCTTTTGACTTAGAATAAACCAAAATATCATCTATAAACACAACTACAAAACGATCCAGATAAGCATGAAAAATACGATTCATGTACTCCATGAATACTCCCGGCGCATTAGTCACATCGAAATGCATCATTGAATACTCGTAATTTCCATACCGTATCCTGAACGGCGTCTTATGAATGTCACTTTGTTCAACTGTCTATAATCCACACAAAGCCTCATATTTCCATATTTCTTCTTAACCAACAAAACTGGAGCTCCCCACGGAGATACATTAGGTCTCACAAACTTCTTCTTAAGCAATTATTCCAAATGCTTCTTTAATTCTTCCAACTCGGATGCGAACATCTTGTACGATGCCATAGAAATAGGTCTAGTACCAGGTACAAGGTCAATCGTGTAACACCCCAAATTTTCCCTATTCTGTCTGGCATATCCTTAGCATTTTTACATAGAAAAATGAAGCATAACATTCTCATGTGCTAGCATTGGACATAGGATCAATCATTGGTGCATTTGAAGCCTTACAAGTCAAAGCAAGAGATCAAGTGACCTTGTCCAAGTCCTATGAAGTTTCTATAGGTCATATACAAGCTAAAGATCCTTTACAAGAGCCCAGAAGGTTGGGAGATTATCAGATGATCCATGAAAGGGCAAGTTCCTACACAAATGGTCTCCAAATTAGGGTTTCACTTTCAAGCAGGAATTCTTTGTGACTTTGGCCACTTCATATGGGCAAAGTCCTTCATATGATATGTGAATGCTATGGATGAAATTTGGTGAGAAAATTCATTGAGGAAGGCAGTTGTTTCATCAGTTGCTTGCATAAGAAGAAATTGGTCAAACAAATTATTTGAAAAGTCAGTCAGGCTGAGTAAAAAGTCAACTCTTGACTTCTTGAGGTCAAGGTCATGAAATTTTGATCACAAGGGACTTATGGACCAAGTTTGATCAAGAAGGAATGGAGAAATCAAAGGAAAAACAATTTTTTTTAAACTATGTATCGATACATAAGAGTTTTGTATCGATACATGTTGCTGTGAAAATGGACTATGTATTGATACATAAGAAGGATGTATTGATGCATGATTGCAAAAATCCTTCAGTATGCATCGATGCATACAGCTATGTATCGATACATATCAGTTAAAAAACTGACATGTATCGATGCATCTGTGTTATGTATCGATACATAGTTGAGTTTTTTATGCTGAAAATTGCCATTGCTTCAGTATGCATTGATGCATACATGCATGTATCGATACATATCAGTTAAAAAACTGACATGTATCGATGCATCTATGTTATGTATCAATACATAGTTGATTTTTATGCTGAAAATTGCCATTGCTTCAGTATGCATCGATGCATACATGCATGTATCGATACATATCAGTTAAACAACTGACATGTATCGATGCATCTGTGTTATGTACCGATACATAAGCCTTTTTTGCTGCTAAAAACCTCTGAATGATGACAGTTCAGCTCATGGATTGAATCTATGAAGGAATCATGTAAACACCACTCAAAGAAACTTGGTATACCTCAATTTTGGAGTTGTTTCAAGGACTTGAAAAGGGCTGCATTCTCAATATAATAGTCCTAAACTTCACAGCATGAGATCACACCTCAAAGTTGCATAACTGAATTTTCCAATCCACCCTCATTTCACCTTACACCTCAAGTTAGAATTGACCATGGTTCTAATTGTTAACCATGAAGGTTAACAGTTAACCTGAGATATATAAGGCTTTCTCCAACTGAATTTTGAGAACACACTTCATTTATACCAAAATTTCATCACAAACTTCATCCATTTTCCTCTGTTTTCATTCTGATTTTGGAAGCTACATTGCATTGTATCTTGCTCAATTCAGATTCATCTTCATCAATTCAGTCCCAATCTTCATCTGTTCTTCATCATCATCATCAAGAGCTTCATTTTCATGGTAGAATTTCATTGAATCTTCCACTCTATACCAATGCACTTTGCTGCATTTTGCCTCCATACTCTTTGATTCTTGTCTACAGCATCACACTTATCATCAAATCATCATCCATATCATGATTTGCAGCTTCTCCATGGATCTAATGGAGTGAAAGATCAAGATTACATTGCTGTAAATTTTCTGCATATTCATCAATTGCTCAAGATTCTTCATCAATAAAGTGTTTATTTCACTTCACAAAGGATCAAGATCAAGCATAGAAGTCCTTGGAACCTCACCTCTGGATTTCTACAACTCTAAACACCATTGAATTTCAGGTTTCATCTTCAATTCCATTGACACGAATTATGATTTTTTCGGTTGTTTTGTGTTGATATGAGCTTAATAGGAGTGATGCTTGTGCTGGCTAGTTGATAGGCATCTTAGGTGCTTAGATTCAATTTTTAGGTTGATTCTTGTGTGCTTCGATTTGCATTATTCATAAGCTTTAGGAGAAAATCAAGCCTAGATTGTTGATGTACTTGATGAGACGAATCTGTCCATGGCCTTATTTTTCAGTTTGGTAGACCTTTGTCCAAACCTTAACCGGAGAGTGATCGGAGAAGATGACCGAAGTTTAGCTCTGGTGACCGGAATAGTAAGCCTAGCATTAGTGTGGGAACATAACACAGCCGTTAAATCAGTTTCCATCTGACGAACCAGAATCAGCCACCACATTAATGAACATGTGTCAATCATGTGCCATAATTTGTGAAGAGTTTTTTAGATCACTATTTGCACCCCAGCATGTTTGGGTTCATCCCAATTCAGTTCAACTTTTCACTTCCTGCACCCCTTACCATTTGCTTTGTTTCTTTATTTTCTGTTTTACATAGTTTCAATTTTAATCCAAAAAAAATACCAAAACTCATGATAAAATTCCCCAAAAATCACAGAGACTTCCTAACTCATTTTAGAAATTTTCCACACTTTTACTTTCTGATTTTTATCCATTTTCCATTTTATTTCGATTTTCCATTTAATTAGTTTTCTATGGAATTCTTTCAGCTACACTTCATTTTGTTCATTTTATTTCTCCCACTTCCAATAATATTTTTGTCCCATTCTTTTTGCTATGATTAGAGGACTCATGATAGAACCTGGAATTATTTTTGTCATATTTTTAGGTCCATTTTATCCATTGTTTTGGCAGCATAGTTTGTATAAAATTGTGTTTAGATCTTATGTAGATTTAAGTAACCTTTTGGCATAGTTAGGTTGTGAATTTTTAGGAGATTTTTTAACACAACATTAGATTTAGGTTAGGGACCTTAAGGAATTAATCTCATATTTTTCCAGGACCTTTACCATTTTTAGTGCTTTGGCTTTATTTGAGTTTTCCATGCAAATCCACCTAGTTTCCACTTAGGGGTCTTAGTGCCATTTAGGGCATAGTTTGAGTGTGTTTCTATTTAAAACCTTAGATCATTTAGGTGTGACTTAGATACTGACCTTAGAAGCTAGATAGCATATAAGATCCCTTAGGACTTGACTTTAGACTTAGAATTTCATTAATGCCTTTATTAATTAGTGTGAGTTCTTAATTGAAATTTGCCATGTTGTAATTGTTCAAAATGCTTCATCATGCTAACATTTGTTTTGTAGGGGAGAAGATTATGGTAAGCATTACTTTATTATTATCCCTTATGCATTTTAATCGTGTTTTCCTTAGCACCTTGTGCTTTGAATATAGGATTTCCCTTTCATTCTTTTAGAACCAACTTAACTTCCTTAGGAAGTAAGTTGAGTTCTAATTCCTTTCTTCTTCTTTCCTTCTTCTTCCTTAGGATAGATTTCAAACTACACTAACCTAGGACTCCCATGCATGATAACATTAGGAGTATTCTTCCCCATTAGATTTTACCTTTGAGATCCTTTTGGTGCTCTCTCTTCTCATCTTCAAATTTAACTTTAAGTCACTTTAATAAATGACGAGTCTTCTCGTGTGACACGAGACTTTGCTATGAGATACTTGCACGCGTTCCATTTCGGGGCGAGGTGTAGGATATCCCTCGTGGTGGATAGGTCTTAGCATGAGATTACTTCACAAAGAAAAGCTAAAAAACAGTTCTTAACCAAAAATCACAAAAACACTTAATAAATGCCAGTAGGTCTGTGTGTCTGAGCCTTCACTTGTGGGACTAGATTTGGGGATTTACTCCATAGCTAGGTGTGCCTCTTGCGCATTCCATTTCAGGATGATGTAAGAAGTACACATCCCATTGAGTAAGACTTAGGTACACTTACCTATGCAAACTTCAAAGTAGAAAACTCATAAAAAACACTGGACAAACAATAAGTGTCTCTCCTTCGGGACTTCTCTTCTCATCACTGTTGCACCCCAAAATTTTCCCTCACAATACAAGACTTTGTGTGCTAAGAAGGTTCACAAGGTTCACAAGATTCACAATACTTACAAGACCTTTCATGAGGTTCATGAAGTCTACAAGTCACTTTATGAGGTTCACAAGGTTCACAAGATTCACAATACTTACAAGACCTTTCATGAGGTTCATGAAGTCTACAAGTCACTTCATGAAGGTTCACAAGGTTCACAAGATTCACAATGCTTTCAAGACCTTCCATGAGGTTCATGAAGTCTACAAGTCACTGTATGAGGTTCACAAGTTTCACAATGCTTCCCATGAGGTTCACAAGACATTTTATGATGGTTCACAAGGTTCACAAAGTTCACAATTGGTCAAAAGAGTTGATAATTCCCTCAGACAATGCACCTCCTAAGTAGTGCATCCAAAACTAGGGTTTTGACTTTAATCAGGCTAAATGAACTTCCAAGACTTCAAGTGAGCTTCATAACATCTTATATGTGTGTAAGAACCCCCATGACAAGTTTCAAGACTTTTCTCAGAAGTTTGCTCAGTCAGATGATCAGATAAGTCAAAATCAGTCAATGCAGTTAAAAAGTCAAACTGAGGTCAACTGTGGTCAAACCAAAGTCAAACTTCATGATTTTTTGCCAACATCAAGTATATGAAGTAAAATTCATCATTTGATCAAGGGTTGATCATGATTCATCAATGAGATTCCAGATCATCAAGAATCAGGAGTTTCTAAATTAGGGTTTCCTCAGTAAAAGTCAACTAAACTTTGACCAGCCATAACTTTCACATGCTTCATCACCAAGTCTCCACTCAAAGCTCATTTTGAAGGAAATTGAATTCTCTACAACTTTGTGTATCACAAGCCAAGCCCAAAAATGCTTCATTTGGAAGGTATGAGCTAAGACATTATAGGTCCTTTTGAAAGTCAACAAAAAGTCAACAACTTCAAAAGGGCATAACTTGAGATTGGTAAATGATATGGACATGAAACTAGTGGGGTTGTTTAGAGGACTCTTCAAGCTTTCCAAAATATCCAAGAACACCCTCATAGCATTAAAATTGAAGGATATGTGCCCTTGCAAAGTTGGGAAATTTTGAGTTGGTTTATGATGAAAAAAGAGGTTTTAAACCAAATTTTGTCAAGTGGGCTGAACTTTTAATGACCCAAAGCAATCCATGACATCATGCACGAAAATTCTATGATATTTTCATAATTTTTTATTTTATTTAATTAATTTATTATGATTTTTTATACTTAAAATCATTTTAAATTTAAATAAAATATTAAATATGAAGATTAAATTTTATTTTTGGTTCTAGAAAGTCATGAATTCAGCATGGAACAAATTGATACAAGAATAACATTGATTGGCTTGAAATAGAAAGTGTTGATGCAAAAATATTGAAATTTCAAAGCTTATCATGGTGAATCTTTTTGAATCAAATCTTACACATAACCATTCAATTTTATTGACCTAATTCAATCACCTATAAGTACTAAACACAACCCTAACATGAATTCACGGATTCCACAGCCTCAAGAGTAAGTTCATATTGTTCAAAAACCTTCTCAAAACTCACATTCGGTTTTCAATATCCAAGGCACTTGAAGGTAAAATAAGAACATAGCAATGTTCCTTGGACTTCTCTGATCATGAACCAATACTCATATGCATCAAAACCATGCTATATTGCTCAACCCGAATCCACATTGTTCTTAAAAATATTTTTTTCGATTCCCATAAAATTGATATCATTGTCTGAATTTGATTACATATTTTTGTTTGTGATGAAGTTTGGAGTGATTCTGGAACAATCAATTCGATTTTAAGTGCAGGATGAAGAAATCACCATGATTAGGGTTTCACGGCCGTTTTAGGGTTCTTCAATTCATCCACTATAAATGAATTCTAAAGACATGGTTGAGTTGTATGGACCTTGTAGAATGTAATGCACTGATTAATTTCACAAAATTTTGTTGTTTTGTTGATCATTGTATTTCGTAGGTTTTGCTGCCATTATGTTTTCGCAGGAAAGATGGTAGGAAAATTCGTGACAAATTTCGCAGGTACATTGAAGAAGATGAAGTTGGCTTGGCGCGAACTTCATATTTGAAATTTTGTTTTAAAATATAATGAGTTCTCTCTGTTTAATTCACAAACTTGGTGCTTGGCCTGGTGGTAAAACAGACGCGCGTGTTGATGGAAGGCTGAGGTTCGAATCCTGCCTCCAGCCAATCCTTTTGACATTTTTCCATTTAAATTGTAGTTTTAATATATTATTGTTTATAGCCAATATTCTAACAGGTTCGCTCATCTAGCTTGGTTGGTAATGTGCATATGCGTTTGGTTGAGAGGTCCTGGGTTCAATCCTCCCCCAGGCCTTTTGCTTCTTGTTAATTTTTCCTGATTTTTCTAGACAAAGCACAAAAGCAATTCCTCTCTTTTTCCTTTCACCTGCGCGTGTGGTAGTCTGGTGGTGTGTCTTGCTGCTGGTAAACAAAGCCTCCTGGGTTCAAATCCCAGCCAGGTTTGTTTTGTTATTTTTTTTATTATTTTATTTTATTTTGTTTAATTAATTTAGGTTTTATTAATAATCATATATAACTAAATAATTCTACAAATGTTTATCCAAAGTTCTCTAAATATTCAGAAATTATTTTTCTTAATTCAAAAATTATTTTTTTATTATGTAATTAAATTATAACATATATATATTTATTAAAATAATTTTGTATATTAAATTGAAAACCCTAAAAAATATTTTCTAAACAAACCCTAATTTTGTAAACCCTAATTTATTTTCTAAATAATAAAAAACTAATTTTATTTTATGATTTAAATTTCTAATTCTTTGTAAATATAATATTTAATATAATTGAATCTTGTAAATATGCTTATAATCAAATTTTTTATAATATGTAATTGTTTCCATAATTTGTTCATAATCCAAATTTTATTCTTTTAAAAAATATATATGTTTAAAAAATAATTAAATTTATGCTAATATTGTAATTATAATTTTTTATATGTTTATAATTAATTTAAATTTTATAAGTTGCATATAATTTTAAATTTTATAATTAAATTGCTCACATAATTTCTAATCCTTATTTATTATTTTATTTTGTTTATTATTATTACTAATTATGTTTATTACTAATCCATTTATCTTTTTATTATGCTTATTATTATTATTTCACTAACCCTATTTATTTTTTAATTATTATTACTAACCCCTATTATAATTATTTTTGCTTATTATTTATATTTTTGCTTATTTATTTATTTTGCTATTTATTTTTGATTGCTTATTAATTATTATTGTAATTGCTCCTTGGTGTAAATTTTTGTAAATATTTAAATTATTTAATTTTTATGCCATGGTTAGTAAAATAGGGAGTGTAAACATGTATTATATTTAAAAATTGAATTTAGATCATTTTAATTAAAAGATAAATTAAATTAAACACTCACACACGTAAGTCGATTTTTAATCGCCATCTCACTTTCTAGGGCTACCTCTCAATGTTGCCTAATCATAAGGTCAAGTGGGGTGTATAAAGCAAGTCCCTTAAAAGAAAAGTCATCAAGTCCCTTAATGGTTTCCTTTCATAAAAGATCTTGTCCCTTTCGAATAATGATGACAGTCCCTCCAAGTGCTTAATACACCCTACAGTTGCCTATATAAACAGATGTCCCTCACTTGTCCCTCACATCCAAGGTAATGACTACATATTCCTTAATAATAGGGATAGTCTTACCACTTAAAGGATAAAGAACAGAAAGACTTAAATTTTAGGGTAGGTACCTCATAGTTGCTTGCTCACTTCATTCAAAACTTTTCAAACACTTCACAAATTTCAAACAATTTTCAAACACAAGTTTTTTACGCATCCGTACATGGATCATTATTAAACTCTTATGAAAATTTTTATTCACACACTTCACTTTTTCAAAAACAATTCAAAGTGAGCTAAGTAACTAAGAGCCCATGGATAACCATGGATGTAAAGGGTGCTAACACCTTCCCTTTACATAACCTACCCCCCGGACCCAAAAATCTTTTTAAAGGTCTTTCCTGTTCTTTTATGCCTTTCCTTTGGATAAAATAAAAGTCGGTGGCGACTCTTGCTATCCGCAACATAACTAAAGTCAGTTCTCCCACCGTGTTACAATCACCTTCACTCATTACTTGTGAACTTGCTCCTACTTGTCACTTTGCAAGACGGTAACACACTCGTCGTTCGAGCCTGCAACACCTGAGCATTGGCATAGGCAGTTCAATCCTTAAGACACAAGCAATCTTTCCACCCCTAGTTAGGGGAACTATGGCGAATCTGATCCTCATGTCCATATGAGGTACGTAGGCAGCGGGGTAGGGCCCATTCGAGCACTTCTTTATTTTCCCTACATTTTCCCCATCCTTTCTTTCCATTCCAATTCCCTTTCTCCTTTTCCATTCCCATTCCAGTAGCAGTTTTATTCAGCAGCACTTTATTTTCTCACCTTTTGAAGCAAGCAAGCAAGCGTGGATCCCGTCGGGTACGGCGGACGATCTGGGGTGCTAATACCTTCCCAGGTCGTAATCGGCTCCCGAACCCAGATCTTTGGTTCGCATGACCTTGTCCTTTCCTTCTTCCTTAGGTTTGTGCAGCATTACCTTTCCCATTCCTTCAGGATAAAAATGCCTGGCTGGCGACTCTAAACTTTTCCGTGCCAATTTCACGTTTGTACCAGGATAGAAATCCCGGGAGCGACAGTTGGCGACTCTGCTGGGGATTTCCTAACCAGAGTATCTATGGTTCCCTTGAGAGTCTCTCCTAGCGCTTGCGTGTTTCTGTTTCGTTAGGTGTTGATTGTTTGCTGTTGTGTGTTTATTTTACTGTTGTTTATTTGCAGTTTTATTTACAGCTTTATTTACAGTTTTCAGTATTTTATTTTCATGCATCATATTTATTACTGGACTGTCTGGAATGGATTTCTTCTATTTGGTGGGACTCGTGTGATATTGTTACTGAGAGATAAGCCAATTACCCGGCTTGAGTGTACCCTAGGATTAGCGTGGACACATTGTACTCGCATGTGGCATGATGAGTGGCGATGTGATTCACACCCAGACTGCGACCGTCTTGGAAATATCTTGTGTGGGGATTTCCTCCACTTCGGGATAGGACCTTGATAGTTATGTGCATTTGGGGACCGATCATTGAGAACCTTTGTGGAAACAACCCTCTCCAGTGGTGACAGTGGCAGACCATATTCTGTGGTATACCCATTCGCATCCGAGGGTCCATTGGGAACTCGCATAGGATGGCCTGGCTCTTGTCGCTCCCACCAAATGACACACAGGGCCAAGAGGGGTACAGACGCGAACGGTCGGCGAAAGAGAGAGAAATGAATAGAGTCGCCAGCTAGGCATTTTTATCCCGAAGGAAAGGTAATGCTGCATAAACCTAAGGAAAGATATGGATAAGACGGTCGCGAACCAGAGAAACTGAGAAAGGGGGTTGGTTACAACCTGGGAAGGTATTAGCACCCAGATTGTCCTCCGTACTCGACGGGATCCACGCTTGAAAGATTTGTGTTTAAAAGGGGTAGTGTCAGTGCAATCTGTGTATCAAAGCTGGAAAAGAATGCAAGTGTCAGTATAAAAGAAGTGTGGAGTGTATAAGAGGAGTGTCAGTGCAAGAACAGGAGTGAAATGCTCAAGATAATGAGGCTAAAAGAATAATGCTGGAAGAGGGGGGATATACAGAGACTTTTGTTCGATAACTGTTAAGTTATGCCTACGTATCCTCTCGTGCAATGAGGAAGTCAGAACACCGTAGTTCGACTCAAAGAGACTGAAAAGATAAATTGATTGATGAACTGCTTACTTGTCTATGCTCAAGTGTATGACCTGTCTGGCTCAGGTGCTAACTGTCTTGCATTAGACGGAAAAAGCAAGTTATCGTTTGTGAGTGAAGATGATGAGAAAAGAATCCCGAAGGAGACGATTATTGTTTGTTTTTGGTGATTTCAATCTTTTATTGCTTTTTGGTGTTTGTCATAAGTTAATGAGCTTAAGCTTAAACCAAGGGTTAGTAAACTCATTATATCCTCCCTTTGATTAGGGATAATGAGAATACCTTAAGTATGAGATAAACACCTCAAACTTAATTACCATGATGGTGTAGGATTAAGATCATTAACCTACTTGTGATTATTTAGATGTTTTTGAGTTTTTGTCTAGTGTTAAGTAATGCGTTTAAGCCATAATCAAGGATTAGTGAACTCATTACACCATCCTAATAGAAGGATAATAGATGAGAACACTTAAGCTGAGGAAGATACCTCAACTTAATCCATGATTAGGGATTAACCTCATGACAAAACAAGGCCTTTATTGGAGTGGATTTTAGTTAATGATAAGATGAAGAATTGAATTTTATGGTTTGTAAGACAACTTGAGGAGGACTTGTCCATTAACACTAGGGTTAGTCCTTCTTAACCAATTAAGGAAGAATTAGAACCCTAATGCAAGGCCCAAGTTACAAGCTTGATGTCTTAGTGATTATTAGATGGATTGATTAAAGCATTTAAACACATTAAGGGTTTAACACTTAGGATTAAAGTTATACACTCCATCCTAATAGAAGGATGCAGGCATAAGCTTAATCACAAAGCCTTAAAACCTTTAAGGTTTAGTCCTTGATTAAGAGGTGAGAAGAGAAGACTCAAAGATGACACAAAGGTAAGAACTAATGGGGGGACTAAACAATCCTAAAATGTTATCATGCTTAGAAGTCCTAGGGTTTGTGAGGCTTAAGAGGAGAAATCTTCAAAGAAACCACCAAGGAGAAGCAGATGAAAGGAGAAAGAAGCAGAGAGAAGCAAGACAAGTTGCTTGAAAGAAGAAGGTGAGAAGGAGGCATGAATGAGCAAGCTCACTCTAATACACATAAAAAATGAAGCAAAGAAGGCATAAAATAAATGAGAAGAGATTGTGAGAAGTGAAGGCAAATTCACTTCTCAAAACAACTTACCACCTGAAAGGTTAGCCAAAGAAATGAAATGAAATGGAAATGAAATGGAAATGAAATGAATGTAAAGATGAAAGTCAAAACCAGAAGTATGAACATGATGTCAATGATGCTAAGAGATTATGCAAACACATATCAAGAGTTGTGGATGATCATACAAGGATGAAGATGCAAATGAAGCATGCTTTGAACCATAAAGGTTCATGAAAGTTCATGAAATGGAATGAATGCATAACATGGCAAATGAATGATGCAATGATCAAACATGATTCTAATATGTCCTAAGATGTCTTATATGTCATGTTGATGCACAAAATGTCATGGCAAGTTCATGAATGCAAGCAAATGAAAGAGGGATGCAAATAGAAGCAAGAATTAGGGTTTACATACAATATGCAATGCAAATATCAAAATCAGAAGCAAATGACATGATAAAAAAATTGAAAATGGGATCAAAGGAACCCTAAACCTACACAAGTTCACTGCCCAAAGGAGGGGAACTAACTCTTAACCTAATGGGAGGTGAGATTTTTCTAAGTCCACTAGGGTTTCAAGGTACCTCACAATGAAAAATGCAAAACAAATTGAAAATGGAAGATAAATTCAAACCAATTTTACCCTAGAAACTACATGCTATGAAGGATGCAATGCAAGAAGAAACATCATCAAACTCTTAATGGTTAGGCAGAGTGAATTTTTTCAAGTTAGGACCAAAATATTGCCTTTAAACAACTTTAATTCCAATGAAAATTGTCAAAATTGGTCAAGAACCCAAAAGAAATTTGTTTGGAGGGTTTGATAATGTTTCTAAATGTTTTGAAATGCAATGTGAATTTTTTGGTGATTTTTAAATACCTAAATGCATTTTTAATTAATTAATTTCCATTAACTAATTAAAAATAAACATTTAAATGATTTAAAAATGATTTTTAATGCAAAAAATAAAAATTAAAATATTTTTGGGTTCTGAAAATTAATGAAAGGTTTGACAAAAAATTTCATAATTTTTTAATATGTTTTCCTATTTTTAATAAATATATGAAATAAAATATGAAATAATTAAAAGAAAAATGAAAAGTAAGCAAAACCAGTGGCTGAGATGCAAAGTTGAAGGATCCAAGGGCTGCGCGTGCAAGTCAACAAGACTGGTGGTAATCAGGATCCAAGGCCATGGTTCAAAGTTACTAATTCGCACGTGATCATGTGGCTCATATTCAAACTGACTAATTAAGCTAAATTAATTTAATTAATCAGGTTTTAGGGTTTAATGACATGATCTGGTCCATCCAAGTGCGCGCGGGAAGCATGATCCTAGGGTTAGAATTCAAAGTTACTAATTAAACAGGTTTTGCCCTAATTAACTTCAGGCGACCGGAGATAAGCTCCGGTCGTCTTCTTCGGTCATCCCTCTCACCTGAAACACTCAAAACACATCCCCAAGACCCCTAAAGCTCCAGAATCAATCCTCTAACATCAAGGAACAAGAATCCAGGCACGAAAACAATTTATCTTCAGAAACAAGCATGAATCGAATCAATATCTTTTTAGGTCAAAAATTTCAGAGATTCGGTTCATGCTCATTTCTTCACCATTTTCAAAACCACAAAGCTTAGAGTAATCAGGAGACCATGAGGAACAATTCTATTACTTAAAAGAGGATTTCTGGAAAAAAAAGTTTGAGAGAGCTACCTGAGATGGAACTTTCAACTCTGGAACTTTCAGGCAGCTTTCTGGCTTCAAAGTCCCTCCACTGATCTTCCTGAGGATGCTTTGAGGCTTAGTTGGAGTTTATGGTGGCTAGTTTATGAGATTGATGAAGTTCTGACCAAGGGGATGGAAAATCGTATTTCTGTTTCAGGGACTTTCAAGGCAGGATGAAGGGTGGTTTATGCTCTATGAAGCTTTTCTGATTGAATGGTGAAGTTGGTTTTGAGGTTTGATGTTTGTGTATTGAGATTCGAAGAAAAATGCATAAAGAGGGATTTTGGAGAATGCTGTGTTGTGGGAGGTTTCAGATTGTGTTGTGTGTTGTGTTTAGTTGCTTTTGGCCCATGTATCAAGTTGGGATAGGTCAGAGAGTTGTTGCTGGCCTATGTTGATTGATATGGTCCCTTTTGCCAAAAGTCAATGTTAGGTGTCCTTTGAGGTATGGGTCATGGCAGGCTGGTTTAGAGGCATGGCTTGGTTCAGCTGAGATCAAGGATTGCTTATGGATCAGATTTTGTGAACTAAGGCAAGTGGATGAGAAGTTTTGGGTCATTTTGCAAATTGGTACAACTTTGGCCCCCTTTGTGATTTCTTGAAGCATAAGGCATGAAACTTGGAAATTCTTTGGTGCATTCTGATTTTTAGGTCATGTATTATGTTGGTGTAATGCTTAGAAGTTGATTTGAAGTCATAATTGGGCTTGGCAAGAAGTTTTGCAACTTTCCTCTTTTGGTGTAAAAGTGAAATTTATGTGATTTTGTCCAACTTTGACAAGCCATATCTTTTGATCCAAAATGAATTAGAAAGAGTTCTTGTACTTTTTGAGAATGGGAGGATCCATTCTACAACTTTCATGACCAAAGTTTTCTCATTTGAAGCATTTTTTAATCAAAAAGAGGAGGTTGAAAAACTTTCCCAAAATGGCAAGTTTACATTACAAGTCACTTTCCCAAAAAGGCAACTTTGCAAATGACTTGAAATTTTCCAATTTTGTAAAATTCTACCATATTATATGATCAAATAAAGATCATACACATTCAAAATGATGGAGGACACCCTTTGGTTGGGTCATTGGAGGCCTCATATGCCCTGATTTTACACTGACTTGCTCAAGAAGTCATCTTGTGATCAGATGCCTTCCCCATTGTATTTCTTCATGAAAATTGATATGCATGATCCTCATAACCTATAGAGACAAATAGAAACAAGAATGACCAAAAATTTTGGAGTTATGGCCTCTGAAACCAAAACCCTAATTCTAGGTCATCTGTGCAGTTAAACCTGGCTCTGCTTCCATGCCTTTCTCAGTTCTTGTGATTCTTTGAGTTTCTTGACTTTGTGAGGATATAATATGATGCTTGAACATACATGGACCCATTTGAAGTGATTGATGACCTTTGGAGTGGCTCAAAAGGCTCAGGGATGGATCAGATCACAAACCCTAGATGCAGATGACTTTGAATTGATGCAGTGAATCAAAAATGCAATATGAGATGTTATGGTTGAACTTATGCATATGAAAAGGTCACAAGCCATGGTGAAATGAGTGAGGGCAAATTTGGGGTGTTTACAGCTGCCCCTATTCAAGCATGAGTTAGCTGTGCAGAATGTAAGCAACGGCTTAACAGGAAAACAATATAACTTGTGGTTGAATACCAAAGACAGTCCAAAATTTGCACTCACAGAATGAAGAAGAAAAGGGATATAGATTGTAAAAGAAAATAAAGTATGATCATAAAGTGCGGGCGATGGAGGACGACCGTCGAGCAGAGGATGACTATTGGGAATAAAGCAATGACGGGGACGACCGACATGCTGGGGAAGATGCGGGAAATAAAGCAATGACGGGGACGGCCGACAAGCTGGGGATATAAGAGATTATGATGGGGACGGCCATCAGGTAAAGCTATAAGACTCTCTGGGGATTATAGGTAAATGATGGGGACGACCATCGGGTTGAAGAAATAAATGGAACAGATGATGAGGTACGGTCATCAAAGGTGAAGGACGATCACCTAGCAGGGGACGGCTGCTCTGTTAGGTATAAGATGAGGGACGGTCATCCAATGGTGAAGGACGATCACCTGGCAGGGTACGGCTGCCGAAAATATCGCGACATAGGACGAATGCCGGATAGAAAAGGTCGACGACGGGGACGGCCATCGGATAAGCATGATGAAGGACGATCATCAAGAGGTGAAGGACGATCACCTAGCAGGGTATGGCTGCTCTGAGGGTTTATCATGACATAGGACGAATGTCAGATAACAAGATCAACGATGGGGACGGCCATCGGATAAAATGATGAAGGACGATCATCAGGAGGTGAAGGACGATCACCTAGCAGGGGACGGCTGCTAAAAATATCACGACATAGGACGAATGTCGGATAAGAAAGGGTTCTAATGAATAGAGACTCCACTGGGGAATGATGAAGGACGATCATCAACAAAGGTGAAGGACGATCACCTGACAGGGTACGGCTGCCGGAAATATCATGACATAGGACGAATGTCAGATACAAAGAAAATAAATCATCTGGGTTTGCTGGGGACTCTTCTGGTGAATGGTAGACACATACGAGTGTCCAAATTCAAGAAAGTATAAGTGTTTGACACGGTGTATAGATTAAAGATGCGGACGAGCATCTTTAAGACTATGATACGGACGAGTATCAATAGAAACAAACACGGACGAGTGTTGAGAGATGATGATACGGACGAGTACCAACTGGTCAACAAAGAACACTGACGAGTATGGATTCTGAGGGGATTTAAGTGGTATATACAAGATACGGACGAGTATCGATACGAGTGAAAAGTAATGGGTGAGACACAGACGAATGTTCAACTTGCTGGAGAGAGCACGACACGGACGGGAGCCGGAAGAAATGTATTATAAACAAGTATTTGATTTACAAAGTGTTTAGACAACTATGCTGGGGAAGGTGACACGGACGGGTGTCAGGGAATCGTGTAGATATATGTAAACATGTGTTTGTGAGTGCAAAGGGGACGCTTTAGCTTTCTGCTGGGGATATGGCACAGACGAGTGTCAAGAAGCATTTGTAATGTATAATTATCTATTTGTAGGGAGCGCTCGGGCGACTTACTGGGGAATGATGACACGGACGAGTGCCAAAAGGAGCATGTATCTATATCTGTAAGGGAAATGCTTTGGCTCTCTGGTGGGGAATTGGGGAAATATTCTGTATATTGTTGATGGATTGTCAGTATTTACAAGTGCTCAGTTCGACACATGGCTTATGATTTATGCAATATGTTTGATTTTTGCCGTAATGCTCCGTATTAGACGGAATGCTACGCTCTGTGGGGAAAGTATGATGCGAATGCTATGATTATGCAGAGATACCGATTCGGGATTCGGATCCCGCTGCTGCAGGGATTCCCGGCTGCTCTGCTTGAAGTAGATATCCCAGCTAGGGATGAGATCATTGGTAGATCCAGCGTATCTGACTCTGCATGGGGGAATAGATTACTGATAGACCTATCTCGGTAATGAGGGACCCAGCTGGGGTTTGTGGTAGCTTTCGTCACTCTGTTGTGAGATCTTCAGGCGTTGCTCTTCTGGATAGAGGCTGAAATCCTGCGGGGAGAAGGTTCCCTGTCTAGCACTTGGCGGGGGGGGGGGGGGGGGGGGGGGGAGAAGAAAGATCACTGAAAGATCTTCCTAGAGATTTCTACGTGGGTCCTGCTGAGGATGATACTTGACAACTCAGCTGAGGATATGGACACCTTCAGGTGCTGCTCTAAAGGAAATGTTGGAGAAGTGATGCATGGAAACTCTGATGGGGAGAAAGCATCCCTGGTGCTGTTTGGAAGGTGTGCTGAGGAAATAATGATTTGGGCAGCCTACTGGGGAGAAGCTTTCATGCCCCATGTTGTGCCTTGAGCACCTGCAATCCTGTATGACAAAGAAACGTACAAGTTCCCCGAAGTATCCCTTACTGGATTCCGTCATAGGAGTCTAGACACTCCCGGGAACAAATATATTTCCTGTAAGCACGTATTTTTAGACGGGAAGCATCCGTATTTATGCAATCAATATCTTTAAGGACATCGGACATTTTTGCAAATGAAAAATAAAATATACGAGACAAGATATGACTGAAAATCTGATTTTATTAATCTATGAGACTTGAATTGGCAAGGTACAGTCAAAGAAACGGATCCCCTGAAAATAGGAGATCGTTACAAATTGAGAAACAAAAAGACAGTGGCAATGTTGATGACGCTTCAAGGAGCTTCCCTTTTGTTATGACTTGTATGACATTTGACCTTCTTCTCATCTTGCTTTCTGAGGGAGGCTGATCCTGACCGATGCTCGAACCTTTCGAAGTTTGCCATGTTGTAAGTGATACAGACGAATTCAGAACGCAGTTGTTCGCTTATTCCCTTATTTTGCGTGAATCGCCCTTTCGGGTTTTCAATCCACCGGGATACCCATTTTTTCCTGAGTCGTCCAATGCGGATTTTCAACTCAGCGGGTGTACATTTTTTATTATTTTCCCTTATTTTTGCCCGAGTCTTTTATTCTGTTTTTGACTCGCCGGGATGCCCTTTTTTTGCCTGGACTTGCATTCTGTTTTTATGTCCAGCGGGTCATTTTTATGCGAAGTATTTTTTAACTGCATCTGAATTCACAGGGGACAGGAAGTCTTCACCATCCATAGTACTGAGCATCAGTGCTCCACCAGAGAAAACTTTCTTTACTATGAAAGGACCATCGTAATTCGGAGTCCACTTGCCCCCATGGTCTGTATGGGGAGGGAGGAGTCTTTTCAGCATAAGATCTCCTACTTGGTACTATCGAAGCTTGACTTTCTGATCGAAGGCTCTCTTCATTCTTTTCTGATACAGCTGCCCATGACAAATTGCAGCTAACCTCTTTTCTTCGATCAGATTTAGTTGCTCGTATCGGGATCGGACCCATTCTGCTTCATTCAGTTTAGCATCCATTAGTACCCGCAAGGAGGGTAATTCAACTTCAACAGGTAGGACTGCCTCCATACCATACACAAGCTGATATGGTGTCGCCCCAGTGGATGTTCTGATTGACGTTCGGTATCCATGCAAGGCAAATGGTAGCATTTCATGCCAGTCTTTGTAGGTAACCACCATCTTCTACACAATCTTCTTGATATTCTTGTTAGCTGCCTCAACAGCGCCATTCATCTTTGGCCTGTAAGGAGAAGAGTTGTGGTGTCGGATCTTGAAGTCCCGACATAGTTCTGCCATCATTTTGTTGTTCAAGTTGGAACCATTATCAGTAATGATTCGCTCGGGCACTCCATACCGACAGATGATGTCTCTCTTCAGGAATCGGGCTACCACTTGTCTTGTAACATTTGCATAAGAAGCCGCTTCAACCCATTTGGTAAAATAGTCAATAGCAACCAGGATGAATCTGTGGCCATTTGAAGCAGTCGGTTCAATCTTTCCAATCATATCGATGCCCCACATGGCGAAGGGCCAGGGTGAAGACATCACATTCAAAGGATTGGGAGGTACATGCACTTTATCCGCATAGATCTGGCATTTATGGCATTTTCTAGCATAGGCACAACAGTCTGCATCCATTATGATCCAGTAATAGCCTGACCTCAGCAATTTTTTAGCCATTGCATGCCCTCCCGCATGGGTACCAAAAGATCCTTCGTGTACCTCGTGCATCAACAAGTCTGCTTCTGTCTTATCAACACACCTGAGAAGTACCATATCAAAGTTTCTCTTGTACAGGGAACCATCAGTATTCAGGAAGAAACTACCAGCTAGCCTTCTTAATGTCTTCTTATCATTGGAAGATGCCCCAGGTGGGTATATATGATCCTCCAAGAAGCACTTAATGTCATGGAACCAAGGCTTATCATCTTTGACAACATCTGCTGAGAACACGTATGTTGGTCTTTCAAGTATGGACACTGAGATCCGAGGCACAAAGTTGGCAGCTTGAACTTTGATCATGGATGAAATGGTAGCTAGAGCATCTGCAAACTGATTTTCGTCTCGTGGGATATACTCAAGCTTGACCGTTGTGAAGAAAGTCAATAACCTTCTTGTATAATCCCGGTAAGGTATCAGATGATCTTGGTGGGTGTACCATTTGCCGTTGGTTTGATTGATTACCAGAGTTGAATCTCCAAACACGGTCAAAGTCTTGATCCTGAGGTCAATGGCTTCCTCGAGACCCATAATACAAGCTTCGTATTCAGCTTCGTTGTTAGTGCAGTTAAAGGTGAGTTTTGCCGAGAAAGGCATGTGAACTCCCTTAGGTGTAATGAGTACTGCACCAACACCACGACCATTCATATTAACAGCCCCATCAAACATCATAGTCCATTCTTCCTCTGGGTCAGGCCCTTTTGTGTGAGCAGGCTCTTCATGATCTTTTGCTTTTATGAACATGATGTCTTCATCAGGGAAGTCAAATCTCATAGGCTGGTAATCATCAATGGGTTGCTCAGCAAGATAATCGGACAATACACTGCCTTTGATGGCCTTTTGAGATGTGTACTGAATATCATATTCTGTGAGAATCATTTTCCATCTTGCAACCCGTCCGGTAAGTGTTGGCTTCTCAAAAATGTACTTAACTGGGTCCATCTTTGAGATCAATAAGGTAGTGTGGGTCAACATATAATGCCTTAGTCGGCGAGCAGCCCACGCTAAAGCACAAAAGGTTTTCTCGAGCAGTGAATGACGTTGTTCACAGTCGGTAAACTTTTTGCTTAGGTAGTAAATTGCATAGTCTTTTCGACCAGACTCGTCATGCTGTCCTAGCACACACCCCATCGACTCTTCTAATACTGTCAAGTATATGATTAGAGGTCTTCCTTCAACTGGAGGCATAAGGATTGGAGGCTCCTGTAAGTATTCCTTGATTTTGTCAAAAGCCTTCTGGCAGTCTTCGTTCCACCTGACCGTTTGTTCTTTTCTTAATAGCTTGAACAGAGGTTCACAGGTCGCAGTAAGGTGAGATATGAACCGTGAGATGTAGTTCAATCTACCTAAGAACCCCCGAACTTCTTTTTCAGACTTTGGTGCAGGCATTTCTTGAATGGCTTTTACTTTATCAGGGTCAACTTCAATGCCTTTCTCGCTTACAATAAATCCCAGCAGCTTACCGGATCGCACCCCGAATGTGCACTTGTTGGGATTTAACTTCAACTGGTACTTCCTCAGACGCTTGAATAGCTTCAACAGATTCACCAGGTGGTCTTCTTCTGTGAGGGACTTGGCAATCATGTCATCCACATAACATTCAATTTCTTTGTGGATCATGTCGTGGAATAATGTTACCATAGCCCGTTGATAAGTAGCACCAGCATTCTTCAGTCCGAATGGCATCACTTTATAACAGAACGTGCCCCAGGGTGTGATAAAAGTTGTCTTCTCCATGTCTTCAGGTGACATTTTGATCTGATTGTATCCTGAAAATCCATCCATGAAGGAGAACACCGAGAACTGAGCCGTATTATCAACCAATACATCAATGTGAGGTAAAGGGAAGTCATCTTTCGGGCTGGCCCTGTTCAGATCCTGGTAATCTACACACATTCTCACCTTGCCATCTTTCTTAGGCACTGGTACAATATTAGCAACCCACGGCGGATAGCTAGTCACAGCAAGGAAACCGGCGTCCCACTGCTTTTGTACCTCTTCTTTTATCTTCATTTCCATATCTGGGCGAGTACGGCACAACTTCTGTTTTACCGGTGGGCAGTCTTCTCTCAGAGGTAGCTTGTGCACGAAAATATCGGTGTCCAACCCTGGCATATCTTGATAAGACCAAGCAAAAACATCCACATATTCTCGAAGCATATCAATCAGTTGCTCCTTTACTGAATCTTGTAGGCAGGCCCCGATCTTAACTTCTTTCACGTCTTCTTTTGTGCCAAGATTAACCTTTTCGACCTCCTTCTGATGAAGAGTGATAACCTTCTCCTCTTGCCTCAACAACCTAGCTAGCTCTTCAGGTAGCTCATAATCTTCTTCAACCCCTTCATCGGCTTGATTGATTGGATTGTCAAAGTCATACGAAGTCATAGCAGTGTCGTTGTCGGTGCAGTCTGGAGGGCACTTTCTGCAAGGGTTTAAATTGGTTCATTTTAGTGATCGGTTTTATCTTATTTAGAAAAAGTGAGAATGAAGTTATTTATTTTGAAAAAAACATTGCCATTTTATTTTTGTACAAAAAGTGAAAAATGAAAAACAGTGAGCGAAAAAAGAAAGACTCATTTGCAAAAGATGTCCTGATATTCATTAATTTAATCTTTGCACAAAATACAAGATGGCCCGATTACAAAATGAGTCTTGACATCTTGGGCAAGATGCAAGACTTGATGCATGCTTTAAAATACAGGAAATAATAATTACTCTGTAGGAGTAACCCTTATAATTTCCTGGGAAGACCAGTTTGAGACATGGCTCCCCGGGGTCCTTGGACGTATCCAGCTTTCCAGGTTGCGCTCATCTTCTGACTCATCTTCCAAATTGTTCACAGCATCCGGGGTGAGCAATCCCCCGCTGACAAACTTGGGCTCCTTGGCAGCCTCTGATTGATCTTGTTGAGTTGGTCTGTAACCCAACCCAAATCGGTCTTCTTTCTTCTCCACGGGCAGCAGCTTGCCCCAGCCTTGGGCGGTACCTTCCTCAACAACCTTCCGGGCTTGCTGGTACGATGTTATGGAAGTTCCCAGTACAGCAGACGCTTCATTAATGTTCAAGGCCTCAAACCCTTGGCTCATGGTTTCATGGATCTCCCCGTCCATTTCAATGTACTTATACGTAGCCAGCTGGCTAAGAAAGATGTCCTCCTCCCCACAGATGGTGATGATTTGGCCTTCCCACTTGAACTTTAACTTCTGGTGAAGGGTAGACGTAACAGCGCCAGCGGCGTGGATCCAGGGTCTACCCAACAAACAGCTGTAGGCCGGCTGAATGTCCATCACAAAGAAGGTAGTTTTAAAAGTCTGCGGGCCAATCATCACAGGCAGATCAATCTCCCCAAGCACTGATCTTTTA
Source organism: Lathyrus aphaca (assembly GCA_963966055.1). NCBI lineage: Eukaryota > Viridiplantae > Streptophyta > Magnoliopsida > Fabales > Fabaceae > Lathyrus > Lathyrus aphaca. Next base: position 293,657,255 of record OZ014521.1, on the reverse strand, counting down.
GAGCCATCAAATGCTCTCACCACCAAATTACTCGGACGCAATGCCAAGCCATCATACTCCAGCTTCACCAAGGCTTTCTTTGGTAGAACATTGAGTGATGACCCAGTGTCCACCAGTACATGAGATAGAACAGCACCCTTGCATTCCAAGGTGATATGCAAAGCCTTGTTGTGGTTATGTCCCTCTGTTGTTAAGTCAGCATTGGTAAAGCCCAGTCCATGACTGGTGTTGACATTCGCTACCACAGTTTCTAGCTGATTAACAGTAATCTCCTCCGACACGTATGCTGCGTGCAGGACTTTCAACAATGCGTTCCTGTGAGCTTCAGAACACATCAACAGTGACAATATGGAGATTTTTGAGGGAGTTTGGTGAAGCTGATCCACCACCTTGTAATCACTTCTTTTTATGATTCTCATAAACTCTTCTACATCTTGTTCAAAAGATGTCTTCTGAGTTTCTTTGGCAGTCGGCTCTTCAGATACCACACTCTTTCCCTTTGCTTTGGCAGCAGCCTCTGCTTCAAACTTAGGTCTTTGTGTTTGTGAGGCAAAAAGGCGTCCGCTTCTTGTGAAGCCTCCGCCTCCCCCAACATTATCAATTTGTGGAGAAGAGGTTGACGAATCCAGAGTGATTTTCTCCCCGTTGCAGTAAAGATCAGAGCCATAATGCCAAGGTATGGCATTGCTGCTTTCATAAGGCACGGGCCCAGGTACCGTAATAGTAACTGGGCTGACTGCTGCAGATGAGGGTACTGTAATCGTGACGGGTGATCTGGCAGGAGGTGCCATGGCTTGTTGTTGAAAATTGCTGCTGGGAGAAACCTCTGATGGGTCATAGTAGATTGTAACTGCTGAGACATCTTCATTAACTTTTGCTGGCGTTGTAGAAGATCCTGCTAATAACATGGATGCTGATGTTGTAGAAGAATTGGTTGTTGACACTTGACTTGTTGAGGTGATGGACGGAGCCATTGCTGATGATATTGATGAATCGGTAGGAATGATTGTTGCTGCTGTTGTAGAAGAATCGGGAATTGTTGTTAAAGGAATTGCTGGGTTTGTAGGCGCCGTTGTTGAAATCTGAAGGATACCATCCTTGATAAGACCGTCTATGCCGTCTCTCAACCTTTCACACCCATTGACTGGAATGTTGCAATACCCACAACCGAGCTCACACCCGGGGAACACTTGGCACTCTAGAAGCTGAGCTTTAATTTCAACCAAAGGTGTTCGTATTTGTGCAACACTGGTGATCAAGGTAGATGGTTTGTCTTCCTCAATGGCATTAATCCTCGGCCCCCCATGATTAGGCATAGGATTCTTGTTGACATTCGGTGGAGGTACGAAGTTGAGGGCTTTAGAATCCACCAGATCTTGTACTTTCATTTGTAAGGCCCTGCATTTTTCAGTGTTGTGACCAGGTGCATTGGAGTGGAAAGCACACCTGGCGTTGACATCATAATTACTGGGGAGATTGAGGGGATCTGGTGGTGCCAACGTCCTTAACTCAACCAAGTTAAGCTTCAGGAGTTGTGGCAATAAGGCAGCATAAGGCATAGGGATAGGGTCAATCACCCTGTTTGACTGTGATGGTCTTTGTTGGAATGGACGCTGTTGTTGGTTGCTGTTGTTGTTGTAGGTTCTCTGTTGCGGATACTGAACTTGTTGTTGATAATGTGGTTGTAGTTGTTGTTGATATGCTGATTTTTGAGGAATCGGAGCTGGAATGGTGACAGCTGCTACTGATCTGTGGACATACTAAGGTCTGCTCCTGTTGGCATGAATGGCATTTGTCTCACCGGTTCTTCGGGGTCCCACAAAAGGCTTCCTGGGATTACTGGATGAACTTGCACCACTATCAGAAATCTTACCCATTTTTAAAAGGCTCTCAATCCTTTCACCAGTTATGACGACATCAGCAAAGCTGGTAGAGGAAAAGGCAGCCAGTCTATCAATATATGTTCCTTGCAGAATATTCATGAACATGTCGGCCATTTCTCTTTCCGACATGGGTGGTTGGACAGCAACAGCAAGCTGTCTCCACCTCTGGGCATATTCCCTGAATCTTTCTCTGGAAGATTGAGACATTCCCATTAGGAGGGTCCTGTTAGGAGCCATGTCCAGATTGTATTGATATTGCCTGATGAAGGCTTCAGCTAAGTCCTTCCAGCATCTAATGGTAGCTCTGGTCAAGTGTGAATACCACTCTCTTGAAGCCCCAGTCAGACTATCTTCAAAGTAGAACATCCACAGCTTCTCATCCATAGTATAGGCTTTTAATCTTCCCAGAAAAGATTGCAAATGAGTTCGTGGACAAGAGGTTCCATTGTATTTCTCAAAGCACGGGGGTTTGAATTTGTGGGGAATTCTCACCCCATCTACTAGCCCAATGTCCATTACATCGAAGCCCAAGGAATTCTAAGACTCCAAAAACCTCAACTTCTCAGCAATTTCATCTAACCTCCGGTCATACACTTCATCTCCTGCTCCCATTATAGTAAACTGCTCTTCTTGAGGATCTGCAAGATCCTGCCTGCAGCAGTGTTTCCTTGCACATTTCCCGGGATGTTGACTTCCGGATGTAGATGAGGTCCAAATACTGGTGGATTAACATGAGGCTGGCCCCTTTCATTGTTACTTGTTCCTCCAGTTCCAAGATGTGGTTCCTCGGGAGTTTGTCTTTCCACCAATTCCCTTAACCTTTCTTGGATCTGGGCCAAGCCAGTCATCACAGTCATGAATTGAGCCATTTGGTTCCTCATCTCCACTCTTTCATTAGCCATCTGAGTTCTGACCTCAGTCAGGTCCTGCTGTACTTGATCCATTTGGATACCAGGAAGGTTGTTGCGAGTAGGGTACCGGTGCGTGCGGTTGATAGGGAACACTCGGCGACGAGCAATGTTTCCTGAGATCACAACAGAGTTAGAAACAAATAATAACAAAACCTACAAAACAAAACAAGGTTAGTATGCAATGCAATATGCTTATTTGTTTTTCCAAGGTATCCGGCTTGGTTCTTGGTTTCGACCTTTCTAGACCTCGAAGAAGATGCTTGACGTTGCTGAGAAAAGAAACCCAATGAAAGCAAACTAATATATTACAAATGATGAACAAATACATAGTTCGTTTTACAACACATGCCCCTGGAGGGTCAAAATACAAAAGAAAGAGGAAAGTACATCAAATGGAAATGAACAATGTAGACACCCCAAATTTGCCCTCTGATTTTATTTCTTCACCTGTCTTTCATTTGCATCTCATTTGCATTTTCATTTGGTCATTAACATTTAGAATGCATATCATTTGCATATGTTCCTAAGACATGGGTTCGTTATTGTCTGAAGATTAGGGTTTCAAGTCCTCATTTGCAGATTATCAGAAGAATCCAAGGTCTTGGCTATGCCGCTTCATTGGTATCATCCTCTCATTGTTCCTGTCGCTAAATTAGGGTTTATTTCCCTGATTTGGCGGTAGTCAAAGATTTCACGTCTGAAAGGACTATTTGCTATGCATCTGGGCCGTCATCAATTCAGTGGTTGATTTCTCAAACAGTGCATGTTCAAGTCAAGTTGTGTTGTGTGCTGAATTTATCAAATTATCGAGTTGTGATTCATGAGAAGTTTGGTTCAGGAAATTAGACTGTCAGTTATTCTATGCTTCTTCTGTGAATTTATTTTTCAAGAGTGGTGGGCTTCTCGGGCAGGGGTGTATCCAAGGTTGTGATGTGAGATTCTTCAGGTTATCAAAGCAGTGGTTTGTGCGGAGTTTTGGTTCAGAAAATCAAGTTCATATGGGGATATACAAGAATTCCAAGTAATTCAAGAATGTCAGATTCAAGATTTGTGCAAATCAAGAAGTGTGAATACTAGTTTGGGCCTATTTACATTCTTTGTTTAATTAACCCATTTTCTATCCATTTCTCATCATTTATTTTCCATAACCCTTTTATTGAACCATTTAGCCCATATTTCTATCTTTAATCCAAATTTATTCACATCTTTTATTTCCATCAACTTATACCTATTTTCCATTTTTATTATTTTTAATTCATTTTTTTTTATTCATGACCATTTTCTTTATCCATTTCTCTTACCAATTATTAAACCTTCCATAAACCATTAAACTTTTCTTCTTTACATCACATTTTTATTTATTTTTTTAAAATATATATATTTCATTCAAAACTCCAAAGTACATATCAAAAGCCATTCTCCTTATTTATTTACCAAGTCCAATTCACATTATTAAACAAAACAAAATTGTTATCAAATAAATGAATTTCATAAAGCCCATATCTTTTTTGGTGGCCCATTAGGAAATAGAAAATTGACCTAAATTGACCTAAGTTGACCTAAGTATATAAAGAAAAGAACACTGATCCCACTTGCAAAAGAACCAATTTTTTTTTGCGCCTCCCACACACAAACACAACCATATCCCAGCCATTCCTTCATTCTCTTCAACCCTGAAACACCACACTCCTAATACCAGCCCACTCACAAACTCACCTCTCAGCTCAAACTCTGCAGCATACCTCCATCACACAACGGCCCGACACCACAAACACGCCGCTCAGATAGGCAAATCACGCACCATCAACATGAGGGAACTGCAACATTTTTTTCACATTTCAAGAGTAACAATAAAAACATCAGTAGAAGAAGATCAATTGCAACACAAATCCATCACAAGATTTCCGCCCAAAACATTTCCGACGCCACAGCCTTAGCATCTTAAAACCCTCCAAACATCTCAACAACCTTTCTGTTCAAACACGCAAATAACAACCAACAATCACCCCTCTTCATCGTCAACCTCAACCTTAAAATCTCCCTATAAAGAAACTCACCGCACCACATCCTTTTCATATCAACAACAACACAGCACCAACATTTAACAGCCACACCAAAATATAACTCCACAAGAACACACCTTCGAACCCCCTGCATAACCTCTGCTATACTGAAATTCAGTAACAACACCACTAAACCTGCAAGCTTCAAACAAACTCACTACAGCAAAAACTCAGTCACACACAATCACTTTCCTTTTCAACAAACGACCACCGAACGCCTCCCCCTCACATCTCCATTTCTGTTTGCAACAACTTCAACAAATCCTTTACCCTCATCACAACCACACCTAAACTGCAACAACAACAACCTTCCATGAACCTCCTTCATCACTTCATTAACAACAACTCAACTTCAAAAACAACAAACCGAATTCAGAAGTGGATTCAAAAGAAGAATAGTTTGAAGCTTTCAGATAAAAAGGGGAAGAAACAGGAAGAACACAAACCGTGAGTCATCCGCGGCCAGTAATGTCCAATGCTCTTCACCGACCTTCGCAACCCACAGAGAAGCTCGAAAACACCGTGTAGCCACCGCAAGAAGAACAACGGAAGCTTCAAGGATGAACGTACGAGCCGAGGGAGAAGACAAGCTGAAGTTTCGACGCCGGAGAGGGAGTCACCGCCGATGATGCCGCGCGGTGGTATTTTTGTTTGCGGCGAAAGATCTCGAAAGAGGATCGTGCGAGACCCGAGGGTATTCTCCGTGAAGATCATCGTCGCAAGCATCCTTTTCACCATGTTTTTGTTGACCTCGGAAGAGGCCAAATCGCAGCCGTTGGTGGTTGAAGAAGCAGGCGAGGTTGACGCGTTTTGGAGAAGAAGACTTCTCCCTCTCACTTTGTTTCTTTCTTCATTTTTTATGCCTTTCGTTTTTATTTATTTATTCTTTAATTATCATTGTGTTTCGGTGTTAACAAAGCAAATCAGGTTGTGTTGTTGATGGGCTCAAGGCCCACTGAAGTTTCTATGACCACCCATGCATCCAGCGACCAAATCCCTTCCCCTGTTTTGTTATTTTTCTTTTTTTCTCATCATTTTTCTTTACTTTATTTTTGTTAAATATATTTAGATTCTTTATTAACATAACTTTAGTATTTTATTTATTTATTCTAATTAGATTTTATATAACTTTATTAAAAGATAATAGAAGTTTTTTAGTTAATATTAGTAAAGTTTAGAGATTTTGTTTTAGAATATTAGTTTAGATTTTAAATCTTAATTAATTTTATTTTGTTTTCATTGTTAATCTTGATTAGTTTAGGTTTTATTGTTACTAATTTTTGTTTATATCTATTTGAATTATGATTGAACTTTGTGGATTTTAATTGTTTTTGTAGTTAACTCTGAGTAGAATTTTGATTGACTTCCTTTTATTTAAGTTCTTTCTAACTTTTTTTGATTATCTTGTTAGTAGTGTGAATTTCGGCATAGTTGATCGTGAACGTGATTTTGACTGTCGAGCACCCGAGACTTAACGGATTGAACATGTGAAGCTCCTGACATCTTTCTTTATATTTCTTCTTGCGCTTATTGAAGAGGCAGCGGACCTTCTCCGTTAGGTAATGCTGAGGCCGACTTTACTTGTTGCATGCTGTTGCATCTGGAAGTCCTACTGGTGTAGGCTCAGTTTGTGCATTATTCATCTTATCTTCATATTGCATTCTCATCTCTTTATCCCATTTCTTCTCCATATCGCATTCTCATCTCTTCATTCCATCTTACTTCATATCGCATTTTCATCTTCTTATATTATTTCTTATTCATCTTATCTTATTCCTCATCTTCTTCTTTTCGTTCTTAACTTGAGGTGTGCCTAGGCCACCATGGTGCTTCTCCTCTCATCTTCTTCTTTTCTTCTCTTTCTTTAGGATAGTAAACCACACTAACCTAGGACCATCCGAGCATGTGAATATTAGGATTAGACTTTTCCCACTTAGTTTTACCTTTGTGTCTCTTTGAGTCTTCTCTTCTCACCTCATAATCAGGGACTAAACCCTAAAGGCTTTAAGGCTTTGTGATTAAGCTTATGCCTGCATCCTTCTATTAGGATGGAGTGTATAACTTTAATCCTAAGTGTTAAACCCTTAATGTGTTTAACTCTCTTAATCAATTCACTTAATAATCATCAAGACATCACACTTGTAACTTGGGCCTTGCATTAGGGTTCTAATTCTTCCTTAAATGGTTAAGAAGGACTAACCCTAGTGTTAATGGACAAGTCCCCCTCAAGTTGTCTTACAAACCCTAAAAAACACTTCATCATCATAACCATTGAATAAAATCCACTTAATCAAAGGCTTGTTTTGTCATGAGTTTAATCCCTGATCATGGATTAAGTTGAGGAGCTTTCCTCAGCTTAAACATTCTCATCTATTATCCTTCTATTAGGATGGTGTAATGAGTCTGTTTAATCCCTGATTATGGCTTAACCTCATTACTTGACACTAAACAAAAACACCAAAAACATCTAAATAATCACAAGTAGGTTAATGATCTTAACCCTACATCAAAGGTGATTAAGTGTGAGAATCTGACTTCACACTTAAGGTATTCTCATTACCCCTGATCAGAGGGAAGATGTGATGAGTTTACTAAATCCACTGGTTTAGGATTAAGCTTATTAACTTATGACAAACTTTCAAAAGCAATAAAAGACTGAAAACAAAAAACATACAATAATCGTCTCCTTCGGGATTCTTTTCTCATCTCATTCACTCACAAACGAGAACTTGCTTCTTCCGTCTAATGCAAGACAGTTTGCACTTGAGCCAGACAGGTCATTCACTTGAGCATAGACAAGCAAGCAGTTTATCAAGTCAATTCATCTTTCAGTCTCTTTGGGTCGAACTACGGTGTTCTGACTTCCTCATTGCACGAGAGGATACGTAGGCATAACTTAACAGTTATCGAACAAAAGTCTCTGTATATTCCCCCTCTTTCTAGCCTCATTCTTTAGCCTCATGATCTTGAGCATTTTATTCTTGTTCTTACACTGACACATCATTTATACACTTTACATCTCTTTTACACTGACACCTGTACATCCTTTTCCAGCTCATTTATACACAGATTGCACTGACATTACCCCTTTAAAACACAAATCTTCTAAGCGTGGATCCCGTCGAGTACGACGGACAATCTGGGTGCTAATACCTTCCCAGGTTGTAACCAACCCCCTTTCTCAGTCTCTCTGGTTCGCAACCGTCTTATCCATCTTTTTCTAGGTCTATGCAGCATTACCTTTCCTCCGGGATAAAAATGCATAGCTGGCGACTCTATTCATCTCCAGTGAGTTCACGGCTGTGTGTTCTCATTGTCCCTCTCGCCGACCGTTCGCGTCTGTACCTTTATCTGGGCCATTCCCCATTTATCGGGAGCGACAGCTTGGCGACTCTGCTGGGGAGCCTTATATTGCAACCAGGGCTTCTGGTTCTTTTTGTGGGTTCGTCCTAGCACTTGATTGATTTGTGTTTACTGGGGTGTTATGTGTGTTTGTATTTGTTTTATTTTTGGCTTTATGTACAGTTTTGTTTATTGCTTTCTTTACAGCTTTACATATATCATACTGTCATACTGTTCTGGCTGGATCTGTTTGTTTGCTTTGGTGGGTGGGTGTTCTATTGAGAGTTAAGGTCCTATACCTGGGACCTGAGTGACACCTAGGCTAGAGTGGTTCATATTCTTTCCCATTCCATCTCGGTCTGGTGCGGGAATATGAAACACGGTTCAGATATGGGTTTCTTCTTGAGAACTCTGTGTTGCAGATTTCCTGCAGTACTAGGGCTATCTGGGAAGCCTGCTAAGTCTGGATGACCTTTAGTATTGACCTTCAGAAACTGAGGAGAATTAGAGGAGGATTTTTTATGGTTATTATAAACACTGTACCTCCGGGTTAGAAGTGTTTACACTTCTCATAACTGATCCGAGTCTGAGGATCCTTGTTTTAGAACACTACCTGTGAGGGGGTTGGGCTGTTTACAGGTTTGCAGGAACCCTTGACCTCAACATACCCTCATTACCAGTACAATTGTTTGATCCAGTCACGATGATCCTGAAGTTATTGACCTTTGGTTTTTCAGTTACTATTTCGGGTTACTATACAGAGATCTTGTGGTTACAAACACTCGATTCTTGGTCCGACATTCCAGATTCCAGGCAGTTTCTAGCTGTGATCCCATGTCTTTGCATCTTTTGCATCATCATATTGCATTTTGCATTTGCATCTGTATTGCATTTTCCTCCTCCAGAGAGCTCATCCTTCCTCTTTTGTCCATGGTTAGCCAGTTGATTTCCCGGTACTCAGTTTGAACAAGTGGTAACAGTTAGAAGACGACAGAGTGTGTGAAGCTAGATTGAGCAGTGTCAAGAGGTAAAGGGTCAGTTTGAAAGCTGTCAGTAGCTATGTCAGAGAACAACCGTCAAAGTGTTGAGTTTCCACCTGGTTTCACTTCAATGACCAATCCGTTGTATGGTTTTTCTCCTAATGAAGATCTTCCACAAGTGAGCAATCTTGCTCAAGCTCAACCTGTACAGACCCCGATCGTGAATCAGAATATACCTGAACCATCTGCTGTCCGAGGTGGACCTTCATCTTCTTCTGATTCTACAGATTATCAGAGTTTTTCCTTCCCTATGCCAGATTTCCAAGGGGCAATCCCTCGTGTGAAAACCAAGGATCCACGAGCTATTGATCCTGCTGAAAGGTTTCGTGTGTTGGAGGAGCAGCTCAAAGCCTTATCGGATCCTGATGCCTTTGGTTTTGATGCTCTAAACATGTGTTTGGTGCCTGGTCTTGTCATTCCTCCAGATTTCAAGACTCCGAAGTTTGAAAAATACACTGGTGTTAGTTGCCCGAAGCGTCATTTGGTGATGTTCTGTAGAAAAATGACTTCTCATGCCTGCAATGATAAGTTGATGATTCACTGTTTTCAGGACAGTTTAAGTGGGGCATCCTTAAGTTGGTACATGGATTTGGAAAGCAGTCATATCCGATCTTGGAATGATTTATCCAGAGCTTTCGTAAAGCAATACCAGTATAATATGGACGTGGCGCCCAATCGCACGCACTTGCAGAACCTATCCCAGAGGAGTGGTGAATCTTTCAGAGAATATGCACAGCGGTGGAGAGAATTGGCAGCCCAAGTGCAACCACCACTTTCAGACAGAGAATTAATTGACCTGTTCGTGGGCACCTTGCAGGGTCCATACTTGGAAAGAATGAGTAGCATTGGGATGACAAGCTTATCTGATTTGATGATAGTTGGAGTACGCATTGAGAGCCTGCTCAAAAGTGGAAAGATCCAGGACTTTTCGAATATCCCAGCTAGTGAAGGTGAGTCTGTTGTTAGCTCCCAAGAGGAAGAATGGGATGACGTCAGTGCAGTCATGGCAAATATCGAATATTCTAGAACAACATCTTCTAAGAGATCATCTTTTCCTGAATCTGGTTACTCTTATGGGCATTCGGCAATGCTCAGAACACCGTGTCAGAAGTCCTGGACTCCTCCTCGTCCAAATCTGCAAGCTCATAGTCGAAGACCTCAGAATCGACTTCAGAGCCAGCCTAGGCCTCGCAACAATCTGGAAAGAAGGATTGCTCCTCTTCATCCAGTCCCCATGGCATACAGTGAACTTTTGCCACATCTAGTTCAGAGCTCTTTGGTGGCTCCTAAACCTCTCAGGCCGTTGCCAGGGCCATACCCTCCAGGGTACAATCCTCATGAGCAGTGCGGGTATCATGGTGGATCAATGGGGCATTCGACTGAAGATTGCAAAGATTTTCAAGCCAAGGTACAACAGTTGATCGACAAGGGCTACATTTCCTTTCCAGAAGGAAGCTTGGTTGTGCACGTCAACCTTTCACCTGATTGAGTTCAAAGACTTCAGAAGAAGCGTATCTTGGTTTCAGTGGCTCAGACAACAGTATGTCAGCAGAGTTGGTGATCATTGTATCCTTTTATCATTTGCATTGTAGTTTCTTTCCTGTTAGCAGCTACTTGTCTTTTAAGCATTATTATTTTAAATGGTAATGTTAATGTAGTGATCTTGCACTTTTGAATCAATTATGTCGCATTCGCTCATTTTTCTTTACTTGCATTGAAAAAGAAAAAAATTTGCATCCATATACCTCCCATTTATTTCACTGTTGTTTAGCAGGTTTGAGGGAGGATGATGACAACTGAATACCCATAATTGTTGAAGGTATGCTTTCAGAGTAGAACCTGCTGACGATGTACAGGCATTGTTTCAATTCCCAAACACCGGAGATATAAGGGAGATAGACCCTCGTCAACCCGTTTGAGCCTTGAAGTAGGAGTTTCTTTTCTAAACGAAAAAACCCTCACATTCAACCCGGGGCAGGGTAGTCATCAGTTAATTTGACCGAGCGTTCAAATTTCCAAAGGAGTGAGCATCCGAGGATCCATTACCTTTATTCATTACACCTCAAGAGGTCAAGGGACATGAAACCACAATGGTTATCCCTCACCAACAAAGGAATGAGGCAGTCAACCCTTTCAGCAAGTCATGACAAACCTGTGTCACACGATTTGTTCAACAAAAATCAAAAGAAAAAAAGAAATAAAGCTCGCTAAGTCGAAAAAATGTGTGAAAACATATGACTTAGGCAAAAGTTAGGGCATCCCGCTGGACTTCAAAATCGAAAGATTCAGTCCAGGCAAAAGTTAGGGAATAAAAAAAATCTGAAAAAAATATTCCATAAGAACAAAGTCGTGTGACCAGACACAAGGTCAGAAGGGGTGACTGTTACTCCAAGAAACCTCATTGGTGTGTAAACCATCGACGTCATTGGTTCCTCAATCATTACAAAACCCTTGTGAGAAGCGAGCGCTTAAGTCGAATTAGTTGAATATAGGACCGGAGAACATCAAGGAGAATGGGTGGGCACAGATAAACTTTGAGCCATAAATCTTTCTTTCTAAAACCGTGAACCAGACCGTGTTATAACCCTTGAAAGTCCTAATTGAATCAGGTTCAATTCTGAAAGCATACTACGACAAGGTTGCGTAAACTGACTCCTAACGATTTGCTAACTCAACACTACGTTTGGACTAATCGTCCATTCTTCACACACTGTCACAGCATCAAAATAAATAAATTTTCAAAAACTTGCATGTGCACTGCATTAAAATTACCATTTGTGAATGTACAGTTTTAATTGCAAGTTAGTTTGTGACACCCGGGAAGTTCCTACAAAGAGCAATCGCGAGGGAACTTGATCATTCAACAATGATGACCAGAATCAAGAGCATCTTGTCGGCCTATGAATCAGGGGCATGTTATCCAGTGGTTTGTCGACCAAGGAATCAGTCAGGGTAAAGCAAGTTCCCAAGCATCAGTTGATTGAGGAACATCATTCAAGAATCAGTTGATCAGAGCTGAATCTGCCAAACAGGGGCAGGACACCCGACATTTCTGTTGTCCAGGGATGAAATCTTCCAATGCTCAGTCAGAATGAATCAAGTCACTTCCACGCTCATACCGAGGCAAGATATTTCCAGAGATCCCTAGGTGCAACTCTCCTCGAGAGAACATCCAAGTTTTCTATTCCAGAAATTGGATAATCAGCAACGGTCTGTTCAGAGACTCGCCCAACAGGGGCAAAATTTTAGCTACACAGAGCAATTTGTATCAGTAATTTCCAAGTTCAAGATGAGTATTGGGAAATCATGCTACCCACCATCACCTTTGTCACCCTTCTCAACCAGAAGCCTTGTCACTAAGACCTTTCTTCCCACCTCGGGAGTTTTTCTGGCCTTTCATAATCATTGCATAAATCATTTGCATACGTTATTCGTGTCGCATATAGAGCATATGCATCATCATCAGATCTCATCCAGGGCCTCGTAACCCCAACTTATCAACCTTTCAAAGTCCAGTTCTCGTCTGGCAAGCCTTTTCAAAGCCCAGTTCCCGTCTGGCAAACTTTTCAGAGTCTAGTCCTCGTCTGGCAGACAAACCCAAAGTCCAGTTCTCGTCTGGCAAACCAATTTCAAATACCAGTTCTCGTCTGGTACGCGAATCTTTTAACCAGTTCCCGTCTGGTCACCTTTTCATTTAGCCCGTTGAACGCCAGTTCCCGTCTGGTAGTCATTCTTTTTTCAGAGTCAATTCTCGTTTGACAATGAACACCCCGAGGAGTCAGTTCTCGTCTGACGGCTTATTCTTTGCCCATCAGTTCTCGTCTGTTGGCCTACCTTTAATAAACCAGTTCTCGTCTGGTATTCACCTTCAAAAGTCCAATTGCCTGGCAACCAAAAAAAAAAGATATATCTATCAACCTGGCCCTAGCGCCCAACCATCCTTGTTTCATATCCTTGGCATTGAGCATGTGTCTGCATCTTGCATCATTTGCATTGCATCTTCATACCGCATGGTTTCTGTTTTAGCTCTGATGTGGGGCAAGATTCGTTTCAAGACGTAATCTGGGGCAGTTATCTCAAGACTTGTTGAATTTCTGCGAGAGTTTGAAGACACTGGGGCAATTCTGGATGCCGTGTCTTCTGTAAAATCCTCTGAAGACGATCTTTTTATGGATGATGTAGTATGGTATAATTGAGGAGTTAAGGGAATGTTAGTTCACTCAGGATGATCAGTAATGCTTTTGTTGAGCTCAGAAGTTTGAAGCACTGTGTTAATTCTCAGGGAATGTCTGGTATTTATTTTACCAGCAGGGCATTGGAAGTTTGTTTCTTCCCCGAGCATAAAGATCCTCTTTCAGCCGACAAGATTCTCTCATGAGGAGTTGGTTATTCGCATTCAGTCAAAGCCAATTTTCATTGGCTCATCTTCCCAACACAGTCGTCATGCTATACTTGGGGCATATTTTGATTCTCCAGCAAAGTCTCTCCTCAGCAGAGCATTGCCAAAAAACTTTTTCTCAACCATGAAGGTTGACATCCCCAGCTGAGTTAGAGCAGATGATAACCCTAGCAGAACTTCAAGGCTAATTGAATCGTTCTCATCCCCAAGCGGACTCATCTTTCCACAGTGAAGTTTTCCCAACAGGAAGCTGAAGGCCTTGCTTCCCCACAAAGTTAGAATTATCATAATTCCCTGCTCAGCAGGATTATGTGATCAAGCATCTTCCCTAGCCAAGTCTAAAGATGATCTTTCCCCATAGAGTCATCGGGATTCTCATTTCCAAGGGATTTCCCCAGCAGAGCAAGAAGAAATTCTCCCCAGTGGAGTCAGAGCAGGATGATCAGATCCTCAGCAGATGTTCAAAGCAGTTAAACGAAGTATACCTCACGCAGAGTCGTCTTTCCTCCAGTGAAAACCTCTCCAACAAGCATCAGGTTACCAACACTTCGTTCCCATCAGAGTTAAAAGCTTTCAACCAGTCAGCAGTATACAGAATGCTCCCCAGATTCCCCAGCGGAGAGTTAAAGCTAAAACAGTTGCCTCACACTCCCAAACACCAGTATATACTCCTTGCGGCACTCGTCTGTGTCATATCCCCAGCAGAAAGCCAAAGATATCCCCCTTTGCACTCACAGATACTCTTGTATACATAACTTTCTTGACATCCGTCCATGTCACTTTCCCCAGCACAGTATTATAAACACTTTGTACATCAGATACTCAGTTCATACTATACTTTTCTCCTTTTGACACTCGTCCGTGTCACTCTCCCCAACAGTTAAACACTCATCTATACACCACTCATACTTATACAGGTACCCGTCCGTATCTTGTATACACCATTTATATCCCCGCAGATTCGACACTAGTCCGTGTTCTTTGTTAACCAGTTGGTACTCGTCCGTACCATCATCTCGGAACATGCGTCAAGCGTTTGTTTCTACCTGATACTCGTCCGTATCATAGTCTTAAGGATGCTCGTCCGCATCTTTAATCCATACACCGTGTCAAACACTTACGTCTTCTTGAATTTAGACACTCGTCTGTGTCTACTATTCCCCAGAAGAGTCTCCTCAGAATCAGCACTCGTCCGTGTCCGTTGTTAACCGGCTGATACTCGTCCGTACCATCATCTCAGAACATGTGTCAAGCGTTTGTTTCTACCTGATACTCGTCCGTATCATAGTCTTAAGGATGCTCGTCCGCATCTTTAATCTATACACAGCGTCAAAACACTTATACCTTTTATTTCTTGGATATAAACACTCGTCCGTGTTTACTACTCCCCAGTAGATTGTCAACAAAGCAATTTTCTTTCTATCTGACATTCGTCCTGTGTCATGATAAACCCTGAGAGCAGCCGTACCCTGTTAGGTGGTCGTCCTCCACCTCTTGATGGTCGTCCTCCATCATGCTCATCCGATGGCCGTCCCCATCGTTGATTTTCTATCCGACATTCGTCCTATGTCGTGATTTTTAGTAGCCGTCCCCTGCTAGGTGATCGTCCTTCACCATTAGATGACCGTCCCTCATCTTAACCCTTACAGAGCAGCCGTCCCCTGCTAGGTGATCGTCCTTCACCTTTGATGACCGTACCTCATCATCTGTTTATTTCATTTATTCTTTAACCCGATGGCCGTCCCCGTCGTGGTCCCTTTTCTTTTTAGCCCGATGGCCGTCCCCATCGTTGGTTACTTTACTTTGTGAACTTGATGGCCGTCCCCATCATGTTTCATTAATCCCCAGAGAATTTTACAGCTTTACTTGATGGCCGTCCCCATCATAATTCTTTTATCCCCAGCATGTCGGTCGTCCCCGTCGTTGCTTTATTTCCCGCACTTTTCCCAGCATGTCGGCCGTCCCCGTCATTGCTCTTTACCCAGCAGTCGTCCTCTGCTCGACGGTCGTCCTCCGTCGCCCATACTTTACAATGTACTTTATTTTTCTTTTACAATCTATATCCCTTTTCTTCTTCATTCTGTGAGTGCAAATTTTGGACTGTCCTTGGTATTCAACCACAAGTTATCTTGTTTGCCTGTTAAGCCGTAGCTTACATCCTGCACAGCTAACTCATGTTTGAATAGGGGCAGCTGTAGACACCCCAAATTTGCCCTCTGATTTTATTTCTTCGCCTGTCTTTCATTTGCATCTCATTTGCATTTTCATTTGGTCATTAACATTTAGAATGCATATCATTTTGCATATGTTCCTAAGACATGGGTTCGTTATTGTCTGAAGATTAGGGTTTCAAGTCCTCATTTGCAGATTATCAGAAGAATCCAAGGTCTTGGCTATGCCGCTTCATTGGTATCATCCTCTCATTGTTCCTGTCGCTAAATTAGGGTTTATTTCCCTGATTTGGCGGTAGTCAAAGATTTCACGTCTGAAAGGACTATTTGCTATGCATCTGGGCCGTCATCAATTCAGTGGTTGATTTCTCAAACAGTGCATGTTCAAGTCAAGTTGTGTTGTGTGCTGAATTTATCAAATTATCGAGTTGTGATTCATGAGAAGTTTGGTTCAGGAAATTAGACTGTCAGTTATTCTATGCTTCTTCTGTGAATTTATTTTTCAAGAGTGGTGGGCTTCTCGGGCAGGGGTGTATCCAAGGTTGTGATGTGAGATTCTTCAGGTTATCAAAGCAGTGGTTTGTGCGGAGTTTTGGTTCAGAAAATCAAGTTCATATGGGGATATACAAGAATTCCAAGTAATTCAAGAATGTCAGATTCAAGATTTGTGCAAATCAAGAAGTGTGAATACTAGTTTGGGCCCATTTACATTCTTTGTTTAATTAACCCATTTTCTATCCATTTCTCATCATTTATTTTCCATAACCCTTTTATTGAACCATTTAGCCCATATTTCTATCTTTAATCCAAATTTATTCACATCTTTTATTTCCATCAACTTATACCTATTTTCCATTTTTATTATTTTTAATCCATTTTTTTTTATTCATGACCATTTTCTTTATCCATTTCTCTTACCAATTATTAAACCTTCCATAAACCATTAAACTTTTCTTCTTTACATCACATTTTTATTTATTTTTTTAAATATATATATTTCATTCAAAACTCCAAAGTACATATCAAAAGCCATTCTCCTTATTTATTTACCAAGTCCAATTCACATTATTAAACAAAACAAAATTGTTATCAAATAAATGAATTTCATAAAGCTCATATCTTTTTTGGTGGCCCATTAGGAAATAGAAAATTGACCTAAATTGACCTAAGTTGACCTAAGTATATAAAGAAAAGAACACTGATCCCACTTGCAAAAGAACCAATTTTTTTTTGCGCCTCCCACACACAAACACAACCATATCCCAGCCATTCCTTCATTCTCTTCAACCCTGAAACACCACACTCCTAATACCAGCCCACTCACAAACTCACCTCTCAGCTCAAACTCTGCAGCATACCTCCATCACACAACGGCCCGACACCACAAACACGCCGCTCAGATAGGCAAATCACGCACCATCAACATGAGGGAACTGCAACATTTTTTTCACATTTCAAGAGTAACAATAAAAACATCAGTAGAAGAAGATCAATTGATACACAAAGCCATCACAAGATTTCCGCCCAAAACATTTCCGACGCCACAGCCTTAGCATCTTAAAACCCTCCAAACATCTCAACAACCTTTCTGTTCAAACACGCAAACAACAACCAACAATCACCCCTCTTCATCGTCAACCTCAACCTTAAAATCTCCCTGTAAAGAAACTCACCGCACCACATCCTTTTCATATCAACAACAACACAGCACCAACATTTAACAGCCACACCAAAATATAACTCCACAAGAACACACCTTCGTACCCCCTGCATAACCTCTGCTATACTGAAATTCAGTAACAACACCACTAAACCTGCAAGCTTCAAACAAACTCACTACAGCAAAAACTCAGTCACACACAATCACTTTCCTTTTCAACAAACGACCACCGAACGCCTCCCCCTCACATCTCCATTTCTGTTTGCAACAACTTCAACAAATCCTTTACCCTCATCACAACCACACCTAAACCGCAACAACAACAACCTTCCATGAACCTCCTTCATCACTTCATTAACAACAACTCAACTTCAAAAACAACAAACCGAATTCAGAAGTGGATTCAAAAGAAGAATAGTTTGAAGCTTTCAGATAAAAAGGGGAAGAAACAGGAAGAACACAAACCGTGAGTCATCCGCGGCCAGTAATGTCCAATGCTCTTCACCGACCTTCGCAACCCACAGAGAAGCTCGAAAACACCGTGTAGCCACCACAAGAAGAACAACGGAAGCTTCAAGGATGAACGTACGAGCCGAGGGAGAAGACAAGTTGAAGTTTCGACGCCGGAGAGGGAGTCACCGCCGATGATGCCGCGCGGTGGTATTTTTGTTTGCGGCGAAAGATCTCGAAAGAGGATCGTGCGAGACTCGAGGGTATTCTCCGTGAAGATCATCGTCGCAAGCATCCTTTTCGCCGTGTTTTTGTTGACCTCGGAAGAGGCCAAATCGCAGCCGTTGGTGGTTGAAGAAGCAGGCGAGGTTGACGCGTTTTGGAGAAGAAGACTTCTCCCTCTCACTTTGTTTCTTTCTTCATTTTTTATGCCTTTCGTTTTTATTTATTTATTCTTTAATTATCATTGTGTTTCGGTGTTAACAAAGCAAATCAGGTTGTGTTGTTGATGGGCTCAAGGCCCACTGAAGTTTCTATGACCACCCATGCATCCAGCGACCAAATCCCTTCCCCTGTTTTGTTATTTTTCTTTTTTTCTCATCATTTTTCTTTACTTTATTTTTGTTAAATATATTTAGATTCTTTATTAACAT
This sequence comes from Lathyrus aphaca, assembly GCA_963966055.1. Lineage (NCBI taxonomy): Eukaryota > Viridiplantae > Streptophyta > Magnoliopsida > Fabales > Fabaceae > Lathyrus > Lathyrus aphaca. The sequence goes on along the minus strand of OZ014521.1, from coordinate 293,638,683 downwards.
AACTTTAGTATTTTATTTATTTATTCTAATTAGATTTTATATAACTTTATTAAAAGATAATAGAAGTTTTTTAGTTAATATTAGTAAAGTTTAGAGATTTTGTTTTAGAATATTAGTTTAGATTTTAAATCTTAATTAATTTTATTTTGTTTTCATTGTTAATCTTGATTAGTTTAGGTTTTATTGTTACTAATTTTTGTTTATATCTATTTGAATTATGATTGAACTTTGTGGATTTTAATTGTTTTTGTAGTTAACTCTGAGTAGAATTTTGATTGACTTCCTTTTATTTAAGTTCTTTCTAACTTTTTTTGATTATCTTGTTAGTAGTGTGAATTTCGGCATAGTTGATCGTGAACGTGATTTTGACTGTCGAGCACCCGAGACTTAACGGATTGAACATGTGAAGCTCCTGACATCTTTCTTTATATTTCTTCTTGCGCTTATTGAAGAGGCAGCGGACCTTCTCCGTTAGGTAATGCTGAGGCCGACTTTACTTGTTGCATGCTGTTGCATCTGGAAGTCCTACTGGTGTAGGCTCAGTTTGTGCATTATTCATCTTATCTTCATATTGCATTCTCATCTCTTTATCTCATTTCTTCTCCATATCGCATTCTCATCTCTTCATTCCATCTTACTTCATATCGCATTTTCATCTTCTTATATTATTTCTTATTCATCTTATCTTATTCCTCATCTTCTTCTTTTCGTTCTTAACTTGAGGTGTGCCTAGGCCACCATGGTGCTTCTCCTCTCATCTTCTTCTTTTCTTCTCTTTCTTTAGGATAGTAAACCACACTAACCTAGGACCATCCGAGCATGTGAATATTAGGATTAGACTTTTCCCACTTAGTTTTACCTTTGTGTCTCTTTGAGTCTTCTCTTCTCACCTCATAATCAGGGACTAAACCCTAAAGGCTTTAAGGCTTTGTGATTAAGCTTATGCCTGCATCCTTCTATTAGGATGGAGTGTATAACTTTAATCCTAAGTGTTAAACCCTTAATGTGTTTAACTCTCTTAATCAATTCACTTAATAATCATCAAGACATCACACTTGTAACTTGGGCCTTGCATTAGGGTTCTAATTCTTCCTTAAATGGTTAAGAAGGACTAACCCTAGTGTTAATGGACAAGTCCCCCTCAAGTTGTCTTACAAACCCTAAAAAACACTTCATCATCATAACCATTGAATAAAATCCACTTAATCAAAGGCTTGTTTTGTCATGAGTTTAATCCCTGATCATGGATTAAGTTGAGGAGCTTTCCTCAGCTTAAACATTCTCATCTATTATCCTTCTATTAGGATGGTGTAATGAGTCTGTTTAATCCCTGATTATGGCTTAACCTCATTACTTGACACTAAACAAAAACACCAAAAACATCTAAATAATCACAAGTAGGTTAATGATCTTAACCCTACATCAAAGGTGATTAAGTGTGAGAATCTGTCTTCACACTTAAGGTATTCTCATTACCCCTGATCAGAGGGAAGATGTGATAAGTTTACTAAATCCACTGGTTTAGGATTAAGCTTATTAACTTATGACAAACTTTCAAAAGCAATAAAAGACTGAAAACAAAAAACATACAATAATCGTCTCCTTCGGGATTCTTTTCTCATCTCATTCACTCACAAACGAGAACTTGCTTCTTCCGTCTAATGCAAGACAGTTTGCACCTGAGCCAGACAGGTCATTCACTTGAGCATAGACAAGCAAGCAGTTTATCAAGTCAATTCATCTTTCAGTCTCTTTGGGTCGAACTACGGTGTTCTGACTTCCTCATTGCACGAGAGGATACGTAGGCATAACTTAACAGTTATCGAACAAAAAGTCTCTGTATATTCCCCCTCTTTCTAGCCTCATTCTTTAGCCTCATGATCTTGAGCATTTTATTCTTGTTCTTACACTGACACATCATTTATACACTTCACATCTCTTTTACACTGACACCTGTACATCCTTTTCCAGCTCATTTATACACAGATTGCACTGACACTACCCCTTTAAAACACAAATCTTCTAAGCGTGGATCCCGTCGAGTACGACGGACAATCTGGGTGCTAATACCTTCCCAGGTTGCAACCAACCCCCTTTCTCAGTCTCTCTGGTTCGCAACCGTCTTATCCATCTTTTTCTAGGTCTATGCAGCATTACCTTTCCTCCGGGATAAAAATGCATAGCTGGCGACTCTATTCATCTCCAGTGAGTTCACGGCTGTGTGTTCTCATTGTCCCTCTCGCCGACCGTTCGCGTCTGTACCTTTATCTGGGCCATTCCCCATTTATCGGGAGCGACAAACAACAAGCAAAGAAATCAAACATCTAGTCCAAACTCATCCTCCTTGACCTCTTTCAGAAGTGCCTCAGTCACCGGACCAGCTGGATGCTCCGTAATGGTCCTAATGAGGAGGTTCCTGGTGGCAATAGCAGTGGTCAGATTCTTGTGCCTATCCTGGTCCTTTGACCTCTTCAATCCAGCCCTCAGCTTCAACTCTGAAATCTCCTTCGGGGCTGCCAGCAAAGCTTCCTGCTGCTTCTTTTCATTAGCCTCTAACTGTTCAATCCTGGCCTGAGTTTTCTGGTCTTCTTGTGTCCGGGCTTCAGTGATCCTGACCCACCTAGCCCGACTCTCTTGCAGATATAGCTCAGTCCTGGCCTGCTGAAACTTGGCTTCTTTATAGGCATTCTTCAATATTTTCTCCCCAGCCCTTGCTTTCTTGATGTAGTTCTCTGTCTTCTCAATTTTAGCCAGATGCTCCACCCTAAGCTTTTCCAACCTCTCAATGTCCAGACGACCATCACTCCTTTCCCAAAGAGTCTTCTTCAAAGCTTGAGACAGATTCTCATTCCTTTCCTTCAGCTTATCAAATTCTTCTAGGCTGACAGTTGCTGGAGGTGGTACTGTAGAGGGTCCAGGTATGTCCTCAATGGTGAAAGGCATTCCAGTGATTTGGGCTCTAGTACGGGACCAATCATAGTACTGAGCTGAAGCAACATTATTACACCTCCCTAGAATAGCCATCCCTTTTGTCTGGATGTTGTCCCAAGCCCAGGATGCTTGTCTGACAGCAGCTAGATTAGGTTTTATTTCACAATACAGGGTCTCAGCTAAATCTTGTACTCTGGGAGGGTGAACCAAAGCATAGCCCAGTTGTCTCTTAAACAACAAAGGATTGTAGTTGATGCAACCATTTACTCCTATCAAAGGCACATTTGGGTATTGCCCACAGCTGGTGATAATGTCTTTGCCTTTGGTGCCCTGGGTGCACCACCTAATATCATCTGAAGTCAAAGCAATGAGCCTCTTAGCCCAATTCTTCTGTTGGTGGGGATTCAAGAAGGCATCTGTCTTAGGCAGGTGTCTGAGCAGCCAGGTGTGAAACAAAGGAGCACAACATCTCACTAAATTCCCCCTTTGTTTCTCATTCCTCTGATGGATGGAGTAATAGAAATCTCCCAGCAATGTGGGTACTGGGTTCCTCAGAAGAAACAAATGAATGGCATTCTTGCTGACAAATTTGGGCTCATCAGCAAACAGTATAACCCCATATATGCTGAGGGCTAACAGTGCACAGACTTCCCCCCATTCTCCCAAGGAGGCCTTTAGGATGGCCTGAGAAACCAAGAAATCTAAGTGCAACCCAGGGATCCCAGCTTTTGTTGTCATGCTTTGCTCAATCAAAGCAAGCTCCAGGTACATTGCTTTTTCTATTTCTCCATTGCTGGGAGCTGGCATCTCTGGGTTGAAGGGGATTCCACCCCTGACAGGTACTCCAATCAATGATGAAAACTCCTCCAGCAGAGGTCCTAGCTGAAAGTCTGGAAATGTGAAGCATCTCAAAGGAGGGTCATAAAACTGTAGGCAGGTGTGGATAATGCTCCTCTGAGAAGGGTCCAGGTCCATAACCATATCCAGGATACCTCCATAGTGTTCCCTGAACAATGGGATGTGGTCAGGAGTAATAAGTGACTGGACCTGCCTGATACCAGTCAACACAGGCTCAAATAAATGGTATGATATGTTGCTCTTCCTAGGAGTAGCCATGAATACTGCTGAAGATGATGAAGGTAGGTGCTGATGAAGACCAAGAATAATACTGGAGAGGAGCCACTGATGGGCTGATGCTGGTGATAATGGAGATGGATGAAGCAGATAACTGATGAAGCAGAGGCCTATGCAAGAGAAGAGGTCAAAACCAAACCAGATATAATGTGGATACCCTGAAAAACAAATAAACAAATGTTAAATGATGCAAATGATGAGTATGCAAATGATATGCACGGGTTTGTGATCAAGCTGGATCTGATTATCTGTCTTGATATAAGTCCATGTATGTTCAAAGAAGGTCCAGATGGAGGTTCAGAAATCCAGTAACCAGGGTAGGGGACTCAAATAAAGAGTCACATCTCCAGGGTTAAATCACAAGAACTGTCCAAAATGAGGTACTCTTATACAAAACAAGTAACAGGGTATGATGTGGCCAATGGTACCTGCAAACCTGTAAACAGTCCAACCCCCTCACAGGTGGTGTTCTAGAACAAGGATCCTCAGACTTGGATCAGTTATGAGAAGTGTAGACACTTCTAACCCAGAGGTACAGTGTTTACAATAACCATAAAAGATCCTCCTCTAATTCACCTCAGCTTCTGAAGGTCATAATAAAGGTCATCCAGACTTAGCAGGCTTCCCAGATAGCCCTAGCACTACAGGAAATCTGTAGTACAGAGTTCTCAAGAAGAAACCCACATCTGAACCGTGTTTCATATTCCCGCACCAGACCGAAATGGAATGGGAAAGAACATGAACCACTCTAGCCTAGGTGTCACTCAGGTCCCAAGTATAGGACCTCAAACTCTCAATGAAACCCCACCCACCAAAACAGAAGCCAGATCCAGCAATGATAGTATGATGCATATAAACAAATGTAAAGAAAGCAATAAATAACTGTACATAAAGCAGTAAATAAAGCAAATAAACAAACATATATAGCACATAACACCCCAATAAACACAAATCAAACAAGCGCTAGGAGGAACCCACTAAAAGAACCAGAAGCCCTGGTTACAGTATAAGGGTCCCCAACAGAGTCGCCAAGCTGTCGCTCCCACCAAATGACACACAGGGCCAAGAGGGGTACAGACGCGAACGGTCGGCGAAAGAGAGAGAAATGAATAGAGTCGCCAGCTAGGCATTTTTATCCCGAAGGAAAGGTAATGCTGCATAAACCTAAGGAAAGATATGGATAAGACGGTCGCGAACCAGAGAAACTGAGAAAGGGGGTTGGTTACAACCTGGGAAGGTATTAGCACCCAGATTGTCCGCCGTACTCGACGGGATCCACGCTTGAAAGATTTGTGTTTAAAAGGGGTAGTGTCAGTGCAATCTGTGTATCAAAGCTGGAAAAGAATGCAAGTGTCAGTGTAAAAGAAGTGTGGAGTGTATAAGAGGAGTGTCAGTGCAAGAACATGGGTGAAATGCTCAAGATAATGAGGCTAAAAGAATAATGCTGGAAGAGGGGGGATATACAGAGACTTTTGTTCGATAACTGTTAAGTTATGCCTACGTATCCTCTCGTACAATGCGGAAGTCAGAACTCCGTAGTTCGACTCAAAGAGACTGAAAAGATAAATTGACTGATGAACTGCTTACTTGTATATGCTCAAGTGTATGACCTGTCTGACTCAGGTGCTAACTGTCTTGCATTAGACGGAAAAAGCAAGTTCTCGTTTGTGAGTGAAGATGATGAGAAAAGAATCCCGAAGGAGACGATTATTGTTTGTTTTTGGTGATTTCAATCTTTTATTGCTTTTTGGTGTTTGTCATAAGTTAATGAGCTTAATCCTAAACCAAGGGTTAGTAAACTCATTATATCCTCCCTTTTGATTAGGGATAATGAGAATACCTTAAGTATGAGATAAACACCTCAAACTTAATTACCATGATGGTGTAGGATTAAGATCATTAACCTACTTGTGATTATTTAGATGTTTTTGAGTTTTTGTCTAGTGTTAAGTAATGCGTTTAAGCCATAATCAAGGATTAGTGAACTCATTACACCATCCTAATAGAAGGATAATAGATGAGAACACTTAAGCTGAGGAAGATACCTCAACTTAATCCATGATTAGGGATTAACCTCATGACAAAACAAGGCCTTTATTGGAGTGGATTTTAGTTAATGATAAGATGAAGAATTGAATTTTATGGTTTGTAAGACAACTTGAGGAGGACTTGTCCATTAACACTAGGGTTAGTCCTTCTTAACCAATTAAGGAAGAATTAGAACCCTAATGCAAGGCCCAAGTTACAAGCTTGATGTCTTAGTGATTATTAGATGGATTGATTAAAGGATTCAAACACATTAAGGGTTTAACACTTAGGATTAAAGTTATACACTCCATCCTAATAGAAGGATGAAGACATAAGCTTAATCACAAAGCCTTAAAACCTTTAAGGTTTAGTCCTTGATTAAGAGGTGAGAAGAGAAGACTCAAAGATGAAACAAAGGTAAGAACTAATGGGGGGACTAAACAATCCTAAAATGTTATCATGCTTGGAAGTCCTAGGGTTTGTGAGGCTTAAGAGGAGAAATCTTCAAGGAAACCACCAAGGAGAAGTAGATGAAAGGAGAAAGAAGCAGAGAGAAGCAAGACAAGTTGCTTGAAGGAAGAAGGTGAGAAGGAGGCATGAATGAGCAAGCTCACTCTAATACACATACAAAATGCAGCAAAGAAGGCATAAAAGAAATGAGAAGAGATTGTGAGAAGTGAAGGCAAATTCACTTCTCAAAACAACTTACCACCTGAAAGGTTAGCCAAAGAAATGAAATGAAATGAAAATGAAATGAATGTAAAGTTGAAAGTCAAAACCAGAAGTATGAACATGATGTCAATGATGCTAAGAGATTATGCAAACACATATCAAGAGTTGTGGATGATCATACAAGGATGAAGATGCAAATGAAGCATGCTTTGAACCATAAAGGTTCATGAAAGTTCATGAAATGGAATGAATGCATAACATGGAAAATGAATGATGCAATGATCAAACATGATTCTAATATGTCCTAAGATGTCTTATATGTCATGTTGATGCACAAAATGTCATGGCAAGTTCATGAATGCAAGCAAATGAAAGAGGGATGCAAATAGAAGCAAGAATTAGGGTTTACATACAATATGCAATGCAAATATCAAAATCAGAAGCAAATGACATGATAAAAAAATTGAAAATGGGATCAAAGTAACCCTAAACCTACACAAGTTCACTGCCCAAAGGAAGCGACCTAACTCTTAACCTAATGGGAGTTGTGATTTTTCTAATTCCACTAGGGTTTCAAGGTACCTCACAATGAAAAATGCAAAACAAATTGAAAATGGAAGATAAATTCAAACCAATTTTACCCTAGAAACTACATGCTATGAAGGATTCAATGCAAGAAGAAACATCATCAAACTCTTAATGGTTAGGCAGAATGAATTTTTTCAAGTTAGGACCAATATATTGCCTTTAAACAACTTTAATTCCAATGAAAATTGTCAAAATTGGTCAAGAACCAAAAAGAAATTTGTTTGGAGGGTTTGATAATGTTTCTAAATGTTTTGAAATGCAATGTGAATTTTTTGGTGATTTTTAAATACCTAAATGCATTTTTAATTAATTAATTTCCATTAACTAATTAAAAATAAACATTTAAATGATTTAAAAATGATTTTTAATGCAAAAAATTAAAATTAAAATATTTTTGGGTTCTGAAAATTAATGAAAGGTTTGACAAAAAATTTCATAATTTTTTAATATGTTTTCCTATTTTTAATAAATATATGAAATAAAATATGAAATAATTAAAAGAAAAATGAAAAGTAAGCAAAACCAGTGGCTGAGATGCAAAGTTGAAGGATCCAAGGGCTGCGCGTGCAAGTCAACAAGACTGGTGGTAATCAGGATCCAAGGCCATGGTTCAAAGTTACTAATTCGCGCGTGATCATGTGGCTCATATTCAAACTGACTAATTAAGCTAAATTAATTTAATTAATCAGGTTTTAGGGTTTAATGACATGATCTGGTCCATCCAAGTGCACGCGGGAAGCATGATCCTAGGGTTAGAATTCAAAGTTACTAATTAAACAAGTTTTGCCCTAATTAACTTCAGGCGACCGGAGATAAGCTTTGGTCGTCTTCTCCGGTCATCCCTCTCACCTGAAAAATTCAAAACACATCCCCAAAGACCCCTAAAGCTCCAGAATCAATCCTCTAACATCAAGGAACAAGAATCCAGGCACGAAAACAATTTATCTTCAGAAACAAGCATGAATCAAATCAATCTCTTTTTAGGTCAAAAATTTCAGAGATTCGGTTCATGCTCATTTCTTCACCATTTTCAAAACCACAAAGCTTAGAGTAATCAGGAGACCATGAGGAACAATTCTATTACTTAAAAGAGGATTTTTGGAAAAAACGTTTGAGAGAGCTACCTGAGATGGAACTTTCAACTCTGGAACTTTCAGGCAGCTTTCTGGCTTCAAAGTCCCTCCACTGATCTTCCTAAGGATGCTTTGAGGCTTAGTTGGAGTTTATGGTGGCTAGTTTGTGAGATTGATGAAGTTCTGACCAAGGGGATGGAAAATCGTATTTCTGTTTCAGGGACTTTCAAGGCAGGATGAAGGGTGGTTTATGCTCTATGAAGCTTTTCTGATTGAATGGTGAAGTTGGTTTTGAGGTTTGATGTTTGTGTATTGAGATTCGAAGAAAAATGCATAAAGAGGGATTTTGGAGAATGTTGTGTTGTGGGAGGTTTCAAGTTGTGTTGTGTGTTGTGTTTAGTTGCTTTTGGCCCATGTATCAAGTTGGGATAGGTCAGAGAGTTGTTGCTGGCCTATGTTGATTGGTATGGTCCCTTTTGCCAAAAGTCAATGTTAGGTGTCCTTTGAGGTATGGGTCATGGCAGGCTGGTTTAGGGGCATGGCTTGGTTCAGATGAGATCAAGGATTGCTTATGGATCAGATTTTGTGAACTGAGGCAAGTGGATGAGAAGTTTTGGGTCATTTTGCAAATTGGTACAACTTTGGCCCCCTTTGTGATTTCTTGAAGCATAAGGCATGAAACTTGGAAATTCTTTGGTGCATTCTGATTTTTAGGTCATGTATTATGTTGGTGTAATGCTTAGAAGTTGATTTGAAGTCATAATTGGCCTTGGCAAGAAGTTTTGCAACTTTCCTCTTTTGGTGTAAAAGTGAAATTTATGTGATTTTGTCCAACTTTGACAAGCCATATCTTTTGATCCAAAATGAATTAGAAATAGTTCTTGTACTTTTTGAGAATGGGAGGATCCATTCTACAACTTTCATGACCAAAGTTTTCTCATTTGAAGCATTTTTTAATCAAAAAGAGGAGGTTGAAAAACTTTCCCAAAATGGCAAGTTTACATTACAAGTCACTTTCCCAAAAAGGCAACTTTGCAAATGACTTGAAATTTTCCAATTTTGTGAACTTCCATCATCTTATATGATCAAATAAAGATCATACACATTCAAAATGATGGAGGACACCCTTTGGTTGGGTCATTGGAGGCCTCAGATGCCCTGATTTTACACTGACTTGCTCAAGAAGTCATCTTGTGATCAGATGCCTTCCCCATTGAATTTCTTCATTAAAATTGATATGCATGATCCTCATAACCTATAGAGGCAAATAGAAACAAGAATGACCAAAAAATTTGGAGTTATGGCCTCTGAAACCAAAACCCTAATTCTAGGTCATCTGTGTAGTTAAACCTGGCTCTGCTTCCATGCCTTTCTCAGTTCTTGTGATTCTTTGACTTTATTGACTTTGTGAGGACATAATATGATGCTTGAACATACATGGACCCCTTTGAAGTGATTGATGACCTTTGGAGTGGCTCAAAAGGCTCAGGGATGGCTCAGATCACAAACCCTAGATGCAGATGACTTTGAATTGATGCAGTGAATCAAAAATGCAATATGAGATGCTATGGTTGAACTTATGCATATGAAAAGGTCACAAGCCATGGTGAAATGAGTGAGGGAAAATTTAGGGTGTTTACAACTCTCTTATAGGAACTCAGTCAAAGCATCTGGTCATATGACAATAGTATTGTATCCTACAGACTGGATGTACTATCGTTTCTCGATTTCAACGCTCGAAGCTAGGGACTTATTAGGGATGCTTGTTTTTACCGAACTTACGCTGAGACCTCCCTGAGTAGTACATAATGCCAAACTGATTCCCTGATCTGGTCATGAGCCATTTCTCGGAAATGGTGAACGTATTTTTCTATTCGGCTTTGAGAGTCCGTGATGTTTGACATGGTGCACACCTGTGAGATTGGGAGGGGTTTACAGTTTTGCAGGAACCCTTGACCTCATCATACCCTCATTACCAATGCAGTCTTATGATCTGATACGGTTACTTTGATCCCTGAGTTCTTGAGTTTATCTGGTTATTGATCTGGTTTATCTGAGATTATCTGAGTGCTTATGGGTTATTATTCGGAGGATTCGGGTTTCTGATCACTTGGCTTTGACATCCAGTATCCAGACAGTTCCAGATTGATCATGTGTCCTTGCATTTGCATTACATCATTCCATCATTAATCATGTTTTGTTTTCATTCACTGTTTCATATCATTGCTTCCGGTTCCAGTATCCTTTTCAGAGATGGAAGATTCTCGCAAGCAGAACATTCATTCAAGTTTTTCGACACTAAGGTTGGCCTGTTAAAGAAGATGGTGAATTTGATCATGCCCAATCATGTGGAGAGGTTCAGGGAAGCTTATAGGGGTATTCTGGATGTGGTGGTGGAGTTAGATCCCTCTGAAAGAAGTGTTATTCATACTCTACTTCAATACTATGATGCTCAGCTTTGATGTTTCACTTTTCCCGATTTTCAGTTAGGTCCTTTGCTGGAGGAGTATGTTTTGATCTTGGGAGTTCCTATTCGAGACCAGATTTCGTTCAATGCTGAGATGGTTAGACCTGCACCTAAAGCAATTGCCAAGGCTCTTTATTTGAGCCCTTCTGTTGTGGATCCTCTGACTATTATTAAAGGTGGTGTGCCTGGTTTCTCTTTGGAGGCTTTAGTGAAGAAGGCTGAAGAGTTGATTGTTAAAGCGGAGTGGGATTGTGTCTGTGCCATTCTGGCTCTCTCTGTTTATGGCATCATTTTGTTTGCAGACATGGAGAAGTTCATAGACATGAATGCAATCCATCTGTTCTTGTTGAAGAATCATGTGCCTACACTGTTGGGAGATTTATATTACTCAGTGCACTATAAGACAGAAAATAAACGGGGAGGTTTAGTTTGCTACTGCGCTCCTTTGTTCCATATGTGGTTCATGAGGCACTTTGTAAACACCCCAAATTTGCCCTCACCCATTCACACCATGGCTTGTGATCATTCTCATATGCATAAACACAATCATATCATCTCACATCTCATTTTTGATTCACTGCATAGATTCTAGGTCATCTGCACCTAGGGTTTGTGATCTGAGCAATCCCAGGGCATCTTGAGCCACTCCAAAGGCAACCAATCAATTAAAAGGGGTCTACATGTGTTCAAACATCATAGTGCATCCTCACAAAGTCAAAAATTCAAAAGAATCACAAGAACTAGGGTTTGAGTGGATGCAGAGCCAGGATTGACTGCACAGTTGACCTAAAATTAGGGTTTTGGTTTCAGAGGCCATAACCCCAAATGTTTTGGTCATTCTTGTTTCCATTGGTCTCTACATGGTATAGGGAGTATGCATATCAATTTTCATGAAGAAATTCCATGGGGAAGTCATCTGATCAAGGGTTGACTTTCTGGACAAGTCAGTGCAAAACCAGGGCATCTGAGGCCCCCAATGACCCAACCAATGGGTGATCTTCATCATTTTGAGTGTATATGGTCTTTATTTGATCATGGAAGAAGATTGAAGTTCACAAAAATCAAGAATTTAGGGTTTTTGCAAATGTTGACTTTTTGGGCATAGTTGACTTTTCAAGAATGCCTCATTTTAGGTCATTTTTCAAGCCTTGATTCTTGATCCAAAAATGCCTCAAATGGGAAAACTTTGGTCATGAAAGTTGTAGATCTCATCTTTCCCTTTTCAAAAAGTACAAGAACATGATCAAACTCTTCTTGGATCAAAAGTTATGGTGTGACAAAGTTGGCTAAAATCATTGATTTTCAAGGCATGCTTCAAATGGAAATTTTGCAAGATCATGAACCAAAGCCCAATGTGACTTCTAATTCACTCCAAACCAGTATGCAAACATTCTCTAAGTCATAAAATTCAGAATGAACCAAGAATGCCCATGGTTTTATGGTTGGTTGGACAAAGGAATCACATGTGAACCAAAAAGCCACAAGTTGCAAAACTCATGATCATTCTTCCTACAACTTGCTGCATTGGTTACTGCACTAAGCTAGCCTCTCACCACACCATGCTGCACCAGAACCAGCCTTGTACTAGCCTAGATCATGAGCCATACCTCCCTTACACAAAATTTAACTTTTTGCAAAAGGTGACTTACCAATCAATAAAGGACATGTCTTGTCAACTGACCAATGAGAGAGGTTTTTGTGGACAAATTGCAAGCCATTTCATGTACAAGGCAAGGCTGAAACACTTCATGCAAGACATACACCAAAACACTCCTCATTTGCATTTGTCTTCGAATCTGCCTCCACAGCTTGAAAACACAAGAACCATCTTCACCAATCATCTCACCACACTTCATAGACCTAAAACCACCAAAGTTCAAGCCTGAAACAAGCCTGACCTGAGCTTCACCATTCCCCTCCCTCAGAACCAGTTCTCTTCGAATCTCACTATCCAGCCATCAAACACTTCATTTTCCTTCACCAACAAGTCAAGCATACCATAAGGAGTCAAAACCACCCTTTACTTTGAACTAAAGCAGCCTGTACACAAAGCTCACTTTCTGCTATATCAGTTTGGTACCTCTTGAAATAGCTTGCAAAAGTTCATTCCAAGCCTGCCATTAGCACCAGGGGAGTCATTGGAGCTAGCTTGCATCAAGAAACTGCTCTGAAAGCCCAGAAACAGGAGTTGTCACCTCAGGTATGGCCATGAAACTTTTCTCTCAAAGCTCTGATTTTTTTGTTATAAAGTGAAAGTGCATGCTTCAAGGATCATGGTGATGTGTTTAGATTTAAAAATGGTGTGAAAATGAGCATTTTGTGCCTCTCTGAAATTTTGTCCGTGAATGTATTTGGTTTCGATTCTCTTTGTTCATGCTGGATAAATGTTTTTTGGTCATGGATTAAGGTTTAGTTTGGGGAGGGGAACGTTTATGGGCAGTTAATTTGATGAGTGGTGGCCTGTGGCGTTTTCTAGGGTTTTCAACCCGCCGGAGAAGACGACCGGAACCACTGTTCCGGCCGTCTGAGATTAGCATGCCCTAATTAGGGTTTAGTTCAGTCATTAGCGTATTTCAAATTTGGGCCATAGGATCAGGTTTCCCGCGTGTGGGCCAAGGGCTCAGATTGCCTCATTAGCCTTTAATTGTCATTTAACTTAATTATTTGGAATTAATAGTTTAATTAGTCAGATTTAAATATTGACCGTTGGATCACGCGCCAAGTCAACTGTCTCTTTCCCAGATTGCATCTCAGCCTCTCATTTAGCTTACTTTCATTTTTATTTATTTTTATTCCCTTTTATTTTCATTTAACTTGCACAATTAATTAAAAATAGCAAAAAATGCATAAAAATTATGAAACTTTTTCCTCTGAGTTTTATTAATTTTTATGACACAAAAATATTTTTATTTTATTTTTTACCATTAAAAAAGCATTTTTAAATATTTAAAAGATTATTTTTAATTGATTAATGGGAATTAATTAATTAAAAATACTTTTAGGTATTTAAAAATTACAAAAAAATTCATGAAATGTTCTAAGACATTTAGAAACATTGTCCAATCTTCAAACCAAATTTCTTTTTGATCTTGATGCATTTTAAGAATTTTTCATTGAATTAAATCATTTTTTATGCATTATTTTGATCATGAGTTCAAAAATTCATTTCTGCCTATCTAAGAAGGTTTGGACATTGATTCTTCTTGCATTGTTCTATGTTTAGCATGTAGTTTCTAGGATTAAATGGTATTGATTTGATTCCTCATTTTCAATTTGTTTGGCATTTCTTTTGTTAAGAACCCTAAAAAACCCTAATAACTTAGAAAAATCATATCTTGAGATTGGTTAAGAGTTGAGACTTCCCCTTTGGACCTTGGTTTAGTATAGGTTTAGGGTTTCTTTGGGTGGCATTTTCCATTTTTTATCTTAGGGTTTGCTTCTGTTTTTGGTTTTTGTTTGATGTTTGATTCATAAACCCTAATTTGGGCTTTCATTTGCATCCCTCTTGCATTCTCTTGCATAACATGACTTGTCTTTGCATTTTATGCATGCTTGTGTTTCATTTGACATCTTAAGACATGTAGGAGGCATGTTTGATCATTGCATCACATATTTGCCATGTCATTTGCCTTGTATGCTTCATAACTTTTCATGTGTATTCATGCTTCTAAGCTTGCATCATTTGCATCCATGATCTTGTATGAACATCTCCATGTCTTGCCTCATGTTTGCAGCACCTCATAACATCATAATCATCATCAACATGCTTCTGGTTTTTCTTAGCATCATACCATTTCATCTCATCTTGCATTGCATTGCATTTCTTTCTAACATTTCAGGTGGTAAGTAAACTTGAGAAGTGAATTTGCCTTCACTTATCATAACTTTTCTTTCCATCTCTCTTGCATCCATTGCTGCATTTCTATATGTGTTTGAGATTGAGCTTGCTCATTCTTGTTTCTCCCACTTTCTTTCTTCAAGTGACTTGACTTCTTGATTGAAGCAAGTCATTTTGCTGCTCTTGATCCTGTTCATCTGCTCCTTGGTGGTTCCATTGAAGATTGTTCTTGCGAACCACACAAACCTTAGGAACAACCAAGCATGACAATGAATTAGGGTTTTGATTAGTCTCCCCTCATAGTTTTACCTTTTGTGTCTCTTTTGAGTCTTCTCTTCTCATCTCATAATCAGGGACTAAACCCTAAAGGCTTTAAGGCTTTGTGATTAAGCTTATGCCTGCATCCTTCTCTTAGGATGGAGTGTATAACTTTAATCCTAAGTGTTAAACCCTTAATGTGTTTAACTCTTTTAATCAATCCATCTAATAATCATCAAGACATCACACTTGTAACTTGGGCCTTGCATTAGGGTTCTAATTCTTCCTTAATTGGTTAAGAAGGACTAACCCTAGTGTTAATGGACAAGTCCCCCTCAAGTTGTCTTACAAATCATAAAACTCACTTCTTCATCTCACTATTAAATAAAATCCACTTAATCAAAGGCTTGTTTTGTCATGATTTTAATCCCTAATCATGGATTAAGTTGAGGAGCATTCCTCAGCTTAAACATTCTCATCTATTATCCTTCTTTTAGGATGGTGTAATGAGTCTGTTTAACCCTTGATTATGGCTTAACCTCATTACTTAACACTAAACAAAAACATCAAAAAACATCTAAATAATCACAAGTAAGATAATGATCTTAATCCTACATCTAAGGTGATTAAGTGTGAGAATCTGACTTCACACTTAAGGTATTCTCATTACCCCTAATCAGAGGGAGGATGTGATGAGTTTACTAAATCCATTGGTTTAGGCTTAAGCTCATTAACTTATGACAAACTCTCAAAAGCAATAAAAGACTGAAAACACAAAAACAAACAATAATCGTCTCCTTCGGGATTCTTTTCTCATCTTATTCACTCACAAACGAGAACTTGCTTCTTCCGTCTAATGCAAGACAGTTCGCACCTGAGCCAGACAGGTCATGCACTTGAGCATAGACAAGTAAGCAGTTCATCAGTCAATCTACCTTTCAGTCTCGTTGGGTCGAACTACGGTGTTCTGACTTCCTCATTGCACGAGAGGATACGTAGGCATAACTTAACAGTTATCGAACAAAAGTCTCTGTACATTCCCCCTCCTTCTAGCCTCATTCTTTTAGCCTCATGATCATGAGCAGTTCTTTTTCATTCTCACACTGACACTTTCATACTTCATATCACTTATACACTTTACACTGACACCTGTACATTCTTTTCCAGCTATTTTATACACAGATTGCACTGACACTACCCCTTTAAAACACAAGTCTTTTAAGCGTGGATCCCGTCGAGTACGACGGACAATCTGGGTGCTAATACCTTCCCAGGTTGTAACCAACCCCCTTTCTCAGTCTCTCTGGTTCGCAACCGTCTTGTCCATCTCTTTCTAGGTTTATGCAGCATTACCTTTCCTCCGGGATAAAAATGCCTAGCTGGCGACTCTATTCATCCCCAGTGAGCTCACGGCTGTGTGTTCTCACTGTTCCCTTCGCCGACCGTTCGCGTCTGTACCTTCATCTGATCCATTTTCATTTGTCGGGAGCGACAGCTTGGCGACTCTGCTGGGGACCCTTGTATTGCAACCAGGGCTTCTGGTTCTTTTTGTGGGTTCCTCCTAGCGCTTGATTGATCTGTATTTACTGGGGTGTTATGTGCTTATTTGTGTTTGTATTTATTTTGCTTTATGTACAGTTTGCTTTACTGCTTTCTTTATTGCACTTTGTATATATCATACTGTCATGTTGCTGGCTGGATCTGTTGTTTGCTTTGGTGGGTGGGTGATTCATAGAGAGTTAAGGTCCTATACCTGGGACCTGAGTGACACCTAGGCTAGAGTGAATCATATTCTTTCCCATTCCATTTCGGTCTGGTGCGGGAATGTGAAACACGGTTCAGATATGGGTTTCTTCTTGAGAACTCTGTGTTGCAGATTTCCTGCAATGCTAGGGCTATCTGGGAAGCCTGCTAAGTCTGGATGACCTTTAGTATTGACCTTCAGAAACTGAGGTGAATTAGAGGAGGAATTGTTATGGTTATTGTAAACACTGTACCTCCGGGTTAGAAGTGTTTACACTTCTCATAACTGATCCAAGTCTGAGGATCCTTGTTTTAGAACACCACCTGTGAGGGGGTTGGGCTGTTTACAGGTTTGCAGGTACCTTGACCTCAGAATACCTTGTTACTTTGATTTGGTTAAGAATACTCCATTTTGGGACAGTTCTTGTGATTCTAAACCCTGGACATGTGGCTCTTTATTTGAGCCCCCCACCTTGGTTACTGGTTTTGTAGACCTCCATCTGGAATTCTTGAGCACACTTGGACCTATATCAGGGCATTTTGATCAGATCCAGCTCAGTCACAAAACCTTGCATATCATTTGCATACATAATCATTGCATCATATTGACATTTGCTTATTTGTTTCAGGGTATCCATTTTCATCTGGTTTTGGTTTTGACCCCATCTTCAGTTTTTGACCTGCCTTCATCAGCACTTGCTACCAGCTACCTATTCCAGCCAATCAGTAGCCCTTCTCTTCAGTATCTTCATCAACATTTTTCATCATGGCTCCAAAGAAAAGCAACATCACTTATCACTTCTTCCAGCCAGAGCTATCAGACATCAGGAGGATTCAGACCCTGATCACTCCAGATCACATACCTTTGTTCAGGGAGAACTATGGAGATATACTTGATTTGGTTATGGATCTGGACCCTTCACAGAGAAGCCTGATCCACACTTGCATTCAGTTTTATGATCCCCCATTGAGATGTTTCACTTTTCAAGACTTTCAGTTGGGCCCTCTTTTGGAAGAATACTCATCTTTGGTTGGTTTGCCTATCAGGGGTGGAATCCCTTTCAACCCTGAAATGGTCTTTCCTGCTAATAGAGAAGTAGCAAAATCTTTGCATCTGGAACCTGTTTTGGTTGAGCAGCATATGACCTCTAAAGCTGGAATCCTTGGCTTTCATCTGGACTTCTTAATTTCTCAAGCTACCCTGAAAGCTTCTTTAGGAGAGTGGAAAGCTGTTTGTGCTTTACTGGCCTTAAGTGTATATGGAATTGTGTTGTTTGCAGATGAACCTCGATTCATTAGCAAGAATGCAATCCATCTGTTCATCTTGAAGAACCCAGTGCCAACTTTATTGGGGGATCTTTACTATTCAGTGCATCAGAGGAATGAGAAGCAAAGGGGAAGATTAGTGAGGTGCTGTGCTCCATTGTTCCACACTTGGCTTCTCAGGCATTTACCCAGGACAGATGCATTTTTAAACCCTCATCAGCAGAGCAACTGGGCTAAGAGGCTCACTGTTCTAACTTCAGCCGACATCAGATGGTGCACTCAGAGCACCAAGGGAAGGGATATCATCACCAGCTGTGGGCATTTCCCTAATGTGCCTTTGATAGGAGTTAAGGGTAGTATCAACTACAACCCTCTGCTGTTTAGACGACAACTGGGCTATGCACTGGTCCATACTCCTAAGGCACAGGACTTGGTTGAGACCCTCTATTGTGAGAACAAGATTAGTTTGACTGTCGTTAGGCAGGCTGCTTGGGCCTGGGATAATGTTCAAACCAAGGGAATAACCATTCTGGGGAAGTGCAATAATGTGGCATCAGCACAATATTATGAGTGGTCCCGTACCAGGGCCCAATTCTCTGGAATGCCCTTTACCATAGAAGACATGCCTGAGTCATCTTCAGCACCACCCCCTGCCACTATCAGTTTGGAGGAGTATGAGAGCTTGAAGGAGAGGAATGAGAAGCTAACCCAGGCTTTGCAGAAGACCCTCCGGGAGAGGAGTGAAGGTATGAGGGAGATTGAGAGATTGGAGAAGTTGAGAGTAGAGCATCTGACTAAGATTGAGAAGTCTGGGGATTACATCAAAAAGTCTAAGGCTGGTGAACAAATTCTGAAGAATGCTTGCAAAGAAGCCCAGTTCCAGAGAGCAAGGACAGACTTGTACTTGAAGGAGAGTCAAGCCCGGTGGGTCAGGATCACCGAGGCTCGTACCCTGGAAGACAAGAGAGTTCAAGACAAGATGGAGCAACTGGAAGCTAGTGCAAAAGGACAGCAGGAAGCCCTGGCAGCAGCCCAGAGGGAGATATCAGAGCTGAAGATCAAAGCAGGGGTGAAGAGGTCCAAGGACCAAACTCAGCACAAGAAGCTAACAGCAGCTGTTACGACCCAGAACCTCCTCATCAGGAATCTCACGGAGCGTCCGGCTGATCCTGTGACCGAAGCACTTCTCAAGGAAGTTCGTGAGGATGAGTTTGGTCTTGGTGTTTGACCATTTGTTTGTTGTTTCTTTCTTTCCATGTACTTTTATTTTGTACTGTATTTTGACCCCTTAGTGGGCTTGTGTTGTAAAATGAACAAGTTGTATTATTTCACCTTCTGTAATATATTTGTGTTAGTTTGCTTCATCTGAGTTTTCTTCAAGCAACAACAACAGCATCTCCAAGGGTCTGGAAGGGTCAAAACCGAAGGCCAAACCGGATACCTTGAGAACAAATAAGCATAACTGCATTGCATGCTAACCCTTTTGTTTGTTTTGTAGGTTTTGTTTTATTGTTGCTAACCTCTGTTGTGATGCCTCAGGAACTATTGCTAGGCGCCGGGTATTTCCCCTCAACCGTCCGCACCGCTATCCAACCCGAAACAACCTTCCGGGAATTCAGATGGATCAGATGCAGCAGGACCTCACTGAGGTCAGAAATCAAATGGCAAATGAAAGGCTAGAAATGAGGAACCAAATGACTCAGTTTATGGAAGTTATGAACAACATGGCTCAGAGCCAGGAAAGATTGAGAGCCATGGTGGAAAGGCAGAATCAAGAAGAGCCCCATGTAGGAACTGCTGGCACAAGTAACAACGAGAGGGTCCAACCTCATGTCAATCCCCCAGTTTTTGGACCCCATCTCCATCCAGAGGCCAACATCCCTGTCAATATACAAGGGACTGCCACAGCAGGGAGGGTACTACAGGAAGACCCTCAAGAAGACCAGTTCACAGTAATGGGAGCTGGGGAAGAAGCTTATGATAAGAGGCTGGACGAAATAGCTGAGAAGTTGAGGTCCTTAGAATCTCAAAACTCTTTGGGCTTCGACGTCATGGACATGGGCTTGGTAGACGGGGTTAGGATCCCCCATAAGTTCAAGCCTCCTTGTTTCGAAAAGTATAATGGGACTTCATGCCCCCGGACTCATTTACAATCATTTCTGGGAAGGCTGAAGGCCTATACAATGGATGAGAAGCTCTGGATGTTCTACTTCGAAGATAGCTTGACTGGAGCCTCTAGGGAATGGTATTCCCACCTGACAAGGGCAACAATTAGATGCTGGAAGGACCTGGCAGAGGCCTTCATCAGACAGTATCAGTATAATCTAGATATGGCACCCAACAGGACTCTCCTGATGGGAATGTCACAGTCGTCAAGGGAGAGTTTCCGAGAATATGCCCAGAGATGGAGGCAATTGGCTGCTGCCGTTCAACCCCCTATGTCTGAAAGGGAAATGGCAGATATGTTCATGAACACCCTTCAGGGAACATATATTGACAGGTTGGCTGCTTTCTCCTCCACTAGCTTCGCAGATGTTGTCATAGCTGGGGAGAGAATTGAAAGCCTGTTGAAAATGGGTAAGATTTCCGATAATGGTGCCAACTCGTCCAGTAGTACAAGAAAGCCTTTTGCAGGCCCAAGAAGAACTGGCGAGACTAATGCCATCCACACCAACAGGGGTAGGCCCCAATATGTTCAAAGGTCAATAGCAGCAGTCACTATCCCTGCTCCAGCTCATCCACAGCCAGTCTATCAACCTCCCCAGCAAAACTATCAGCCACAACCTCAATATCATCAGCAGAATCAGTATCCTCCAAGAAACTACAACAACAGCAACACCAACAACAATAACCAGCAGAGGCCATTTCAACAAAGGCCATCTCAAGCTAACAGAGTGATTGATCCGATCCCCATGCCATATGCTACTTTGCTGCCACAACTTCTGAAACTCAACCTGGTTGAGCTAAGAACGTTGGCACCTCCGGATCCCAACAGTCTACCAAGAAATTATGACTCCAATGCTAGGTGTGCTTTTCATTCAAACGCACCTGGCCACAGCACAGAAAAATGCAGGGCTCTGCATATGAAAGTACAAGACCTGGTGGACTCAAAGGCTCTGAATTTCGCACCACCACCCAATGTCAATAAAAACCCGATGCCAAACCATGGTGGTCCCCGGATTAACGCTATTGAAGAAGACAAGCCGTCTTATTTAATAACCAGTGTGGGACAGATCAGGACACCATTGGTAGAAATCAAGGCTCAGCTCTTGGAATGTCAAATGTTCCCAGGGTGTGAATTGGGTTGTGCTTACTGCAATATCTCGATAAATGGGTGCGATAATTTGAGGAATGGCATAGATGGCCTTATTCAGAGTGGCCAGCTTCAGATCACCACATCATTTCCAACAAATCCAGCAATCTCATCAGCAACGGTTTCAGAACCTCCTACAACTGCAGCAACCATTGTTCCTGACAATTCTTCGGCCTCATCAACAAGCACTTCATCTATCATTTCAACTGATCAGTTTTCAACAAATTTTCCTGCTACAACTTCAGCTTCACTCCACTTCGAGACTCCTACAACGACAACATCCATTCTTCCGCCAATATCTCCTACAACACCAGCAACAAATCATGAAGACGTCTCTACTGTCACCATATTTTATGATCCAGAAAACAACTCTGCCTACCATTCAGAAGGTGCTGCTCCCACCAGAGCACCAGTTACAATCTTTTATGATCCACAAACAATTACAGTCCCTTCAGCAGCAGCAATCAGTCCAGTCACTGTCACGGTGCCTGGACCAGTACCATATGAAAGCAATAGGGCCATCCCTTGGCACTATGGCTCAGACGTATACTGCGAGGGAAAAAGAATCACTCTGGAAACATCAACACCTGCACCACAAGTAGATAATGTGGGGGGAGGCGGAGGCTTCACTCGAAGCGGACGTCTCTTTGCTCCACCAATGCAAAGACCTACTGCCGAAGCAGAAGCTGCTGCCAAGGCAAAAGGAAAGAGCCCGGTGCAGGAAGATCAAGCTGTTAAAGAAGCCTTGAAGACACCGTTCGATCAAGAAGTTGATGAGTTTATGAGAATCATCAAAAAGAGTGATTACAAAATTGTGGATCAGCTTCACCAAACGCCATCCAAAATCTCTATCCTCTCACTGCTGATGTGTTCCGAAGCTCATCGGAATGCATTACTCAAAGTCTTGCACGCAGCTTACGTGCCTGAAGAGATTACTGTCAACCAGTTGGAAACCGTGGTTGGAAATGTTACTGCTAGCAATGGGCTAGGGTTCACCAATACTGACTTGACAGCAGATGGCCGCAACCACAACAAAGCCTTGCACATAACCATGGAATGCAAAGGAGCTGTCCTTTCTCATGTGCTGGTAGACACAGGGTCGTCCCTTAATGTCTTACCAAAGAAGGCTCTGGTGAAGTTAGAATATGATGGTTTGGCATTGAGACCCAGCAACCTGGTGGTAAGAGCCTTTGATGGTTCTAAGAGATCGGTTCTGGGGGAGATTGAGCTACCTGTGACAATTGGCCCACAGACTTTTAAAACTATCTTTTATGTGATGGACATTCAGCCCGCCTACAGCTGTTTGTTGGGTAGACCCTGGATTCACGCCGCCGGCGCAATAACGTCTACCCTCCACCAAAAGTTAAAATATGAGTGGGGAGGCCAAGTTGTCACAATCTGTGGAGAGGAGGACATTTTTGTCAGCCACCTGGCAACCTATAAGTACATTGAAATGGATGGGGAGATCCATGAAACAATGAGCCAAGGATTTGAAGCCTTGAATGTCAATGAAGCATCTGCTGTATCTGGGATCTCCATGTCATCATACCAACAAGCCCGGAAGGTTGTTGAGGAAGGAACTGCCCTAGGCTGGGGCAAAGTTTTAGCTGTGGAGGAAAAGAAAGACAAATTTGGGTTGGGTTACAGACCAACTCAACATCAAGCAAGGGCTGCTGGAGAGCCTGGTTTTGTCAGTGGGGGGATGCTTACCCCTGATGCTATCAACTGTCTGGAAGACGAGCTGGAAGAGGAACGCAACCTGGAAAGCTGGATTCGTCCAAAGATCCTGGGGAGCAGTGTCTCGAACTGGTCTTCCCAGGAAATTATAAGAGTTACTCGATCAGAGTAATTATTATTTCCTGTATTTTTATAAGCATGCATCAAAGTCTTGCATCTTGCCCAAGATGACAAGACTCATTTTGTAATCGGGCCATCTGTACTTTTTGTGCAAACAAGATCAATTAATGAAATATCAGACATCTTTTTGCAAACGAGTCTTTTTCTTTTCGTTCACTGTTTTTCCATTTTTCTTTTTGTACAAAAAAATAAATGGCAGTGTTTTCAAAATGACAACTTCATTTCACTTTTCTAAATAAGACTAAAATCAGATCACTAAAATGAACAACTTAACCCTTGCAGAAAGTGCCTTCCAGACAGCACCGACAACAGCACGGCTATGACATCGTATGACTTTGACAATCCGATCAATCAAGCTGATGAAGGGGTTGAAAAAGAATATGAGCTTCCTGAAGAGCTAGCCAGGTTGTTAAGACAAGAGGAAAAGGTCATTACCCCTCACCAGGAGGAGGTTGAAGTGATCAATCTTGGTACAGATGAAGACGTGAAAGAGGTTAAAATCAGGGCCTGCCTGCAAGACTCAGTGAAGAGACAACTGATAGATCTGCTTCAAGAGTATGTTGATGTGTTTGCTTGGTCGTATCAAGACATGCCAGGGTTGGATACCGACATTGTTGTGCACAAGCTGCCTTTGAGAGAAGAATGCCCGCCGGTTAAACAGAAACTGCGCCGTACTCGTCCAGACATGGCTATGAAAATCAAGGAAGAGGTACAAAAGCAATGGGACGCCGGGTTCCTTGCTGTAACTAGCTACCCGCCGTGGGTTGCTAATATAGTACCTGTGCCTAAGAAGGACGGCAAAGTAAGGATGTGTGTTGACTACCGGGATCTGAACAGAGCCAGCCCGAAAGATGACTTCCCATTACCTCACATTGACGTATTGGTTGATAATACGGCTCAGTTCTCGGTATTCTCCTTCATGGATGGATTTTCAGGATACAACCAGATTAAAATGTCACCTGAAGACATGGAGAAGACAACATTCATCACGCTCTGGGGCACGTTCTGTTACAAGGTAATGCCATTTGGGCTCAAGAATGCCGGTGCAACGTATCAACGGGCTATGGTAACATTATTCCACGATATGATCCATAAAGAGATAGAATGTTATGTGGACGATATGATTGCCAAGTCCCTTACTGAAGAAGATCATCTGGTGAATCTGCTCAAGTTATTCAAGCGTCTGAGGAAGTATCAACTGAAGCTGAACCCCAACAAATGCACATTCGGGGTGAGATCTGGTAAGCTGCTGGGTTTTATTGTAAGCGAGAAAGGGATTGAGGTTGACCCTGATAAAGTCAAAGCCATCCAAGAGATGCCTGCACCGAAAACTGAGAAAGAAGTTCGAGGGTTCCTAGGTCGATTGAACTACATTTCACGGTTCATATCTCACCTCACAGCAACCTGTGAACCCCTGTTCAAACTGCTAAGGAAAGAACAAACGGTCAGGTGGAACGAAGATTGCCAGAAGGCTTTTGACAAGATCAAGGAATATCTGCAAGAACCTCCAATCCTCATGCCGCCAGTTGAAGGAAGACCTCTGATAATGTACCTGACAGTATTAGAAGAGTCAATGGGGTGTGTGTTGGGCCAGCATGACGAGTCTGGTCGAAAAGAGTATGCAATATACTACCTGAGCAAAAAGTTTACCGACTGTGAACAACGCTATTCACTGCTCGAGAAAACTTGCTGTGCTTTAGCGTGGGCTGCTCGCCGACTGAGACAGTATATGTTGACCCACACTACTTTGTTAATCTCGAAGATGGACCCAGTCAAGTACATATTTGAGAAGCCATCTCTTACCGGACGGGTTGCAAGATGGAAAATGATCCTCACAGAATACGACATCCAATACACTTCTCAGAAAGCCATCAAAGGCAGTGTATTGTCCGAATATCTTGCTGAGCAACCCATCGATGATTACCAGCCTATGAGATTTGACTTCCCTGATGAAGACATCATGTTCATTAAAACGAAAGATCATGAAGAGCCCATTCACACTGAAGGGCCTGACCCAGAAGAAGAATGGACTATGATGTTTGATGGGGCTGTTAACATGAATGGTCGTGGTGTTGGTGCAGTACTCATTACACCCAAAGGAGTTCACATGCCTTTCTCGGCAAAACTCACTTTCAACTGCACTAACAACGAAGCTGAATACGAAGCTTGCATTATGGGTCTTGAGGAAGCCATTGACCTCAGGATCAAGACATTGACCGTGTTCGGAGATTCAGCTTTGGTAGTCAATCAGACCAATGGGAAATGGTATACACACCAGGATCATCTGATACCTTACAGGGATTATACAAGAAGGTTATTGACTTTCTTCACAACAGTCAAACTTGAGTATATCCCTCGGGATGAGAATCAGTTTGCAGATGCCTTGGCTACCATTTCGTCCATGATCAAAGTTCAAGCTGCTAACTTTGTACCTCAGATTTCAGTATCGAGACTTGACAGACCAGCATATGTATTCGCAGCAGATGTTGTCAAAGATGATAAGCCTTGGTTCCATGACATTAAGTGCTTCTTGGAGGATCAAACATACCCATCTGGGGCATCTTCCAATGATAAGAAGACTTTGAGAAGGCTTGCTGGAAGTTTCTTTCTGAACACTGATGGATCTCTATACAAAAGGAACTTTGATATGGTACTCCTCCGATGTGTTGACAAGACGGAAGCAGATTTGTTGATGCATGAAGTGCATGAAGGCTCTTTTGGTACCCATGCTGGAGGACATGCGATGGCTAAGAAGTTGTTAAGATCAGGCTATTATTGGATCACAATGGATGCAGACTGTTGTGCCTATGCCAGGAAATGCCACAAATGCCAGATCTACGCAGATAAAGTGCATGTACCTCCGAATCCTTTGAACATCATGTCTTCACCATGGCCCTTTGCCATGTGGGGCATCGACATGATTGGCAAGATTGAGCCAACTGCTTCAAACGGCCACAGATTCATCCTGGTCGCCATCGACTATTTCACTAAGTGGGTTGAAGCAGCCTCATATGCAAATGTCACAAGGCAAGTGGTAGCCAGATTTCTGAAGAGAGATATCATCTGTCGATACGGAGTTCCCGAGCGAATCATCACTGATAATGGTTCCAATCTCAACAACAAAATGATGGCAGAGCTGTGCCGGGACTTCAAGATTCAACATCACAATTCTTCTCCTTACAGGCCGAAGATGAATGGTGCTGTTGAGGCGGCAAATAAGAATATCAAGAAGATTGTGCAGAAGATGGTAGTCACTTACAAAGACTGGCATGAAATGCTACCGTTTGCCTTGCATGGGTACCGCACGTCAATCAGGACATCCACTGGGGCAACACCGTATCAACTCGTGTATGGGATGGAAGCAGTCCTACCAGTTGAAGTTGAATTACCCTCCTTGCGAGTCTTGATGGATGTCAAACTGAGTGAAGCAGAATGGGTTAGGTCCCGATACGAGCAACTGAGTCTGATTGAAGAGAAGAGATTGGCTGCAGTCTGTCATGGACAATTGTATCAGAAGAGAATGAAGAAAGCCTTCGATCAGAAAGTCAGGCATCGAGAGTACCAAGTGGGAGATCTTGTGCTGAAAAGAATCCTCCCTCCTCATACAGACCACAGGGGCAAATGGACTCCAAACTATGAAGGGCCATTCGTGGTAAAGAAAGTTTTCTCTGGTGGAGCACTGATGCTCAGCACCATGGATGGTGAAGATTTTCCATCCCCTGTGAATTCAGATGCAGTTAAAAAATACTTCGCATAAAATGACCCGCTGGACATAAAAATAGAATGTAAGTCCAGGCAAAAATAGGGCATCCCGGCGAGTCAAAAACAGAATAAAAAGACTCGGGCAAAAATAAGGGAAATAAATGAAAAAATGTACACCCGCTAAGTTGAAAAGCCGCATTGGACAACTCAGGCAAAAATGGGTATCCCGATGGATTGAAAACCCGAAAGGGCGATCCATGCAAAATAAGGGAATAAGCGAACAACTGCATTCTGAATTCGTCTGTATCACTTGCAACTTGGAAAGCTCCAACAAAATCAAGCTTCAATCAGAATCAGCCTTTTTCAGAAAGCAAGACGAGAAGAATGTCATTGTCATACGAGTCATAGCAGGAGAGGAAGCTCCCTAAAGCGTCGTCAACACCGCCAGCATTTTGTTTCTCAATTTGTAACAATCTCCTCATTTCAGGAGATATGTCTCTTTGGCTGTATCTTGCCAATTCAGGGCATTTGAATTAATAAAATCAGATTTTTCAGTCATGTCTCGTTTTGTACATTTTTCATTTTTTTGCAAGAAATGTCTGATATCTTGAAAGAACATTGATTGCATAAGAATACAGATGTTTGTCACTAATAATAAAACACATGCTTGCAGGAAATATACTTACTCTTGAGAGTGCTTAACTCCTATGACGGAATCCAGTAAAGGATACCTCGGGACCTTTTGTGCGTCTCCTTATCTTTGCAGGATTGCAGGTATCCAGAACGCAACCTGGGGCATGCAAGTCACGTCTCGGCAAGCTGGTGAATCATTATCAACTCGGTCTATCTTCCACGTGGCACTGGAAGGTGCCTATTTCCCCAGCGAAGTTGCCAAATCAACATACACTCAATCTCAGCATCTGAAATGCTCTATCCCCAGCTGAGTTGCCTCTTGTTGCTCTCCCCAGCTGAGTTGCCTCTCATAATTCCCCAGCCAAGTTGCCATTTCATCCTCAGCTGAGTACAGGAATCAGGGAATCATCTCCCCACACGAATCATTAGCCTCTATCCAGAAGAGCAGCGCCCGAAGAGATCACAACAGAGTGAAGAAAGTCTCTACAAACCCCAGCTGGGTCCCGTATTACAAGGATATGTCAACCAGTGACTTATATCCCCAAATGAATACATCTCACCAGATTTACCAATGATCTCATCCCCAGCTGGGAGGCCCTTTTCAAACCAATCAGCCAGAGATCTTCGCAGCAACGGGATCCGAATCCCGGTTTGATATCTTTGCATAATCATGGCATTTGCATCATATTTCCCCGCAGAGCGTAGCATTCCGTCTAAAACGGAGCATTACGGCAAAAAAATCAAACACATAGCATAATCATAAGCCACGTTCTGAATTAACATTTGCGAATAATGACCGTTCATCATCATTGTACAGAAATCCTCACCAGAGTCCCAGCAAAAGCAGTTGCCTTACAAATCACAGACACTAGTTTATATTTCCTTTTGATACCTGTCCATCACTCCCCAGTAAAGTCGCTGGCACACTCTTTATAACAAGATCACCCGTATTACAGACACTTCATGATACCCATCCGTGTCATATTACTAGCAGGAAGCCAAAGACACCCTCTTTGCACTCACACATACCTGTATATATAATTCCTTGACGCCCGTCCGTGTCATATCCCCAGCGCAGTCGCCTAGACTTTGTATAGCAGATACTTGTTCATATTACACTTTCCTCTCTTGGTGCCCGTCCGTGTCATCATCCCCAGCAGTTAAAACACTCATCTATATATGCTCACTACTCATGGTACACTTATGCAGATACTCGTCCGTATCTTGTATATACCAGTTATACACCCACAGATTCAACAGTAGTCTTTGTTCTTTGTTAACCAGTTGGTACTCGTCCGTACCATCATCTCAGAACATTGCGTCTAGTGTTTGTTTCTACATGATACTCGTCCGTATCATAATCTTAAGGATGCTCGTCCGCATCTTTAATCCATACACCGTGTCAAACACTTGTGTCTTCTTGAATATAGGCACTCGTCCGTATCTACTATTCCCCAGAAGAATCCCTTCAGATTCAACACTCGTCCGTGTTCTTTGTTAACCAGTTGATACTCGTCCGTATCATCATCTCTGAACACGCGTCAGTATGTTTCTACCTGATACTCGTCCGTATCATGGTCTTAAGGATGCTCGTCCGCATCTTTAATCTATACACAATACCAAACACTTATACTTTCCTTTCTTGGTTGTGAACGCTCGTCTGTGTTCACTATACCCCCAGTAGATCACCAACAAATCTTTTTTTCCTTTATCTAACACTCGTCCTGTGTTATGATACCCCGAGAGCAGCCGTACCCTGCTGAGTGGTCGTCCTCCACTTCTTGATGGTCGTCCTCCATCATGCTCATCCGATGGCCGTTCCCATCGTTGTTTTTAGCAGCCGTCCCCTGCTAGGTGGTCGTCCTCCACCTTTTGATGATCGTCCTTCATCGCTCTATCCAATGGCCGTCCCCATTGTTGATTTTGGTTATCCGACACTCGTCCTGTGTTGTGATAAACCTTGAGAGCAGCCGTACCCTGCTGAGTGGTCGTCCTCCACTTCTTGATGGTCGTCCTCCATCATGCTCGTCCGATGGCCGTCCCCATCGTTGACCTTTTCTATCCGATGGCCGTCCCCATCGTTGATATTTTCGGCAGCCGTACCCTGCCAGGTGGTCGTCCTCCACCTTTGATGGCCGTCCCCATCATATTTCTTTTATCCCCAACAGAGCAGCCGTCCCCTGCTAGGTGATCGTCCTTCACCTTTGATGGCCGTACCCCATCATCTGTTTCATTTCATTTATTCTTTAACCCGATGGCCGTCCCCGTCGTGGTCCCTTTTCCTTTTAGCCCGATGGCCGTCCCCATCGTTGGTTACTTTACCTTCATGAACTTGATGGCCGTCCCCGTCATGTTTCATTAATTTCCAGAGAATTTTACAGCTTTATCTTGATGGCCGTCCCCATCACGATTTTATTTTCCCCAGCTAGTCGGCCGTCCCCGTTTTGGCTTTACCTTTTATCCCCAGCATGTCGGCCGTCCCCGTCATTGCGTTGTTTCCCACTTTACAATATACTTTATTTTCTTTTACAATCTATATCCCTTTCCTTCTTCATTCTTTGAGTGCAAATTTTGGACTGTCTTTGGTATTCAACCACAAGTTATCTTGTTTGCCTGTTAAGCCGTCGCTTACATCCTGCACAGCTAACTCATGTTTGAATAGGGGCATCTGTAAACACCCCAAATTTGCCCTCACCCATTCACACCATGGCTTGTGATCATTCTCATATGCATAAACACAATCATATCATCTCACATCTCATTTTTGATTCACTGCATAGATTCTAGGTCATCTGCACCTAGGGTTTGTGATCTGAGCAATCCCAGGGCATCTTGAGCCACTCCAAAGGCAAACAATCAATTCAAAGGGGTCTACATGTGTTCAAACATCATAGTGCATCCTCACAAAGTCAAAAATTCAAAAGAATCACAAGAACTAGGGTTTGAGTGGATGCAGAGCCAGGATTGACTGCACAGTTGACCTAAAATTAGGGTTTTGGTTTCAGAGGCCATAACCCCAAATGTTTTGGTCATTCTTGTTTCCATTGGTCTCTACATGGTATAGGGAGTATGCATATCAATTTTCATGAAGAAATTCCATGGGGAAGTCATCTGATCAAGGGTTGACTTTCTGGACAAGTCAGTGCAAAACCAGGGCATCTGAGGCCCCCAATGACCCAACCAATGGGTGATCTTCATCATTTTGAGTGTATATGGTCTTTATTTGATCATGGAAGAAGATTGAAGTTCACAAAAATCAAGAATTTAGGGTTTTTGCAAATGTTGACTTTTTGGGCATAGTTGACTTTTCAAGAATGCCTCATTTTAGGTCATTTTTCAAGCCTTGATTCTTGATCCAAAAATGCCTCAAATGGGAAAACTTTGGTCATGAAAGTTGTAGATCTCATCTTTCCCTTTTCAAAAAGTACAAGAACATGATCAAACTCTTCTTGGATCAAAAGTTATGGTGTGACAAAGTTGGCTAAAATCATTGATTTTCAAGGCATGCTTCAAATGGAAATTTTGCAAGATCATGAACCAAAGCCCAATGTGACTTCTAATTCACTCCAAACCAGTATGCAAACATTCTCTAAGTCATAAAATTCAGAATGAACCAAGAATGCCCATGGTTTTATGGTTGGTTGGACAAAGGAATCACATGTGAACCAAAAAGCCACAAGTTGCAAAACTCATGATCATTCTTCCTACAACTTGCTGCATTGGTTACTGCACTAAGCTAGCCTCTCACCACACCATGCTGCACCAGAACCAGCCTTGTACTAGCCTAGATCATGAGTCATACCTCCCTTACACAAAATTTAAATTTTTGCAAAAGGTGACTTACCAATCAATAAAGGACATGTCTTGTCAACTGACCAATGAGAGAGGTTTTTGTGGACAAATTGCAAGCCATTTCATGTACAAGGCAAGGTTGAAACACTTCATGCAAGACATACACCAAAACACTCCTCATTTGCATTTGTCTTCGAATCTGCCTCCACAGCTTGAAAACACAAGAACCATCTTCACCAATCATCTCACCACACTTCATAGACCTAAAACCACCAAAGTTCAAGCCTGAAACAAGCCTGACCTGAGCTTCACCATTCCCCTCCCTCAGAACCAGTTCTCTTCGAATCTCACTATCCAGCCATCAAACACTTCATTTTCCTTCACCAACAAGTCAAGCATACCATAAGGAGTCAAAACCACCCTTTACTTTGAACTAAAGCAGCCTGTACACAAAGCCCACTTTCTGCTATATCAGTTTGGTACCTCTTGAAATAGCTTGCAAAAGTTCATTCCAAGCCTGCCATTAGCACCAGGGGAGTCATTGGAGCTAGCTTGCATCAAGAAACTGCTCTGAAAGCCCAGAAACAGGAGTTGTCACCTCAGGTATGGCCATGAAACTTTTCTCTCAAAGCTCTGATTTTTTTGTTATAAAGTGAAAGTGCATGCTTCAAGGATCATGGTGATGTGTTTAGATTTAAAAATGGTGTGAAAATGAGCATTTTGTGCCTCTCTGAAATTTTGTCCGTGAATGTATTTGGTTTCGATTCTCTTTGTTCATGCTGGATAAATGTTTTTTGGTCATGGATTAAGGTTTAGTTTGGGGAGGGGAACGTTTATGGGCAGTTAATTTGATGAGTGGTGGCCTGTGGCGTTTTCTAGGGTTTTCAACCCGCCGGAGAAGACGACCGGAACCACTGTTCCGGCCGTCTGAGATTAGCATGCCCTAATTAGGGTTTAGTTCAGTCATTAGCGTATTTCAAATTTGGGCCATAGGATCAGGTTTCCCGCGTGTGGGCCAAGGGCTCAGATTGCCTCATTAGCCTTTAATTGTCATTTAACTTAATTATTTGGAATTAATAGTTTAATTAGTCAGATTTAAATATTGACCGTTGGATCACGCGCCAAGTCAACTGTCTCTTTCCCAGATTGCATCTCAGCCTCTCATTTAGCTTACTTTCATTTTTATTTATTTTTATTCCCTTTTATTTTCATTTAACTTGCACAATTAATTAAAAATAGCAAAAAATGCATAAAAATTATGAAACTTTTTCCTCTGAGTTTTATTAATTTTTATGACACAAAAATATTTTTATTTTATTTTTTACCATTAAAAAAGCATTTTTAAATATTTAAAAGATTATTTTTAATTGATTAATGGGAATTAATTAATTAAAAATACTTTTAGGTATTTAAAAATTACAAAAAAATTCATGAAATGTTCTAAGACATTTAGAAACATTGTCCAATCTTCAAACCAAATTTCTTTTTGATCTTGATGCATTTTAAGAATTTTTCATTGAATTAAATCATTTTATATGCATTATTTTGATCATGAGTTCAAAAATTCATTTCTGCCTATCTAAGAAGGTTTGGACATTGATTCTTCTTGCATTGTTCTATGTTTAGCATGTAGTTTCTAGGATTAAATGGTCTTGATTTGATTCCTCATTTTCAATTTGTTTGGCATTTCTTTTGTTAAGAACCCTAAAAAACCCTAATAACTTAGAAAAATCATATCTTGAGATTGGTTAAGAGTTGAGACTTCCCCTTTGGACCTTGGTTTAGTATAGGTTTAGGGTTTCTTTGGGTGGCATTTTCCATTTTTTATCTTAGGGTTTGCTTCTGTTTTTGGTTTTTGTTTGATGTTTGATTCATAAACCCTAATTTGGGCTTTCATTTGCATCCCTCTTGCATTCTCTTGCATAACATGACTTGTCTTTGCATTTTATGCATGCTTGTGTTTCATTTGACATCTTAAGACATGTAGGAGGCATGTTTGATCATTGCATCACATATTTGCCATGTCATTTGCCTTGTATGCTTCATAACTTTTCATGTGTATTCATGCTTCTAAGCTTGCATCATTTGCATCCATGATCTTGTATGAACATCTCCATGTCTTGCCTCATGTTTGCAGCACCTCATAACATCATAATCATCATCAACATGCTTCTGGTTTTTCTTAGCATCATACCATTTCATCTCATCTTGCATTGCATTGCATTTCTTTCTAACATTTCAGGTGGTAAGTAAACTTGAGAAGTGAATTTGCCTTCACTTATCATAACTTTTCTTTCCATCTCTCTTGCATCCATTTCTGCATTTCTATATGTGTTTGAGATTGAGCTTGCTCATTCTTGTTTCTCCCACTTTCTTTCTTCAAGTGACTTGACTTCTTGATTGAAGCAAGTCATTTTGCTGCTCTTGATCCTGTTCATCTGCTCCTTGGTGGTTCCATTGAAGATTGTTCTTGCGAACCACACAAACCTTAGGAACAACCAAGCATGACAATGAATTAGGGTTTTGATTAGTCTCCCCTCATAGTTTTACCTTTTGTGTCTCTTTTGAGTCTTCTCTTCTCATCTCATAATCAGGGACTAAACCCTAAAGGCTTTAAGGCTTTGTGATTAAGCTTATGCCTGCATCCTTCTCTTAGGATGGAGTGTATAACTTTAATCCTAAGTGTTAAACCCTTAATGTGTTTAACTCCTTTAATCAATCCATCTAATAATCATCAAGACATCACACTTGTAACTTGGGCCTTGCATTAGGGTTCTAATTCTTCCTTAATTGGTTAAGAAGGACTAACCCTAGTGTTAATGGACAAGTCCCCCTCAAGTTGTCTTACAAATCATAAAACTCACTTCTTCATCTCACTATTAAATAAAATCCACTTAATCAAAGGCTTGTTTTGTCATGATTTTAATCCCTAATCATGGATTAAGTTGAGGAGCATTCCTCAGCTTAAACATTCTCATCTATTATCCTTCTTTTAGGATGGTGTAATGAGTCTGTTTAACCCTTGATTATGGCTTAACCTCATTACTTAACACTAAACAAAAACATCAAAAAACATCTAAATAATCACAAGTAAGATAATGATCTTAATCCTACATCTAAGGTGATTAAGTGTGAGAATCTGACTTCACACTTAAGGTATTCTCATTACCCCTAATCAGAGGGAGGATGTGATGAGTTTACTAAATCCATTGGTTTAGGCTTAAGCTCATTAACTTATGACAAACTCTCAAAAGCAATAAAAGACTGAAAACACAAAAACAAACAATAATCGTCTCCTTCGGGATTCTTTTCTCATCTTATTCACTCACAAACGAGAACTTGCTTCTTCCGTCTAATGCAAGACAGTTCGCACCTGAGCCAGACAGGTCATGCACTTGAGCATAGACAAGTAAGCAGTTCATCAGTCAATCTACCTTTCAGTCTCGTTGGGTCGAACTACGGTGTTCTGACTTCCTCATTGCACGAGAGGATACGTAGGCATAACTTAACAGTTATCGAACAAAAGTCTCTGTACATTCCCCCTCCTTCTAGCCTCATTCTTTTAGCCTCATGATCATGAGCAGTTCTTTTTCATTCTCACACTGACACTTTCATACTTCATATCACTTATACACTTTACACTGACACCTGTACATTCTTTTCCAGCTATTTAATACACAGATTGCACTGACACTACCCCTTTAAAACACAAGTCTTTTAAGCGTGGATCCCGTCGAGTACGACGGACAATCTGGGTGCTAATACCTTCCCAGGTTGTAACCAACCCCCTTTCTCAGTCTCTCTGGTTCGCAACCGTCTTGTCCATCTCTTTCTAGGTTTATGCAGCATTACCTTTCCTCCGGGATAAAAATGCCTAGCTGGCGACTCTATTCATCCCCAGTGAGCTCACGACTGTGTGTTCTCACTGTTCCCTTCGCCGACCGTTCGCGTCTGTACCTTCATCTGATCCATTTTCATTTGTCGGGAGCGACACACTTGCCTAGTACCGGTGTGTTTAGTGACCATACTTTGGTGTGGACTCAGAAGTTGGAGAAGTTGTTTGCTAAAGATGTTAGATGGGTTACTCATAGGCTTCAGGGTACACGTTTCATCACCAGTTGTGGGAGTTACCTCAGTGTACCTCTGTTGGGAGTGACTGGGGGAATCAACTACAACCCAGTATTGTTGAGGAGACAGTTGGGATATCCTTTAAGAGAGGTCCTAGAATAGTTGAAATTGGCTCCTATATTCTATTTCCCGGTGAAGGACAATATGCCTTTGGTGAGAAAAGCAGCTGGAGCTTGGAAGTGCATCAAAGGAGAAGGAGTGGCTAACTTTGGAAAGTGTAACAATCAAACTTTTCCGGAGTATGAGGCTTGGCTGAAGGATAGAGCCAAGATGGTATTGCTGCCATTTTCCCCTCCAGTTCCTCCAGCGACTGAGCCTAATACCACTGTTCCCTTAGAAGAATACGAGAAGATAGAAGCCCAGCTGCAAGAGATGACTAGTCGATATCATCAGATGGTTCACTCCAAGACATCTTTAGAAGAGAAGCTGCAGAAGATGCAGATGGCTCAGGAGGCTAAGGAGAAGGAGTTTGCGGAAAGAGAAGCTTACTTTCAAAGGAGAGGTCTAATGGATGTTAAGAGAGAGGAAGAATTCAGAAAGACCCAGAAGACCCTTAGAGAAGCCAAACAATCTCTTGCTTGGTCGCAAGATCAGAGGAAACAGAATCAGAAGAAATACAAAGAAAAGTAAGAGTTCTATGAATCACAGTTAGCTTCCAAGAAGGAAGAGTGGGAACAAGCCCACAAGATCCGAAGAGAGAATACTCAACAGTTGGTGAAGAGTTAGCAAGCCTTAGAAGAAGAACTTAAGGAAATTGTAGATCTCAAATTGATGGCTGGAATCAAGAAGGTTAGGTCTGAGCTGGGACTTAGTGAGGGAGGATCAGAGTCTTCATGCAGCAGTCTTGCTTTCTAGTTTCTTTTCTCTGTATTCGGATTACCTACAGACATGTTGTAGGAATCTTGGTTGTATGTTTTTTTATTTTGGAAGACTTGTACCCTGCGAGGAATTATGTTGTTCTTGCCTTGTGGGCTGATTTATGGTATGCGGATTTTATTCAGTTCTCTATTTCCTATACATGCTGGCATTTGGGCCGTTATGGTTATTTGAATCTGATTTCTGTGTGAAGGTGTTGCACCACAAAATTTGCCCTCACAATACAAGACTTTGTGTGCTTATAAGGTTCACAAGGTTCACAAGGACTTTCATGAGGTTCATGAAGTTTACAAGACACTTTATGAGGTTCACAAGGTTCACAAGACCTTTCATGAGGTCCATGAAGTTTACAAGACACTTTATGAGGTTCACAAGGTTCACAAGACCTTTCATGAGGCTCATGAAGTTTACAAGACACTTTATGAGGTTCACAAGGTTCACAAGACATCTTATGAGGTTCACAAGGTTCACAAAGTTCATCATGGGTCAGAAGATTTGACAAATCCCTCAGGCAAGGCATTCTCCTAAGCAGTGCATCCAAAACTAGGGTTTTGACTTTAATCAGGCTAAATGGATTTCCAAGACTTCAAGTGAGCTTCATAACATCTTATATATGTCTAAGAATCCCTATGACAAATTTCAAAACTTTTCTCAAAGGTTTGCTCAGTCAAATGATCAGATAAGTCAAAATCAGTCAAAGCAGTTAAAAAGTCAAACAGAGGTCAACTGTGGTCAAACCAAAGTCAAACTTCATGATTTTTTGCCAACATCAAGTATATGAAGTAAAATTCATCATTTGATCAAGGGTTGATCATGATTCATCAAGGACATTTCAGATCATCAAGAATCAAAGGTTTCTAAATTAGGGTTTCTTTAGGAAAAGTCAACTGAACTTTGACCAGCCATAACTTTCACATGCTTCATCACATTTTTCCCATCCAAAGCTCATTTTGAAGGAAATTGAATTCTATACAACTTTGTGTCTCACAAGCCAAGCCCAAAAATGCTTCATTTGGAAGGTATGAGCTAAGACATTATAGGTCCTTTTGAAAGTCAACAAAAAGTCAACAACTTCAAAAGGGCATAACTTGAGAATGGTAAATGATATTGACATGAAACCAATGGGGTTGATTAGAAGACTCTTCAAGCTTTCCAAAATGTCCAATAACACCCTCATAGCATTAAAATTGAAGGATGTGTGCCCTTGCAAATTTGGGAAATTTTAGGGAAGTTTATGAAGCAAATGGAGGTTCAAAACCAAATCTTTCCAAATGGGCTTCCCATGTGATGATCCAATCCATACAAGTACCTCATACACGACCCAACCATCATTTATTCAGATTTTTTATTATTTTGATTTTATTTATTTTGATTTTATTCATTTAAAATCATTTAAAATCAAAATAAAATAGAAAAATCAAATGTTTAAATGAGATATTGTTTCTAGAAAATCATAAATATGGTTTGGATCAAATTGATATGAGAATTATGGTGATTGTCTCAAAATAGCAAGGATATATAAAAAAATATTTGGATTTTAAGGCATGATATTTTTCAATCTTATTGATCCAAATTATCCAAAGGATAGTCCAATTTTTTAACCTAATTTGATTCATTACATATAGGAGAACACATTACAATCCTGGGGACGATTTTTCAGAGCCTCTCATAGCATTCTCAAATTCCAAAATTCTTCCAAAATCTCAATTTTCGGATTCATCATTAAGGAGTGTTTAAAGGTATTTTACAGACATGGAAGGTTGCTTTGAACCTTACTAAACCTATCTCGATCTTCAAAAACATCTGGAAACCACTCACATGCCATGGCCGAATGCGTTTTCCTCTTCATATTTTTTTTCTTTTCGATTTCACATATTCAAGCATTATAAATTTAAATTGTTCATTGATTTGTGTTTGTTGTGAGCTGTTGAAACTTTCTAGGCGATTTACTTTGAGTTTCGTGGTCTTAAAGCTGTTTCGCCATTGTTAGGGTTTGTTCATCAAATTTGGGGTTTCATGATTTGGACCATATAAATACTTGTTGTTGATATAGTAACACTGTATGAATTGTAAGGATTGTGTAGGTACGATCAATTTGATGAAATTGCAGGTATATCATGAGATACGAAATTCGTAGGTTGAAGGTGGCAGGAAAAATCGTAACAGAACTCGCATCAAAAATCGCAGGAAAACCTGCGAATTTGAATGTTGAAGATGAGCTTTTGGCGCTCTGTTTGAAATTTAAATTAATTTTTTTTTATAATATATTTGTGTTATAGTTATAACAGAAACGCGTGTGTGGCCCAGCGGATAAGTATTGTCTTGGCTAGAGGGAAGGCTGGGGTTCGAATCCTGGTTCCTTCAAATGTTTTTTTCTTTTTCGGTTACATGTTGCAGGTTCTCCATATTAGGGCTTGTTGTTGTCTCCTATCACCACTTGCGCACGCAGCCTAGTGGTCAGACCCCCATTCAGGTACAGGGGGGGTCCTGGGTTCAAATCCAGGCCTCCCCATTTTTTTCCCTAACCTAATTGTTTGATATTTCTTCTTCTTTTCTTTAATCTTGATTAAAAAAAAATTATTAATAATAACAATATAATTTTCATAGAATAACTTGTATGTATTTTAAAATTAGTATTTTAATTAATTATTTATATGTCCATATTATTATTATATAACTTTGTTAAATAGTATATTAAATAAAAAATAAAATCCTTGATATTTTTTTTATATACATAAACCCTAATAATATTTTGTAAACTCTAATTATTTTTGTAAATGATTAATTCGTTCATAGTTTTCTAATTTAGATAATTTAATAAAAAAATTAAACCCTAATTTATTTTTTTTATAAATCCTAATTATAAACATTAATTTATT
Source organism: Lathyrus aphaca (assembly GCA_963966055.1). Taxonomy (NCBI): domain Eukaryota; kingdom Viridiplantae; phylum Streptophyta; class Magnoliopsida; order Fabales; family Fabaceae; genus Lathyrus; species Lathyrus aphaca. Next base: position 293,599,505 of record OZ014521.1, on the reverse strand, counting down.
TGTTAATTATGACTTTTAATAAATTTTAATTATATGTATATACTTTATAATTGGTTTGTAATTATTATTTAACTTATGTATGTAAACAATTTATTTTTTTAACATATGCTTAAAAATAATTAAAATTTGTTAATTTAATTTTGTAAATATAATTTATGTTCATAATATGTTTATAATTAACCTAATTTTTATAATTTTTATATAATTTAAAACTTTATAATAATTAGTATAATATGAATTATTTATATTTTCTTCTTAATCTTAAAATAATAATTGTTTATAAAAAATTGAATTTTTATTTATTATGCTAATACTCTTATTTATTTTATTATTAATGCTATTTATTTTTATATGATATTTATTTTATTATTACTAACCCCATTTATATATTGTGATTTATTATTATTATTATTTATCTTTACTAACCCAATTATATTATTATTATTTATTTATGCTTATTTATTTAATTTGCTTTAATTATTATTATTATGTAATTGTCTCCTGGATGTAATATTTTAATAGTAATATTTAATAATTATTTTAAATGCTATGGTTAGTAAAATAGGGAGTGAAACATGTTTGTATTGTAAAATCAATTTAGATCACTAATTTAAAAGATAAATATTTAAAATTGTACACTCACACACGTAAGTCGATCTTGGATCGCCATCTCACTTTCATAAGGATACCTCTCATGTTGCCTATTACAAAAGGGTCAAGTAGGGTGTATAAAGAAAAGTCCCTCACTTTCATATCATCTAGTCCCTAAACAAATAAAAAGATCAAGTCCCTTCGAATGTTGCCTCGTAATGATCTTGTCCTTTCAAATAAAGATGATAGTCCCTTCAAATTGCTTATACACCCCACAGTTGCCTAAATAACAGATGTCCCTTCAGTTGTCCCTCACATCCAAGGTAATGACTACCTATTCCTTAATAATAGGGATAGTCTTACCATTTAAAGGATTCAAGAACAGAAAAGACTTAAACTTAGGGTAGGTTCCTCTTAGATACTTGCTCACTCTTCAAAACATTTCAAACACTTCATACATTTCAAACAAATTTTCAAAAACAAAGGTTTTATACGCATCCGTACATGGATCATTATAAAACACTTAAGAAAATTTTTATTCACACACTTCACATTTCAAAAACAATTTAAAGTGAGCTAAGTAACTAAGAGCCCATGGATAACCATGGATGTAAAGGGTGCTAACACCTTCCCTTTACATAACCTACCCCCCGGACCCAAAAATCTTTTAAAAGGTCTTTCCTGTTCTTTTATGCCTTTCCTTTGGATAAAATAAAAGTCGGTGGCGACTCTTGCTATCCGCAACATAACTAAAGTCAGTTCTCCCACCGTGTTACAGAACTGACGACTCTGCTGGGGACTCAATAAAAGAGGGGTACCCTTAGGAATTACATCACTTTAACTTTGTTTGCCTTGTTTTCTTTATACTTACTTGTTGGGCTCTTATGTGTGAAAGATACTAACCCAGATCTAGTGTACCTTAGGTAAATGGCAATAGACCAAGGAAACTGTACGGCGTATACCGATATGGTTGATCTGGTGGCCATAGTTAGTGTGACTTCTTGGTTGGTGCTTATGTTCCTTAAGTCAAGTTGAGGATAATATGAGGCTGCCATATGTTGTCAATGCACTAACTAACTTTTAGAACCCTAGTTATCCCATCTTGGCCTTTAGAAAAGTAGTGAGATAACCGGCTTTGGTGCAGACTGAAGTTGGTTGATACTCGATACTACGCTCATTGAGATTCTAAACTTGGAGGGTTTTGTTTGGCAAGTAAGTTGCCTACTGAACAACCACCCTTGTGAAGGATCAATGATATTGAGATCCCTAAGAACCTGGTTACTTTATAGGACAGGATGAACTATCTAAACTTCAGGGGAGGGTACTTACCTTTAAACCTCATGCAAGCCTTCAAACCTAGGGCTATGGTGTGACTTGTTTGTGTGTGCCACATGTTTGTGATTGAGCATAACATCATAGTATCATCATGCATCATAAGCATAGCATTTTCACTAACCATTTCAAGGACCAAAGAATTTATCTTTGTTCTTTGTTGCAGGTCATGGCTTCTGCTCGTAGGAATACTATCAGGATCAACTTTGTAGGAATACCTCCTAAGCTTAAAGAGTTGGTTTCTCAAGTGTCTGATCATTCCCAGTTTATCAAGAGACATGGTCACCTATTGGATCTAGTCACCTTAGGGTTCAATGAAGACATGACGAGTGTCCTATTTCAGTTCTTTGATCCTAAGCACCATTGCTTCACATTCCCTGACTATCAGCTGGTTCCTACAATGGAAGAGTTCTCTAAACTTCTGGGTATACCTGTTCTTGATCAAAGACCCTTCACAGGCTTGGAGAAGGAGCTTAAACCAGAGGTTATTGCTGCAGCTCTACATCTGAAAAAGTCTGACATTGTTCTAGAAACGAGAAGCGGTGTTAAAGGTATTCTTGCTAAGGTATTAATGGATAAAGCTCAAGTGTTCTTGAAGGCTATGAGCTACGATGCTTTTGAAGAGATCTTAGCCTTATTGATTTATGGCTTAGTGTTGTTCCCCAATCCTGATCAGTTCATAGACGTTCATGCCATCAACATATTCCTGAGTCACAATCCAGTACCTACTTTACTTGGAGACATCCTGCATTCTCTTCATACTCGTACTACAAGGGCAAGAGGAACTTTGATGTGTTGCATACCTTTGCTATCTAGGTGGTTTATTTCTCACCTTCCTCGATCAGTAATGAGGAATGAACAAGGGTTCAGCTGGTCCAAGAGGATTATGTCACTCTCTCATTCAGATATCCATTGGTGCTCCAGATCTATGGAGAATGTTACTATCATTGACCGTTGTGGGGAGTTTCCTAATGTGCCACTTCTAGGCATAAAAGGAGGCATTACTTACAACCCTTCTTTAGCTTTACGACAGTTTGGTTACGCTCGGAGTGATGGCCCACATGACATGTTGATTCAAGGTATTGTGTTTGACTATGACAATGATCTTCAAGGTTACTGTCAGAGATTCATACGAGCATGGGGAAAGGTGAACAAGGTTGACAGCAAGACTCTGGAGCCTAAGTACACTATTCTTATGGAAGCTTATCTCAGATGGGTACGATCTCGTGCTCAGACTCTCATGATGCCATGCCTACTGACATGGAAGACTTACAGAGATCTTGGGTCCAGTTGAAGGAGCAAAGGGATACTTTCGAGGCTCATTACAAAGCAAGCCAAGAAAGAATCCTGGAACTAACAAAGAAGCTTCACGAGGAACGGAATCTCAACTCATACCTCAACACAAAGAGGAAACATCCATGGGAGACTTAAAACCCCATCTCTTGTATTTATTTCATTTCATTTTCTGTAAGCCCAAAAGGGCAAACAAATTTATTACTAATAAAAGTTTACTTACTTGGTTGTTTAAGCAAATTTAAATCCTGCGGTCCTTGAAAACATTGCATACGCATTCACATATCATACCATTGCATCACAGGTTTATCGTGCACAAGTTTCTTATCTTCTCGCTGTTTATTTCAGCAATGGCTCTTGAGCAAACAGTTAAGGATCTCCAGGCACAAAATGCACAGTTCCAAGAGCTGATCCTGAACTTGTCCAAGGGGCAGGATGAATTGAAGACACTGCTGGCCAAGAAGACTAAGAAGACTAGAAGACAGGTGGCCTGATCAACATGGGAAGAAGGTTCAGAGGTCCTGTCAAGACCAAAGAACCAGTTGAAGATTATGAGTCTGAAGAGTCTGAGAAAGAGGGAGGCAGTCTCCACAACACAATGGGGGACTCTGATTCTGAAGCTAATTACTATCATGAGCCTAATGAAGACAAGTTCAAGATGCTGGTGGATAGAATGGATGCTATGGAATTGTAAAAGTCTTCTGGGCTGGATTTTGAAGACTTGAGTCTGATATCTGGGGTAGTCATACCCATTGGTTTCAAGGTTCCTACTTTTGTTGTTTATGATGGTGTCTCTTGTCCCAAGCTGCATCTGAGATCTTATGTCAGGAGAATCCAACCCCATACTGCTGATAAGAAGTTGTGGATCCATTTTTTCCAAGAGAGTTTATCTGGAGCTCAATTGGAATGGTACTATCAGTTGGAGAGTGTTAACATCCGTGATTGGAATGATCTTGCTGAAGCCTTCTATAAGCAGTATCAATACAATGCTGATTTAGCCCCTACTCGCATGCAGCTTCAGAGCATGTCTATGGGTCCTAAAGAGAGCTTCAAGGAGTATTCTCAGAAGTGGAGAGATTTGGCTGGAAGAGTGCAACCACCTCTAACTGACAGGGAGTTGGTTGATATGTTCATGTGTACGTTGAATGGCCCATTTTACAGTCATCTCATTAGAAGATCATCATCTGGCTTCACTGAGTTGATAATGACAGGAGAGCGCGTAGAAAGTGGTATAAGGAGTGTCAAGATTCAAGTGGGTGCTTCTTCATCAGGTGCTCCAAAGAAGCCTCCCAGTGGGAAGAAAGAGTCAAATGTTGTTTATGGTCAACCTGATCGTAATAGAAGGCATCAGTCTGTGAGTGCAGTCCATATCTCCAATCCAACTACTGCAACAACAGAGCAGCCACAGGGAAATCAACAGAGGGCTAGAAGGCAGTTCACTAAGATCAACATGTCAATGGCCCAAGCCTTGCAACACTTGTTGAAGGCTGAACTTATCACTCTGAAAGATGCTCCTCATAATCCTAATGTTACCTCTCCTAGGTATAATCCTAATGCACGATGTGCATATCATTCGAATTGTCAGGGACATGATACCAATAGTTGCTGGGTATTGAAGAACAAAATTCAAGATATGATTGAGGCTGGAGAGATTGAGTTTGACCCTCCGGGTACTCCAAATGTGATTACTGCTCCCATGCCAAATCATGAGAAGAATGTCAATGCCATTGATGAAGATTTACATATTTCTTCAGTTGCAGATTTAACTACACCATTGTCTGTTATCAAGAAGAAGTTAGTACAAGCTGGGTTCTTTCCAGGTTGTCATGAAGATTGTGTCTATTGTGCTTATAGACCGGATAGTTGCTGGAGGCTGAAGGACGGAATTCAACGCCTCATGAATAATTACACCATAGTATTCGAGAGGACACCACCTTCTGTGGAGAGTATGGTGGATCATATAACTAAAGGTAAGAAGATTGAAGAGGTGGATATGGTTGATAAAGTGTCGGTAAGGATTACTTCCAAGGGACCTGTTAAAATCACTCATAAGGGTCCAATTAAGATTACTGTTGAAGGCCCTGTGAAGATTGTTGCTGAAGCTAGAGTGGCTCCTATGGTCATTACCACTCCTGGTACTATTTCGTATACTTCTGATAAAGCTGTGCCTTGGCATTATGGGTCTGATGTTTATATACATGGTGTTAAGCAGGAACCCTTAGCTGATATGCCTGCTGATGTTGATAATATTGCTGGATCTAGTAAGATCACACGAAGTGGAAGGGTTTTCTCTCATCCAATTACTTCCAAGAATGCAGTTACTCCAGCTGCTACCTCCACCACTGATGCTCGGGGCAAAGGTCCTGTTATTGAACCTATACCTACTGATGTGCTAGCTGCTGATGATCTCTCTAAGCAGATGGAAGAAGTATTGAAAATCATTCGCAAGAGTGATTATGACATTGTTGATCAATTGGGGCATACTCCCTCCAAGATTTCTATGCTGTCTTTGTTGTTATGTTCTGAGGCTCATGCCAAGGCCTTGATTAAGTTTCTGAAGACTGCTCATGTACCAAACGAAATTTCTGTTGACCAGTTTGAAAATTGTGTTGCACACTTGACCTATGATAATGGGTTAGGTTTCTCCGATGCTTATTTGACTCCTGCCAAGAGGGATCATAACAGGGCTTTGCATATCTCAATTGAATGCAGGGGCACTACCCTGTCACATGTATTGATAGACAATGGTTCCTCTCTGAATGTGTTGCCCAAAGAAGTTCTGAATAAGCTGAGTCCTGAAGATGCTATGTTGAAGCCCAGTAATATAGTGGTGAAGGCTTTTGATGGTTCGAGAAGAGTGGCGCATGGAGAAATTGATCTCCCAATCAAAGTTGGTTCTCAGGTTTTCAATGCTACCTTTTATGTAATGGATATTCGTCTGTCGTATTTTTGTTTGCTTGGGCGTCCCTGGATCCATGGGGCAGGTGCTGTAACCTCCACTTTACATCAGAAGCTGAGATATCCAGTAGAAGGGAAGGTTGTTACTGTCTACGGAGAGGAAGGGTATATGATTAGCCATGTGAACACCTTTAAATATCTTGAAGTGGAAGGTGAATATGTTGAAACTCTGTGTCAGACATTTGAAGTGGTTCCTTGGATTGTTAATGATTATGAAGCTCCTCCTGTTGTCAAGAAAGTTCTTGTGGTCACCAGAGTACCTCCTACAATGGCCTCCCTTAAAGATGCTAGAGCTGTGGTGGATGAAGGTGGTTGTACTATTTGGGGTCAACTTCCTGATATTCCGTACAAGTCTGACAAATTTGGTTTGGGTTTCACTGCAGAGTCTCAGAAGTCTGTTCGTCATGCTTGTGCTGTTCGTATCACCAATCAGGGGATTGTGAAGAATCAGATCAATGTTATGGGTGACTATGATGAAGACTACAACTTGGATGCTTGGATTTTTCCTACTGTGGGTGCTGGGCTCAACAACTGGAAAGCTGAAGATGTTATTCCTATCTCCTTTAGTCAGGAGTAAATACTATTACTGTGTTGTTATTTTTAAAGTTTGTAATTTCTGAACAATTGAACTCTTAAGCCTTGTGCCTTACCCGGGGCACAATGGTGTGCTTGTTACGGGATGTCATTTCATTTGCATACTTCATTCAATAAAAATCAGTGGACATTTCGTTTTCGTAAATATTGTGTTCCTTGTCTTTCTTTTCTTTTTTTTTGTTTTGTCAACTATGTGTTCTTACACACACCCACATCACTAAAATGCAGATCCTCATCCACTCTGGATCCTGTTGATAACAGTTCTACTATTGCCAATTATAATTTCGAGAACCCAATCTATCAAGCTGAAGATGGAAATGAGGACGATTGTGAAGTACCTGTAGAGCTTGCTAGGTTGTTACAACAAGAAGAGAGAGCTATACAGCCACATGAAGAGCCAGTCGAAGTTGTGAATTTGGGAACTGAAGATAACAGGAAAGAAGTCAAGATAGGGGCTGAATTAAAGGATAGTGTCAAGAGCAGATTGATTCAGATGTTACATGACTATGTGGAGATCTTTGCTTGGTCCTACGAAGATATGCCAGGGTTGGATACAAACATTGTGGTTCACCGTTTACCAGTGAAAGACGATTGTCATCCAAAGAAGCAGAAGGTTCGTCGCATGCGTCCTGAAATGTTAGAGAAGATTAAAGCAGAGGTAATGAAACAGTTTGATGCAGGATTCTTAGCTGTGACTTCTTATCCTCAGTGGGTTGAAAATGTGGTGTCGGTACCTAAGAAAGATGGTAAGGTGCGTATGTATGTAGACTACAGGGATTTGAACAAGGCTATCCCCAAAGATGACTTTCCACTTCCTCATATTGACGTTCTGGTAGACAACACTGCTCAGCATAAGGTATTCTCTTTCATGGATGGTTTCTCTGGTTATAATCAGATCAAGATGGCACCTGAAGATATGGAGAAGACAACATTTGTTACACAGTGGGGCACCTTTTGCTATAAAGTGATGCCATTTTGTTTGAAGAATGCAGGGGCAACATATCAGCGTGCTATGGTGGCTTTGTTTCATGATATGATACATCATGAGATAGAGGTATATGTGGATGATATGATAGCCAGGTCCCAGAATGAAGAGCAACATCTTGATCATTTGCATAAATTGTTTGAGAGGTTGAAGAAGTACAAGTTGAGATTGAACCCAAACAAGTGTACTTTTGGAGTTAGATCTGGTAAACTCCTGGGTTTCATTGTCAGTGGAAAAGGTATTGAAGTGGATCCTGCAAAAGTGAAAGCTATACGAGAGATGCCAGCTCCCCGTACTGAGAAGGAAGTTAGAGGTTTCTTGGGACGATTGAATTACATTGCAAGATTTATTTCCCAATTAACAGCTACCTGTGAGCCAATCTTCAAGTTGTTGAAGAAAGATCAGGTGATGGAATGGAATGATGAGTGCCAGATAGCATTTGATGAAATCAAGAAATATTTGCTAGAACCACCAATTTTGATGCCACCAGTTGATGGAAGACCCTTGATTATGTACTTAACAGTATTAGACAACTCAATGGGGTGTGTGTTGGGGCAACATGACGAGTCTGGTCGAAAAGAGCAGGAAATATACTACCTTAGCAAAAAGTTTACCGACTGTGAAACAAGATACTCACTGCTCGAGAAAACTTGATGCGCTTTGGCATGGGCTGCTCGCCGATTAAGACAGTATATGTTGACTCATACTACCTTATTGATTTCAAAGATGGATCCAATCAAGTACATATTTGAGAAACCTGCTCTCTCTGGAAGAATTGCAAGATGGCAAATGATCTTGACAGAATATGATATACAGTATACTACTCAAAAGGCCATTAAAGGAAGTGTTGTGGCTGATCATCTGGCTCATCAAGCAGTGGATGATTATCAGTCAATGAGTTTTGATTTCCCTGACGAAGACATTATGATTATTACCAAAGAACCTGGACAATATGACGGACCTGAACAAGGATCCCGATGGACTATGGTTTTTGATGGAGCTTCTAATGCACTTGGTAATGGTGTTGGTGTTGTGATCAGTTCCCCTGAAGGTTGTCATACCCCGATTACTGCAAGACTTTGTTTCTATTGTACCAATAACATGGCTGAATATGAGGCATGTATCCTGGGTATCAAAGCTGCCATTGATATGAAGATTCAGTTCCTAGATGTATATGGAGATTCAGCCCTGGTAGTAAGTCAGATTAAAGGAGATTGGGATACCAAGCATGATAATCTCATTCCTTATAGAGAGCATGTGTTGTCTTTGATCCCACATTTCAAAGAGATTACCTTTGGACATATTCCACAAAGAGAAAATCAGTTGGCAGATGCATTAGCTACCATGGCATCCATGTTTGAGATCAGTTGGGATAATGAAGCTCCCAAGATTACTATTGATAGATTTGAAAAGCCTGCATACTGCAATGAGATTGACACTGAAGAAACAGAGGAGAAGCCTTGGTTCTATGAAGTGAAAAGATATCTTGAAACTCAGGAATTCCCTGAAGGGGCATCTGTCAAAGATAGGAAATTTTTGAGAAGGTTTTCTGCCAAGTTCTTTCTAAGTAATGGAATTTTGTACAAGCACAATCATGATTCAACTTTGCTTCGTTGTGTGGATAAGAAGGAAGCAACTGAAATTATGGAAGATATGCATGATGGAATTTTTGGCACTCATTCTAGTGGTCATACCATGGCAAAGAAGATATTGAGGGCAGGTTACTATTGGTCTACCATGGAAGCTGATTGCTATCAACACTCCAGAACATGCCACAAGTGTCAAATCTATGCTGATAAAGTACATATACCTCCATCACCATTGAATGTGTTGACTGCTCCTTGGCCCTTTGCTATGTGGGGCATTGATATGATTGGCGAGATCAAACCTACTGCTTCTAATGGGCATCGTTTCATCCTGGTTGCTATTGATTACTTTACTAAGTGGGCGGAGGAAGCTTCATTTGCATCTGTTACCAAGAATGTTGTGGCTCGATTCATTAAGAATAATCTCATATGTAGATATGGCATCCCTGAAAGGATTATTACTGACAATGGCTCTAATCTGAACAACACTATGATTACTGACCTCTGCACACAGTTCAAGATTAAGCATCGCAACTCTTCTCCGTATCGTCCAAAGATGAATGGGGCAGTTGAAGCTGCCAATAAGAACATTAAGAAGATTGTACAGAAGATGACTGTTACTTACAAGGATTGGCATGAGATGTTACCATTTGCTCTTCATGGTTATCGTACTACAATACGCACTTCAACAAGGGCAACCCCATTCTCCTTAGTCTATGGTATGGAAGCAGGTCTGCCCATTGAGGTTCAGATTCCCTCCTTAAGAATTATGAAGGATGCAGGCTTGGATAAAGATGAGTGGATTCAGACTCGACTTGACCAGATAAACTTGATTGATGAGAAGAGGCTGGCAGCAGTTTGTCATGGCCAGATGTACCAGAAACGGATGATCAAAGCTTTTAACAAGAAGGTTAAGCCGAAGGTATATCAGGCTGGTGATTTGGTAATCAAGCGTATCATATTACCACAGGGTGATCCTAGGGGCAAGTGTACTCCAACATATGAAGGACCATTTGTGGTCAAGACAGTATTCTCAGGAGGTGCCATGATACTTACTACTATGGATGGCGAAGACTTTCCACAGCCTGTAAACACAGACATAGTTAAAAAATACTACGCATAAAAAGAGACCCGCTAGGTTGACTGGCCTAGGCAAAAATAAGGGCATCCCGGCGAACCAAAAGGGTTCGGGCAAAAATTAGGGATATATATAAAAAATGTACACCCGGCAAGTCGAAAACCTGAAAGGGCGGCTTGGGCAAAAAAGGGTATCCCGGTGGATTGAAAACCTGAAAGGGCAATCCAGGCAAAAGTTAGGGATTAAAGCGTATGACTATGTCTCGTTTGGATCACTCATGAAACTACAACCAGTTGTACTACTCACTCAAGTTCGAACAGATAAAGCTCAATCTAATTGTTTCCGTCTCGACAGTAGAAGATGAGATACTTGAAGATAATGGCAATAGTAGAATTAAAACTCAATAGGATTATTTCCCACATAGCTGATTTTCTTTGTTTTGTAAAATTTTTACGACAAATTCCTCTTACTAGGATTTCTGTCTCCTTGTACAAACTTACCCATGTATGGGTCACTTGTTGATATAAATAAAATTCTATCTTTGAATCCAGATTTACTTTTACCCTATTTACATAAGTGAAACGTCCATTGGTTGTGTTTGAATGTATGTATGCTTTTGAATATGATTGATGCTTACCAGAAATGCATAAGTGCTTAATATGATTGATGTTTACCAGAAATGCATGTAAATGCAGTAATAGTATTTACTAAGGACGAACGAGGGAAGGATTTCAACGAAGTTTCACCGGTTCATCCCTACAAGACAGCTACAAATCCCCAGTAGGGCAAATCCATCTTCATAAGTACTTCAAGACACATCTCCCCTGGAATTTATATCCATCTCTTTTATCCTCATACGGATAGTCGGGAATTTATACTTTCAATAGGAGTACGACGAACGAAGGCGGGAGGTTATGTATACCCTACTATCAATCAAAGACGGGAGGTTATGTATACCTTACTATCAAACAAAGACGGGAGGTTATGTATACCCTACTATCCAACGAAGACGGGAGGTTATGTATACCTTACTATCAAACGAAGACAGGAGGTTATATACTATATTATCAAACAAGACGGGAACAAGTTCCTCATATCCTTCAGCAACAAATCAGGATTTAATTTCCCTGGCCAGCAGTTATTATACAAAGATATCCAGACGCTTCAGGTTGCATGATGCATACATACATCATTTACATCATAACATACATATACATAGATACATAATACATTACTTAAGAGCATCATATTATACATGCATACATAATGCATAAGCTAATATTATCATACAGAATGTTATAATCTTGTTTTTCAGATTAATTCTCCAGCAGACAGACTTCATCAACAACTTGTGACTTTGGGCCGTTGTTTATCTTCCCAAAAGTTATACCTCAGGACGCTGATTATCCTCCTGAAAGCATATCATTTCCTCAGGATGTTGTTTATCCTCCTGAAAGCTACCATTTCCTCGGGACGTTGTTTATCCTCCTGAAAGCATATCATTACCTTGGGCCGTTGTTTATCTTCCCAAAAGTTATACCTCAGGACGTTGTTTATCCTCCTGAAAGCTACTATTTCCTCAGGACGTTGTTTATCCTCCTGAAAGCATATTATTACCTTGGGTCGTTGTTTATCTTCCCAAAGGTTACATCATTTCCTCAGGACGTTGTTTATCCTCCTGAAAGCATATCATGAGTATTGGGCCGTCGTTTGTCCTCCCAAAAGTTATACTTATACCTCAGGACGTTGTTTATCCTCCTGAAAGCATATCACTTCCTCGGGACGTTGTTTATCCTCCTGAAAGCATATCATTACCTCAGGACGTTGTTTATCTTCCTGAAAGCATATCAAGACTTTGGGCCGTTGTTTATCTTCCCAAGGGTTACATCATTTCCTCAGGATGTTGTTTATCTTCCTGAAAGCTATCATCATTACCTCAGGACGTTGTTTATCCTCCTGAAAGCATACCATTACCTCAGGACGTTGTTTATCCTCCTGAAAGCTATCATTATACCTTCATATTTTGGACTGCTTTATCCTCCAAGAAATGTATCTGAAGAACTTTTCTCCAAGTGGCATCTTTAAGCCCACTCAAGCATATACAACTAGTCACCAGTATTACTCTGCGCACCGGTGAGTGCAAATTTTTGGGCTTTTGTGTTCAATCCCCTTCAACCTTCCAGGTCACGACTGGCAAATATACCAATCTAACCCCTCAGGTTTTAGAAAATTGAACAGGGGCAGCTGTTGCACCCCAAAATTTGCCCTCACAATACAATACTTTGTGTGCTTATAAGGTTCACAAGGTTCACAAGGCCTTTCATGAGGTTCATGAAGTTTACAAGACACTTTATGAGGTTCACAAGGTTCACAAGACCTTTCATGAGGTTCATGAAGTTTACAAGACACTTTATGAGGTTCACAAGGTTCACAAGACCTTTCATGAGGTTCATGAAGTTTACAAGACACTTTATGAGGTTCACAAGGTTCACAAGACATCTTATGAGGTTCACAAGGTTCACAAATTTCATCATGGGTCAGAAGATTTGACAAATCCCTCAAGCAAGGCATTCTCCTAAGCAGTGCATCCAAAACTAGGGTTTTGACTTTAATCAGGCTAAATGGATTTCCAAGACTTCAAGTGAGCTTCATAACATCTTATATATGTCTAAGAATCCCTATGACAAATTTCAAAACTTTTCTCAAAGGTTTGCTCAGTCAAATGATCAGATAAGTCAAAATCAGTCAAAGCAGTTAAAAAGTCAAACAGAGGTCAACTGTGGTCAAACCAAAGTCAAACTTCATGATTTTTTGCCAACATCAAGTATATGAAGTAAAATTCATCATTTGATCAAGGTTTGATCATGATTCATCAAGGACATTTCAGATCATCAAGAATCAAAGGTTTCTAAATTAGGGTTTCTTCAGGAAAAGTCAACTGAACTTTGACCAGCCATAACTTTCACATGCTTCATCACATTTAAATTAATTGTTTTTTTTATAATATATTTGTGTTATAGTTATAACAGAAATGCGTGTGTGGCCCAGCGGATAAGTATTGTCTTGGCTAGAGGGAAGGCTGGGGTTCGAATCCTGGTTCCTTCAAATGTTTTTTTCTTTTTCGGTTACATGTTGCAGGTTCTCCATATTAGGGCTTGTTGTTGTCTCCTATCACCACTTGCGCACGCAGCCTAGTGGTCAGACCCCCATTCAGGTACAGGGGGGGTCCTGGGTTCAAATCCAGGCCTCCCCATTTTTTTCCCTAACCTAATTGTTTGATATTTCTTCTTCTTTTCTTTAATCTTGATTAAAAAAAAATTATTAATAATAACAATATAATTTTCATAGAATAACTTGTATGTATTTTAAAATTAGTATTTTAATTAATTATTTATATGTCCATATTATTATTATATAACTTTGTTAAATAGTATATTAAATAAAAAATAAAATCCTTGATATTTTTTTTATATACATAAACCCTAATAATATTTTGTAAACTCTAATTATTTTTGTAAATGATTAATTCGTTCATAGTTTTCTAATTTAGATAATTTAATAAAAAAATTAAACCCTAATTTATTTTTTTTATAAATCCTAATTATAAACATTAATTTATTTGTTAATTATGACTTTTAATAAATTTTAATTATATGTATATACTTTATAATTGGTTTGTAATTATTATTTAACTTATGTATGTAAACAATTTTTTTTTAACATATGCTTAAAAATAATTAAAATTTGTTAATTTAATTTTGTAAATATAATTTATGTTCATAATATGTTTATAATTAACCTAATTTTTATAATTTTTATATAATTTAAAACTTTATAATAATTAGTATAATATGAATTATTTATATTTTCTTCTTAATCTTAAAATAATAATTGTTTATAAAAAATTGAATTTTTATTTATTATGCTAATACTCTTATTTATTTTATTATTAATGCTATTTATTTTTATATGATATTTATTTTATTATTACTAACCCCATTTATATATTGTGATTTATTATTATTATTATTTATCTTTACTAACCCAATTATATTATTATTATTTATTTATGCTTATTTATTTAATTTGCTTTAATTATTATTATTATGTAATTGTCTCCTGGATGTAATATTTTAATAGTAATATTTATTTTAAATGCTATGGTTAGTAAAATAGGGAGTGAAACATGTTTGTATTGTAAAATCAATTTAGATCACTAATTTAAAAGATAAATATTTAAAATTGTACACTCACACACGTAAGTCGATCTTGGATCGCCATCTCACTTCCATAAGGATACCTCTCATGTTGCCTATTACAAAAGGGTCAAGTAGGGTGTATAAAGCAAAGTCCCTCACTTTCATATCATCTAGTCCCTAAACAAATAAAAAGATCAAGTCCCTTCGAATGTTGCCTCGTAATGATCTTGTCCTTTCAAATAAAGATGATAGTCCCTTCGAATTGCTTATACACCCCACAGTTGCCTAAATAACAGATGTCCCTTCAGTTGTCCCTCACATCCAAGGTAATGACTACCTATTCCTTAATAATAGGGATAGTCTTACCATTTAAAGGATTCAAGAACAGAAAAGACTTAAACTTAGGGTAGGTTCCTCTTAGATACTTGCTCACTCTTCAAAACATTTCAAACACTTCATACATTTCAAACAAATTTTCAAAAACAAAGGTTTTATACGCATCCGTACATGGATCATTATAAAACACTTAAGAAAATTTTTATTCACACACTTCACATTTCAAAAACAATTTAAAATGAGCTAAGTAACTAAGAGCCCATGGATAACCATGGATGTAAAGGGTGCTAACACCTTCCCTTTACATAACCTACCCCCCGGACCTAAAAATCTTTTAAAAGGTCTTTCCTGTTCTTTTATGCCTTTCCTTTGGATAAAATAAAAGTCGGCGGCGACTCTTGCTATCCGCAACATAACTAAAGTCAGTTCTCCCACCGTGTTACAGAAGGTCTTTTAAAGTCAGGGGGTCAAAAATCATCTGGATTTCTTTGATAAATACCGTAATCGGGGCATGAATGACCTTGAGATTAAAAGCATAAACAATTGCATTGCATACATATCACCATTCTTCCTGTTTTGCAGGTATAACCACAGGTTCCTAATGTCTTTTCTGTTTCAGGCACTATAGCTCCTAAGAAGGTTCAGAGACAGCCAATTGTACACAGATACCCTACAAAGGTGAAAAGAGAGAGAGAGCAATGGAGCAGATGCAAGCGGATCTGGTTGATTTAAGGACAAGAATGGACAACTTCATGACCCCCGTGGCTGGGATGGGTCAAACTCAAGAGCGCTTGCGCGAGATGATAGAGAACAATTAGGCCAGGAACAATGGGACATCGGATGGAGGTAATCGCAATGGGGCTGGCACCCGTCACGTTGAAATCCTCGTGGTGCAACCAGGGGTCACTATTGTCAATGATGGATTGAATAACCTGCAGATGGATGGGAAGGAGGAACAATTCACTTTGCTGGATGAGGCAGAAGGCCAGGGGTTGACATGAATAGAAGATTTGAAGAAATGGCTGAGCAGATTCGTGCCATTCAATCTCAGAGCTCTCTAGGGTTTGACATCATTGACCTGGGCTTAGTGCCAGGGGTGAGAATGTTGGTGTAAGCCCTAGAGGCCAATACTTTTTGGTACTTGTATCGGATTATTCGTTTAATAATAAAAGGCATTTCTTTATTATGTTTGTCTTTCAGAATAATAAAGTCCCTAGAATAGTTAGTCTGTTTAATGAAATGTTAAGTGTGACTTAATCATGAGATCCCATTAAACATAAAGACATTATTCTTAAAATATCCGTAGTCAAGCTTTATTGCAAAGTGGGATAACATTAAAGCATTGAGACTATTATGAAGATAGACTGATGATCACATCTCATGGATCATGGATAAAGAGTTATCAAGTCTTGACATAGGTATAAATATTAGGAGTAATATTTATACCGGATTGACCCGCTATGAGAATACTACATAGTATGTTATGCAAAGTGTCATAAGTTATTCTCATGGTGATAATGGTGTATTACCACCCTTCGACCTGAAACCACTATGGACCCTAGATGTAGAGTCGGGTGCTTTATTGCTGATCAAACATTATCCGTAACTGGATGATCATAAAGACAGTTGATGGGCACTCCACGAAGCATGCTGAGGGACATGAGTGTCCTAGATGGAATTTGCCAATCCTGCATAACAGGAGAAATGTCTAAGGGCCCAATATTGAACTGGACAAGGATGACACAGTGTATGCCTTGTGTTCAATATAGACATAGGGGCAAAAGGGTAATTGTACAAACATATATTATCACGAAAAAGGTTTTGTCAGATCACATGACATTTTCGTGACTTGGGTAGCAGTGATGTGTTGCTAGATACCGCTCACTGTTTATTATGTTAAATATATAATTTAATATAATTACCAACGTTACGAAATCCTACAGGGTCACACACATAAGGACAGTTTGATGAGAGATAGAGAAATCAAAGGAACACCGTAAGGTACGGTGCACTTAAGTGAAAATAGAAATTCGGATAATATAATAATAATTATTGTTATTTTATAATGGTTATAAAATAATAATAAAATAAATATATTTATTATAATAATAGTTATTATAATAATATATAATATTATTATGGATCATGTGAATTGGGCTTTTAGCCCGCAGCCCACAAGAGAGTCTATAAAAGGAACCCTTGTGATGAAGCTTTCACTTGATGCAATTTCGTTTTTGATTCTCTTTTCTCACTCAAATAATTCCGTTCGTAAGCAGCTAGCACTGTGACCGGAAGCTGTTCGTGTGGACTGAGTAGAGGCGTTGCACTTCATCAACGCTTGTGATCGCTGCATCAAAGATCTGAATCGCCACAAAGAGGTAACGATTCTATCACTGGCCATGCTCATTCGTAAGGATCACTAAAGGAAATTTTATTTTTCCGCTGCGTTTAGATCGCAATTTCCTTCAGAGAATTCCCTACAAGTTCAAAGTCCCTACTTTTGATAAATACAACGGAACAGCTTGCCTGAAAACTCATTTGCAGTCTTTTATGGGAAGGATTGCTGCGCACACAGAGGATGAGAAGTTGTGGATGTATTACTTCCAGGATAGTCTTGTAGGAGCTTCCTTGGAGTGGTACATGAAGCTGAGCAGGGTCAATATTCGAAGCTGGAAGGATTTAGCCGAGGCATTTTTAAAGTAATATCAGTACAATTTGGATATGGCTCCAAATCATACCCAGTTGCAGACAATGTCTCAGAGCGCTAAAGAAGGGTTCAAAGAATACGCCCAGAGGTGGTGTCAGCTTGCTGCTCAAGTGAAACCTCCCTTGTTAGAGAATGAAATGGCAGACATGTTTATGGGAACACTACAGGGGGTGTTTATTGAGAGATTGGCGTCTTGTTCAGCGACGAAGTTCAATGACATTGTGATAGCTGGAGAGAGGGTTGAAACTCTTATGGAAATGGGGAAGATCCAAGACGGTGGAGCAGGTAGCTCAAGCGATGTGAGAAAAGCTTTCAGTGGACCTCCAAGAAAAAGGGAGGGAGAAACTAATGATGTGTACGGTCGAGGCCGGGGTCGCGGATACAGAGGATCTTACGAGCAAGTGGCAGTTGTCACCATTCAACCAAGTCCTGTGCAACAAACCCAACAGAAGCAACAACAACAGCAGCCGCAGCACAATAACTATCAGCAAATACCCTATCAATAGAGACAAGCTTGTCCAGCTAACAGGGTGCTTGAAGCCATCCCAATGACGTACACATCACTACTCCAGAGACTGTTAGATTTGAACTTGGTTCAGTTGAGAACATTAGCACCACCACCACCTGGAGAGCTTTTAGTAGGGTATGATGCTAATGCAAGATGCACATTTTATTCAGGAGCTCCCGGACACTCAACAGAGAAGTGCAGGGCATTACAGCATAACGTCCAAGATTTGATTGACTCAAAAGCAATTAACTTCGCACCGCCCCCAAATGTTACATCAAACCCCATTCCAAACCATGAAGGGGGCAGGATAAATGTCGTTGATGGTAGTGAGAGGTTAAACTTGATTTTAAATGTGAAGGAAGTGAGAAATTCGTTGCTAGTCGTGAAAGACAGATTGCTGAAAGGGCAGGTATTCCCAGGGTGTGGTTATGACTGCGAGGGTTGCATGAATTTCGTTAATGGTTGTGCAAATTTAAGAGCTAGGTTGCAGTGTTTGATTAACGAGGGGTCTTTACAGTTCGACAAGGTTGACAATAGAAGTGATTGTGTGTCTACCATAACAATTTATTTTGATCCTGCTAAAGTTCCTGCCCGGAGAGAGCCTGTGACTATCTATGTTCCAGAAGTGAGTCATGTTACCATTACTGTTCCGGGACCAGTCCCCTATGCCGATGACAAGGCCATCCCTTGGCACTATGGCTCAAACGTGTACGTAGAAGGACAGAAGGTGGAAGGTAAAACAGTGACAATTGACCCGACTGTTGTGAATGTCGGAGGAGTTGGGGATTTACACGGAGTGGGCGTCTCTTTGATCCTCAATCTCTTAGAGGTGATCCCGAAGCTGAGGCTGCTGCAAAGGCTAAGGGTAAACAGATAGCAACTGAAGAGGTGACAACTCCTGCTGCTAGTCAAAGCACTTTAGAAAAAGAAGTTGAAGAGTTCACGAGAATAATTAAGAAAAGTGACTATAAGGTGGTTGAACAGTTGAATCAGACCTCGTCCAAGATATTCATTTTGTCGCTACTGATGTGCTCTCAAGATCACCGAGAAGCTTTGCTAAAAGTTTTGCAAATGGCGTATGTACCACAAGAGATAATCGTCAACCAGTTGGAGGTTGTGGTAGGTAGCGTGAACGCCAGCCACGGGTTAGGATTCACAGATAGAGATCTCACTTCTGAGGGACGTAATCACAACAAAGCCTTACACATCACCATGGAGTGTAAGGGTGCTATTCTATCACATGTCTTGGTAGATACAGGCTCTTCTCTCAATGTGCTTCCTAAGAAGGACTTAATGAAGTTGAATATTGATGGCATTGTTTTGCGACCCAGTGATTTGATTGTGAAGGCCTTTGATGGGTCACGAAGATCTGTGTTTGGGGAGGTGGAGCTACCGGTAAAGATTGGGTCTCAGGTATTCAAGAGTACATTCTATGTTATGGATATTCAACCCGCTTATAGCTGTCTGCTAGGGCGTCCTTGGATTCATGTTGCTGGCGCAGTTACATCCACGCTGCATCAGAAGTTGAAGTATGTGGTAGACGGCCAAGTTTTTACTGTATGCGGTGAAGAAGATATTTTCGTAAGCCATCTGTCGACCTTCAAGTACGTGGAAATGGACGGGGAGATCCATGAAACACTTTGCCAGGCTTTTGAGACGGTCAATGCTAGTACTTTGTCTCTGGCTACTGCAGTTCAAAGCCACGAGAAGGAAGGGACTCCTATCTACTCCTACAAGCAAGCTAAGGAAGTAGTCCAATCCGGAAATGCCCAGGGCTGGGACAAGCTGTTAGAAGTGGAAAGGAAAGATGACAAGTTTGGTCTTGGATATCAACCTGGTGGGTCTAGCTGGTCTTAGGGAAGTAAGTCCATAATGTTCACTAGTGCTGGAATGCTCGACTACAATAATGTTTGTGCTATAGAGGAAGATAGGGATAGTGACTGCGACTGGGATAACTGGATTCGCCCATGTGCACCTGGGGAGGAGCTCCGGAACTGGTATGTTGAAGATTTTATTCAAGTTACTTGGCAGTCAAAGTAATTTTCTTATTTCTATTTTTATCATACTGCATTTCAAATCCTGCACTCTGCCCAAGGTGCATGGATCCATTTGTAGGGCCACCATGCTTTTAATGCATTTACTTTTTCCATGAAATAAAGGACATTTTTCAAGCAAATTGTGTTCTCTTTCTTTCGTTTTAAAATTTTTCACAAAAAAATAAATAAATAAAATGGCAATGTTTTTCTTTTTCCAGTGTTTTGTGTGTTTGCGTCTCTCTTGAAAAAACAGATTCTGAAATAAGCACACCATTTGTGCAGTGTTGATCATTCGGATTCTTGTGATAACGTTCCTGCTATGACCATGCATGACTTCGACAATCCTATCTACCAAGCTGATGAAGGGGTTGAGGAAGATTGTGAACTCCCGGAAGAATTGGTTAGGTTGTTGAAACAGGAGGAAAGGGTAATTCAGCCTCATCAGGAAGAAGTAGAGATAGTCGACATCGGGTCTGAGGATGTAAAGAAAGAGATCAAGATTGGGGCTAATCTGCAGGCCGGGGTAAAGAAATAATTGATTGGTATGCTATGCGAATATGTGGATATCTTCGCCTGGTCGTATCAAGATATGTCAGGACTAGATACTGACATTGTTGTACACAAGCTGCCACTAAGAGAAAATTGTCCTCCGGTGAAACAAAAGTTGAGAAGAACTCGCCCTGACATGGCGATGAAGATCAAGGAGGAAGTTCAAAAGCAGTGGGATGTCGGGTTCCTTGCTGTAACTAGTTACCCACCTTGGGTAGCTAACATTGTGCCTGTACCAAATAAAGATGGCAAGGTTCGGATGTGCGTTGATTATCGGGATCTGAACAGAGCGATTCCAAAGGATGACTTTCCATTACCTCACATTGATGTGCTGGTAGATAACACCGCTCATTTCTCGGTATTTTCTTTCATGGATGGATTCTTCGGGTACAATCAGATCAAGATGGCGCCGGAAGACATGGAGAAAACGACGTTCATTACCCCGTGGGGTACATTATGTTATAAAGTTATGCCCTTTGGGTTGAAGAATGTCGGGGCAACGTATCAACGGACTATGGTAACATTGTTCCACGATATGATACACAAAGAAATCGAATGCTATGTGGACGATACAATTGCCAAGTCTCGGGATGAAGAAGAACATTTGGTCAATGTCAAAAAGATGTTTGACAGGTTGATAAAGTACACATTGAGGTTGAATCCAAACAAATGCACTTTCGGAGTGCGGTCCGGTAAATTGCTGGGTTTCATTGTTAGCCAAAGAGGGATCGAGGTAGATCCTGCAAAAGTAAAAGAAATACAAGATATTCCTGCACCGAAAACAGAAAAATAAGTGTGTGAGTTTTTAGGGAAATTGAACTACATTTCACGGTTTATATCTCATCTAACTGCCACGTGCGAGCCGATCTTCAAATTGTTAAGAAAAGAACAAACGGTCAGGTAGAATGAGGATTGTCAAAGAGCCTTTGAAAAGATAAAAGAATATTTGCTGGAGCCTCCGATCCTAATGCCTCCAGTTCCAGGACGACCACTTATCATGTACTTGACTGTGTTAGAAGGGTCGATGGGGTGTGTGCTAGGCCAACATGACGAGTCTGGTCGAAAAGAGCATGCTATTTACTACCTTAGCAAAAAGTTTACCGACTGTGAGTCCCGTTATTCACTACTCGAGAAAACTTACTGCGCTTTGGCATGGGCTGCTCACCGGCTAAGACAATACATGTTGACCCACACCACATTGCTAATTTCAAAAAGGGACCCTGTCAAGTATATTTTCGAGAAACCAGCATTAACCGGAAGGGTTGCAAGGTGGAAAATGATCTTAACAGAGTATGACATACAATATAATTCCCAGAAAGCCATCAAAGGAAGTGTATTGTCGGATTATCTTGCACAGCAACCGCTTGAGGACGACTATCAGCCAATGAAGTTTGATTTCCCTGATGAGGACATCATGTACCTCAAGGCAAAAGATTGCGAGGAACCACTTCCAGAGGAGGGGCCAGACCCTGAATCCCAATGGAAGTTGATGTTTGATGGGGAAGTCAATATCAACGGACATGGAGTTGGTGTTGTTCTTATCACCCCCGAAGATGTTCACTTTCCCTTCGAGGCCAAAATTACTTTTAGTTGCACCAACAATGAAGCGGAATACGAGGCGTGCATAATGGGAATAGAGGAGGCCATTAATCTTCGGATCAAGACCCTCGATATATTCGGAGATTCAGCCCTCGTTATCAACCAGATTACCGAAAAGTGGTATACACATCAAGAACACTTAATTCCTTATAGGGATTATGCCAGGAGACTGTTGACGTTCTTCACAATGGTTAAGATGCAATATATACCATGAGATGAGAATCAATTTGCCGATGCATTGGCTACCCTTTCTTCATCCATCAAAGTCTTGTGTTGGAACTATGTGCCCAGGATTGACATTTCCAAGCTCGACGCACCAGCTTATACTTTCTCTGTAGACGCAGTGTCTGATGAGAAACCTTGGTATTTTGATATCAAGCTTTTCCTAGAAAAACAAGAATACCCAGTTGGGGCATCATCAAATGACAAGAAGACCTTGAGACGACTTGCTGCTAGCTTCTTCTTGAATGCAGGTGAGGTTCTATATAAGAGGAACTTTGACATGGTCTTGCTCAGATGCGTGGATAGACACGAAGTAGACCTGTTAATGTAGGAATTCCATGAGGGATCCTTCGGTACGCATGCAGGAGGACATGCAATGGCTAAGAAGTTGTTGAGATCAGGGTATTATTGGCTAACAATGGATGCAGATTGTTGTTCATACGCCCGTAAGTGCCACAAGTGCCAGATATATGCAGAAAGGTGCATGTTCCTCCTAGCCCGCTCAATGTCATGTCATCTCCTTGGCCCTTTTCTATGTGGGGTATTGACATGATCAGGAAGATAGAGCCTACTGCTTCAAATGGCCATCGTTTCATTTTGGTGGCGATTGATTACTTCACCAAATGGGTTAAAGCAGCATCTTATGCCAATGTCACTCGCCAAGTCGTAGCCAGGTTTCTGAAAAGAGACATCATTTACAGATACGGAGTGCCCGAGCGGATCATTACTAATAATGCTTCCAACTTAAACAACAAGATGATGGCCGAGCTGTGCCGGGACTTCAAGATTCAACATCATAATTCTTCTCCTTACCGGCCAAAGATGAATTGCACGGTAGAAGCAGCTAATAAGAATATTAAGAGGATTGTGCAGAAGATGGTTGTCACTTACAAAGATTGGCATGAGGTGTTGCCGTTTGCACTGCATGGGTACCGAACGTCAGTCAGGACGTCAACCGGGGCAACTCCATTCTCCCTGGTATATGGCATGGAGGCAGTCTTGCCTGTTGAGGTAGAAATTCCTTCTTTACATGTGATGATGGATGTGAAGCTTGATGAGGTTGAGTCGGTACGTGCTCGATATAATCAGTTGTGTCTAATTGAGGAAAAGAGATTAGTAGCTATCTGTCATGGTCAGCTTTATCAAAGGAGAATGAAGCGAGCATTCGACCAACGAGTATGTATTCGAGAGTATCAAGTGGGTGAGCTTGTACTCAAGAGGATCATTCCTCCAGTTTCAGATCACAGGGGCAAGTGGACCCCGAACTACGAAGGCACATTCATAGTGAATAAGGTTTTCTCAGGTGGGGCGCTGATGCTCACTACTATGGATGGAGAAGATTTCCAATCCCCTGTTAACTCGGATGCAGTCAAAAAATACTTCGTATAAAAAGACCCGCTGGACACAAAAACAGAATTAAAGTCCAGGCAAGAAAAGGGCATCCCGGCGAGCTAAAAACAGAATAAAAAGCTCGGGCAAAAGTTAGGGAAAATAAATAAAAAAAATATACACCCGCTGAGTTGAAAAGCCACATTGGACGACTCAAGCAAAAAAGGGTATCCCGGTGGATTGAAAACCCGAAAGGCCGATCCACGCAAAACAAGGGAATAAGCGAACAACTGCGATCCGGGTAATCTGAACCAAATTGTTGTGTCATACAGTCTGATAATTTCAGAAGGGTAGGAATCAGTCCCCTCTTCTTCTTCATAAGGCAAAGGCAAGAATAGAAAGTCTTGAAGACGTGGTGGTCATAGCAGGAAGGAAACTCATTGGAATGCCGTGTACATTTCCATTAGGATAGTTTTTTTTCTCAATTTTATGGTAGCTACCTCTTTCCAGGAAGTCGCTTCCTGATGTAAAACTTTTCATATTCAGAGGCCACTCAATAAATGAATATTCAATCAAAAGTTGTGTTGTGTTTTATTTATTTTGTTTGCAAAAATGTCCTGAATTTTTGGCAAAAAGAACATTGCATTCTAAACATGTTGATTTTTCTACAAAAATGACATTACAGGGAAACATTTAAAACTATCTTTGAGTGTCGGGTGACAATGGATGAACAGATCATACCATGTAAATCCTCGGGGCACATGTGTGTATACTGTTATTGCAGGTTTTACAGGATGGTGTTATATTTCCCCAAGCAGAGAATAATCCCCAGCTGAGTTAGAGCAAGTGGAATCCCCAGCAGGACTCCAAAGCTAATTGAAGAGATTTCTTCCCCAAGCAGATTATCTTCTCACAAGTGAAGTATTCCCGGCAGGCAGCTGAACGCCTGATTTCCCCACAGAGGTCATGTTTGGGGTTTCACTCCCATCATTGAAATATTCCCTAGAGAAGTCGCCAATTTATTTTTGGTCAATGTGATGATACAGACAGTTATTCATCTCCCCAGCCAGAGTTAAGCATCGTCTAAACATCTTGACCTGTTTCTCCCCTGCAGAGTTGTGATTTTTGTTGACAATCGGGCATTTGTTTTTTGCTCGTTTGCACGCCCCATCACTCGTCTGTGTTTGATATTTGCTCGTCTGCATTTCCCAGCGCCCATCTGCATTTGTTTTATGCTCGTCTGCATTTCCCAGCGCTCGTCTGTCTTTGATATCTGTGCTTGTACGCATTCCCCAGCACTCGTCTTTGTTTGATATATGCTTGTTGCTCGTCTGCATTCCCTCACACTCGTCCGTGTTAGCTTATGTCCACATGTATTGATTTGATAATCATTATGATACTCGTCTTTATTGCTACTCCAAATGCTCGTCCGTGTTGGATTTCTAGTATTCGTATATATCATCGGCTGATATTCGTTCGTATCATCGCCTGAAGCATTCGTCTGCGTTTCTTAGATCATCATATGATATTCGTTTGTATCATTTACTTGTGGCACTCGTCTGTGTTCTCTTGATGGTCATCCAACGCTCGTCTGTGTTGAAGAGGTTTGAAGTCCTGACAGTGGGATTAAACGTCAAAATGGTTACCGGTCTTGGCGTAACAGGTTATCCGAAGGAGGTTCGTCTGTCTCAGACACCACTTATCTACACAAGATTTGTGTAGAGGGTTCGTCAAATCCTATTGGTGCACCTGGCGTAACAGGTTATTTGAAGAAGGCTCGTCTGTCTTAGACCATATATCTACGGATAATATATGAAGAGGGTTCGTTTATCCTGATTATGCATTCTATCCCACAGACTTAAGTATATCATCGGTCCTGGTGTAACAGTTTTATCCGAAGGAGATTCGTCTGTCTCAGATCATATATTGCAGAATATTTGAAGAGGGCTCATATGTCCAGTCCCTGGCGTAACAGGTTTATTTGAGGAGGGCTCGTATGTCCGTTTCCTGGCATAACAGGGTTGTACGAAGAGGGCTCGTATGTCCAGTCCCTAGCGTAACAGGTTTGCTCGAAGAGAGACTCGTTTGTCTAGATTTTTCTTATCCGGCGTAACAATTCAATTTGGGAGGAGCTCGTCTGCTTTGTCCCCACTTCAGTCGCCAAAGCGTCATTTGGTCGGGGTTATTTCCCGTTTCTTACATTCTCTGGCAGAGTGCAAATTTCAGGTCTTCTTAGTATTCAACCACAGTTTATCTTGAACGGTCAATAGTCTGTGCTATCGTCCTTTTCAGATTAACAGTTGCTTGAATAGGGGCAGCTGTAACACCCCAAATTTCCCTCTTCTTTCTAGCATCATAAGCATGTCATATTATAAGCATCATAAGCATGTCATATCCTAAGCATCATAAGCATGACATATCCTTAGCATTTTTACATAGAAAAATGAAGCATAACATTCTCATGTGCTAGCATTGGACATAGGATCAATCATTGGTGCATTTGAAGCCTTACAAGTCAAAGCAAGAGATCAAGTGACCTTGTCCAAGTCCCATGAAGTGTCTATAGGTCATATACAAGCTCAAGATCCTTTACAAGAGCCCAGAAGGTTGGGAGATTATCAGATGATCCATGAAAGGGCAAGTTCCTACACAGATGGTCTCCAAATTAGGGTTTCACTTTCAAGCAGGAATTCTTTGTGACTTTGGCCACTTCATATGGGCAAATTCCTTCATATGATATGTGAATGCTATGGATGAAATTTGGTGAGAAAATTCATTGAGGAAGGCAGTCGTTTCATCAGTTGCTTGCATAAGAAGAAATTGGTCAAACAGATTATTTGAAGGTTCACAAGGTTCACAATACAAGACTTTGTGTGATAAGAAGGTTCACAAGGTTCACAAGACCTTTCATGAGGTTCATGAAGTCTACAAGTCACTTTATGAGGTTCACAAGGTTCACAAGATTCACAATGCTTACAAGACCTTTCATGAGGTTCATGAAGTCTACAAGATACTTTATGAGGTTCACAAGGTTCACAAGACCTCCCATGAGGTTCACAAGACATTTTATGATGGTTCACCCCAAAATTTTCCCTCACAATACAAGACTTTGTGTGATAAGAAGGTTCACAAGGTTCACAAGACCTTTCATGAGGTTCATGAAGTCTACAAGTCACTTTATGAGGTTCACAAGGTTCACAAGATTCACAATGCTTACAAGACCTTTCATGAGGTTCATGAAGTCTACAAGATACTTTATGAGGTTCACAAGGTTCACAAGACCTCCCATGAGGTTCACAAGACATTTTATGATGGTTCACAAGGTTCACAAAGTTCACAAATAGTCAAAGGAGTTGACAATTCCCTCATACAATGCACCTCCTAAGCAGTGCATCCAAAACTAGGGTTTTGACTTTAATCAGGCTAAATGGATTTCCAAGACTTCAAGTGAGCTTCATAGCATCTTATATGCGTGTAAGAACCCTCATGACAAGTTTCAAAACTTTTCTCAAAGGTTTGCTCAGTCAGATGATCAGATAAGTCAAAATCAGTCAAAGTAGTTAAAAAGTCAAACTGAGGTCAACTGTGGTCAAACCAAAGTCAAACTTCATGATTTTTTACCAACATCAAGTATATGAAGTAAAATTCATCATTTGATCAAGGGTTGATCATGATTCATCAAGGAGATTTCAGATCATCAAGAATCAGGAGTTTCTAAATTAGGGTTTCCTCAGTAAAAGTCAACTGAACTTTGACCAGCCATAACTTTCACATGCTTCATCACCAAGTCTCCATACAAATCTCATTTTGAAGGAAATTGAATTATCTACAACTTTGTGTCTCACAATCCAAGCCCAAAAATGCTTCATTTGGAAGGTATGAGCTAAGACATTTTAGGTCCTTTTGAAAGTCAACAAAAAGTCAACAACTTCAAAAGAGCATAACTTGAGAATGGTAAAATATGTGGACATGAAACCAGTGGGGTTGGTTAAAGGACTCTTCAAGCTTTCCAAAATGTCCAAGAACACCCTCATAGCATTAAAATTGAAGGATATGTGCCCTTGCAAAGTTGGGAAATTTTTGGTTGATTTATGAAGAAAATGGAGGTCTAAAACCAATTTCTTCTAAATGGGCTTGCTATATGATGACCCAATCCATACTATGACTTCATGCACGACCCAAGTCAACAAA
This sequence comes from Lathyrus aphaca, assembly GCA_963966055.1. Lineage (NCBI taxonomy): Eukaryota > Viridiplantae > Streptophyta > Magnoliopsida > Fabales > Fabaceae > Lathyrus > Lathyrus aphaca. The sequence continues at coordinate 293,571,412 of OZ014521.1, read as the reverse complement.
AATCAGATTTTTTATCATTTTATTTTTATTTATTTTGATTTAATTCATTAAAAATCATTTTAAATTAAAATAAAATATAAAAGTCTAAGATTTAAAAAAGATCAAGCTTCTAGAAATTCATAAATATGATTGGAATTAAAGTGGTAAGAAGATCATGATGATTGGCCTAAAATAGCAAGTGTTTATGCAAAAATATTTGATTTTTAAAGCCTATCTTTTTGAATCTTTTTGGATCAAATTTCTCACACAAGTATCCAACTTTTCTGACCTAATGCATTGCTCTATAAGTACATGATTGAACCCTAACACAAAGCCACGAATTTCCAGCTCAAAAGAGTAAGTTTCACAATTTCAAAAACCTCTCCAAACTCAAATTCGGATTTTCACATACAAGGCATTAGAAGGTAATTTGAGAACATAGCAATGATCCTTGGACATCATTGAGTCAAAACCAATGCCTATTTGCATCCAAAACCCCTCATATAGCATATCCCGAATGCATCTTCTTGCTCTTGTTTTGATTTTTCAATTTCATTTATTTAACCATTGTGAATCGTTTTTGTGTGTTTAATCTTGTTTATCATGATGCTTAGATGGATTTTGGACAAAAACATTGAAGAAATATGCCCTAAACCGAAAGACACCATTGTTAGGGTTTGAGTTCTCAAATTGGGAATTCATGATTTAGTGGAGATAAATGACTTTTAAAAACATGATTATGATGTATAAGCTCTGTATGTTTGATCTGGACTATCAATTTGTATTGATTTTGTTGTTTGCGTGATGATCCAAAAACCTAGGGTTTCTGGTTTATGAACACCCAGGAAAATTCGCAGGAGAAATTGTATCAAAATTCGCAGGTAATATGAAGAAGATGAAGACCCTGCGCGCGTTTTCCAGAATTCAAATATTGTGTATAATATTTTATGAATTAATTGTTGTTTTATATCACAAGCTTGTGTTTGTCCCAGTGGTAAGACAGGCGCGCGTATTGTTGGAGGGCTGGTGTTCGAATCCTGGTTCCAACCAGTTTTTTTTGTTATTTTTCCATCTTAATTGCAGCCTTAATATATTATGAATTAAAGTGATTATATCAACAGGTTCGCTCTCCCAGCTGGAATGGTAATGTGTTTGTGTGATTTCTTGCAAGGTCCTGGGTTCGATCCCCCTAGGCCTTTTGCTTTTTCTTTCTTTTTTTCTAATTTTCAGGCTTAAGGCATAAAACCAATTTGATGCACCTTTTCTTCACCTGCGCGCGCGTTGGCCTGGGTGATGGCAAGCAAGGTGTGCTGGGTTCAAATCCCAGCCAGGTAAGTTCCAATTTTTTTTGTTTTATTTAATTTGTTCTGTTAATTATATTAATATTAATTAAATATAATCATGTTTAGTGTAGGTTTAAATAATTCTAGAAAAAAATAATATGTAAATATTTTGTAATTTGTTTTTTTAATTCTAAACTTAGTTTTTATTATTATATATTTAAAATTAAAAATATGTATATTATAATAATTAGATTAATATTTAACTTTGTTGTATATAAAACTTAATTTATTTTTATAAACCCTAAAAATATATTTTTCTACCAACCCTAATTTAATCATAATAATTTCTAAAACCCTAATTTCTTTTTCTTCTATTTTTGTTTAATATTATTATTTATATTTAATCTAATTTTTATTAAATACATAAATTGTTTATAATTTAAAATTTTGTACATAAATATGTGTAAAAATTAAAATGCTCAATTTATTTTTTTTATGAAAATATTCCCTAATTGTTTATAATTAATTATGCATGTAAATAATTTCTAAAAAATTGCAAATTTAATAATTATAATTTATTTCTCATAATATATTCATAATTGATTTAATTTTTAATATGATTGTTTGTATTTTCTTATTAACTTTTAAATTTTGTTTATTATAATATTTATTATTATTATTATTAATTATGTTTATATGATTATTACTAACCCCATTTATTTTTAAATTGTTATTATTATTTCTACTAACCATATTATAATTACTTATTTATTTTGCTTACTTATTTATTTTGCTTATTTATTTATTTATTTATTTTGCTTATTATTTTAAATTGCTTTTATTATTTTTGTAATTGTTCCTGGATGTAATATTTCATAATGTTTAAATTATTTATTTTATGCCATGGTTAGTAAATAGGGAGTGTAAACATGTTTGTATATTTAAAATTAATTTAGGTCATTAAAATTTAAAAGATAAATATTAAATTGAACACTCACACACGTAAGTCGATCTTTGATCGCCATCTCACTTCCTTAGGGATACCTCTCATTGTTGCCTAATCAAAAGGTCAAGTAGGGTGTATAAAGCAAAAAGTCTCTCAAAATAAAGTCATCTAGTCCCTTAACAATAAAAGATCAAGTCCCTTTCGAATGTTGCCTTCGTAGTGATCTTGTCCCTTTCGAATAAAGATGACAGTCCCTCCAAAATTGCTTAATACACCCCACAGTTGCCTACATTAAACAGATGACCCTTTACTTGTCCCATACATCCAAGGTAATGACTACCTATTCCTTAATAATAGGGATAGTCTTACCATTTAAAGGATTCAAGAACAGAAAGACTTAAAGTTTAGGGTAGGTTCCTCATAGTTACTTGCTCACTATTCAAAAACTTTTCAAACACTTCACAATTTCAAACAATTTTCAAACACAAGTTTTTTACGCATCCGTACATGGATCATTATCAAACTCTTCAGAAAATTTTTATTCACACACTTCACATTTTCAGAAACATTTTAAAGTGAGCTAAGTAACTAAGAGCCCATGGATAACCATGGATGTAAAGGGTGCTAACACCTTCCCTTTACATAACCTACCCCCCGGACTCAAAAATCTTTTAAAAGGTCTTTCCTGTTCTTTTATGCCTTTCCTTTGGATAAAATAAAAGTCGGTGGCGACTCTTGCTATCCGCAAGATAACTAAAGTCAGTTCTCCCACCGTGTTACAGAACTGGCGACTCTGCTGGGGATTTAATAAAAGAGGGGTACCCTTAGGAATTAGATCACTTTAAAATTGTTTGCCTTGTTTGCCTTATACTTACTTGTTGGGCTTTATGTGTGAAAGATCCTAACCCGGATCTAGTGTACCTTAGGTAAATGGCAATAGACCAAGGAAACTGTACGGCGTATACCGATATGGTTGATCTGGTGGCCATAGTTAGTGTGACTTCTTGGTTGGTGCTTATGTTCCTTAAGTCAAGTTGAGGATAATATGAGGCTGCCATACGTTGTCAATGCACTAACTAACTTTTAGAACCCTAGTTATCCCATCTTGGCCTTTAGAAAGTAGTGAGGTAACCGGCTTTGGTGAAGACTGAAGTTGGTTGATACTCGATACTACGCTCATTGAGATTCTAAACTTGGAGAGTTTTGGTTGGCAAGTAAGTTGCCTACTGAACAACTACCCTTGTGAAGGATCAATGATTTTGAGATCCCTTAGAACCTGGTTACTTTTGTAGGACAGGATGAACCATCTAACTTCAGGGGAGGGTACTTACCTTTGAACCTCATGCAAGCCTTTAAACCTAGGGCTATTGTGTGACTTGTTTGTGTGTGCCACATGTTTGTGATTGAGCATAACATCATGACATCATCATGCATCATAAGCATAGCATTTTCACTAACCATTTCAAGGACCAAAGGATTTATCCTTGTTCTTTGTTGCAGGTCATGGATTCTGCTCGTAGAAACACCATCAGGATCAACTTTGTGGGCATACCTCCTAAGCTTAAAGAGTTGGTTTCTCAAGTGTCTGATCATTCCCAGTTTATCAAGAGACATGGTCACCTATTGGATCTAGTCACTTCAGGGTTCAATGAAGACATGATGAGTGTTCTGTTTTAGTTCTTTGACCCTAAGCACCATTGCTTTACATTCCCTGACTATCAGTTGGTTCCAACCATGGAGGAGTTCTCTAAACTTCTGGGTATACCTGTTCTTGGTCAAAGACCCTTCACAGGCCTGGAGAAGGAGCTTAAAACAGAGGTTATTGCTGCAGCTCTACATCTGAAGAAGTCTGACATTGTTCTAGAAATGAGAAGCGGAGTTAAGGGTATTCTTGCCAAGGTATTAATGGATAAAGCTCAAGTGTTCTTGAAGGCTATGAGCCATGATGCTTTTGAGGAGATCTTAGCCTTGCTGATATATGGCTTAGTATTGTTCCCCAATCCAGATCAGTTCATAGACGTTCATGCCATCAACATATTCCTGAGTCACAATCCAGTACCTACATTGCTTGGAGACATCCTACATTCTCTTCATACCCGCACTACAAGGGCAAGAGGAACTTTGATGTGCTGCATACCTTTGCTTTCTAGGTGGTTTATTTCTCACCTTCCTCGCTCAGTAATGAAGAATGAGCAAGGGTTCAGGTGGTCCAAGAGGATTATGTCACTCTCTCATTCAGATATCCATTGGTGCTCCAGATCTATGGAGAATGTCACTATCATTGACCGTTGTGGGGAGTTTCCTAATGTGCCACTTCTAGGCATAAGAGGAGGCATCACCTACAACCCCTCTCTAGCTTTACGACAGTTTGGTTACGCTCGGAGTGATGATCCTCATGACATGTTGATTCAGGGCATTGTGTTTGACTACGACAACGATCTTCAAGGTTACCGTCAGAGATTCATACGAGCATGGGGAAAAGTAAACAAGGTTGACAGCAAGACACTGGAGCCTAAGTACACTATTCCTATGGAAGCTTATCTCAGATGGGTGTGATCTCGTGCTCAGACTCTCATGATGCCATATCATGCTATCCTGCCAGTTACCATGGAACCTGTTGCTGAAGGAGATACTGCTTATACCATCCTTCACCCAGACATGCCTACTGACATGGAAGACTTACAGAGATCCTGGATCCAATTGAAGGAGCAAAGGGATACTTTCGAGGCTCATTACAAAGCAAGCCAAGAAAGAATCCTGGAACTAACAAAGCAACTTCATGAGGAACGGAATCTCAACTCATACCTCAACACAAAGAGGAAACGTCCATGGGAGACTTAAAATCCCATCTTTTGTATTTATTTCATTTCATTTTTTGTAAGCCCAAGAGGCAAAACAAATTTATTACTAATAAAAGTTTACCTTCTTGGTTGTTTAAGAAAATTTAAATCCTACGGTCCTTGAAAACATTGCATACGCATTAATACATCATATCATTACATCACAGGTTTATTTGTGCATAGGTTTCTCATCTTCTCGCTGTTTATTTCAGCAATGGCTCTTGAACAAACAGTTAAGGATCTCCAGACACAAAATGCACAGTTCCAAGAGCTGATCCTGAACCTGACCAAGGGGCAGGATGAATTGAAGACACTGCTGGCCAAGAAGACTAAGAAGACTAGAAGGTCAGGTGGCCTGATCAACATGGGAAGAAGGTTCAAAGGTCTTTCCAAGACCAAAGAACCAGTTGAAGACTATGAATCTGAAGAATCTGAAAAAGAGGGAGGCAGTCTCCACAACACTATGGGGGACTCTGATTCTGAGGCTAATTACTACCATGAGCCTAATGAAGACAAATTCAAGATGCTGGTGGATAGAATGGATGTTATGGAGTTGTAGAAGTCTTCTGGGCTGGATTTTGAAGATTTGAGTCTGATATCTGGGGTAGTCATACCCATTGGTTTCAAGGTTCCTACCTTTGTTGTTTATGATGGGGTCTCTTGTCCCAAGCTGCATCTGAGGTCTTATGTCAGAAGAATCCAACCTCACACTGCTGATAAGAAGTTGTGGATCCATTTTTTCCAAGAGAGCTTATCTGGAGCTCAGTTGGAGTGGTATTATCAGTTGGAGAGTGTCAACATCAGGGATTGGAATGATCTTGCTGAAGCTTTCTATAAGCAGTATCAATACAATGCTGACTTAGCTCCCACTCGCATGCAGCTGCAAAGCATGTCTATGGGTTCCAAAGAAAGTTTCAAGGAGTATGCTCAGAAGTGGAGAGATTTAGCTGGAAGAGTACAACCCCCTTTAACTGACAGGGAATTGGTTGATATGTTCATGTGTACACTGAATGGTCCGTTTTATAGTCATCTCATTGGAAGCTCATAATCTGGCTTCACTGAGTTGATAATGACAGGAGAGTGCGTGGAAAATGGTATAAAGAGTGGCAAGATCCAAGTGGGTACTTCTTCATCAGGTGCTGCAAAGAAGCCTCTCACTGGGAAGAAAGAATCCAATGTTGTTTATGGTCAACCTGATCGTAATAGAAGGCATCAGTCTGTGAGTGCAGTTCATATTTCAAATCCAACTCCTGCAACAACAGAGCAGCCACAGGGCAACCAACAGAGGGCTAGAAGGCAGTTCACAAAGGTCAACATGTCAATGGCTCAGGCATTGCAACACTTGTTGAAGGCTGAACTTATTACTTTGAAGGAGGCTCCTCAGAATCCTAATGTTACCTCTCCCAGGTACAATCCCAATGCACGATGCGCATATCATTCAAACTGTCAGGGACATGATACTAATAGTTGCTGGGTCTTGAAGAACAAAATTCAAGATATGATTGAGGCTGAGGAGATTGAGTTTGACCCTCCGGGTACTCCAAATGTGATTACTGCTCCCATGCCAAATCACGAGAAGACTGTCAATGCCATTGATGAAGATTTACATATCTATTCAGTTGCAGAGTTGACCACACCATTATCTGTTATCAAGAAGAAGTTAGTACAAGCTGGGTTCTTTCCAGGTTGTCGTGAAGATTGTCTGTATTGTACCTATAAGTCGGATAGTTGTTGGAGATTGAGAGATGGAATTCAGCGTCTCATGGATAAGTATACTATAGTGTTTGAGAGGACTCCATCGTCTGTAGAAAGTATGGTGGATCATATTACTCAAGGTAGGAAGATTGAAGAGGTTGCTATGGTTGATAAAGTACCGGTAAGGATCACTTCAGAGGGACCTGTTAAAATCACTCATAAGGGACCAATTAAGATTACTGCTGAAGGCCCTGTGAAGGTGGTTGCTGAAGCCAGAGTGGCTTCTATGGTCATTACCACTCCTGGTCCTATCCCGTATACGTCTGATAAAGTTGTGCCTTGGCATTATGGATCTGATGTTTATATCCATGGTGTTAAGCAAGAACCCTTAGCTGATGTGCCTGTTGATGTTGATAATATTGCTGGATCTAGTAAGATCACACGAAGTGGAAGAGTCTTCTCTCCTCTAGTGACTTCCAAGAATGCAGTTACTCCTGCTGCTACTTCCACAACTGATGCTCGGGGCAAGGGTCCTGTTATTGAGCCTATACCTACTGATGTACCAGCTGCTGATGATCTCTCTAAGCAGATGGAAGAAGTATTGAAAATCATTCGCAAGAGTGATTATGACATTGTTGATCAGTTAGGGCATACTCCCTCCAAGATTTCTATGCTGTCTTTGTTGTTATGTTCTGAGGCTCATGCCAAAGCTTTGATCAAGTTTCTGAAGACTGCTCATGTACCCAATGCAATTTCTGTTGACCAATTTGAGAATTGTGTTGCCCACCTGACTTATGATAATGGGTTAGGGTTTTCTGATGCTGATTTGACCCCTGCCAAGAGGGATCATAACAGGGCCTTGCATGTCTCAATTGAATGCAGGGGCACTACCCTGTCACATGTATTGATTGACAATGTTTCCTCTCTGAATGTGTTGCCCAAAGAAGTCCTGAATAAGCTGAGTCCTGAAGATGCTGTGCTGAAACCCAGTAGTATAGTGGTGAAGGCTTTTGATGGTTCGAGAAGAGTGGTGCATGGAGAAATTGATCTGCCCATCAAAGTGGGTTCTCAGATTTTTAATGCTACATTTTATGTGATGGATATTCGTCCTTCGTACTCTTATTTGCTTGGTCGTCCCTGGATCCATGGGGCAGGTGCTGTAACCTCTACATTACATCAAAAGCTGAGATATCCGGTAGAAGGAAAGGTTGTTACTGTCTATGGAGAGGAAGAATATTTTGTCAGCCATGTGAATACCTTCAAGTATCTAGAAGTGGAAGGTGAATACATTGAAACTCCGTGTCAGACATTTGAAGTGGTTCCCTGGATTGTTAATGATTATGAAGCTCCTCCGGTTGTCAAGAAAGTTCATGTGGTTACCAGAGTACCTCCAACAATGGCCTCCCTCAAAGATGCTAGAGCTGTAGTGGATAAAGGTGGTTGTACTATTTGGGGTCAGCTTCCTGATATCCCAAGTCTGACAAATTTGGTTTGGGTTTCACTGCAGAGTCCCAGAAGGCTGTTCGTCGTGCTCGCGCTGTTCGTATCACCAATCAAGGGGTTAGGAAAGATCAGATCAATGCTGTGGGTGACTATGATGAAGACTACAATCTGGATGATTGGATTTTTCCTACTGTGGGTGCTGGACTCGATAATTGGAAAGCTGAAGATGTTATCCCTATCTCCTTTAGTCAGGAGTAAATACTATTACTGTGATGTTGCTTTTAAGTTTGTAATTTCATGAAAAATTAAAACTCTTAAGCCTTGTGCCTTACCCGGGGCACAATGGTGTGCTTGTTACGGGCTGTCATTTCATTTGCATACTTCATTCAATAAAAAATCAGTGGACGTTTCGTTTTCGTAAATATTGTGTTCTTTTTATTTTCTTTTATTTTTGTTTTATCAGCTATGTGTTCTTACACACACCCACATCACTAAAATGCAGATCCTCATCCACTCTGGATCCTGTTGATAACAGTTCTACTATTGCCAATTATAATTTCGAGAATCCGATCTATCAAACTGAAGACGGAAATGAGGACGATTGTGAAGTACCTGTAGAGCTTGCTAGGTTGTTACAACAAGAAGAGAAAGCTATACAGCCACATGAAGAGCCAGTCGAAGTTGTGAATCTGGGAACTGAAGAAAACAAGAAAGAAGTCAAGATATGGGCTGAATTAGAGGATAGTGTCAAGAACAGGTTGATTCAGATGCTACGCGACTATGTAGAGATCTTTGCTTGGTCCTATGAAGATATGCCAGGGTTGGATACAGACATTGTGGTTCACCGTTTACCAGTAAAAGAAGATTGTCGTCCAAAGAAGCAGAAGGTTCGTCGCATGCGTCCTGAAATGTCAGAGAAGATTAAAGCAGAGGTAATGAAACAGTTTGATGCAGGGTTCTTAGTTGTGACTTCTTATCCTCAGTGGGTGGCAAATGTGGTACCAATACCTAAGAAAGATGGTAAGGTACGTATGTGTGTAGACTACATGGATTTGAACAAGGCCAGTCCCAAAGATGACTTTCCACTTCCTCATATTGATGTTCTGGTAGACAACACTGCTCAACATAAGGTATTCTCTTTTATGGATGGCTTCTCTGGTTATAATCAAATCAAGATGGCTCCTGAAGATATGGAGAAGACAACATTTGTTACACAGTGGGGCACTTTTTGTTATAAAGTGATGCCATTTGGTTTGAAGAATGCAGGGGCAACATATCAGCGTGCTATGGTGGCTTTGTTTCTTGATATGATTCATCATGAGATAGAGGTGTATGTGGATGATATGATAGCCAGGTCCCAGAATGAAGAACAACATCTTGATCATCTGCATAAATTGTTTGAGAGGTTGAAGAAATACAAGTTGAGATTGAACCCAAACAAGTGTACTTTTGGAGTTAGGTCTGGTAAACTCCTGGGTTTCATTGTCAGTGGAAAAGGTATTGAAGTGGATCCTGCAAAAGTGAAAGTTATACGAGAGATGACAGCTCCCCGTACTGAGAAGGAGGTTAGAGGTTTCTTGGGACGATTGAATTACATTGCAAGATTTATTTCCCAATTAACTGCCATCTGTGAGCCAATCTTCAAGTTGTTGAAGAAAGATCAGGTGATGGAATGGAATGATGAGTGCCATACCGCCTTTGATGAAATCAAGAGATATCTGCTAGAACCTCCAATTTTGATGCCACCAGTTGATGGAAGACCCTTGATTATGTACTTAACAGTGTTAGACAACTCAATGGGGTGTGTCTTGGGGCAACATGACGAGTCTGGTCGAAAAGAGCAGGCAATATACTACCTTAGCAAAAAGTTTACCGACTGTGAAACAAGATACTCACTGCTCGAGAAAACTTGCTGCGCTTTGGCATGGGCTGCTCGCCGACTAAGACAGTATATGTTGACTCATACTACCTTATTGATTTCAAAGATGGATCCAATCAAGTACATATTCGAGAAACCTGCTCTCTCCGGAAGAATTGCAAGATGGCAAATGATCTTGACAGAATATGACATACAGTATACTACTCAGAAGGCTATTAAAGGAAGTGTTGTAGCTGATCATTTGGCCCATCAAGCAGTGGATGATTACCAATCAATGAGTTTTGAATTCCCTGATGAAGACATTATGATTATTACCAAAGAACCTGGACAATATGACGGACCTGAACAAGGATCCCGATGGACTATGGTTTTTGATGGTGCCTCTAATGCACTTGGTAATGGTGTTGGTGTTGTGATTAGTTCCCCTGAAGGTTGCCATACCCCGATTACTTCCAGATTGTGTTTCTATTGTACCAATAACATGGCTGAGTATGAGGCATGTATCCTGGGCATTAAAGCTGTTATTGATATGAAGATTCAGTTCCTTGACGTGTATGGAGATTCAGCCCTGGTAGTAAGTCAGATTAAAGGAGATTGGGATACCAAGCATGATAACCTCATTCCTTACAGAGAGCATGTGTTGTCTTTGATCCCACATTTCAAAGAGATTACCTTTGGACATATTCCACGGAGAGAGAATCAGTTGGCAGATGCATTAGCCACCATGGCATCCATGTTTGAGATCAACTGGGATGATGAAGCTCCCAAGATTACTATTGATAGATTTGAAAAGCCTGCATACTGCAATGAGATTGAAACAGAAGGGGCAGAGGAGAGGCCTTGGTTCTATGAAGTAAAAAGATATCTTGAAGCTCAGGAATTCCCTGAAGGGGCATCTGTCAAAGATAGGAAGTTTCTGAGAAGGTTTTCTGCTAAGTTCTTTTTGAGTAATGGGATTTTGTACAAGCGCAATCATGATTCAAATTTGCTTCGTTGTGTGGATAAGAAGGAATCAATTGAGATTATGGAAGATATGCATGATGGGATCTTTGGCACTCATTCTAGTGGTCATACTATGGCAAAGAAGATATTGAGAGCAGGTTACTATTGGTCTACCATGGAAGCTGATTGCTATCAACACTCCAGAACATGTCACAAGTGTCAAATTTATGCTGATAAAGTACATATACCTCCATCACTATTGAATGTGTTGACTGCTCCTTGGCCCTTTGCCATGTGGGGCATTGATATGATTGGTGAAATCAAACCTACTGCTTCTAATGGGCATCGTTTCATCCTGGTAGCTATTGATTACTTCACGAAGTGGGTGGAGGCAGCTTCATTTGCATCTGTTACTAGGAATGTTGTGGCTCGATTCATTAAGAATAATCTCATATGTAGGTATGGCATCCCTGAAAGGATTATTACTGACAATGGCTCTAATCTGAACAACACTATGATTACTGATCTCTGTACCCAATTCAAGATTAAGCACCACAACTCTTCTCCGTATCGTCCAAAGATGAATGGGGCAGTTGAAGCTGCTAATAAGAACATTAAGAAGATTGTACAGAAGATGATTGTTACTTACAAGGATTGGCATGAGATGTTACCATTTGCTCTTCATGGTTATCGCACCACAATACGTACTTCAACAGGGGCAACCCCATTCTCCTTAGTATATGGTATGGAAGCAGTTCTTCCCATTGAAGTTCAGATTCCCTCCTTAAGAATTATGAAGGATGCAGGCTTGGATGAAGATGAGTGGATTCAGACTCGACTTGACCAGATAAATTTGATCGATGAGAAGAGGCTAGCAGCAGTTTGTCATGGCCAGATGTACCAGAAACGAATGATCAAAGCTTTCAACAAGAAGGTTAAGCCAAAGGTATATCAGGCTGGTGATTTGGTAATCAAGCGTATCATATTACCACAGGGTGATCCTAGGGGCAAGTGGACTCCAACATATGAAGGACCATTTCTAGTCAAAACAGTGTTTTCAGAAGGTGCCATGATACTTACTACTATGGATGGTGAAGACTTCCCGCAGCCTGTAAACGCAGACATAGTTAAAAAATACTACGCATAAAAAGAGATCCGCTAGGTTGACAGGCCTAGGCAAAAATAAGGGCATCCCGGCAAACCAAAAGGGTTTGGGCAAAAATTAAGGATATATATAAAAATATGTACACCCGGCAAGTTGAAAACCTGAAAAGGCAGCTTGGGCAAAAAAGGGTATCCCGGTGGATTGAAAACCTGAAAGGGCAATCCAGGCAAAAGTTAGGGATTAAAGCGTATGACTATGTCTCGTTTGAGTCACCCATGAAACTGCAACCAGTTGTGTTACTTACTCAAGCTCGAATAGATAAAGCTCAATCCAATCGTTTCCGTCTCAACAGCAGAAGATGAGATACTTGAAGATAATGGCAATAGTAGAATTGAAACTCAATAGGATTATTTCCCACATAGTTGATTCTCCTTGTTTTGAAAAAAAAAACTTTATGACAAAATCCTCTTACTAGGGTTTATGTCTCCTTGTACAAACTTACCCATGTATGGGTCACTCCTTGATATAAATAAAATTCCATTTTTGAATCCAGATTTACTTTTACCCTATTTACATAAGCGAAACGTCCATTGGTTGTGTTTGAATGAATGTATGCTTTTGAATATGATTGATGTTTACCAGAAATGCATGTATGCTTAATATGATTGATGTTTATCAGAAATGCATGAAAATGCAGTAATAGTATTTACTAAGGACGAACGATGGAAAGATTTCAACAAAGCTTTGTCGGTTCATCTTTAACAAAACAGCTACAAACCCTCAGTAGGGCAAGTCCATCTTCATAAAGTCACATCTCCCCTGGAATTTATATCCATCTCTTTTATCCTCATACGGATATTCGGGAATTTACTTTCCAATAAGAGTACGACGAACGAAGACGGAAGGTTATATCTACCCTACTATCAAACGAAGACGAAGGTTATGTATACCTTACTATCCCCAGCAGACGGGAGGTTATATATACCTTGCTATCCCCGGCAGACGGGAGGTTATGTATACCTTGCTATCCCCAGCATACGGGAGGTTATGTATAATATCAAACAAGACGGGAATAAGTTCCTCATATTCTTCAGCAACAAACCGGGATTTATTTTCCCTGGCCAGCGGTTGTCATACGAAGATATCCAGACGCTTACGGCAGCATCATATCATACATACATCATTTACATCATACCATAACATACATATCCATGGATGCATAATACATTACTTAAGCGCATCATATTATACATGCATACATAATACATAAACTAATACTACCATATAGAATGCTACCTTGTTTTCAGGTTAATTCTCCAGCAGACAGACTCCATCAACAACTTGTGACTATCAGGACTGCTTTATCCTCCTGAAAGTTATCAATCCCTCAGGACTGCTTTATCCTCCTGAAAGCTTCTTATACCTCAGGACGTTGTTATCCTCCTGAAAGCGTATTACCTCCTCAGGACGTTGTTATCCTCCTGAAAGCTATCAATCCCTCAGGACTGCTTTATCCTCCTGAAAGCTTCTTATACCTCAGGACGTTGTTATCCTCCTGAAAGCGTATTATCTCCTCAGGACATTGTTTATCTTCCTGAAAGCTATTATCACCTCCTCAGGATGTTGCTTATACTCCTGAAAGCATATTATTACTTTGGGCCGTTGTTATCTTCCCAAAGGTTACCACTTCCTCATAACGTTGTTTATCTTTCTGAAAGCATATTATTACCTCAGGACTGCTGTATCCTCCTGAAAGCATATCACTACCTCAGGACTACTTTATCCTCTTGAAAGCTATCATTATATCTTCATATTTTGGACTGCTTTATCCTCCAAGAAATGTATCTGAAGAATTTTTCTCCGAGTGGCATCTTTAAGCCCACTCAAGTATATTCAACTAGTCATCAGTATCACTCTATGCACCGGTGAGTGCAAATTTTTGGGTTTTTGTGTTCAATCCCCTTCAACCTTCCAGGTCACGACTGGCGCATATACCAACCTAACCCCTCAGGTTTCAGAAAATTGAACAAGGGCAGCTGTTGCACCCCAAAATTTGCCCTCACAATACAATACTTTGTGTGCTAAGAAGTTTCACAAGGTTCACAAGACCTTTCGTGAGGTTCATGAAGTCTACAAGTCACTTTATGAGGTTCACAAGGTTCACAAGATTCACAATGCTTACAAGACCTTTCATGAGGTTCATGAAGTCTACAAGATACTTTATGAGGTTCACAAGGTTCACAAGACCTCCCATGAGGTTCACAAGACATTTTATGATGGTTCACAAGGTTCACAAAGTTCACAAATAGTCAAAGGAGTTGACAATTCCCTCATACAATGCACCTCCTAAGCAGTGCATCCAAAACTAGGGTTTTGACTTTAATCAGGCTAAATGGATTTCCAAGACTTCAAGTGAGCTTCATAGCATCTTATATGCGTGTAAGAACCCTCATGACAAGTTTCAAAACTTTTCTCAAAGGTTTGCTCAGTCAGATGATCAGATAAGTCAAAATCAGTCAAAGTAGTTAAAAAGTCAAACTGAGGTCAACTGTGGTCAAACCAAAGTCAAACTTCATGATTTTTTACCAACATCAAGTATATGAAGTAAAATTCATCATTTGATCAAGGGTTGATCATGATTCATCAAGGAGATTTCAGATCATCAAGAATCAGGAGTTTCTAAATTAGGGTTTCCTCAGTAAAAGTCAACTGAACTTTGACCAGCCATAACTTTCACATGCTTCATCACCAAGTCTCCATCTAAAGCTCATTTTGAAGGAAATTGAATTCTCTACAACTTTGTGTCTCACAATCCAAGCCCAAAAATGCTTCATTTGGAAGGTATGAGCTAAGACATTTTAGGTCCTTTTGAAAGTCAACAAAAAGTCAACAACTTCAAAAGAGCATAACTTGAGAATGGTAAAATATGTGGACATGAAACCAGTGGGGTTGGTTAGAGGACTCTTCAAGCTTTCCAAAATGTCCAAGAACACCCTCATAGCATTAAAATTGAAGGATATGTACCCTTGCAAAGTTGGGAAATTTTTGGTTGATTTATGAAGAAAATGGAGGTCTAAAACCAATTTCTTCTAAATGGGCTTGCTATATGATGACCCAATCCATACTATGACTTCATGCACGACCCAAGTCAACAAAAATCAGATTTTTTATCATTTTATTTTTATTTATTTTGATTTAATTCATTAAAAATCATTTTAAATTAAAATAAAATATAAAAGTCTAAGATTTAAAAAAGATCAAGCTTCTAGAAATTCATAAATATGATTGGAATTAAAGTGGTAAGAAGATCATGATGATTGGCCTAAAATAGCAAGTGTTTATGCAAAAATATTTGATTTTTAAAGCCTATCTTTTTGAATCTTTTTGGATCAAATTTCTCACACAAGTATCCAACTTTTCTGACCTAATGCATTGCTCTATAAGTACATGATTGAACCCTAACACAAAGCCACGAATTTCCAGCTCAAAAGAGTAAGTTTCACAATTTCAAAAACCTCTCCAAACTCAAATTCGGATTTTCACATACAAGGCATTAGAAGGTAATTTGAGAACATAGCAATGATCCTTGGACATCATTGAGTCAAAACCAATGCCTATTTGCATCCAAAACCCCTCATATAGCATATCCCGAATGCATCTTCTTGCTCTTGTTTTGATTTTTCGATTTCATTTATTTAACCATTGTGAATCGTTTTTGTGTGTTTAATCTTGTTTATCATGATGCTTAGATGGATTCTGGACAAAAACATTGAAGAAATATGCCCTAAACCGAAAGACACCATTGTTAGGGTTTGAGTTCTCAAATTGGGGATTCATGATTTAGTGGAGATAAATGACTTTTAAAAACATGATTATGATGTATAAGCTCTGTATGTTTGATCTGGACTATCAATTTGTATTGATTTTGTTGTTTGCGTGATGATCCAAAAACCTAGGGTTTCTGGTTTATGAACACCCAGGAAAATTCGCAGGAGAAATTGTATCAAAATTCGCAGGTAATATGAAGAAGATGAAGACCCTGCACGTGTTTTCCAGAATTCAAATATTGTGTATAATATTTTATGAATTAATTTTTGTTTTATATCACAAGCTTGTGTTTGTCCCAGTGGTAAGACAGGCGCGCGTATTGTTGGAGGGCTGGTGTTCGAATCCTGGTTCCAACCAGTTTTTTTTGTTATTTTTCCATCTTAATTGCAGCCTTAATATATTATGAATTAAAGTGATTATATCAACAGGTTCGCTCTCCCAGCTGGAATGGTAATGTGTTTGCGTGATTGCTTGCAAGGTCCTGGGTTCGATCCCCCCAGGCCTTTTGCTTTTTCTTTCTTTTTTTCTAATTTTCAGGCTTAAGGCATAAAACCAATTTGATGTACCTTTTCTTCACCTGCGCGCGCGTTGGCCTGGTGGTATGTGTTGTTGGCCTGGGTGTTGGCAAGCAAGGTGTGCTGGGTTCAAATCCCAGCCAGGTAAGTTCCAATTTTTTTTGTTTTATTTAATTTGTTCTGTTAATTATATTAATATTAATTAAATATAATCATGTTTAGTGTAGGTTTAAATAATTCTAGAAAAAAATAATATGTAAATATTTTGTAATTTGTTTTTTTAATTCTTAACTTAGTTTTTATTATTATATATTTAAAATTAAAAATATGTATATTATAATAATTAGATTAATATTTAACTTTGTTGTATATAAAACTTAATTTATTTTTATAAACCCTAAAAATATATTTTTCTACCAACCCTAATTTAATCATAATAATTTCTAAAACCCTAATTTCTTTTTCTTCTATTTTTGTTTAATATTATTATTTATATTTAATCTAATTTTTATTAAATACATAAATTGTTTATAATTTAAAATTTTGTACATAAATATGTGTAAAAATTAAAATGCTCAATTTATTTTTTTTATGAAAATATTCACTAATTGTTTATAATTAATTATGCATGTAAATAATTTCTAAAAAATTGCAAATTTAATAATTATAATTTATTTCTCATAATATATTCATAATTGATTTAATTTTTAATATGATTGTTTGTATTTTCTTATTAACTTTTAAATTTTGTTTATTATAATATTTATTATTATTATTATTAATTATGTTTATATGATTATTACTAACCCCGTTTATTTTTAAATTGTTATTATTATTTCTACTAACCATATTATAATTACTTATTTATTTTGCTTACTTATTTATTTTGCTTATTTATTTATTTATTTATTTTGCTTATTATTTTAAATTGCTTTTATTATTTTTGTAATTGTTCCTGGATGTAATATTTCATAATGTTTAAATTATTTATTTTATGCCATGGTTAGTAAATAGGGAGTGTAAACATGTTTGTATATTTAAAATTAATTTAGGTCATTAAAATTTAAAAGATAAATATTAAATTGAACACTCACACACGTAAGTCGATCTTTGATCGCCATCTCACTTCCTTAGGGATACCTCTCATTGTTGCCTAATCAAAAGGTCAAGTAGGGTGTATAAAGCAAAAAGTCCCTCAAAATAAAGTCATCTAGTCCCTTAACAATAAAAGATCAAGTCCCTTTCGAATGTTGCCTTCGTAGTGATCTTGTCCCTTTCGAATAAAGATGACAGTCCCTCCAAAATTGCTTAATACACCCCACAGTTGCCTACATTAAACAGATGACCCTTTACTTGTCCCATACATCCAAGGTAATGACTACCTATTCCTTAATAATAGGGATAGTCTTACCATTTAAAGGATTCAAGAACAGAAAGACTTAAACTTTAGGGTAGGTTCCTCATAGTTACTTGCTCACTATTCAAAAACTTTTCAAACACTTCACAATTTCAAACAATTTTCAAACACAAGTTTTTTACGCATCCGTACATGGATCATTATCAAACTCTTCAGAAAATTTTTATTCACACACTTCACATTTTCAGAAACATTTTAAAGTGAGCTAAGTAACTAAGAGCCCATGGATAACCATGGATGTAAAGGGTGCTAACACCTTCCCTTTACATAACCTACCCCCCGGACTCAAAAATCTTTTAAAAGGTCTTTCCTGTTCTTTTATGCCTTTCCTTTGGATAAAATAAAAGTCGGTGGCGACTCTTGCTATCCGCAACATAACTAAAGTCAGTTCTCCCACCGTGTTACAGTATCGATACATACGTGTTATGTATCGATACATAGTTGATTTTTTATGCTGAAAATTGTCATTGCTTCAGTATGCATCAATGCATACATGCATGTATCGATACATATCAGTTAAAAAACTGACATGTATCGATGCATCTGTGTTATGTATCGATACATAGTTAATTTTTATGTTGAAAATTGTCATTTCTTTAGTATGCATCGGTGCATACATGCATGTATCGATACATATCAGTTAAAAAACTGACATGTATCGATGCATCCGTGTTATGTATCGATACATAAGCCTGTTTTGCTGCTAAAAACCTCTGAATGATGACAGTTCAACTCATGGATTGAATCTATGAAGGAATCATGTAAACATCACTCAAAGAAGCTTGGTATACCTCAATTTTGGAGCTGTTTCAAGGACTTGAAAAGGGCTACATTCTCACCATAACAGTCCTAAACTTCACAACATGAGATCACACCTCAAAGTTGCATAACTGAATTTTCCAATCTACCCTTATTGCACCTTACACCTCAAGTTAGAATTGACCATGGTTCTAACTGTTAACCATGAGGGTTAATAGTTAACCTGAGATATATAAGGCTTTCTCCAACTGAATTTTGAGAACACGCTTCATTTCTACCAAAATTTCATCACAAACTTCATCCATTTTCCTCTGTTTTCATTCTGATTTTGGAAGCTACATTGCATTGTATCTTGCTCAATTCAGATTCATCTTCATCAATTCAGTCCCAATCTTCATCTGTTCTTCATCATCATCATCAAGAGCTTCATTTTCATGGCAGAATTTCATTGAATCTTCCACTCTATACCAATGCACCTTGCTACATTTTGCCTCCATACTCTTTGATTCTTGTCTACAGCATCACACTTATCATCAAATCATCATCCACATCATGATTTGCAGCTTCTCCATGGATCTAATGGAGTGAAAGATCAAGATTACATTGCTGTAAATTTTCTGCATATTCATCAATTGCTCAAGATTCTTCATCAATAAAGTGTTTATTTCACTTCACAAAGGATCAAGATCAAGCATATAAGTCCTTGGAACCTCACCTCTGGATTTCTACAACTCTAAACACCACTGAATTTCAGGTTTCATCTTCAATTCCATTGACACGAATTCTGATTTTTTCGGTTGTTTTGTGTTGATATGAGCTCAATAGGAGCAATGCTTATGCTGGCTAGTTGATAGGCATCTTAGGTGCTTAGATTCAATTTTTAGGTTGATTCTTGTGTGCTTCGATTTGCATTATTCATAAGCTTTAGGAGAAAATCAAGCCTAGATTGTTGATGTACTTGAGGAGACAAATTTGTCCATGGCCTTATTTTTCAGTTTGGTAGACCTTTGTCCAAACCTTAACCGGAGAGTGATCTGAGAAGATGACCGGATTTTAGCTCCGGTGACTGGAATAGTAAGCATAGCATTAGTGTGGGAACATAACACAGCCGTTAGATCAGTTTCCATCTGACGAACCA
Source organism: Lathyrus aphaca (assembly GCA_963966055.1). Taxonomy (NCBI): domain Eukaryota; kingdom Viridiplantae; phylum Streptophyta; class Magnoliopsida; order Fabales; family Fabaceae; genus Lathyrus; species Lathyrus aphaca. Next base: position 293,551,643 of record OZ014521.1, on the reverse strand, counting down.
GAATCAGCCACCGCATTAATGAACATGTGCCAATCATGTGCCATAATATGTGAAGAGTTTTTCAGATCACTATTTTCACCCCAGCATGTTTGGGTTCAGCCCAATTCAGTTCAACTTTTCACTTCCTGCACCCCTTACCATTTGCTTTGTTTCTTTATTTTCTGTTTTACAAAGTTTCAATTTTAATCCAACAAAAATACCAAAACTCATGATAAAATTCCCTAAAAATCATAGAGACTTCCTAACTCATTTTAGAAATTTTCCACACTTTTACTTTCTGATTTTTATCCATTTTCCATTTTATTTCGATTTTCCATTTAATTAGTTTTCTATGGAATTCTTTCAGCTACACTTCCTTTTGTTCATTTTATTTCTCCCACTTCCAGTAATCTTTTTGTCCCATTATTTTTACTATGATTAGAGGACTCATGATAGAACCTAGATTATTTTTGTCATATTTTTAGGTCCATTTATCCATTGTTTTGGCAACATAGTTTGTGTAAAATTGTGTTTAGATCTTATGTAGATTTAAGTGACCTTTTGCCATAGTTAGGTTGTGAATTTTTAGGAGATTTTTTAACACAACATTAGATTTAGGTTAGGGACCTTAAGGAATTAATCTCATATTTTTCCAGGACCTTTACCATTTTTAGTGCTTTGGCTTTATTCGAGTTTTCCATGCAAATCCACCGGTTTCCACTTAGGGGTTTTAGTGCCATTTAGGGCATAGTTTGAGTGTGTTTCTATTTTCAACCTTAGATCATTTAGGTGTGACTTAGCTACTGACCTTAGAAGCTAGATAGCATATAAGATCCCTTAGGACTTGGCTTTAGGCTTAGAATTTCATTAATGCCTTTATTAATTAGTGTGAGTTCTTAATTGAAATTTGCCATGTTGTAATTGTTCAAAATGCTTCATCATGCTAACATTTGTTTTGTAGGGGGAAGATTATGGTAAGAATTACTTCATTCTTATCCCTTATGCATTTTAATCGTGTTTGCCTTAACACCTTGTGCTTTGAATATAAGATTTCCCTTTCATTCTTTTAGAACCAACTTAACTTCCTTAGGATGTAAGTTGAGTTCTAATTCCTTTCTTCTTATTTCCTTCTTCTTCCTTAGGATAGATTTCAAACCACACTAACCTAGGACTCTCATGCATGATAACATTAGGATTAGTCTTCCCCCATTAGATTTTACCTTTGAGATCCTTTTGGTGCTCTCTCTTCTCATCTTCAAATTTAACTTTAAGTCACTTTAATAAATGACGAGTCTTCTCATGTGACACGAGACTTTGCTATGAGATACTTGCACATGTTCCGTTTCAGGGCAAGGTGTAGGATATCCCTCGTGGTGGATAGGTCTTAGCATGAGATTACTTCATAAAGAAAAGCTAAAAAATTGTTCTTAACCAAAAATCACAAAAATACTTAATAATGCCAGTAGGTCTGTGTGTCTGAGCCTTCACTTGTGGGACTAGATTTGGGGATTTCCTCCATAGCTAGGTGTGCCTCTTGCGCATTCCATTTCGGGATGATGTAAGAAGTACACATCCCATTGAGTAAGACTTAGTTACACTTACCTATGCAAACTTCAAAGCAGAAAACTCATAAAAAACACTGGACAAACAATAAGTGTCTCTCCTTCGGGACTTCTCTTCTCATCACCTTCACTCATTACGTGTGAACTTGCTCCTACTTGTCACTTTGCAAGATGGTAACATACTCGTCGTTCGAGCCTGCAACACCTGAGCATTGGCATAGGCAGTTCAAGCCTTAAGACACAAGCAATCTTTCCACCCCTAGTTAGGGGAACTACGGCGACTCTGATCCTCGTGTCCAGATGAGGTACGTAGGCAGCGGGGTAGGGCCCGTTCGAGCACTTCTTTATTTTCCCTACATTTTCCCCATCCTTTCTTTCCATTTCAATTCCCTATCTCCTTTTCCATTCCCATTCCAGTTCCAGTAGCAGTTTTATTCAGCAACACTTTATTTTCTCACCCTTTGAAGCAAGCAAGCAATCGTGGATCCCATCGGGTAGGGTGGACGATCTGGGGTGCTAATACCTTCCCAGGTCGTAACCTACTCTCGAACCCAGATCTTTGGTTCGCAGGACCTTGTCATTTCCTTCTTCCTTAGGTTTGTGCAGCATTACCTTTACCGTTCCTTCGGGATAAAAATGCCTGGCTGGCGACTCTAACCTTTTCCGCGCCACTTTCGCGTTTATACCAGGATGGAAATCTCGGGAGCGACAAATCGCAAACTCAACTTCTCTCTTAGGTGGTACATCAGGAATTTCATCAGGAAACACCTCAGGAAATTCATTCACTACTTGCAACTCTTCAATATTAGCTTTACTTTCCACAGACAACGACGCCATCAACGTAAACATCTGAACTTCTTCTTTCATCAACTTCTGCAACTCTCTAAACGACAACAATCCAACTCCTTCTTCTTCTGGAGTAGAAAACCTCACCGACTTACGAAAATAATTAATATGAACATAGTTATACTCTAACCAATTCATACCTAGGATTACATCCATCCTAGTCAACGACAAACACACCAAATCAACATAAAAATCTCTATCAAAGATAGACAATGGACAACTCAAACAAACTAGAGAAGTAGTCACCGATTCCTTAGCCAGAATCTCTACGACCATTTCTCCTTTCATCTCAGACAACTCAAGACCCAACCTCTTAACACAATCAGCAGCAATAAAATAATGGGTAGCACCTGTGTCAATAATAGTAATTAAAGGAATACTACTAATGAAACACGTACCTCTGATGAGCTTGTCCTTAATAGTTGTCTGAGTCCCAGCTAAAGTGAACACTTTTCCTCCAGACTTTGCTTTCTTCGGCTTCTGGCACTGACTACCAATATGCCCTTCTTCACCATAATTAAAGTAGACCATCTCTTTATATGTGCAATCCGATATCGCATGCCCAACTTTTCCATAACAGAAACAACGCTTCACCTCAGTCGTACACACATTACTCTTGTGTCCAGCTTGCCCACACTTGAAACAAACAATACCAGTAGGAGCATCTCCCCCACTAGTTCTCTGGCCTGAAGCAACTTTCTGCTTACCCTTACTAGTTGGAGTATCATAAGTCTTGCCACAGTTCTGTTGATTCTTCCCCCTTCTATCAGTAACAATCTTGTAGCGAGTATTGTTATCTTCCTCGAAGATCCTGCAACTATCAACCAGGTCAGCAAAAACACGAATCTTATGATATCCTACAACTTTCTTAATATCTGAACGTAGCCTATTCTCAAACTTGATACACTTCGAAAATTCAGTAGTCGTTGCATCATGGTGCGTATAAAACTTTGACAACTCCATGAACTTTGCATCATAATCAGTCACTGACATATTCCCCTGTTTCAACATAAGGAATTCAATCTCTTTCTTACCATGCATATCTTCAGGGTAATACTTCCGCAAAAACTCTCTATGAAAAACAGCCAAAGTGATCTCTTTACCTACAGCTTCCAACCTTTCTCTGGTTTCCAACCATCGGTCATCAGCTTCAACTGCCAACATGTGAGTTCCATAACGAACCTTTTGTGTTGGAGTGCAATCCATCACACGAAAAATTATCCCAATTTCTTTCAACCAGACCAATGTTGCGTCAGGGTCATACTTGACCTTGAATGTAGGAGGATTCTCCCTCTGAAAAGTCGCAAAAGTACAAGACTCATCATTCGCGCCAACATTCAATAAATTCTACATAGCTTGAGCCATTGCTTGCATTGCAGCAGCCATCACAACATCATTTCTTCCAACCATCTCAACTTAACTCTACAACACAACAAAAGTTAGAACCACATAATTATACTCGATTGTTAGACAACTACAACTCGACAACTTGGTCAAACAGACCGACCTGCTCTGATACCACTAATGTAACACCCCATTTCTACCCAACTTTATAATTTAAATCAGAGTTATAAAAATCCGACAACAAACATGGGATATCACATTTTTCAACTTTAAAATCAAATAACATAACTTCATTAATGAAATACTTTGTAAACAACGCAACAGATTCAAAAAAGTTTACAACTTTAAACAACTTCAATAAAATCAACTTCAACTACTTCAACATAGTCTTCCAACATAAACAACTGAAAACTAATTCATAAACTAAAACAAAAATCACAAAGACAAAACATGCGTTCATGCCCCCGAAATGCTACGTATCAGAGCAACAAACACCGACTTTAGACGACGAGGTACTCGAATCTTGATTACCTGCACGTTACCAACAGAGGGAAACATTCAAACTGAAGGGGTGAGATATCGAATAACATAAACAGGATACGATAATCAATATATAAGCAAGATAATCACATAATCACACGACTTCACACAACAAGCAACATCAACATACAACTTATATCCAACAACAACAAATCAATATAATAAAATTCAACTCGAATGCGACTCAACTATTATATGCATGTGGTACCATTGGAGTAAACTCCCAACTTGAAACACTGCCAGTTTATCGAGGTATCAACAACTTATTTGCCAATATCCAGGCCAACTTGAATCGAGTGTTCGCTCCAACTTGAAAATATGCAAATGTATGCAACTTTGAATGACATACAACAACAACGACATAACCAACAACATAACAACATAAAAAATTGAACAACTCAGCAACATGAATCAACATTGGTCATAGGACCTGCAACTTTATAATCTTTCCCAGGATCGGGACAACACGACTTATAACACCTTTAGTACAACTTCAACATGAACGACAATTTACGACTTAAACGATTAAATCACTAAATCAATTATTTTTAATCTTCAAATATATTATAATCAACTTATTTTATCTCTACTTAAAGTATAAGAACAAACCAACTCGAAACGGATGCGAAAACAGGACGAATCACCAAAAAATACATGTTTCTGCACTCACTCTTCCCATACGCGTATTGCACATCATGTTACGCGTATTGCCCTTGACTATTACGCGTAAGGCGTACGTCTCGGGAGGTGTTACACGTAATGCCCTTGTGTGTTACGTGTATGCCAGATCTATTACGCAAACCACCAAAAAGCCTACAATTCCAACTCTGCTACGAATTCTCACAACTTCATCATTCTATTCAATCCTAATTGGGTTTCTACATCGATTTTACTCTCAAAAACTTATGTATCTGCTCATATATCAAGTCTATGATTGATTTTACGAACCCTAACTTCTTCTCTACACAATCTTTGCAACATAAACCAGCAACTACAACACAGGAACGGTTATCACAACCAGAACAGTTTTCAGAACAACAATACAACAAGAACAACATGCTTCTTCAATCAGATATCAACACGAAATCGACAACAACAATCCATTAAAACACCGCAACAAAATTAGACGAAAAACCCAACCTACATACGATCATCTAGTCCCGATTATGGATTTCGAACCCCACCCTTACCTTGGATTGAAGGCAGCTAGAATTCACCGTAGAAATCCCGCGAAAATCCTCAACCTAGCCTCTTCTTGATCTCCTTCTAATACTTGTTCTTCCTTCTCTTACAAAATTCTGATTAACTCCTATAGGTTTTCAGCTTGTTTTTACTAAACTCTTACTAATCAACCTAATTGATAATGGGTATAACTTAGCACCCCCAACTTGCTACTCTTACACCATAAACTAGCCCAACTTAATATTATCTTAATAACACTTATTTTATTTGTTTCCAACTTAATTAATTTGACTTATTCAACTTAAACAACTTCTATCAACTTATCAACACAAACGACACAATATACCAACTCAAACAACTTAACGACACAAACAACGCAAACAACACTCAACAACCAAAAATCGAGAAAATACGCAATAATATTTAATTTAATTAATTAATTAAATATGGGTGTTACAATAAAGAGAGTTGAGAGATGAGCAACTTCTGGATTTTGATGAGACAGTAAGGGGTGATAGAAACTATTCGAAGGTTACTTCACGGATATCTGATGTATCAGAAAGTGGGGCAAATTCTTTCCTCAATGATGAAGGTGACAAAGTAGGTATTTTGGATGAAGTTATAGAGGGTGCTAAAGGCGTCTTTTGTTTTCTTGGGAATCATGAAAATTCTAAGAGAACTCATAATAGAGTGACAACTATTATTGACACTGATATTTCTAGAGTGGCTTGTACAGAGTTGGAAGGGGAAAATAGTAGTGGAGGGACCCACATGGTAAGGAAAAACGTTATTAAAAAAGTGAAACTTAAGGATTTGTGTGGTATCAGTTAGGTGGGGAGAAATGGGAAGAAAGGAAGAAATAAAAATAAAAGTACATTGAAAAAGGTTAAAACAACTACCAAAATGGACCCACAATTTCCTTCTAACAGTGACAATTTTTTTCACAATCATGTAGGTGAAACATTCATTATTGAGCCTACGGCCTCGGAACCGGACGGATTTCACGGGGATAATTCCATTGAATCAGATATTATTAGGTGCAATGGCCAGTTATGGAACAACTTGGACTCTAATGTCGGCAATAAGATTTGGGAGGTGATATCCAACTTGGGCATCGTTGATGTGAACTCTAAAAGGGACTTTAAATTTTCAATTGACTTGATGAAAAAAAACGATAAGGAAAGAAGGTGGGGGAGAAGGAAAACTTAATGGTGCAAAAATGAATATAGGTTCGTTCAACATTAGGGTGTGGAAGTGCGATTAAGAGAAGGAGAATTTGTCAAATAATCAGGAAGATCAAGGCGGATATGTTTTTAATTCAGGAATCAAATTTGTCTAATTTATCTGAAGGATTACTTAAGATTTTTTGGCCCAAGGAAGACATTGGTGGGTCTTTTGCAAATTCTTTGGGCTTGTCTAGGGGCATCATCATCCTTTGGAAGAGTGGGAGTGTGAAAGCTTATGTAGTTTTAAAGGTGAAGGGTATATTGGTGTTAAGGTGAAGTGCAAGGATAATATTTACTATATCATTAATGTTTATTCTTCTTGTGATAAGGGAGCTAAGAGAATTCTTTGGAGGGAGTTGTTGGATTTGAAATCTCGTTATAGCGATGGAGGCTGGTGTGCGGCAGTGATTTTAATGCAACCATTAATAATGAGGAGAGGATTGGGAAGGCTGCAGGTAGTCGTAACTCCGAGATGCTAGAGTTTGCGGATTTTATAGCGAAAAGCAATTAGGTCAATGTTCTTGTAAAGGTAGGAGATTTTCTTGGATTAGTGGAGATGGTTACTCGATGAATATATTGGATCGTTTTTTGGTTTCGAAAGCTGCTATTGCTAAATGGGGAATGGTAGGTCAATTCATTGGTAATAGAGATGTGTCAGATCATTGTCCGGTTTGGTTGATCATCGATTCATCGGATTGGGGTCCAAAATCGTTTAGAGTGAGCAACGAATGGTTCAATAATAAAAGGTTTATCCCTTTCATCGAAAAGAAGTGGTCTAAGGTTCATGTGGTGGGAAGAGGGAACTATGTTTTGAAGGAGAAGTTGTGTTTGCTTAAAGATAGTCTTAGAAAGTGGAATACAGAGGTGTTCAGAAGAATTGATTTGGAGATTGAAGATCTTATCAAAGATATCAACGATGGAGATGAAGTCTCAGTTACGGGGGGAGGTATCATTTCGGAGGAGTGCATTTCTAATCGAAGAAAGTCTTCTAGTAAATTTTGGTTGAATCTTAAAATCAAGGAGAATATGATTATTCATAAATCTAGATTAAAGTCGCTCAATGACGGTGACAACAATTATAGATATTTCCATAACATCATGAAGGAGAGATAAAGGCGTAATTTTATTGGTTCTATTAATTTAGATATATGTGTTATAGTTTCGTTTGATGATGTTAAAGAAGAGGTGATGAATCATTTTGCTTGTAAGTTTTTGGAGCCAGATTCTAGTAGGCATATCTTAGGGCATATTCCTTTCAAATCTATTTCTCTTGACAAGAGAGATTTTCTCGAAAGAACATTTTTGGAGGAGAAAATCAAAGAGGCGGTGTGGGTTTGTGATGGGGGCAAAAAGTCTGGGACCTGACGAGTTTACTTTCTTGTTCATTAAGAATTGTTGATTTTTTCTCAAGAAGGATTTCATTCGGTTCTTCAACGATTTTTATAGAGGTGCGGTTTTATCCAAGGCTATTGTATCTTCTTTTTTGACTTTGATTCCGAAGAATGATAATCTGTTGGGGTTAGATGATTTTAGACCCATTTGTTTAGTGGGTTGCTTATACAAATACCTTTCCAAACTTTTGACAGAAAGACTCAAGGTAGTATTACATTCGATCATTTCCAATCGTCAAATTGCTTTTGTCCCGGAGAGAGAATTACTTTATGGGGTTTTGGTGGCCAATGAGGTGGTTGATTTTGCGGTTAAAGAAGAAGGATGTGACCCTTTTCAAGGTGGATTTCAAGAAAACCTATGATAATGTTAGTTGGGACTTTCATAGGTTCATGTTGAAAAGATTGGGTTTCGGCGATAGGTGGTTGTGATTGATGGAGGCGATGATCTTTACTAGTAACATGTTCGTTTTAGTTAATGGTAGTCTGAATAAGGAGTTTTCGGTGGAGAGAGGATTGAGACAAGGTGAGCCATTTTCCCTTTTTCTCTTTGTCATGGTGGCCGAAGGTATTACTAGTTTGATTTGGCGGTCGGTTTCGTTAGGAGAATTTCCGGGTATCAACGTAAAGGATAGTTGTTTTATTGATGTTCTTCAATTTGCGGACGATACTCTCTTATTTGGAGATTGAAGTTGGAATCATTTGTGGGCTATCAAGACAGTTCTTAGAGATTTTGAATTAATTTCGAGATTTGGCATCAACTTTCATAAAAGTAAACTTATTGGCATCAACGTTTCATCGTACTTCATGTAAGCCGCAACTTGATTTATTTCTTGTAGGAAGGAGAAGAAATAAAATTTATTCCTTGGAATCCCTATAGGATCCAATCCGAGAAGGGAATCAACATGGCCCCCATTAGTTGCAAAGTCGAAGAAAAGGTTATCGGGTTGGCATTCTAGGTTCTTAAGTTTTGGGGGAGGATAACTCCTCTCAAATCGGTTAGTCTTGCGATTTTTCAACTATCTTTCTACAAGGCCCCAATGAGTATTATGAAGAAAATCACTAAGATTAAAAGTGGTTTCTTATGGGGAGCACAAAGGTGAAACGGAGGACTCATTTAATTTCTTGTGACTTTCATTGTCTTCCTTAGGAAAGGGGGGCTTAAATTTGAGAAGGATATGAGACTTTAATATGGATCTTCCCCAAAAATGGAGGTGGGGAATTTTTGGAGGATCGAAAGATTTATGGTTTAAGATTTTGAAATGTCGGTACAGTGATATTAGATCCGTGTTGGCAGGCGGAGAGGTTTTGAACTCCTCTTGGAGTTCTTCTTCATCTTGGTGGGTGGATTTAATTTCTATTCTGAAATTTTATGGGGAATATATTTTCATTAACAATTGCTCTTTTCAAATCGATAACGGTTTTGCAACACCCTTTTGGCATGTTAATTGGACATGTACTGACATTTTAAAAGAGTCGTTTCCTATTCTTTTAGCATGTTCGCTTCTTAAGGATGTGGCGGTAGCGGGGATGGGCGGTTGGACCAATGGAGCTTGGGAGTGAGGTGATTTTGGACTCTTTGGTTATGTGGCAGCAAATTCAGTCATGAGGACATAACATGAAAATTCTAGTCATTTTATGTCCGGGCTAGTAGTTCAGCCTGCTGTTTCTCTGTTACCTTCTGCCGTTGTTTCTTTTTTGTCTCCAAATGATGTGGTCGATGTTTCTGAAGGTGAAGAGGTTGTTCCACAGCATCATGTGCAGACTGCGTTTAATGATCGATAGTAGTTTCAAATCTTGCATTATGGTCCTCTTCTTGCGTCCCAGAACAACAACAATTGTGGACCTGAGGGTTCTTTCGGAAGCATAGCAGAGGGGGTCGATTTTCCTGAAACTTCGGAACTATCTGAGCCAGCTTCTACGGAGATTTCAGAGCCTGCTGTCTCAAAAGTGGTGGATGATCTCATTAAGCTTCGACTTCTGCTGTCGAATTACAAACCTTCTTCTTCAGATGTTGGTCGCATTTGTTGGGGTCCGGAGGAGAATTTTTCTTTTTGGGTTAGTTCTTGTTATGGCTTGTCTAATTGCTTCCATATTCCTTTTGGTCCTCCAAATTGCCATGATGTTACTTTCACCTTGGTTTGGAAAGTTATGGTTCCTTTGAAGATAAAAGTATTTGGTTGGAAATATTTTTTGAATAAGATTCCGACAAAGGATAAGCTTTTGGTTAGAGGTATAATACCGCCTTCTATCGACTCTAAGTGTTTGTTTTGTGAGCTTTACCCAAAATCGTTTGGGCATTCTTTTCTAAGTTGTTCGGTAGCCAATTTGATCTAGAAGGAGGTTGCTATTTGGATCGGGTTCAACTATGTTGACATTAATTCTCTTGTTGGGAGTTTTATGGCATGGTACTCCTTTTGTAAAGTCAAGAAGGTTAAATCCAGTAGAGAATGAAGCATTTGACTAGCGGTGTGTTGGAGTCTTAGAAACAAAATTATTTTTTCGAACTCTTCTTCGAACGTGATGGATACCATTTGAATGGTGAAACATTTAGTTTGGAAATGGTCTTTCATATGAGATAATACCCACTCCAATTGCAATTGGTATGAATTTAAAAAGACCTTTTGTTTTATTTTTCTTAGGATTCAATTGGTCGGTAACTTCTCTTTTTGATGTAGTCGAATTTTATCTCGCTTTCGTTTATTTTCAAGGTTTGAAGACCCCTAGTACTCCTATCAATATAATTCTTGTTAAAAAAATGCTAATCTCATATCACCAAATAGTAATATATATTTACAAACATAAAAACTTTAGCATAATAATATTTTTAAATTATACGAATTAATAAACAATAGAGTTTTTTGTGCTGGCCAAACAGACCCACACAACTATATATACACACCAAGTCAATCAAAGTTTTAATCCACAACAAAATTAATTATCATCTATCATTATACAAAGTACCAATATAGAAAACTAATTAAGCTAAACTAGATTAATAATTCACCGAGAATATTGACATAAAAAGTACTATAGCAATAAAGACAATCATTTATTTTTCTAATATAAATCCTGAAATATGGCTATTTGGAAGAAATAACCAAATGTAAGTAATTAATCATACATATAAGACATAAAAAAATTCTTGCACGTTTGGAATTAATTTGACTTTATAAACTGTTCCACATTCATATTCTCAATCGTGCTTGCTCTTCTCTCTACTCTAATTTGCCACATGCTTCACAAATATTTGTTGTCCATATCAAAAGAAGAAACTCGTTCAATATTAGCTTACCATTATCACCTACTCTCTACTTGAAATGAAGGTGTAGGATCCACCATTGTTAAAATGATAATAATGTGATTTAAAACATTAAGACATGCTGTAATAATATTTTTGAAAAATTAATTTTTTTTATTATTCATGCTTGGGCAGCACACTATAAAGAGTGCCAATACAAAGTTAAGCAATCACAGTAACTAGATACCACTCTTCCAAGAAACTGAGTACAGGAATACACAAAGTTAGAGAAAATGGGAAGCTCAGTTGGGTTGAGGCATTGGCTTCAACTCATCTATGCAATTGTATTTTGCATAATTGCTAGCAGTGTTGCTGCGGAGGATGATAAGCCTTACTATGAAGGCAAACCAAACAATTACTATCTAACACCGCCAAGTCATGAACAACAACCACCACATTATTTTAAACCGTCTATATATTACTACAAGTCCCCATCCCCATCATCTGTATCACCACCACCACGGCCACCTTATATCGATAAATCTCTTCCACCTCCATTACACTTTTCTCCCCCACCTTTTGTATACAACTCGCTACCACCTCCTCCACGATATGTTTATAAGTCACAACCTCCCCCATCTCATTCACCTCCCTCGCCATATGCATATAAGAGTCCATCACCACCCCCTCCATATGTCTACAAGTCTCCTCCTCCACCATCTCTCTCACCACCTCCACCGTATATTTATAAGTCTCCACCACCTCCTCCATCTCACTCATCTCCTCCGCCATATGCTTATAGAAGTCCACCACCACCTACCACTCCATCACCCCCTCCACCATATGTCTACAAATCTCCACCTCCACCATTACCCTCTCCTCCCCCACCATATATTTACAACTCACCACCACCTCCATCCCCTTCTCCACCACCTCCATATGTTTATAAGTCCCCACCCCCACCATCACCTTCACCACCACCTCCATACATTTATAAGTCTCCTCCCCCACCATCTCCTTCACCACCTCCTCCATACATCTACAAGTCACCCCCACCACCATCCCATTCACCACCCCCTCCATATGTGTACAAGTCCCCATCCCCACCACCCCCGTATGTTTACAAGTCTCCTCCCCCACCGTCCCCTTCTCCTCCTCCACGATACTATTATAAGTCCCCACCTCCATATGCTTACAAATCTCCACCCCCTCCATCTCCTTCACCTCTTCCACCCTATGTCTATAAGTCACCACCACCTCCTTCGCCTTCATCACCTTCTCCATACTACTACATATTTCCACCTCCACCTTCTCCATCACCTCCTCCACCATATTTCTATAAGTAATCGCCGCCTCCTTATACTTACAACTCACCACCTCCACCATCTTCATCACCTCCTCCATATCATCACTACCTCTATAACTCAACCCCACCTCCCGTTTATTAACCTTTCGACTAAAGCTCTTTGAATTGTTTTCAATGAATGATGTTAAACATTGTTGTGTTGAATCTATATTTAAGCTTTGTCAAATAAAACAATCTACATTCTATGTTGAACTAAGAGCCTTATTTTGGTTCTAATGCAATTAGGCATGTATATTGTTAATTCATAAGTTAATATTATCTATTTCCATTTCCATTAGGTGTTTTTGATATGTTTACATATTTTCTGTTCACTCTCACCTTCATATCACTAATATCGATACAAAAAAGTATACACTGATAAACATATACTAGTTACAATTCATGTGTAAGATAAATATAAACCAAATCCAAACAAGTAAAAGCATATCAAAACAAATGAATATCAATCATGCCAGTAGATTAAGGATATGTTTAATGCAATTTTCACGCAGTTAATCAAACTTACAAACAACAACTACATTAGTCTTATCAAGAAATAAAATGAAGAGTTGAGTATCATCTCCATTGAGATTATGCTCTTAAAAATAATAGAATTCCTATTACTATATGCAGTTGTATGTAATGTACCAATGTGAAAATTATAATGTGTAACTGATGTAATGAAAGAACACACAATGGACAAAGTTGAAACCGCTAGAATCAAACACACACACAATGAGAATAAAGATGGATACAAATATAGCTAAATATCTGAGTTTGCTTAATCATTAATTGATGCCATTTGAATCATGAATTTAATCGAATCAACTCAATTAATTCATCTCTAGATTGATAAGGACAGACTTACATTGATACCTTAAGCCTAAACCATATTATCTTCCTTTTACCACTTCTGTTAACAAAAATGAAATATTAGCATTGAGATTACTCAGTCAAAAGAGGCATGTAATCTGAATTCTACTACCTCTGGAACTAGAACACAAACATTACAAGTTTCATAAATCAAATCATGTACAACAAAAATAATCTTTGTAGCACCAATATCTTTGAAAAATATGTTTATTTGTGTTTGTGTTGGTGTCTGAAATCTTTCAAAATTATCTTTGTTGTCAACTTGTCAGTGCCATGTTTTATTTATTTATGCTTCGTAATTATAAGTTACCTGAAATGAAGTTCCCAATTATTAATGGTGAAGAAATGAAAACAGAGAACCGTGTACGATGGCACCGGTAGGGCGTAGCAATCGGAGTCAGTAACATTTGTTTTGAGGTCGAGTTCTGACCTTCCACACCGAGCTATGCTGCGAACAGTGAAGTGCGAGACGTTTTCTCTCCGAAAAAGATTTACGCCGGTGAGTTTCACTCATTTTCTCTCGTCTCATCAATCTTCATTTTTTACCCGTCTATTACCTTTCTTCTTCAAGGCTCCAGAATGTATCGTTTCTAAACTTGAATCACTTTTGAAAAACTTCTTGTGGGGTGGGGGGCTGGAAAATTAAAAAGTTAATTGGGTTCAATGGAAAAAGATATGTTGAATGAAGGAGGATGGGGGGTTAGGGATAAAAAACATATAGGCCTTCAACATTGCTGTTTCAGGAAAGTGGAAATGGAGGATACTCAATGAAAAGGATAACTTAAGGGTCAAAATTCTAGAGTGTAAATATGGAGTTAGCGATAACCATAGGTTTAATACCATTAAGTTCAGCTCCTTGTGGTGGAGAGATGTCAGATCGTTAGATCGGGGGACTTGGGGATTTAAGCAACTCTGGTTTGAGGAAAAACTATCTAGAGAGAAATAGGAAATGGAGCGGAATCTAAATTTTGGAGGTTAGTTTGGAGGTTATTGCAAAATAAAATTCCGATAAGGGACAATTTAATCAAAAGAGGCATTTTGGAGGCAACCCAAAGCTCCTGCCCATTCGGATGCGGGAAGGAGGAGAATATCTCTCATACGTTCTTCGATTTCCCCGTTTTCGTCGATGGCACGGAGTGAAATATTAAGCTGGTTGAATATTTCGTCTGTTTTGCAGAATTTTTTACAGTTCAACGATCTGCATAACAGTGGAAGGGGCACTAAAGAGAGGCTAATACCATTTGGTTGGCGTGTGTTTGGTCAATATGGAGAAGACGTAACGAGACTGTTTTCGGAACAACCGGAAGAGTCAATAAATCCCTATTAGAAGACATTCAATTGGCATCTTGGAATTGGATTAAAAGCAAGAAGTATGATTTCAAATATGCATATAATCAATGGATTACAAATCCAAAAGAATGTGCTGGTTGTTCATGATATTGTGGAGGTGCCCGTCCAGGCAGTGGCAGTGGTTTTTGCTGTTGAGAAGTCGCAAGTGGTAGGCTTGTGTAAGTCGAGGATTTCTGTAGGAATTGTTTCATCCAGGAGTTTTCGTCGATGTTGATCTGTTTGATCATGCTCTTGTAGCTGTTTTGGTGCCCTTAGATGGTGTGGTAGAGTTTTTATGTCTTTGTATGTGTTGTTGTTTAGAGGGTAGGATGGAGATCTGGGAGTGGTTTTTTCATATATTATGTTTTATTGTTTCGGGATTTAATGTTTGCGATAGGGTTGGTGTTGCAGGCTGTTTGTTGAGTTAATATGGGGAGGTTGGTTCAGGTTTTACTGCTGCCTGTATGCAGTTTTGTATTGGATCTGTATAAGGCATCTCTTATGCCTTTTACTTATAATATTTTTATTCTTTTTTGGCTTTTCAAAAAAAATTGTTTCATACATGATCTAATTAGCAAGGAAGTTATATTCAAAATGCAAATATTAACTAAGTCAAACTCATTTAAACCACTTTTTATAGCTATGTACTGGTCTATTTTTTAGTGCTTTAGCATAACTACACATATAATCTATTACAATATATCAAATATGATTGCTTCTCATGTTGTAATTTATCTTGTAAATTCGGTCTGGACAGTGAAATCTCTTTATGGAGATCAAATTGGGTAGGGGCAAAAATATAGTTAGTCTTCATATCTTAGCGCAAAAATACTGGTTTATATTAAAAATAATAGATAGATTAAACCATATAAGAATTGAATACAGAGACACATAAATATTAATGTAGACATAAATTACACACATACAAATGATTTATTTAATAAAGCACTCACTAACTAATAAAGCATTTCTGAGAAGGACTATGGCCACTTAGACACTATAAAACCATCTTCTGATTAATCTAACTTTTGGTATGCTGCAGATGATTGTTCTACATGCTATTTTTTTTACTTAACAAGGCACGATTTGTCGCTTCGAGGGTCTTTTTAATCCGAGAATAACAAGGATCAATCCAAGATAATCGTAATTGTAAGAAACTTCAAGTAGTTGAAACTCTTTTGATGTCCATGGTGGATATCTATACCAAAAATCAGTTAAAAAACTTCTTCTAAGAATAGCTTTCTGGTGACTGAATGTGTCAAAGGAGAATTTTCCATGGTACATTCCAAATCCACTCGCACCTACTCCTCCAAATGGTAAAGTATCAGCTGCATACTGCACACAACAAATTATGTGTTCGAATCGAACATTAATTTAAAGTGGTAAATTTAATAAACAGATTGCTCGGTATAGAGTATTATTACTTGTAGAATTGCATCATTGAAAATAACACTGCCGGATGATGTCTCGGATATCATTCTTTTCTGCAGTGTTTGGTTTTTGGTGAAAACGTAAAGAGCAAGAGGCTTAGGCCTAGAGCCTATGAACTCAATACTTTCCTCAATCTTCTCCACCTACAAAGAAATTTGATTTAGAAGGAAAAAATTGATGTGCTAGGGCTATAGTCTATATTTGCATGAAATGAAACTTACAGTAATAATTGGAAGTAATGGGCCAAAAACTTCATCTACCATTATTGCTGCATCAAGTGGTGGATTCATCAAGATTGTTGGCTCAATAAATCTGCATATTTTTTAGTATATTATATATATTTCTTTAATACCGTGTATCAGTATCAAATAATGACATGACACTGACATGTGATTCGTTTGATTATACTGTTTTTTTTTAATAATTATTAGGGATGATGTGCGTCAGTGTCGTGTCGGATGATTATACAAGTAATATTATGTGAAAGGGGAGGGTGTTAATTACAAGTTTTCTTCATCCACTGAGCCACCATAAACCACAGATTCTTTAACTTTTGGATCAGTGATTAGTTTCTTCAATCTAAATAAGTGTTGTCTATTAACTATCCTTGCTATAGTATTGGAATCTTTTGGGTTATCTCCAAACATTTTCTTGATCCACACCTTCATTAATTCCACCTTATAAAAATAAAATAAAACAAGATTAAGCATGAATTAAATATATAACACTCAAAAACCCTAAAAACTTGAATTTAAGAGATGTACCAGTTTTGAGCAGTAACTTTTTTCTACAATCACATAATCAATTGCTATGCATGCTTGACCAGCACAAGTCCCATATTTTCCCACAATAATCCTCTTCACAGTAGCCTTATAATCACCACAAAGTGTTAATTACATTACTAATTAGATTAATAAAATGTAAAATGAATTAACTCACTCACTCACCTCTAAGTCCCAAGAAGATGAAAGTGAGTCCACAATTGCAGGACATTTTCCACCTAACTCCAGTGTAACCGGAGTCAGGTGGGTCACAGCCGCAGACATCACGGCGCGCCCCACGCGTGCACTACCTGATATTAGTATTTAAAATTTTAAAAAATTCTTCATCAAATTTTTCGATAATTACAAACTCTTAATTATGTTTTAAACAAAGATCTGCGACCACGACCATGGTGGCGCATTAGACAACAAAATCTGAAAGAAGTAGGGAAGATATTGACCTGTAAAGAAGATTTTGTCCCATTTCTGTTGTAATAACTGCTCAGATTCTTCTGGTCCCCCTTCAACAACTTTAATGGCTTTATTATCTAAGTAAGTAGCAATACCAGAAGCAAGTACAGAAGAACATGCAGCAGACAAATCTGAAGGTTTCAACACTGCTGTGTTTCCAGCAGCTATAGCTCCTATCAGTGGCTCCAATGACAATCCTGTATTGCATGTATACGAACAAATTCAGTTCTGTCGTAAGAGTTTGACCTTGTTACGTAATCGTAAGAGTTTTATATAATGATAACTTACCAAAGGGGAAATTCCAGGAAGAAATAATGAGGACAAGACCAAGAGGCTCATGAACAATTTCTGCACTTGTTAGCACTGCTAATGCTGGTAGGTTAGCCTATAACAAAGTAACACAATTTCTGTATAATCTTGATTATATATATAATGAATGTTTCTTTAAAAAAAATTATTATGATAAATTTGTCCTAGTAACATACAACAAATTATGTCATATCGGTATTTTAAAAATAAATGTGTAACTTGATGGACTACAAGTTTCATTGGCAGTGTAAAAAAAACCATCCATATTCCATTTTCTCTTTGTAGCAACAGAACAAAGATCTTACCTTCTTGCTTGACATCCAATCTTTGAGACACTTTATGGCTAGATTTAAAGTCTTCACCAACGTTCCTATCTGTGAATAGATTTAATAATTGGAAATTATATCATGTGAATAAAACATTGATAATTTTGTATAAGAAAATAAAATAAATTTACTCTTAAAGTAATATATATATATATATATAAGATTTTAGATATACCTCATCTCTAAAAGCTTCAACTTTATGTTTCCCTAAATCATGCATGAGAGCTTTGAAGATATCATTCTCTTTTTCCATGAGAAAACGACGCAACCCTTTTAGTTGTGATTCTCTCCAAGATGCTTCCTTTGTTATTCCACTCCTAAAATATTCTCTCATGTTTTTCAAATCTCTTTCTACACTTCCCATCTTTGGAACAATATTGGTTATGCCCACAACACAAACTCTATCTTACCGTCATAATATATGTATATGTATTTATATATCTCTCTTACCTAACTAAATTTGTTTCCTGGTTCGGTTTCATAAAGTGAGAGGGACCTACCTATACTATTTTCTTGTCCACATGTATTTAACTATTAAGGAATGGTATATATTTAACTATATGGTATATATTTAACTATAAATCAATGCTATGTGAATAATGACCGTGAACAATGTTTCGTAAAACAATGCAGAAACTCTATCTTACCATCATAATATATGTATATGTGTATATATCCTCTTACCTAACTAAATCTGTTTCCCGGTTTGGTTTCATAAAGTGAGAGGGACCTACCAATTCTATTTTCTTATCCACATGTATTTAACAATTGAGCAATGTTGTGCTTATGTCCTCCCTTACATCAACCCCAAATGTATTATTTACCAATATGATTAACAATGTCGTGACCGAAAACATTATATGAACACTGACATGAACAGTGCATGAATAGTATTAGGTGAACATTATCATTACATGAATAATGAACCTGAACAATGTCCAAACAATATATATATATATATATATTACATTTGTTGCGTGGTTCGGTTTCATAAAAGTGAGAGGAACCTACCAATTCTATTTTCATGTCCACATGCGTCTTTAACTATTATATGTAATTGTTGTGTTAATTTACTACTTACAACCAACATTAAATACCAAACTAGAACGACCCACCTTCTGTCCTTTATTTATGTCATTCTGTACCTTTGGTTAGAAAATTTTCACTCTAATCAATGTTATATATGACAAGTTTGGAAGAAAAAAAAATCCTTATAGTAAAAATTGAGAATCAAGTAATATTTCATGCTTCCATACATTTGGAGATGAGTATACACTTGCCTCTATTAAGAAAGTTAAAATATGGGAGATGAGTATACAACTTGTCATTCTTTAAAAAGTTATAATATGGGAGATGAGTATAGAAATTTTCTACTTTTCATCAAAATTAAGTCAACAAATAACGTGTCTACGTGAAGCTATAATTGATAGCTTCTCAAATTCATACTAAAAGCCCTTCAAACATATGTTAGAGTCAAGAAAATGCAAAAACAATCATTAGTCCATTTTAATAATATAATAAAATATCTTTTGTATTTTTTTTCTAGTCATTTTTTTAAATACTGACTAAATTTTGAGGGCAGACTAAGAGTTTGAGATGAAATAGTCGAACAAGAAATACTAACTAAAACTAGTAGAATATTCGTGCTTCCGCACGGGTAAAATAATTTTAATAATGTAGATACAAAATGTATCGTTAATATAATGAAAAATGAAAAATATAATTTTATAAGAATAATGTAGAAACACGAAATATCGATATAATAATAAAAGAGTTGGAAAATGTTTACACAAAATTTAGTGTTAAAAACAACTAAAGAAAGATCCACACAAAAATAATGATAAAATTTCAAGTGTTTACATCAACGGTAGATTGTCTAGCATTAAAGCTCAAAACTCACAATATAAAATAACCTGCAAAGAATAACATTTATATTAGATATGAAAATAGAAAATAATTTTGAAATACCAAAAATAGAAACAAAACAACTTAAACTATCATACCTATTAAATGTCGTGAAAGACTTCCTTGAAGACAACATTAGTGGTTGTATGAATAGCTTGTTTATCTTTGTCATGAATCAAAATTTTAAGACCTTCTTTACTCTTAACTCTAGAAAGTGCCACATACAATTGACCATGACTAAAAACATCTTTTTGTAAGTATAAACCAATATTGTCTAAAGATTGACCTTGTGATTTGTTAATAGTCATAGCAAAAGAAACAATAATTGGGAATTGTCTCCTAACTAATTTAAAAGGCCATGGTGACTGTGAAGGGGACAAAGACATTCTTGGAATGTAAATGATGTTACCAATATTCTTTCCAGAAATGATCTTAGCTTCAATGACATGATTAACAAGCCTTGTTACCGTGAGTCTAGTACCATTGCATAATCCTTCAGATTGATCCAAGTTGCGCAACAACATAATGGTGCTCCCAATTTTCAACTTGATAGAATGATTAGGCAATCCTGATGTTTTAAGAGCATTCAAGAATTCAGGAGTTAAGTGTTCAAATGCATCAAAGTAAGTTGCCTCAGATCTATCAACAAAATCGCTACTGAAGTATTCCTTTTCATCACCTAAAAGTTTGAAAATAATTTACATTAGTCAAATGACAAATAATTATATGTTATGGAATTTAATACATTAAGTAAGTAAGATTAGTACCTGGAATAAGGTTTGTGATGTATTGATTGATATCATCCACCACCTCAATGGTTGAAGCCAAAATTGCCCTACTTTGAAGATATTTGGAGTCATTGTAGTTATGGATGAGATTAGGGTAGGTACTTTCCACAATAGCCTCAATAGGATCAGAAAAATTAGAAATGAGGAATTCTTGTGGAATTGAAATTTCAACATAACCATCATTTGGTTCAGACATTCTTCCATCTCCAATTTTTAAGATCCACTCTGAAATTTTTTGAATCTCATCAGCATTACCTGTCACTGTTCCACTTTGCAAGCGCATGTTCTTTGTAAGCTTGAGTACCTTACAATGATCCCAAATATAAGAAGCATTGATGGTCGCATGAATAATATCTGATCTAGTACCTCTTGGTATAACAGGAAGAATTTGTCTGAAATCACCCCCAAAAACAACAACCTTCCCCCCAAATATAATCTCAGAAGTTTTAGAATTTTTACTCATAATATCCTTCAAAGATTTGTTAAGAGCCTCAAAGCAAAACTTGTTTGCCATAGGAGCCTCATCCCATATGATTAGATCAGTCAACTTTAAAAGTTATGCAAGTTCATCCTTTTTGTCTATGTTACAAATGGATGATTCTAAAGTTGGGACTGGAATCTTAAATTTAGAATGAGCTGTTCTTCCACCTGATAACAACAAACTTGCAATCCCACTTGAGGCAACAGGCAATACAATTTTTCTTTTAGCACGTAGTGCAACTGACAAAGTGTTCCGCATAAATGTTTTACCTGTTCCACCATAACCATATAAAAAAAACACACCGCTTCCATAATTTCTTCAAAAATTTGTCTTTGTTCATCTACAAAGAACATAATAATTACAAAAGGATTAGTATGTTCAACAACAAAGGGATATAAATATATGATGTTCAAAATTCATTTTTAATGTTACCTGTAAGAGATGTGTGTAAATTTGAATACAATTGTTCTTGAATAACCGGATCATATTGCCTCTCTTCATAAATAAGCCTATTTCCAAGAAAGGATATTACAAAATCTTTTGGATATGGCATAGGTTTGTAGTCCTTCAAACTTTTTTTGTTTTTTTGCAATTGTGTTTCAATAGCTATAAGTGTAAGTTGTTGTATTTCTTCATCCGTAAGTGCCAAACCTAGGGTATAAGAAAATATATTTAAAACACATAATTTCAAAAAAAAGAAGCATAATCTTCTATATATAGGGTACCTGGATTTCTTGTCAAGATACGTTGTTCATAAAGAATACCATCAGATAAGTACAACCATGAATTATTCCAAACATGTTCAGGTCTATTCATGGATGATAACAACAACATAGTAACAAATAACTTCCGTAAAAACACACCTGAACCCCAAACATGTGCCTCTTTTATTGCCTCAATAAATTCTCTATCATCTTGTAAGAATCCCATAGCAAATCATGCTTCTCTAAAAGTTTTATGTTGTACATCATTAACAAATTTGATGTCTTTGTAACATAATGGCCCTTTCTTGATAGTCAACATCATCCTTAAATAAAATAATTCACCTGTGCTCTGAGGAACCCACATAAGACGACCAATGGTATAACCTCTTTTCCTAGGTTTCCAACTCCTACTTGATTTATGGTAAACAAACTTAGAGACAAAGTCACCATATATTAATAACCGTGCATCTTCATATTTGTTGTTTGCCTCAAACCATGCAGTAAACATTGATTCAGTTACACTTGGTTTGAGTAAAACATTCCCAATTTGCTCAAAGTCTTTGAAGTAAACGGAATTTTCCCCTTCCATGTGAAAATACAATCTCTCAACAGCTGGCTTCCTACCATGTATAGAATATGAGAATATCCTCCAACATGCTTCACTTGGCGATATGTAGCGACAATCAAGATATTGCTTGATTTCGTCAATGTTATTCCTGTCACCACTTCCATTGTCCTCAGAAGGTTGGATAACAGCAGAAATTCGATCAGAACCTTTGTTGATGTACTTGAATAAATACTTGATCGAAGTACTTTGATTGCACCATTCCATGTTTATATGGGCTTCATACTTCAACAATAAACTTGGATTGTGAGGAACCACATGAACACTATGAAGGATGATTCCATTTTTCTCAATTGTGTGTCCATTGTCTCTTCTCCTATATATTGGATAGCCATCATGATCCACTATTGTTGAAGATTGAAACTTTTTTGGGTAGAACTTGGAGCATTTCATCTCTTTCATGCAAGGTGAATTCAGGTTTGCCAAACCACAAGGACCATGAATCATGTGTGTTTTGACCAAATTATACAACTTTGGATCTTTCAAAGGGTCAGGGACTTCAGCACTAATAATTGAAAGGAAAATTGCGATCTAAACGCAGCGGAAAACAAAAATTTTCCTTTAGTGATCCTTACGAATGAGCATGGTCAGTGATAGAATCGTTACCTCTTTGTGGCGATTCAGATCTTTGATGCAGCGATCACAAGCGTTGATGAAGTGCAACGCCTCTACTCAGTCCACACGAACAGCTTCCGGTCACAGTGCTAGCTGCTTACGAACGGAATTATTTGAGTGAGAATCAAAAACGAAATTGCATCAAGTAAAAGCTTCATCACAAGGGTTCCTTTTATAGACTCTCTTGTGGGCTGCGGGCTAAAAGCCCAATTCACATGATCCATAATAATATTATATATTATTATAATAACTATTATTATAATAAATATATTTATTTTATTATTATTTTATAACCATTATAAAATAACAATAATAATTATTATATTATCCGAATTTCTATTTTTCACTTAAGTGCACCGTACCTTACGGTGTTCCTTTGATTTCTCTATCTCTCATCAAACTGTCCTTATGTGTGTGACCCTGTAGGATTTCGTAACGTTGGTAATTATATTAAATTATATATTTAACATAATAAACAGTGAGCGGTATCTAGCAACACATCACTGCTACCCAAGTCACGAAAATGTCATGTGATCTGACAAAACCTTTTTCGTGATAATATATGTTTGTACAATTACCCTTTTGCCCCTATGTCTATATTGAACACAAGGCATACACTGTGTCATCCTTGTCCAGTTCAATATTGGGCCCTTAGACATTTCTCCTGTTATGCAGGATTGGCAAATTCCATCTAGGACACTCATGTCCCTCAGCATGCTTCGTGGAGTGCCCATCAACTGTCTTTATGATCATCCAGTTACGGATAATGTTTGATCAGCAATAAAGCACCCGACTCTACATCTAGGGTCCATAGTGGTTTCAGGTCGAAGGGTGGTAATACACCATTATCACCATGAGAATAACTTATGACACTTTGCATAACATACTATGTAGTATTCTCATAGCGGGTCAATCCGGTATAAATATTACTCCTAATATTTATACCTATGTCAAGACTTGATAACCCTTTATCCATGATCCATGAGATGTGATCATCAGTCTATCTTCATAATAGTCTCAATGCTTTAATGTTATCCCACTTTGCAATAAAGCTTGACTACGGATATTTTAAGAATAATGTCTTTATGTTTAATGGGATCTCATGATTAAGTCACACTTAACATTTCATTAAACAGACTAACTATTCTAGGGACTTTATTATTCTGAAAGACAAACATAATAAAGAAATGCCTTTTATTATTAAACGAATAATCCGATACAAGTACCAAAAAGTATTGGCCTCTAGGGCTTACACCAACAATCTCCCACTAGCACTAGAGCCAATTAGGCATACCCTTAATACCCATAGATCTAGTATGACCATCATGCTTCTGTTGCGCAAGAGGCTTTGTTAATGGGTCAGCGATATTGTCAAGTGTAGGTACTCTGCATATCTTCACATCTCCCCGATCGATTATCTCTCGAATGAGGTGATAACGCCTAAGTATGTGTTTGGATCGTTGGTGAGATCTAGGCTCCTTAGCTTGTGCGATAGCACCATTGTTATCACAATATAAACCAATGGGATCCACAATGCTAGGGACTATGCCAAGTTCACTAATGAACTTCTTGATCCAAACAGCTTCCTTTGCTGCATTTGAGGCAGCAATATACTCGGCCTCAGTTGTAGAATCAGCAACTGTTTCCTGCTTTGAACTTTTCCAGCTCACAGCGCCACCATTGAGACAGAACACATAACCAGATTGTGATCTAAAATCATCCTTATCTGTCTGGAAGCTAGCATCAGTGTAACCAATTACATCAAGCTCTTCCTGACCTCCATATATCAAGAATGAATCCTTAGTCCTTCTCAAGTACTTAAGGATATTCTTGACAGCTACCCAGTGAGCATCACCGGGATCAGATTGGTACCTACTCGTTGCACTTAATGCATACGAGACATCTGGTCGAGTACATAACATGGCATACATGATAGATCCTATTGCAGATGCATATGGAATCTTATTCATGCGATCCCTTTCTTCCTTAGTTGAAGGGGATTGTGTTTTTGATAAACACAGACCATGTTGCATAGGTATGAATCCTTTCTTGGAATCATGCATATTAAAGCGTCTCAACACTTTATCTATGTATGTACTCTGACTTAGGCCAAGCAGTTTTTGTGATCTATCTCTATAGATCCTAATTCCTAATATATAGGCTGCTTCACCTAGGTCTTTCATAGAAAAACAATTCCCTAACCAAGTCTTCACTTGTTGCAAGGTAGGGACATCGTTTCCAATGAGTAATATGTCATCTACATATAATACCAGAAACACGATCATGCTCCCACTAACCTTCTTGTAGACACAAGGTTCATCTTCATTTTTGATGAATCCATATTGTTTTACGGTTTCATCAAAACGAAGATTCCAGCTTCTGGAAGCTTGCTTTAATCCATAGATTGATCGCTGTA
The DNA here is from genome assembly GCA_963966055.1 of Lathyrus aphaca. Classification (NCBI taxonomy): domain Eukaryota; kingdom Viridiplantae; phylum Streptophyta; class Magnoliopsida; order Fabales; family Fabaceae; genus Lathyrus; species Lathyrus aphaca. The sequence goes on along the minus strand of OZ014521.1, from coordinate 293,525,956 downwards.
ACTTGCATATCTTTTGGGCATCTTGTGGTATGTCAAATCCTTCAGGTTGTGTCATGTACACATCCTCAAGAAGATTCCCATTAAGGAAAGCAGTTTTGACATCCATCTGCCATATTTCATAATCATGATATGCAGCGATGGCAAGTAAAATCCGAACAGATTTAAGCATTGCAACTGGTGAAAAGGTTTCATCATAGTCAACCCCATGAATTTGTTTATAGCCTTTTGCAACCAGTCTTGCTTTATAGGTATGTACCTTACCATCCATGTCAGTCTTCTTCTTGAAGACCCACTTGCATCCTATAGGGTTAACTCCTATAGGAGGTTCTACCAAGGTCCAAACCTGGTTTGTGTACATGGAATCCATTTCAGATTTCATGGCTTCTAGCCACTTCTCAGACTCAGGACCAGTTATGGCCTCTTTTTAGGTCACAGGCTCATCTTGATCCATGAGTAATACATCACCCTGATCACTTATGAGATATCCATATCTCTCAGGTTGGTGACATGTCCTGCTTGACCTACGCTGGTCTTGTTCTACTTGAGCAGGTTGCTCTTCCACAACTACTTGTGTTTCCTGCTCTAGTTCCTCCATAGGTGTTTCAATGTTTTGTGATTCTTGAATTTCTTCAAGCTCTATTTTCCTCCCACTGTTTCCTTTGGAAATAAAATCCCTTTCCAGAAAGACTCCAGTTCGAGCGACAAACACTTTGCCCTCAGAAGGATTGTAGAAGTAATATCCTCTTGTTTCTTTAGGATATCCCACAAATAAGCATTTGTCAGATTTGGGCTCAAGCTTGGTTGAAATTTGTCGTTTGACGTAAACTTCGCAACCCCAAATCTTCATGTAAGACATATGTGGTTTCTTACCACTCCATATCTCATATGGTGTCTTATCAACCTTTTTGGATGGAACACGGTTAAGTGTGTAAGCTGCTGTTAATAATGCATGTCCCCAAAAGGAGTTTGGAAGATCGGCGTGACTCATCATGGATCGGACCATGTCTAACAAGGTTCGATTTCTTCTCTCAGATACACCATTCCATTGTGGTGTTCCAGGAGGAGTAAGTTGGGATAGAATCCCATACTCTTTTAGATGGTCATCAAATTCTAGGCTTAAATATTCACCGCCTCGATCTGATCGAAGAACTTTAATATTCTTCCCTAGTTGGTTTTGTACTTCATTCTTGAATTCCTTGAACTTTTCAAAGGACTCAGATTTGTGTTTCATTAAATACACATATCCGTATCTACTGAAGTCATCAGTGAAAGTGATGAAGTACTGAAAACCTCCTCTGGCTGGTATGTTCAGTGGTCCACATACATCAGTATGTATGAGTGCCAAAAGATCATTAGCCCTTTCACCTTTTCCTGTGAATGGGGACTTTGTCATCTTTCCAATTAAACAAGATCTGCATGTGTCATATGATTCATAATCAAAAGAGTCCAAGAGTCCATCTTTATGGAGTTTGGAAATGCGTTTCTCATTTATGTGGCCTAATCGACAGTGCCAAAGGTAAGTTGGATTCAACTCATTAGGTTTCAACCTTTTAGTATTAATGTTATAAATTGGCATTTCAAGATCAAGGACATATAGTCCATTATTCATTTTTGCAGTAGCATAGAATATATCATTCAAATAAATGGAGCAACAATTGTTCTTTATTATGAATGAAAAACCAAACTTGTCCAAACAAGAAACGGAAATAATATTCCTGCTAATTGCAGGTACATAATAACAGTTCTCTAACTGAATTATTAAACCACTAGGTAAAGTTAAAACATAAGTTCCTACAGCTAAAGTAGCAACCTTTGCTCCATTGCCAACTCGTAGGTCAACTTCACCTTTTGCCAAATCTCTACTCCTTTTTATCCCCTGCACATTAGTACAAATGTGAGAACCGCATCCAGTATCTAATACCCATGATGCAGAAGTAGATAAATTAATTTCAATAACAAAAATACCTGAATTTGAAGTCTCTACTCCATTTTTCTTATCTTCCAGGTACTTTGGGCAATTTCTCTTCCAATGTCCGGTCTTACCGCAATGGAAGCAAGTGCCCTCCTTTGCTATTCCTCCACTAGGCTTCAAAACAGGAGGAGTGGGTTTGGGTTTGGCAACTTCCTTGCCTTTCCCTCTACCACCCTGTTTGATGGGCCTCTTGTTCTGTTTCTTTCCATTACTGACCATCAGAATAGATTTCCCTTTTGTCTTCATATTCTGCTCAGCAGTTCTCAACATGCCTAGAAGTTCTAGAAGGCTTTTGTCCAAGTCATTCATATTGAAATTCAGGACAAACTGACTGAAGCTCTCTGGCAACGATTGCAAGATCAGATCAATCGCAAGTTCTTTTCCAAGGGGAAACCCTAATCTGTCAAGGTTCTCCACATACCCAATCATCTTGAGTACATGGGGACTTACAGGGGCTCCCTCAGCTAACTTGCTGTTAAAAAGGGACTTTGAAACCTGAAACCTCTCATTTCTTGCTTGCTCTTGATAAAGCATTTTCAGATGTCCGATCATATCGAACGCAGACATGTTCTCGTGTTGCTTTTGCAACTCAGAGTTCATGGTAGCAAGCATGAGGCAAGCGGTTTCATTGGCATCATCGAAATGCTTCTTATAAGCATCTCTTTCTGCCTTTGATGCAGAACTAGGAGGTTCCTCCTCAGGAACTGGTGTCTCCAAGACATACAGCTTCTTATCGTGCTTGAGGACAATCCTCAGATTACGGTGCCAATCCAGGAAATTTGTCCCAGACAATTTTTCCTTATCTAGGATGGATCGCAAAATATTGTTCGATGTGTTTGTTGTCATGGTAATCTACAAGAGAAATATGAAAATATAAGTATCATTAAAACAACATATTTAATTAGGCCTTTAATCAAATATGCTCCCACTATTTTATTCAAAACAAATGACCCTCATCATTTGATTCGGAAAATCCCGTTGGAAGACTTTCTAGTGGGTCGAGATCCATGTTTCACTTTGTTTTAAGTCAGCGTTAGGCTGATTACACAAAACTAAGTTATTTAGGTAGGAACTCCTTCCAATTGTATCTCATACAACTCTCGAATATTTTCAATTGGGTGAATAACTCCTTATTCTGATCCATCACATGAATCATTCCCAATTCTTGCTTCAAAACATGTATAATCTTATTATAATTTGTTTAGTTAAGTTTGACCCATTGTTTTAGCAATTGGATATTACAATTATCCCATCACACCTTACTAATATAGAACATGCACCTCGCGTAGGCGAAACCTACAATGCTCGATACTAGTCTTGATGAGTGCTAAAAATTGGAAAGCATAAACTTAATATTTAATTTTGAGGGAATTTGTTATTAGTTTGATCTCACCGGCTTAACATGCAAAACGTCTCTCACATGCATCAACATACAATTACATGCATCAACATACATATAAAAAGATACAATTATGGCCCCTAACGCAATTGTTCTCTCAAGCCAATGAGAGAACCTAAGCTAACCTAATAACGATCTAAGCTTCTCCAAGCATGATCTCCAAGGTTATCCTCCTTTAATATTGAATACTTCCTTTTTCTTCATAACATAATATTACATTACATATAAGAATACTCGTTTTACATACGAGGGAGTGAGATGAGAAAAGAAGTTACATAAAGAGATTGAGAGAGAGGCACGACTCGCAGGCCGTATTTAAAAATCCCAAAACAATAATAAAGGATAAACTAAGGCCATAACTGATCACCACAAATAAATAATAATAAACACACTTTTATTATTAGTTTAAAAATTCCGATAATTAAATAAACTAAATTAAATTTTGGCTGATTGATCACACTTTTGTGGATTTACAACCCCAACCGGAAAAGTCTGCGGCAATACAACACTTGTACTGCCATTAATCCTAATGCAACAATTTCATGCCGTCAAACACAACTCGATTGATAACTCAATATGATAGATCAACATGTCATTGCTTCACCATACTAACGTCGGATTCCGAAGCGAATGAAAATGATGATCTTTCAAAAGAATTACAATCCTTATGTGATTGAATGGATGAAATCAAAACAGTATATCCCATATACCATCTTTGCATCAGAATTTCTTATATCTTATATAAAAGTGATCGATCTAATTGTGTAACCTATGGATGATCAATGTATCGCACAACTTCACCATACTAATGTCGGATTCCGAAGCATAATCAACATCAATCATCCAAATCGTACACAACAGATGCCAAATTTAATTAATCGTTTATTGTTAAATTCGTTCTGTGTTTTAATCGAATCAAATACAGAAAAAAAACGGAAATTTAACAGCTATCAGATCCATGGTTTCGTAAGTGGCTCTGATACCACTGAAAGGAAAATTGCGATCTAAACGCAGCGGAAAACAAAAATTTTCCTTTAGTGATCCTTACGAATGAGCATGGTCAGTGATAGAATCGTTACCTCTTTGTGGCGATTCAGATCTTTGATGCAGCGATCACAAGCGTTGATGAAGTGCAACGCCTCTACTCAGTCCACACGAACAGCTTCCGGTCACAGTGCTAGCTGCTTACGAACGGAATTATTTGAGTGAGAATCAAAAACGAAATTGCATCAAGTAAAAGCTTCATCACAAGGGTTCCTTTTATAGACTCTCTTGTGGGCTGCGGGCTAAAAGCCCAATTCACATGATCCATAATAATATTATATATTATTATAATAACTATTATTATAATAAATATATTTATTTTATTATTATTTTATAACCATTATAAAATAACAATAATAATTATTATATTATCCGAATTTCTATTTTTCACTTAAGTGCACCGTACCTTACGGTGTTCCTTTGATTTCTCTATCTCTCATCAAACTGTCCTTATGTGTGTGACCCTGTAGGATTTCGTAACGTTGGTAATTATATTAAATTATATATTTAACATAATAAACAGTGAGCGGTATCTAGCAACACATCACTGCTACCCAAGTCACGAAAATGTCATGTGATCTGACAAAACCTTTTTCGTGATAATATATGTTTGTACAATTACCCTTTTGCCCCTATGTCTATATTGAACACAAGGCATACACTGTGTCATCCTTGTCCAGTTCAATATTGGGCCCTTAGACATTTCTCCTGTTATGCAGGATTGGCAAATTCCATCTAGGACACTCATGTCCCTCAGCATGCTTCGTGGAGTGCCCATCAACTGTCTTTATGATCATCCAGTTACGGATAATGTTTGATCAGCAATAAAGCACCCGACTCTACATCTAGGGTCCATAGTGGTTTCAGGTCGAAGGGTGGTAATACACCATTATCACCATGAGAATAACTTATGACACTTTGCATAACATACTATGTAGTATTCTCATAGCGGGTCAATCCGGTATAAATATTACTCCTAATATTTATACCTATGTCAAGACTTGATAACCCTTTATCCATGATCCATGAGATGTGATCATCAGTCTATCTTCATAATAGTCTCAATGCTTTAATGTTATCCCACTTTGCAATAAAGCTTGACTACGGATATTTTAAGAATAATGTCTTTATGTTTAATGGGATCTCATGATTAAGTCACACTTAACATTTCATTAAACAGACTAACTATTCTAGGGACTTTATTATTCTGAAAGACAAACATAATAAAGAAATGCCTTTTATTATTAAACGAATAATCCGATACAAGTACCAAAAAGTATTGGCCTCTAGGGCTTACACCAACAATAATTTTGTCAATGTCTTCAGGTGCTGGATACTTGTTAGAAGGATGCAAAAATATCAAGATGTGTGCATGTGGCAACCCTCTTTTTTGAAACTCAATGGTGTACATATCTATAAAAGATGTAAAAGACAATGACTTAGAATTTTCCAAATTTAAATGAAGTGTAACAAAGGCTAAGAAATATTACTTACATGCAAGCACCTTGCCCAAGACACCCTTATTTGTTAAATCTGAAAGTAATTGGTCAAACTTGATTTTGAAAATCCGCGAGATAACATCCGGTCTATCTTGTGCTTTCAAATGAAGTGGTGACAAGACTCTTTGTATCTCAGGTCAATTTGGATTGCAAGTAAAAGTTATGAACAAATCAGGAAACCCCATTTTGCTACAGATAGCCATGCCATCATAATACAATTGATCCATAAACCTACGACCGCCAACATAGGAAGATGGTAGTACAACTCTTTTTCCTGTACTTGATCCTGGTGTTTGACTTTGATCTCCTTCTTCGTTAAGAGTGTTGTACTTTGACACCCGAAGTTTAGGTTGATTTTTACGAATCCGTTCTAACTTTTCGGATTCTAACATCGTGTAACCATCAACCAAAAACTGTTGGAATAGTCTTCTCGATGATAACAATGTCTTGGCTTCAGTGACTCTGCTCTGAATGCAAAATGCTAACCATTCCATGATGGTTAGTCTGTTTCTCTTGTTGTCTTGGAAGATAGGTAAGTCTCTATGAGCAATGTTAGGTCTATAACCATCCTCACCATAGGGAAAAATCAATGGATATTGATACGCTAAGTAACCTGCATGTAGCTCATTAATCCGTTGAAGTTGCCCTCCTCTAGTTTGCATAATTATATCTCTCATTTCTGCTGTGTCAATATCACCAGCAACTAATGCAGCAACCTCAGATACAATTGGTTGGTTATAAATTCGGCCATCAGTGGTTCTATCTGAAATTAGCCTCAATTTCAAGTTTTGAGTATTTCCATCACTTAACCATTGTTTAGCCATCTGAAAACTTTTTGCATGAGGGTTATGTTCATAAAGCATATCAGACATGAAGGAAAATTGCGATCTAAACGCAGCGGAAAAACAAAATTTCCTTTAGTGATCCTTACGAATGAGCATGGTCAGTGATAGAATCGTTACCTCTTTGTGGCGATTCAGATCTTTGATGCAGCGATCACAAGCGTTGATGAAGTGCAACGCCTCTACTCAGTCCACACGAACAGCTTCCGGTCACAGTGCTAGCTGCTTACGAACGGAATTATTTGAGTGAGAAAAGAGAATCAAAAACGAAATTGCATCAAGTGAAAGCTTCATCACAAGGGTTCCTTTTATAGACTCTCTTGTGGGCTGCGGGCTAAAAGCCCAATTCACATGATCCATAATAATATTATATATTATTATAATAACTATTATTATAATAAATATATTTATTTTATTATTATTTTATAACCATTATAAAATAACAATAATTATTATTATATTATCCGAATTTCTATTTTCACTTAAGTGCACCGTACCTTACGGTGTTCCTTTGATTTCTCTATCTCTCATCAAACTGTCCTTATGTGTGTGACCCTGTAGGATTTCGTAACGTTGGTAATTATATTAAATTATATATTTAACATAATAAACAGTGAGCGGTATCTAGCAACACATCACTGCTACCCAAGTCACGAAAATGTCATGTGATCTGACAAAACCTTTTTCGTGATAATATATGTTTGTACAATTACCCTTTTGCCCCTATGTCTATATTGAACACAAGGCATACACTGTGTCATCCTTGTCCAGTTCAATATTGGGCCCTTAGACATTTCTCCTGTTATGCAGGATTGGCAAATTCCATCTAGGACACTCATGTCCCTCAGCATGCTTCGTGGAGTGCCCATCAACTGTCTTTATGATCATCCAGTTACGGATAATGTTTGATCAGCAATAAAGCACCCGACTCTACATCTAGGGTCCATAGTGGTTTCAGGTCGAAGGGTGGTAATACACCATTATCACCATGAGAATAACTTATGACACTTTGCATAACATACTATGTAGTATTCTCATAGCGGGTCAATCCGGTATAAATATTACTCCTAATATTTATACCTATGTCAAGACTTGATAACTCTTTATCCATGATCCATGAGATGTGATCATCAGTCTATCTTCATAATAGTCTCAATGCTTTAATGTTATCCCACTTTGCAATAAAGCTTGACTACGGATATTTTAAGAATAATGTCTTTATGTTTAATGGGATCTCATGATTAAGTCACACTTAACATTTCATTAAACAGACTAACTATTCTAGGGACTTTATTATTCTGAAAGACAAACATAATAAAGAAATGCCTTTTATTATTAAACGAATAATCCGATACAAGTACCAAAAAGTATTGGCCTCTAGGGCTTACACCAACAAGACAATTGTTGGACAATCAAGGGATCAATGTTTTTGGTGTTCCTAAAAAATAACATAAATTTAAATTTGTTAAATTGTCTATATGTATCGACTATAGATAAATAAAAAGAAATGTCATGTAAATATACCTTAGACCTTGCATTCGATTTTAGACCTCATGTTCGGTGTCATAAATATAAAGTTGAGCAAACTTCGGTGGTTGACCTTCCGGTGGCAACAAACTTCCTATTCGATGACACGTTTGACCTTGAATCCGAAGTGTTGGTGGTCCACCGCCATGGTTAAAACGGTTATCCAACTTTGCACCGGGTGATGTGAAAGCAAACATCATGTTGTAAATTCGAATTTGTTGTTGAAATTTCTGACTAACTAAACTTTCTTGATCAAAGAGGAGACGTGAGAGTATCTCAGGAGGTTGGTTTAGTAAGGGAAGTTCAACCTTTCCATTTCCACAACATAAATAAAATTTTGGATTAGCTGAATGGGAACTTTTATTCATCCTCTCTTGATACCACATCATGGATTTACAATGACGACATTCGATTAAAGGGTCCCCGATGTCGTAATATTCTACATAAATAAAATAGGGTCATTAAAGGATAACCATGTTAAAGTTGCTATAAGTAATGAAAAAATCTCCAACCTTCAGTTGTTCCTGTATGATGGTCATTAATAACAAAAGCCGCATCGTCATAGTCGAGATCAGAACATATATCATCTTCAGATTGATGTGCTAGAAAGTGTGAATTTGTAATGTGTTGTTACGGAAAGATAAAAATAATATAATGTTAAAATAAGAAATCAAAAGTCAATCGACTTACTTGCAAAAGGGTCATAGTCGGAATCATCATCATTGTCACCGCCACTATTAAAATCTAAATTCACTGTTGGATGAAACACTGGACACTGATTTTGGACAACATTAACACTCTCAGTACTCCTATACAACAGGGAAAATGCACATTGATCAAGCATACTTGAAGTTTGTACAGAAGAAATGCAATTATTCATAAATAGGAATAAAGCATGCATATATAAAGCATTCATATCTAGTAATGTATATATATCTTTAGTAATTCCTCCATGTATATATTTAGTACGAATGTAAAATCCGAAGTTTTGACATCCATCTGCCATATTTCATAATCATGATATGCAGCGATGGCAAGTAAAATCCAAACAGATTTAAGCATTGCAACTGGTGAAAAGGTTTCATCATAGTCAACCCCATGAATTTGTTTATAGCCTTTTGCAACCAGTCTTGCTTTATAGGTATGTACCTTACCATCCATGTCAGTCTTCTTCTTGAAGACCCACTTGCATCCTATAGGGTTAACTCCTATAGGAGGTTCTACCAAGGTCCAAACCTGGTTTGTGTACATGGAATCCATTTCAGATTTCATGGCTTCTAGCCACTTCTCAGACTCAGGACCAGTTATGGCCTCTTTGTAGGTCACAGGCTCATCTTGATCCATGAGTAATACATCACCCTGATCACTTATGAGATATCCATATCTCTCAGGTTGGTGACGTATCCTGCTTGACCTACGATGGTCTTGTTCTACTTGAGCAGGTTGCTCTTCCACAACTACTTGTGTTTCCTGCTCTAGTTCCTCCATAGGTGTTTCAATGTTTTGTGATTCTTGAATTTCTTCAAGCTCTATTTTCCTCCCACTGTTTCCTTTGGAAATAAAATCCCTTTCCAGAAAGACTCCAGTTCGAGCGACAAACACTTTGCCCTCAGAAGGATTGTAGAAGTAATATCCTCTTGTTTCTTTAGGATACCCCACAAATAAGCATTTGTCAGATTTGGGCTCAAGCTTGGTTGAAATTTGTCGTTTGACGTAAACTTCGCAACCCCAAATCTTCATGTAAGACATATGTGGTTTCTTACCACTCCATATCTCATATGGTGTCTTATCAACCTTTTTGGATGGAACACGGTTAAGTGTGTAAGCTGCTGTTAATAATGCATGTCCCCAAAAGGAGTTTGGAAGATCGGCGTGACTCATCATGGATCGGACCATGTCTAACAAGGTTCGATTTCTTCTCTCAGATACACCATTCCATTGTGGTGTTCCAGGAGGAGTAAGTTGGGATAGAATCCCATACTCTTTTAGATGGTCATCAAATTCTAGGCTTAAATATTCACCGCCTCGATCTGATCGAAGAACTTTAATATTCTTACCTAGTTGGTTTTGTACTTCATTCTTGAATTCCTTGAACTTTTCAAAGGACTCATATTTGTGTTTCATTAAATACACATATCCGTATCTACTGAAGTCATCAGTAAAAGTGATGAAGTACTGAAAACCTCCTCTGGCTGGTATGTTCAGTGGTCCACATACATCAGTATGTATGAGTGCCAAAAGATCATTAGCCCTTTCACCTTTTCCTGTGAATGGGGACTTTGTCATCTTTCCAATTAAACAAGATCTGCATGTCTCATATGATTCATAATCAAAAGAGTCCAAGAGTCCATCTTTATGGAGTTTGGAAATGCGTTTCTCATTTATGTGGCCTAATCGACAGTGCCAAAGGTAAGTTGGATTCAACTCATTGGGTTTCAACCTTTTAGTATTAATGTTATAAATTGGCATTTCAAGATCAAGGACATATAGTCCATTATTCATTTTTGCAGTAGCATAGAATATATCATTCAAATAAATGGAGCAACAATTGTTCTTTATTATGAATGAAAAACCAAACTTGTCCAAACAAGAAACGGAAATAATATTCCTGCTAATTGCAGGTACATAATAACAGTTCTCTAACTGAATTATTAAACCACTAGGTAAAGTTAAAACATAAGTTCCTACAGCTAAAGCAACAACCTTTGCTCCATTGCCAACTCGTAGGTCAACTTCACCTTTTGCCAAATCTCTACTCCTTTTTAGCCCCTGCACATTAGTACAAATGTGAGAACCGCATCCAGTATCTAATACCCATGATGCAGAAGTAGATAAATTAATTTCAATAACAAAAATACCTGAATTTGAAGTCTCTACTCCATTATTCTTATCTTCCAGGTACTTTGGGCAATTTCTCTTCCAATGTCCGGTCTTACCGCAATGGAAGCAAGTGCCCTCCTTTACTATTCCTCCACTAGGCTTCAAAACAGGAGGAGTGGGTTTGGGTTTGGCAACTTCCTTGCCTTTCCCTCTACCACCCTATTTGACGGGCCTCTTGTTCTGTTTCTTTCCATTACTGACCATCAGAATGGATTTCCCTTTTGTCTTCATATTCTGCTCAGCAGTTCTCAACATGCCTAGCAGTTCTGGAAGACTTTTGTCCAAGTCATTCATATTGAAATTCAGGACAAACTGACTGAAGCTCTCTGGCAACGATTGCAAGATCAGATCAATCGCAAGTTCTTTTCCAAGGGGAAACCCTAATCTGTCAAGGTTCTCCACATACCCAATCATCTTGAGTACATGGGGACTTACAGGGGCTCCCTCGGCTAACTTGCTGTTAAAAAGGGACTTTGAAACCTGAAACCTCTCATTTCTTGCTTGCTCTTGATAAAGCATTTTCAGATGTCCGATCATATCGAACGCAGACATGTTCTCGTGTTGCTTTTGCAACTCAGAGTTCATGGTAGCAAGCATGAGGCAAGCGGTTTCATTGGCATCATCGAAATGCTTCTTATAAGCATCTCTTTCTGCCTTTGGTGCAGAACTAGGAGGTTCCTCCTCAGGAACTGGTGTCTCCAAGACATACATCTTCTTATCGTGCTTGAGGACAATCCTCAGATTACGGTGCCAATCCAGGAAATTTGTCCCAGACAATTTTTCCTTATCTAGGATGGATCGCAAAATATTGTTCGATGTGTTTGTTGTCATGGTAATCTACAAGAGAAATATGAAAATATAAGTATCATTAAAACAACATATTTAATTAGGCCTTTAATCAAATATGCTCCCACTATTTTATTCAAAACAAATGACCCTCATCATTTGATTCGGAAAATCCCGTTGGAAGACTTTCTAGTGGGTCGAGATCCATGTTTCACTTTGTTTTAAGTCAGCGTTAGGCTGATTACACAAAACTAAGTTATTTAGGTAGGAACTCCTTCCAATTGTATCTCATACAACTCTCGAATATTTTCAATTGGGTGAATAACTCCTTATTCTGATCCATCACATGAATCATTCCCAATTCTTGCTTCAAAACATGTATAATCTTATTATAATTTGTTTAGTTAAGTTTGACCCATTGTTTTAGCAATTGGATATTACAATTATCCCATCACACCTTACTAATATAGAACATGCACCTCGCGTAGGCGAAACCTACAATGCTCGATACTAGTCTTGATGAGTGCTAAAAATTGGAAAGCATAAACTTAATATTTAATTTTGAGGGAATTTGTTATTAGTTTGATCTCACCGGCTTAACATGCAAAACATCTCTCACATGCATCAACATACAATTACATGCATCAACATACATATAAAAAGATACAATTATGGCCCCTAACGCAATTGTTCTCTCAAGCCAATGAGAGAACCTAAGCTAACCTAATAACGATCTAAGCTTCTCCAAGCATGATCTCCAAGGTTATCCTCCTTTAATATTGAATACTTCCTTTTTCTTCATAACATAATATTACATTACATATAAGAAAACTCGTTTTACATACGAGGGAGTGAGATGAGAAAAGAAGTTACATAAAGAGATTGAGAGAGAGGCACGACATGCAGGCCGTATTTAAAAATCCCAAAACAATAATAAAGGATAAACTAAGGCCATAACTGATCACCACAAATAAATAATAATAAACACACTTTTATTATTAGTTTAAAATTCCGATAATTAAATAAACTAAATTAAATTTCGGCTGATTGATCACACTTTGCAGACTTAGCCGGGGGTTCCTGTACAATTTTATGAACACTTCATTGTATTTCACGTCGTTTCCTGCACAACTTTTGTGCATTTACAACCCCAACCGGAAAAGTCTGCGGCAATACAACACTTGTACTGCCATTAATCCTAATGTAACAATTTCATGCCGTCAAACACAACTCGATTGATAACTCAATATGATAGATCAACATGTCATTGCTTCACCATACTAACGTCGGATTCCGAAGCGAATGAAAATGACGATCTTTCAAAAGAATTACAATCCTTATGTGATTGAATGGATGAAATCAAAACAGTATATCCCATATACCATCTTTGCATCAGAATTTCTTATATCTTATATAAAAGTGATCGATCTAATTGTGTAACCTATGGATGATCAATGTATCGCACAACTTCACCATACTAATGTCGGTTTCTGAAGCATAATCAACATCAATCATCCAAATCGTACACAACAGATGCCAAATTTAATTAATCGTTTATTGTTAAATTCATTCTGTGTTTTAATCGAATCAAATACAGAAAAGACGGAAATTTAACAGCTATCAGATCCATGGTTTCGTAAGTGGCTCTGATACCACTGAAGGAAAATTGCGATCTAAACGCAGCGGAAAAACAAAATTTCCTTTAGTGATCCTTACGAATGAGCATGGTCAGTGATAGAATCGTTACCTCTTTGTGGCGATTCAGATCTTTGATGCAGCGATCACAAGCGTTGATGAAGTGCAACGCCTCTACTCAGTCCACACGAACAGCTTCCGGTCACAGTGCTAGCTGCTTACGAACGGAATTATTTGAGTGAGAAAAGAGAATCAAAAACGAAATTGCATCAAGTGAAAGCTTCATCACAAGGGTTCCTTTTATAGACTCTCTTGTGGGCTGCGGGCTAAAAGCCCAATTCACATGATCCATAATAATATTATATATTATTATAATAACTATTATTATAATAAATATATTTATTTTATTATTATTTTATAACCATTATAAAATAACAATAATTATTATTATATTATCCGAATTTCTATTTTCACTTAAGTGCACCGTACCTTACGGTGTTCCTTTGATTTCTCTATCTCTCATCAAACTGTCCTTATGTGTGTGACCCTGTAGGATTTCGTAACGTTGGTAATTATATTAAATTATATATTTAACATAATAAACAGTGAGCGGTATCTAGCAACACATCACTGCTACCCAAGTCACGAAAATGTCATGTGATCTGACAAAACCTTTTTCGTGATAATATATGTTTGTACAATTTCCCTTTTGCCCCTATGTCTATATTGAACACAAGGCATACACTGTGTCATCCTTGTCCAGTTCAATATTGGGCCCTTAGACATTTCTCCTGTTATGCAGGATTGGCAAATTCCATCTAGGACACTCATGTCCCTCAGCATGCTTCGTGGAGTGCCCATCAACTGTCTTTATGATCATCCAGTTACGGATAATGTTTGATCAGCAATAAAGCACCCGACTCTACATCTAGGGTCCATAGTGGTTTCAGGTCGAAGGGTGGTAATACACCATTATCACCATGAGAATAACTTATGACACTTTGCATAACATACTATGTAGTATTCTCATAGCGGGTCAATCCGGTATAAATATTACTCCTAATATTTATACCTATGTCAAGACTTGATAACTCTTTATCCATGATCCATGAGATGTGATCATCAGTCTATCTTCATAATAGTCTCAATGCTTTAATGTTATCCCACTTTGCAATAAAGCTTGACTACGGATATTTTAAGAATAATGTCTTTATGTTTAATGGGATCTCATGATTAAGTCACACTTAACATTTCATTAAACAGACTAACTATTCTAGGGACTTTATTATTCTGAAAGACAAACATAATAAAGAAATGCCTTTTATTATTAAACGAATAATCCGATACAAGTACCAAAAAGTATTGGCCTCTAGGGCTTACACCAACAAGACAATTGTTGGACAATCAAGGGATCAATGTTTTTGGTGTTCCTAAAAAATAACATAAATTTAAATTTGTTAAATTGTCTATATGTATCGACTATAGATAAATAAAAAGAAATGTCATGTAAATATACCTTAGACCTTGCATTCGATTTTAGACCTCATGTTCGGTGTCATAAATATAAAGTTGAGCAAACTTCGGTGGTTGACCTTCCGGTGGCAACAAACTTCCTATTCGATGACACGTTTGACCTTGAATCCGAAGTGTTGGTGGTCCACCGCCATGGTTAAAACGGTTATCCAACTTTGCACCGGGTGATGTGAAAGCAAACATCATGTTGTAAATTCGAATTTGTTGTTGAAATTTCTGACTAACTAAACTTTCTTGATCAAAGAGGAGACGTGAGAGTATCTCAGGAGGTTGGTTTAGTAAGGGAAGTTCAACCTTTCCATTTCCACAACATAAATAAAATTTTGGATTAGCTGAATGGGAACTTTTATTCATCCTCTCTTGATACCACATCATGGATTTACAATGACGACATTCGATTAAAGGGTCCCCGATGTCGTAATATTCTACATAAATAAAATAGGGTCATTAAAGGATAACCATGTTAAAGTTGCTATAAGTAATGAAAAAATCTCCAACCTTCAGTTGTTCCTGTATGATGGTCATTAATAACAAAAGCCGCATCGTCATAGTCGAGATCAGAACATATATCATCTTCAGATTGATGTGCTAGAAAGTGTGAATTTTTAATGTGTTGTTACGGAAAGATAAAAATAATATAATGTTAAAATAAGAAATCAAAAGTCAATCGACTTACTTGCAAAAGGGTCATAGTCGGAATCATCATCATTGTCACCGCCACTATTAAAATCTAAATTCACTGTTGGATGAAACACTGGACACTGATTTTGGACAACATTAACACTCTCAGTACTCCTGTACAACAGGGAAAATGCACATTGATCAAGCATACTTGAAGTTTGTACAGAAGAAATGCAATTATTCATAAATAGGAATAAAGCATGCATATATAAAGCATTCATATCTAGTAATGTATATATATCTTTAGTAATTCCTCCATGTATATATTTAGTACGAATGTAAATTTTTTGGTAAAGCATAACCATAACCAAAAAATAACTTACCGTGCCGGTGATGGAGAACTCCGCAAAACTCGGTTTAGTGGTGGCTCTATCCTTGTTAGATTCCTAGAAAGATTTGGTATTCCCATTGAGTTTCTCGGTCTGCCACGAAGAGGTTTACCATTGGTTGGAAACCTGAAACTCATGAAAGCATTAAACTAAACGAATGTTCTAGGACACATGAAATAATTGGTAACTTGGTGAACCGTAAATCGATTGCAATAAGTACTTTTAGGATATTGAAATTATAAAATGATTGAGTGATAAACATAAATAGGCTGGTATCCCATATCATACTTCAAGGATTTCGTAGATATATCTTCACGATGTTGTTGTGACGGGCCAATGGTTGACACATTAATGTTGTAACTTGGACTTACACATTGTTTCTGAGGCCTTCGCTGAGTAAGTTTTACAAAGCCTGCAACCCTGTAATAACACAAAATTAATGTTAAGCATGAAGTCCAATTAAGTATCCATATGAAAAAATATCATGTGTTGTCTCCATATGAAGAAAAAAAAACTTGTTTAGCTTGGAAACTAACACTGGTATACACGAATTGTTTGTCGGATGTCTACTTTGTGAAGAAGTAACATTACGTTCTTGGTTGATGGAAGGTGTGCCAACTGTTGGTTTTCTCGTATTCTTAATGTTGCATGGAAGGTGCAACTTATTAAAATACAATGAAACATATTATGAAGACAAATGTACCACATATTACAAAATTTATAACATTCTTACATTCTTGGATGAGTAGAATTTGCAACGTATTCGGAGGGGGTGCGTTGTTGGCATCCAATGTGTTCGAGTGATTTTGGGGCTTGAGGTTGTCGGTTTTCATAAAATTCATGTGTAATGGTGTTAGAAAAGTTTGAAAACAGATTTTTTCCTAAGTTGTGAATGCTGTAGGCATGTTTCGATGGTCTAAATCCATGTCTGGTCTGGCTTGGTACAGAACCTTGAAACCGTGCACTAAGTAACCTTCCTTCTTCAACGACTTGGTCAACAGGTTTTTTGTTTAGATGCGACGGTGTTAGCTCGGACAGAGGAGTTCTCATCCCAACAGAATTTGAGGCATTCAGTGTTTCATGTTGTTGAGTATCAAGTCTTCGACGCTTTGACCGCCTTTATTTTATTATCAAAGATCTACGCGCTCTTGCTTTCTTGGCGGTAAAGGAATTGCACGTGTTGTCCATAAATGAAGATCGAGAACTTAAAGAGTTCTTAAACCTGATGTATGAACCATTAAATTTGAAGGAAAAAATCAATGCTAGCACTTCTAATCAAAACAAATGCTTTATGAAAACTATGAAACTATTGTTTAAAGAAGAACATTGCTTCAATTAGGACATTATACTGTTATGTATGTAAAATTGATTTTGTATGTGGTTTTCATGATCTCAATGTTACAATGTTCTGTAGTCTTACTGTTTTTTAGTCTTAGTGTTTTATATGTGGTTTTCATGTTACAATGTTACAATTCCCAAACAAATTGATATCTATAATAGCCATAGTTGGCTACTGAGATGCATTAATGACAAACCTATAAAATATCAATACACTTAAATATACACCATTTCATTAAGTTTTATTGTTGGAAGTAGGTAATAAATATTAATGGATATTGATGTTGTTGAAACATACCTTGAAGTATCACTACCTACACATTATATATATCTGAGTTTTCATGCTTATACATGACAAATAGAATGGAAACACTATTATGCATTTGAAAGGAAGAATTTTGGAAAAGCGGTTAGTGGTAAGGAAAAAGCTTCAGCTGGTTGGTGTAGTGGAAGTGTTTTTGGCATGCTGTTAACTTAGTATAGTTAATATCAATGAGATGCTTCAAGAAAATGGCTTTGATAAACTCAAAATCTTTAATGCTGATGAATAGGTCATGGCAGCTTTATTAGGGACTAATATTGAAATCATGTTAGCAATTCCTAATAACATGTTGGAAGAATTAAGCAAGAATCCAAAAGTTGTTGATTCTTGGGTTTATCAAAATGTCACAAATTATTTATACCCTGGTGGATTGAACATCAAGTTAAGCACTTTTTTTATAAGTTCTTATAATAATTTCTTTTATCATATTTTAACTTAACATTCATGCATGATATGAATTTGCAGATACATTGTTGTTGGTAATGAACCTTTCCTTAAGGAATATAATGGAACATATTTAATGTACACTCTACCAGCTCTCAAGAACATTCAAATGTCTCTCAACAATGCAGACCATGGTTCAATAATCAAGGCCACAATTCCATTCAATGCTGATGTTTATTACTCGCCCGACACCGATATGGTACCGTCCGCAGGCGATTTCAGGCCAGAAGTTCGCAACTTAACCATCGAGATAGTTAACTTCTTATACTTAAACAATGCGCCTTTTACTGTCAACATCTATCCATTTTTGAGCCTATACGGGAACGATCATTTCCCTTTTGATTTCGCATTTATGCAGATATGAAGATTATAATAGGAGAAGTTGGTTGGCCGACGGACGGTGATAAGAACGCGAATATACAAAATGCGAGAAGATTCAACATAGGTTTGCTTAAACATTGTTTAAGCGGTAACGAAACACCGAAAAGAAAAGGTATAATCGATATATATTTATTCAGTTTAATCGATGAAAACGTGAAAAGTACTGCACCATGATATAAAATGTCTAATCCAAACACTATGATTTAATTTGGATACCAATTTAGTTCAGATTTGCCTTAACAACAACCTATTCTAAACAGTATCACAAAACTTACATAAATTCATCTCCCAATATTCCATAAATGTAGTATAACTAAAGACATGAAAAATGATTACATACATATCTTAACATTGTAATTCATCCATTCATCTAAAAAGGTGATGACATAAGACCAAACCAAATTCTGCACTTCTTAATTTCACAAGAATTTTGTTATAACTATTAAAGAATAAGTTATCACCATAATCACTAACAGGTAAAATATTTTATTTCAAATATCTTACCTATATATAAAAACAACACACTTTAAAACCTTTTATATCACCTACTTTAGTTTCAACTTCTTTGTAACTTCCATGACTATAACTTCTTCTCCTGAGACAATGACAATTCTGAATTTTCCTTTTTGGAATTTTTTCAGTTAGAGAGTTTGGTGGTGTATATATTTTTCTTGTATTTTTTTTGTTATAGTTGATGAATGATTCAAAGATTCATGTTGAAAAGTTGCTTTTAATTGATTCTTTAGTTAGCTTATCTAGGTGAGTTAAGTTCAAGTGGTTATTAGATTAGTATATATTGGTGTGACTTGTGTAATGATGTTACAAAGTGATTTTTTAGTAAGCAAAAAGATAGATTAATGATAGTAGAAAAGGTATTTCTGACTTTTAAGAATTGTTTTAAACAATAAAGGGTTTTCCATAGTATTATTGACATATTGTAAGTTGATAGTGTAAATTGCTATTAAATGTAGTACACTTAAAATTCAGTAGGCATGTATGAATCTAATGTATTAAGGCAACAACATTTTTTGGGAAGGTTATTATATATTAGGCTTATCTCAATCTATCCTCAAGCTTTAAAACTTTATTATAGTCATGTTTTCTAGAGACAACTCTTGAAGATTTTAGTGATAACTTCAAAATTTTATTTGAGAAATGCAATGTGTTCTAACATGGGGATAAGGCTAAGATAATGGTTGTAGATTAGCTACTTACAAGTTAAACAAATGAAAACTATAAATACCCTTCCTGGAATAACCAAATAAACATGTCATTATGGCTATAAAGGTGTGGTGGCTAGCACAAAGTTTACTGGCATAAAAAAAATCCTTAACAATTTTAATGATCCCCTCCCCATGCATGATTCTCGCATCTCTCTCTTCCATTCTTCTCATGAAACTTGTCCCTTGTCTCATTATTAAACAGATTGCATAGATTTGTATCACAACAATAACACTCATGCCTTATCCCTTTAAGTAGAGTCAACTACATAAATTTGTATCACAATTGGTGACATGTGTTTAGACAATATTTGAAGCATGTATGATTTCAGAGCCATAAGTCAAAGTTGTATTGTTGTATTTCAGTTTATGGTTGGGTTTACTCATACAATTGCACAACTTTTAATTACTCATTGTTGGGACGATTTCTTGTTAATGAAAAAAGTCTGCTGCATTTAACCCGTTTCATTTATGTAATATATTTAGTTTAGTTAATCTCAATGAGATCTTGAGTTCATGAGATCATGAGTTCATGAGTTGAATGCATAATTGCCTACCATTATATAGTATAGTTAATCTCAATGAGATAATGAGTTCATCTATACAACTAAAGTATAGTATAGTTAACTTGTAATTTAATTTGATTAATTCAATGGATTTTGTGACTTTCCAAAGTATAATATAGTATAATCACTTTCCAACACACACAACTTATAACTTTACTTACTGCATTCAAACTATCTACACACAAGATTTCACACAACCTTTGTTGCCATACATTTAATCTTGCTACCTTAGATTCTGTTCTACCATCTTCTAGCTTTTCCCCCCACCATAGTCACTCCAATAAGGAGGTATCATTTTAAATAGGGACTTATTTAAACTTATACAACTTTGATCTAAATTTCCTAGAACTATATATTGATCTATCAAGCAACATGGACTTATTTTGCAAAACATTGTATAGATTCAGATAAGGGTAAAACATCAAATAGTTTTAATTTCCAAAGTATAGTATAAATTCAGATAAAGGTAAAACATCCCAAAAACTAACCTTTATTCTAATATAACCTTATCAATGTGTTGATTCCCAAGAGATTTGCTGCATTAAGCTGAACTGTTATTGCTCTCCAATCCCTTTGTTTCCATTATAACAGCCATACAATTCAATAACAACACTTCCTCTTGACAAACTGTATAGCATGAATGTATTAGAATTGTATGTCAATAAACTAAATATAATTTTAGGAAAGAGAGAGGATTGAAAAGCAAATTCTTAATGTTTGTTAGAATTACAAAAAGGTACCTAAAGTTTGTAAGTTGAAAGGAACTAATCTAGTTATGGAAAATCATGTTTTAGTTGGAATTCATTAGATAAAATAGTATTTTATTTGATAATGTACAATGGTACATATAAAATGAAAAACCTGCTGCTATTGATAGGGTAGTGGCAAAGACTTTGCTATTTCAAAGCTAGAAAACCAGCTGCTAAAAGATCAACTTTGGTACCTTTGGACATTTTCAGCTTTGGTTACATTGGAGAACGTACCCGGTTCAAGGATTATTGGAGAGTAGTGCAGGCTGCATTAAATGTTGACATGACAATACCCTAGTTTATTCCCTAAAAAATGGAATGAAAAATTTGCAATTGCTGGAAGTTAGTTGAAAAAGGTAAGTATACCTGCTGCTATTGTGTGTAAACAAAAACAAAGCATGAGTCGAAAGAAAAACCAAGCATGATAAATGATAGTACACATATATTATCATAATAGGTGTGAAACAAAAACTGATAGCATAAAGTTGTTTGCCTTTAAATTCGAATGACAAGAAAGTATAATATTTTTATTGAAGAAAAAACAAAAGGCAGAATTGAAACTCATTTTGATCCCATAAATACATTTATTGATAAAAGTTATTTAGTAATAGTTAGTTATTTAGTTGTTAGTTCATTGTTGTAACTAATAGAAGTCCAATGATATTGTTTAACTTTTTTTCTAAAATGAAGACCAATGTATTCTTAAAAGACCAAGCCATACCTTTTGTTGTCTGATGTAACTAATAGAAGTCCAATGATATTTGTTGTAACTAAGTTACTAACATTGATATATTTTTAACCTTTTTTCTAACATGAAGTCCAATGTATTCTAAAAAGACTACCAACAATACTATCAACTGTATAATTCACTTCTTCACATATAAAATTCAGCTTTACAAATCAAACATAATAGTCAATAAACAAAATGTAGTTTCTTAACAGCATTTTCCATTTAAGTGGTAAAGATGTTCTGAAACTTATGAATATGTACTAATAAGAAGGAAAATCATTGTAGTTTATTGACAACAATGAAAGGATTATAAAAGGTTGTATCAAAAAACAACAGACAACAAAATGTAGGAAAAATGACATTAAATATGGTAGCCTCATTACAAAACTATTAAATCATGATCCAATTTGTTCAAGTAACAAAACAAAGTAGAATTGTGACACACTAAAACAATCTTAAGGCTTAGTGTTTGGAATCATTCCATACACAAATGGTGTCAACAAACAAAACATAATTGCAAAAACTGAGGCTTCCAATGGTATGACAATTACATCACTCCTTCTTCGAGTGTTTTGCTTTTGTTGCAGATTGCTTAGGAGTTACGTCTTCATTTTGGAAAATTTCATCAAGACATGTTGAGATAGCAACCCTCTTAGCCGGGGTATTACTCGAGCTGGCAGATGGGCTCCAAGTCTGGTTGGCAGAGGTGGATGGTTGAGCAGAGTAAGTATGTTCAGCTAAGGGTGTCTTCTGCATAAAAAAAATAGAAAAATTCATTGGAATGGATGATGTCAAACTCCAAAAAATAGTAGGCAAAACATAAAAGATGCCATACAATGGGATGGTCTTCAACTTCATTTGGCTTGGAAGTGCCAAAGTTAAAAACTGAAGGATTAAATGTATGCTGGAAAAAGTGATCAAATTTAATTTCAAAATGAGTATGACTTAATAAAAAATAAATATTAAAAACAGAAAAAGGTGTGTACCTCATTAGGGTTGAGCAAGTTGTCCAAGTTTTTGTAAACATCATCATCCTTAATGATGGTCACAATGGAAAATTGTTGGAAAAAAGATTGATACTTGATACGAAAAGCTAGGTCTTTGTTCAATAGTTTGTCGAGTTGTTCCGGATATATTTTAGGGTTGTCCTCACCAGCCTAAA
Organism: Lathyrus aphaca; assembly: GCA_963966055.1. Lineage (NCBI taxonomy): Eukaryota > Viridiplantae > Streptophyta > Magnoliopsida > Fabales > Fabaceae > Lathyrus > Lathyrus aphaca. The sequence continues at coordinate 293,502,917 of OZ014521.1, read as the reverse complement.
ACACAAGAAAATTTGTTATGGTTAATATAGGAATTTGATGGAAATCATTCAATATTATTCATTGTTGTTTGTGTAAGACATACCTCCTTCATGAGTTTTCGTAACTGTGTAGCTGTCATTTCAACGAAAGGGATACAATCCTTATCCCAAAACACAAAGTAACCAACATGGTTTTCATACTCAACCTCAACTTCGATTTTGAACCTAAAACATGAAGAGAAAAAATTGAATTATATAAGTTTCTTAGTGAAAAAGTAACATGACATAAATGGGGTAATTATTGGTTGCTTACTTAGTGATAGGTTCAACATCTTTCACTCCACAAATGCACACAAAATTCTCCCCAAAGGACTTGTTTGAGGTCTTGCAAGACAGACAAGACTTAAAATACCATCCATGTTTTGATGCTTTGAATCTCTTTGTAGTCCCAATAGTGGTGGCGAAACAATCCTTTCCCAATGAATTGATATGAGAAATACTTTTTACCTCATTCGGGCTAGTCCATCCTTTGTTGGTTAATTGAGTCGATGAAGCTATAATTGATAGCTTCTCAAATTCACACTAAAAGCCCTTCAAACATATGTTAGAGTCAAGAAAATGCAAAAACAATCATTAATCCATTTTAATAATATAATAAAATATCTTTTGTATTTTTTTTCTAGTCATTTTTTTAAATACTGACTAAATTTTGAGGCAGACTAAGAGTTTAAGATGAAATAGTCGAACAAGAAATACTAACTAAAATATTGTTGTCTATGAGAGCGGTTTTTAGGCTGAGCCGTTGCTCTAGTCCTCAAGAATGGTTTTTATCCAACGGCAACGTCTCTTTCAAAATTGTTATTGTATTTGTTTTAGAGAATGGTCTCAAACAACAACGGCCGAATTCAGTTTTTAAATAAAAACTATTGTTATATTCGGTTTTATTAGAGAACGACTATTTATAAGATATAACAACGGATTGTAGCTATAGTAAATTTGAAACCGTTCTAATAGATATATATTTTAATTTCTTTTTAAAAGGCTATGACAATGCTTTCTATAGTACAACAACTTTTTAATCATTGCAAGAAATGATTTTTTTTAATAAATAAATTATTTTATTTTATAAACTTGATTATAACATCATTCATAATGTTTTTCGATATAATAATAGTCAAATACAAATTTGTGAAATGATCTTTCATAAGAAAATATATATAATACAATAACAATTCATTATATATATATATATATATATATATATATATATATATATATATATATATATATATATATATATATATATATATATATCTTCGTATCAATCATTGGTTCACAATAAAAAAACAAGTTCAAATTACATATCATAATGTCAATCAATAATTCACAATGAACAAAACATCTTCAAATATTTCATAATTCCAATCATCATTCAGAATCAAAATAACATATCCAATCTGTAAAAGTAAATTGAAACATCTACGTCTACATCTAAGTCTTTTCATCTTCGAATGATTGAAAATCTTCATTGATATTATCATTCACGACCCGCAAAATAAAAGTAATATAATTTAAATAAGATTATTATCTGAAGGCTCTAAAATTACAATGTAATTAACTAATACAACAATTCAATCTTACTTGATCATTAGTTGGAGCATGTGTTGAAGCAGAAGAACTTAAGACACTCTTAGCATAAATTATAGGAGATGATATCAAAACTGATAAAATCTCTATATTCAACTATGAGGTGCTTTTATTCAAAATAATTTATTTCTCAATAAACATCAGCCACACATATAAGACAGTATAAAATAATATCTACAAATGATCGAAATTATCTATTGAAAAACTTAAACATGAGCATATGGTTCAAGACCATTTAGAGTTGAGTTATAAAGCCAACAAGTTTTTTATAGTTTGAGTTGCACCTAAGAGGGGGGTGAATTAGGTTCTTTAAAAAAAATTCTGGTTTTTATCGATGAAGGTTATTACTTTTATGGATTGTGTTAAGGTTATGAAAGCAATAAAGTGCAGAAAGTAAATGACACAATGGTTTATCATGGTTCCCTCTACAAATCGAAGGTACATCCAGTCCCCTTTCCAACCGAAAGAGATTTCACTATTGTTAGAATTATTGTACATCCTATTCACACTAATGGTGATGCTAACTATCTAACCTATAGGTAGATTAAAGGCTCTTAACACCTTTAAAATCTGAACACTAAGTGTAAGAAGAACAACATTCTTCAATGCACACACTTGCTTTCAATAATCCTATATAGCAAGGGAAGTAATTATAATCTTTGATTTATAATGTGTTTGAGAGTTGTATATACAATGTTATCAATTCTATGATTGATCTTCTCTTTCAATGATAATTTCGACAACTACTTAATGTCGCTCCCGGGATTTTCATCCTAGTACAAACGCGAAAGTGACACGGAGAAGGTAGAGTCGTCAGCCATACATTTTTATCTCGAATGAATGGGAAAGGTAATGCTTCACAAACCGAAGAGAGAAGGAAATGACAAGGTCCTGCTAACCAAAGATCTGGGTTCTGAAGTCGGTTACGACATGGGAAGGTATTAGCACCCTAGATCGTCCGCCGTACCCAATGGGATCCACGCTTGTTTGTCTATTTCAAAGGGTGAGAAATTAAATGCTTCTGAATGAAAGAACTGCTAACTTGAACTGGAATGAGAAAGGGAACTGGAAAAAGGGAATGAAAAAGGGAGAAATGGGCAAATGTAGGGAAAATAAAGAGTGTGCTCGAACGGGCCCTACCCCGCTGCCTATGTACCTCATCGGGAAAATGAGGATCAGAGTCGACGTAGTTCGCCTAACTAGGTGGGAACTATTTATTTGTGTTTTGTAAGATTGGAATTGCTTATGCCTATGCTCAGGTGTTGCAGGGTCATCTGGAACAAGTGCGTTACCATCTTGCAAATGAGGCAAGTATGAACAAGTTTGTGTTGAGAGTAAATAAGGCGAGAAAAGTAGTCCCGCAGGAAAAGGCGATTATTATTTGTTTATGGTCTTTTTTTTAAGAAGTGTTTTCTGTTTATTATCTGTGAAAATAACCTCATTGTTGTACCCCAAAATTTTCCCTCTATTTTTAACTCTAACCGACTTTTGGTTTCGCATTCATTTGCATCATCTTCATAGCATAATATTTTTTCTTCTACTTAATATTAGCCGGAATAATTTCTCGGAATTTACAGATAGACTGGTCAAATTAATTTTTTAAATGTGTCTAAAATCAGTGAACGAAAAAATGTCAAGTTTAAGTTTGCAAATGTCGGTAATATTAATTTGCGGTTCACGTGGTTTAATTTGACAGGCTAAAAATATTTTAACGACTATTTTTGGTTATATGTTGATCAGTCTGAGCAGCTTAAACGGTCATAATTTTTATTTCAAAATCCGATCAAACGATGTATTTTTCCGAGTCATTTATTTCGTGTTGATTATTTTGATGTGTTCATTTTATTTTTTCGAGCACTTTGGCGCCTGATTTTTGTTTTTTTAGTCCGTTTATTTTTATATTGGGTCTAGAATAAATAAATAGAATTGTTAGTTTTTATTTTAATTTTAACTATTTTAATTATTAAACTTTATTTAATTTTTTAAATTAATATTTTATTGGGTTCCAAAATAAACATTAAGGCCCATTATAAATAACCCTAATTGGTCCCTATATATACTAACTAGTGGAAGAAGAAAAAAGGGAACATGAAGAAAAATATTTTGTAGCGGAACGGAAGATCTGATATTGGGATACATAAACATTTTCGATTGGCTTCCGTACACTGATATCATACTTTATATTGATGCTTATGGGTTATTATGGCATATAAACTTTTCATGTTTTGTTAACACTTAAATTTATCGTGGTATACATATGTTTTGATTAGGTATGGTAGATAGAAAAAACTATTTTTATTTATTCTGTTTTATATAAACTTTTTATGTTCTCACATACATATACATATGTTCTAACAAACGTTTTACATTCTTTTATTAACGTTTTATGTTCTTTTATTTTTTATATTTTGTTTGTTAATTAATTAATTAATTTATCATATGTATATAATATATAGTATATATAACTTTAATATATAATATATAATAATCATTATAATATGTATAATATATAACTATTTTTTTAAATAAATATTTTATTTTATTTTACTATTTTTTAGATTATTCGGATCGGATTGTATCGTGTCGATACGCCTTTTGTACATTTGTGTGTATGAGGCGTGACACTTGTGTTGATCTGATCCAGTTGCGATGATCGCAATTTTGCGTTAGCAACGTCGTTGTTCTTTTTTTAATTCATATTATTTTTATGTTATTCATATACATATATTTAGATTTTCACATTTTTTTCATAACTAACTACCTGATTTTTTTCCTAAACCTTGACAATTTTTCCTCAACCATTTTTATACGTTTTGTTTTATTATATAATAACTATTTTTCAGGTACATTCACATGTGCGCGCATGTGCGCGCGTGTCTTAGTGTCAAGAATGCAAGACTGATAATCTTGAGGGCATTTTGACAAAGAAACATGAGTTTTATCTTCTTTTTCCTAATTTCTCATAATTTCCTCTATTTTTTTTTTAATTCTCTAATTTCTTAAATTAACTAACCTTAAATATTTAGACTAATTTTATTTGTTTATTTTCTAAAAAACTTTTAACTTTTTTTTAAGTACTTATCTTCATAATCCATTCATAATATTAATTAATTATTTCTTTTATTGTAAATTAATAATTCAATATAGTTTTTTTAACAACAAATTTTTGTATATATATATTTTCATAAACCATTTTATAATTTAGTTATTTTAGAGTTATTTTTATTCATTTTTAAAATTTATTTTTTGTTATAGATAGCCCTAAAAAAAACTTTTCTAATTTTCTAATTTTTATTTTTATTAAACCTTAATTTCATAAATCTAAAAATTTTATTTTCTTAGTAACCCTAAACTTTTTCAAACCTTAAACCTTAAACATTTTCCCTCTTTTTTATGTTATTCATAACCTACCTTGTTATTGTTGCTCTGATATTTTTCTGCTTCGCCATTATAATTATGTAAATGTTTCTCATCTGTAAATTATTTATCTTTTTATTTTTCGTCTCATAATTATGTAACTGCCCCGAAGCTTTGTAATAGCTTAAGAATTTCTCTTTTTTTTGCCTTTAATTTTCCGCCATTTATTTTTATTTGATAATTGCATGGTTAGTAAATACGGAGTGGCAAAACCTAATTGAAATTAATATGAATTTAGATAATTTAATTAAAAAGATTAAATACTTGAACATAATCACTCACACACGTAAGTCGATCTATGATCGCTGTCTGCACCTCCTAGGGTTACCCTTCTTAAAGTTGCCTTAATATGGTCAGGTCCCTCGAAAATGGGGGTGTCTTAAAAAGCAAAGTCCCTATAGAATAAAATCATCATAGTCCCTTCAGATTATAAGATCAAGTCCCTACGAGGTTGCCTACGATATAATGATCTTGTCCCTTCGGTAAATATGATGATAGTCCCTACGAATTGCTAAAGACACTCCTTAAATTGCCTTCATTGACCATACGATGACCCTACGCCCGTCCCTCAAACAAATCCAAGGTAATGACTACCTACTCCTTAATAGTAGGGACAGTCTTACCCTTGAAAGAAAATAAAAGAACATGAAAGACTAGTCTAGGGTAGGTACAACTTAGTTACTTGCTCACATTTCAAAAATACTTTTCACACCTCATTATTTTCAAACATCTTCAAAAACAAGGCTTTGTATACATCCATATGAGGATCATTACAAAGTACTTAGACAAATTTCTAAATGCACATACACTTCACACTTTCAAAACAATTAAGTGAGCTAAGTAACTAAGAGCTCATGGATAACCATGGATATAAAGGGTGCTAACACCTTCCCTTTATATAACCTACCCCTGAAATCAAATCTTTTAAAAATAGGTCTTTCCCGTTCTTTTATGTCCTTGACACATGGATAAAATAAAAGTCGGTGGCGACTCTTGCTATCCGCAACATTTATAGAAAGTCAGTTCTCCCACCGTGTTACAGAACTGGCGACTCTGCTGGGGATGTTACTAAGTAAAAGAGGGGTACCCTTAGGAATTAGATCACTTAATTATTTGTCTTGTTTGCTTTATATTATTTGTTGGGCTTTTGTGTGAAAGATCCTAACCCAGATCTAGTGTACCCTAGGTAAGTAGCAATAGACCAAGGAAAATGTGCGGCGTATACCGATATGGATGATCTGGTGGCTACGTTAGTGTGACTTCTTGGTTGGTTCTTATGTTCCTTAAGTAAGTTGAGGATAACCTGAGGCTACCATATGTTGTCATTACACTAACTGACTTTGTAGAACCCTAGTTAACCCATCTCGGCCTTTATAAAGTAGTGAGATAGTCGGCTTTGGTGAAGACTAAAGTTGGTTGATACTCGATGCTATGCTCATTGAGATTCTAATCTTGGGAGGTTTTGGTTGGCAATTCAATTGTCTACTGAACAACAACCCTTGAGAAGGATCAGTGATATTGAGATCCCTTAGAACCCGGTTACTTTTGTAAGACAGGATGAACCATCTAAACTTCTGGGGAGGATACTTACCTTTAAACCTCATGCAAGCCTTCAAACCTAGGGTTATTGTGTGACTTGTTTGTGTGTGCCACATGTTTGTGGTTGAGCATAACATCATGACATCATAAGTATAGCATTTTCACTAACCATTTCAAGGACCAAAGTATTTATCTTTCTTCTTTGTTGCAGGTCATGGCTTCTGCTCGTAGGAATACTATCAGGATCAACTTTTTAGGGATACCTTCTAAGCTTAAGGAGTTGGTCTCTCAAGTTTCTAAAAACTCCCAATTCATCAAGAATCATGGTTACCTGCTGGATCTAGTCACTTCAGGGTTCAATGAAGACATGATGAGTGTCCTATTCCAGTTCTTTGATCCTAAATATCATTACTTCACATTCCCCGACTATCAACTAGTTCCTACAATGGAGGAGTTCTCCAAAATACTGGTTATACCTATCCTTGATCAGAGACCCTTCACAGGCTTAGAGAAGGAGCATAAACCTAAAGTCATTGTTGCAGCCCTACACTTGAAGAAATAAGACATTGTCCTAGAAACGAGAAGTGGAGTTAAGGGTATTCTTTCTAAGGTATTGATGGAGAAAGCTCAAGTGTTCTTGGATGTTATGAGCCATGATGCTTTTGAGGAGATCCTAGCCCTATTGATCTATGGCTTAGTGTTGTTCCCTAATCCAGACTAGTTCATAGACGTACATGCCATCAACATATTTCTGACTCGCAATCCAGTGTCTACATTACTTAGAGATATCTTACACTCTCTTCACACTCGTACTACGAAATCGAGGGGAACTCTGATGTGTTACATACTTTATTGGCTAGGTGGTTTATTTCTCACCTTCCTCGATCAGTGATAATGAATGAGCAAGGGTTAAGGTGGTCTATGAGGATCGTGTCACTTTCTCATTCAGACATTCATTGGTGTTCTCGATCTATGGAGAATGTTACTATCATTGACCGTTGTGGGGAATTCCCTAATGTGCCACTCCTTGGCATAAGAGGGGGCATTACTTACAACCCTTCTTTAGCTCTATGTCAGTTTGGTTATGCTTGGAGTAATGGTCCTCATGACATTCTTATTCATGGAATTTTGTTCGACTACGACAACGATCTTCAGGGTTACCGTCAAAGGTTTATACGAGCTTGGAGCAAGGTGAATAAAGTTGAGAGCAAGACTTTTGAACCAAATTACTCCATTCCTATCGAACCTTAACTCAGATGGGTGCGGTCTCGTGCTCAAACTCTTATGATGCCATATCATGTTGTTTTATCGGTTACTATGGAGCCTGTTGCTGAAAGAGATGTTCCTTATACCATCCTTCCTCCTAACATGCCCATTGATTTTGAAGAGTTGCAGAAGTCTTGGATTCAATTGAAGGAGCAAAGTGATACTTTTGAGACTCATTTCAGAGCTAGTCGAGAGAGTTCTGGAGCTGACAAGACAACTTCATGAGGAGCGGAACCTCAACACATACCTCAACACAAAGAGGAAGCGTCCATGGGAGACTTAAAACCCCATATATTTATCTCTTTATTTTTATTTCCTTTCATTGTAAGCCCAAAGGGCAATTTATATTAAACATTTACTAATAAAATTTTTGTTTTTGTTTTACTTTAAACAAATTTAAATTCTGCGGTCCTTGAAAATATTGCATATGCATCTACATACCATAACATTGCATAACAGGTTTTCTCTACAGGTTTCTCATCTTCTCGCTGTTTATTTCAGCAGAAATGGATCTCGAACAATCTGTCAAAGATCTCCAAACTCAGATTGCTCGATTTCAAGAGGTGATCCTGAAGTTGTCCAAGGGGCAAGAAGAATTGAAAACCCTCCTCATTAAGGATATGAAAAAGAAGAATCCTGGAGATAGCAAGGGTGATTAGTTGGAACAACTGCAAGCTGGGATAGCAGAGATGAAAATCCAGATGAATGGTCAGGTGGCTCTTATCTAAAGCATAGCCCAGGGGCAAGAAGATCTGAGAATCTTTGTCAACAAGTTTCAAGGTAACAGTCAATCTCCGATTAAACAAGCTGACTTGGTTGAAAGGAAGACGAGGATAAGAGAAGGAAATAGACCTGCTACTACGGATAATTCTTCAGTTGAAGAAAGAAGGTCTTGTAGGGCTAATCCACCACAACACAAGGAGTGCAGAAGACAGTTCACCCGATTCAACATGCCAATTTCACAAGCTTTGCAATACTTGTTGGAAATGAAGTTGATTATCTTGGAAGACGCTCCTCGAAAACCCAATACTTCTTCTCCTCGCTATAATCCTAATGCAAGGTGTGTATATCACTCCAACTGTCTTGGACATGACACTGATAATTGTTGGGCATTAAAGAATAAGATTCAAGACCTGATTGACGAAGGAATCCTCGAGGTTACGTCAGAAGATCAAATTGAATTCTCCTATCGTCCATCAAACATCGAAGCTGCAAGACAAATCACCCGAGGGGGCCAGAAAGAAATTTCACCAATCCCTGCTGAAGTTTGGGACACCTTGGGATAACCCAGTGGAAAATTTGATTTCATGGTAAAATATACTGCTCTTGAAAGTTCACAGATTACAATCGAAGACATTCAGCCAACTGGATGGGACATCATTTGATTTATTTAGTTGTAATTTCCTTTGTTTGCTCAAACACTTAATATTATGTCGAACATTGTTTTACATTAATGCATTACGTATGTTTGTCTTGAATTAATCCATTTGTTTCACTATATTTAAAAACTATGTTTTTTTGTTACCTCGCTTTTTGTGATATTTAACTCTTGATAAAGTTGTAAGCCTTTAGAGGGAGGATGACAAAGACAATACCATAATCTTATGCAATATGCTTTTGAACAGACTACTCTGACGATGTAGATGCATTGTTTCAATTCCTAAACAGTGGAGATATAAGGAAGTTAATCCCTAGTTAACCCTTTTGAGCCAAAGAAGTAGGAGTTTTTCTTTCTCAAGCAAGTTAAAACCCTTAATCATAACCTGGGGCAGGGTAGTTCCTCGGTTAACTCAATTATGCCAGTTGTCCTTCTTGTACACAACTAATGATGGTTCCCTGTAATCACTAAGTTCGACAGTCAATATCTAACAAAAGAAAAGCTCACTAAGTCAAAACCTATGAAGGAGACTTCGTAAAAAATTGAGACATCCCACTGACTGTAATCTTAAAATAAAAAGTTCAGGCAAAAGGAAGGGATAACAAAGTCAAAAGACAAAAGAGGTCACTACAAACCCTCAACAAAAAAAATGGTTGGTTTTTCAAATAAACTTATGTCAGTGTTACAATTCCAAACTCTTTTGGAGCCTCAACGCATAAGTTAACTGTATATAAGACCGAAGAACATCACGAAGAATGGGTTGGGTACAAATAAAATTTGAACCTTTATCTTTTGTTTCTTAAATCATGAACCAGACCACGTTACAACCCTTTAAAAGTCCTAACTGAAGCATGGTTAGTTCAAAAGCCTACTATTACAAAAAGGTATCTCGGCTCCTTTAGGGCTTATTATAAATCTTGAGTTAATATCACAGTTTTCATAAACATTGTTTTACTAAAATAAATATTTTTCAAAACTTCAAGACAGACATAAGCATTGCATTTTGAATATCATTGTTTGCATGTAACTAAGTGTTTAATAGCAGAGAAACTTACATGATGAATATTCAATAAATCAAAGTCTTCCCGATAGACAAAGTTGCTTCCTGGATCAAAGCCAATGTATACAAGGGGCATAGTCACTATCTCCCAATCAAGGGTGCATACCATGTTACTGTCAAATTCATTTGGCGCAATCAGGTTAAGATTCAATTATGCTTAAGTAGCCAGGGGAAGGTCTCCTCATCTATCTGAATTACCAAAGGTAACATTACAACGTTCACAATGCCAGGGGCATATTATTTGTGGGGGATTCTGCTTATTTCTCTTAAGGTAGCTCCTTTCAGATGCTTCCATTTTGGGAAAAATCATCCTCAACAAAGGGGCAACACTCTCTTTCCAAATCTAATACCCGGAGCGTATATGGTCCACCACAATCTGAAAGCATGTTCCTCTCATTATATTGCCTTGATATTGGATTCTCAGTAGAAGCCATTGTGGAAATTAACTGTCTGCACCAGTAGTATCAGATGGTGTCAGTATCATGCCTTCGGATTCAATCATGATAATTTTTAGAGAATTACTCGGGGAAGTCGAGAATCTCAGAAGTTATAAATCCATTGGTTACTTTGAATGAGTATACACTTTCAAAATTGATACAACTCTATCTCTGAATTCAGGTTTACTTTTTTCCTTTTACTTAAGCAAAGACGTTCGTTGGTTATGTATGAATGTATATATGCTTTTGAATATGATTGATGTTTACCAGAAATGCATAAAATACAATAATAGCATTTACTAAGGACGATCGGAGGTAGGAATCCAACGAATCTTCGCCGGTTCATCCCCACAGAGTAATCTTTACGGATATTCTTATGGAATACTTCAAATAGTATCTTGTACTTCCAACTCTACGAAGTCTTCAAAAAGTTTCATTTCAAATACAATATATCTTCTGAAGAACTGATACTTGACCAGATAAGTCTTACGGATCAATGTCCATCTCTTTTATCCTCAGTCAGGATATTCAGGAACTTAATCCTTCAATAAGAAGTACAACGAACGAAACGGGAGGTTCTAAGTACGATATTCCAAAACAAGACAGGAATGAAGTCCTTATATTCCTCAATAACGAATCGGGATTTATTTTCCCTAGCCATCATTTGTTATACAAAGCTACTGATAAGCTTCCCTACATGACTCATACATGCATCATTCACTTCATATCATATACATATGACATTCTCATAAGAACATCATCTTGCAAAAATATTATTGCACAAAACTAACATTGTATTTCAGGTCAATTCCTCAGCAGACGAACGTCATCAACAACTTATTCTCGGGGTTACTATATCTCCCCAAGGGTTACTTCAAACGACATCTTGGATTGTGTTATCCTCCAGGAATACATATACCAATATCTTGAGCTTCTACATCCTTCAAGATTACATCCAGTCAAACCTTGGGCCGTTGTTTATCTTCCCGAAAGCTATCTCATTACCTTGGGACGTTGTTTATCTTCCCAAAAGCTATATCATTACCTTGGGCCATTGTTTATCTTCCCAAAAGCCATATGATTACCTTGGGCCATTGTTTATCTTCTCAAAAGCTATATCATCACACCTTGGGCCGTTGTTTATCTTCCCAAAAGCCATATCATTACCTTGGGTCGTTGTTTATCTTCCCAAAAGCTATATCATCACCTTGGGCCGTTGTTTATCTTCCCAAAAGTTATATCATCACACCTTGGGCCATTGTTTATCTTCCCAAAAGCCATATCATTACCTTGGGCCATTTTTTATCTTCCCAAAAGCCATATCATTACCTTGGGTCGTTGTTTATCTTCCCAAAAGCTATATCATTACCTTGGGCCGTTGTTTATCTTCCCAAAAGACATATCATTACCTTGGGTCGTTGTTTATCTTCCCAAAAGCTATATCATCACCTTGGGCCGTTGTTTATCTTCCCAAAAGTTATATCATCACACCTTGGGCCATTGTTTATCTTCCCAAAAGCCATATCATTACCTTGGGCCATTTTTTATCTTCCCAAAAGCCATATCATTACCTTGGGTCGTTGTTTATCTTCCCAAAAGCTATATCATTACCTTGGGCCGTTGTTTATCTTCCCAAAAGACATATCATTACCTTGGGTCGTTGTTTATCTTCCCAAAAGCTATATCATCACCTTGGGCCGTTGTTTATCTTCCCAAAAGCTATATCATCACACCTTGGGTCGTTGTTTATCTTCCCAAAATCCATATCATTACCTTGGGCCGTTGTTTATCTTCCCAAAAGCTATATCATCTTACCTTGGGTTGTTTCGTCTTCCCAAAAGCTATATTATTTCACCTTGGGTTATTTTATCTTCCCAAAAGCTATATCAGAATAACTTGGGCTGTTCTATATTCCTAAAAGCTATATCACAATATCTTGGGCTTCTATAAACCCCCAAGATTACATCAATCTACATTTTGGATCGCTTTATCCTCCAAGAAGTATATCTGAAGATCATTTTATCCCGAATGGCATCTTTAAGCCCATTCAAGCAATAAAACCAACCAACAGTGTTACTCTACGCATCGACGAGTGCAAATTTTTGGATTTTTGTGTTCAATCCCCTTCAACCTTCAAGTCACGAATGACGTGCATGCCAATCTCACTCCTCAGGTTTCAGAAAATTGAACAGGGGCAACTGTTGTACCCCAAAATTTGCCCTTTATTTTTAACTCTAACCGACTTTTTGTTTCGCATTCATTTGCATCATCTTCATAGCATAATAATTTTTTTTCTTAATATTAGCCGGAATAGTTTCTCGGAATTTACAGATAGACTGGTCAAATTAATTTTTTAAATGTGTTTAAAACCAATGAACGAAAAAATGTCAAGTTTAAGTTTGCAAATGTCGGTAATATTAATCTGCGGTTCACGTGGTTTAATTTGACATGCTAAAAATATTTTTAAGACTATTTTTGGTCATATGTTGATCAGTCTGAGCAGCTTAAACGGTCATAATTTTTATTTCAAAATCCGATCAAACGCTATATTTTTCCGAGTCATTTATTTTGTGCTGATTATTTTGATGTGTTTATTTTATTTTTTTGAGCACTTTGGCGCCCGATTTTTGTTTTTTTGAGTCTGTTTATTTTTATATTGGGTCTAGAATAAATAAATAGAATTGTTAGTTTTTATTTTAATTTTAACTATTTTAATTATTAAACTTTATTTAATTTTTTAAATTAATATTTTATTGGGTTCCAAAGTAAACATTAATGCCCATTATAATTAACCTTAATTCGTCCCTATATATACTAACGAGTGGAAGACGAAAAAAGGGAACAGGAAGAAAAATATTTTATAGCGGAACGACAGATCTGATATTGGGATACATAAACATTTTCGGTTGGCTTCCGTACACTGATATTATACTTTATACACTTAAATTTATCGTGGTATACATATGTTCTTACATCTCATGTTTGATTAGGTATGGTAGATAGAAAAAACTATTTTTATTTATTTTGTTTTATATAAACTTTTTATGTTCTCATGTACATATGTTCTAACAAACGTTTTACATTCTTTTATTAACGTTTTATGTTCTTTTATTTTTTATATTCTGTTTGTTAATTAATTAATTAATTTATCATATGTATAGAATATATAATATATATAACTTTAATATATAATAATAATGTTTATAATATGTATAATATATATATATATATATATATATATATATATATATATATATATATATATATATATATATATATATATATAACTATTTTGTTAAATAAATATTTTATTTTATTTTACTATTTTTTAAATTATTCGGATCGGATCGTGTCGTGTCGATACGCCGTTTGTACATTTGTGTGTATGAGGCGTGACACTTGTGTTGATCCGATCCAGTTGTGATGATCGCAATTTTGCGTTAGCAACGTCATTGTTCTTTTTTTAATTCATATTATTTTTATGTTATTAATATACATATATTTAGATCTGCACATTTTTTTCATAACTAACTACCCTGATTTTTTTCCTAAACCTTAACGATTTTGCCTGAACCATTTTTTATACGTTTTGTTTTATTATATAATATTTATTTTCAGGTACATTCACATGTGCGCGCATGTGCGCGCGTGTCTTAGTGTCAAGAAGGCAAGATCGGTAATCTTAAGGGCATTTTGACAAAGAAACTTGAGTTTTATCTTCTTTTTCCTAATTTCCTCTTTTTTTTAATTCTCTAATTTCTTAAATTAACTAACCTTAAATATTTAGATTAATTTTATTTGTTTATTTTCTAAAAAACTCTTAACTTTTTTTAATTACTTATCTTCATAATCCATTCATAATATTAATTAATTATTTCTTTTATTGTAAATTTATAATTCAATATAGTTTTTTTAACAACAAAACTTTTTTTTTAACTATTTTCATAAACCATTTTATAATTTAGTTATGTTAGAGTTATTTTTATTCACTTTTAAAATTTATTTTTTGTTATAGATAACCCTAAAAAAACTTTTCTAATTTTTTTTTATTATTTTTATTAAACCTTAATTTCATAAATCTAAAAATTTTATTTTCTTAGTAACCCTAAACTTTTTCAAACCTTAAACCTTAAACCTTTTCCCTCTTTTTTATGTTATTCATAACTTGCATTGTTATTGTTGCTCTGATATTTTTCTGCTTCGCCATTATAATTATATAAATGTTTCTCATCTATAAATTTTTTATCTTTTTATTTTTCGCCTCGTAATTATGTAACTGCCCCAAAGCATTGTAATAGCTTAGGAATTTCTCTTTTTTTTTGCCTTTAATTTTCCTCCATTTATTTTTATTTGATAATTGCATGGTTAGTAAATACGGAGTGGCAAAACCTAATTGAAATTAATATGAATTTAGATAATTTAATTAAAAAGATTAAATACTTGAACATAATCACTCACACACGTAAGTCGGTCTATGATCACTATCTGCACCTCTTTGGGTTATCCTTCTTAAAGTTGCCTTAATATGGTCAGGTCCCTCGAAAATGGGGGTGTCTTAAAAAGCAAAGTCCCTATAGAATAAAATCATCATAGTCCCTTCAGATTAAAAGATCAAGTCCCTACGAGGTTGCCTACGATATAGTGATTTTGTCCCTTCGGTAAATATGATGATAGTCCCTACGAATTGCTAAAGACACCCCTTAAGTTGCCTTCATTGACCATACGATGACCCTACGCCTGTCCCTCAAACAAATCCAAGGTAATGACTACCTACTCCTTAATAGTAGGGACAATCTTACCCTTGAAAGAAAATAAAAGAACATGAAAAACTAGTCTAGGGTAGGTACAACTTAGTTATTTGCTCACATTTCAAAAATACTTTTCACACCTCATTATTTTCAAACATCTTCAAAAACAAGGCTTTGTATACATCCATACGAGGATCATTACAAAGTACTTAGACAAATTTCTAAATGCACATACACTTCACACTTTCAAAACAATTAAGTAAACTAAGTAACTAAGAACCCATGGATAACCATGGATATAAAGGGTGCTAACACCTTCCCTTTATATAACCTACCCCCCGAACTCAAGTCTTTTAAAAATAGGTATTTCCTGTTCTTTTATGTCCTTGACACATGGATAAAATAAAAGTCGGTGACGACTCTTGTTATCCGCAACATTTATAGAAAGTCAGTTCTCCCACTGTGTTACACTCATGATTAGACTTGTACATCATGCTAGACAAGTGTCGCTCCCCAGATTTTCATCCCGGTGCAAACGCAAACTGTCAGTAAAGAGAAGGAAAGGTAATGCTGCATAAACCTGGAAAGAGATGGATAAGACGGTTGCGAACCAGAGAAGTTGAAAAAGGGGGTTGGTTACGACCTGGTAAGGTATTAGCACCCAGATCGTCCATTGTACTCGACGGGATCCACACTTACAAGATTGTGTTTAAAGGGGTAAGTGTATGTGCTATCTGTGTGCAAAAGTTAAGGAAAGAAAATACAGGTGTTAGTACAAAAAGGTGTGAATTGCTCAGGAACTGAGGCTTAGAAAAGAATGCTGAAAGAGGGGGATGACAAAGAGACTTTTGTTTGATAACTGTTAAGTTGTGCCTACGTATCCTCTCGTGCAATGAGGAAGTCAGAACACCGTAGTTCGACTCAAAGAGACTGAAAAAAGAATTGACTGTGAACTTCTTACTTGTCTATGCTCAAGTGTATGACTCGTCTGGCTTGAGTGCTTACTGTCTTGCATTAGACGGGAGAAGTGAGTTCTCGTTTGTGAATGAGTGTGATGAGAAAAGAATCCCGGAGGAGACGATTATTGTTTGTTTTTGTGTTTTTAGTTTTTTATTGTTTTTGGTGTTTTGCATAGGATTATGAGCTTAAGCCTAAATCAAGGGTTGTAAACTCATTATATCCTCCCTGATTAGGGATAATGAGCATACATAAGTATGATATAAGCATCTCAACTTTATTACCATGATGATGTAGGATTAAAATCATTAACCTACTTGTGATTATTTAGATGTTTTTGGGTTTTTGTTTAGTGTTAAGTAATGAGTTTAATCTCTAATCACAGATTAGTGAACTCATTACACCATCCTAATAGAAGGATGATAGATGAGAACACTTAAGCTGAGGAAGATACCTCAACTTAATCCATGGTTAGGGATTAAATTAATTATATAACAAGCCTTTATTAAATGGATTTTAATTAAAGGATGAGATTAAGAAGTGGATTTTATGGTTTATAAGACAACTTGAGGGGGACTTGTCCATTAAACACTAGGGTTAGTCCCTCTTAACCATAAGGAAGAGATAGAACCCTAATGTAAGGCCCAAGTTACAAGATGAAGTATTAGTGATTATTAATGTGTTTTGATTAAGAGGTGTAAACAAATTAAAGATTTAACACTAAGGATTAAAGTTATACACTCCATCCTAAGATAAGGATGCAGGCATAACCCGAATTCCAAAGTCCTAAAGCTTTAAGAGTTTAGCCTCTGATTAAGAGATGAGAAGAGAGACTCAAGGAGACTCAAAGGTAAAAAGATAGGGGGGACTATATACAACCCTAAAATTTATCATTCTTGGATATCCTATGGTTTGTGAGGCTTAGGAGAAAAGATCTTCAAGAAGGCCACCATGGAAGAAGCATATGAAAAGAGAAGGAGGAGGAAGAATAAGTTATTTACTTCCTGAAGAAGATAAGTAACTTAGGAGAAAAGAAAGTAGCAAGAGAAGCACAAGTGAACAAGTTCACTTCAAAGACAAGTAAGAATGCAAATTCAAAGGAAAGAAAAGGTGGTAGGTGAAGGCAAATCCACCTCCCAGATAACTTACCAAAAGTACCTGAAATGTTAGTATGAATGCATAAGGAATGAAATGAAAAGAAATAGACAAATGAAGGTGCAAAAACCAAAGTCATAAGTGAATATGCAATGTAAATGGCATATGATATAATTCAAAGTCATACAAGATGCATATGAATGATCATACAAGGATGAGATGCAATGGAAGCATGTTTAGAAGCATGAAAACACATGGATGTTCATGAAATGTAATGGATGCAAAGCATAGAAAATGAATGAAGAAATGATCAAGCAATGTTTCAAACATGTCCTAATATGTCTAATATGAAATACAAAATAATTTAATGGCATGGCAAGCTCATAAGTTCATGATATGCAAAGAAGAATGCAAATGAAGATGCAAAATTAGGGTTTAAAGACAACATGAGATGCATATGACCAAAACATAAGCATTGACCATGATAAAAAAATTGAAATTGAGCTCAAACAAACCCTAATCCCATACAAGATCACACCCCAAAGGAGAAGGTCAGAAGCCAATCCTAGTGAAAGTTATGAAATTTCTAAGTTAACTAGGGTTTTTGGGTGCTTCTAAAGGGAAAATGCAAATCAAATTGAAAATGCAAGATAAAATCATGAGATAAATAACCTAGAAACTATATGCAATATGTGAAACAATGCAAGAAGAACCAAGTTCAAACTCATCACGTTAGGCAGAAATGAATTTTTCAAGTTAGGGTTAAAAAATGTGAAATTTAAGAACCCTAATTCAAAGAAAATTGTGAAAGTGTGATCAAACCTAAAAAGAAATTTGTATGGTGAGTTTGAAAATGTTTCTAAATGTTTAAGAATGCTTCATGAATTTTTTGGTGATTTTTAGAAACCTAAATGCATATTTAATTAATTAAAATCAATTAATTAATTAATTAAAACATTTAAATATTTTAAAAATACTTTTTTAATGCAAAAAATAAAATAAAAAATGTTTTTAGGTTAAGAAAAATATTTAAAACAAAAATGCAGAAAATGGGATTTTTTGAATGAATTTTGCTATTTTTAATATAATGAACAAATAAATGAAAATAAAATGAATTAAAAATGGAAATAAATGAAAGTATGATGATCTGATGGCCAGGATTTGAACTAGGGAAAGATGTGTTGACTGCGCGCGCAATACTATTGTCAGGATTCAAACTGAGTTAATTTTTTAATTAAATTAATTAATTATGGATTAACACTAACGAACTAATCTGGTTCATCCAAAAACACGGTAACCCTAAGATCTAATGGCCTACATTCAAACTGGGAAGATTAGCCCTAATTAAACCCTAATTATTTTCAGATGACCGGAGCAAGCTCCGGTCATCTTCTCCGGCGAGCACCTCATGCTAACTTCTTCCCTAGGCTACCCTGTTGCACCCCAAAATTTGCCCTCACCTAGACAAGAAATTGTGTAATAAGGTGTCCCAAGATGTTCACAAGGTTCACAAGGTATCTCAAGAGGTTCACAAGGTTTACAATTAGTCAGAAAGCTTGGAAGTTCCCTCAGACAAAGCATCCTCCTAAGCAATGCATCCTAAACTAAGGTTTTGAGTTTCATCAGGCTAAATGGATTTCCAAGGCTTCAAGTGAGCTTCATGGTATCTTATATGTATTCAATAATCCCTATGTCAAGTTTCAAGGCTTTCCCAAAAAGTTTGCTCAGTCAAATGATCAGATAGGTTAAAATCAATCAAAGTAGTTAAAAAGTCAAACTGAGGTCAACTGTGGTCAAACCAAAGTCAAACTTCATGATTTTTTGCCAACATCAAGTATATGAAGTAAAATTCATCATTTTATCAAGGGTTGATCATGATTCATCAAGGGGATTTCAGATCATCAAGAATCAGGAGTTTCTAAATTAGGGTTTTCACAAGAAAGGTCAACTGAACTTTGACCAGCCATAACTTTCACATGCTTCATCAAAAATTTCCCATCCAAAGCTCATTTTTAAGGAAATTGAATTCTCTACAACTTTGTGTCTCACAAGACAAGCCCAGAAATGCTTCATTTGGAAGGTATGGGCTAAGACATTATAGGTCACTTTAAAAGTCAACAAAAAGTCAACATCTTCCAAAGGGCATAACTTGAAAATGGTAAAGGATATGGACATGAGACCAAAGAGTTTGGTTAGAGGACTCTATAAGCTTTCCAAAATGTCAAAGAACACCTTCATAGCCTTAAAATTAAGGGATTTGTGTCTTTGCAAAGTTAGGAAATTTTTGGGAGGTTTATGAAGCAAACAGGGCCTTAAAACCAAATTTCTCCAAATGGGCTTGCAATGTTGTGATCCAATTCATACAAGGACCTCTAGCACGACCCAAAGCAACCAAATTCTGATTTTTTATTATTTATTTTGATTTTATCAATTAATAGTCAAATTAAATCTAAATAAAATATAAAAATCAATATTTGGGCATGATTCTTCTTCTAGAAATCCTTAAAATTCATTTAAAGTTAATTGGAATCATATAAAATCAGATCAACCAAAAATAGCAAGGAGATATTAGGTTTTTTCAATATTTGAATCATATCTTTCTTCATGGTCAAGTCACTCAAAAAAGTCCATAAATCCACAACTTTTTGACCTAATTCTACTTGATACATATACACAAACTAAAAGCAAGCATAAGGACACGCAAATCCAGCCTCCAAAGTCAATCACCAACTTCAAATTTTTCACACAAAAATCAAATTCGGTTTTACACTTGCAGGTGGTTTTAAGGACTTTGAAGGATTGCAATAGCTTCCTAAAGGTTCTCTGATCGTATCCCCATCATCACCTTCATCCATAACATCACAAAATGCATAACCCGAATCCATCTTGTTCTTGAATTTTCAAGTTTTCGATTCCTATTATCCACGCATTACTAATGATTTTTGATGTTGTTTTATTGTTTGTGATGAGCTATAGATCGTATCTGGACCAATTGATTGAAGTTTCATTGCCTAATACGAATTCGGCCATGATAAGGGTTTCGGCCAAGCTTTTAGGGTTATTGGATTTAGGCCATATAAATGATTTTGATTGATGAATTAAAGTTGTATATAATTTGGGTAAACTATTGGTATGTTCAATTTGGACAAATGTTGCTAATTTTACAGGTATTCAAGGTTGTTGACTTCCTGCGAAAAAATACGCAAGAAGATTCATAGGAAAATTCGCAGGAATTTTCGCAGGAAAACCTGCGAAATTCCAAGGAAGAAGATGATCTGAATGGCGCGAATTCTAAATTCAAATTTTACACTTATTTTATTATTTATTTGTTTCGTATATATATCACAACGCGTTGATGGTTCAGTTGGTAAGAGCATTGGTGCTGGGAGACGCATGACCTTGGTTCGATTCTTGGCTGCAACATTCTTTTTATTGATTTTTTCATTTATTCATGTAACTTAATATATTATGAATCATTACTGTTTATGTTCAGACGCGCCCCATATGGCTTAGTGGTTGGAGTGTTTGGTTGTTGGTTGTTGGCTGATGGTCCTGGGTTCGAATCCCCTCAGGCCATTTTTTTTCTTCAATTTCTTTGTGTTTTTTATTTTATGTTTACTTAATTTAATTAATTTCTTAAAAAATGATTTCTAAACAAATGTTTATAATAGTTTCTTCTACAAAAAACTTATATTTTAAAATTCAAAATTTATTTTCTTAAAATCAAATTGTTTATATTTATTTTATAAATTTATATTTATTATTATTATTGTATATATTTTTGTAAATAAATTAATTAGGTTTAGATTAATAACCAAAACCCTAATTTGGCTAAACCTAATTTTCATAACCATAACCCTAATTTTTCTTAACCTTAATATTTGACCTAATTTTTTATAAACTATAATTAATCATTAATCATTTTTTTAAATATGTGAATAGTTTATTATTTATTATTAAAACCTATTCTCTTAATTAAATCTAAAAAATCTTTTTTAATATTAATTTGTCTTGTTAATTTCTTATTTCTTTTATTTTTATTTTCTCTAACCTTTATTCTTATTTTTTATTACTACTAACATTTAAATTATTGCTTATTTATTATATTTATTATTTCTATTATTATTTCTCGATTATATTGTATTTGTCCCGAAGCATTGTAATATCTTAGGTTTATATTTTTTGCTTTATTTTTATTATGAATATATTTACTGTGTGATTAGTAATTCTAGGGTGTGATAACATGTTTGTAATTAGAATCAACTTAGAATAATTAACTTAAATAAGATAAATATTTGAATATGAACACTCACACACGTAAGTCGATCTTTGATCGCCATCTTGCACTTCCTAGGGTTGCCTCTCAGTTGCCTATTTCAAAAGGTCAAGTAAGGTGTCTTAAGCAAAGTCCCTTCACAAATATCATCAAGTCCCTTCATTCTATAAGATCAAGTCCCAACCGCCTACGATAAATGATCTTGTCCCTTCGAATAAAAGATGATAAGTCCCTACGAATTGCTAAAGACACCTTACAGTTGCCTATATTTAGATGTCCCTACACATGTCCCTTATACATCCAAGGTAATGACTACCTATTCCTTAATAATAGGGATAGTCTTACCATTGAAAGAATATAAGAACAGTAAAGATTTAATATAGGGTAGGTTCCTCTTAATTACTTGCTCACACCTTTCAAAATGCTCTTCACACCACATTTTTCAAATAAATTTTCAAAAAAACAAGTCTTTGTATACATCCATACGAGGATCATTACAAAGTACTTAGAAAGTTTCTAATCACACACTACACCTTTTCAAAACAATTCAAAGTGAGCTAAGTAACTAAGAGCCCATGGATAACCATGGACATAAAGGGTGCTAACACCTTCCCTTTATATAATCTACCCCCCGAACTCAAAATCTTTTTAAGGTCTTTCATGTTCTTTTATGTCCTTTCCTTTTGGATAAAATAAAAGTCGGTGGCGACTCTTGCTATCCGCAACATGACTAAAAGTCAGTTCTCCCACCGTGTTACAGAACTGGCGACTCTGCTGGGGAAAATAAATAAAAGAGGGGTACCCTTAGGAATTAGACCACTTTAAATTGTTTGCCTTGTTTGCTTTGTACTTATTTGTTGGGGCTCTTATGTGTGAAAGATCCTAACCTGGATCTAGTGTACCTTAGATAAATGGCAATAGACCAAGGAAACTGTACGGCGTATACCGATATGGTTGATCTGGTGGCCATAGTTAGTGTGACTTCTTGGTTGGTGCTTATGTTCCTTAAGCAAGTTGAGGATAATATGAGGCTTCCATATGTTGTCAATACACTAACTGACTTTTAGAACCCTAGTTATCCCATCTTGGCCTTTAGAAAGTAGTGAGATAACCGGGTTTGGTGAAGACTGAAGTTGGTTGATACTCGATACTACGCTCATTGAGATCCTAAACTTGGAGGGGTTTGGTTGGCAAGTAAGTTGCCTACTGAACAACCACCCTTGTGAAAGATCAATGATATTGAGATCCCTTAGAACCCGATTACTTTTGTAGGACAGGATGAACCAACTAAACTTCAGGGGAGGGTATTTACCTTTAAACCTCATGCAAGCCTTCAAACCTAGGACTATTGTGTGACTTGTTTGTGTGTGCCACATGTTTGTGATTGAGCATAACATCATAGCATCATCATGCATCATAAGCATAGCATTTTCACTAACCATTTCAAGGACCAAAGGATTTATCTTTGTTCTTTGTTGCAGGTCATGGCTTCTGCTCGTAGGAATACTATCCGGATCAACTTTGTAGGGATACCTTCTAAGCTTAAAGAATTGGTCTCTCAAGTTTCTGAAAACTCCCAGTTCATTAAGAAGCATGGTCACCTACTTGACTTGGTTACCTCAGGATTTGATGAAGACATGATGAGTGTCATGTTTCAGTTCTTTGACCCTAAACATCACTATTTCAGATTCCCCGACTATCAGCTGGCTCCTACAATGGAGGAGTTCTCCAAACTGTTGGGTATACCTATCCTCAATCAGAGACCTTTCACGGGCTTAGAGAAAAAGCCTAAACCTGAAGTCATTGCTGCAGCCCTACATTTGAAGAAATCAGACATTGTCCTAGAAACAAGAAGTGGAGTTAAAGGTATTCTTGCTAAGGTACTGATGGAGAAATCTCAAGTGTTCCTGAAGGCTATGAGTTATGATGCTTTTGAGGAGATCTTGGCCTTACTAATCTATGGCTTAGTATTGTTCCCTAATCCAGACCAGTTCATAGATGTACACGCCATCAACATATTTCTGACTCGCAATCCAGTGCCTACATTACTTGGAGACATCTTGCATTCTCTCCATATCCGTACTACGAAGGCACAAGGAACTCTGATGTGCTGCATACCTCTATTGTCTAGGTGGTTTATTTCTCACCATCCTCAATCAGTGATGAAGAATGAACAAGGGTTCAGGTGGTCTAAGAGAATTATGTCACTTTCTCATTCAGATATTCATTGGTGCTCTCGATCTATGGAGAATGTTACTATCATTGACCGTTGTGGGGAGTTCCCTAATGTGCCACTCCTTGGCATAAGAGGGGGCATTACTTACAACCCTTCTTTAGCTCTACGCCGGTTTGGTTATGCTCGGAGTAAGGGTTCCCATGACATGCTTATTCAAGGTATTGTGTTCGACTACGACAACGATCTGCAAGGTTATCGTCAAAGGTTCATACGAGCTTGGGGTAAAGTGAACAAGGTTGATAGCAAGACTCTGGAACCAAAGTACATCATTCCTATGGAACCTTATCTTAGATGGGTACAAGCATGTGCTCAGACTCTTATGATGCCATATCCAGCTATCCTGCCAGTTATCATGGAGCATGTTGCTGAAGGAGATACTTCTTATGTCATTCTTCACCCAGACATGCCCACTGACATGAAAGAGTTATAGAGGTCCTGGATCTAGTTGAAGGAGCAAAAGGATACGTTCGAGACTCATTTCAAAGCTAGTCAAGAAAGAATCCTGGAGATGACAAGACAACTTCACGAGGAACGGAATCTCAACTCATACCTCAACACAAAGAGGAAGCGTCCATGGGAGACTTAAAACCCCATCTTTGTATTCATTTCATTTTTTTTGTAAGCCCAAGGGGCAAACAAGTTTATTGATTACTAATAAAAGTTTACTTTCTGGTTGTTTAAACAAATTTAAATCATGCGGTCCATGAAAACATTGCATATGCATTTACATAGCATGTCATTACATCACAGGTTTCTTATGAACAAGTATCTTATCTTCACGCTGTTTATTTCAACAGAAATGGCTCTTGAACAGACTGTCAAGGATCTCCAGGCTCAGAATGCACAATTCCAAGAGCTGATCCTGAACTTGTCCAAGGGACAAGATGAGTTGAAGACACTGCTGGCTAAGAAGAAGAAGAAGACTAGAAAATCAGGAGGCCTTATCAATCTGGGAAGAAGATTCAGAGGTCCTATCAAGACAAAGGAACAGATTGAGGATTCTGAGTTTGAGAATTCTGAGAAAGAGGGAGGTAGTCTCCATGATACTGTGGGAAATTCTGATTCTGAGGCAAATTATTATCATGATCCTGCTAGTGAGGAGAAGTACAAGATGCTGGTAGACAGAATGAATGCCACGGAATTGCAAAAATCTTATGGGCTTGATTTTGAAGATCTGAGTTTAGTTTCTGGAGTGGTTATACCTATTGGTTTCAAGGTTCCTGTTTTTGTGGTATATGATGGTCTTTCATGTCCTAAGATGCACCTAAGGTCCTATGTCCAGAGGATTCAACCACATACTACTGATAAGAAATTGTGGATTCATTTCTTCCAAGAGAGCTTGTCCGGAGCTCAATTGGAATGGTACTATCAACTGGAAAGTGTTAATATTCGTGATTGGAATGATCTTGCTGAGGCTTTCTATAGGCAATACCAATATAATGTTGATTTAGCACCAACTCGCATGCAGCTCCAAAGCATGTCTATGGGTGCTAAGGAGAGTTTCAAAGAGTATGCCCAGAAATGGAGAGACCTGGCTGGCAGAGTTCAACCTCCTCTGACTGACAAGGAGTTGGTGGATATGTTTATGAGTACGCTGATTGGTCCTTTCTATAGTCACCTCATTGGAAGCTCATCATTTGGTTTCACTGAGCTGATAATGACTGGAGAACGTGTGGAAAGTGGTATAAGAAGTGGTAAGATACAGGTGGGTGCCTCTTCATCAAGCACTGCTAAGAAACCCCCTAGTGGAAAGAAGGAGTCTAATGCTGTGTATGGTCAACATAGTCGTAATAGGAGTCACCAATCTGTGGGAGCAGTTCACATCTCCAATCCCGCTCCTGCAGCACCAGAGCTATAACAAAACAATCAACAGAAGCCTAGAAGACAGTTCACCAAGATCAACATGTCACTGGCCCAAGCCTTGCAACACATGTTGAAAGGGGAACTCGTTACTTTGAGGGATCCTCCTCAGAATCCTAATACATCTTCTCCTCGATACAATCCTAATGCAAGATGTGCTTATCATTCTAATAGTCCGGGACATGACACCAACAACTGCTGGGTGTTGAAAAACAAGATTCAAGACATGATTGAAGCTGGGGAGATTGAATTTGACCCTCCTGGGACCCCAAATGTGATCACTGCTCCTATGTGCAACCATGAGAAGACTGTTAATGTTGTTGATGAGGTTACCTATGTTTCCTCAATTGTAGATGTGACTACTCCTCTACCCATTATCAAGAAGAAGCTGGTGCAGGCTGGATTCTTTCCAGGTTGCAATGAAGACTATTTTTACTGTGCCTATAAACCTGATAGTTGCTGGAAGTTAAAGGATGGTATCCAACGCCTCATGAACAATTACACTATATTGTTTGAGAGAACTCCTTTTGTGGAAAGTATGTGTGAACATCTGACTCGAAGTACGAAACCTGAAGATATAACTATGGTTGATAAAGTGCCAGTGAAGATTACTTCCAAAGGCCTTGTCAGGATCACCTCTAAAGGTCCTGTCAGGATTACTGCTGAAGGCCCTGTGAAGACTGTTGCTGAAGCTAGAGTGGTTCCCATGATCATAACCACTCCTGGTCCTGTTCCTTATACTTCTGATAAAGCTATACCCTGGAATTATGGTTCTGATGTTTATATCCATGGTGTCAAACAAGAACCTTTGACTGATGCACCTGTTACTTATGATAATCTTGATGTTGATAATATTGCTGGATCCAGTAAGATTACTAGAAGTGGAAGAGTTTTCTCCCCTCAGACTACCTCCAAAAGTGAAGCTACTCTAACTACTACCTCCAATTCTGGGCTAAGAACTGATGCCCGGGGCAAGGGTCATGTAATTGAACCTGTACAAGCTGAGGCACCGACTGCTGAAAATCTTTCTAACCAGATGGAAGAGGTACTGAAGATCATTCGCAAAAGTGATTATGATATTGTTGACCAGTTGGGGCATACTCCCTCCAAAATCTCAATGTTATCTTTGTTGTTGTGTTCTGAGGCCCATGCTAAAGCCTTAATCAAGTTCTTAAAGACTGCTCATGTTCCAAATGAGATTTCTTGGATCAATTTGAGAATTGTGTGGCACATTTGACTTGCGATAATGGGTTGGGCTTTTCTGATGCTGATTTGACTCCTGCCTAGAGAAATCATAACAGAGCTCTACATATCTCCATTGAATGTAAGGGAACTACCTTGTCTCATGTACTGGTAGACAATGGTTCTTCATTAAATGTGCTCCCTAAAGAGGTTCTGGACAAGCTCAGTCCTGAAGATGTTGTGATAAGACCAAGTGATGTGGTGGTAAGGGCCTTTGATGGTTCAAGAAGAGTGGTACATGAAGAAATAGACCTTCCAATCAAAGTAGGCTCTCAGGTCTTCAACTTTACTTTCTATGTAATGGATATTCGTCCTGCGTATTCTTGTTTGCTTGGACGCCCCTGGATCCATGGGGCAGGTGCTGTGACTTCCACCTTACATCAAAAGTTGAAATATCCGGTTAAAAACAAAGTTGTCATTGTCTATGGTGAAGAAGAGTACATGGTGAGCCATGTGAATACTTTCAAGTATGTAGAAATGGAGGGTGAAATGGTTGAAATTCCGTGTCAAACATTTGAAGTTGTTCCTTGCTCTACTCTTGTTCCTCAGTCTGTCCCTGCTTCTAAAAAAGCTCATATGGTTACTAACATACCTCCTGCAATGGCCTCCCTCAAAGATGCTAAAGTTGTGGTTGCAAAAGGTGGTTCTTCTATTTGGGGTCAGCTTCCCAACATCCTTTACAAGTCTGACAAGTTTGGTTTGGGTTTTACTGCAGAATCTCAGAAGGCTGTTCGTCGTGCTCATGCTGTTCGTATCACCAATCAAGGGGTCATAAGAGATCAAATCAATGTTGTGGGTGACTGTAATGAAGACTACAACCCGGATGATTGGATCTTTCCTATCATGGGTGATGGACTCAGCAATTGGAAGAATGAAGACGTTATTCCTATCTCCTTTAGTCAGGAGTAAATTCTATTACTATGTTTTTATTTTAAGTTTGTAATTTCGAACAATTAAAACTTTTAAGCCTTGTCTTTTACCCGGGGCACAATGGTATGCTTGTTTCGGGATGTCATTTCACTTGCATACTTCATTCAATAAAAATCAATGGACGTTTCGTTTTCGTAAATATTGTGCTCCTTGTCTTTCTTTTATTATTATTGTTGTTTTATCAGCTATGTGTTCTTACACACACCCACATCACTAAAATACAGATCCTCATCCACTCTGGATCCTGTTGATAATAGTTCTACTAGTGCCAATTATAATTTCGAGAATCCAATCTATCAAGCTGAAGATGGAAAGGAGGAAGATTGTGAAGTACATGTAGAGCTTGCTAGGTTATTACAACAAGAAGAGAAATCTATACAACCACATGAAGAGCCAATCGAAGTTGTGAATCTGGGAACAGAGGAAAACAGGAAAGAAGTCAAGATAGGAGCTGAGTTAGAGGATGGTGTTATGAACAAACTAATTCAGATGTTACGTGATTATGTGGAGATCTTTGCTTGGTCTTATGAAGATATGCCAGGGTTGGATACAGACATTGTGGTTCACCGTTTACCGGTAAAAGAAGATTGTCGTCCAAAGAAGCAGAAGGTTCGTCGCATGCATCCTGAAATGTCAGAAAAGATTAAAGCAGAGGTGATGAAACAGTTTGATGCAGGGTTCCTAGTTGTGACTTCTTATCCTTAATGGTTTGCAAATGTGGTACCAGTACCTAAGAAGGATGGTAAGGTACGTATGTGTGTAGATTACAGGGATTTGAATAAGGCCAGTCCTAAAGATGACTTTCCGCTTCCACATATTGATGTTTTGGTAGACAACACTGCTCAGCATAAGGTATTCTCTTTCATGGATGGTTTCTCTGGTTACAATAAGATCAATATGGCACCTGAAGATATGGAGAAGACTACATTTGTTACACAGTGGGGCACGTTTTGTTATAAGGTGATGCCATTTGGTTTAAAGAACGTCGGGGCAACATATCAGTGTGATATGGTGGCTTTATTTCACGATATGATTCACCATGAGATAGAGGTATATGTGGATGATATGATAGCCAGATCCCAGAATGAGGAACAACATCTTGATCACATGCACAAGTTGTTTGAGAGGTTGAAGAAGTATAAGTTGAGATTGAATCCGAACAAGTGTACTTTTGGAGTTAGGTCTGGTAAACTCCTGGGTTTCATTGTCAGTGGAAAAGGTATTGAAGTGGATCCTGCAAAAGTAAAAGCTATACAAGAGATGCCTGCTCCCCGTACTGAAAAGGAAGTTAGAGGTTTCTTGGGACGACTGAATTACATTGCAAGGTTTATTTCCCAGCTAACTGCTACCTGTGAGCCAATCTTCAAGTTGTTGAAGAAAGATCAGGTAATGGAGTGGAATGACGAGTGCCAGATAGCCTTTGATGAAATCAAGAGATATCTCCTAGAACCTCCAATCTTGATGCCACCAGTTGATGGAAGACCCTTGATTATGTACTTAATAGTATTAGATAACTCAATGGGGTGTGTGTTGGGGAAACATGACGAGTCTGGTCGAAAAGAGCAGGCAATATACTACCTTAGCAAAAAGTTTACCGACTGTGAAACAAGATACTCACTGCTCGAGAAAACTTGATGCGCTTTGGTATGGGCTGCTCACCGACTAAGACAGTATATGTTGACTCATACTACTTTGTTGATTTCAAAGATGGATCCAATCAAGTACATATTCGAGAAACCTGCTCTCTCCGGACGCATAGCGAGATGGAAAATGATTTTAACAGAATATGATATACAGTACACTACTCAGAAGGCCATTAAAGGAAGTGTTGTAGCTGATCAATTGGCTCATCAGGCAGTGGATGATTATCAGTCAATGAGTTTTGAGTTCCCTGATGAAGACATTATGATTATTACCAAAGAACCTGGATAATATGATGGACCTGGACAAGGATCCCGATGGACTATGGTTTTTGATGGAGCTTCTAATGCGCTTGGTAATGGTGTTGGTGTTGTGATCATTTCCCCTGAAGGTTATCATACCCCAATTACTGCAAGACTTTGTTTCTATTGTAAAAATAGCATGGCTGAGTATGAGGCATGTATCATGGGTGTCAAAGCTGCCATTGAGATGAAGATTCAGTTCCTGGACGTATATGGAGATTCAGCCCTGGTAGTTAGTCAGATTAAAGGAGATTGGGATACCAAGCATGAAAATCTCATTCCTTACAAATATCATATGTTGTCTTTGATCCCATACTTTGAAGAGATTACCTTTGGACATATTCCACGAGGAGAGAATCAGTTGGCAGATGCATTAGCCACCATGGCATCTATGTTTGAGATTAGCTGGGATGATGAAGCTCCCAAGATCACTATTGACATATTTGAGAAGCCTGCATACTGCAATGAGATTGACACTGAAAGAGGAGAGGAAAAGCCTTAGTTCTATGAAGTGAAAAGATATATTGAAACTCAGGAGTTCCCTGAAGGGGCATCTGTCAAAGATAAGAAGTTTCTGAGAAGGTTTTCTGCTAAGTTCTTTTTGAGTAATGGAATTTTGTACAAGCGCAATCACGATTCGACGTTGCTTCGTTGTATGGATAAGAAAGAAGCAACAAAGATTATGGAAGACATGCATGATGGGATCTTTGGCACTCATTCTAGTGGTCATACTGTTGCACCCCAAAAGTTGCCCTCACAATACAAGACTTTGTGTGCTTATGAGGTTCACAAGGTTCACAAGACCTTTCATGAGGTTCATAAAGTTTACAAGACACTTTATGAGGTTCACAAGGTTCACAAGACTTTTCATGAGGTTCATAAGGTTCACAAGACCTTTCATGAGGTTCATAAGGTTCACAAGACATCTTATGAGGTTCACAAGGTTCACAAAGTTCATCATGGGTCAGAAGATTTGACAAATCCCTCAGGCAAGGCATTCTCCTAAGCAGTGCATCCAAAACTAGGGTTTTGACTTTAATCAGGCTAAATGGATTTCCAAGACTTCAAGTGAGCTTCATAACATCTTATATGTGTCTAAGAATCCCCATGACAAATTTCAGAACTTTTCTCAAAAGTTTGCTCAGTCAAATGATCAGATAAGTCAAAATCAGTCAAAGCAGTTCAAAAGTCAAACTGAGGTCAACTGTGGTCAAACCAAAGTCAAACTTCATGATTTTTTGTCAACATCAAGTATATGAAGTAAAATTCATCATTTGATCAAGGGTTGATCATGATTCATCAAGGAGATTTCAGATCATCAAGAATCAGGGGTTTCTAAATTAGGGTTTCCTCAGGAAAAGTCAACTGAACTTTGACCAGCCATAACTTTCACATGCTTCATCACATTTTGCCCATCCAAAGCTCATTTTTAAGGAAATTGAATTCTCTACAACTTTGTGTCTCACAAGCCAAGTCCAAAAATGCTTCATTTGGAAGGTATGAGTTAAGACATTATAGGTCCTTTTGAAAGTCAACAAAAAGTCAACAACTTCAAAAGGGCATAACTTGAGAATGGTAAATGATATGGACATGAAACCAATGGGGTTGGTTAGAGGACTCTTCAAGATTTCCAAAATGACCAAAATCACCCTCATAGCATTAAAATTGAAGGATATATGCCCTTGCAAAGTTGGGAAATTTTTGGGAGGTTTATGAAGAAAATGGGGGCTTAAAACCAAATTTTTCCAAATGGGCTTGCCATGTGATGATCCAATCCATACAAATACATCATGCACGAAATTTATTTAATATTTTCATAATTTTATTTTATTTAATTTATTTATTATGATTTTTATATTAAAAAATCATTTTAAATTTAAATAAAATATCAAATGTGAAAATTTAAAATATATTTCTATTCTAGAAAGTCATAAAGATGATTTGGATTGGATTGATTCACAATTGATGAAGATTGGCTTGAAATAGAAAGGTTGAATTCACAAATATTTGAAATTTAAGACTTAATCTTTTTCAATCTCATTGATCCAAAATATCCAAACAATGAGCCAATATTTTTGACCTAATTCAGTCTAGTATAAGTATACAAGAGATCCATATGCAAAGGACACGAATTCCCTGCCTCAAAGAGTAAGTTTGAATATTCAAAAATCTCACCAAAATTCAAATTTGGATTTCACAATCCAGGCCCTTTCAAGACTATTTGAAGGTTGAGACATGTTCTATGAACATCATTGAATCTATTTGAACCATTTACAGCATCCAAATCATGGCATATGACCTAACCCGAATCAAACTTTTCATGGCTTAATGATTTTTTCGTTTTCTGATATTTGTGTATTATAAATAAGTTTTGATCATTGTTTCGTGTTTGTATTAAGTTGTTGATTGATTCTGGATGGTTTGATTGGAGTTTCATTATAGGTTTGAGAAGTTGTCATGACTAGGGTTTCGGCCAAGCAATTAGGGTTTTACACTAGACCTAATATAAATAAATTCTAAGAACATAGAACAATCATGTGAACTCTGGGGATCATAATGCACCAATTAATTTTGAGAAATTTCACTGTTTTGATGATATTCCAATTTCGTAGGTTTCTGTTTTGAAAATTTCGCAGGAAACTTCGCAAGAGACTTTGCAGGTTTTTTCGCAGGTACCAAGGTTGAAGATGAAGACCATCTGGCGTGAAAAATTAATTCAAAAAAGTCACTTAAAATATAATGATGTGTTTCTGATTGTATATCACATTGAGCGTGTGGCTCAGTTGGTTTTGACGTTGGTGTGTGATGGTAGAGGACCAGGATAAACAACAAAACCTGATGGTGCTTATTCTATATCACATGCGCGCGCATGGCCCAGTGGTTGGATTGCTGGTCCTGGAGGTTGAAAGCTTAGGGACTGGGTTCAACTCCCAGCCCAGGCAGGTTTTGGTTTTTTCATTCTTTTTCTGATTTTTGTTATTTAATTAATTTTCTATTTAAACAAATTCAAATAATAAAATAAATAGGATGTTTATATTATTTTAGAATTCATTCTTTTTAATTTTAATCTTATAGGAAAAATTATTTATTTTTGTAAATTATTGATATTGTAAAATTATATATAGTTATTTTGTTATTCTAAAAATATATATATAAACCCTAAAATTTATAAAACCCTAATTTTTTCTAAAATTCATAACCCTAAAATATTTTTAAAACCTAATTACTTTTTAAACCCTAATAATTTTCACAAACCCTAATTTTCTTTTACCTAAAATTTAATTCTATTTTATTATTTATAAACTTTAATCATGTACATATTTCTATAATTTGTTTATAATTTAAATCTTGTATGTAAATATGCTTAAAATAATCAAAATTCTTAATTTAATTTTGTAAATATAATAATATGATTATTCAATATGTATATATTTTATAATTTGTTTATAATTTAATTCTTGTATGTAAATAATTTTTAATATATGCTTAAAAATAATTCAAATTTGCTAATTTAATTTATTATCATAATATGTTTATAATTAACCTAATTTTTATAATTTGTAAATAATTTAAAACTTTATGATAATTAGTATATAATTGTTTATCTTTTCTTCTTAATCTTAAAAAATAATTGTTTATATAAAAAATTGAACTTTTAATTATTATGCTAATATTCTTATTTATTTATGCTATTTATTTTCATTTTTTTTATTACTAACCCCATTTATATATTGTGATTTATTATTATTATTTTTACTAACCCAATTATATTATTATTATTTATTTTTGCTTATTTATTTAATTTGCTTTAATTATTATTATTATGTAATTGTTTCCTTTATGTAAAATTTTAATAGTAATATTTATTTTTAAATGCTATGGTTAGTAAAATAGGGAGTGAAACATGTTTGTATTTAAAAATTGAATTTAGATCATTAATTTAAAAGATAAATATTTGAACTTGTACACTCACACACGTAAGTCGATCTTTGATCGTCATCTCACTTCTTAAGGGTTTCCTCTCAAGTTGCCTAAACAAAAGGTCAAGTAGGGTGTATAAAGCAAAGTCCCTCATTTCACATCATCTAGTCCCTAAACAGATAAAAAGATCAAGTCCCTTCATGGTTGCCTTCGTAATGATCTTGTCCCTTTCGAATAAAGATGATAAGTCCCTTCGAATTGCTTATACACCCCACAGTTGCCTAACTAACAGATGACCCTTCACTTGTCCCTCACATCCAAGGTAATGACTACCTATTCCTTAATAATAGGGATAGTCTTACCATTTAAAGGATTCAAGAACAGAAAAGACTTAAACTTAGGGTAGGTTCCTCTTAGATACTTGCTCACTCTTCAAAACATTTCAAACACTTCATATTTTCAAACAAATTTTCAAAACAAAGGTTTTATACGCATCCGTACATGGATCATTATAAAACACTTAAGAAAATTTCTATTCACACACTTCACATTTCAAAAACATTTTAAAGTGAGCTAAGTAACTAAGAGCCCATGGATAACCATGGATGTAAAGGGTGCTAACACCTTCCCTTTACATAACCTACCCCCCGGACCCAAAAATCTTTTAAAAGGTCTTTCCTGTTCTTTTATGCCTTTCCTTTGGATAAAATAAAAGTCGGTGGCGACTCTTGCTATCCGCAACATAACTAAAGTCAGTTCTCCCACCGTGTTACAGAACTGGCGACTCTGCTGGGGATTTAATAAAAGAGGGGTACCCTTAGGAATTAGATCACTTTAAATTGTTTTCCTTGTTTGCTTTATACTTATCTGTTGGGTGCTCTTATGTGTGAAAGATCCTAACCCGGATCTAGTGTACCTTAGGTAAATGGCAATAGACCAAGGAAACTGTACGGCGTATACCGATATGGTTGATCTGGTGGCCATAGTTAGTGTGACCTCTTGGTTGGTGCTTATGTTCCTTAAGTCAAGTTGAGGATAATATGAGGCTGCCATATGTTGTCAATGCACTAACTAACTTTTAGAACCCTAGTTATCCCATCTTGGCCTTTAGAAAGTAGTGAGATAACCGGCTTTGGTGCAGACTGAAGTTGGTTGATACTCGATACTACGCTCATTGAGATTCTAAACTTGGAGGGTTTTGGTTGGCAAGTAAGTTGCCTACTGAACAACCACCCTTGTGAAGGATCAATGATATTGAGATCCCTTAGAACCTGGTTACTTTTGTAGGACAGGATGAACCAACTAACTTCAGGGGAGGGTACTTACCTTAAACCTCATGCAGGCCTTCAAACCTAGGGCTATTGTGTGACTTGTTTGTGTGTGCCACATGTTTGTGATTGAACATAACATCATGACATCATCATGCATCATAAGCATAGCATTTTCACTAACCATTTCAAGGACCAAAGGATTTATCTTTGTTCTTTGTTGCAGGTCATGGCTTCTGCTCGTAGAAACACTATCAGGATCAACTTTGTAGGCATACCTGCTAAGCTTAAAGAGTTGGTTTCTCAAGTGTCTGATCATTCCCAGTTTATCAAGAGACATGGTCACCTATTGGATCTAGTCACCTCAGGGTTCAATGAAGACATGATGAGTGTCCTATTTCAGTTCTTTGATCCTAAGCACCATCGCTTCACATTCCCCGACTATCAGCTGGTTCCAACAATGGAAGAGTTCTCTAAACTTATGGGTATACCTGTTCTTAATCAAAGACCCTTCACAGGATTGGAGAAGGAGCTTAAACCAGAGGTTATTGCTGCAGCTCTACATCTGAAGAAGTCTGACATTGTTCTAGAAACGAGAAGCGGAGTTAAGGGTATTCTTGCTAAGGTATTAATGGATAAAGCTCAAGTGTTCTTGAAAGCTATGAGCTATGATGATTTTGAGGAGATCTTAGCCTTGTTGATTTATGGCTTAGTGTTGTTTCCCAATCCTGATCAGTTCATAGACGTTCATGCCATCAACATATTTCTGAGTCACAATCCAGTGCCTACATTGCTTGGAGACATTCTATATTCTCTTCATACTCGTACCACAAGGGCAAGATGAACTTTGATGTGTTGCATACCATTGCTATCTAGGTGGTTTATTTCTCACCTTCCTCGATCAGTGATGAGGAATGAACAAGGGTTCAGGTGGTCCAAGAGAATTATGTCACTCTCTCATTCAGATATCCATTGGTGCTCCAGATCTATGGAGAATGTCACTATTATTGACCGTTGTGGGGAGTTTCCTAATGTGCCACTTCTAGGCATAAGGGGAGGCATTACCTACAATCCTTCCTTAGCTTTACGTCAGTTTGGTTATGCTCGGAGTGATGTTCCTCATGACATGTTGATTCAAGGTATTGTGTTTGACTACGACAACGATCTTCAAGGTTACCGTCAGAGATTCATACGAGCATGGGGAAAAGTGAACAAAGTTGACAGCAAGACTCTGGAGCCTAAGTACACTATTCCTATGGAAGCTTATCTCAGATGGGTGCGATCTCGTGCTCAGACTCTCATGATGCCATATCCTGCTATCCTGCCAGTTACCATGGAACCTGTTGCTGAAGGAGATACTTCTTATACCATCCTTCACCCAGACATGCCTACTGACATGGAAGATTTACAGAGGTCCTGGATCCAGTTGAAGGAGCAAAGGGATACCTTCGAGGCTCATTACAAAGCAAGCCAAGAAAAGATCCTGGAACTAACAAAGCAACTTCACGAGGAACGGAATCTCAACTCATACCTCAACACAAAGAGGAAGCGTCCATGGGAGACTTAAAACCCCATCTCTTGTATTTATTTCATTTCATTTTCTGTAAGCCCAAGAGGCAGAAAAAATTTATTACTAATAAAAGTTTACCTTTTTGTTTGTTTAAGCAAATTTAAATCCTGCGGTCCTTGAAAACATTGCATATACATTCACATATCATATCATTACATCACAGGTTTATTGTGCACATGTTTCTTATCTTCTCGCTGTTTATTTCAGCAATGGCTCTTGAGCAAACAATTAAGGATCTCCAGGAACAAAATGCACAGTTCCAAGAGCTGATCCTGAACTTGTCCAAAGGGCAGGATGAATTGAAGACACTACTGGCCAAGAAGACTAAGAAGACTAGAAGGTCAGGTGGCCTGATCAACATGGGAAGAAGGTTCGGAGGTCCTGTCAAGACCAAAGAACCAGTTGAAGATTATGAGTCTGAAGAGTCTGAGAAAGAGGGAGGCAGTCTCCACAATACAATGGGGGACTCTGATTCTGAAGCTAATTACTATCATGAGCCTAATGAAGATAAGTTCAAGACGCTGGTGGATAGAATGGATGCTATGGAATTGCAAAAATCTTCTGGGCTGGATTTTGAAGACCTGAGTCTGATATCTGGGGTAGTCATACCCATTGGTTTCAAGGTTCCTACTTTTGTTGTTTATGATGGTGTCTCTTGTCCCAAGCTGCATCTGAGGTCTTATGTCCGGAGAATCCAACCCCATACTGCTGATAAGAAGTTGTGGATCCATTTCTTCCAAGAGAGCTTATCTGGAGCTCAATTGGAATGGTACTATCAGTTGGAGAGTGTCAACATCCGTGATTGGAATGATCTTGCTGAAGCCTTCTATAAGCAATATCAATACAATGCTGATTTAGCCCCCACTCGCATGCAGCTGCAAAGCATGTCCATGGGTGCTAAAGAAAGTTTCAAGGAGTATGCCCAGAAGTGGAGAGATTTGGATGGAAGAGTGCAACCCCCTCTAACTGACAGGGAGTTAGTGGATATGTTCATGTGCACGTTGAATGGTCCATTTTACAGTCATCTCATTGGAAGCTCATCATCTGGCTTCACTGAATTGATAATGACTGGAGAGCGCGTAGAAAGTGGAATAAGGAGTGGCAAGATCCAAGTAGGTGCTTCTTCATCAGGTGCTGCAAAGAAGCCTCCCAGTGGGAAGAAAGAGTCAAATGCTGTTTATGGTCAACCTGATCGTAATAGAAGGCATCAGTCTGTGAGTGCAGTTCATATTTCCAATCCCACTCCTGCAACAACAGAGCCACCACAGGGAAATAAACAGAGGGCTAGAAGGCAGTTCACTAAGATCAACATGTCAATGGCCCAAGCATTGCAACACTTGCTGAAGGCTGAACTTATCACTCTGAAAGATGCTCCTCAGAATCCTAATGTTACCTCTCCCAGGTACAATCCTAATGCACGATGTGCATATCATTCGAATTGTCAGGGACATGATACCAATAGTTGCTGGGTATTGAAGAACAAAATTCAATATATGATTGAGGCTGGAGAGATTGAGTTTGACCCTTCGGGTACTCCAAATGTGATTACTGCTCCCATGCCAAATCATGAGAAGACTGTCAATGCCATTGATGAAGATTCACATATTTCCTCAGTTGCAGATTTGACTACACTATTGTCTGTTATCAAGAAGAAGTTAGTACAAGCTGGGTTCTTTCCAGGTTGTCGTGAAGATTGTGTCTATTGTACTTATAGACCGGATAGTTGCTGGAGGTTGAAGGACGGAATTCAACGCCTCATGAATAATTACACCATAGTATTCGAGGGAATACCACCTTCTGTGGAGAGTATGGTGGATCATATAACTAAGGGTAAGAAGATTGAAGAGGTGGATATGGTTGATAAAGTGCCGGTAAGGATTACTTCCAAGGGACCTGTTAAAATCACTCATAAGGGTCCAATTAAGATTACTGCTGAAGGCCCTGTGAAGATTGTTGCTGAAGCTAGAGTGGCTCTTGTGGTCATTACCGCTCCTGGTCCTATTCCGTATACTTCTGATAAAGCTGTGCCTTGGCATTATGGGTCTGATGTTTATATCCGTGGTGTTAAGCAGGAACCCTTAGCTGATATGCCTGTTGATGTTGATAATATTGTTGGATCTAGTAAGATCACACGAAGCGGAAGAGTTTTCTCTCCTCCAATTACTTCCAAGAATGCAGTTACTCCAGCTGCTACCTCCACCACTGATGCTCGGGGCAAAGGTCCTGTTATTGAACCTATACCTACTGATGTGCCAGCTGCTGATGATCTTTCTAAGCAAATGGATGAAGTATTTAAAATCATTCGCAAGAGTGATTATGACATTGTTGATCAATTGGGGCATACTCCCTCCAAGATTTCTATGCTGTCTTTATTATTGTGTTCAGAGGCTCATGCCAAGGCCTTGATCAAGTTTCTGAAGACTGCTCATGTACCAAATGAAATTTCTGTTGACCAGTTTGAAAATTGTGTTGCACACTTGACCTATGATAATGGGTTAGGTTTCTCTGATGCTGATTTGACTCCTGCCAAGAGGGATCATAACAGGGCTCTACATATCTCGATTGAATGCAGGGGCACTACCCTGTCACATGTATTGATAGACAATGGTTCCTCTCTGAATGTGTTGCCCAAAGAAGTCCTGAATAAGCTTAGTCCGGAAGATGCTGTGCTGAAGCCCAGTAACATAGTGGTGAAGGCTTTTGATGGCTCGAGAAAAGTGGTGCATGGAGAAATTGATCTCCCAATCAAAGTTGGTTCTCAGGTTTTCAATGCTACATTTTATGTAATGGATATTCGTCCATCGTATTCTTGTTTGCTTGGGCGTCCCTGGATCCATGGGGAAGGTGCTGTAACCTCCACTTTACATCAGAAGCTGAGATATCCAATAGAAGGGAAGGTTGTTATTGTCTACGGAGAAGAAGGGTATATGATTAGCCATGTGAACACCTTTAAGTATCTTGAAGTGGAAGGTGAATACGTTGAAACTCCGTGTCAGACATTTGAAGTGGTTCCTTGGATTGTTAATGATTATGAAGCTCCTCCTGTTGTCAAGAAAGTTCCTGTGGTCACTAGAGTACCCCCGACAATGGCCTCCCTTAAAGACGCTAGAGCTGTGGTGGATGAAGGTGGTTGTACTATTTGGGGTCAGCTTCCTGATATTCCGTATAAGTCTGACAAATTTGGTTTGGGTTTCACTGCAGAGTCCCAGAAGGTTGTTCGTCGTGCTCGTGCTGTTCGTATCACCAATCAGGGGATTATGAAAGACCAGATTAATGCTGTGGGTGACTATGATGAAGACTACAACTTGGATGCGTGGATTTTTCCTACTATGGGTGCTGGGCTCAACAACTGGAAGGATGAAGATGTTATTCCTATCTCCTTTAGTCAGGAGTAAATACTATTACTGTGTTGTTGCTTTTTAAGTTTGTAATTTCTTGAACAATTGAACTCTTTAAGCCTTGTGCCTTGCCCGGGGCACAATGGTGTGCTTGTTACGGGATGTCATTTCATTTGCATACTTCATTCAATAAAAATCAGTGGACGTTTCGTTTTCGTAAATATTGTGTTCCTTGTCTTTCTTTTCTTTTATTTATCAAGCTATGTGTTCTTACACACACCCACGTCACTAAAATGCAGATCCGCATCCACTCTGGATCCTGTTGATAACAGTTCTACTATTGCCAATTATAATTTCGAGAATCCGATCTATCAAGCTGAAGACGGAAATGAGGACAATTGTGAAGTACCTGTAGAGCTTGCTAGGTTGTTACAACAAGAAGAGAAAGCTATACAACCACATGAAGAGCCAGTCGAAGTTGTGAATCTGGGAACTGAAGAAAACAGGAAAGAAGTCAAGATAGGGGCTGATTTAGAGGATAGTGTCAAGAGCAGATTGATTCAGATGCTACGAGACTATGTGGAGATCTTTGCTTGGTCCTACGAAGATATGCCAGGGTTGGATACAGACATTGTGGTTCACCGTTTACTTGTAAAAGAAGATTGTCGTCCAAAGAAGCAGAAGGTTCGTCGCATGCGTCCTGAAATGTCAGAGAAGATCAAAGCGGAGGTAATGAAACAATTTGATGCAGTGTTCTTAGCTGTGACTTCTTATCCTCAGTGGGTTGCAAATGTGGTACCAGTGCCTAAGAAAGATGGTAAGGTACGTATGTGTGTGGACTACAGAGATTTGAACAAGGCCAGTCCCAAAGATGACTTTCCACTTCCTCATATTGATGTTCTGGTAGACAACACTGCTCAACATAAGGTATTCTCGTTTATGGATGGTTTCTCTGGTTACAATCAAATCAAGATGGCACCTGAAGATATGAAGAAGACAACATTTGTTACACAGTGGGCACTTTCTGTTATAAAGTAATGCCATTTGGTTTGAAGAATGCAGGGGCAACATATCAGCGTGCTATGGTGGCTTTGTTTCATGATATGATACATCATGAGATAGAGGTATATGTGGATGATATGATAGCCAGGTCCCAGAATGAAGAGCAACATCTTGATCATCTGCATAAGTTGTTTGAAAGGTTGAAGAAATACAAGCTGAGATTGAACCCAAACAAGTGTACTTTTGGAGTTAGATCGGGAAAGCTCCTGGGTTTCATTGTCAGTGGAAAAGGAATTGAATTAGATCCTACGAAAGTGAAAGCGATACAAGAAATGCCAGCTCCCCGTACTGAGAAGGAAGTTAGAGGTTTCTTGGGACGGTTGAATTACATTGCAAGATTTATTTCCCAATTAACTGCCATCTGTGAGCCAATCTTCAAATTGTTGAAGAAGGATCAGGTGATGGAATGGAATGATGAATGCCAGACTTCCTTTGATGAAATCAAGAGATATCTCCTAGAACCTCCAATTTTGATGCCACCAGTTGATGGAAGACCCTTAATCATGTACTTAACAGTGTTAGACAACTCAATGGGGTGTGTGTTGGGGCAACATGACGAGTCTGGTCGAAAAGAGCAGGCAATATACTACCTTAGCAAAAAGTTTACCGACTTTGAAACAAGATACTCACTGCTCGAGAAAACTTGTTGCGCTTTGGCATGGGCTGCTCGCCGACTAAGACAGTATATGTTGACCCATACTACCTTGTTGATTTCGAAGATGGATCCAATCAAGTACATATTCGAGAAACCTGCTCTCTCCGGAAGAATTGCAAGATGGCAAATGATCTTAACAGAATATGACATACAGTATACTACTCAGAAGGCCATTAAAGGGAGTGTTGTAGCTGATCATTTGGCTCACCAAGCAGTGGATGATTATCAGTCAATGAGTTTTGAGTTCCCTGATGAAGATATTATGATTATTACTAAAGAACCTGGACAATATGACGGACCTGAACAAGGATCCCGATGGACTATGGTTTTTGATGGAGCTTCTAATGCACTTGGTAATGGTGTTGGTGTTGTGATTAGTTCCCCTGAAGGTTGTCATACCCCGATTACTGCCAGACTTTGTTTCTATTGTACCAATAACATGGCTGAGTATGAGGCATGTATCCTGGGTATTAAAGCTGCCATTGATATGAAGATTCAGTTCCTTGACGTGTATGGAGATTCAGCCCTGGTAGTAAGTCAAATTAAAGGAGATTGGGATACCAAGCATGATAACCTCATTCCTTATAGAGAGCATGTGTTGTCTTTGATCCCACATTTCAAAGAGATTACTTTTGGACATATTCCACGAAGAGAGAATCAGTTGGCAGATGCATTAGCTACCATGGCATCCATGTTTGAGATCAGCTGGGATGATGAGGCTCCCAAGATTACCATTGATAGATTTGAGAAGCCAGCATACTGCAATGAGATTGACACTGAAGAAGCAGAGGAGAAGCCTTGGTTCTATGAAGTGAAAAGATATCTTGAAACTCAGGAATTCCCTGAAGGGGCATTTGTCAAAGATAGGAAGTTTCTGAGAAGGTTTTCTGTTAAATTCTTTTTGAGTAATGGGATTTTGTACAAGCGCAATCATGATTCAACTATGCTTCGTTGTGTGGATAAAAAGGAAGCAACAGAGATTATGGAAGATATGCATGATGGGATCTTTGGCACTCATTCTAGTGGTCATACTATGGTAAAGAAGATATTGAGAGCAGGTTACTATTGGTC
The DNA here is from genome assembly GCA_963966055.1 of Lathyrus aphaca. Classification (NCBI taxonomy): domain Eukaryota; kingdom Viridiplantae; phylum Streptophyta; class Magnoliopsida; order Fabales; family Fabaceae; genus Lathyrus; species Lathyrus aphaca. The sequence goes on along the minus strand of OZ014521.1, from coordinate 293,460,022 downwards.
TACCATGGAAGCTGACTGCTATCAACACTCCAGAACATGTCACAAGTGTCAAATTTATGCTGATAAAGTACATATACCTCCATCACCATTGAATGTGTTGACTGCTCCTTGGCCTTTTTCCATGTGGGGCATTGATATGATTGGTGAAATCAAGCCTACTGCTTCTAATGGGCATCGTTTCATCCTGGTTGCTATTGATTACTTCACTAAGTGGGTGGAGGCAACTTCATTTGTATCTGTTACCAAGAATGTTGTGGCTCGATTCATTAAGAATAATCTCATATGTAGGTATGGCATCCCTAAAAGGATTATTACTGACAATGGCTCTAATCTGAACAACACTATGATTACTGATCTCTGCACGCAGTTCAAGATTAAGCATCATAACTCTTCTCTGTATCGTCCAAAGATGAATGGTGCAGTTGAAGCTGCTAATAAGAATATCAAGAAGATTATACAGAAGATGACTGTTACTTACAAGGATTGGCATGAGATGTTGCCATTTGCTCTTCATGGTTATCGCACTACAATACGTACTTCAACAGGGGCAACTCCATTCTCCTTAGTCTATGGTATGGAAGCAGTTCTGCCCGTTGAAGTTCAAATCCCCTCCTTAAGAATTATGAAGGATGCAGGCCTGGATGAAGATGAATGGATTCAGACTCGACTTGACCAGATAAATTTGATTGACGAGAAAAGGTTAGCAGCAGTTTGTCATGGCCAGATATACCAGAAACGAATGATCAAAGCTTTTAACAAGAAGGTTAAGCCAAAGGTATATCAGGCTGGTGACTTGGTAATCAAGCGTATCATATTACCACAGGGTGATCCTAGGGGCAAGTGGACTCCTACATATGAAGGACCATTTGTAGTCAAGACAGTATTCTCAGGAGGTGCCATGATACTTACTACTATGGATGGTGAAGACTTCCCACAACCTGTAAACACAGACATAGTTAAAAAATACTACGCATAAAAAGAGACCCGCTAGGTTGACTGGCCTAGGCAAAAATAAGGGCATCCCGGCGAACCAAAAGGGTTCGGGCAAAAATTAGGGATATATATATAAAAAATGTACACCCGGCAAGTCGAAAACCTGAAAGGGCGGCTTGGGCAAAAAAGGGTATCCCGGTGGATTGAAAACCTGAAAGGGCAATCCAGGAAAAAGTTAGGGATTAAAGCGTATGACTATGTCTCGTTTGGATCACCCATGAAACTACAACCAGTTGTACTACTTACTCAAGTTCGAACAGATAAAGCTCAAATCAATCGTTTCTGTCTCAACAGAAGAAGATGAGACACTTGAAGATAATGGCAATAGTAGAATTGAAACTCAATAGGATTATTTCCCACATAGCTGATTTTCTTTGTTTTGTAAAATTTTTACGACAAATTCCTCTTACTAGGATTTCTGTCTCCTTGTACAAACTTGCCTATGTATAGGTCACTTTGTGATATAAATAAAATTCCATCTTTGAATCCAGATTTACTTTTACCCTATTTACATAAGCGAAACGTCCATTGGTTGTGTTTGAATGTATGTATGCTTTTGAATATGATTGATGTTTACCAGAAATGCATAAATGCTTAATATGATTGATGTTTACCAGAAATGCATAAATGCTTAATATGATTGATGTTTACCAGAAATGCATGAAAATGCAATAATAGTATTTACTAAGGACGAACGAGGGAAGGATTTCAACGAAGCTTCATCGGTTCATCCCTACAAGACAGCTACAAATCCCCAGTAGGGCAAATCCATCTTCATAAGTACTTCAAGTCACATCTCCCTGGAATTTATATCCATCTCTTTTATCCTCATACGGATAGTCGGGAATTTATACTTTCAATAGGAGTACGACGAAACGAAGGCGGGAGGTTATGTATACCTTATTATCAAACGAAGACGGGAGGTTATGTATACCCTACTATCAAACAAAGACGGGAGGTTAGATATACCTTATTATCCAATGAAGACGAGAGATTATATATACTATATTATCAAACAAGACGGGAGAAAGTTCCTCATATCTTTCAGCAACAAATCGGGATTTATTTTCCCTGGCCAGCAGTTATTATACAAAGATATCCAGACGCGTCAAGCTACATAATGCATACATACATCATTTACATCATAACATACATATACCTAGATACATAATACATTACCTAAGTGCATCATATTATACATGCATACATAATGCATAAGCTAATATTATCATACAGAATGTTATAATCTTGTTTTTCAGATTAATTCTCCAGCAAACAGACTTCATCAACAACTTGTGACTTTGGGCCGTTGTTTATCTTCCCAAAAGTTATACCTCAGGACGTTGATTATCCTCCTGAAAGCATATCATTTCCTCAGGACGTCGTTTATCCTCCTGAAAGCTACCATTTCCTCAGGACGTTGTTTATCCTCCTGAAAGCATATGATTACCTTGGGCCATTGTTTATCTTCCCAAAGGTTACATCATTTCCTCAGGACGTTGTTTATCCTCCTGAAAGCATATCATGACTATTGGGCCGTTGTTTATCCTCCCAAAAGTTATACTTATACCTCAGGACGTTGTTTGTCCTCCTGAAAGCATATCATGACCTTGGGCCGTTGTTTATCTTCCCAAAGGTTACCTCATTACCTCAGGACGTTGTTTATCCTCCTAAAAGCAACCATTTCCTCAGGACGTTGTTTATCCTCCTGAAAGCATATCATGACTTTGGGCCGTTGTTTATCTTCCCAAAAGTTATACTCATACCTCAGGACGTTGTTTATCCTCCTGAAAGCTATCATGACTTTGGGCCGTTGTTTATCTTCCCAAAAGTTATACTCATACCTCAGGACGTTGTTTATCCTCCTGAAAGCTATCATGACCTTGGGCCGTTGTTTATCTTCCCAAAGGTTACCTCATTATCATGGGACGTCGTTTATCTTCCCGAAGGCTATCTTGAGACGTCGTTTATCTTCTCAAAAGCCATATCATGACTATTGGGCCGTTGTTTATCCTCCCGAAAGTTATATTTATACCTCAGGACGTCGTTTATCCTCCTGAAAGCAATCATTACCTCAGGACGTTGTTTATCCTCCTGAAAGCTATCATTATATCTTCATATTCTGGACTGCTTTATCCTCCAAAAGATGTATTTGAAGAATTTTTCTCCAAGTGGCATCTTTAAGCCCACTCAAGCACATACAACTAGTCATCAGTACTACTCTACGCACCGGTGAGTGCAAATTTTTGGGCTTTTGTGTTCAATCCCCTTCAACCTTCCAGGTCACGACTGGCACATATACTAATCTAACCCCTCAGGTTTCAGAAAATTGAACAGGGGCAGCTGTTGCACCCCAAAATTTTCCCTCACAATACAAGACTTTGTGTGCTTATGAGGTTCACAAGGTTCACAAGACCTTTCATGAGGTTCATAAAGTTTACAAGACACTTTATGAGGTTCACAAGGTTCACAAGACCTTTCATGAGGTTCATAAGGTTCACAAGACCTTTCATGAGGTTCATAAGGTTCACAAGACATCTTATGAGGTTCACAAGGTTCACAAAGTTCATCATGGGTCAGAAGATTTGACAAATCCCTCAGGCAAGGCATTTTCCTAAGCAGTGCTTCCAAATCTAGGGTTTTGACTTTAATCAGGCTAAATGGATTTCCAAGACTTCAAGTGAGATTCATAACATCTTATATGTGTCTAATAATCCCCATGACAAATTTCAGAACTTTTCTCAAAGGTTTGCTCAGTCAAATGATCAGATAAGTCAAAATCAGTCAAAGCAGTTCAAAAGTCAAACTGAGGTCAACTATGGTCAAACCAAAGTCAAACTTCATGATTTTTTGTCAACATCAAGTATATTAAGTAAAATTCATCATTTGATCAAGGGTTGATCATGATTCATCAAGGAGATTTCAGATCATCAAGAATCAGGGGTTTCTAAATTAGGGTTTCCACAGGAAAAGTCAACTGAACTTTGACCAGCCATAACTTTCACATGCTTCATCACATTTTGCCCATCCAAAGCTCATTTTTAAGGAAATTGAATTCTCTACAACTTTGTGTCTCACAAGCCAAGTCCAAAAATGCTTCATTTGGAAGGTATGAGTTAAGACATTATAGGTCCTTTTGAAAGTCAACAAAAAGTCAACAACTTCAAAAGGGCATAACTTGAGAATGGTAAATGATATGGACATGAAACCAATGGGGTTGGTTAGAGGACTCTTCAAGATTTCCAAAATGACCAAAATCACCCTCATAGCATTAAAATTGAAGGATATATGCCCTTGCAAAGTTGGGAAATTTTTGGGAGGTTTATGAAGAAAATGGGGGCTTAAAACCAAATTTTTCCAAATGGGCTTGCCATGTGATGATCCAATCCATACAAATACATCATGCACGAAATTTATTTAATATTTTCATAATTTTATTTTATTTAATTTATTTATTATGATTTTTATATTAAAAAATCATTTTAAATTTAAATAAAATATCAAATGTGAAAATTTAAAATATATTTCTATTCTAGAAAGTCATAAAGATGATTTGGATTGGATTGATTCACAATTGATGAAGATTGGCTTGAAATAGAAAGGTTGAATTCACAAATATTTGAAATTTAAGACTTAATCTTTTTCAATCTCATTGATCCAAAATATCCAAACAATGAGCCAATATTTTTGACCTAATTCAGTCTAGTATAAGTATACAAGAGATCCATATGCAAAGGACACGAATTCCCTGCCTCAAAGAGTAAGTTTGAATATTCAAAAATCTCACCAAAATTCAAATTCGGATTTCACAATCCAGGCCCTTTCAAGACTATTTGAAGGTTGAGACATGTTCTATGAACATCATTGAATCTATTTGAACCATTTACAGCATCCAAATCATGGCATATGACCTAACCCGAATCAAACTTTTCATGGCTTAATGATTTTTTCGTTTTCTGATATTTGTGTATTATAAATAAGTTTTGATCATTGTTTCGTGTTTGTATTAAGTTGTTGATTGATTCTGGATGGTTTGATTGGAGTTTCATTACAGGTTTGAGAAGTTGTCATGACTAGGGTTTCGGCCAAGCAATTAGGGTTTTACACTAGACCTAATATAAATAAATTCTAAGAACATAGAACAATCATGTGAACTCTGGGGATCATAATGCACCAATTAATTTTGAGAAATTTCACTGTTTTGATGATATTCCAATTTCGTAGGTTTCTGTTTTGAAAATTTCGCAGGAAACTTCGCAAGAGACTTTGCAGGTTTTTTCGCAGGTACCAAGGTTGAAGATGAAGACCATCTGGCGTGAAAAATTAATTCAAAAAAGTCACTTAAAATATAATGATGTGTTTCTGATTGTATATCACATTGAGCGTGTGGCTCAGTTGGTTTTGACGTTGGTGTGTGATGGTAGAGGACAAGGATAAACAACAAAACCTGATGGTGCTTATTCTATATCACATGCGCGCGCATGGCCCAGTGGTTGGATTGCTGGTCCTGGAGGTTGAAAGCTTAGGGACTGGGTTCAACTCCCAGCCCAGGCAGGTTTTGGTTTTTTCATTCTTTTTCTGATTTTTGTTATTTAATTAATTTTCTATTTAAACAAATTCAAATAATAAAATAAATAGGATGTTTATATTATTTTAGAATTCATTCTTTTTAATTTTAATCTTATAGGAAAAATTATTTATTTTTGTAAATTATTGATATTGTAAAATTATATATAGTTATTTTGTTATTCTAAAAATATATATATATAAACCCTAAAATTTATAAAACCCTAATTTTTTTCTAAAATTCATAACCCTAAAATATTTTTAAAACCTAATTACTTTTTAAACCCTAATAATTTTCACAAACCCTAATTTTCTTTTACCTAAAATTTAATTCTATTTTATTATTTATAAACTTTAATCATGTACATATTTCTATAATTTGTTTATAATTTAAATCTTGTATATAAATATGCTTAAAATAATTAAAATTCTTAATTTAATTTTGTAAATATAATAATATGATTATTCAATATGTATATATTTTATAATTTGTTTATAATTTAATTCTTGTATGTAAATAATTTTTAATATATGCTTAAAAATAATTCAAATTTGCTAATTTAATTTATTATCATAATATGTTTATAATTAACCTAATTTTTATAATTTGTAAATAATTTAAAACTTTATGATAATTAGTATATAATTGTTTATCTTTTCTTCTTAATCTTAAAAAATAATTGTTTATATAAAAAATTGAACTTTTAATTATTATGCTAATATTCTTATTTATTTATGCTATTTATTTTCATTTTTTTATATTACTAACCCCATTTATATATTGTGATTTATTATTATTATTTTTACTAACCCAATTATATTATTATTATTTATTTTTGCTTATTTATTTAATTTGCTTTAATTATTATTATTATGTAATTGTTTCCTTTATGTAAAATTTTAATAGTAATATTTATTTTTAAATGCTATGGTTAGTAAAATAGGGAGTGAAACATGTTTGTATTTAAAAATTGAATTTAGATCATTAATTTAAAAGATAAATATTTGAACTTGTACACTCACACACGTAAGTCGATCTTTGATCGCCATCTCACTTCTTAAGGGTTTCATCTCAAGTTGCCTAAACAAAAGGTCAAGTAGGGTGTATAAAGCAAAGTCCCTCATTTCACATCATCTAGTCCCTAAACAGATAAAAAGATCAAGTCCCTTCATGGTTGCCTTCGTAATGATCTTGTCCCTTTCGAATAAAGATGATAAGTCCCTTCGAATTGCTTATACACCCCACAGTTGCCTAACTAACAGATGACCCTTCACTTGTCCCTCACATCCAAGGTAATGACTACCTATTCCTTAATAATAGGGATAGTCTTACCATTTAAAGGATTCAAGAACAGAAAAGACTTAAACTTAGGGTAGGTTCCTCTTAGATACTTGCTCACTCTTCAAAACATTTCAAACACTTCATATTTTCAAACAAATTTTCAAAACAAAGGTTTTATACACATCCGTACATGGATCATTATAAAACACTTAAGAAAATTTCTATTCACACACTTCACATTTCAAAAACATTTTAAAGTGAGCTAAGTAACTAAGAGCCCATGGATAACCATGGATGTAAAGGGTGCTAACACATTCCCTTTACATAACCTACCCCCCGGACCCAAAAATCTTTTAAAAGGTCTTTCCTGTTCTTTTATGCCTTTCCTTTGGATAAAATAAAAGTCGGTGGCGACTCTTGCTATCCGCAACATAACTAAAGTCAGTTCTCCCACCGTGTTACACATACCATGGCCAAGAAGATATTGAAAGCAGGTTACTATTGGTCTACTATGGAAGCTGACTGCTATCAACATTCCAAAACATGTCACAAGTGTCAGATTTATGTTGATAAAGTGCATATACCTCCAGCTCCATTGAATGTGTTGACTGCTCCTTGGCCTTTTGCTATGTGGGGCATAGATATGATTGGTGAGATCAAGCCTACTGCTTCTAATGGGCATCGTTTCATCTTGGTTGCCATTGATTACTTTACAAAGTGGGTGGAGGCAGCCTCATTTGCATCTGTTACTAAGAATATTGTGGCTCGATTCATTAAGAATAATCTCATATGTAGGTATGGCATCCCTGAAAGGATTATGACAGACAATGGCTCTAATCTGAACAACACTATGATTACTGACCTCTGCACGCAGTTCAAGATCAAGCTTCACAACTCTTCTTCGTATCGTCCAAAGATGAATGGGGCAGTATAAGCTGATAATAAGAACATTAAGAAGATTTTACAAAAGATGATTGTTACGTATAAGGATTGGCATGATATGTTACCATTTGCTCTTCATGGTTATCGTATTACAATACGTACTTCCACAGGGGCAACGCCATTCTCCTTAGTTTATGGTATGGAAGCAGTTTTGCCCATTGAAGTTCAGATCCCCTCCTTAAGAATCATGAAGGATGCAGGCTTGGATGAAGATGAATGGATTCAGACTCGACTTGACCAGATAAATTTGATTGATGAGAAAAGGTTGGCAGCTGTTTGTCACGGTCAGATGTACCAGAAACGGATGATCAAAGCTTTTAATAAGAAGGTTAAGCAAAAGGTATATCAGGCTGGTGACTTGGTATCAAGCGTATCATATTACCACAGGGTGATCATAGAGGAAAGTAGACTCCTACATATGAAGGACCATTTATGGTCAAGAGAGTATTCTCAGGAGGTTCCATGATGCTTACTACTATGGACGGTGAAGACTTCCCACAGCCCGTAAACGCAGACATAGTTAAAAAATACTACGCATAAAAAGAGACCCGCTAGGTTGACTGGCCTAGGAAAAAATAAGGGCATCCCAGCGAACCAAAATGGTTCGGGCAAAAATTAGGGATATATATATATATATATATATATATATATATATATATATATATATATATATATATATATATATAAAATTGTACACCCGACAAGTCGAAAACCTGAAAGGGAGGCTTGGGCAAAAAAAGGGTATCCCGGTGGATTGAAAACCTGAAAAGGCAATCCAGGCAAAAGTTAGGGATTAAAGCGTATGACTATGTCTCGTTGGATCACTCATGTAACCCCAATCAGTTGTATTACCAGACTCAAGTTCAGACGGATAAAGATCAATCCAAACATTTCCATCTCAACAACAAAAGGATGAGATACTTGAAGATAATGGCAATAGTGGAATTGAAACTCAATAGGATTATTTCTCACATAGCTATTTTTCTTTGTTTTTGTAAAACTTTTACGACGAATTCCTCTTACTAGGATTTCTGTCTCCTTGTACAAATTTTCCTGTGTATAGGTTACTTTCTAAAATAAATAAAATCTTGTCTTTGAATCCAGATTTACTTTTTCCTTGTTTACCTAAACGAAAACGTCCATTGGTTATGTTTGAATGTATGTATGTTTTTGAATATGATTGATGTTTACCAGAAATGCATAAAATGCAGTAATAGTATTTACTAAGGACGAACGAAGGTAGGAATTCAACGAAGCTTCCCCGGTTCATCCCCACAGAGTAATCTTTTCAGATACTTCAAGTAACATCTCCCCTCGGATTTATGTCCATCTCTTTTATCCTTAGTCAGGATACTCAGGAATTTATTCCTTCAATAAGAAGTACGACGAACGAAGACAGGAGGTTCTGAGTACCATACTATCAAACAAAACGGGAACGAAGTCCTCATATTCTTCAGCAACGAACCGGGATTTATTTTCCCTAGCCAGCAGTTGTTATACAAAGATACCCAGACACTTCAGGATGCATGATGCATGCATACATCATTTACATCATATCACAACATACGCATCCATAGTGCATAAGACATTTACTTAAGAGCATCATGCCATACATGCATACATATTGCATAAACTAACCTTTTCTTTTCAGGATAGTTGCAGGCAGATAAATACCATCAACAAATCAAAACAGTTCAGAGACGATCTATACGAAGATCTAGTACTGATACTTAATTCAGAGATAATCGCTACGAAGATTCATTTCTGATAATCAATACTCAAGTTGTCCTTGGAAGGGTACGTAAATGATCTATACGAAGATCTAGTGTTTAATCCAGGATATTTCCAAAGGATATAATCGTTACGAAGATTTATTTCCAATGGTCAACTATCTTTGGGATAATGTGTAAATGATCTATACGAAGATCTAGCACTTAATCCAAGAGATTCTTTCAGAAGAAGTTCAGGAGTGATCGTCACGAATATTTAATCCTGATATTCTTTCTACCCTTGGGATGGTATATAAATGGTCTATACGAAGATCTATTACCTAATCCGGGGTATTTCCAGAAGAGATAATCGCTACGAAGATTTATTTCTAATGGTCTATTCAGCAGTTTATCTTTGGATGGTACATAAAGAATCTATACGAAGATCTTGTACTTAGCCCAAGATATTACCAAAAACAATTCAGAACAGATTGTCACGAAGATTTGATTTTGATGCTTAAGTCAAAGTATGTTCCTAAATATGGTTCAGAGCCGATCTATACGAAGATCTAAGTACTGACACCTAATGAAGGATATTCTTTTTCCCCATAGATAATGCAGAGACGATCTATACGAAGATCTAGTGTTGGCATTCAACTCAAACCATGTTATAGAAATGATTCAGAGATGGCCTATACGAAGACCTAGTACTGATATCCAGTGACAACCTTTTGATACTATCACCTTCTGATATTATGGATGGCATCTATAAGCCCATCTCCAGTCCCTCTGAGTGGCATCTTTAAGCCCACTCCAGCATATACAACCAATCAGCAGTGTTACTTTACGCACCGGTGAGTGCAAATTTTTGGGCTTTTGTGTTCAATCCCCTTCAACCTTCCAAGTCACGAATGGCACACAGGCCAATCTAACCCCTCAGGTTTCAGAAAATTGAACAGGGGCAACTGTTGCACCCCAAAATTTGCCCTCACCTAGACAAGACATTGTGTAATAAGGTGTCCCAAGAGGTTCTCAAGGTTCATAAGGTTTACAAGGTATCTCAAGAGGTTCACAAGGTTTACAATTAGTCAGAAAGCTTGGAAGTTCCCTCAGACAAAGCATCCTCCTAAGCAATGCATCCTAAACTAGGGTTTTGAGTTTCATCAGGATAAATGGATTTCCAAGGCTTCAAGTGAGCTTCATAGTATCCTATATGTCTTCAAGAATCCCTATGTCAAGTTTCAAGACTTTCCCAAAAAGTTTGCTCAGTCAAATGATCAGATAGGTTAAAATCAGTCAAAGCAGTTAAAAAGTCAAACTGAGGTCAACTGTGGTCAAACCAAAGTCAAACTTCATGATTTTTTGCCAACATCAATTATATGAAGTAAAATTCATCATTTGATCAAGGGTTGATCATGATTCATCAAGGGGATTTCAGATCATCAATAATCAAGAGTTTCTAAATTAGGGTTTTCACAAGAAAAGTCAACTAAACTTTGACCAACCATAACTTTCACATGCTTCATAAAAAATTTCCCATCCAAAGCTCATTTTGAAGGAAATTGAATTCTCTACAACTTTGGGTTTCACAAGCCAAGCCCAAAAATGCTTCATTTGGAAGGTATGGGCTAAGACATTATAGGTCACTTTAAAAGTCAACAAAAAGTCAACATCTTCTAAAGGGCATAACTTGAAAATGGTAAAGGATATGGACATGAGACCAAAGAGGTTGGTTAGAGGACTCTCTAAGATTTCCAAAATGTCCAAGAAAACCTTCATAGCCTTAAAATTGAGGGATTTGTGTCCTTGCAAAGTTAGGAAATTTTTGGGAGGTTTATGAAGCAAACAGGGCCTTAAAACCAAATTTCTCCAAATGGGCTTGCAATGTTGTGATCCAATTCATACAAGGACCTCTAGCACGACCCAAAGCAACCAAATTATGATTTTTTATTATTTATTTATTATTTATTTTTATTTTATCCATTAAAAGTCAAATTAAATCTAAATAAAATATAAAAATCAATATTTGGGCATGATTCTTCTTCTAGAAATCCTTAAAATTCATTTAAAGTTAATTGGAATCATATAAAATCATATCAACCAAAAATAGCAAGGATATATTAGGTTTTTTCAATATTTGAATCATATCTTTCTTCATGATCAAGTCACTCAAAAAAGCCCATAAATCCAAAACTTTTTGACCTAATTCTACTTGATACATATACACAAACTAAAAGCAAGCATAGGGACACGAAAATCCAGCCTCCAAAGTCAATCACCAACTTCAAATTTTTCACACAAAAATCAAATTCGGTTTTACACTTGCAGGTGGTTTTAAGGACTTTGAAGGATTGCAATAGCTTCCTAAAGGTTCTCTGATCGTATCCCCATCATCACTTTCATCCATAACATCACAAAATGCATAACCCGAATCCATCTTGTTCTTGAATTTTCAAGTTTTCGATTCCTATTATCCACGCATTACTAATGATTTTTGATGTTGTTTTCTTGTTTGTGATGAGCTATAGATCGTATCTGGACCAATTGATTGGAGTTTCATTGCCGAATACGAATTCGGCCATGATTAGGGTTTCGGCCAAGCTTTTAGGGTTATTGGATTTAGGCCATATAAATGATTTTGATTGATGAATTAAAGTTGTATATAATCTGGGTAAACTATTGGTATGTTCAATTTGGACAAATGTTGCTTATTTTACAGGTATTCAAGGTTGTTGACTTCCTGCGGAAAAATACGCAAGAAGATTCATAGGAAAATTCGCAGGAATTTTCGCAGGAAAACCTGCGAAATTCCAAGGAAGAAGATGATCTGAATGGCGCGAATTCTAAATTCAAATTTTACAATTATTTTATTATTTATTTGTTTCGTATATATATCACAACGCGTTGATGGTTCAGTTGGTAAGAGCATTGGTGTTGGGAGACGCATGACCATGGTTCAATTCTTGGCTGCAGCATTCTTTTTATTGATTTTTTCATTTATTCATGTAACTTAATATATTATGAATCATTGTTGTTTATTTTCAGACGCGCCCCATGTGGCTTAGTGGTTGGAGTGTTTGGTTGTTGGCTGATGGTCCTAGGTTTGAATCCCCCCAAGCCATTTTGTTTTTGCGTTTTATTTTAATTTTTACAGGTTTAATACAAAAGGACTAATACCCCGCATATATTCATCAAATGCGTTTGGCTCGGTGGTAGTGATGTTAGTCTGGGAGAGTGAAAGCCTAGGGCCTGGGTTCGAATCCCAGCCCCAGGTATGTTTTTTTTCCTTCAATTTCTTTGTGTTTTTATTTTATGTTTACTTAATTTAATTAATTTCTTAAAAAATGATTTCTAAACAAATGTTTATAATAGTTTCTTCTACAAAAAACTTATATTTTAAAATTCAAAATTTATTTTCTTAAAATCAAATTGTTTATATTTATTTTATAAATTTATATTTATTATTATTATTGTATATATTTTTGTAAATAAATTAATTAGGTTTAGATTAATAACCAAAACCCTAATTTAGCTAAACCTAATTTTCATAACCCTAACCCTAATTTTTCTTAACCTTAATATTTGACCTAATTTTTTATAAACTATAATTAATCATTAATCATTTTTTTAAAATATGTGAATAGTTTATTATTTATTATTAAAACCTATTCTCTTAATTAAATCTAAAATATCTTTTCTAATATTAATTTGTCTTGTAATATCTTAGGTTTATATTTTTTGCTTTATTTTTATTATGAATATATTTACTGTGTGGTTAGTAATTCTAGGGTGTGATAACATGTTTGTAATTAGAATCAACTTAGAATAATTAACTTAAATAAGATAAATATTTGAATATGAACACTCACACACGTAAGTCAATCTTTGATCTCCATCTTGCACTTCCTAGGGTTGCCTCTCAGTTGCCTATTTCAAAAGGTCAAGTAAGGTGTCTTAAGCAAAGTCCCTTCACAAATATCATCAAGTCCCTTCATTCTATAAGATCAAGTCTCTTCGAGGTTGCCTATGATAAATGATCTTGTCCCTTCGAATAAAAGATGATAAGTCCCTACGAATTGCTAAAGACACATTACAATTGCCTATATTCAGATGTCCCTACACATGTCCCTTATACATCCAAGGTAATGACTACCTATTCCTTAATAATAGGGATAGTCTTACCATTGAAAGAACATAAGAACAGTAAAGATTTAATATAGGGTAGGTTCCTCTTAATTACTTGCTCACACCTTTCAAAATGCTCTTCACACCACACTTTTCAAATAAATTTTCAAAAAAACAAGTCTTTGTATACATCCATACGAGGATCATTACAAAGTACTTAGAAAGTTTCTAATCACACATTACACCTTTTTAAAACAATTCAAAGTGAGCTAAGTAACTAAAAGCCCATGGATAACCATGGATATAAAGGGTGCTAACACCTTTCCTTTATATAACCTACCCCCCGAACTCAAAATCTTTTTAAGGTCTTTCTTGTTCTTTTATGTCCTTTCCTTTTGGATAAAATAAAAGTCGGTGGCGACTCTTGCTATCCGCAACATGACTAAAAGTCAGTTCTCCCACCGTGTTACATACCCAGACCACCAAATTCTCCAAAAACAATCCCCAAACCATTCTAAACAAGAATCAGGCCATGAAAATCATTTATCATGCATCAAAGTGGTGAATCAAAGAAAAACATTTTTAGGTCAAAAGTTTCAGGGCAAGCATACACACTTGTTTCTCAATCATTTTCAAAAGTAAAGACATCGGCATGATTAGGGAAGCATGTAGAATCATTTAAGAACTTAAAAGAAAGGTTCTGGAAAAATTGTTCTTGATGGTTACCTGAGATGAAGCTTTCTCAATTTGAGCTTTCTGGACCTCTCCTTGATGCTAATCCACCCCAATGAACTCCTTGAAGCTTCTGAAAGGCTTAGAACAAGTTTGTGGTGGCTGGTTTATGAGTTTCAGTTTTGAATATGCAGAAATTGTACTTGTGTTTAGGCTTGTTTCAGGCCATGGTGTCGCTCCCACCAAATGACACCTGGTCAGAAGGGGTACAGACGCGAACGGTCGGCGAAAGGGAAGGAATAAAAAGAGTCGCCAGCTAGGCATTTTTATCCTGAAGGAAAGGTAATGCTGCATATACCTAAGAAAAGATGGATAAGACGGTCGCGAACCAGAGATACTGAGAAAGGGGGTTGGTTACAACCTGGGAAGGTATTAGCACCCAGGTTGTCCGCCGTACTCGACGGGATCCACGCTTGAAAGATTTGTGCTTAAAGGGGTAGTGTCAGTGCAATTTGTGTATCAAAGTTGGAAAGAATGCAAGTGCCAGTGTAAAAGAAATGTGAAGTGAAACAAAAGAGTGTCAGTGTAGAGAAAGAATATGAAGCTCAAGACTATGAGGCTTAAAGATTAATGCTGGAAAGAGGGGGAATATACAGAGACTTTTGTTCGATAACTGTTAAGTTATGCCTACGTATCCTCTCGTGCAATGAGGAAGTCAGAACACCGTAGCTCGACTCAAAGAGACTGAAATATAAATTGACTTGTGAACTGCTTACTTGTCTATGCTCAAGTGTATGACCTGTCTGGCTCAGGTGCAAACTGTCTTGCACTAGACGGAAGAAGCGAATTCTCGCTTATGAGTGAAGATGATGAGAAAAGAATCCCGAAGGAGACGATTATTGTTTGTTTTTGGTATTTTCAATCTTTTATTGTTTTTGGAGTTTGTCATAAGAAAATGATCTTAAGCCTAAACCAAAGGTTAGTAAACTCATCACATCTTCCCTCTGATTAGGGGTAATGAGAAAACCTTAAGTAGGAAGTAAGCACTTCACACTTAATCACCATGATGTAGGATTAAGATCATTAACCTACTTGTGATTATTTAGATGTTTTTTTTGGAGTTTTTGTTTAGTGTTAAGTAATGAGTTTAAGCCATAATCAGGGATTTAATGGACTCATTACACCATCCTAATAGAAGGATAATAGATGAGAACATTTAAGCTGAGGAAGGATCCTCAACTTAATCCATGATTAGGGATTAACCTCATGACAAAACAAAGACTTTGTTAAATGGATTTTAGTTAATGATAAGATTAAGAAGTGGATTTTAGGGTTTGTAAGACAACTTGAGGAGGACTTGTCCATTAACACTAGGGTTAGTCCTTCTCAACCACTTAAGGAAGAATTAGAACCCAATGCAAGGCCCAAGTTACAAGCTTAATGTCTTAGTGATTATTAGATGGATTGATTAAAGGATTTAAACACATTGAGGGTTTGACACTTAGGATTAAAGTTATACACTCCATCCTAATAGAAGGATATAGGCATAACCTTAATCACAAAGCCTTAAAACCTTTAAGGTTTAGTCATTGATTAAGAGATGAGAAGAGAAGACTCAAAGATGACACAAAGGTAAAACTAATGGGGGGACTAATCAAACCCTAATTGTGATCATTCTTGGGTGTTCCTAGGGTTTGTGAAGCTTGCAAGAAGACCTTCAAGAGAAAAGCCACCAAGGAAGAAACAGATGAAAGGAGGAGAAGCAGAAGAAGCAAGACAACTTACTTCACTTAAGAAGATAAGTTGCTTGAAGAAAGAAAGTGAAGGAGGAACATGAATGAGAAATCTCACTCTAATACAAATACAAAATGCAGCAATGATGCATAAAAGAGATGAGAAGAGATTATGAGAAGTGAAGGCAAATTCACTTCTCAAACACTTACCACCTGAAAAGTTAGTAACAAGAAATGAAAAGAAATGAAAATGAGAGAGATGCAATGATGCAAACCAAAACCAGAAGCAAGATCAAGATGTACACAATGTTATGGGATGATGCAAAAGCATGCCAAGATATGCCAATGCTCATACAAGCAATGAGGATGCAAATGAAGCATGAAAGGAGGCATGGAAGTTCATGGATGCACATGGAATGAAATGGAAGCACAACATGGAAAATGGATGAATAAATGATAAAGCATGATTCTGATGTGTCCTAAGATGTCTTATATGTCATGTGGATGCATGAAATGTCATGGCAAGTTCATGAATGCAAGCATATGGAAGATGGATGCAAATGAAGGCAAAAATTAGGGTTTACATACAATATGCAATGCAAAATTCAAAATCAGAGGCAAATGACATGATTAAAAATTGAAAATGGGATCAAAGGACCCCTAGCCCTACACAAGTTCACTGCCCAAAGGAGGGGACTTAACTCTTAACCTAATGGGGGTTATGATTTTCTTAAGTTGGCTAGGGTTTTAAGGCACTTCAAAAGGAAAAATGCACATCAAATTGAAAATGAAAGATAAATTCAAACCAATTTTACCCTAGAAACCACATGATACGAGGAATGCAATGCAAAAAGAACCAACATCAAACTCTTCATGGTTAGGCAGAATGAATTTTTCTAAGTTAGAACCAAAATATTGCCTTTTAAGAACTTTAATTCCAAAGAAAAATGTCAAAATAGGTCAATAACCAAAAAGAAATTTGTTTGAAGAGTTTGATAATGTTTCTAAATGTGTCAAGATGCAATGTGATTTTTTTTGTGATTTTTAGAAACCTAAATGCTATTTTAAGTAATTAATTCTCATTAACTAATTAAAATAAACATTTAAATATTTTTAAAATATGAAAATTATGCAAAAAATAAAAATAAAATTATTTTCAGAAATGGAAAAATATTTTAAGTCAGCATGCAAAAAATAAAATTTTTGTGATGTGTTTTGATATTTTTAATGAAATGAACAAATTAAATGAAAAGAAAATGAAATAAAAATTAAATAAAGGAAAGTATGCCAAAGGGAGGGCTGAGATCAAATCTGGGCTTAAACCAGTTGACTGGCGCGCATCTGAACGACCCAAATTCAAATTTCATTAATCTGACTTAATTAAATGTTAATCCTAAAATTAAAACTAATGGCTCAATCCTAACCACACAAACACGCGCGGGAGATTAGATCCAAAGGCCTAGGTTCAAACAAAACCCTAATCCTGATTAAAAGCCCTAATGACTTTCAGCTGGCCGAAAATGACCTCCGGTCATCTTCTCCGGCCACTTGTCCCCTGAGAAAACCCTATCTCACTCCCCAGGCTACAAAAATGAAATCTCTCTGGCCAGAAATGAATCCCACACATCACTGAATCAAAATCCCCAAACAAAAATCATTTTTCATTCATCAACAAGGCAAATCGAAGCAAAACAATTTTAGGTCAGAAACTTTCAGACAACTCATACATACTCAATATTCCACCATTTTGAAAAGTAAACATATCAGAATCATCAGCACATCATAAGGATTCGATTAAGAACTTAAAAACAAGGTTCTGAGAAAAAAGTTCTTGAGCCATACCTGAGATGGAACCTCCTGGTTCTGGGCTTTCTGGGCTCTCCCTTGTTGCAAACCCACTCCTATGAACCCCCTGAAGATGATACGAAGCTTAGAAAGCTTTGAGGATGGCTGGTTTGAATGTTTCAGTTCTGGTATAGCAGAAATGGAGGTTTGTGTGTGTGATGTTTTAGGCTGTTTTAATGGTTGATTCTTGTTCTATGGATGATGTGTGACTTGTTGGTGAAGAAAAAATTGAAGTTTGCTTGCTGGTTTGAGAGAATCGAAGAAGGGAAGGTTTTTGCAAGTTTTGTGCAATCTGATTGTGTATGAGGTCTGAGCTTGTGTGAGGCTTGTTTTATGATCCTTATACCAATCCTAAACTATTGGAATGAGTCAGAAGACTTGACATGCACTGTGGGAATGGCATGGGGCAATTGGCCAAAAAGTCAATGTTAGGTGTACTTCAAGCATGGGCCATGGAAGAAGCTACTTTTAGGGCTGCTCTGAGTTCAGCTGTCTTCAAGGATGACCATGGGATGAATTAGAATGATCAGAAGTGAATGGATGGTGAGATGTCACATGTTTTGCAATTTTCACAACTTGTTGCATTTTGAGATTTTGGTCATGGACATGTCCTATTCCTAGCTGAATTCTTGTTGTGAAATGTTACATGATGTTATGGTAATGCTATGAGATCAGTTAGAGACCACACAAACCCTTGGAACCCTTCTTGCAAGATTTCCCTCTTTGTAACTTTTGTGAAAAAATGGCTTATGATACTTGGAATCCAAGGCATGAAAGTGAGAAATTCTTTGGGCAAATCTGAATTATGGACCATGAATTATGTTTGTGTGATGATTAGAAGTTGATTTGAAGTCACATTTGACTTTGGCAAGTGTTTTTGCAAGTTTCCTCTTTGGCACAAAAGTGAAAAATAAGTGATTTTATCCAACTTTGCAAGGCCATAATTGTTGTTCTAAAATGAATTAGAATGAGTTCTTGTACTTTTTGAAAATGGGAGGATCCAATATACAACTTTCATGACCAAAGATTTTTCATTTGAAGCAATTTTGGATAATAAAGAGGAGGTTGAAAAACTTTCCCAAAATGGCAAATTTACATTACAAGTCACTTTCCCAAAATGGCAACTTTGCAAATGGTTTGAAATTCTTCAATTTTGTGAACTTCTAACATCTTCTAAGATCAAATAAAGATCATACACATTCAAAATGATGGAGAAACCCCTTTGGTTGTGTCATTGGGGGCCTCAGATGCCCTGATTTTGCACTTACTTGCTCAAGAAGTCATCTTGTGATCAGATGCCTTCCCCTTTGAATTTCTTCATGAAAATTGGTATGTATGATCCTTATAACATACAGAGACCCATAGAAACAAGAATGACCAAAAAATTTGGAGTTATGGCCTCTGAAACCAAAACCCTAATTTTAGGTCATCTGTGCAGTTAAACTTGGCTCTGCTTCCATGCCTTTCTCAGTTCTTGTGATTCTTTGACTTCCTTGACCTTGGGAGGATAAAATATGGTGCTTGAACATACATGGACCCTCTTGAGATGATTGAAGACCTTTGGAGTGGCTCAAATGGCTCTTGGATTGCTCAGATCACAAACCCTAGATGCAGATGACTTTGTACCAATGCAGTGAAGCAAAAATGTAATATGAGATGATATGATTGAACTTATGCAAATGAAAAGAATCACAAGCCATGGTGAAATGAGTGAGGGAAAATTTGGGGTGTTTACAGCTGCCCCTATTCAAACATGAGTTAGCTGTGCAGGATGTAAGCAACGGCTTAACAGGCAAACAAGATAACTTGTGGTTGAATACCAAAGACAGTCCAAAATTTTCACTCACTGAATGAAGAAGAAAAGGGATATAGATTGTAAAAGAAAATAAAATATGATTATAAAGTGCGGGCGACGGAGGACGACCGTCGAGCAGAGGACGACTGCTGGGAAAAAGCAATGACGGGGACGACCGACATGCTGGGGAAACAGAGAGATTACGATGGGGACGACCATCAAATACAACAAGGTTCTCTGGGGATTAGAAGTCAATTATGGGGACGACCATCGGGTTTGCAAAGTAAAGGTAAACAATGATGGGAACGACCATCAGGTTCATGAAATAAATGATGAGGGACGGTCATCAATGGTGGAGGACGATCACCTAGCAGGGAACGACTACTCTGTTGGGGATAAGGATGAGGGACGGTCATCTAAGGTGAGGGACGATCACTTGGCAGGGTACGGCTGCCAAAAATATCGCGACATAGGACGAATGCCGGATATAAAAGGTCGACGATGGGGACGACCATCGGATAAAATGATGAAGGACGATCATCAAGAGGTGAAGGATGATTACCTAGCAGGGTACGGCTGCTCTAGGGGTTTATCATGACATAGGACGAATGTCAGATAACAAGATCAACGATGGGGACGACCATCGGATAAAATGATGAAGGACGATCATCAGAAGGTGAAGGACGATCACCTAGCAGGGGACGGCTGCTCAAGTATCACGACATAGGACGAATGTCGGATAGAAATGGGTTCTAATGAATAGAGACTCCGCTGGGGATGATGAAGGACGATCATCAAAAAGGTGAAGGACGGTCACCTAGCAGGGTACGACTGCCGAAAATATCATGACATAGGACGAATGCCAGATAGAAAGGAAATAATTTATCAAGATTTGCCGGGAATTCTTCTGGGGAATGGTAGACACAGACGAGTGTCTAATTTCAAGGAGGCAAAGACATAAGTGTCTGACACGGTGTATAGATTAAAGATGCGGACGAGCATCCTTAAGACTATGATACGGACGAGTATCAGTAGAAACAAACGCTTGACGCATGTTCAGAGATGATGATACGGACGAGTACCAACTAGTTAACAAAGAACACAGATGAGTGTCGACTCTGAGGGGATTTAAGTGGTGTATACAAGATACGGACGAGTGTCTGTATGAGTAAAAAGTGATGAGTGAGACATAGACGAGTGTCTAACTTGCTGTGGAGAGCACGACACGGACGAGTGTCGGAAGAAGTGTATTACAAACAAGTATTTAGACAACTGCGTTGGGGGAGGTGACACGGACGGGTGTCAGGGAATTGTATATATATGTATCTGTCTGTAGAGGACGTTCGGGCGACTTTACTGGGGAATGATGACACGGACGAGTGCCCAAAGGAGCATGCATCTGTATTTGTGAGTGCCAAGAGGATGCTTTGGCTTTCTGCCGGGGAATTTGGGAAGTATTTTGTATATTGTTGATGGAATGTCAGTATTTACAAGTGTTTGATTCAAAACATGGCCTATGACTTATGCAATATGTTTGATTTTTGCCGTAATGCTCCGTATTAGACGGAATGCTACGCTCTGGGGGGAAATATGATGCGAATGCTATGATTATGCAAAGATACCGATCCGGGATTCGGATCCCGTTGCTGTGGAGATCTCCGGCTGATCCGCTTGGAGTGGATATCCCAGCTGGGGATGAGATCATTGGTAGATCTGATATATGTGACTCTGCTTGAGGAAATAGATCACTGATAGACCTATCTTGGTAATGAGGGACCCAGCTGGGGTCTGTGAAAGCTTTCGTCACTTTGTTGTGAGATCTTCAGGTATTACTCTTTTGGATAGAGGCTGGAGCTCTGCGGGGAGATGGTTTCCTGTCCAACACTTGGCCGGGGAGGAATGATCACTGAACGATCTTCCGAAAGTTCTGTAAGGATTCTGCTGGGGAGAAGCATCTCTGGTGCTATTTGGAAGATGTGATGAGTAAGTAATGATTTGGCAGCTTGTTGGGAGAAGCTTTCATGTCCCATGTTGCACTTTGAATACCTGCAATCCTGTTAAGATAAAGAAACACACAAGTACCCCAAGGTATCCCTTATTGGATTCCGTCATATGAGTTTAGACACTCCCGAGAGTAAATATATTTCCTGTGAGCATGTAATTTAGAAAAGACGCATCTGTACTTATGCAATCAACATCTTAAGGACATCGGACATTTTGCAAATGAAAATAAAATGTACGAGACAAAATATGACTGAAAATCTGATTTTATTAACTTATGCCCTGAATTGGCAAGATACAGTCAAAGAAACAGATCCCCTGAAATGAGGAGATTGTTACAAAATTGAGAAACCAAAAGACGCTGGCAATGTTGATGACGCTTCAAGGAGCTTCCCTTGCTATGACTTGTATGACATTGACGTTCTTCTCACCTTGCTTTTGAAGAAGGCTAATTCTGACCGGAGTTTGAACCTTTCGAAGTTCACCACGTTACAAGTGATACAAACGAATTCAGAATGCAGTTGTTCGCTTATTCCCTTATTTTGCGTGGATCGCCCTTTCGGGTTTTCGATTCACCGGGATACCCATTTTTGCCTGAGTTGTCCAATGAGGCTTTTCAACTCAGCGGGTGTACATTTTTTTTAATTTATTTTCCCTTATTTTTGCCCGAGTCTTTTATTCTGTTTTTGACTCGACGGGATGTCCTATTTTTGCCTGGACTTACATTCTGTTTTTGTGTCCAGCGGGTCATTTCTATGCGAAGTATTTTTTAACTGCATCTGAATTCACAGGGGACAGGAAGTCTTCACCATCCATAGTACTGAGCATCAGTGCTCCACCAGAGAAAACTTTCTTTACTATGAACGGACCATCATAATTCGGAGTCCACTTGCCCCTGTGGTCTGTATGAGGAGGGAGGAGTATCTTTAGCACAAGATCTCCTACTTGGTACTCTCGAAGTCTGACTTTCTGATCGAAGGCTTTCTATATTCTTTTCTGATACAGCTGCCCATGGCAGATTGCAGCTAATCTCTTCTCTTCGATTAGACTAAGTTGTTCGTACCGGGATCGGACCCATTCTGCCTCATTCAGCTTGACATCCATTAATACTCATAAGGAGGGTAATTCAACTTCAACAGGTAGGACTGCCTCCATACCATACACAAGCTGATACAGTGTTGCCCCAATGGATGTTCTGATTGACGTACGGTACCCATGTAAGGCAAATGGTAGCATTTCATGCCAATCTTTGTAGGTAACCACCATCTTCTTCACAATCTTCTTGATATTTTTGTTAGCTGCCTCTACAGCGCCATTCATCTTTGGCCTGTAAGGAGAAGAATTGTGGTGTTAGATCTTGAAGTCCCGGCACAGTTCCGCCATCATTTTATTGTTCAAATTGGAACCATTATCAGTAATGATTCGCTCGGGAACCCCATACCGACAGATGATGTCTCTCTTTAGAAATCGGGCTACCACTTGCCTGGTGACATTTGCATAAGAAGTTGCTTCAACCCACTTGGTGAAATAATCAATGGCTACCAGGATGAATCTGTGGCCATTTGAAGCAGTCGGTTTGATCTTGCCAATCATATCAATGCCCCACATGGCAAAGGGCCAGGGTGAAGACATCACATTCAAAGGATTCAGAGGCACATGCACTTTATCCGCATAGATCTGGCATTTATGGCATTTTCTGGCATACGCACAACAGTCTGCATCCATTGTGATCCAGTTATAGCCTGATCTTAACAACTTTTTAGCCATAGCATGCCCTCCAGCATGGGTACCAAAGGATCCTTCGTGTACTTCGTGCATCAACAAGTCTGCTTCTGCCTTATCAACACATCTGAGAAGTACCATATCAAAGTTCTGCTTGTACAAGGAACCATCAGCATTCAGGAAGAAACTACCTGCCAGCCTTCTTAATGTCTTCTTATCTTTGGATGATGCCCTAGGTGGGTATGTTTGATCCTCCAAGAAGCATTTGATGTCGTGGAACCAAGGTTTATCATCTTTAACAACATCTGCTGAGAATACATATGATGGTCTGTCAAGTCTGGATACTGAAATTCGCGGCACAAAGTTGGCAGCCTGAACTTTGATCATGGATGAAATGGTAGCCAGAGCATCTGCAAACTGATTTTCATCTCGAGGGATATACTCAAGCTTGACTTTTGTGAAGAAAGTCAACAACCTCCTCGTATAATCCCGATAAGGTATCAGATGATCTTGGTGGGTGTACCATTTGCCGTTGGTTTGATTAATTACCAGGGTTGAATCTCCGAACACAGTCAAAGTCTTGATCCTGAGGCCAATGGCTTCCTCAAGACCCATAATACAAGCTTCGTATTCAGCTTCATTGTTAGTGCAGTTAAAGGTGAGTTTTGTCGAGAAAGGCATGTGAACTCCTTTAGGTGTAATGAGTACTGCACCAACACCACGACTATTCATATTAACAGCCCCATCAAACATCATAGTCCATTCTTCTTCCGGGTCAGGCCCTTCAGTGTGAATAGGCTCCTCATGATCTTTTGCTTTTATGAACATGATGTCTTCATCAGGGAAGTCAAATCTCATAGGCTGGTAATCATCAATGGGTTGCTCAGCAAGGTAATCAGACAATACACTGCCTTTGATGGCCTTTTGGGAGGTGTACTGAATATCATACTCTGTGAGGATCATTTGCCATCTTGCAACCTGTCCGGTAAGTGCTGGCTTCTCAAAAATGTACTTAACTGGATCCATCTTGGAGATCAATAAGGTAGTGTGGGTCAACATATACTGCCTCAGTCGGCGAGCAGCCCACGCTAAAGCACAACAAGTTTTCTCGAGCAGTGAATAACGTTGTTCACAGTCGGTAAACTTTTTGCTTAGGTAGTAAATTGCATACTCTTTTCGACCAGACTCGTCATGCTGGCCCAGCACACACCCCATCGACTCTTCTAATACTGTCAAGTACATGATTAGAGGTCTTGCTTCAACTGGAGGCATAAGGATTGGAGGCTCTTGTAAATATTCCTTGATTTTGTTAAAAGCCCTCTGGAAGTCTTCGTTCCACCTGACTGTTTGTTCTTTTCTTAACAGCTTGAACAACGGCTCACAGGTTGCTGTAAGATGAGATATGAACCTTGAAATGTAGTTCAACCTACCTAAGAACCCCCGAACTTCTTTTTCAGTCTTCGGCGCAGGCATTTCTTGAATGGCTTTTACTTTATCAAGGTCAACTTCAATCCCTTTCTCACTTACAATGAATCCCAGCAGCTTACCGGATCGCACCCCGAATGTGCATTTGTTGGGGTTTAACTTCAACTGGTACTTCCTCAGACGCTTGAATAACTTCAACAGATTTACCAGGTGGTCTTCTTCTGTGAGGGTCTTGGCAATCATGTCATCCACATAACATTCAATTTCTTTATGGATCATGTCATGGAATAATGTTACCATAGCCCGTTGATAAGTGGCACCAGCATTCTTCAGTCCGAATGGCATCACCTTATAACAGAATGTGCCCCGGGGTGTGATGAAAGTTGTCTTCTCCATGTCTTCAGGTGACATTTTGATCTGATTGTATCCTGAAAATCCATCCATGAAGGAGAACACCGAGAACTGAGTCGTATTGTCGACCAATACATCAATGTGAGGTAAAGGGAAGTCATCTTTCGGGCTGGCTCTGTTCAGATCCCGGTAATCCACACACATCCTCACCTTTCCATCCTTCTTAGGCACAGGTACAATGTTAGCAACCCACGGCGGGTAACTAGTCACAGCAAGGAAACCGGCGTCCCACTGCTTTTGTACCTCTTCTTTTATCTTCATTGCCATATCTGGGCGAGTACGGCGCAACTTCTGTTTTACCGATGGGCAGTCTTCTTTTAGAGGTAGCTTGTGCATGACAATGTCGGTGTCCAACCCTGGCATATCATGATAAGACCAAGCAAAAACATCCACATACTCCCGAAGCATGTCAATCAGTTGCTCTTTCACTGAATCTTGTAAGCAGGCCCCGATCTTGACTTCTTTCAAGTCTTCTTCTGTACCAAGATTAACCGTTTCGACCTCCTCCTGATGAGGAGTGATAACCTTCTCCTCTTGTCTCAACAACCTAGCTAGCTCTTCAGGTAGCTCATAATCTTCTTCAACCCCTTCATCAGCTTGATTAATTGGATTGTCAAAGTCATACGAAGTCATAGCAGTGTTGTTGTCGGTGCAGTCTGGAGGGCATTCTCTGCAAGGGTTTAGATTTGTTCATTTTAGTGACCAGTTTTATCTTGCTTAGAAAGAGTGAAAATGAAGTTTTTATTTTGAAAAACATTGCCATTTTATTTTGTACAAAAAGTGAAAAATGAAAAACAGTGAGCGAAAAAAGAAAAGACTCATTTGCAAAAGATGTCTCGATATTCATTAATTGATCTTTGCACAAAATACAAGATGGCCCGATTACAAAATGAGTCCTGGCATCTTGGGCAAGATGCAGGATTTGATGCATGCTTTAAAATACAGGAAATAATAATTACTCTGCAGGAGTAACTCTTATAATTTCCTGGGAAGACCAGTTTGAGACATGGCTCCCCGAGGTCCTTGGACGTATCCAGCTTTCCAGGTTGTGCTCGTCTTCTGACTCATCTTCCAAGCTATTCACAGCATCCGGGGTGAGCATCCCCCCGCTAATAAACTTGGGCTCCTTTGCAGCCTCTGGTTGATCTTGGTGAGTTGGTCTGTAACCCAACCCGAATCGGTCTTTTTTCTTTTCAACGGGAAGCAACTTGCCCCAGCCTTGAGTGGTACCTTCCTCAACAACCTTCTGGGCTTGTTGATATGACGTGATGGAGGTCCCAAGTACAGTAGATGTTTCATTAATATTAAGGGCCTCAAACCCTTGGCTCATGGTTTCATGGATTTCCCCATCCATCTCAATGTATTTGAAGGTGGCCAGCTGGCTAACAAAAATATCCTCCTCCCCACAAATAGTAATGACTTGGCCTTCCCACTCAAATTTTAACTTCTTGTGAAGGGTTGACGTCACGGCACCAGCGGCGTGTATCCATGGTCTACCCAATAGACAGTTGTAGGCAGGTTGTGTATCCATCACAAAGAAGGTCGTTTTGAAAACCTGTGGGCCAATCATTATTGGTAACTCTATCTCTCCCAGAACTGATCTTTTAGAACCGTCAAAGGCTCTCACTACCAAGTTACTTAGGCGTAGTGCCAATCCATCATACTCCAGCTTCACAAGGGCTTTCTTGGGCAGGACATTGAGGGATGACCATGTGTCCACCAATACATGAGAAAGAACTGCACCCTTACACTCCAAGGTAATGTGCAAAGCCTTGTTGTGATTGCGACCATCCGTTGTCAGATCAGTGTTGGTAAACCCTAGTCCATTACTAGCGTTGACATTTCCAACCACAGCCTCTAACTGATTGACGGTAATCTCCTCTGGCACATAAGCTGCGTGCAGGACCTTCAGTAGTGCGTTCCGATGAGCCTCAGAGCACATTAGCAATGATAATATGGAGATCTTGGAAGGTGTTTGGTGAAGCTGGTCTACCACCTTGTAATCACTTTTCTTTATGATTCTCATGAATTCATCAACCTCTTGATCAAAAGGAGTCTTCAAAGCTTCTCTAGCAACTGGTTCCTCTTGCACCATGCTCTTCCCTTTTTCCTTAGCAGCAGCTTCTGCTTCGGCAATGGGTCTTGGAATTTGTGAGGCAAAGAGACGTCCGCTCCTAGTGAAGCCTCCGCCTCCCCCCACATTGTCAATCTGAGGTGAAGAAGTTGATGATTCTAAAGTGATTTTCTGCCCCTCGCAGTACAGATCTGAGCCATAATGCCAAGGGATTGCACTATTGCTTTCGTAAGGAACTGGCCCAGGCACCGTGATAGTGACTGGACTGATAGCAGCTGCAGAAGGGACCACAATGGTGTGTGGATCATAATAGATGGTGACTGGTGCTCTGACAGGAGTGGTATTTTTTGAGTTGTTGGCAGGAACATTTGCAGGGTCATAGTATATGGTAACCGTTGAGACGCTTTCATCAATTGTTGCTGATGTTGTAGAAGACACTATTGACTGGATGGGTGTTGAAGTTGTAGCAGGAATGGTGATTGAACTTGTGTCTATTGAAGTGATTGATTGAGCGGTTGTTGGAGTTGTAGTAGAATCCGTTGGAACAATGGTTGCTGACGTTGTAGGAGTATCTGTGATTGCTGGTGAAGGAATTGTTGGATTTGTAGGCGCTGTTGTCGTAATCTGAAGGATACCATCCTTAATAAGACCATCTATGCCGTCTCTCAGCCTTTCACACCCATTGACTGCAATATTGCAATATCCACAGCCGAGCTCACACCCGGGGAACACTTGGCATTCTAAAAGCTGGGCTTTGATTTCAACCAAAGGTGTTCGAATCTGTGCAACACTGGTGATTAGGGTGGATGGTTTGCCTTCCTCAATAGCATTAATTCTAGGCCCGTTGTGACTAGGCATTGGATTCCTTGTGACATTTGGGGGAGGTGCAAAGTTGAGAGCTTTTGAGTCCACCAGGTCTTGGACTTTCATCTGTAAGGCCCTTCATTTTTCAGTATTATGCCCCGGTGCGTTTGAGTGGAATGCACACCTGGCATTTGCATCATAGTTCTTTGGCAAATTAAGAGGATCTGGAGGTGCCAATGTCCTTAACTCAACTAGGTTGAGCTTCAGGAGTTGTGGCAAGAGTGCAACATATGGCATGGGAATTGGGTCAATTACCCTGTTTGCTTGTGATGGTCTTTGCTGGAAAGGACG
Organism: Lathyrus aphaca; assembly: GCA_963966055.1. Taxonomy (NCBI): domain Eukaryota; kingdom Viridiplantae; phylum Streptophyta; class Magnoliopsida; order Fabales; family Fabaceae; genus Lathyrus; species Lathyrus aphaca. The sequence goes on along the minus strand of OZ014521.1, from coordinate 293,431,572 downwards.
CTGTTGTTGGTTGTTGTTGTTGTTGTAGGTTCTCTGTGGCGGATACCGAACTTGTTATTGATACTGTGGTTGTTGTTGTTGAGGATATGCTGATTGCTGAGGAATCGGGGCTGGAATAGTAACAGCTGCTACTGACCGGTGAACATACTGAGGTCTGCCCCTGCTTGTATGAATGAAATTTGTTTCACCGGCCCTTCGGGGTCCCACAAAAGGCTTTCTGGGATTGCTGGATGAACTTGCACCACTATCGGAGATTTTGCCCATTTTCAGTTGACTTTCAATCCTTTCACCAGCTATGACCACATCAGCAAAACTGGTAGAGGAGAAGGCAGCCAATCTGTCAATATAAGTCCCTTGAAATGTGTTCATGAACATGTCAACCATTTCTCTCTCTGACATGGGTGGTTGGACAGCAACAACAAGCTGTCTCCACCTTTGGGCATATTCCCTGAAGCTTTCTCGGGAGGATTGAGACATTCCCATCAGGAGGGTCCTGTTAGGAGCCATGTCCAGATTGTATTGATATTGACGGATGAAAGCCTCAGCCAAATCCTTCCAGCATCTTATGGTGGCTCTAGACAAGTGTGAATACCACTCCCTCGAAGCCCCAGTCAGACTGTCTTCAAAGTAGAACATCCACAGCTTCTCATCCATGGTATACGCTTTAAGTCTTCCCAGGAAAGACTGCAAATGAGTGCGAGGACAGGAGGTACCATTGTACTTCTCAAAGCATGGGGGTTTGAATTTGTGGGGAATTCTCACCCCATCCACCAGCCCCATATCCATCACATCGAAGCCCAAAGAATTCTGAGACTCCAAAGATCTCAACTTCTCAGCAATTTCGTCCAATCTCCTGTCATATACTTCATCCCCAGCTCCCATAACAGTAAACTACTCTTCTTGGGGATCCTCTTGCAAGATTCTCCCTCCAGCTGTATTACCCTGCACATTCCTTGGGATGTTGGCTTCTGTATCTAGATGAGGTCCAAATACTGGTGGGTCAATACGAGGCTGGCCCCTTTCATTGTTACTAGTTCCTCCTGTCCCAAGATGAAGCTCTTCAGGAGTTTGTCTTTCCACCAGTTCTCTTAACCTTTCTTGACTCTGGGCCAAGCCAGTCATCACAGCCATGAATTGAGACATCTGGTTTCTCATCTCTACTCTTTCATTAGCCATCTGATTTCTGACCTCAGTCAGATCCTGCTGTACTTGTTCCATTTGAATACCGGGAAGGTTGTTGCGAGTCGGGTACCGGTGTGCGCGGTTGACAGGGAACACTCGGCGACGAGCAATGTTTCCTGAGATCATAACAAAGTTAGAAACAATAATAATAAAACCTACAAAACAAAACAAAAGTTAGTATGCAATGCAGTATGCTTATTTGTTTTCCAAGGTATCCGGTTTGGTTCTTGGTTTTGACCTTTCCAGGCCTCGAGGAAGATGCTTGATGTTGCCGAGGAATGAAACTCAATGAAAGAAAACTAATATATTACAAATGATGAACAATACATAGTTTGTTTTACAACATATACCCATGGAGGGTCAAAATACATCAAAAAAGAAAAAGTACATCAAAGGAAATAACAACAAACAAAGAATCAGACATCCAGTCCAAACTCATCCTCTCTGACCTCCTTCAGGAGTGCCTCAGTCACTGGACCAGCTGGGTGCTCTGTAATGGTCCTAATGAGGAGGTTCCTGGTGGCAATGGCAGTGGTCAGCTTCTTATGCCTGTCCTGATCCTTCGATCTCTTCAATCCTGCCCTAAGCTTCAACTCTGAAATCTCCTTCTGGGCTGCCAACAAAGCTTCCTGCTGCTTCTTCTCATTGGCCTCTAATTGTTCAATCTTGGCTTTAGTTTTCTGGTCTTCTTGGGTACGGGCTTCAGTGATCCTGACCCACCTAGCCTGACTCTCTTGCAGATAGAGCTCAGTCCTAGCCTTCTGAATCTTGGCTTCTTTACAGGCATTCTTCAATATTTGTTCCCCAGCTCTTGCTTTCCTGATGTAGTCCTCTGTCTTCTCAATTTTGGCAAGATGTTCCACCTTGAGCTTTTCCAATCTCTCAATGTCTAGACGACCATCACTCCTTTCCCAAAGAGTTTTCTTTAAAGCTTGAGATAGGTTCTCATTTCTTTCCTTCAGTTTCTCAAATTCTTCTAGGCTGACAGTTGCTGCTGGTTGTACTGTAGATGGTCCAGGTATGTCTTCCAAGGTGAAAGGCATTCCAGTAATCTGAGCTCTAGTACGGGACCAATCATAGTACTGAGCTGAAGCAACATTATTACACCTTCCAAGAATAGCCATCCCTTTTGTCTGGATGTTGTCCCAAGCCCTGGATGCTTGTCTGACAACAACTAAATTAGGTTTTACTTCACAATACAGGGTCTCAGCTAAATCTTGTACTCTGGGAGGGTGAACCAAAGCGTAGCCCAGTTGTCTCTTAAACAGTAAAGGATTGTAGTTGATGCAACCCTTTACTCCTATCAGAGGCACATTTGGGTATTGTCCACAGCTGGTGATAATGTCCTTGCCCTTGGTGCTCTGGGTGCACCATCTAATATTATCTGAAGTCAAAGCAATGAGCCTCTTATCCTAATTCTTCTGTTGGTTAGGATTCAGGAAAGCATCTGACTTAGGTAGGTGTCTGAGCAGCCAGGTGTAAAACAAATGAGCACAACATCTCACCAACTTCCCCCTTTGTTTCTCATTTCTCTGATGAATGGAGTAGTAAAAGTCTCCCAGCAGTGTAGGTATTGGGTTCTTCAGAAGAAACAAATGGATGGCATTCTTGCTGACAAACTTGGGCTCATCTGCCAACAGTATAGCCCCATATATGCTGAGGGCTAACAATGCATAGACTGCCCTCCACTCTCCCAATGAGGCCTTCAGGATGGCCTGAGAAATCAAGAAGTCCAAGTGCAAACCAGGGATCCCAGCTTTTGTTGTCATACTTTGCTCAATCAAGGCAGGCTCCAAGTATAGTGCTTTTTCTACTTCTCCATTGCTGGGAGCAGTCATCTTTGGGTTGAAGGGGATCCCTCCTCTGATAGGTACTCCAATCAACAAAGAAAACTCTTCCAACAGAGGCCCTAGCTGGAAGTCTGGAAAGGTGAAGCATCTCAAAGGAGGATCATAAAACTGCAAGCATGTGTGGATCATGCTCCTCTGAGAAGGGTCAAGGTCCATAACCATATTCAGGATACCTCCATAATGCTCTCTAAACAATGGGATGTGGTCAGGTGTGATAAGTGACTGGACCTGCCTGATGCCAGTCAACACAGGTTCAAAGAAATGGTAGGATATGTTGCTCTTCCTGGGAGTAGTCATGAATGCTGCTGAAGAAACTGAAGATTGGTACTGATGAAGATCACAGACTGATGTCGGAAATGAGCCACTGACAGGCTGATGCTGGAGATAACTAAAGCAGATAACTGATGAAGACAGCTAAAGCAGAGGTTTATGCAGAAGAAGGGGTCAAAACCAAAACCAAGATATAATGTGGATACCCTGAAAAGCAAATAAACAAATGTTAAATGATGCAATGATGATGTATGCAAATGATATGCAAGGGTTTGTGATCAAGAGCTGGATCTGATATCTGCCTTGGTATAAGTCCATGTATGTTCAAAAGAAGGTCCAGATGGAAGTTTAGAAATCCAATAGCCAAGGTGGGGGACTCAAATAAAGAGTCACATGTCCAGGGTTTAATCACAAGAACTGTCCAAAATGAGGTACTCTTAATCAATATAGTAACAGGGTATGATGTGGCTTAGGGTACCTGCAAACCTGTAAACAGCCCAACCCCCTCACAGGTAATGTTCTAAAACAAGGATCCTCAGACTTGGATCAGTTATGAGAAGTGTAAACACTTCTAACCCGGAGGTACAATGTTTACAATAACCATAAAAGATCCTCCTTTAATTCACCTCAGTTTCTGAAGGTCATAATAAAGGTCATCCAGACTTAGCAGGCTTCCCAGATAGCCCTAGCACTACAGGAAATATGTAGCACAGAGTTCTCAAGAAGAAACCCACATCTGAACTGTGTTTCATATTCCCGCACCAGACCGAAATGGAATGGGAAAGAACATGAACCACTCTAGCCTAGGTGTCACTCAGGTCCCAGGTATAGGACCTCAAACTCTCAATGGAACCCTACCCACCAAAACAGAAGCCAGATCCAGCAATGATAATGACAATATGAAATATGGAAAACTGTAAAGGAAATAAATAAAGTTGTACATAAAGCAGTAAATAAAGCAAATAAATGAACACAATTAGCACATAACACCCCAGTAAACACAAATCAAACAAACGCTAGGAGGAACCCACAAAAAGAACCAGAAGCCCTGGTTACAATATAAGGATCCCCAGCAGAGTTGCCAAGCTGTCGCTCCCACCAAATGACACCTGGTCAGAAGGGGTACAGACGCGAACGGTCGGCGAAAGGGAAGGAATGAAAAGAGTCGCCAGCTAGGCATTTTTATCCCGAAGGAAAGGTAATGCTGTATAAACCTAAGAAAAGATGGATAAGACGGTCGCGAACCAGAGATACTGAGAAAGGGGGTTGGTTACAACCTGGGAAGGTATTAGCACCCAGGTTGTCCGCCGTACTCGACGGGATCCACGCTTGAAAGATTTGTGTTTAAAGGGGTAGTGTCAGTGAAATTTGTGTATCAAAGTTGGAAAGAATGCAAGTGCCAGTGTAAAAGAAATGTGAAGTGAAACAAAAGAGTGTCAGTGTAGAGAAAGAATATGAAGCTCAAGACTATGAGGCTTAAAGATTAATGCTGGAAATAGGGGGAATATACAGAGACTTTTGTTCGATAAATGTTAAGTTATGCCTACGTATCCTCTCGTGCAATGAGGAAGTCAGAACACCGTAGTTCGACTCAAAAAGACTGAAATATAAATTGACTTGTGAACTGCTTACTTGTCTATGCTCAATTGTATGACCTGTCTGGCTCAGGTGCAAACTGTCTTGCACTAGACGGAAGAAGCGAGTTCTCGCTTATGACTGAAGATGATGAGAAAAGAATCCCGAAGGAGACGATTATTGTTTGTTTTTGGTATTTTCAATCTTTTATTGTTTTTGGAGTTTGTCATAAGAAAATGATCTTAAGCCTAAACCAAAGGTTAGTAAACTCATCACATCTTCCCTCTGATTAGGGGTAATGAGAAAACCTTAAGTAGGAGGTAAGCACTTCACACTTAATCACCATGATGTAGGATTAAGATCATTAACCTACTTGTGATTATTTAGATGTTTTTTTTGGAGTTTTTGTTTAGTGTTAAGTAATGAGTTTAAGCCATAATCAGGGATTTAATGGACTCATTACACCATCCTAATAGAAGGATAATAGATGAGAACATTTAAGCTGAGGAAGGCTCCTCAACTTAATCCATGATTAGGGATTAACCTCATGACAAAACAAAGCCTTTGTTAAATGGATTTTAGTTAATGATAAGATTAAGAAGTGGATTTTAGGGTTTGTAAGACAACTTGAGGAGGACTTGTCCATTAACACTAGGGTTAGTCCTTCTCAACCACTTAAGGAAGAATTAGAACCCTAATGCAAGGCCCAAGTTACAAGCTTAATGTCTTAGTGATTATTAGATGGATTGATTAAAGGATTTAAACACATTGAGGGTTTGACACTTAGGATTAAAGTTATACACTCCATCCTAATAGAAGGATATAGGCATAACCTTAATCACAAAGCCTTAAAACCTTTAAGGTTTAGTCCTTGATTAAGAGATGAGAAGAGAAGACTCAAAGATGACACAAAGGTAAAACTAATGGGGGGACTAATCAAACCCTAATTGTGATCATGCTTGGGTGTTCCTAGGGTTTGTGAAGCTTGCAAGAAGACCTTCAAGAGAAAAGCCACCAAGGAAGAAACAGATGAAAGGAGGAGAAGCAGAAGAAGCAAGACAACTTACTTCACTTAAGAAGATAAGTTGCTTGAAGAAAGAAAGTGAAGGAGGAACATGAATGAGAAAGCTCACTCTAATACAAATACAAAATGCAGCAATGATGCATAAAAGAGATGAGAAGAGATTATGAGAAGTGAAGGCAAATTCACTTCTCAAACACTTACCACCTGAAAAGTTAGTAACAAGAAATGAAAAGAAATGAAAATGAGAGAGATGCAATGATGCAAACCAAAACCAGAAGCAAGATCAAGATGTACACAATGTTATGGGATGATGCAAAAGCATGCCAAGATATGCCAATGCTCATACAAGCAATGAGGATGCAAATGAAGGATGAAAGGAGGCATGGAAGTTCATGGATGCACATGGAATGAAATGGAAGCACAACATGGAAAATGGATGAATAAATGATAAAGCATGATTCTAATGTGTCCTAAGATGTCTTATATGTCATGTGGATGCATGAAATGTCATGGCAAGTTCATGAATGCAAGCATATGGAAGATAGATGCAAATGAAGGCAAAAATTAGGGTTTACATACAATATGCAATGCAAAATTCAAAATCAGAGGCAAATGACATGATTAAAAATGGAAAATGGGATCAAAGGACCCCTAGCCCTACACAAGTTCACTGCCCAAAGGAGGGGACTTAACTCTTAACCTAATGGGGGTTATGATTTTCTTAAGTTGGCTAGGGTTTTAAGGCACTTCAAAAGGAAAAATGCACATCAAATTGAAAATGAAAGATAAATTCAAACCAATTTTACCCTAGAAACTACATGATACGAGGAATGCAATGCAAAAAGAACCAACATCAAACTCTTCATGGTTAGGCAGAATGAATTTTTCTAATTTAGAACCAAAATATTTCCTTTTAAGAACTTTAATTCCAAAGAAAAATGTCAAAATAGGTCAAGAACCAAAAAGAAATTTGTTTGAAGAGTTTGATAATGTTTCTAAATGTGTCAAGATGCAATGTGATTTTTTTTGTGATTTTTAGAAACCTAAATGATATTTTAAGTAATTAATTCTCATTAACTAATTAAAATAAACATTTAAATATTTTTAAAATACGAAAATTATGCAAAAAATAAAAATAAAATTATTTTCAGAAAGGGAAAAATATTTTAAGTCAGCATGCAAAAAATAAAATTTTTGTGATGTGTTTTGATATTTTTAATGAAATGAACAAATTAAATGAAAAGAAAATTAAATAAAAATTAAATAAAGGAAAGTATGCCAAAGGGAGGGCTGAGATCAAATCTGGGCTTAAACCAGTTGACTGGCGCGCATCTGAACGGCCCAAATTCAAATTTCATTAATCTGACTTAATTAAATGTTAATCCTAAAATTAAAACTAATGGCTCAATCCTAACCACACAAACACGCGCGGGAGATTAGATCCAAAGGCCTAGGTTCAAACAAAACCCTAATCCTGATTAAAAGCCCTAATGACTTTCAGGTGGCCGGAAATGACCTCCGGTCATCTTCTCCGGCCACTTGTCCCCTGAGAAAACCCTATTTCACTCCCCAGGCTACAAAAATGAAATTTCTCTGGCCAGAAATGAATCCCACACATCACTGAATCAAAATCCCCAAACAAAAATCATTTTTCATTCATCAACAAGGAAAAACGAAGCAAAACAATTTTAGGTCATAAACTTTCAGACAACTCATACATACTCAATATTCCACCATTTTGAAAAGTAAACATATCAGAATCATCAGCACATCATAAGGATTCGATTAAGAACTTAAAAACAAGGTTCTGAGAAAAAATTTCTTGAGCCATACCTGAGATGGAACCTCCTGGTTCTGGGCTTTCTGGGCTCTCCCTTGTTGCAAACCCACTCCTATGAACCTTCTGAAGATGATACGAAGCTTAGAAAGCTTTGAGGATGGCTGGTTTGAATGTTTCAGTTCTGGTATAGCAGAAATGGAGGTTTGTGTGTGTGATGTTTCAGGCTGTTTTAATGGTTGATTCTTGTTCTATGGATGATGTGTGACTTGTTGGTGAAGAAAAATTTGAAGTTTGCTGGCTGGTTTGAGAGAATCGAAGAAGGGAAGGTTTTTGCAAGTTTTGTGCAATCTGATTGTGTATGAGGTCTGAGCTTGTGTGAGGCTTGTTTTATGATCCTTATACCAATCCTAAACTATTGGAATGAGTCAGAAGACTTGACATGCACTGTGGGAATGGCATGGGGCAATTGGCCAAAAAGTCAATGTTAGGTGTACTTCAAGCATGGGCCATGGCAGAAGCTAATTTTAGGGCTGCTCTGAGTTCATCTGTCTTCAAGGATGACCATGGGATGAATTAGAATGATCAGAAGTGAATGGATGGTAAGATGTCACATGTTTTGCAATTTTCACAACTTGTTGCATTTTGAGATTTTGGTCATGGACATGTCCTATTCCAAGTTGAATTCTTGTTGTGAAATGTTACATGATGTTATGGTAATGCTATGAGATCAGTTAGAGACCACACAAACCCTTGGAACCCTTCTTGCAAGATTTCCCTCTTTGTAACTTTTGTGAAAAAATGGCTTATGATACTTGGAATCCAAGGCATGAAAGTGAGAAATTCTTTGGGCAAATCTGAATTATGGACCATGAATTATGTTTGTGTGATGATTAGAAGTTGATTTGAAGTCACATTTGACTTTGGCAAGTGTTTTTGCAAGTTTCCTCTTTGGCACAAAAGTGAAAAATAAGTGATTTTATCCAACTTTGCAAGGCCATAACTTTTGTTCTAAAATGAATTAGAATGACTTCTTGTACTTTTTGAAAATGGGAGGATCCAATCTACAACTTTCATGACCAAAGATTTTTCATTTGAAGCAATTTTGGATAAAAAAGAAGAGGTTGAAAAACTTTCCCAAAATGGAAAATTTACATTACAAGTCACTTTCCCAAAATGGCAACTTTGCAAATGGCTTGAAATTCTTCAATTTTGTGAACTTCTAACATCTTCTAAGATCAAATAAAGATCATACACATTCAAAATGATGGAGAAACCCCTTTGGTTGTGTCATTGGGGGCCTCAGATGCCCTGATTTTGCACTGACTTGCTCAAGAAGTCATCTTGTGATCAGATGCCTTCCCTTTTGAATTTCTTCATGAAAATTGGTATGTATGATCCTTATAACATACAGAGACCCATAGAAACAAGAATGACCAAAAAATTTGGAGTTATGGCCTCTGAAACCAAAACCCTAATTTTAGGTCATTTGTGCAGTTAACCTTAGCTCTGCTTCCATGCCTTTCTCAGTTCTTGTGATTCTTTGACTTCCTTGACCTTGGGAGGATATAATATGATGCTTGAACATACATGGACCCTCTTGAGATGATTGAAGACCTTTGGAGTGGCTCAAATGGCTCTTGGATTGCTCAGATCACAAACCCTAGATGCAGATGACTTTGAACCAATGCAGTGAAGCAAAAATGTAATATGAGATGATATGATTGAACTTATGCAAATGAAAAGAATCACAAGCCATGGTGAAATGAGTGAGGGCAAATTTGGGGTGTTTACACATGGCAAGGGGTGGGAAATGATCCTTAAGTTATGTGGAGTTGAATGGTGAAAGAAATTTGGAGTTTGAGTGGCTGAGGAGGGAGTTTCGAAAGCTTGAAGGTTTTGGGGATTTTTGAGCAATCTAACTTGTGGGATGATTCAGGCTCCAAAATTATGTGAAATGAGCTCCTTGATGACCACATAAGTCATGCTGATTGGCCAGAGAGTGGTTGTGGCACATGCTGATTGGTATGGCTTGTTTTGCAAAAAGTCAAAAGTTGTGGTACCATAAGTATGGGCTGAGTCAGAGCTGGTTTTGAGGGGTGTCCTGCCTCAGCCAACTTCAAGGAGGACCATGGGATTGTTTGGGATGATCTGAAGCCTTTGATTCAAGTGTTTGCAAGCTTTATGCATAATTGCCATTTTGAGATTTCTTGTGAATCAAGCCATGAAATCCATGCATTCTTGGGCCAATTCTGATGTTTTAAAGTTTCTTTGACATGTTATGGTACATAGAAGTTGATTAGAGGTCACGAAATGGCTTGAAACATGATATTGCAAAAATCCCTCTTTGGCATGAACTTGAAAATTATAGGATTTTTTCCAACTTTGAAAGGCCATATCTTGAGTTCTAGGATGAATCAAGACATGTTCTTGTACTTTTTGAAAATGGGAAGACATAATCTACAACTTTCATGCCCAAGAATTTTTCATTTGAAGCATTTTTGGTCATGAAAGAATAGGTTGAATATCTTTCCTAAAATGGAAAGTTTCCATTACAAGTCATTTCCAAATATAGCAAGTTTGCATTTGGCTTGAAATTATTCAACTTTGTGAACTTCTAACCACTTCTAAGATCAAATAAAGATAATAGAACCTCAAAATGATGATGATGACCCTTTGGTACCCTTGATGGGGGCCTCAGATGCCCTGATTTTGACTTTACTTGCTCAAGAAGTTACCCAATAATCAGATGACTTCCACAATGAATTTCTTCATCAAATTTGGTACGCATGATCCTTATAACATATTGAGACCATTAGAAACAAGAATGACCAAAAAACTGGGATTAAGGCCTCTGAAACCAAAACCCTAATTTTAGGTCATCTGTGCAGGAAATCTTCAGTCTGCCTCTATGCCTTTGCCATTCTTTGTGATCCCTTGACTTTTATGAACTTTGGGGAGCATATTATGATCATGGAACACACATGGACCCTCTTGGAAAGCTTCAAGATCATTGGGATGACTCAGATCACTTCTTGGATTGCTCAGTTCACAAACCCTAGATGCAGATGAAATGAACTATGCAGTGTGATGGTATGCTTATGCTAATGCAAAAAATGAAAGATCACAAGCCATGGTGTGAGAAAAAGTGAGGGAAACTTTGGGGTGTTTACAGCTGCCCCTATTCAAGCATGAGTTAGATGTGCAGGGTGTAAGCGCCTGGCTTAACAGACAAACAAGATAACTTGTGGTTGAATACCAAAGATAGTCCAAAATTTGCACTCACTGGGGAGAAGAAGAAAAGGGATATAAATTGTAAAAGATAGCATAATATGAGTATCAAAGGAAAGCGATGGAGGACGACCATCAAGCAGAGGATGACTGCTAGGGGTAAAACGGTAAGCAAAGCAATGACGGGGATGACCATCATGCTGGGAAATAAAGAAACCGCGACGGGGACGGCCATAGGGTAAGGAAATAAAAATCTCTGGGGATCAAAGGTATGAGGGAAACAATGACGGGGACGACCATCAGGTTGAATGGTAAAGTAAACAATGATGGGGACGACCATCGGGTAAAAGCTGATGAAGGACGATCATCAGGAAAAGGAAAAGGGACCACGACGGGGACGGCCATCGGGTTAAAGAATAAATGAAATATTTGATGAGGGATGGTCATCTAAGGTGAAGGACGATCACCTAGCAGGGGACGACCTTCTCTTTATCACGACATAGGACGAATGCCGGATAGGAAAGGTCAACGATGGGGACGACCATTGGATAAGCATGATGAAGGACGATCATCAAGAGGTGAAGGACGATCACCTAGCAGGGTACGGCTGCTCTTGGGGATTATCTCGACATAGGACAAATGTCGGATAACAAGGTCAATGATGGGGACGACCATCAGATAAATGATGAGGGACAGTCATCAAAGGTGAAGGACAATCACCTAGCAGGGGATGACTACTATTTATCTTTACATAGGACGAATGTCGGATAGAAAGTTCCAACAATGGGGATTCCACTGGGGAAAGGATGAGGGACAGTCATCCAAAGGTGAAGGACGATCACCTGGCAGGGGACGGCTACCGAGAGTATCACGACATAGGACGAACGTTGGATAGAGAAAGTTGTTTTGTCTTTGTGGGGATGTAAACACGGACGAGTGCTTACGCTTTTGAAATAAACAGTATAAGAGTTTGGTAGTGTGTATAGATTAAAGGCGCGGAAGAGCATCCTTAGAACCACGATACAGACGAGTATCGGTAGAAACAAACGTTGACACGTGTTTAAGGGTGATGATACGAACGAGTATCAATCGGCTGAGCAAAGAACACAGACGAGTGTTGAATCTGCTGAGGGGTGATATATACAAGATACAGACGAGTATCAAAGACTTCTGTATAAGTATGTACAAGTATGATCTGCTGGTGAAGTACGTGCAAGACACGGACGAGTACCAAAAGATTGGGCAAGGGACACGGACGAGTATTTTGACTTGCTGGGGAAACATGACACAGACGAGTGCCGAAATGAATATGTACAAGTATGAACAAATATCTGTATTGAGAATGCAAAAGGTATTCTGGCAACTTTACTGGGGAAAGATGACACAGACAAGTGTCGAAAAGAGCATGAATAAATATGAACAGGAATCTGTGTTTGGGAGTGCAAAGGGGATGTCTTGGCTTTTATCTGCAGGGGGTATGAGTTTTGTATATTGTTGGTGAAGTGAATATGGTATTTGCAGGTGACTGACTCGAACCTGGCTTATGATCATGCAAATGTTTGATTTTTTTCCATAATGCTCCGAATTAGATGGAATGCTACGCTTATTTTGGTGAATATGATGTGAATGTTATGATTATGAAAATGAGAAACCCGATCCGAAATCTGGATCCTGCGGGGATAAAGATCTCTAGTTTATCTGTCCGGAGGGAGAACTCCGCTGAGGATGAGGAGGTTTCAGCAACTCCGCTGGGGAAGTACTTCATGCATTGCTCAACTGGGGAAAGAATGGAAACTCTAGGGGGAAACAATTCCACCGACTCTGCTGAGGATGAGAGAATCATGGTGACGCACCTCGAAAAATACGACCTCGCGATAAGAAAATTACCGCGGATGGAAATTAAAACATCTGAGTCGCCACCGGACTTATTTTATTCCAATTAAAGAAAAGGAAAATATCGAGAAACCTTTTGAAAAACGGATAGAACAAGGTCTTTGAAACCAGATTCTAGGTTCAGGAGTCGATTCTGTAAGAGGAAGGTATTAGCATCCCTTACGTCTGTTGTACTCAACGGGAACCTCTTAGTTTAACTTGCGATCTAATGTTGACTTATGCTTTTTGTTTTCTTCGAATAATAAAATAAATGCGAACGATTATAAGCTAGAGTTAATAGGGGAAATGGGTTATTTTGTTCCTAGGGTGCTCGACAAGGAGTAAGATCCGTGTGCCTACGTATTCCCTTGTGTAATGGGAAAGTCAGAGCTTCGTAGTTCGCGGTACTAAGGTCGGTTGAATTGTTTGTGTTAATGAACGATTATTTAGACCGCATTCTAACTGCTAAGCGTTGGCTTGTCTGCTCGCGATAGGAGGCGGAAGCGCTAGCTTGTGTGCGAGATAGAAAGGATTTAAATAATGTTCGCTTGAACAAATGTCTGATTTAATTAATGTTTTATGAACAAAAGAGCGAATGAACCAGGTCCCATGGGGCGAGCCTCAGGAGCGTTCATTCAAGAATTCGAAGAATGCTAGACTCCAAAACTCAATTCTTTCGTTATTTGATATGTGGATTAAATGTTTTAATTACGGAAAGTCGAATGAACAACGTCCTGCGGGGCGAGCCTCGGGAGCGTTCATTCAAGAATTCGAGGAATGCGAGACTCCTGAATCCAATTATTCCGTTATTTAATTATAAAATATTTGAATATTCGAGTTGGAAGCAGTTGGATGGCGAGGCACGACGCACTCGGCTTACATGGGTTTACGAATAAATTAAAGCGACGAAGGTGCGAAAAAATTAAAATCGGAGACAACTATTCGGATGCGTTGGACCTTTTTAATCGGGCGCGTCGAAATATGGTTCGTTTACTTCCTTAGAGCCGATTTAAAATTGAAATCGTTCTATTAGGAGTCGATCATTTATTTAAAAAGCTATAAAATAAATAAACTAAATTAAATAGAATTGGGGAAATTAAATTGGAATAGAATAATAAATAATAAATAATAAATAATAAATAAATTGAACCGAATGTTTAATATGATAAATAATTGGAATAATATAATAAATGAAAATAAACTAAATTTAATGGGCAAAATAAAAATAAATGATAAATAAAATAAATCTAACTACTTTGGCCTCATATTGATCGATTTTTGCCGATTTAACGAAATCGGGCTAAAATCGACCGTTTAACATATCATCGGTCCGATAAAATAAAATAAAATAAAATAAAATAAAATAAAATTTAAAATAAAGTAATGAAATGGATTTAGAAAAATTATCAATAAGACTAACAATATCATTATTAAAAAGAAGATAGACAAATAAGATTCAAAACCATTATAATAATAAAACTATAAAAAAGAAATTGGGCTCAGCCCAATCATGATTTATAACTATAAGAAAATAAAACTAAAATTAAAATAAACAAATTAAAAAAAAGCTCAGATTTAATGTCAGCAAGAATAATATAAAAATTAAAAATAAAAAGTGGTATGCATCGATCCTTAAATAATATTAAAACAATAAGAAACTTTGTTTAGACATTTTCTATAGTAAATAAGTAACAAGGCTAAGACTCTAAATAAAACTAGAGAAAAAGAAAATACTAGAATAATAAAATAAAATTGAAAATAAAATATAAATAAATAAATAAAATAGTGTAAAGGTAGTGTGCAACGTGAGTTTTGTGTGTAATAAAAAAACAAATAAAAAAATGAAGGAAAAAGTCTGGGTGGCCATGATCCATAGAAAATTACCATTAATTTCTAAATAAATCAAATAAATTAACCATTACTCCAAATCAACAAGTAATAAAATAAAACTTAAATACAATGAATACAAATATAGACTCTCTCACCCAAAACCGTGTTCTTTCACAATTTTTATAAAAGAAACACTTTCAGAAACTCATCAACAAATAGGGAAAAGTGAAAACTCAAAATCAAAGATTACCTCTCGCAAATCTTTCTGAATCAATCCTCTCAAAAACGACGGCTTCTATGGCTCTCTCTGTTTCGTGACAAGTTTTGCAGATTTTTTTGGTTTGGCTCGCGGGTGGTGTTCGCGATTTTCTGCGTTTCGGTTCACGGCGATGGTTTGTGGTTTGAACGTTTCAACGGCGGCGGTTCTGAATCTGAATCTGCTGCGGTTTGAAGGGTGGTGCGGCTTTGCATGGGTTGTGCGATTTCGTGAAGGTTTGGTTTGCAATGGTAGTTGTCTGCAATTTAGATTTTTGTGGCTTTGGGTGAAGCAATTTTTTTTATTAGCAGGTTTGTGTAGGAATATTGAGAGTTGTATGGAAGAAAAGTTTGATGTGAGTGAAGGTTGGAAAAAAAAAGGTGAAGGTGATTTTCGTTTATTTCACAGGCTTCTGTTATTTTGGTTTTGTATTTTTTGAAACTTAGTGCTTTTTGCAGAATTTTCATGGCTTTTTCTCAGCTTTTTCTTCATTAAATTGAATGTGTATTATATAGAGGAAAATATTATTGTGGAATATTCGTCACAGGCTGGCATGGGTGGAAGGGCGTCATGTGCGTTTGAGAAAAATTTTGTTGGGTTGAGAATGAGTGGGTTGTTTGAGTGATGAGGCCGGACGTTGCAAGTTGTGTGAGAATATATTATGCTTTTAGTCTAAATCATAAGATGATGTGTGGCTGAGATTTACAATTGAACCTTTCTGATCTTTTTCTCTTTTTTATGCAATAAAAATGGATTATAAATAGATAAAATAAAATAGTAATAATAATAGTAACTAATAAGAGTAATAAAACTAAAAATAGTAGAAATGATAAAAGTAATGATAATTAATAAAAAGTTGAAATTAATACTAATAATAATAATAATAAAAGTGAATAATAATAATAATAAAAAGTAAATAAAGA
Source organism: Lathyrus aphaca (assembly GCA_963966055.1). NCBI lineage: Eukaryota > Viridiplantae > Streptophyta > Magnoliopsida > Fabales > Fabaceae > Lathyrus > Lathyrus aphaca. The sequence goes on along the minus strand of OZ014521.1, from coordinate 293,415,782 downwards.
TAATAATAATAATAGAAGGTATAATATTAATAATAATAATAATAATAATAGAAATAATAATAAGAATAAAAAGTTAATGATAATGGTAATAATGGAAAATTGTTTGGTAATAATAATAAAGTGGTAATAGAAAATAATAATGGTAATAATATTGATAGAAACAATAATAGCTATAAAAAATATATGCAAAATTGTGATAGAAATTGAATGTAGACAATATGAATTAAAAAAAAAGGGACATAATTTTTTATTTTAGTGAAATGGGCTTAGAAGAAGAAAAAGTGATAATGGATTTTGAAATAAAATTAAAATGATTTTAAAATAGAATAATGGAAAATAAAAAGAAATTAAAATATAGGTGGGATTTTTTTGTAGAATTTTTTATAATGACTAAATAATAAAGAAAAGAATAAAAACTTGAAATAAGAATAGAAAACATTTTTTTTGAATTTTCTGAATAAAAGGAAACATGACATATTTTGAATTTTTATAATATCTGACTGAAAAATAAAATGGTACATATTTTTAGATTTTTTTTAATAAAGATGAAAACAAAAATAAAACAATATGACAAAATTTGGGTATAATATCATGTGTTGTGCTGGTAGAAAAATAAAGAAAGTGATTGAAAAATAACTATATGGAATTAATAATAATAATAATAATAATAATAAAATAAAAAATAATAGAAATAATAATAACACTAAGAATAGAGATAATAAACTAGTAATAGTAATAAAAAGGATTTTTTGTGATCTTGTTTAAATAATAGTAAATGGATTTAAGAAGAGAGATAATGAGCTTATGAGATATTTACAAATGGGGTCTGATAGAATATTGTAATAAAGTAAAAATATTGTGATGGTTGTATTGGTTAGGTAGTGGTGTTGAAAAAATAAGAAACTTATAGAGGTGGGGTCTTGGTTGTAGAAAGTGTGAGTTGTGAAATTAAAAAGGATAATATTATTTATAAAAAGTTAACAGAAATCTAATAATAATAAAATAATAATAATAATAATAGTGATAATAATAACTAATAATAATAATAAAAATGATAGTGAAAATAATAATGATAAAAAGTGAATAAAAATAATAATATAATAGCAATAATAGTAATAGAAGTAAAGATGGAAAATTATAATAATAATAATAATAATATAAGAATAATAAAAATAATAATAAAAATAATAGAAAGTAATAGAAATAGTAATAATAAAAAAGACTTATTAATAAAATAATAATAACAAAAATAGAAGAAAAAAAATAAAAGGAAAATTAATAATAATAATGAAAAGGAGTACAATAATAGTACTAAATATGATAATGATAATAATAATAATAATAATGATAAGAATTGATAAAATTAATAATAAATCAAATACTAATATTAATAATAATAGAAAAAAAAATAATAACGATGATGATAATAAAAATAATAATAATAATAATAATAATAGATGATAAGGAATAGATTTTTTTGCAATTTTTGATAATGAATTAAACAAAAATAAAAATTATAATAATACGAAAAGAAAATAAAAACGCATTTTTGGATTTTTTCGATTATCAGACAGAAAGAGAAAACGGTACATATTTTTGGGATTTTCGAATAATGGTTAGACAGTAAAATAAAATGGTGCGGGTAGGACAAATTTGGGGTATGACAGTTGCCCCTATCGAATAAGCTTAGATCGAGTAAGATGAACTGGCTCATGTTCAAACTTTCAAGGTATAAGATAATTAGATACTAACATACTCAAAATTTGTCCGATAGAAGAAAATGTGTAATGATTAAAGCTAAATGACTGAAAACTGCAAAAACGGGTGACACAACAAAGAAATAAGTTGACAAAATAAATCATTTATCACCGACGGATGATAAAGCGAGTGACTGGAAATAAAATCACTTATCACCAAAGGATGATGAGGCGAGTGATTGGAAATAAAATCAATTATCACCAAAAGATGATAAGGCGAGGGACTGAAAATAAAATCACTTATCACCGAAGAATGATAAGGCGAATGACTGAAAATAAAATCACTTATCACCGAAGAATGATAAGGCGAATGACTGAAAATAAAATCACCTATCACCGAAGAATGATAAAGCGAATGACTGAAAATAAAATCACTTATCACCAAAGGATGATAAGGCGAAGGACTAAAAATAAAATCACTTATCACCAAAGAATGCTAAGGCGAATGACTAAAAATAAAATCACTTATCACCAAAGAATGATAAGGCGAATGACTGAAAATAAAATCACTTATCACCGAAGAATGATAAGGAGAATGACTGAAAATAAAATCACTCATCACCAAAGGATGATAAGGCGAGGGACTAAAAATAAAATCACTTATCACCAAAGAATGATAAGGCGAATGACTGAAAATAAAATCACTTATCACCAAAGAATGATAAGGCGAATGACAGAAAATAAAATCACTTATCACCGAAGAATGATAAGGCAAATGACTGAAAATAAAATCACTAATCACCAAAGGATGGTAAGGCGAGAGACTAAAAATAAAATCACTTATCACCAAAGAATGAAAATGTGAATGACTAAAAATAAAATCACTTATCACCAAAGAATGATAAGGCAAATGACTAAAAATAAAATCACTTATCACCGAAGAATGATAAGGCGAATGACTAAAAATAAAATCACTTATCACCAAAGGATGATAAGGCGAAAGATTAAAATTAAAATCACTTATCACCAAATGGATGATAAGGCGAAAGACTGAAAATAAAATCACTTATCACTGAAGATGATGATAAGGCGAGTAACTGAAAATAAAATCACTTATCACCGAAGAATGATAAGGCGAATGAAATCACTTATCACCAAAAGGATGATAAGGCGATCCCGACACTAAAAGGATATTGAGTAACAGAAAAATAAATAATCGACCCCCGCCACCAAAGGGAAAACCGGGTGACTGAAAATTAAACAACGATCTGGTTTAAGAAATACTGGTAAAATGAGTAAAATGCTTGGGGAAGAAAAGGTTGAAGAGAATTATATCCAATGGGAGACGGCCACTGGAATTGATGAGGAGATGCCTTGAATATTCGATCGATCCTGGACCCTGACTCATGTATGTATGCTTGATTATTTTGAAACAGTATTCCATAATGACGGAAATACGATGCAAATGTTTATGCACTGCTGAAAGTTAAAATGTTGGGAGTATGAAAAGTTGATTTATTTAGGTATGCATATGATGCACATGTTGTAAATGATGCATATGAAGTGATCAGAATGATAAAAGCACCAGCTTGGGGGACTTTTGGTCTGGTAGTTGCCAATAATGATTGGACTTTGGGTGGGTGGAGGGTTTGATTCCCCGACACTCGATCTTCGACGATGTATGGTTAGAAGATAGATCTGAAAGCTCCAAGTTTTGTTATCTGCTGGTGAGCGAAGCGACTTAATTGACACATGAAGACTGATTTTGCTTTGAATGATTGCCAACGTCTAGCAAGGACTGCCTGTTCAGCTGGGGAGTAGAGATAGGAAGATTTGCTCCTGTATCTGGATTTGGTAGACGTTTGCCCCTGGTTGAGTTGTTTGAAGATGATTTTGCCCCTGATTGAGCTATTTGAAGATGATTTGCCCCTGATTGGGTCGTCGAGAATAATTTTGCCCTTGATTAATGGACTTTGAGATAAATTGCCCCTGATTGGGCTGTTGAAGATGCTTTGTCCCTGATTGGACTGTTGAGGTAGTCTTGATTCATGTTGGCACCAATGAAGTTCAAATTTCTCTTTTAATTTCCCCTTGTTGGGATTGTACTGATGTCAAGCACTGAATTTCAATTAAATTATTCAATACACAGATGGTAGTGTTAATGTAACGTTCATGCGAGTTTTGAAAAAAAAGTCAATTTATTTGAATGCTGTGATAGTGTGACGAATGAACCGTTGGTCCAAACGAGGTGCTGATTTAAAAAGTGCGTAAAAGATGCAGCAAGAATAATGTGCAATCGAGATTGAAGATTAGCAAATATATGGGAGTCATTTTACGCAACCTTGTTGGATATACTTTCAGAATAAACCTTGCCTCAATTAGGTCTTTTGAGGGTTGCAACGTGGTCTGGTTAATGGTTAGAGAAACAAAGGATGTAAGGCTCAAAGTTTGATTTGTACCCACCCCTTCTTCGTGATGTTCTCCAGTCCTACGTTCAGTTAACTCTACACATGCATTTGTTTTGACTTTGCAAGAATGAAAATGAAGCTTTAAAGTTTGCTTGAAAATGGCAGTCATCTTATTTTGTTGTTGGTGACCCTTTGTTTCTTGATTTGGTGGTCACTGATATTTGTTTTGCTTTTGCTGAGGATTTGAGCTCCTCTTTTGATTTGTTCTATTTTTTTGTCAACTAAGTCTCCCTTCGAGTGCTCAACTTAGTGGTTTTTTTTTGTATTTTTAATGTCGTGACTGCCAGGTCATTTGTTGATGGTCCTCCGACGGGATGTCTCATCTTGCGATTTGAAGTGTAGTCAGGTTAACTGAACAACTACCCTGCCCCAGGTTAAATGTAAGGGTTTGTATTCGAAAGAAACTCCTACTTCTAGGCTCGAAGTGGTTGACTAGGAATTAACTCCTTATCTCTTCAGTGTTTGGGGATTTGAAAAAAAATGCTTGTACATCATTGACGAGGTTTTATCCGAAAGCATACCGCAACAGTTATGGGTATTTCGTTTTCATCATTCTCCCTCAAATATTTGCTAAAGTGAAATGAGGAAATATTTTTGTGATTTTTGCGATGAATTATAAATGATGAGCGAATGCGAATAGATTGATTCAAAACACGCATAAACAAAATATTAACAAAACCAAGTACAAACGATAATGTTCAAAGCAAATAGTACTTAAACAATAAATACAAAATAACAACGAGTGCGAAAATGATAAATGGCGATGGCTGCCTTGATTTGAGGAATGAACTTCTCTTGATTGAATGCTTCAAAGTTGGAGACTACTCAGCTTGGTCTTCAACAACCCCTTCAAAAACTTTCACTTGTTGGCACCGTGCGGCGTCATTGGATTTTTCTGGACATTTGGATTTCTCAGAGTGAAGGTGAGATCGTTAGAGTTGATCATATCTTGAACCTTGTGTTTGAAGGCATGGCAATTCTCGATTGTGTGACTTGGAGTGCCTTTGTGATACTCACAGCGAGCATTGGCATCATAGTTCCGGGCGTTACCAGCCTGAGGTGCCATATCTTTCAAAGTAAGAGATCCTTTTGCCATCAACCCATTAAAGATTTCGGAATATGACATAGGCAGGGGATCAATGTGCCTATCAGATCCTCTTTGTTGATACGGTGGGCGCTGTTGAGGAGCGTGTTGTTGTTGTTGACCAGGCCGTTGTGGATAAGCCGATTATTGGTATGGATTAGGTGCATATTGCGCAGCAGCAATTAGAGGATATGGACGTGGTTGATAAGCCATCTGAGGCGGAAATGGAGCTTGAATGGTTGGCTGATAAGGCATTGGAGGAATTGGCTGATAAGGCATATGAGCATATTGTGCAGCAGCAACATACAGGTACTGATAGTAGGCGATTAGAGTAGGTGCACTTTGTTGCGAATTCCCACTTGCAGCAGAAATGGCATTTGTTTCACCCTTCTTGTACCCGTTGAAAGGCTTCTTGACACTGGCTTGGTTGTTAGAACCTCCTTGGATTTTTCCACTTTTCAGACCTTCTTCGATTCTTTCTCCAACAATCACCATGTCTGAAAATCCAGAAGATACGTTGCTGATCAACTTTTCGTAGTATTACCCTTGTAAGGTGCCCATGAAGATATCGATCAATTCACGGTCAACCAATGGAGGATGCACTCTGGCGGCTAGTTCCCTCCAGCGTTGTGCATACTCTTTGAAGGATTCGTTCTCCTTTTGAGACATACTCTGAAGTTGAGTACGGTTTGGAGCTAAGTCAGTGTTGTACTTGTACTGCTTTTTGAATGCATCAGATAGATCAAGCCAAGTACGCACGTTGCTACGCTCAAGTTGCATGTACCATTCTAGAGACGCTCCAGAAGGGCTGTCTTGGAAGCAATGGATCATGAGTTTATCATCTTTGGCATGAGCGACCATTTTTCTACAATACATCCTTAAATGGAGCTCAAGACAGTTGAGGCCTTTGTATTTTTCGAATTCTGGCAGTTTGAACTTAGTAGGGATCACAACATCCGGAACTAAGCACATGTCTGAGGCACTCAGAGAAGTTGAATTGTGTCCTTCCATGATTCAGAGTTTTTCAGCTAACTCGCAACACATCTTCATTGCTTCAGAATCTTGAACAACATGAGGGTTTGTGATTGGAACAGCAGTATGCATCTCATACTCAACTTGATGATCCTCTTCAGCATGAGGCATGTGAACCTGAGTAACGACAGATTGAGCTTGAGGGATAGCACCAACAGTAACACCAGAGGTAGGTATTGGTTGGGAAGTGACTTCTTCAACTGCAGGAGTGAAGCCTGGAGGCAAACCATAGACCACAGGATTTGGAACTAGAACCGAAGGCCTTGTACGTGAGGCAGATCCTTGCACGAGAACATTGTTTCTTACGGCAGCAGCTTCACGACATTCTTCCGTTCTGGCCAAAGTTTGTAAAGTCTCAAAAATATGGTCGATCTTGCTCTTGACCGAGTCAATCTCTTCCCTCATAGCAGCTTGTTCTTCTTGAATCACGTCCATCAGTCTTCTAGTGTTGGCTCTAGTTAGATACGGGCGTCTAGCACGATACGGGCGTCGGGAAACCAGCTTGATTTACTGAAGATGAAGGAACATGGAATAAGTTTACGGCTTTGGAATGAAATGCAAGATGAAAAAATAATGCAAATGAAATGAATATGCGTATGGATGCAATGTTAGATCCAGGATCACGTTTATAATCTTCTCTGAGGTGAACCATAGTAACAAGTAAATAACCTGGTATCTCTGATAAAAGTAACCTTAACAGGTAGCCTCTTAAAAGGATTATTCTAAATTCTTTACCCGTAAAACCACTCATAGGATAGTTTCTACGGTTATGGATAAGATACTCAAGGTCACGGGCGCTAATCGTACTAACGTCCTGCCACAGGCTAGCTGTATTATGACGATAATAACGATAAGATATACCTTGAATGGAGTTCTTATGTTAGGCGTACGAGGAGCGGGTCCTCGGAGACTAACACTACGCAACTACCAACATTGAAACCGGTTCTAAAAGTGGGTCCCAGAGTCACATCCCTTTCATGAATCAAGTCATGCGACATGCTAGCTGCGTTATGACGAGATCCACAAATAGGTCTACTCTCTTGGGGGAGTTTTCATGCTAGGCTTGCAAGGAGAAAGTCCTTGGAGACTAACATTAATAACTTCCAATTCTAAACTAGGTGTTCCCTCTTCTTTTTCGCAAAACTCAGATGTCGTCCCAGGATCCAACAAGCAAGTATGATCATGATGATAATAAGAAGAACGAATAAACAAGCATAAATAAAAAAGCGTGAAGAAAACAGATAAGCAAAGTCGACATTGATTGCAAAGTAAACTAAGTTAGGCTTGACTCTCCGTATGTCCCCAGCAGAGTCGCCATCTGTCGCACCTCGAAAAATACGACCTCACGATAAGAAAATTACCGCGGATGGAAATTAAAACAACTGAGTCGCCACCAAACTTATTTTATTCCAATTAAGGAAAAGGAAAATATCGAGAAAACTTTTGAAAAACGGATAGAACAAGGTCTTTGAAACCAGATTCTAGGTTCGGGAGTCGATTCCGTAAGGGGAAGGTATTAGCACCCCTTACGTCCGTTGTACTCAACGGGAACCTCTTAGTTTAACTTGCGATCTAATGTTGACTTATGCTTTCTGTTTTCTTCGAATAATAAAATAAATGCGAACGATTATAAGCTAGAGTTAATAGGGGAAATGGGTTATTTTGTTCCTAGGGTGCTCGGCAAGGAGTAAGATTCGTGTGCCTACGTATTCCCTTGTGCAATGGGAAAGTCAGAGCTTCGTAGTTCGCGGTACTAAGGTCGGTTGGTTTGTTTGTGTTAATGAACGATTATTTAGACCGCATTCTAACTGCTAAGCGTTGGCTTGTCTGCTCGCGATAGGAGGAGGAAACGCTAGCTTGTGTGCGAGATAGAAAGGATTTAAATAATGTTCGCTTGAACAAATGTCCGATTTAATTAATGTTTTATGAACGAAAGGGCGAACGAACCACGTCCCATGGGGCGAGCCTCAGGAGCGTTCATTCAAGAATTCGAGGAATGCTAAACTCCAGAACTCAATTCTTTCGTTATTTGATATGTGGATTAAATGTTTTAATTACGGAAAGTCGAATGAAAAACGTCCCGCGAGGCGAGCCTCGGGAGCGTTCATTCAAGAATTCGAGACTCCAGAATCCAATTATTCCGTTATTTAATTATAAAATATTTGAATATTCGAGTTGGAAGCAGTTGGATGGCGAGGCACGGCGCACTCGACTTACATGGGTTTACGAATAAATTAAAGCGACGAAGGTGCGAAAAAATTAAAATTGGAGACAACTATTCGGAGGCGTTGGACCTTTTTAATCGGGCGCATCGAAATATGGTTCGTTTACTTCCTTAGAGCCGATTTAAAATTGAAATCGTTCTATTAGGAGTCAATCATTTATTTAAAAAGCTATAAAATAAATAAACTAAATTAAATAGAATTGGGGAAATTAAATTGGAATAGAATAATAAATAATAAATAATAAATAAATTGAACCGAATGTTTAATATGATAAATAATTGGAATAATATAATAAATGAAAATAAACTAAATTTAATGGGAAAAATAAAAATAAATGATAAATAAAATAAATCTAACTACTTTGGCCTCATATTGATCGATTTTTGCCGATTTAACGAAATCGGGCTAAAATCGACCGTTTAACATATCATCGGCCCGATAAAATAAAATAAAATAAAATTTAAAATAAAGAAATGAAATGGATTTAGAAAAATTATCAATAAGACTAACAATATCATTATTAAAAAGAAGATAAACAAATAAGATTCAAAACCATTATAATAATAAAACTATAAAAAAGAAATTGGGCTCAGCCCAATCATGATTTATAACTATAAGAAAATAAAACTAAAATTAAAATAAACAAATAAAAAAAAGCTCAGATTTAATGTCAGCAAGAATAATATAAAAATTTTAAAAAAAAAAAAGTGGTATGCATCGATCCTTAAATAATATTAAAACAATAAGGAACTTTTTTTAGACATTTTCTATAGTAATGAAGTAACAAGTAACAAGACTAATACTCTAAATAAAACTAGAGAAAACTAAAAATACTAGAATAATAAAATAAAATTGAAAATAAAATAAAAATAAATAAATAAAATAGAGTAAAGGTAGTGTGCAACGTGAGTTTTGTGTGTAATAAAAAAAACAAATAAATAAATGAAGGAAAAAGTCTGGGTGGCCATGATGCGATTCCGTGAAGGTTTGGTTTGCAATGGTAGTTGTCTGCAATTTAGATTTTTGTGGCTTTGGGTGAAGCAATTTTTTTTATTAGCAGGTTTGTAGGAATATTGAGAGTTGTATGGAAGAAAAGTTTGATGTGAGTGAAGGTTGGAAAAAAAGGTGAAGGTGATTTTCGTAGGGTTCTGTTATTTTGGTTTTGTATTTTTTGAAACTTAGTTCTTTTTTGCAGAATTTTTATGGCTTTTTCTTCATTAAATTGAATGTGTATTATATATAGGAAAAAATTGGGAAATTTGGAGAAGAGATTTATTGTGGAATATTCGTCACAGGCTAGCATGGGTGGAAGGGTGTCATGTGCGTTTGAAAAAAAAATTGTTGTGCTGAGAATGAGTGGGTCGTACAGGTTGTTTGAGTGGCGAGGGCGGAAAATCGTTGCAGGTTGTGTGAGAATATATTATTTTTTTAGTCTAAAGCATAAGATGATGTGTGGCTGAGATTTACAATGGAACCTTTATGATCTTTTTCTCTTTTTTATGCAATAAAAATGGATTATAAATAGATAAAATAAAATAGTAATAATAATAGTAACTAATAAGAGTAATAAAACTAAAAATAGTAGAAATGATAAAAGTAATGATAATTAATAAAAAGTTAAAATTAATACTACTAATAATAATAATAAAAGTGAATAATAATAATAAAAAGTAAATAAAGATAATAATAATAATAGAAGGTATAATATTAATAATAATAATAATAATAATAATAATAATAATAATAGAAATAATAATAAAAATAAAAAGTTAATGATAATGGTAATAATGGAAAATTGTTTGATGATATTAATAAAGTGGTAATAGAAAATAATAAAGGTAATAATATTGATAGAAATAATAATAGCTATAAAAAAATAGTAATATGCAAAATTGTGATAGAAATTGAATGTAGACAATATGAATTAAAAAAAAAAGGGACATAATTTTTTATTTTTGTGAAATGGGCTTAGAAGAAGAAAAAGTGATAATGGATTTTGAAATAAAATTAAAATAATTTTAAAATAGAAAAATGGAAAATAAAAAGAAATAAAAATATAGGTGAGATTTTTTTGTAGAATTTATTATAATGACTAAATAATAAAGAAAAGAATAAAAACTTGAAATAAGAAGAGAATGCATTTTTTTTTTAATTTTCTGATTAAAAGGAACATGACATATTTTGAATTTTTATAATATCTGACAGAAAAATAAAATGGTACATATTTTTGGATTTTTTTTAATAAAGGTGAAAACGAAAATAAAACAATATGACACAATTGGGGTATAATAGCATGTGTTGTGCTGGTAGAAAAATAAAGAAAGTGATTGAAAAATAACTATATGTAATTAATAAAATAATAATAATAAAAATAAAAATAAAATTATTTTCAGAAAGGGAAAAATATTTTAAGTCAGCATGCAAAAAATAAAATTTTTGTGATGTGTTTTGATATTTTTAATGAAATGAACAAATTAAATGAAAAGAAAATTAAATAAAAATTAAATAAAGGAAAGTATGCCAAAGGGAGGGCTGAGATCAAATCTGGGCTAAAACCAGTTGACTGGCGCGCATCTGAACGGCCCAAATTCAAATTTCATTAATCTGACTTAATTAAATGTTAATCCTAAAATTAAAACTAATGGCTCAATCCTAACCACACAAACACGCGCGGGAGATTAGATCCAAAGGCCTAGGTTCAAACAAAACCCTAATCCTGATTAAAAGCCCTAATGACTTTCAGGTGGCCGGAAATGACCTCCGGTCATCTTCTCCGGCCACTTGTCCCCTGAGAAAACCCTATTTCACTCCCCAGGCTACAAAAATGAAATTTCTCTGGCCAGAAATGAATCCCACACATCACTGAATCAAAATCCCCAAACAAAAATCATTTTTCATTCATCAACAAGGAAAAACGAAGCAAAACAATTTTAGGTCATAAACTTTCAGACAACTCATACATACTCAATATTCCACCATTTTGAAAAGTAAACATATCAGAATCATCAGCACATCATAAGGATTCGATTAAGAACTTAAAAACAAGGTTCTGAGAAAAAAGTTCTTGAGCCATACCTGAGATGGAACCTCCTGGTTCTGGGCTTTCTGGGCTCTCCCTTGTTGCAAACCCACTCCTATGAACCTTCTGAAGATGATACGAAGCTTAGAAAGCTTTGAGGATGGCTGGTTTGAATGTTTCAGTTCTGGTATAGCAGAAATGGAGGTTTGTGTGTGTGATGTTTCAGGCTGTTTTAATGGTTGATTCTTGTTCTATGGATGATGTGTGACTTGTTGGTGAAGAAAAATTTGAAGTTTGCTGGCTGGTTTGAGAGAATCGAAGAAGGGAAGGTTTTTGCAAGTTTTGTGCAATCTGATTGTGTATGAGGTCTGAGCTTGTGTGAGGCTTGTTTTATGATCCTTATACCAATCCTAAACTATTGGAATGAGTCAGAAGACTTGACATGCACTGTGGGAATGGCATGGGGCAATTGGCCAAAAAGTCAATGTTAGGTGTACTTCAAGCATGGGCCATGGCAGAAGCTAATTTTAGGGCTGCTCTGAGTTCATCTGTCTTCAAGGATGACCATGGGATGAATTAGAATGATCAGAAGTGAATGGATGGTAAGATGTCACATGTTTTGCAATTTTCACAACTTGTTGCATTTTGAGATTTTGGTCATGGACATGTCCTATTCCAAGTTGAATTCTTGTTGTGAAATGTTACATGATGTTATGGTAATGCTATGAGATCAGTTAGAGACCACACAAACCCTTGGAACCCTTCTTGCAAGATTTCCCTCTTTGTAACTTTTGTGAAAAAATGGCTTATGATACTTGGAATCCAAGGCATGAAAGTAAGAAATTCTTTGGGCAAATCTGAATTATGGACCATGAATTATGTTTGTGTGATGATTAGAAGTTGATTTGAAGTCACATTTGACTTTGGCAAGTGTTTTTGCAAGTTTCCTCTTTGGCACAAAAGTGAAAAATAAGTGATTTTATCCAACTTTGCAAGGCCATAACTTTTGTTCTAAAATGAATTAGAATGACTTCTTGTACTTTTTGAAAATGGGAGGATCCAATCTACAACTTTCATGACCAAAGATTTTTCATTTGAAGCAATTTTGGATAAAAAAGAAGAGGTTGAAAAACTTTCCCAAAATGGAAAATTTACATTACAAGTCACTTTCCCAAAATGGCAACTTTGCAAATGGCTTGAAATTCTTCAATTTTGTGAACTTCTAACATCTTCTAAGATCAAATAAAGATCATACACATTCAAAATGATGGAGAAACCCCTTTGGTTGTGTCATTGGGGGCCTCAGATGCCCTGATTTTGCACTGACTTGCTCAAGAAGTCATCTTGTGATCAGATGCCTTCCCTTTTGAATTTCTTCATGAAAATTGGTATGTATGATCCTTATAACATACAGAGACCCATAGAAACAAGAATGACCAAAAAATTTGGAGTTATGGCCTCTGAAACCAAAACCCTAATTTTAGGTCATTTGTGCAGTTAACCTTAGCTCTGCTTCCATGCCTTTCTCAGTTCTTGTGATTCTTTGACTTCCTTGACCTTGGGAGGATATAATATGATGCTTGAACATACATGGACCCTCTTGAGATGATTGAAGACCTTTGGAGTGGCTCAAATGGCTCTTGGATTGCTCAGATCACAAACCCTAGATGCATATGACTTTGAACCAATGCAGTGAAGCAAAAATGTAATATGAGATGATATGATTGAACTTATGCAAATGAAAAGAATCACAAGCCATGGTGAAATGAGTGAGGGAAAATTTGGGGTGTTTACACATGGCAAGGGGTGGGAAATGATCCTTAAGTTATGTGGAGTTGAATGGTGAAAGAAATTTGGAGTTTGAGTGGCTGAGGAGGGAGTTTCGAAAGCTTGAAGGTTTTGGGGATTTTTGAGCAATCTAACTTGTGGGATGATTCAGGCTCCAAAATTATGTGAAATGAGCTCCTTGATGACCACATAAGTCATGTTGATTGGCCAGAGAGTGGTTGTGGCACATGCTGATTGGTATGGCTTGTTTTGCAAAAAGTCAAAAGTTGTGGTACCATAAGTATGGGCTGAGTCAGAGCTGGTTTTGAGGGGTGTCCTGCCTCAGCCAACTTCAAGGAGGACCATGGGATTGTTTGGGATGATCTGAAGCCTTTGATTCAAGTGTTTGCAAGCTTTATGCATAATTGCCATTTTGAGATTTCTTGTGAATCAAGCCATGAAATCCATGCATTCTTGGGCCAATTCTGATGTTTTAAAGTTTCTTTGACATGTTATGGTACATAGAAGTTGATTAGAGGTCACGAAATGGCTTGAAACATGATATTGCAAAAATCCCTCTTTGGCATGAACTTGAAAATTATAGGATTTTTTCCAACTTTGAAAGGCCATATCTTGAGTTCTAGGATGAATCAAGACATGTTCTTGTACTTTTTGAAAATGGGAAGACATAATCTACAACTTTCATGCCCAAGAATTTTTCATTTGAAGCATTTTTGGTCATGAAAGAATAGGTTGAATATCTTTCCTAAAATGGAAAGTTTCCATTACAAGTCATTTCCAAATATAGCAAGTTTGCATTTGGCTTGAAATTATTCAACTTTGTGAACTTCTAACCACTTCTAAGATCAAATAAAGATAATAGAACCTCAAAATGATGATGATGACCCTTTGGTACCCTTGATGGGGGCCTCAGATGCCCTGATTTTGACTTTACTTGCTCAAGAAGTTACCCAATAATCAGATGACTTCCACAATGAATTTCTTCATCAAATTTGGTACGCATGATCCTTATAACATATTGAGACCATTAGAAACAAGAATGACCAAAAAACTGGGATTAAGGCCTCTGAAACCAAAACCCTAATTTTAGGTCATCTGTGCAGGAAATCTTCAGTCTGCCTCTATGCCTTTGCCATTCTTTGTGATCCCTTGACTTTTATGAACTTTGGGGAGCATATTATGATCATGGAACACACATGGACCCTCTTGGAAAGCTTCAAGATCATTGGGATGACTCAGATCACTTCTTGGATTGCTCAGTTCACAAACCCTAGATGCAGATGAAATGAACTATGCAGTGTGATGGTATGCTTATGCTAATGCAAAAAATGAAAGATCACAAGCCATGGTGTGAGAAAAAGTGAGTGAAACTTTGGGGTGTTTACAGCTGCCCCTATTCAAGCATGAGTTAGATGTGCAGGGTGTAAGCGCCTGGCTTAACAGACAAACAAGATAACTTGTGGTTGAATACCAAAGATAGTCCAAAATTTGCACTCACTGGGGAGAAGAAGAAAAGGGATATAAATTGTAAAAGATAGCATAATATGAGTATCAAAGGAAAGCGATGGAGGACGACCATCAAGCAGAGGATGACTACTAGGGGTAAAACGGTAAGCAAAGCAATGACGGGGATGACCATCATGCTGGGAAATAAAGAAACCGCGACGGGGACGACCATAGGGTAAGGAAATAAAAATCTCTGGGGATCAAAGGTATGAGGGAAACAATGACGGGGACGACCATTAGGTTGAATGGTAAAGTAAACAATGATGGGGACGACCATCGGGTAAAAGCTGATGAAGGACGATCATCAGGAAAAGGAAAAGGGACCACGACGGGGACGGCCATCGGGTTAAAGAATAAATGAAATATTTGATGAGGGATGGTCATCTAAGGTGAAGGACGATCACCTAGCAGGGGACGACCTTCTCTTTATCACGACATAGGACGAATGCCGGATAGGAAAGGTCAACGATGGGGACGACCATTGGATAAGCATGATGAAGGACGATCATCAAGAGGTGAAGGACGATCACCTAGCAGGGTACGGCTGCTCTTGGGGATTATCTCGACATAGGACAAATGTCGGATAACAAGGTCAATGATGGGGACGACCATCAGATAAATGATGAGGGACAGTCATCAAAGGTGAAGGACAATCACCTAGCAGGGGATGACTACTATTTATCTTTACATAGGACGAATGTCGGATAGAAAGTTCCAACAATGGGGATTCCACTGGGGAAAGGATGAGGGACAGTCATCCAAAGGTGAAGGACGATCACCTGGCAGGGGACGGCTACCGAGAGTATCACGACATAGGACGAACGTTGGATAGAGAAAGTTGTTTTGTCTTTGTGGGGATGTAAACACGGACGAGTGCTTACGCTTTTGAAATAAACAGTATAAGAGTTTGGTAGTGTGTATAGATTAAAGGCGCGGAAGAGCATCCTTAGAACCACGATACAGACGAGTATCGGTAGAAACAAACGTTGACACGTGTTTAAGGGTGATGATACGAACGAGTATCAATCGGCTGAGCAAAGAACACAGACGAGTGTTGAATCTGCTGAGGGGTGATATATACAAGATACAGACGAGTATCAAAGACTTCTGTATAAGTATGTACAAGTATGATCTGCTGGTGAAGTACGTGCAAGACACGGACGAGTACCAAAAGATTGGGCAAGGGACACGGACGAGTGTTTTGACTTGCTGGGGAAACATGACACAGACGAGTGCCGAAATGAATATGTACAAGTATGAACAAATATCTGTATTGAGAATGCAAAAGGTATTCTGGCAACTTTACTGGGGAAAGATGACACAGACAAGTGTCGAAAAGAGCATGAATAAATATGAACAGGAATCTGTGTTTGGGAGTGCAAAGGGGATGTCTTGGCTTTTATCTGCAGGGGGTATGAGTTTTGTATATTGTTGGTGAAGTGAATATGGTATTTGCAGGTGACTGACTCGAACCTGGCTTATGATCATGCAAATGTTTGATTTTTTTCCATAATGCTCCGAATTAGATGGAATGCTACGCTTATTTTGGTGAATATGATGTGAATGTTATGATTATGAAAATGAGAAACCCGATCCGAAATCTGGATCCTGCGGGGATAAAGATCTCTAGTTTATCTGTCCGGAGGGAGAACTCCGCTGAGGATGAGGAGGTTTCAGCAACTCCGCTGGGGAAGTACTTCATGCATTGCTCAACTGGGGAAAGAATGGAAACTCTAGGGGGAAACAATTCCACCGACTCTGCTGAGGATGAGAGAATCATGGTGACGCACCTCGAAAAATACGACCTCGCGATAAGAAAATTACCGCGGATGGAAATTAAAACATCTGAGTCGCCACCGGACTTATTTTATTCCAATTAAAGAAAAGGAAAATATCGAGAAACCTTTTGAAAAACGGATAGAACAAGGTCTTTGAAACCAGATTCTAGGTTCAGGAGTCGATTCTGTAAGAGGAAGGTATTAGCATCCCTTACGTCTGTTGTACTCAACGGGAACCTCTTAGTTTAACTTGCGATCTAATGTTGACTTATGCTTTTTGTTTTCTTCGAATAATAAAATAAATGCGAACGATTATAAGCTAGAGTTAATAGGGGAAATGGGTTATTTTGTTCCTAGGGTGCTCGACAAGGAGTAAGATCCGTGTGCCTACGTATTCCCTTGTGTAATGGGAAAGTCAGAGCTTCGTAGTTCGCGGTACTAAGGTCGGTTGAATTGTTTGTGTTAATGAACGATTATTTAGACCGCATTCTAACTGCTAAGCGTTGGCTTGTCTGCTCGCGATAGGAGGCGGAAGCGCTAGCTTGTGTGCGAGATAGAAAGGATTTAAATAATGTTCGCTTGAACAAATGTCTGATTTAATTAATGTTTTATGAACAAAAGAGCGAATGAACCAGGTCCCATGGGGCGAGCCTCAGGAGCGTTCATTCAAGAATTCGAAGAATGCTAGACTCCAAAACTCAATTCTTTCGTTATTTGATATGTGGATTAAATGTTTTAATTATGGAAAGTCGAATGAAAAACGTCCTGCGGGGCGAGCCTCGGGAGCGTTCATTCAAGAATTCGAGGAATGCGAGACTCCTGAATCCAATTATTCCGTTATTTAATTATAAAATATTTGAATATTCGAGTTGGAAGCAGTTGGATGGCGAGGCACGACGCACTCGGCTTACATGGGTTTACGAATAAATTAAAGCGACGAAGGTGCGAAAAAATTAAAATCGGAGACAACTATTCGGATGCGTTGGACCTTTTTAATCGGGCGCGTCGAAATATGGTTCGTTTACTTCCTTAGAGCCGATTTAAAATTGAAATCGTTCTATTAGGAGTCGATCATTTATTTAAAAAGCTATAAAATAAATAAACTAAATTAAATAGAATTGGGGAAATTAAATTGGAATAGAATAATAAATAATAAATAATAAATAAATTGAACCGAATGTTTAATATGATAAATAATTGGAATAATATAATAAATGAAAATAAACTAAATTTAATGGGCAAAATAAAAATAAATGATAAATAAAATAAATCTAACTACTTTGGCCTCATATTGATCGATTTTTGCCGATTTAACGAAATTGGGCTAAAATCGACCGTTTAACATATCATCGGTCCGATAAAATAAAATAAAATAAAATAAAATAAAATAAAATTTAAAATAAAGTAATGAAATGGATTTAGAAAAATTATCAATAAGACTAACAATATCATTATTAAAAAGAAGATAAACAAATAAGATTCAAAACCATTATAATAATAAAACTATAAAAAAGAAATTGGGCTCAGACCAATCATGATTTATAACTATAAGAAAATAAAACTAAAATTAAAATAAACAAATAAAAAAAAGCTCAGATTTAATGTCAGCAAGAATAATATAAAAATTTTTAAAAAAAAGAGTGGTATGCATCGATCCTTAAATAATATTAAAACAATAAGGAACTTTTTTTTAGACATTTTCTATAGTAATGAAGTAACAAGACTAAGACTCTAAATAAAACTAGAGAAAAAGAAAATACTAGAATAATAAAATAAAATTGAAAATAAAATAAAAATAAATAAATAAAATAGAGTAAAGGTAGTGTGCAACGTGAGTTTTGTGTGTAATAAGAAAACAATTAAATAAATGAAGAAAAAAGTCTGGTGGCCATGATCCATCAAAAATTACAATTAATTTCTAAACAAATCAAATAAATTAACCATTACTCCAGTGATTTGGTCAAACAAGTAATAAAATAAAACTAATAAAACTTAAATACAATGAATACAAATATCAGACTCTCTCACCCAAAACCGTGTTCTTTAACCATTTTTATAAAAGAAACGTTTTCAGAAACTCGTCAACAAATAGGGATGCGTTTCGGTTCACGGCGATGGTTCGTGATTTGAACGTTTCAATGCGATGGTTCGTGGTTTGAACGTTTCAATGGCGGCGGTTCTGAATCTGAATTTGTTGCGGTTTGAAGGGTGGTGCGGCTTTGCGATGGTTTTCAAGTGTTGAGAGGTGGTAGTGCGGTTGTGCGAAGGTGATGGGTTGTGCGATTCCGTGAAGGTTTGGTTTGCAATGGTAGTTATCTGCAATTTAGATTTTTGTGGCATTTGGGTGAAGCAATTTTTTTTATTAGCAGGTTTGTAGGAATATTGAGAGTTGTATGGAAGAAAAGTTTGATGTGAGTGAAGGTTGTAAAAAAGGTGAAGGTGATTTTCGTAGGGTTCTGTTATTTTTGTTTTGTATTTTTTGAAACTTAGTTCTTTTTTGCAGAATTTTTATGGTTTTTCCTTCATTAAATTGAATGTGTATTATATATAGAAAAAAATTTGAGAAAAAAATTTGTTGTGCTGAGAATGAGTGGGTCGTACAGGTTGTTTGAGTGGCGAGGGCGGAAAATCGTTGCAGGTTGTGTGAGAATATATTATTGTTTTAGTCTAAAGCATAAGATGATGTGTGGCTGAGATTTACAATGGAACCTTTATGATCTTTTTCTCTTTTTTATGCAATAAAAATGGATTATAAATAGATAAAATAAAATAGTAATAATAATAGTAACTAATAAGAGTAATAAAACTAAAAATAGTAGAAATGATAAAAGTAATGATAATTAATAAAAAGTTAAAATTAATACTACTAATAATAATAATAAAAGTGAATAATAATAATAAAAAGTCAATAAAGATAATAATAATAATAGAATGTATAATATTAATAATAATAATAATAATAGAAATAATAATAAAAATAAAAAGTTAATGATAATGGTAATAATGGAAAATTGTTTGATAATATTAATAAAGTGGTAATAGAAAATAATAAAGGTAATAATATTGATAGAAATAATAATAGCTATAAAAAAATAGTAATATGCAAAATTGTGATAGAAATTGAATGTAGACAATATGAATTAAAAAAAAAAGGGACATAATTTTTTATTTTTGTGAAATGGGCTTAGAAGAAGAAAAAGTGATAATGGATTTTGAAATAAAATTAAAATAATTTTAAAATAGAAAAATGGAAAATAAAAAGAAATAAAAATATAGGTGAGATTTTTTTGTAGAATTTATTATAATGACTAAATAATAAAGAAAAGAATAAAAACTTGAAATAAGAAGAGAATGCATTTTTTTTTTAATTTTCTGATTAAAAGGAACATGACATATTTTGAATTTTTATAATATCTGACAGAAAAATAAAATGGTACATATTTTTGGATTTTTTTTAATAAAGGTGAAAACGAAAATAAAACAATATGACACAATTGGGGTATAATAGCATGTGTTGTGCTGGTAGAAAAATAAAGAAAGTGATTGAAAAATAACTATATGTAATTAATAAAATAATAATAATAAAAATAAAATAAAAAATAATAGAAATAATAATAACACTAAGAATAGAGATAATAAACTAGTAATAGTAATAAAAATGATTTTTTGTGATCTTGTTTAAATAATAGTAAATGGATTTAAGAAGAGAGATAATGAGCTTATGATATATTTACAAATGGGGTCTTATAGAATATTGTAACACGTAAAAAATTTGTGATGGTTATATTGGTTAAGTAGTGGTATTGAAAAAATAAGAAACTTATGAAGGTGTGGTCTTGGTTGTGGAAAAGTGTGAGTTATGAAATTGAAAAGGATAATATTATTTATAAAAAGTTAACAGAAATCTAACAATAATAAATAAATAAACAATAATAATAATAGTGATAATAATAACTAATAATAATAATAAAAATGATAGTAAAAATAATAATGATAAAAAGTGAATAAAAATAATAATATAATAGCAATAATAGTAATACAAGTAAAGATGGAAAATTATAATAATAATACTATAAGAATAATAAAAATAACAATAAAAATAATAAAAAGTAATAGAAATAGTAATAATAATAAAGACTTATTAATAAAATAATAATAACAAAAATAGAAAAAAGAAAATAAAAGGAAAATTAATAATAATAATAATAATAATAATAATAATAATAATAATAATAATAATAATAATAATAATAATAATAATAATAATGAAAAGGAGTACAATAATAGTACTAAGTATGATAATGATAATAATAATAATGATAAGAATTGATAAAATTAATAATAAATCAAATACTAATAATAATAATAGAAAAAATAATAATAACGATGATGATAATAAAAATAATAATAATAATAGATGATAAGGAATATAATTTTTTGCAATTTTTGATAATGAATTAAACAAAAATAAAACTTATAATAATACGAAAAGAGAATAAAAACACATTTTTGGATTTTTTCGATTATCAGACAGAAAGAGAAAACGGTACATATTTTTGGGATTTTCGAATAATGGTTAGATAGTAAAATAAAATGGTACGGGTAGGACAAATTTGGGGTATGACAGTTGCCCATATCGAATTAGTTTAGATCGAGTAAGATGAACTGGCTCATGTTCAAACTTTCAAGGTATAAGATAATTAGATACTAACAGACTCCAAATTTGTCCGATAGAAGAAAATGTGTAATGATTAAAGCTAAATGACTGAAAACTGCAAAAATGGGTGACACAGCGAACAAATAAGTTGACAAAATAAATCATTTATCACCGACAGATGATAAAGCGAATGACTTAAAATAAAATCACTTATCACCAAAGGATGATGAGGCGAGTGACTGGAAATAAAATCAATTATCACCAAAAGATGATAAGGCGAGAGACTGAAAATAAAATCACTTATCACCGAAGAATGATAAGGCGAATGACTGAAAATAAAATCACTTATCACCGAAGAATGATAAGGCGAATGACTAAAAATAAAATCACCTATCACCGAAGAATGATAAGGCGAATGACTGAAAATAAAATCACTTATCACCAAAGGATGATAAGGCGAAGGACTAAAAATAAAATCACTTATCACCAAAGAATGATAAGGCAAATGACTAAAAATAAAATCACTTATCACCAAAGAATGATAAGGCGAATGACTGAAAATAAAATCACTTATCACCGATGATAAGGAGAATGACTGAAAATAAAATCACTTATCACCAAAGGATGATAAGGCGATGGACTAAAAATAAAATCACTTATCACCAAAGAATGATAATGCGAATGACTAAAAATAAAATCACTTATCACCAAAGAATGATAAGGCGAATGACTGAAAATAAAATCACTTATCACCGAAGAATGATAAGGCGAATGACTGAAAATATAATCACTTATCACCAAAGGATGATAAGGCGAGGGACTAAAAATAAAATCACTTATCACCAAAGAATGATAAGGCGAATGACTAAAAATAGAATCATTTATCACCAAAGAATGATAAGGCGAATGACTAAAAATAAAATCACTTATCACCGAAGAATGATAAGGCGAATGACTAAAAATAAAATCACTTATCACCAAAGGATGATAAGGCGAAAGATTAAAAATAAAATCACTTATCACCAAATGGATGATAAGGCGAAAGACTGAAAATAAAATCACTTATCACCGATGATAAGGAGAATGACTGAAAATAAAATCACTTATCACCAAAGGATGATAAGGCGATGGACTAAAAATAAAATTACTTATCACCAAAGAATGATAAGGCGAATGACTAAAATAAAATCACTTATCACCAAAGAATGATAAGGCGAATGACTGAAAATAAAATCACTTATCACCGAAGAATGATAAGGCGAATGACTGAAAATATAATCACTTATCACCAAAGGATGATAAGGCGAGGGACTAAAAATAAAATCACTTATCACCAAAGAATGATAAGGCGAATGACTAAAAATAGAATCATTTATCACCAAAGAATGATAAGGCGAATGACTAAAAATAAAATCACTTATCACCGAAGAATGATAAGGCGAATGACTAAAAATAAAATCACTTATCACCAAAGGATGATAAGGCGAAAGATTAAAAATAAAATCACTTATCACCAAATGGATGATAAGGCGAAAGACTGAAAATAAAATCACTTATCACTGAAGATGATGATAAGGCGAAAGACTGAAAATAAAATCACTTATCACTGAAGATGATGATAAGGCGAGTAACTGAAAATAAAATCACTTATCACCAAAGAATGATAAGGCGAATGAAATCACTTATGACCAAAAGGATGATAAGGCAATCCCGACACCAAAAGGATGTTGAGTAACAGAAAAATAAATAATCGACCCCCGCCACCAAAGGGAAAACCGGGTGACTGAAAATTAAACAATGATCTGGTTTAAGAAATACTGGTAAAATGAGTAAAATGCTTGGGGAAGAAAAGGTTGAAGAGAATTATATCCAATGGGAGACGACCACTGGAATTGCTGAGGAGATGCCTTGAATATTCGATTGATCCTGGACCTTGACTCATGTATGTATGCTTGGTTATTTTGAAACGGTATTCCATAATGACGGAAATACGATGCAAGTGTTTATGCACTGCTGAAAGTTAAAATGTTGGGAGTATGAAAAGTTGATTTATTTAGGTATGCATATGATGCACATGTTGTAAATGATGCATAATGATGCATATGAAGTGATCGGAACGATAAAAGCACCAGCTTGGGGGACTTTTGGTCTGGTAGTTACCAATAATGATTGGACTTTGGGTGGGTAAAGGGTTTGATTCCCCGACACTCGATCTTCGACGATGTATGGTCAGAAGATGGATCTGAAAGCTCCAAGTTTGGTTATCTGCTGGTGAGCGAAGCGACTTAATTGACACATGAAGACTGATTTTGCTTTGAATGATTGCCAACGTCTAGCAAGGACTGCCTGTTCAGCTGGGGAGTAGAGATAGGAAGATTTGCTCTTATATCTGGATTTGGTAGACGTCTGCCCCTGGTTGAGTTGTTTGAAGATGATTTTGCCCCTGATTGAGCTGTTTGAAGATGATTTGCCCCTGATTGGGCCGTCGAGAATAAATTTGCCCCTGATTAATGGACTTTGAGATAAATTGCCCCTGATTGGGCTGTTGAAGATGCTTTGTCCCTGATTGGACTGTTGAGGTAGTCTTGATTCATGTTGGCACCAATGAAGTTCAAATTTCTCTTTTGATTGCCCCTTGTTGGGATTGTACTGATGTCAAGCACTGAATTTCAATTAAATTATTCAATACACAGATGGTAGTGTTAATGTAACGTTCATGCGAGTTTTGAAAAAAAGTCAATTTATTTGAATGTTGTGTCATACCCCAAATTTGTCCTACCTGCGCCATTTTATTTTACTGTTTCATCTTTTTTAGAAGATCCAAAAAATGTGTACCGTTTTCTCTTTCTGTCTGATAATAAAAAAAATCCAAAAAAAAAAACGCATTTTTCTCTTCCCGTATTGTTATAAGTTTTCTTTTGTTTAATATTATCAAAAATTACAAAAAAAAAAACTATTTCTTATCATCTTTTATTATTTAATATGTCATTACCATTATCGTTATTATTTTTATTAGAAATTTTATCAATTCTTTTTTTTTATATACATAACCTTTTAATTTCCTTTTTATAATCCATTTTTTTAAATTTATTTTTATTATTAAAAGTTTCCTAAAAATACATCCCATGTTTCTCTTTTATTTTTTTAAAATAATTATTCAACTCTTCATTTAGATTTTATTTCTAAAAAAGCCCATTATCATTTTCATTCTTAAAATCCTTCATTTGTACAAAATCACATAATTTCATTACCATTGTTTATTCTTATTATTCTTATAGTTATTTTTACTATTATTATTATCATTTTCTTTTTTTAATATTATTTCCTTTTAGTTACTATTAACATTTATTATTGTTATTATTATTCAACCTATATTATTATTTTACTATTGATATTTTAATTTCTATTGTTTATATTTTTCATCATTATTCTTGTTAATTTTTATAATTATTTGTTATTAGTTTCTATTTTTTTTATTTACCATCAGTTTTATTATTTATAGTTATAATTATTATTTTATTTTATTTTATTATTATTATACACTCAAGTAAGCCACAAGACCACCTTCTTTTTTATCAGTACCAATTGCCAGCTTTCATAATGTATATCACAACAACAAACACCCACTGCATATTCCATTACCACTACTACGCAAACGCACAGCAACCAACTTTCTAAAAACAAATTCTCACAGCCTGTCATCCTCTCTCCTTCTTATCCAAATATCTCTCAAATTCCCCTTTTCAACCTGACTTTCCTCTTCATAATAAAAGGGAAATGTCACTCCTTGGAGGAAGCTGGGAGAAACCACAAAAATACTGCAAAAAATCTACACTAATTAAGCTTCGCACCATAAACCATTGTGATTTCATTTTTGACAACAAATCCTCTATTTCCATGACAACACAGTAGTCTCACACTCTTTTTTTTCCTTCTTTTTTTTTCGCTTAAGACCTCTCTCACCCTTGTTTCTCTCCTCTACATTGAAACAATGCCTGCGGTGACGACACAGACATCACCATAACGCTTTCACCATCACCACCAGACGCGGAACCACCCAAAGCAACTTCCACCCCCCTTTTTTCAAAACCACCATTGCCGTCATAATCTGAGAACGTCCAAACCTCAGAAAACCAACCATAACCATCACCCAAACATAAACCAAATACCTGTCAAAAAACCTGCAATAAACATTGAGCCACCATTTTCTTCCAAGAAAAACAACCTTTCCCAACCTCCACACTGAGCTAAACCAGAACCGCAAACACAACCAACCTTCACCAAAAAAAATCAAAAAAACAGAAAACGGAGAAGAAGTCGAAACTGGAAATCGAAAACCGAGAGCCACACAAACCTTTTTTCATCGTTAAGAGAGAACATGGATGAGATAAACGAAGTCGTCGAGCTCTAACTGTGTGAACAGCCCAAATCATAACCCCACAGGAACCTCCGCTGTCAAACCCAGACCTTCACGAAAATCAATCACTCCGCCATCATCCCTTCCGGTAACCGCAACACAAACACACAAGAACTGCCGCTGACACCTTCAAACATTCACAAAACCAAACTTTAGCAAACGCAAAACCATGAGAAACTGAGAGTGAACCGCGTCTCAATCACCCACTGTTAAACCTCACAAACCTTCCAAAGCTCGCCGAAATCCCCAAAATCCGTGAAAAAAAAAGGACCGTGAAAACCTGCGCGAGCGTGAGTGAAAAACGCATAACCCGTAAAGCCAAACACCGACCAACCGCCGCAACAGACCGCCGACAAGCCACTCGAAACCAAATCCGCCGGACCACCGAAATTTCGATCTGAACCGAGAAATCCACCATGAGGCAAGCTTGAACAGAGTGATTGAGAGCGAAAACAGCGTGAGAAGCAAAACGATTTCGAAACCTGAGATCCTTGAGAAAGCAAGGTCGGAATCGCAGATCTAGAAACTTGAAATCACGCAAGCCACTGCGAGCTGATGCGAAAAAA
This sequence comes from Lathyrus aphaca, assembly GCA_963966055.1. Taxonomy (NCBI): domain Eukaryota; kingdom Viridiplantae; phylum Streptophyta; class Magnoliopsida; order Fabales; family Fabaceae; genus Lathyrus; species Lathyrus aphaca. Next base: position 293,389,545 of record OZ014521.1, on the reverse strand, counting down.
CGCGAGCTGAGATTGAAACCATATCGAAGCTTGAATCTGAACAGGAACTCGGAGCCGCGACTGAGGAGTGGAGAAGCCGCCGAAAATCGGCGCCGATTGAACAAATGGGTGGGCATGTTTTCCTTTTTTTGTTTGTTTTGAATCATGTTTTGAAACGTTACTAATATATGGTTTGTTGTTTTAATATTAGCTTTTTTTATTTTTATTGAATTAATCTTATGATTTGGTTTGTAATAGAACCTTGTTTTCAAAACTCATTTTATTTATTTTAAAATTATCAGCCCTTATTTTTCTTCATTTCTTTATTTTCTTTATTTATTTTCATTCTATAACCTTATACTGGACCAGCTTACCTCCCCTTCCTTTGGTTGTCTCTAATTTCTTTTCTTTTGATACTCATTTCTATAATCTTATGTTTCAAAAAAGGTTTCTAATTCTTTTGTTTTAGTTTTTATTGTTTAAAACGTTTAAAACTCATTTGACTTCTTTGTTTTAGTTTCTTTAGGGGCCGATGATATAGTAAAAGGCCGTTTTTCGCCCGATTACATTTAATCGGTGATGAGCGGTCAATATGAGGCCCTCTTTTTATTTTATTCTATTATTTTTATTCTGAACAAAAACTTGTAATATAATTTAATTCATTATTTTCAATATTATTTATTCATTTATTCAATTTATTATTCTATTTAATATTCAATTTAATTTATTCATTTAATTTCGCATTTCAAATTACGATTCGACTCCTTATAGAATGGTTCCCATTTTGAACCGATTCTAAGGCAGTTCACGAACAAAATTTCGTCGCGTCCCGAAAAGGTCCAACGCCTTCGAATATTTGCGCTCGAAAAAAAGGTCCAACGCCTTCGAATAGTTGTGTCCCGATCAAACAGGCCGAACGCCTTCGAATAGTTCAAAAACACTGCACACACGCTTTCTCTTGGGCTAATTACAACGAGACCTCTTTATTTCTCGCAATCCCCTGTATTTATTTTGTATCCCTCTCCCCTTACTTTGTACGCAATTTATTTTCCGTATTTAATTCTGAATCCTTGGTCCAACGCCAAGCGATTGCACTTGCACATTTGCACTTTATTTTCCAGTTATCTTTTCGTTTATTAGGATCCACCTTACCTTGCGAGCCGAACGCTTCGTGCCTCGCTAACAAACCACAAAATAAACCACCATTTGCATTTACCCTTTAACCTCAAAAAACCAAAACGTTTCGATTAGATCCAAACCCTTGATCCAACGTCAAGCGGTCTTAGGAAATAAAACATTCTAATAAAACGAGAAGATTTGTACGCCACGAGCCTTAAGCGACAGAAAGGAGGATAACGAGCTCTCGTTACTCGCTCCGATTATTTCGACGCAGGATGCTCGTCCTGTTGGGCGAGATAAACTATCCATAGTCTTTAGTGCACTTCAACTCCTAAACCCTTTCATCGACGAAAGGTAATAAAATCAAACAACCATTACCCTTAGTAGGCCGAACTACGAGGCTCTGACTTTCCCATTGCACACGGGAGTACGTAGGCACGAGGATCTCAATCCTTGCCGAGCACCTAGGTTCAATCTAACTTATAATTCAACTCATTTCCCTCTAGCAAGCAATTCGTTTAAGCATAGACATCCTTTCTCGCGCGTTAACTTAGATGGTTCCCATCGAGTACGATGGATGTAGGGGGTGCTAATACCTTCCCCCTGCATAACCGACTCCCGAACCCAGGCAATGGTTCCGTTGACCTTTGTCCTCATCATTTTCCTCCCGGGTTGTATCTATATCTTCCCTTTCCCTCTTCGAGAATAAATAGAATTAGGTGGCGACTCTTCATCCCGTCCGGCGCGTGACTCCGTCCATTCGGATCGCGTAAGGTCGTATTTTTCGGGATACGACACTGTGATAGTGTGACGAATGGACCGTTTGTCCAAATGAGGTGCTGATTTAGAAAGTGCATAAAAGATGCAGCAAGAATAATGTGCAATCGAGATTGAAGATTAGCAAATATTTGGGAGTCATTTTACGCAACCTTGTTGGTAATATACTTTCAGAATAAACCCTGCCTCAATTAGGTCTTTTAAGGGTTGCAACGTGGTCTGGTTAATGGTTAGAGAAACAAAGGATGTAAGGCTCAAAGTTTGATTTGTACCCACCCCTTCTTAGTGATGTTCTCCAATCCTACGTTCAGTTAACTCTACACATGCATTTGTTTTGACTTTGCAAGAGTGAAGATGAAGCTTTAAAGTTTGCTTGAAAATGGCAGTCATCTTATTTTGTTGTTGGTGACCCTTTGATTCTTGATTTGGTGGTCATTGATATTTGTTTTTCTTTTACTGAGGATTTGAGCTTCTCTTTTGATTTGTTCTATTTTTTTGTCAACTAAGTCTCCCTTCGAGTGCTCAACTTAGTGGTCTTTTCTATTTTTTTTTTGTATTTTTAATGTCGTGACTGCCAGGTCATTTGTTGATGGTCCTCCGACGGGATGTCTCATCTTGCGATTTGAAATGTAGTCAGGTTAACTGAACAACTACCCTGCCCCAGGTTAAATGTAAGGGTTTGTATTCGAAAGAAACTCCTACTTCTAGGCTCAAAGTGGTTGACTATGGATTAACTCCTTATCTCTTCAGTGTTTGGGGATTTGAAAAAAAATGCATGTACATCATTGACGAGGTTTTATCCGAAAGCATACCGCAACAGTTATGGGTATTTCGTTTTCATCATCCTCCCTCAAATATTTGCTAAAGTGAAGTGAGGAAATATTTTTGTGATTTTTGCGATAAATGATAAATGATGAGCGAATGCGAATAGATTGATTCAAAACATGCATAAACAAAATATTAACAAAACCAAGTACAAACAATAATGTTCAAAGTAAATAGTACTTAAACAAACAATAAAAAATAACAACGACTGCGAAAATGATAAATGGCGATGGTTGCCTTGATTTGAGGAATGAGTTTCTCTTGATTGAATGCTTCAAAGTTGGAGACTACTCAGCTTGGTCTTCAACAACCCCTTCAAAAACTTTCACTTGTTGGCACCGTGCGGCGACATTGGATTGTTCTGGACATTTGGATTTCTCGGAGTGAAGGTGAGATCCTTAGAGTTGATCATATCTTGAACCTTGTGTTTGAAGGCATGGCAGTTCTCGATTGTGTGACCTGGAGCGCCTTTGTGATACTCACAGCGAGCATTGGCATCATAGTTCCAAGCGTTACCAGCCTGAGGTGGCATATCTTTCAAAGTAAGAGATCCTTTTTCCATCAGCCCATTAAAGATTTCAGAAAATGACATAGGCAGGGGATCAATGTGCCTATTAGATCCTCTTTGTTGATATGGTGGGCGCTGTTGAGGAGCGTGTTGTTGTTGTTGACCAGGCCGTTGTGGATAAGCCGGTTGTTGGTATGGATTGGGTGCATATTGCGCATCAGCAATTAGAGGATATGGACGTGGTTGATAAGCCATCTGAGGCGGAAATGGAGCTTGAATGGCTGGCTGATAAGGCATTGGAGGAATTGGCTAATAAGGCATAGGAGCATATTGTGCAGCAGCAACATACGGGTACTGATAGTAGGCGATTGGAGTAGGTGCACTTTGTTGTGGATTCCCACTTGTAGCAGAAATGGCATTTGTTTCACCCTTCTTGTACCCGTTGAAAGGCTTCTTGACAATGGCTTGGCTGTTAGAACCTCCTTGGATTTTTCCACTTTTCAGACCTTCTTCGATCCTTTCTCCAACAATGACCATGTCTGAAAATCCAGAAGATACGCTGCTGATTAACTTTTCGAAGTATTGCCCCTGTAAGGTGCCCATGAAGATATCGATCAATTCACGGTCAACCAATGGAGGATGCACTCTGGCGGATAGTTCCCTCCATCGTTGTGCATACTCTTTGAAGGATTCATTCTCCTTTTGAGACATACTCTGAAGTTGAGTACGGTTTGGAGCTAAGTCAGTGTTGTAATTGTACTGCTTTTTGAATGCATCAGATAGATCAAGCCAAGTACGCACGTTTCTACACTCAAGTTGCATGTACCATTCTAGAGACGCTCCAGACAGGCTGTCTTGGAAGCAATGGATCATGAGTTTATCATCTTTGGCATGAGTGGCCATTTTTCTACAATACATCCTTAAATGGAGCTCAGGAAAGCTGAGGCCTTTGTATTTTTCGAATTTTGGCAGTTTGAACTTAGTAGGGATCACAACATCCATAACTAAGCACATGTCTGAGGCACTCAGAGAAGTTGAATTGTGTCCTTCCATGATTCGGAGTTTTTCAGCTAACTCGCGACACATCTTCATTGCTTCAGAATATTGAACAACATGAGGGTTTGTGATTGGAACAACAGTATGTATCTCATACTCAACTTGATGATCCTCTTCAACATGAGGCATGTGAACCTGAGTAACGACAGGTTGAGCTTGAGGGATAACACCAACAGTAACACCAGAGGTAGGTATTGGTTGGGAAGTGACTTCTTCAACTGCAGGAGTGAAGCCTGGAGGCAAACCATAGACCACAGGATTTGGAACTGGAACTGAAGGCATTGTATGTGAGGCAGATCCTTACACGAGAACATTGTTTCTTGCGGCAGCAACTTCACGACGTTCTTCCATTCTGGCCAAAGTTTGTAAAGTCTCAAAAATATGGTCGATCTTGCTCTTGACCGAGTCAATCTCTTCCCTCATAGCAGCTTGTTCTTCTTGAATCACGTCCATCAGTCTTCTAGTGTTGGTTCTAGTTAGATACGGGCGTCTAGCACGATACGGGCGTCGGGAAACCAGCTTGATTTACTGAAGATGAAGGAACATGGAATAAGTTTACGGCTTTGGAACGAAATGCAAGATGAACAAATAATGCAAATGAAATGAATATGTGTATGGATGCAATGTAAGATCTAGGATCACGGGTATAATCTGCTCTGAGGTGAACCATAGTAACAAGTAAATAACCTGGTATCTCTGATAAAAGTAACCTTAAAAGGTAGACTCTTAAAAGGCTAGATGTATTATGACAATAATAACGATAAGATCTACCTTGAATGGAGTTCTCATGTTAGGCGTACGAGGAGCGGGTCCTCGGAGACTAATACTACGCAACTACCAACATTGAAACCGATTCTAAAAGTGGGTCCCAGAGTCACAGCCCTTTCATGAATCAAGTCATGCGACATGCTAGCTGCGTTATGACGAGATCTACGAATAAGTCTACTCTCTGGGGGGAGTTTTCATGCTAGGCTTGCAAGGAGCAAGTCCTTGGAGACTAACATTAATAACTTCCAATTCTAAACTAGGTGTTCCCTCTTCTTTTTCGCAAAACTCAGATGTCGTCCCAGGATCCGACAAGCAAGTATGATCATGATGATAATAAGAAGAACGAATAAACAAGCATAAATAAAAAAGCGTGAAGAAAACAGATAAGCAAAGTCGACATTGATCTCAAAGTAAACTAAGTTAGGCTTGACTCTCTGTATGTCCCCAGCAGAGTCGCTATCTGTCGCACCTCGAAAAATACGACCTCGCGATAAGAAAATTACTCCGGATGGAAATTAAAACAACTGAGTCGCCACCAAACTTATTTTATTCCAATTAAGGAAAAGGAAAATATCGAGAAACCTTTTGAAAAACAGATAGAACAAGGTCTTTGAAACCAGATTCTAGGTTCGGGAGTCGATTCCGTAAGGGGAAGGTATTAGCACCCCTTATGTCCGTTGTACTCAACGGGAACCTCTTAGTTTAACTTGCGATCTAATGTTGAATTATGCTTTCTGTTTTCTTCGAATAATAAAATAAATGCGAACGATTATAAGCTAGAGTTAATTGGGGAAATGGGTTATTTTGTTCCTAGGGTGCTCGGCAAGGAGTAAGATTCGTGTGCCTACGTATTCCCTTGTGCAATGGGAAAGTCAGAGCTTCGTAGTTCACGGTAGTAAGGTCGGTTGGTTTGTTTGTGTTAATGAACGATTATTTAGACCGCATTCTAACTGCTAAGCGTTGGCTTGTCAGCTCGCGATAGGAGGCGGAAGCGCTAGCTTGTGTGCGAGATAGAAAGGATTTAAATAATGTTCGCTTGAACAAATGTCCGATTTAATTAATGTTTTATGAACGAAAGGGCGAATGAACCACGTCCCATGGGGCGAGCCTCAGGAGCGTTCATTCAAGAATTCGAGGAATGCTAGACTCCAGAACTCAATTCTTTCGTTATTTGATATGTGAATTAAATGTTTTAATTACGGAAAGTCGAATGAACAACGTCCCGCGGGGCGAGCCTCGGGAGCGTTCATTCAAGAATTCGAGGAATGCGAGACTCCAGAATCCAATTATTCCGTTATTTAATTATAAAATATTTGAATATTCGAGTTGGAAGCAGTTGGATGGCGAGGCACGGCGCACTCGGCTTACATGGGTTTACGAATAAATTAATGCGACAAAGGTGCGAAAAAATTAAAATCGGAGACAACTATTCGGAGGCGTTGGACCTTTTTAATCGGGCGCGTCGAAATATGGTTCGTTTACTTCCTTAGAGCCGATTTAAAATTGAAATCGTTCTATTAGGAGTCGATCATTTATTTAAAAAGCTATAAAATAAATAAACTAAATTAAATAGAATTGGGGAAATTAAATTGGAATAGAATAATAAATAATAAATAATAAATAAATTGAACCGAATGTTTAATATGATAAATAATTGGAATAATATAATAAATGAAAATAAACTAAATTTAATGGGCAAAATAAAAATAAATGATAAATAAAATAAATCTAACTACTTTGGCCTCATATTGATCGATTTTTGCCGATTTAACGAAATTGGGCTAAAATCGACCGTTTAACATATCATCGGTCCGATAAAATAAAATAAAATAAAATAAAATAAAATAAAATTTAAAATAAAGTAATGAAATGGATTTAGAAAAATTATCAATAAGACTAACAATATCATTATTAAAAAGAAGATAAACAAATAAGATTCAAAACCATTATAATAATAAAACTATAAAAAAGAAATTGGGCTCAGACCAATCATGATTTATAACTATAAGAAAATAAAACTAAAATTAAAATAAACAAATAAAAAAAAGCTCAGATTTAATGTCAGCAAGAATAATATAAAATTTTTTTAAAAAAAGAGTGGTATGCATCGATCCTTAAATAATATTAAAACAATAAGGAACTTTTTTTTAGACATTTTCTATAGTAATGAAGTAACAAGACTAAGACTCTAAATAAAACTAGAGAAAAAGAAAATACTAGAATAATAAAATAAAATTGAAAATAAAATAAAAATAAATAAATAAAATAGAGTAAAGGTAGTGTGCAACGTGAGTTTTGTGTGTAATAAGAAAACAATTAAATAAATGAAGAAAAAAGTCTGGTGGCCATGATCCATCAAAAATTACAATTAATTTCTAAACAAATCAAATAAATTAACCATTACTCCAGTGATTTGGTCAAACAAGTAATAAAATAAAACTAATAAAACTTAAATACAATGAATACAAATATCAGACTCTCTCACCCAAAACCGTGTTCTTTAACCATTTTTATAAAAGAAACGTTTTCAGAAACTCGTCAACAAATAGGGATGCGTTTCGGTTCACGGCGATGGTTCGTGATTTGAACGTTTCAATGCGATGGTTCGTGGTTTGAACGTTTCAATGGCGGCGGTTCTGAATCTGAATTTGTTGCGGTTTGAAGGGTGGTGCGGCTTTGCGATGGTTTTCAAGTGTTGAGAGGTGGTAGTGCGGTTGTGCGAAGGTGATGGGTTGTGCGATTCCGTGAAGGTTTGGTTTGCAATGGTAGTTATCTGCAATTTAGATTTTTGTGGCATTTGGGTGAAGCAATTTTTTTTATTAGCAGGTTTGTAGGAATATTGAGAGTTGTATGGAAGAAAAGTTTGATGTGAGTGAAGGTTGTAAAAAAGGTGAAGGTGATTTTCGTAGGGTTCTGTTATTTTTGTTTTGTATTTTTTGAAACTTAGTTCTTTTTTGCAGAATTTTTATGGTTTTTCCTTCATTAAATTGAATGTGTATTATATATAGAAAAAAATTTGAGAAAAAAATTTGTTGTGCTGAGAATGAGTGGGTCGTACAGGTTGTTTGAGTGGCGAGGGCGGAAAATCGTTGCAGGTTGTGTGAGAATATATTATTGTTTTAGTCTAAAGCATAAGATGATGTGTGGCTGAGATTTACAATGGAACCTTTATGATCTTTTTCTCTTTTTTATGCAATAAAAATGGATTATAAATAGATAAAATAAAATAGTAATAATAATAGTAACTAATAAGAGTAATAAAACTAAAAATAGTAGAAATGATAAAAGTAATGATAATTAATAAAAAGTTAAAATTAATACTACTAATAATAATAATAAAAGTGAATAATAATAATAAAAAGTCAATAAAGATAATAATAATAATAGAATGTATAATATTAATAATAATAATAATAATAGAAATAATAATAAAAATAAAAAGTTAATGATAATGGTAATAATGGAAAATTGTTTGGTAATAATAATAAAGTGGTAATAGAAAATAATAATGGTAATAATATTGATAGAAATAATAATAGCTATAAAAAATAGTAATATGCAAAATTGTGATAGAAATTGAATGTAGACAATATGAATTAAAAAAAAAGGGACATAATTTTTTATTTTTGTGCAATGGGCTTGGAAGAAGAAAAAGTGATAATGGATTTTGAAATAAAATTAAAATAATTTTAAAATAGAAAAATGGAAAATAAAAAAAAATTAAAATATAGGTGAGATTTTTTTGTAGAATTTTTTATAATGACTAAATAATAAAGAAAAGAATAAAAACTTGAAATAAGAAGAGAATGCATTTTTTTTTGAATTTTCTGATTAAAAGGAAACATGATATATTTTGAATTTTTATAATATCTGACAGAAAAATAAAATGGTACATATTTTGGGATTTTTTTTAATAAAGGTGAAAACGAAAATAAAACAATATGACAAAATTGGGGTATAATAGCATGTGTTGTGCTGGTAGAAAAATAAAGAAAGTGATTGAAAAATAACTATATGTAATTAATAAAATAATAATAATAAAAATAAAATAAAAAATAATAGAAATAATAATAACACTAAGAATAGAGATAATAAACTAGTAATAGTAATAAAAATGATTTTTTGTGATCTTGTTTAAATAATAGTAAATGGATTTAAGAAGAGGGATAATGAGCTTATGAGATATTTACAAATGAGCTTATGTGATGGTTATATTGGTTACGTAGTGGTATTGAAAAAATAAGAAACTTATGGAGGTGTGGTCTTGGTTGTAGAAAGTGTGAGTTGTGAAATTGAAAAGGATAATATTATTTATAAAAAGTTAACAGAAATCTAATAATAATAAATAAATAAAAAATAATAATAATAGTGATAATAATAACTAATAATAATAATAAAAATGATAGTAAAAATAATAATGATAAAAAGTGAATAAAAATAATAATATAATAGCAATAATAGTAATAGAAGTAAAGATGAAAAATAATAATAATAATAATAATATAAGAATAATAAAAATAATAATAAAAATAATAAAAATTAATAGAAATAGTAATAATAATAAAGACTTATTAATAAAATAATAATAACAAAAATAGAAAAAAGAAAATAAAAGGAAAATTAATAATAATAATAATAATAATGAAAAGGAGTACAATAATAGTACTAAGTATGATAATGATAATAATAATAATGATAAGAATTGATAAAGTTAATAATAAATCAAATACTAATAATAATAATAATAGAAAAAAAATAATAACGATGATGATAATAAAAATAATAATAATAATAATAATAATAATAGATGATAAGGAATATAATTTTTTGCAATTTTTGATAATGAATTAAACAAAAATAAAACTTATAATTATACGAAAAGAGAATAAAAACACATTTTTGGATTTTTTCGATTATCAGACAGAAAGAGAAAACGGTACATATTTTTGGGATTTTCGAATAATGGTTAGACAGTAAAATAAAATGGTACGGGTAGGACAAATTTGGGGTACGACAGTTGCCCCTATCGAATTAGCTTAGATCAAGTAAGATGAACTGGCTCATGTTCAAACTTTTAAGGTATAAGATAATTAGATACTAACAGACTTCAAATTTGTCCGATAGAAGAAAATGTGTAATGATTAAAGCTAAATGACTGAAAACTGCAAAAACGGGTGACACAGCGAAGAAATAAGTTGACAAAATAAATCATTTATCACCGACGGATGATAAAGCAAGTGACTTAAAATAAAATCACTTATCACCAAAGGATGATGAGGCGAGTGACTGGAAATAAAATCAATTATCACCAAAAGATGATAAGGCGAGGGACTGAAAATAAAATCACTTATCACCGAAGAATGATAAGGCGAATGACTGAAAATAAAATCACTTATCACCGAAGAATGATAAGGCGAATGACTGAAAATAAAATCACCTATCACCGAAGAATGATAAGGCGAATGACTGAAAATAAAATCACTTATCACCAAAGGATGATAAGGCGAAGGACTAAAAATAAAACCACTTATCACCAAAGAATGATAAGGCGAATGACTAAAAATAAAATCACTTATCACCAAAGAAAGATAAGGCGAATGACTGAAAATAAAATCACTTATCACCGAAGAATGATAAGGAGAATGGCTGAAAATAAAATCACAAATCACCAAAGGATGATAAGGCGAGGGACTAAAAATAAAATCACTTATCACCAAAGAATGATAAGGCGAATGACTAAAAATAAAATCACTTATCACCAAAGAATGATAAGGCGAATGACTGGAAATAAAATCATTTATCACCGAAGAATGATAAGGCGAGGGACTAAAAATAAAATCACTTATCACCAAAGAATGATAAGGCGTATGACTAAAAATAAAATCACTTATCACCAAAGAATGATAAGGCGAATGACTAAAAATAAAATCACTTATCACCGAAGAATGATAAGGCGAATGACTAAAAATAAAATCACTTATCACCAAAGGATGATAAGGCGAAAGATTAAAAATAAAATCACTTATCACCAAATGGATGATAAGGCGAAAGACTGAAAATAAAATCACTTATCACTGAAGATGATGATAAGGCGAAAGACTGAAAATAAAATCACTTATCATTAAAGATGATGATAAGGCGAGTAACTGAAAATAAAATCACTTATCACCGAAGAATGATAAGGCGAATGAAATCACTTATCACCAAACGGATGATAAGGCGATCCCGACACCAAAAGGATGTTGAGTAACAGAAAAATAAATAATCCAACCCCGCCACCAAAGGGAAAACCGGGTGACTGAAAATTAAACAACGATATGGTTTAAGAAATACTGGTAAAATGAGTAAAATGCTTGGGGAAGAAAAAGTTGAAGAGAATTATATCCAATGGGAGACGGCCACTGGAATTGCTGAGGAGATGCCTTGAATATTCGATCGATCCTGGACCTTGACTCATGTATGTATGCTTGGTAATTTTGAAACGATATTCCATAATGACGGAAATACGATGCAAGTGTTTATGCACTGCTGAAAGTTAAAATGTTGGGAGTATGAAAAGTTGATTTATTTAGGTATGCATATGATGCACATGTTGTAAATGATGCATAATGATGCATATGAAGTGATCAGAACGATAAAAGCACCAGCTTGGGGGACTTTTGGTCTGGTAGTTGCCAATAATGATTGGACTTTGGGTGGGTGGAGGGTTTGATTTCCCGACACTCGATCTTCGACGATGTATGGTCAGAAGATGGATCTGAAAGCTCCAAGTTTGGTTATCTGCTGGTGAGCGAAGCGACTTAATTGACACATGAAGACTGATTTTGCTTTGAATGATTGCCAACGTCTAGCAAGGACTGCCTGTTCAGCTGGGGAGTAGAGATAGGAAGATTTGCTTATGTATCTGGATTTGGTAGACGTCTGCCCCTGGTTGAGTTGTTTGAAGATGATTTTGCCCCTGATTGAGCTGTTTGAAGATGATTTGCCCCTGATTGGGCCGTCGAGAATAAATTTGCCCCTGATTAATGGACTTTGAGATAAATTGACCTTGATTGGGTTGTTGAAGATGCTTTGTCCCTGATTGGACTGTTGAGGTAGTCTTGATTCATGTTGGCACCAATGAAGTTCATATTTCTCTTTTGGTTGCCCCTTGTTGGGATTGTACTGATGTCAAGCATCGAATTTCAATTAAATTATTCAATACACAGATGGTAGTGTTAATGTAACGTTCATTCGAGTTTTGAAAAAAAGTCAATTTATTTGAATGTTGTGATAGTGTGACGAATGGACCGTTGGTCCAAATGAAGTGCTGATTTAGAAAGTGCGTAAAAGATGCAGCAAGAATAATGTGCAATCGAGATTGAAGATTAGCAAATATTTGGGAGTCATTTTACGCAACCTTGTTGGTAATATACTTTCAGAATAAACCCTGCCTCAATTAGGTCTTTTAAGGGTTGCAACGTGGTCTGGTTAATGGTTAGAGAAACAAAGGATGTAAGGCTCAAAGTTTGATTTGTACCCACCCCTTCTTAGTGATGTTCTCCAGTCCTACGTTTAGTTAACTCTACACATGCATTTGTTTTAACTTTGAAAGAGTGAAGATGAAGCTTTAAAGTTTGCTTGAAAATGGAAGCCATCTTATTTTGTTGTTGGTGACCCTTTGATTCTTGATTTGGTGGTCACTGATATTTGTTTTGCTTTTGCTGAGGATTTGAGCTCCTCTTTTGATTTGTTCTATTTTTTTGTCAACTAAGTCTCCCTTCGAGTGCTCAACTTAGTGGTCTTTTCTATTTTTTTTTTTGTATTTTTAATGTCGTGACTGCCAGGTCATTTGTTGATGGTCCTCCGATGGGATGTTTCATGTAACACCCCAAATCTACCCGGCGGAAGTTCATAAATCAGAGTTTCAAAAATTCAACACTAAAACAGGATGCTACACTTTTTCCACTTAAACAAATTCATTTAATTTCATGAACATCGATACATAACACTTTCAAACAGGATGAAACTATAAGGTCAACTCTTATTCAATTCATTGAAGTCAAACAACTTTTACAAATAGGCAGCGGATCCACAAATATTCAACTTTGCATCAGTTAACAACTTTCCCCACCTAACAACTTAGTAATAACATGTTTTTCATTGAGACAACTTAAAATAACAACAACTAAATATAACAACGAAACAATTAAGCGTTCATCCCCCCGAGTGTTACGTATCAGAGCGACGACACCGACTTGATTATGAAAGTAAGCAACTCTAAACTGGAATACCTGCACGTTACCAATCAAGGTAACATTCAACAACAGAAAGGGGTGAGATATTGAACCATATAAACAAGAGTATGATAATTAATACGCTAGATAGAATCATACAATTTTTACACTATCCACAACAACGTCTTACTAAACACCCCAAACCACCAACATACTTTATCATCTTAATTCACACATCAACATAATCAATTCCAACTATAACCTTAGCATACAAACCTTCATCAACTTTGACGAACATTTACAACATATTCAACTTCTTCAATATCAACATAATCGACATTACAAACATAAATATATAAACAACTCAGGCAACATAATCCTATAATCAACTCATCCATCGTAATAATATAATCAACTTAACAACATAATCAACTTATCCAACATAATAATATAATCAACTTAACAACATAATCAACATGAATATACATAAACAACTTATTCAACTTGAACAACGTACACAACTTTATGAATGTAAGCAACAAGAACAACTTTATCAACTCGGCAACATAAACAGCACAAACAACATAATTAATGCGACACCGAATGTAACTCGACTGTGCATATGCATGTGGTACCATTGGAGTTAAACTCCCAACTCAAAATATACCAGGTTATCGAGGTATCTGTAAGGCATAAGCCTTCAACTTAATAAATTTGCCAATCCAGGCCAACATGGTGAGCATCCGCTCCAACTTAGAAATGCAGTGTATGCCATGATACAACGACTCAACACATCACAACAATCAACTCCAACAACATACAACAAACAACATCACAACTTTAATTCAACACCGATTCAACTTTGGCCATAGGCCTACAACTTTCAACGTTGGTCATACGACCTACAACTTGAACATCAACATTGGTCTTACGACCTACAACTCAAATAATCAACATGGGTCCTTCGACCTTTAACTTAAAAATGCTCCCAAACTGATACAAAACAACATACGCAACTATACTCGAAAATACACACATTCAACACTAATTAACAAAGTACACCGACTAAAATCACTTATTTATTATTCCGAACTAACTCGACAATTTTCGTTAAATTCCGGACAACTAATTTCTCCGCTTAAATTCACTTATTCGCCTAAACAAACAAATTTTATTGTTTTATACTCCACGACTATTACTAATCAATTTTACAAATTATGTTCAATTTCCAGTACACCGACTAAAATCACTTATTTATTATTCCTAACTAACTCGACAATTTTCGTTAAATTCCGGACAACTAATTTCTCCGCTTAAATTCACTTATTCGGCTAAACAGACAAACTTTATTGTTTTATACTCCAAATCTTAAAAAAAACCAATTAATATTATTATTTAATTATACTAAACATGATTATTCACATATAATACTATAATTAATACTTAGTATAATGTTATTATAATAATATTCCTTTAATTATATTCTTATTATAAAATTAGTAAAACTTTTATTATATTTAATTATTCCTTTAAGCAAATAAAGTAAGTAAATATACATTGGATAAATAAGCCATGGCAAGGGCCGTGAATCCACGGCTTGGGCCGTGAGTGAAAAGCACTCCTGTGCCACACGTTGGTTATTGCCTGCGCCACATAGGGCTGTGGCATGCGCCACATGTTCCTCTCATAATGGGTGGCCTGCGCCACCCCTTTCTTGAATGATTGTGCATAATTTTTCCCAATTAATATTTTTTCCGAAAACTCGAATAATTTACAGCAGCATCTACCGATTCAATTCGGTAATAAAATACAACCGAAATTGACAATTCAACCACAACAAAAAAACACACATAATTCACCAAATCAAGCAACATAAAAGTACTAATTCAACAACGGATAACATGAAATTATTCAATCCCAATCCTACATACTAATTATCATAATCCCGGTCATATAATTCGAACCCCACCCTTACCTTAATCAGTGGCCGCTTCGAATCTCCGATCGACGTTCCAATTTGGCTTCCGACGGCGACTTCTCGTAACCGCTTTCTTCACTCTTCCTCGTTCTCCAATTTCACGTTCCACTTTCTCAACTTCTACTGATTCAACTTCTCCCCTTGACTAAATCTCCTTTTTTTATTTTTCTTTTTATTATAATAATAATAATATTCCAATTATAACTAATGGGCCTAACTGCAACACCCCCTTAATTTGCTATTTCAACACGGTTTCAAGCCCACTAATTAATCTACTACAACAATTATAATATTTACTCCGATAATATTTCTACGACTTCCCACTTATTTTCCCGACTTAACGACTTAAATTCACCACAACACCAAATTTTAATTTAATAAATCACTACTAATTATTTTCTCTAGACTTAATTAGATTATCTTACGATTATTAACCAAATGGTCCAAACAACCCGATCGACATATCCAACAATACACGAAAATACTTCATATCTTCTTCCATAACTTATATCAACTTAATTAATTAAATTCGACCTAAACCAACTTATAATTATCAACACAATATTCCGATATTTTGGAAATCAACTTAAATACGCAAATCACCGCAAATCAACACAACACAATACACTTATATTTAATTAAATAATTAATTAAATTAACGGGCGTTACAACTCTCCCCCACTTAGAATATTTTCGTCCTCGAAAATTTATCCGATTCAACTACTCCAACTACTCCAACTACTTATTTATTCCGACTAATCAACTATCATCCTCAAAGGCAACCTCTCTTATAATATACACAACAATTCACAACACCAACGTTATCAACAACTCAAACGACAATCAAGAAATACACTTGACAACCATCAACACCACACAACAAATAACAAACTTACAACATAGAACACACCAACACTAGAACACATAACTTAATCACAACATTAATACAATCAAACTACCAACATCTGCGTACGAATGACAACACCACGCGCTAGCTGCACACTCTGATTACTTGCAAAATACCAAGTTTACCGAGTGTGAATCCAACTTACAACCGCCAAAGTCGACGTATCAACAAAGCCTCTGACTCACTCCTCGGAATTTTCATTCCAACTGGTATTCTGACTCTTGTAGTTACCGAATAGTTATAAATTAGCTCCTTAAGATAATGCCTCTAAACATTCAACCAATTACAATTGCGACTACTTCCAAATTTTGGATAAAATATTCATATACTTCCATGAATTCCCAATTATCATCAACATAGACTACAACTTTACTATCTTTTAGCAACACGTCTTCGACAATCATTTTTAACCACACAACATCATTACACCAACATAAGGTACAAGGGTCCAACGAATCTCCACAAGATAACTCATACCATTTGCCCCCAATTAATTCAACTCGCCGACTACTCGATTCTTACTCATACCGACCCAACCTTTTAGAGATTCTTATCCGAATCAACACAACCAAACAACTCCTTTATTCCAACCAAGGTTCACACCTTAATAAACCAACTTATTTCACTTCTTGTAATACTTGCAACTCAATTATATACGACATTCTTATCAAATCATCATTTCACATTTCCACCTACTTTCCTTTCTAATCATCTCAATAGAACTTTAAGTCTCAAGCTACTTAATTCATCATTAAACAACATTCCAATTATTCCGAGTCCAACTATAAATTTTCTTATTACAATTCAATCCAAGTGCAACTTCATACTTCCCTCTTAAATTCCAACTAATACTCTCATTTAATAACTTGCATCGACAAAACAAACAATACTCAAGCACTCATCTTGCCTTCAACCAATTCGACATACATACTATACTAGTTGGCATGACACATCTATCCATCAATTATGATTACGCCTGCTATCAACAATAGATTAAGGGTGATCAGTTCCTCAATTTGTCAATAGACGTCCGACAACCATAACGGTGGCATAAATCATCATTACCCAACACAATATCGTACTTCAACTTGTGCCCAGAGTCCGTAAGTATAATGCTCCGTCAACTCTCCACGGCTTATCAACTCCTTCTTAGTCCCCTTAATTCCAACTTCATCAACGATACAAAACGTCCAAAAATCCAGTACACATTCTGTTATGTACACACATATTACCACACGACTTTCAATATCCCTTTAACATTGGAATCACTACAACAAGTACCATTCAAAGTGGTTAGCTCCAATTACAACTTCCAACCAAGTTACGATTCTTAACAACACCAATCAAACATCCATCTTCCTCTCAACATCACCATCATCTAGCATAGGCACTTTAATTATCCTCATTCGACATAAATTGTATCTCTATGCATTCTCCGATACCAACATTTTATTATTTAATAACATTTTCATCTTTCCAAATTTTCAGCAATAGACGTTCAACTTCGAACACAATTATCTCTTTCAATCATGTCTTTCATCCAAATTATAATTCTTAACAACACAATTCAAACATCTGTCTTCCTCTCGACATTACTACCATCTAACATCAGCACTTTAATCATTCTCATTACATATTTATTCATTCTCCGAATACTTATGCATTCCCTCTAATACCAACATCTTATTATTTTTCCAACATTTTTATCTTTCTAAAATTTCTAGCAACACACGCTCCACTTTGAACGCAATTATCTTCTCCAATACAGACTTCCAAATCACAAAATTATATTCTATCATGAAGATAAATTTGTGCAGATTCCATAACTTCAAGAATCGCTTGAATCCGACTTACGAGTAAAAAGTTATCCTCCTTGCAATGGGGCTGGTCGACAATTCCCGCATGCAGAATTTTCCAAAAATTAGCAGCAGACCCAACTATTAAAATGAACTTACCTCCCTCATTACAAACCTCTTGAATGAAAATCTTATATGCAAACTGTAGGGAATTTCGTAAGCTCTCCAAAATGTCCAGAACCGCTTCAATCCAAATCACGGTTAAAAAGTTATGCCACTTCTCGTGACAGCTGCTCCAAGATTGCAAAAACCAGAATTTTTGAGATTGATGAATATAAATTCCATCTCTCTCCATCTTACTTATAAGTTCTACCAAAAATCTTGCTCTACATCCAACTTCAAAATTTAATCGACTTTAATCCAACTAAACTCAAGGCGTAGCAATCTACCGACTTGATCCTTCAACTTGATCCATCAACTTGTCTTTTTAATTGGAATAAATCCTTCTTCTTAAGCAATCTCCTTCCATAAATCCATGCACTTCTTAACCCGACCGATACGAATCCATGCTCTCACCGGTCCGTAACAACGTCTCTTCAACAACCTTGCACTCTTGCAATCAACATCATTTTCGAACCAACTTCGACTTTCCAACACAGTCTGGGAGTCAAGCTCTTCCCCCACTATTTTCCAAACCAACATCTGCAGACATCGACTAGAAACTAACAACAAGTACCGACAGTGTTTCACACACATATCGCGTACTAAGGAATTAACAACATTAAACAACATTGGTCAGACAGACCGACCTGCTCTGATACCACTAATGTAACACCCCAAATCTACCCGGCGGAAGTTCATAAATCAGAGTTTCAAAAATTCAACACTAAAACAGGATGCTACACTTTTTCCACTTAAACAAATTCATTTAATTTCATGAACATCGATACATAACACTTTCAAACAGGATGAAACTATAAGGTTAACTCTTATTCAATTCATTGAAGTCAAACAACTTTTACAAATAGGCAGCGGATCCGCAAATATTCAACTTTGCATCAGTTAACAACTTTCCCCACTTAACAACTTAGTAATAACATGTTTTTCATTGAGACAACTTAAAATAACAACAACTAAATATAACAACGAAACAATTAAGCGTTCATCCCCCCGAGTGTTACGTATCAGAGCGACGACACCGACTTGATTATGAAAGTAAGCAACTCTAAACTGGAATACCTGCGCGTTACCAATCAAGGTAACATTCAACAACAGAAAGGGGTGAGATATCGAACCATATAAACAAGAGTATGATAATTAATACGCTAGATAGAATCATACAACTTTTACACTATCCACAACAACGTCTTACTAAACACCCCAAACCACCAACATACTTTATCATCTTAATTCACACATCAACATAATCAATTCCAACTATAACCTTAGCATACAAACCTTCATCAACTTCGACGAACATTTACAACATATTCAACTTCTTCAATATCAACATAATCGACATTACAAACATAAATATATAAACAACTCAGGCAACATAATCCTATAATCAACTCATCCATCGTAATAATATAATCAACTTAACAACATAATCAACTTATCCAACATAATAATATAATCAACTTAACAACATAATCAACATGAATATACATAAACAACTTATTCAACTTGAACAACGTACACAACTTTATGAATGTAAGCAACAAGAACAACTTTATCAACTCGGCAACATAAACAGCACAAACAACATAATTAATGCGACACCGAATGTAACTCGACTGTGCATATGCATGTGGTACCATTGGAGTTAAACTCCCAACTCAAAATATACCAGGTTATCGAGGTATCTGTAAGGCATAAGCCTTCAACTTAATAAATTTGCCAATCTAGGCCAACATGGTAAGCATCCGCTCCAACTTAGAAATGCAGTGTATGCCATGATACAACGACTCAACACATCACAACAATCAACTCCAACAACATACAACAAACAACATCACAACTTTAATTCAACACCGATTCAACTTTGGCCATAGGCCTACAACTTTCAACGTTGGTCATACGACCTACAACTTGAACATCAACATTGGTCTGACGACCTACAACTCAAATAATCAACATGGGTCCTTCGACCTTTAACTTAAAAATGCTCCCAAACTGAGACAAAACAACATACGCAACTATACTCGAAAATACACACATTCAACACTAATTAACAAAGTACACCGACTAAAATCACTTATTTATTATTCCGAACTAACTCGACAATTTTCGTTAAATTCCGGACAACTAATTTCTCCGCTTAAATTCACTTATTCGCCTAAACAAACAAATTTTATTGTTTTATACTCCACGACTATTACTAATCAATTTTACAAATTATGTTCAATTTCCAGTACACCGACTAAAATCACTTATTTATTATTCCGAACTAACTCGACAATTTTCGTTAAATTCCGGACAACTAATTTCTCCGCTTAAATTCACTTATTCGGCTAAACAGACAAACTTTATTGTTTTATACTCCACATCTTAAAAAAAACCAATTAATATTATTATTTAATTATACTAAACATGATTATTCACATATAATACTATAATTAATACTTAGTATAATGTTATTATAATAATATTCCTTTAATTATATTCTTATTATAAAATTAGTAAAACTTTTATTATATTTAATTATTCCTTTAAGCAAATAAAGTAACGTAAATATACATTGAATAAATAAGCCATGGCAAGGGCCGTGAATCCACGGCCTGGGCCGTGAGTGAAAAGCACTCCTGTGCCACACGTTGGTTATGGCCTGCGCCACATAGGGCTGTGGCATGCGCCACATGTTCCTCTCATAATGGGTGGCCTGCGCCACCCCTTTCTTGAATGATTGTGCAGAATTTTTCCCAATTAATTTTTTTTCCGAAAACTCGAATAACTTTACAGTAGCATCTACCGATTCAATTCGGTAATAAAATACAACCGAAATTGACAATTCAACCACAACAAAAAAACACACATAATTCATCAAATCAAGCAACATAAAAGTACTAATTCAACAACGAATAACATGAAATTATTCAATCCCAATCCTACATACTAATTATCATAATCCCGGTCATATAATTCGAACCCCACCCTTACCTTAATCGGTGACCACTTCGAATCTCCGATCGACGTTCCAATTTGGCTTCCGACGGCGACTTCTCGTAACCGCTTTCTCCACTTTTCCTGGTTCTCCAATTTCACGTTCCACTTTCTCAACTTCTACCGATTCAACTTCTCCCCTTGACTAAATCTCCATTTTTTATTTTTCTTTTTATTATAATAATAATAATATTCCAATTATAACTAATGGGCCTAACTGCAACACCCCCTTAATTTGCTATTTCAACATGGTTTCAAGTCCACTAATTAATCTACTACAACAATTATAATATTTACTCCGATAATATTTCTACGGCTTCCGACTTATTTTCCCGACTTAACGACTTAAATTCACCACAACACCAAATTTTAATTTAATAAATCACTACTAATTATTTTCTCTAGACTTAATTAGATTATCTTACGATTATTAACCAAATGGTTCAAACAACCCGATCGACATATCCAACAATACACGAAAATACTTCATATCTTCTTCCATAACTTATATCAACTTAATTAATTAAATTCGACCTAAACCAACTTATAATTATCAACACAATATTCCGATATTTTGGAAATCAACTTAAATACGCAAATCACCGCAAATCAACACAACACAATACACTTATATTTAATTAAATAATTAATTAAATTAACGGGCGTTACATCTCATCTTGCGATTTGAAGTGTAATCAGGTTAATTGAACAACTACCCTGCCCCAGGTTAAATGTAAGGGTTTGTATTCGAAAGAAACTCCTACTTCTAGGCTCGAAGTGGTTGACTATGGATTAACTCCTTATCTCTTCAGTGTTTGGGGATTTGAAAAAAAATGCCTGTACATCATTGACGAGGTTTTATCCGAAAGCATACCGCAACAGTTATGGGTATTTCGTTTTCATCATCCTCCCTCAAATATTTGCTAAAGTGAAGTGAGGAAATATTTTTGTGATTTTTGCGATAAATGATAAATGATGAGCGAATGCGAATAGATTGATTCAAAACATGCATAAACAAAATATTAACAAAACCAAGTTCAAACGATAATGTTCAAAGTAAATAGTACTTAAACAAACAATACAAAATAACAACGACTGCGAAAATGATAAATGGCGATGGCTGCCTTGATTTGAGGAATGAACTTCTCTTGATTGAATGCTTCAAAGTTGGAGACTACTCAGCTTGGTCTTCAACAACCCCTTCAAAAACTTTCACTTGTTGGCACCGTGCGGCGACATTGGATTATTCTGGACATTTGGATTTCTCGGAGTGAAGGTGAGATCCTTAGAGTTGATCATATCTTGAACCTTGTGTTTGAAGGAATGGCAGTTCTCGATTGTGTGACCTGGAGCGCCTTTGTGATACTCACAGCGAGCATTGTCATCATAGTTCCAGGCGTTACCAGCCTGAGGTGGCATATCTTTCAAAGTAAGAGATCCTTTTGCCATCAGCCTATTAAAGATTTCGGAATATGACATAGGCAGGGGATCAATGTGCCTATCAGATCCTCTTTGTTGATATGGTGGGCGCTGTTGAGGAGCGTGTTGTTGTTGTTAACCAGGCCGTTGTGGATAAGCCGGTTGTTGGTATGGATTGGGTGCATGTTGCGCATCGGCAATTAGAGGATATGGACGTGGTTGATAAGCCATCTGAGGCGGAAATGGAACTTGAATGGCTGGCTGATAAGGCATTGGAGGAATTGGCTGATAAGGCATAGGAGCATATTGTGCAGCAGCAACATACGAGTACTGATAGTAGGCGATTGGAGTAGGTGCACTTTGTTGCGGATTCCCACTTGCAGCAGAAATGGCATTTGTTTCACCCTTCTTGTACCTGTTGAAAGGCTTCTTGACAATGGCTTGGCTGTTAGAACCTCCTTGGATTTTTCCACTTTTCAGACCTTCTTCAATTCTTTCTCCAACAATCACCATGTCTGAAAATCCAGAATATACGCTGCTGATCAACTTTTCGAAGTATTGCCCCTGTAAGGTGCCCATGAAGATATCGATCAATTCAAGGTCAACCAATGGAGGATGCACTCTTGCGGATAGTTCCCTCCAGCGTTGTGCATACTCTTTGAAGGATTCATTCTCATTTTGAGACATACTCTGAAGTTGAGTACGGTTTGGAGCTAAGTCAGTGTTGTAATTGTACTGCTTTTTGAATGCATCAGATAGATCAAACCAAGTACGCACGTTGCTACGCTCAAGTTGCATGTACCATTCTAGAGACGCTCCAGACAGGCTGTCTTGGAAGCAATGGATCATGAGTTTATCATATTTGGCATGAGCAGCCATTTTTCTACAATACATCCTTAAATGGAGCTCAGGAAAGCTGAGGCCTTTGTATTTTTCGAATTTTGGCAGTTTGAACTTAGTAGGGATCACAACATCCGGAACTAAGCACATGTCTGAGGCACTCAGAGAAGTTGAATTGTGTCCTTCCATGATTCAGAGTTTTTCAGCTAACTCGCGACACATATTCATTGCTTCAGAATCTTGAACAACATGAGGGTTTGTGATTGGAATAACAGTATGCATCTCATACTCAACTTGATGATCCTCTTCAGCATGAGGCATGTGAACCTGAGTAACGACAGGTTGAGCTTGAGGGATAGCACCAACAGTAACACCAGAGGTAGGTATTGGTTGGGAAGTGACTTCTTCAACTGCAGGAGTGAAGCCTGGAGGCAAACCATAGACCACAGGATTTGGAACTGGAACTGAAGGCATTGTATGTGAGGCAGATCCTTGCACGAGAACATTGTTTCTTGCGGCAGCAACTTCACGACGTTCTTCCATTCTGGCCAAAGTTTGTAAAGTCTCAAAAATATGGTCGATCTTGCTCTTGACCGAGTCAATCTCTTCCCTCATAGCAGCTTGTTCTTCTTGAATCACATCCATCAGTCTTCTAGTGTTGGTTCTAGTTAGATACGGGCGTCTAGCATGATACGGGCGTCAGGATACCAGCTTGATTTACTGAAGATGAAGGAACATGGAATAAGTTTACGGCTTTGGAACGAAATGCAAGATGAACAAATAATGCAAATGAAATGAATATGCGTATGGATGCAATGTAAGATCCAGGATCACGGGTATAATCTGCTCTGAGGTGAACCATAGTAACAAGTAAATAACCTGGTATCTCTGATAAAAGTAACCTTAACAGGTAGACTCTTAAAAGGCTAGCTGTATTATGACGATAATAACGATAAGATCTACCTTGAATGGAGTTCTCATGTTAGGTGTGCTAGGAGCGGGTCTTCAGAGACTAATACTACGCAACTACCAACATTGAAACCGATTCTAAAAGTGGGTCCCAGAGTCACAGCCCTTTCATGAATCAAGTCATGCGACATGCTAGCTGCGTTATAACGAGATCTACGAATAGGTCTACTCTCTGGGGGGGAGTTTTCATGCTAGGCTTGCAAGGAGCAAGTCCTTGGAGACTAACATTAATAACTTCCAATTCTAAACTAGGTGTTTCCTCTTCTTTTTCGTAAAACTCAGATGTCGTCCCAGGATCCAACAAGCAAGTATGATCATGATGATAATAAGAAGAACGAATAAACAAGCATAAATAAAAAAGCGTGAAGAAAACAAATAAGCAAAGTCGACATTGATTGCAAAGTAAACTAAGTTAGGCTTGACTCTCTGTATGTTCCCAGCAGAGTCGCCATCTATCGCACCTCGAAAAATACGACATCGTGATAAGAAAATTACCGCGGATGGAAATTAAAACAACTGAGTCGCCACCGAACTTATTTTATTCCAATTAAGGAAAAGGAAAATATCGAGAAACCTTTTGAAAAACGGATAGAACAAGGTCTTTGAAACCAGATTCTAGGTTCGGGAGTCGATTTCGTAAGGGGAAGGTATTAGCACCCCTTACGTCCGTTGTACTCAACGGGAACCTCTTAGTTTAACTTGCGATCTAATGTTGACTTATGCTTTCTGTTTTCTTCGAATAATAAAATAAATGCGAACGATTATAAGCTAGAGTTAATAGGGGAAATGGGTTATTTTGTTCCTAGGGTGCTCGGCAAGGAGTAAGATTCGTGTGCCTACGTATTCCCTTGTGCAATGGGAAAGTCAGAGCTTCGTAGTTCACGGTAGTAAGGTCGGTTGGTTTGTTTGTGTTAATGAACGATTATTTAGACCGCATTCTAACTGCAAAGCGTTGGCTTGTCAGCTCGCGATAGGAGGCGGAAGCGCTAACTTGTGTGCGAGATAGAAAGGATTTAAATAATGTTCGCTTGAACAAATGTCCGATTTAATTAATGTTTTATGAACGAAAGAGCGAATGAACCACGTCCCATGGGGCGAGCCTCAGGAGCGTTCATTCAAGAATTTGAGGAATGCTAGACTCCAGAACTCAATTCTTTTGTTATTTGATATGTGGATTAAATGTTTTAATTACGGAAAGTCGAATGAACAACGTCCCGCGGGGCGAGCCTCGGGAGTGTTCATTCAAGAATTAGAGACTCCAGAATCCAATTATTCCGTTATTTAATTATAAAATATTTGAATATTCGAGTTGGAAGCAGTTGGATGGCGAGGCACGGCGCACTCGGCTTACATGGGTTTACGAATAAATTAAAGCGACGAAGGTGCAAAAAAATTAAAATCGGAGACAACTATTCGGAGGCGTTGGACCTTTTTAATCGGGCGCGTCGAAATATGGTTCGTTTACTTCCTTAGAGCCGATTTAAAATTGAAATCGTTCTATTAGGAGTCGATCATTTATTTAAAAAGCTATAAAATAAATAAACTAAATTAAATAGAATTGGGGAAATTAAATTGGAATAGAATAATAAATAATAAATAATAAAAAAATTGAACCGAATGTTTAATATGATAAATAATTGGCATAATATAATAAATGAAATTAAACTAAATTTAATGGGCAAAATAAAAATAAATGATAAATAAAATAAATCTAACTACTTTGGCCTCATATTGATCGATTTTTGCCGATTTAACGAAATCGGGCTAAAATCGACCGTTTAACATATCATCGGCCCGATAAAATAAAATAAAATAAAATTTAAAATAAAGAAATGAAATGGATTTAGAAAAATTATCAATAAGACTAACAATATCATTATTAAAAAGAAGATAAACAAATAAGATTCAAAACCATTATAATAATAAAACTATAAAAAAGTATTGGGCTCAGCCCAATCATGATTTATAACTATAAGAAAATAAAACTAAAATTAAAATAAACAAATAAAAAAAAGCTCAGATTTAATGTCAGCAAGAATAATATAAAAATTTTAAAAAAAAAAAAGTGGTATGCATCGATCCTTAAATAATATTAAAACAATAAGGAACTTTTTTTTAGACATGGTATGCATCGATCCTTAAATAATATTAAAACAATAAGGAACTTTTTTTAGACATTTTCTATAGTAATGAAGTAACAAGACTAAGACTCTAAATAAAACTAGAGAAAAAGAAAATACTAGAATAATAAAATAAAATTAAAAATAAAATAAAAATAAATAAATAAAATAGATTAAAGGTAGTGTGCAACGTGAGTTTTGTGTGTAATAAAAAAACAAATAAATAAATGAAGGAAAAAGTCTGGGTGGCCATGATCCATCGAAAATTACAATTAATTTCTAAACAAATCAAATAAATTAACCATTAGTGATTTGGTCAAACAAGTAATAAAATAAAGCTAATAAAACTTAAATACAATGAATACAAATATCAGAATCTCTCACCCAAAACCGTGTTCTTTAACCATTTTTATAAAAGAAACGCTTTCAGAAACTCGTCAACAAATAGGGATGCGTTTCGGTTCACGGCAATGGTTCGTGGTTTGAACGTTTCAATGCGATGGTTCGTGGTTTGAACGTTTCAATGGCGGCGGTTCTGAATCTGAATTTGTTGCGGTTTGAAGGGTGGTGTGGCTTTGCGATGGTTTTCAAGTGTTGAGAGGTGGTAGTGCGGTTTCAATGGCGGCGGTTCTGAATCTGAATTTGTTGGTGCGGCTTTGTGATGGTTTTCAAGTGTTGAGAGGTGGTAGTGCGGTTGTGCGAAGGTGATGGGTTGTGGATTCCGTGAAGGTTTGGTTTGCAATGGTAGTTGTCTGCAATTTAGATTTTTGTGGCTTTGGGTGAAGCAATTTTTTTTATTAGCAGGTTTGTAGGAATATTGAGAGTTGTATGGAAGAAAAGTTTGATGTGAGTGAAGGTTGTAAAAAAAGGTGAAGGTGATTTTCGTAGGATTCTGTTATTTTGGTTTTTTATTTTTTGAAACTTAGTTCTTTTTTGCAGAATTTTTATGGCTTTTTCTTCATTAAATTGAATGTGTATTATATATAGGAAAAAATTGGGAAACTTGGAGAAGAGATTTATCGTGGAATATTCCTCACAGGCTGGCATGGGTGGAAGGGCGTCATGTGCGTTTGAGAAAAAATTTGTTGTGCTGAGAATGAGTGGGTCGTACAGGTTGTTTGAGTGGCGAGGGCGGAAAATCGTTGCAGGTTGTGTGAGAATATATTATTGTTTTAGTCTAAAGCATAAGATGATGTGTGACTGAGATTTACAATGGAACCTTTATGATCTTTTTCTCTTTTTTATGCAATAAAAATGGATTATAAATAGATAAAATAAAATAGTAATAATAATAGTAACTAATAAGAGTAATAAAACTAAAAATAGTAGAAATGATAAAAGTAATGATAATTAATAAAAAGTTAAAATTAATAATAATAATAATAATAATAATAAAAGTGAATAATAATAATAAAAAGTAAATAAAGATAATAATAATAATAGAAGGTATAATATTAATAATAATAATAATAATAATAGAAATAATAATAAAAATAAAAAGTTAATGATAATGGTAATAATGGAAAATTGTTTGGTAATAATAATAAAGTGGTAATAGAAAATAATAATGGTAATAATATTGATAGAAATAATAATAGCTATAAAAAATAGTAATATGCAAAATTGTGATAGAAATTGAATGTAGACAATATGAATTAAAAAAAAAGGCACATAATTTTTTATTTTTGTGAAATGGGCTTAGAAGAAGAAAAAGTGATAATGGATTTTGAAATAAAATTAAAATGATTTTAAAATAGAAAAATGGAAAATAAAAAGAAATTAAAATATAGGTGAGATTTTTTTGTAGAATTTTTTATAATGACTAAATAATAAAGAAAAGAATAAAAACTTGAAATAAGAAGAGAATGCATTTTTTTTGAATTTTCTGATTAAAAGGAAACATGATATATTTTGAATTTTTATAATATCTGACAGAAAAATAAAATGGTACATATTTTGGGATTTTTTTTAATAAAGGTGAAAACGAAAATAAAACAATATGACAAAATTGGGGTATAATAGCATGTGTTGTGCTGGTAGAAAAATAAAGAAAATGATTGAAAAATAACTATATGTAATTAATAAAATAATAATAATAAAAATAAAATAAAAAATAATAGAAATAATAATAACACTAAGAATAGAGATAATAAACTAGTAATAGTAATAAAAATGATTTTTTGTGATCTTTGTTTAAATAATAGTAAATGGATTTAAGAAGAGGGATAATGAGTTTATGAGATATTTACAAATGGGGTCTGATAGAATATTGTAACACGTAAAAAATTTGTGATGGTTATATTGGTTAGGTAGTGGTATTGAAAAAATAAGAAACTTATGGAGGTGGTCTTGGTTGTAGAAAGTGTGAGTTGTGAAATTGAAAAGGATAATATTATTTTAACAGAAATCTAATAATAAAAAATAAATAAAAAATAATAATAATAGTGATAATAATAACTAATAATAATAATAAAAATGATAGTAAAAATAATAATGATAAAAAGTGAATAAAAATAATAATATAATAGCAATAATAATAATAGAAGTAAAGATGAAACATTATAATAATAATAATATAAGAACAATAAAAATAATAATAAAAATAATAAAAAGTAATAGAAATAGTAATAATAATAAAGACTTATTAATAAAATAATAATAACAAAAATAGAAAAAAGAAAATAAAAGGAAAATTAATAATAATAATAATAATAATGAAAAGGAGTACAATGATAGTACTAAGTATGATAATGATAATAATAATAATGATAAGAATTGATAAAGTTAATAATAAATCAAATACTAATAATAATAATAGAAAAAAAATAATAACGATGATGATAATAAAAATAATAATAATAATAATAATAGATGATAAGGAATATAATTTTTTGTAATTTTTGATAATGAATTAAACAAAAATAAAACTTATAATTATACGAAAAGAGAATAAAAACACATTTTTGGATTTTTTCGATTTTCAGACAGAAAGAGAAAACGGTACATATTTTTGGGATTTTCGAATAATGGTTAGGCAGTAAAATAAAATGGTACGGGTAGGACAAATTTGGGGTACGACAGTTGCCCCTATCGAATTAGCTTAGATAAAGTAAGATGAACTGGCTCATGTTCAAACTTTCAAGGTATAAGATAATTAGATACTAACAGACTTCAAATTTGTCCGATAGAAGAAAATGTGTAATGATTAAAGCTAAATGACTGAAAACTGCAAAAACGGGTGACACAGCGAAGAAATAAGTTGACAAAATAAATCATTTATCACCGACGGATGATCTAGCAAGTGACTGAAAATAAAATCACTTATCACCAAAGGATGATGAGGCGAGTGACTGGAAATAAAATCAATTATCACCAAAAGATGATAAGGCGAGGGACTGAAAATAAAATCACTTATCACCGAAGAATGATAAGGCGAATGACTGAAAATAAAATCACTTATCACCGAAGAATGATAAGGCGAATGACTGAAAATAAAATCACCTATCACCGAAGAATGATAAGGCGAATGACTGAAAATAAAATCACTTATCACCAAAGGATGATAAGGCGAAGGACTAAAAATAAAATCACTTATCACCAAAGAATGATAAGGCGAATGACTAAAAATAAAATCACTTATCACCAAAGAATGATAAGGCGAATGACTGAAAATAAAATCACTTATCACCGAATAATGATAAGGAGAATGACTGAAAATAAAATCACTTATCACCAAAGGATGATAAGGCGAGGGACTAAAAATAAAATCACTTATCACCAAAGAATGATAAGGCGAATGACTAAAAATAAAATCACTTATCACTAAAGAATGATAAGGCGAATGACTGAAAATAAAATCATTTATCACCGAAGAATGATAAGGCGAATGACTGAAAATAAAATCACTTATCACCAAAGGATGATAAGGCGAGGGACTAAAAATAAAATCACTTATCACCAAAGAATGATAAGGCGAATGACTAAAAATAAAATCACTTATCACCAAAGAATGATAAGGCGAATGACTAAAAATAAAATCACTTATCACCGAAGAATGATAAGGCGAATGGCTAAAAATAAAATCACTTATCACCAAATGGATGATAAGGCAAAAGACTGAAAATAAAATCACTTATCATTGAAGATGATGATAAGGCGAAAGACTGAAAATAAAATCACTTATCATTGAATATGATGATAAGGCGAGTAACTGAAAATAAAATCACTTACCACCGAAGAATGATAAGGCGAATGAAATCACTTATCACCAAAAGGATGATAAGGCGATCCCGACACCAAAAGGATGTTGAGTAACAGAAAAATAAATAATCCAACCCCGCCACTAAAGGGAAAACCGGGTGACTGAAAATTAAACAACGATATGGTTTAAGAAATACTGGTAAAATGAGTAAAATGCTTGGGGAAGAAAAAGTTGAAGAGAATTATATCCAATGGGAGTCGGCCACTGGAATTGCTAAGGATATGCCTTGAATATTCGATCGATCCTGGACCTTGACTCATGTATGTATGCTTGGTAATTTTGAAACGATATTCCATAATGACGGAAATACGATGCAAGTGTTTATGCACTGCTGAAAGTTAAAATGTTGGGCGTATGAAAAGTTGATTTATTTAGGTATGCATATGATGCACATGTTGTAAATGATGCATAATGATGCATATGAAGTGATCAGAACGATAAAAGCACCAGCTTGGGGGACTTTTGGTCTGGTAGTTGCCAATAATGATTGGAATTTGGGTGGGTGGAGGGTTTGATTCCCCGACACTCGATCTTCGATGATGTATGGTCAGAAGATGGATCTGAAAGCTCCAAGTTTGGTTATCTGTTGGTGAGCGAAGCGACTTAATTGACACATGAAGACTGATTTTGCTTTGAATGATTGCAAACGTCTAGCAAGGACTGCCTGTTCAGCTGGGGAGTAGAGATAGGAAGATTTGCTCCTGTATCTGGATTTGGTAGACGTCTGCCCCTAGTTGAGTTGTTTGAAGATGATATTGCCCCTGATTGAGCTGTTTGAAGATGATTTGCCCCTGATTGGGCCATCGAGAATAAATTTTCCCCTGATTAATGGACTTTGAGATAAATTGCCCCTGATTGGGCTGTTGAAGATAATTTGTCCCTGATTGGACTGTTGAGGTAGTCTTGATTCATGCTGGCACCAATGAAGTTCAAATTTCTATTTTGATTGCCCCTTGTTGGGATTGTACTGATGTCAAGCACTGAATTTCAATTAAATTATTCAATACACAGATGGTAGTGTTAATGTAACGTTCATGCGAGTTTTGAGAAAAAGTCAATTTATTTGAATGTTGTGATAGTGTGACGAATGGACCGTTGGTCCAAACGAGGTGCTGATTTAGAAAGTGCGTAAAAGATGCAGCAAAAATAATGTGCAATCGAGATTGAAGATTAGCAAATATATGGGAGTCATTTTACGCAACCTTGTTGGTAATATACTTTCAGAATACACCCTGCCTCAATTAGGTCTTTTGAGGGTTGCAACGTGGTCTGGTTAATGGTTAGAGAAACAAAGGATGTAAGGCTCAAAGTTTGATTTGTACCCACCCCTTCTTAGTGATGTTCTCCAGTCCTACGTTCAGTTAACTCTACACATGCATTTGTTTTGACTTTGCAAGAGTGAAGATGAAGCTTTAAAGTTTGCTTGAAAATGGCAGTCATCTTATTTTATTGTTGGTGACCCTTTGATTCTTGATTTGGTGGTCACTGATATTTGTTTTGCTTTTACTGAGGATTTGAGCTCCTCTTTTGATTTGTTCTATTTTTTTGTCAACTAAGTCTCCCTTCGAGTGCTCAACTTAGTGGTCTTTTCTATTTTTTTTGTATTTTTAATGTCGTGACTGCCAGGTAATTTGTTGATGGTCCTCCGACGGGATGTTTCATCTTGCGATTTGAAGTGTAGTCAGGTTAACTGAACAACTACCCTGCCCCAGGTTAAATGTAAGGGTTTGTATTCGAAAGAAACTCCTACTTCTAGGATCGAAGTGGTTGACTAGGGATTAACTCCTTATCTCTTCAGTGTTTGGGGATTTGAAAAAAAAATGCATGTACATCATTGACGAGGTTTTATCCGAAAGCATACCGCAACAGTTATGAGTATTTCATTTTCATCATCCTCCCTCAAATATTTGCTAAAGTGAAGTGAGGAAATATTTTTGTGATTTTTGCGATAAATGATAAATGATGAGCGAATGCGAATAGATTGATTCAAAACATGCATAAACAAAATATTAACAAAACCAAGTACAAACGATAATGTTCAAAGTAAATAGTACTTAAAAAAACAATACAAAATAACGACTGCGAAAATGATAAATGGCGATGGCTGCCTTGATTTGAGGAATGAACTTCTCTTGATTGAATGCTTCAAAGTTGGAGACTACTCAGCTTGGTCTTCAACAATCCCTTCAAAAACTTTCACTTGTTGGCACCGTGCGGCGACATTGGATTGTTCTGGACATTTGGATTTTTCAGAGTGAAGGTGAGATCCTTAGAGTTGATCAAATCTTGAACCTTGTGTTTGAAGGCATGACAGTTCTCGATTGTGTGACCTGGAGCGCCTTTGTGATACTCACAGCGAGCATTGGCATCATAGTTCCGGGCGTTACCAGCCTGAGGTGGCATATCTTTCAAAGTAAGAGATCCTTTTGCCATCAGCCCATTAAAGATTTCAGAATATGACATAGGCAGGGGATCAATGTGCCTATCAGATCCTCTTTGTTGATATGGTGGGCGCTGTTGAGGAGCGTGTTGTTGTTGTTGACTAGGCCGTTGTGGATAAGTCGGTTGTTGGTATGGATTGGGTGCATATTGCGCAGCAGCAAATTAGAGGATATGGACGTGGTTGATAAGCCATCTGAGGCGGAAATGGAGCTTGAATGGTTGGCTGATAAGGCATTGGAGGAATTGGCTGATAAGGCATAGGAGCATATTGTGCAGCAGCAACATACGGGTACTGATAATAGGCGATTAGAGTAGGTGCACTTTGTTGCGGATTCCCACTCGTAGCAGAAATGGCATTTGTTTCACCCTTCTTGTACCCGTTGAAAGGCTTCTTGACACTGGCTTGGCTGTTAGAACCTCCTTGGATTTTTCCACTTTTCAGACCTTCTTCGATTCTTTCTCCAACAATCACCATGTCTGAAAATCCAGAAGATACGCTGCTGATCAACTTTTCGAAGTATTGCCCCTATAAGGTGCCCATGAAGATATCGATCAATTCACGGTCAACCAATGGAGGATGCACTCTGGCGGATAGTTCCCTCCAGCATTGTGCATACTCTTTGAAGGATTCGTTCTCCTTTTGAGACATACTCTGAAGTTGAGTACGGTTTGGAGCTAAGTCAGTGTTGTACTTGTACTGCTTTTTGAATGCATCAGATAGATCAAGCCAAGTACACACGTTGCTACGCTCAAGTTGCATGTACCATTCTAGAGATGCTCCAGACAGGCTGTCTTGGAAGCAATGGATCATGAGTTTATCATCTTTGGCATGAGCGGCCATTTTTCTACAATACATCCTTAATTGGAGCTCAGGAAAGCTGAGGCCTTTGTATTTTTCGAATTTTGGCAGTTTGAACTTAGTAGGGATCACAACATCCGGAACTAAGCACATGTCTGAGGCACTCAGGGAAGTTGAAATGTGTCCTTCCATGATTCAGAGTTTTTAAGCTAACTCGCGACACATCTTCATTACTTCAGAATCTTGAACAACATGAGGGTTTGTGATTGGAATAACAGTATGCATCTCATACTCAACTTGATGATCCTCTTCAGCATGAGGCATGTGAACCTGAGTAACGACAGGTTGAGCTTGAGGGATAGCACCAACAGTAACACCAGAGGTAGGTATTGGTTGGGAAGTGACTTCTTCAACTGCAGGAGTGAAGCCTGGAGGCAAACCATAGACCACAGGATTTGGAACTGGAACTGAAGGCATTGTATGTGAGGCAGATCCTTGCACGAGAACATTGTTTCTTGCAGCAGCAACTTCACGACGTTCTTCCATTCTGGCCAAAGTTTGTAAAGTCTCAAAAATATGGTCGATCTTGCTCTTGACCGAGTCAATCTCTTCCCTCATAGCAGCATGTTCTTCTTGAATCACGTCCTTCATTCTTCTAGTGTTGGCTCTAGTTAGATACGGGCGTCTAGCACGATACGGGCGTCGGGAAACCAGCTTGATTTACTGAAGATGAAGGAACATGGAATAAGTTTACGACTTTGGAATGAAATGCAAGATGAACAAATAATGCAAATGAAATGAATATGCATATGGATGCAATGTAAGATCCAGGATCACGAGTATAATCTGCCCTGAGGTGAACCATAGTAACAAGTAAATAACCTGGTATCTCTGATAAAAGTAACCTTAAAAGGTAGATTCTTAAAAGGCTAGCTTTATTATGACGATAATAACGATAAGATCTACCTTGAATGGAGTTCTCATGTTAGGCGTAAGAGGAGCGGGTCCTTGGAGACTAATACTACGCAACTACCAACATTGAAACCGATTCTAAAAGTGGGTCCCAGAGTCACAGCCCTTTCATGAATCAAGTTATGCGACATGCTAGCTGCGTTATGACGAGATCTACGAATAGGTCTACTCTCTGGGGGGAGTTTTCATGCTAGGCTTGCAAGGAGCAAGTCCTTGGAGACTAACATTAATAACTTCCAATTCTAAACTAGGTGTTCCCTCTTCTTTTTCGCAAAACTCAGATGTCGTCCCAGGATCCAACAAGCAAGTATGATCATGATGATAATAAGAAGATCGAATAAACAAGCATAAATAAAAAAGCGTGAAGAAAACAGATAAGCAAAGTCGACATTGATCGCAAAGTAAACTAAGTTAGGCTTGACTCTCTGTATGTCCCCAGCAGAGTCGCCATCTGTCGCACCTCGAAAAATATGACCTCCCGATAAGAAAATTACCGCGGATGGAAATTAAAACAACTAAGTCGCCACCGAACTTATTTTATTCCAATTAAGGAAAAGGAAAATATCGAGAAACCTTTTGAAAAATGGATAGAACAAGGTCTTTGAAACCAGATTCTAGGTTCGGGAGTCGATTTCGTAAGGGGAAGGTATTAGCACCCCTTACGTCCGTTGTACTCAACGGGAACCTCTTAGTTTAACTTGTGATCTAATGTTGACTTATGCTTTCTGTTTTCTTCGAATAATAAAATAAATGCGAACGATTATAAGCTAGAGTTAATAGGGGAAATGGGTTATTTTGTTCCTAGGGTGCTTGGCAAGGATTAAGATTCGTGTGCCTACGTATTCCCTTGTGCAATGGGAAAGTCAGAGCTTCGTAGTTCGCGGTACTAAGGTCGGTTGGTTTGTTTGTGTTAATGAACGATTATTTAGACCGCATTCTAACTGCTAAGCGTTGGCTTGTCTGCTCGCGATAGGAGGCGGAAGCGCTAGCTTGTGTGCGAGATAGAAAGGATTTAAATAATGTTCGCTTGAACAAATGTCCGATTTAATTAATGTTTTATGAACGAAAGGGCGAATGAACCACGTCCCATGGGGAGAGCCTCAGGAGCATTCATTCAAGAATTCGAGGAATGCTAGACTCCAGAACTCAATTCTTTCGTTATTTGATATGTGGATTAAATGTTTTAATTACGGAAAGTCGAATGAAAAACGTCCCGCGGGGCGAGCCTCGGGAGCGTTCATTCAAGAATTCAAGGAATGTGAGACTCCAGAATCCAATTATTCCGTTATTTAATTATAAAATATTTGAATATTCGAGTTGGAAGCAGTTGGATGGTGAGGCACGGCGCACTCAGCTTACATGGGTTTACGAATAAATTAAAGCGACGAAGGTGCGAAAAAATTAAAATCGGAGACAACTATTTGGAGGCGTTGGACCTTTTTAATCGGGCGCGTCGAAATATCGTTCGTTTACTTCCTTAGAGCCGATTTAAAATTGAAATCGTTCAATTAGGAGTCGATCATTTATTTAAAAATCTATAAAATAAATAAACTAAATTAAATAGAATTGGGGAAATTAAATTGGAATAGAATAATAAATAATAAATAAATTGAACCGAATGTTTAATATGATAAATAATTGGAATAATATAATAAATGAAAATAAAGTAAATTTAATGGGCAAAATAAAAATAAATGATAAATAAAATAAATCTAACCACTTTGGCCTCATATTGATCGATTTTTGCCGATTTAACGAAATCGGACTAAAATCGACCGTTTAACATATCATCGGCCCGATAAAATAAAATAAAATAAAATAAAATTTAAAATAAAGAAATGAAATGGATTTAGAAAAATTATCAATAAGACTAACAATATCATTATTAAAAAGAAGATAAACAAATAAGATTCAAAACCATTATAATAGTAAAACTATAAAAAAGAAATTGGGCTCAGCCCAATCATGATTTATAACTATAAGAAAATAAAACTAAAATTAAAATAAACAAATAAAAAAAAGCTCAGATTTAATGTCAACAAGAATAATATAAAAAAAAGAGTGGTATGCATAGATCCTTAAATAATATTAAAACAATAAGGAACTTTTTTTTAGACATTTTCTATAGTAATGAAGTAACAAGACTAAGACTCTAAATAAAACTAGAGAAAAGAAAAATACTAGAATAATAAAATAAAATTGAAAATAAAATAAAAATAAATAAATAAAATAGAGTAAAGGTAATGTGCAACGTGAGTTTTGTGTGTAGTAAAAAAACATAAATGAAGGAAAAAGTTTGGGTGACCATGATCCATCGAAAATTACAATTAATTTCTAAACAAATGAAATAAATTAACCATTTTGGTCAAACAAGTAATAAAATAAAACTTAAATACAATGAATACAAATATCATACTCTCTCACCCAAAACCGTGTTCTTTCACAATTTTTATAAAAGAAATGCTTTCAGAAACTAATCAACGAGAAAAGTGAAAACTCAAAATCAAAGTTTACCTCTCGCAAATCATTCTGAATCGATCCTCTAAAAAACAACGCCTTTAGCTCTCTCTCTGTTTCGTGACAATTTTTGCAGATTTTTTGGTTTGTCTCACGGGTGGTGTTCGCGATTTTCTACGTTTCGGTTCACGGCGGTTCTGAATCTGAATCTGTTGGTGCGGATTTGCGATGGTTTTTCCAGGTGTTGAGAGGTGGTAGTGCGGTTGTGCGAAGGTGATGGGTTGTGCGATTTCGTGAAGGTTTGGTTTGCAATGGTAGTTGTCTGCAATTTAGATTTTTGTGGCTTTGGGTGAAGCAATTTTTTTTATTAGCAGATTTGTAGGAATATTGAGAGTTGTATGGAAGAAAAGTTTGATGTGATTGAAGGTTGGAAAAAAGGTGAAGGTGATTTTCGTTTATTTCACAGGGTTCTGTTATTTTGGTTTTGTATTTTTTGAAACTTAGTTCTTTTTTGCAGAATTTTTATGGCTTTTTCTCAGCTTTTTCTTCATTAAATTGAATGTCTATTATATAGAGGAAAATATGGGAAACTTGGAGAAGAGGTTTATTGTGGAATATTCGTCACATGCAATTTTGTTGTGCTGAGAATGGCTGGCATGGGTGGAAGGGCGTGCTTTTGAGAAAAATTTTGTTGTGCTGAGAATGAGTGGGTCGTACAGGTTGTTTGAGTGATGAGGCCGGAAAATCGTTGCAAGTTATGTGAGAATATATTATTGTTTTAGACTAAAGCATAAGATGATGTGTGGCTGAGATTTACAATTGAACCTTTATGATCTTTTTCTCTTTTTTATGCAATAAAAATGGATTATAAATAGATGAAATAAAATAGTAATAATAATAGTAACTAATAAGAGTAATAAAACTAAAAATAGTAGAAATGATAAAAGTAATGATAATTAATAAAAAGTTGAAAATTAATAGTAATAATAATAATAATAATAATAATAATAAAAGTGAATAATAATAATAAAAAGTAAATAAAGATAATAATAATAATAATAATAATAATAATAATAATAATAATAATAGAAGGTATAATAATAATAATAATAATAATAATAATAATAATAATAATAATAGAAATAATAATAAGAATAAAAAGTTAATGATAATGGTAATAATGGAAAATTGTTTGGTAATAATAATAAAGTGGTAATAGAAAATAATAATGGTAATAATATTGATAGAAATAATAATAGCTATAAAAAATAGTAATATGCAAAATTGTGATAGAAATTGAATGTAGACAATATGAATTAAAAAAAAAGGACATAATTTTTTATTTTTGTGAAATGGGCTTAGAAGAAGAAAAAGTGATAATGGATTTTAAAATAAAATAAAATGATTTTAAAATAGAATAATGGAAAATAAAAATAAATTAAAATATAGGTGGGATTTTTTTGTAGAATTTTTTATAATGACTAAATAATAAAGAAAAGAATAAAAACTTGAAATAAGAAGAGAATGCATTTTTTTTGAATTTTCTGAATAAAAGGAAACATGACATATTTTGAATTTTTATAATATCTGACAGAAAAATAAAATGACACATATTTTTTTTTTTTTTAATAAAGGTGAAAACGAAAATAAAACAATATGACAAAATTGGGGTATAATAGCATGTGTTGTGCTGGTAGAAAAATAAAGAAAGTGATTGAAAAATAACTATATGTAATTAATAAAATAATAATAATAAAAATAAAATAAAAAATAATAGAAATAATAATAACACTAAGAATAGAGATAATAAACTAGTAATAGTAATAAAAAGGATTTTTTGTGATATTGTTTAAATAATAGTAAATGGATTTAAGAAGAGAGATAATGAGCTTATGAGATATTTATAAATGGGGTCTGATAGAATATTGTAACACGTAAAACTTTTGTGATGGTTGTATTGGTTAGGTAGTGGTGTTGAAAAAATAAGAAACTTATGGAGGTGAGGTCTTGGTTGTAGAAAGTGTGAGTTGTGAAATTGAAAAGGATAGTATTATTTATAAAAAGTTAACAGAAATCTAATAATAATAAAATAATAATAATAATAATAATAATAGTGATAATAATAACTAATAATAATAATAAAAATGATAGTGAAAATAATAATGATAAAAAGTGAATAAAAATAATAATATAATAGCAATAATAGTAATAGAAGTAAAGATGAAAAATAATAATAATAATAATATAAGAATAATAAAAATAATAATAAAAATAATAAAAAGTAATAGAAATAGTAATAATAATAAAGACTTATTAATAAAATAATAATAACAAAAATAGAAAAAATAAAATAAAAGGAAAATTAATAATAATAATGAAAAGGAGTACAATAATAGTACTAAGTATGATAATGATAATAATAATAATGATAAGAATTGATAAAATTAATAATAAATCAAATACTAATAATAATAATAATAATAGAAAAAAAAATAATAACGATGATGATAATAAAAATAATAATAATAATAATAATAATAGATGATAAAGAATAAATTTTTTTGCAATTTTTGATAATGAATTAAACAAAAATAAAACTTATAATAATACGAAAAGAGAATAAAAACGCATTTTTGGATTTTTTCGATTATCAGACAGAAAGAGAAAACGGTACATATTTTTGGGATTTTCGAATAATGGTTAGACAGTAAAATAAAATGGTGCGTGTAGGACAAATTTGGGGTATGACACCTGGCAACTCTGATGGGGAATAAAAAGTTCTTAACCACTTTGCTGGGGAAAAGCCGTCAGGTATTGCTCGGGAGATCCCGCTTGGGGAGGAGATAACTTATGGGAAATAATACGCTGGGGATTGATGAATTCCTTAAGTGATCCTCTTGGGGGATAAAAACTTTGCAATGAAATACTTCTTGTCAAGGAGTCTTGCTGACGATGTGGTTGCTAGCTTGGCTGGGGATATAATGCCTGATATGCCCCATGCTGTGAAATGGTCTGCCCTGAGTAACTGCAACCTGTAAAACAAAGGAAAAACACAAGTGTCCCAAGGTATCCTTAACCGGATTCCGTCATAGGAGTTAGATTTGTCTAAGAGCAACATATTTCCTACAAACATTTATTAAAATGGCTC
Source organism: Lathyrus aphaca (assembly GCA_963966055.1). NCBI lineage: Eukaryota > Viridiplantae > Streptophyta > Magnoliopsida > Fabales > Fabaceae > Lathyrus > Lathyrus aphaca. The sequence goes on along the minus strand of OZ014521.1, from coordinate 293,349,027 downwards.
ATATGTTTTCATGCAAATCTTGTATTATGAACTTTGGACATTTTGCAAACGAAACAAAAATGTACAAAAATAAAGTGTGACTGAAAATTCTGATTTTATTGATTTGTGTGCTCTGAATAGGAAAGTACAGTCAAAGAAGCGAATCCCCTGAAAGGAGGAGATTGCTGTAAATTGAGAAAATAAAAGTGTTGGCAATGTTGAAGTTGACGCTCCAGTGAGCTTCCTTTGCTATGACCCATATGACCTTGACATTCTTCTTATCTTGCTTTCTGAAGCAGGTTGATTCTGACCGACACTTTATCCTTTCGAAGCTTGCCATGTTGTGAGTGATACAGTAGAATTCAAAATGTAGTTATTCGCTTATTCCCTGATTTTGCGTGGATCGCCCTTTTGGGTTTTCAATCCACCGGGATACCCATTTTTTCCTGAGTTGTCCGATGTGGCTTTTCAACTCAGCGGGTGTACATTTTTTTAAAAATAATTTTTCCCTTATTTTTGCCTGAGTCTTTTATTCTGTTTTTGACTCGCCGGTGTAAACACCCCAAATTTGCCCTCACTAAGTTCACACCATGGCTTGTGATCTTTCATGTTTACTTTAGTATAAGCATATCATATCATATTGCATATTTGTTTCACTGCATAAGCTCAAGTTCATCTGCATCTAGGGTTTGTGATCTGAGCAATCCAAGATCCATCTGAGCCACTCCAAAGGGTCTCCAATCATTCCAAGAGGGTCCATATGTGTTCCATCATCATATTATATCCCTCAAAGATCAAGGAAGTCAAGAAATCACAAGAACTTGGGAAGCATGGAAGCAGAACTAGGGTTTCACTACACAGATGACCTAAAATTAGGGTTTTGGTTTCAGAGACCTTAACTCCAAATTTTTTGGTCATTCTTGTTTCTAATAGTCTCAATATGTTATAAGGATCATGTGTACCAAGTTTGATGAAGAAATTCATTGTGGAAGTCATTTGTTCACTAGGTAACTTCTTGAGCAAGTCAGAGCAAAATTAGGGCATCTGAGGCCCCCAACAATGGAACCCAAGGGGTATTTTCATCAAATTGAAGTTATATGATCTTTATTTGATCATTGGAGTTCTTGGAAGTTCACAAAATTGAAGAAATTTGAGCTAAACCAAAAGTTGCCAAAAATGGAAATGACTTGTAATGGAAACTTTCCATTTTGGGAAAGTTCTTCAACCTCCTCTTTCTCAACCAAAAATGCTTCAAATGAAAAATTGTTGGTCATGAAAGTTGTAGATTGGATCACTCCCTTTTCAAAAAGTACAAGAACATGTCCTAATTCATTATGGAATTCAAGTTATGGCCTTGCAAAGTTGGCAAAAATCCTATAATTTTCACTTTCACACCAAAGAGGATTTTTTGCAATTTCACATACCAAGTCATTTTGTGACCTCTAATGCATATCTAAGCATCATACAAACATAGTACATTGCATTGTGATCATAATTGCCCAAAGAATCACTTGTTTTCATGCCTTGCATCACAAGATTTCTCAAAAGGGGCAAAATGCATAACACTTGAAAAACCTATGAAAGTCATGCCTCTAAGCCATCCAACTGCATAAAATGAATCCCATGGCTCTCCTTGATCAATGTTGAACCAGGACATGCCCTAAAACAACTGTTACATGAGCCCATACCTCAAGTACACAAGTTGTTGACTTTTTGCAACTTGCCCCATACCAATCACCACAGGCCACCACCCACTTTCTGACCTATCAAGATATGTTATGTGGACTCAAAGCAAGCTAATTCACATAACATTGGAGCTGAGAACCTCTCATAAGCCAAGTTTCACAAAATCACCTTCAACCTTAAAGCTTTCGATTCTCTCTGTCCAGCCACTCAAACCACAAACAAACTTCACCATTCAACTCACCATCATCAATAGGACCTTTCCCAACCATCAAACAAGCCTGAAACCCCACAAACACAAAACACGATTTCAGACTAGTTGAGGTGCAACCACTCAAACCAACTCATTTCAGCTCATTCAAAGTCTTGCAACATCATCAGGGGATCAAGTGAAGGCCAATTGCACAAGAGAGAGGTCCAGATAGCTCAAACTGAGAAAGCTCAAGCTCAGGTATACCTCATGAACTTTTTTTCCAGAAATGTTATTTTAAGTTCTTAGATTGTTCCTTGTGTCTCCATGATCATTGTGATATGTTTGGTTTTAAAAATGGTTGAGTATTAAGGTTGTACCGTGTCTCTGAAACTTTTTTCAGTTTTGATGTTTTGATTCGTATCTTGAGTTTGATGCATTAGAAATTGATTTTGAGGGTTGATTCTTGCCGGGGAGGGTTTAGGGATGTGATCTGGAGCTTTAGAGCTCTTGAAATGACCTAGGGAAGAAGTTGATGTTGAAGTCTCGCCGAAGAAGATGACCGAAACATTGTTCTGGTCATCTGAAGGTGATTAGGGTTTAATTAGGGTTTAGTGTGAGTTTGAATGTGGAGCGTTGGATTAGGCTTCCCGCGCGTGTTTGGACGGTTGAGATGGACCATTAAGAATTAATCAGGATTAATTTAATTAATTAATTGGAATTAAGCCAGTTTGAATCCTAGCCATTGATCTGCACGCCAGTCAACCCTCATCTCTCAGCTTTGAACCTCAGCCTTTGGATCCTCATACTTTCATTTAATTTAATTTTTATTCCATTTAAATTGCATTTTCTTTATCATTTTATTTAAAATACCTAGAAAATCATAAAAATATTTCCTTCTGCATTTTAATTCCAAATATTTTTCTTCACCCAAAAACATTTTTATTTTTATTTTTTGTATTAAAAAATCATTTTAAAAATATTTAAATGTTTATTTTAATTAATTAATGAAAATTAATTAATTAAAATACCATTTAGGTTTCTAAAAATCACAAAAAAAATCACATTGCATCTTAGGACATTTAGAAACATTGTCAAACCTTTCATACAAATTTCTTTTTGGTTTTGATCCAATTTTGACATTTTTCTTGAATTTAGGGTTCATAAAATTCCCTTTTTGGAACCCTAACTTTGAAAATTCTTTTCTGCCTAACCATAAATGCTTTGACAATGATTCTTTTTGCATTGTTCTCCATATATCATATAGTTTCTAGGGTATTTTTGTCATAAATTCATCCTTCATTTTCAAATTGATTTGCATTTTTCCTTTTAAGGTACCCAAAAACCCTAGTTAACTTAGAAAAATCATAACTTCCTATAGGTTAAGAGTTAGACCTTCTCCTTTGGGGTGTAATATCATATGGGATTAGGGTTTGTTTGATCTCATTTGCAAATTTTTATCATCAGAATTGTTTATGTTTTGACCATTTGCATCTCATCCTTTCATGTAACCCTAATTTTGCATCCATACTTGCATCTTACATTGCATTGCATGAACATATGAACTTGCCATGACATTCTAAGAACTTGTATGCCATCTTATACATCTTAAGACATTTCTTGAACATTGCTTGGTAATTTATTCATACATTTGCTATGATTTGCATCCATTTCATTTCATAAACATCCATGTGTTTTCATGCTTCCCACATGCTTCATTTGCATTCTTTCTCTTTGTATGAACATTCATAGCCCTTGGTATGCCTTTGCATCATGTTATAGCATCATTTGCAAAATGTGATTGCTTCTGGTCTTGGCATTTGCCCACTCATATGCTTTATTTCATTTCATTTCTTTCCTTATGCTAACATTTTCAGGTGGTAAGTTAATTTGAGAAGTGAATTTGCCTTCACTTCTCATTTCTCTTCATCTTCTTCATATGCATCCTTGCTGCATTTTTCATTGCCTTTGAGTGAGCTTGCTCATTCATGTTCATCTCTCATTTTCTTTCTCTAAGTTACTTATCTTCTTCAGTGAAGTAAGTAACTTGTTTCTTTTGCTTCTCCTTCCTTCCACCTGCTTCTTCCATTGGTGGCTTCTCTGAAGATCTCTTTTAAGCCTCACAAACCATAGGAACATCCAAGCATGACAATAATTAGGGTTGTGATTAGTCCCCCTTTAGCTTTTACCTTTGTGTCTTCTTTGTGTCTCTCTTCTCATCTCATCATTAGAGACTAAACCTTTAAGGTTTTAAGACTTTGGAATTAGGGTTATGCCCGCATCCTTCTCTTAGGATGGAGTGTATAACTTTAATCCTAAGTGTTAAACCCTTAATTTGTTTAAGCCTCTTAATCAATCCATCTTAATAATCACTAAGACATTAACTTGTAACTTGGGCCTTACATTAGGGTTCTAATTCTTCCATTATTGGTTAAGAAGGACTAACCCTAGTGTTTAATGGACAAGTCCCCCTCAAGTTGTCTTACAAACCATAAAACTCACTTCTTAATCTCACCCTTAATTAAAATCCACTTTAATAAAGGCTTGTTTTGTCATAAGGTTAATCCCTAATCATGGATTAAGTTGAGGTGTCTTCTTCAGCTCAAGTGTGCTCATCTATTATCCTTCTATTAGGATGGTGTAATGAGTTCACTAATCCTTGATTATGGCTTAAACTCATTACTTAACACTAAACAAAAACTAAAAAACATCTAAATAATCACAAGTAGGTTAATGACCTTAATCCTACATCATCATGGTAATTAAGTTGAGATATTTATCTCTTACTTAAAGTATTCTCATTATCCCTAAACAAGGGGAGGATATAATGAGTTTACTAACCCTTGGTTTAGGCTTAAGCTCATTAACTTATGACAAATACCAAAAACAAATAAAAGATTGAAAACACAAAAAACAAACAATAATCGTCTCCTTCGGGATTCTTTTCTCATCACACTCATTCATAAACGAGAACTTGCTTCTTCCGTCTAATGCAAGACAGTTAACACTCGAGCCAGACGAGTCATACACTTGAGCATAGACAGGCAAGCAGTTCACATCCAATTTTTTTTCCAGTCTCTTTGAGTCGAACTACGATGTTCTTACTTCCTCATTGCACGAGAGGATACGTAGGCATAACTTAACTGTTATCGAACAAAAGTCTCTGTGTCTCCCCCCTCTTTCAGCATTCTTCTTAAGCCTCATTCCTGAGCATTTCACTTCACCTTCTTGCACTGACACTTGTATATTCTCTTCCAGCTTTTGCACACAGATGGCACAGACACCTACCCCTTTTAAACACAAACTTTTAAGCATGGATCCCGTCGAGTACGACGGACAATCTCGGTGCTAATACCTTCCCAGGTTGTAACCAACCCCCTTTCTCAGTTTCTCTGGTTCGCGACCGTCTTATCCATCTCTTCTTAGGTTTATGCAGCATTACCTTTCCTTCGGGATAAAAATGCCTAGCTGGCGACTCTATTCAATTCACTTCATTTCTCCTCTCGCCGACCGTTCGCGTCTGTACCCTATCTGACCAGGTGTCTTTTCGGGGGAGCGACAGCTTGGCGACTCTGCTGGGGAGACTTATCTTGCAACCAGGGCTTCTGGTTCTTTTTATGGGTTCCTCCTAGCGCTTGTTTAATTTATGTTTACGGGGGTGTTATGTGCTACTTGTGTTTGTTGTTTATTGCTTTATTTATTGCTTTCTGTACAACTTTATTTATTGCTTGCATTTACAGTTTTATGCATTTCATACTGTCATTATCATGTATTGGGTCTGCTGTTTCCTTGGTGGGTGGGATATCATTGAGTGATTAAGGTCCTATACCGGGGACCTGAGTGACACATAGGCTAGAGTGGCTTCATATTCTTTCCCATTCCATTTCGGTCTGGTGCGGGAATATGAAACACGGTTCAGACATGGGTTTCTTCTTGAGAACTCTGTGCTATGGATTTCCTGTAGTACTAGGGCTATCTGGGAAGCCTGCTAAGTCTGGATGACCTTTTTATGACCTTCAGCATCTGAGGTGAATTAGAGGAGGATCTTTTATGGTTATTGTAAACACTGTACCTCCGGGTTAGAAGTGTTTTCACATCTCATAACTGATCCAAGTCTGAGGATCCTTGTTCTAGAACATTACATGTGAAGGGGTTGGGATGTTTACAGGTTTGCAGGAACCCTTGGCCACATCATACCCTGTTACTAGTTTTGTTTTGAGAATGCATCACTTTGGACAGTTCTTGTGATTACCCTGTACTTGTGACTCTTTATTTGAGTCCCCCACCTGGTTACTAGATTTCTAAGCCTCCATTCGGACTTATGAACACATATGGACCTTATCAAGGCAGATAACAGATCCATCACTTGATCACAAACCCTTTACATATCATTCTGCATACATCATTTTTGCATCATTTAACATTTGCCTATTTGTTTTACAAGGTATCCACCTTATTGTCTTTGGTTTGGTTTTGACCCTTTCTGTTGCTCAGACTTCTCTAGTTATCTTCTCCAGTACCTTCATCAGTTTGTCAGTGATTCTTCTCCAGCTGTCTTCATTAGAGACTCATCTTCAGCATCTCATTCAGTGACCTTCATCAGCAATTGCTCTCAGCCTCTTCACCAGCAATCATTATCAGCATGGACACCTCCAGGAAGAGCAACATCACATACCACTTCTTTGAGCCCACCATGACTGGCATCAGGAAGATCCAGTCTCTCATTACTCCTGGTCATGTCCCACTTTTCAGAGAACATTATGGAGGCATATTGGACATGATTATGGATCTGGATGCATCTCAGAGGAGCATGATCCATACTTGCTTGCAGTTTTATGATCCTCCTCTCAGATGCTTCACTTTCCCTGATTTCCAGTTGGGACCTTTGCTAGAAGAGTTTTCCATGTTGTTAGGAGTTCCTATCAAGAGAGAGATTCCTTTCAACCCTGAGATGATTGCTTTCAGGAATGAAGACATAGCTAGGGCATTGCAGTTGGAGCCTGCCCTCATTGATCAGAGCATGACCACCAAGGCTGAGGTTCCAGGCCTTCACCTAAACTTCTTGATCTCCCAGGCCACCCTGCATGCTGAAGTAGGAAAATGGAATGATGTCTGTGCACTTCTAGCCCTCAGTATATATGGGGTTATCTTGTTTGCAGATGAGCCAAAATTTGTGAGCAAGAATGCCATTCACCTGTTCTTACTGAGAAACCCAGTGCCTACCTTTCTTGGAGACTTCTATTATTCAGTACACTAGAGGAATGAGAAGCAAAGAGGAAGACTGGTCAGATGATGTGCTCCTCTTTATTACTCTTGGCTGCTAAGACATTTTCCAAAGTCAGGTACTTTCCTGAACCCTCATCAGCAAAAGAACTGGGCTAAGAGATTTATTGCCTTGACATCAGAGGACATCAGATGGTGCACACAGAGCACCAAGGGCAAGGACATCATTACTAGCTGTGGGAAATATCCTAATGTGCCTTTGATAGGAGTGAAAGGTTGCATCAACTACAACCCTTTAATTTTTAAGAGACAATTAGGGTATGCTATGGTTCATCCTCCAAGGGGGCAAGATTTGACCGATACCCTCTACTGTGAAATCCAGCTCAACTATGCTGTTGTCAGACAAGCTGCATGGGCTTGGGATAACATTCAGACTAAGGGAACATCCATCCTTGGCAAGTGCAACAACATTGCTTCAACATAATATTCTGATTGGTCTCGTACCAGAGCTCAGATCACCCGGATGCCATTCACTTTAAAAGATGTACCTGGGCCTTCAACAGTGCAACCTGTAGCTATTGTCAGTCTGGAAGAATTTGAGAAGCTGAAAGATAGGAATAATCAGCTCTCTAAAGCCTTGAAGAAGACTCTCTGGGAGAGAAATGACAGTTGTTTGGATAATGAGAGGTTAGAGAGGCTCAGGATTAAGCACTTGACCAAGATTGAGAAGACAGATGACTACATCAGAAAGGCTAGAGCAGGGGAGTTAGTACTGAAGAATGCTTGCAAGGAAGCAAAGACTCAGAAGGCTAGGGCAGAGCATTATCTAGAGGAGAGCCAGGCTAGGTGGATCAGGATCACTGAAGCCCGTGCACAGGAAGATCATAGAACTCAAGCTAAGATAGAGCAATTGGAGGCTAGTGAGAGGAAGCATCAAGAGGCATTATTGGCAGCACATAAAGAGATATCTGAATTGAAACTCCGAGCGGGGTTGAAGAGGTCAAAGGATCAGGATAAGCATAAGAAGTTAACCAGTGCCATTTCTACCAGGAACCTCCTCATTAGGACTATCACAGAGCACCCAGTAGGTCCAGTGACTGAGGCCCTCCGGAAGGAAGTCAGAGAGGATGACTTTGGATTAGATGTTTGACTTTTTCTGCTTGTACTTTTCTTTTGTTGTACTTTTTGAATTTTTTGTTGTATTTTGACCCACCATGGGGACGTATTGTAATCAAACTATGTATCTTCACTCTTTGTAATATATATGGTTTGTATTATTTTTTGGTGGGCTTTATCTCTCTCTGCAACATCATCAGCATTTCCTCGAGGTCTGGAAAGGTCAAAACCAAAGAACCAAACCGGATACCCTTGGAAGACAAATAGGCATCCTGCATTGCATACTAACATTTTCTTTGTTTTGTAGGTATTTGTTTTGTTGTTGTTTCTCACTTTGTTGTGGTTTCAAGAAACATTGCTCGCAGAAGAGTGTTCCCTGTCAATAGAATACACCGGTACCCGACAAGAAACAACCTTCTGGGACTTCAGATGGATCAAGTTCAGCAAGACTTGAATGAAGTGAGGACCCAAATGGCCAATGAGAGGGTCGAGATGAGAAATCAGATGACTCAGTTCATGACTGTGATGACTGGTTTAACTCAGAGCCAGGAAAGACTGAGGGAGTTGGTTAAAAGGCAAACTCCTGAAGAACACCATCCAGGTACAGGAGGTACCAGTAACAACGATCACGTGCAACCTCGCACTGATCCACCAGAGTTTGGACCTCATTTGAACCCAGAAATTAATGCCATAAGGAATACTCAGGGTAACACTACTGGAGGAAGGGTCTTGCAGGAAGATCCTAAAGAAGAGCAGTTTACAGTGGTTGGGGCTGGAGACGAAGTTTACGACTGTCGGCTGGATAAAATTGCAGAGAAACTGAGATCCCTTGAATCCCAAAACTCCCTAGGTTTTGATGTCATGGACATGGGATTGGTGGAAGGGGTGAGAATTCCTCACAAGTTCAAACCCCCGTGTTTTGAAAGATATAATGGCACATCCTGCCCACGCACCCACCTTCAGTCATTCTTGGGAAGATTAAAAGCATACACCATGGACGAGAAATTGTGGATGTTTTACTTCGAGGATAGCTTAACTGGGGCATCCCGAGAATGGTATTCCCACTTGACCAGAGCCATATTAAGAAACTGGAAAGACTTGGCTGAAGCTTTCATCCGTCAGTATCAGTATAACCTGGACATGGCTCACAACAGAACCCTTCTAATGGGAATGTCTCAATCTTCCCATGAAAGCTTTAGAGAATATGCCCAAAGGTGGAGGCAACTTGCTGCTACAGTTCAAACCCCCATGTCTGAAAGGGAAATGGCAGACATGTTCATGAATACTCTCCAAGGAACCTACATTGACAGATTGGCTGCATTTTCTTCTACCAGCTTTGCAGATGTGGTGATAGCTGGGGAAAGAATAGAAAGCCTATTGAAGATGGGGAAGATCTCCGACAACGGTGCCAGTTCAAGCAGTGCAAGGAAGCCATTTGCTGGGCCCCGTAGATCTGGTGAGACAAACTCTGTGCATATGGGAAGAGGGAGACCCCAATACCTGCCTAGAAAAGTTGTTGTCGTCACTATTCCTACTCCACCTCCTCAGTATACTCAACAACCACAACACTTTCCGCAACAACAACAGTTTCCGCAACAGAGATCATACAATAACAATAACAACAATCAACAACAACGCCCTTTTCAACAGCGGCCATCTCAGATCAACAGGGTGATTGACCCTATTCCAATGCCATATGCTACACTACTTCCACAACTCCTAAAGCTCAATCTTGTTGAGTTGAGGACATTGGCTCCACCTGATCCTCAGAATCTTCCAAGAAACTACGATGTCAATGCTAGGTGTGCTTTTCATTCCAACGCACCTGGTCACTCTACGGAAAAATGCAGAGCCCTGCATATGAAGGTCCAGGATCTGGTAGATTTAAAGGCCCTGAACTTTGCACCACCTCCTAATGTCATGAAAAATCATATGCTAAGCCACAGTGGGCCAAGGATTAATGCTATAGAGGATGGTTCACCCATGAGTTTAATAGAAGACATTGCATGTATTCAGACACCTCTGGCAGAGGTTAAAGCCCAACTTTTGAAGTGCCAAGTGTTTCCAGGTTGTGAGGCCTGTTGTGAATCATGCAAGCTTTCCAAGAATGGGTGTGCAATCTTGAGGAGTGGAATTAATGGCTTGATCAAAGAGGGCATTCTACAAATAACAACAACAGCTTCTACAACACCAGCAACTCTTTTATCAACAACAAGTGAATCTTCTACAAATGCAACAACCATCTTTCCTACTGATCCTCCTACAACTGCAACAACCATTGTTCCTACCAATTCATCTACAACTTCAGCAACCATTTCTTCCATCACTTCAACAAACAATAGTTCCATTTCATCTCCTTCTACAACTCCAGAAACCACCAACAACGATGTTTCCACAGTTACAATTTATTATGACCCGACAACGGTCCCGAATTCCAGCAACTTTCAACAATCTCAGCAACAGTTTCAACCCAGCTGCAATTCACCACCGCCAACACCCACCAGAGGTCCTGTTACTATTTTTTATGATCTATAGACAATTACGGTCCCAACATCTGCTGCAGTAAGCCCAGTCACTATCACGGTGCCCGAGCCGATTCCATATGACAAAGACAGTGCTGTACCATGGCATTATGGTGCTGACCTGTACTGCAACGGAGAAAAAGTCCTTCTTGATTCTCCAGTTCTTACTCCCCAAGTGGACAATGTTAGGGGAGGCGGAGGCTTCACCCGAAGCAGACGTCTCTTCGCGTCACAAGCTCCCAGAATTAACGCTGAGGCAGAGGCTGCTGCCAAAGTCAAAGGGAAGAGTGTAATACCTGAAGAATCTGCACCAAAAGAGACTCATAAATCATCCTTTGATCAGGATGTGGATGAATTTTTGAGGATAATTAAAAGAAGTGACTATAAAGTTGTGGACCAGCTCCACCAGACTCCTTCCAAGATCTCTATCTTATCTCTGCTATTATGTTCCGAAGCCCATTGGGATGCACTACTTAAAGTTCTGCACGCTGCCTACGTGCCAAAAGAGATCACAGTAAATCAGCTGGAAACAGTGGTGTCAAATGTCAATACTAGCCATGGGCTAGGTTTCACTGATGCTGATTTGACAATAGAAGGACGTCACCACAACAAAGCTTTGCACATAACCCTAGAGTGCAAAGGAGCTGTACTATCTCATGTTCTTGTAGACACCGGGTCCTCGCTCAATGTTTTGCCCAAGAAAGCTCTTGTCAAGCTCGAATATGATGGAATAGCTCTCCGGCCAAGTAACCTTGTGGTCAGGGCTTTTGATGGCTCCAAAAGACCTGTTCTGGGAGAGGTGGAGATGCCAGTGATAATCGGTCCGCAAGTCTTTAAGACCACTTTCTACGTGATGGACATCCAGCCAACATACAACTGTTTGTTAGGTCGACCTTAGATTCACGCCGCAGGCACCGTAACGTCGACCCTTCACCAGAAACTAAAATATGAGTGGGAAGGAAAGATTATCACCATCTGTGGTGAGGAGGAAATATTTGTTAGCCATCTGGCTACGTACAAATATATTGAGATGGATGGTGAAATCCATGAAACTATGAGCCAAGGGTTCGAGGCCCTGAATGTTAATGAGGCGAATGAAGTATTTGCTGCATCCTAGGAAGATAGGATGGGTACTTCAATTGTCTCCTATCAGCAAGCCCGGAAGGTTGTTGAAGATGGTAATGCCCAAGGCTGGGGCAAGCTACTGCTAGTGGAGAAGAAGGAGGACAGATTCGGTTTGGGTTACAAACCATTTCGACAAGATCAATCAGAGGCTACAAAGGAGCCCAAGTTCATCACTGGGGGGATGCTCACCCCAGATGCTGTTAACAACCTGGAAGACGAGGCGGAAAGCAACCGCAACCTGGAGAGCTGGATACGTCCAATGATCCCGGGGAATCAAGTCCTTAACTGGTCTTCCCAGGAAATTATAAGGGTTACTCCTGCAGAGTAATTATTATTTCCTGTCTTTTTAGCATGCATCAAGTCCTGCATCTTGCCCAAGGTGCCAGGACTCATTTTGTAATAGGGCCATATTGTAATTTTGTGCAAATGGATTAATCAATGAATATCATACATCTTTTGCAAACGAGTCTCTTTTTCGCTCTCTGTCTTTTCATTTTTCTTTTGTACAAAAACAATAAAATGGCAATGTTTTCAAAATAAATAACTTCATTTTCACTTTTTCTAAACAAGATTAAAACAGATCACTAAAACGAACAAATCTCAACCCTTGCAGAGATAATCCTCCAGATTGCACCGACAACATCACTGCTATGACCTTGTATGACTTCAACAATCCGATTAATCAAGCCGATGAAGGGGTTGAAGAAGACTATGAGTTACCAGAAGAGTTAGCCAGGTTGTTGAGGCAAGAAGAGAAAGTGATTACTCCTCACCAGGAGGAGGTTGAGACAGTTAATCATGGTACCGAAGAGGATTTGAAAGAAGTGAAGATTGGGGCCAGCCTGCAAGCTTCAGTAAAAGAACAGCTCATCGACATGCTTCGAGAATACGTCGACGTCTTTGCTTGGTCCTATCAAGACATGCCGGGTCTGGATACTGACATTGTTATGCACAAGCTGCCATTAAAAGAAGATTGCCCTCCAGTGAAGCAGAAGCTACGCCGTACTCGTCCAGATATGGTCATGAAGATTAAGGAAGAAGTAAAAAAACAGTGGGACGCCGGTTTCCTTGCTGTAACTAGTTACCCGCCGTGGGTCGCTAACATTGTACCAGTGCCTAAGAAGGATGGCAAAGTAAGGATGTGTGTGGATTATCGGGATCTGAATAGAGCCAGCCCGAAGGATGATTTCCCATTACCTCACATTGATGTATTGGTCGACAACACGGCTCAATTCTCGGTGTTTTCCTTCATGGATGTGTCGCTCCCACCTGATGACACGCAGGGCCAAGAGGGGTACAGACGCGAACGGTTGGCGAAAGAGGGAGAGAACACACAAGGGTGAACTCAGAAGACAAGAGTCGCCAGCTAGGCATTTTTATCCCGGAGGAAAGGTAATGCTGCATAAACCTAAGAAAAGATATGGATAAGACGGTCGCGAACCAGAGAGACTGAGAAAGGGGGTTGGTTACAACCTGGGAAGGTATTAGCACCCAGATTGTCCGCCGTACTCGAAGGGATCCACGCTTAAAAGATTTGTGTTTTAAAGGGGTAGTGTATGTGCAATCTGTGTATCAAAGCTGGAAAAGAATGCAAGTGTCAGTGTAAAAGAAGTGTGAAGTGTATAAGAGAAGTGTCAGTGTAAGGACAGGAGTATGAAGCTCAAGACTATGAGGCTAAAAGAATGATGCTGGAAGGAGGGGGAATATACAGAGACTTTTGTTCGATAACCATTAGGTTATGCCTACGTATCCTCTCATGCAATGAGGAAGTCAGAACACCGTAGTTCGACTCAAGGAGACTGGAAGATAAATTGACTTATGAACTACTTGCTTGTCTATGCTCAAGTGTATGACCTGTCTAGCTCAGGTGCAAACTGCCTTGCATTAGACGGAAGAAGCAAGTTCTCGCTTATGAGTGAAGATGATGAGAAAAGAATCCCAGAGGAGACGATTATTGTTTGTTTTTGTGTTTTCAGTCTTTTATTGCTTTTGGAATTTGTCATAAGAAAATGATCTTAAGCCTAAGCCAAGGGTTAGTAAACTCATCACATCCTCCCTCTGATTAGGGGTAATTAGAATACCTTAAGTATGAAGTAAGTACCTCACACTTAATCACCATGATGTAGGATTAAGATCATTAACCTACTTGCATTTATTTAGATGTTTTTGGAGTTTTGTTTAGTGTTAAGTAATGAGTTTAAGCCATAATCAAAGATTTAATGGACCCATTACACCATCCTAATAGAAGGATAATATATGAGAACATTTAAGCTGAGGAAGGCTCCTCAACTTAATCCATGATTAGGGATTAACCTCATGACAAAACAAAGCCTTTATTAGAGTGGATTTTAGTTAATGGTAAGATTAAGAAATGGATGTTATGGTTTGTAAGACAACTTGAGGGGGACTTGTCCATTAACACTAGGGTTAGTCCTTCTTAACCAATTAAGGAAGAATTAGAACCCTAATGCAAGGCCCAAATTACAAGCTTATTGTCTTAGTGATTATTAGATGGATTGATTAAAGGATTTAAACACATTAAGGGTTTAACACTTAGGATTAAAGTTATACACTCCATCCTAATAGAAGGATGCAGGCATATGCTTAACCACATAGCCTTAAAACCTTTAAGGTTTAGTCTTTGATTATGAGATGGGAAGAGAAGACACAAAGATGACACAAAGGTAAAACTAATGGGGGACTAATCAAACCCTAATTGTGGTCATGCTTGGTTGTTCCTAGGGTTTATGAGGCTTGCAAGAAATCTTCAAGAAGATCCACCAAGGAAGAAGCAAATGAAAGGAGGAGAAGCAGAAGAAGCAAGCCAACTTACTTCACTTAAGAAGATAAGTTGCTTGAAGAAAGAAGGTGAGAAAGGAGAATGAATGAGCAAGCTCACTATAATTCACAAGTAAAATGCAGAAATGGATGCATAAAAGAGATGAGAAGAGGTTATGAGAAGTGAAGGCAAATTCACTTCTCAAACACTTACCACCTGAAAAGTTAGCAAAAGGAAATGAAATGAAATGCAAATGAGATGAAATACAAAGATGAAAACCAAAGTCAGAAGCATATTAAGATATAAATTATGCTAAGAGATGATACAAATGGTGAACATGAGATGTGGATGATCATACAAGAGATGGGAATGCAAATGAGACAAGTAAGAAGCATGAAAGTTCATGAAAACTTATGAAATGCAATGGATGCAAAAGCATGGAAAATGGAAGATGCAATGATCAAACATGATTCTAATGTGTCCTAAGATGTCTTATATGTCATGTGGATGCACAAAATTGTCATGGAAAATTCATGTATGCAAGCATATGAAGGATGAATGCAAATGAAGGCAAAAATTAGAGTTTATACATAACATGCAATACAAAATTCAAAACCAGAAGCAAGACATGAGATAAAAAATTTAAAATAGGATCAAAGGTACCCTAAACCTATACAATTTCATTGTCCAAAGGAGGAGACCTAAACCTTAACCTAATGGAAGTTATGATTTTCTCAAGTTTGCTAGGGTTTTAAGATACCTCTCAAGGAAAAATGCACAACAAATTGAAAATGGAAGATAAATTCAAGCCAATTTTATCCTAGAAACTACATGGTATGAAGGATGCAATGCAATAATAACCATCATCAAACTCTCAATGGTTAGGCAGAATGGATTTTTTCAAGTTTGGACAAAAATATTGCCTTTAAACAAATTTAATTCCAATGAAAATTGTCAAAATGCATCAAGAACCAAAAAGAAATTTGTTTTGAGAGTTGGATAATGTTTCTAAATGTTTTGAAATGCAATGTGAATTTTTTGGTGATTTTTAAATACCTAAATGCATTTTTAATTAATTAATTCTCATTAACTAATTAAAAATAAACAATTAAATGATTTAAAAATGATTTTTAATGCAAAAAATAAAAATAAAAATATTTTGGGGTTCTGAAAATTAATGAAATGCTTGACAAAAATTTTCAGAATTTTTAAATGCTTTTTACTATTTTTAATAATTCGTGGAAATAAAATGAAAAAGAAATGAAATTAATTTGAAATAAAAGAAAGTATGCAAGATCCATGGCTGAGATTTAAACTGGTTTTGGAGGGAGTTGACCCGCGCCATATCCTGTGGTCTATATTCAAACTGACTTAATTAACCTAAACCCTAATTAATTAATTTAAATAATCAAGATTAATGGTTAATGAAAGATCCTGGCCCTAGGTTCACGCGCGGGAAGCCAAATCGCACGCTCCAGATTCAAACTTTTCCCTAATCACAGATTAAACCCTAATCACATTCAGGACACCAGAGAAGAGCTCTGGTCGTCTTCTCCGGTGACATCTCTCCCTGAAAATTTCAATCTCACTCTCTAGGTCATTTCTGGAGCTCTAAAGCTCCAGATTTGTTCCTCTAACCTTCCTAAACCTGAATCTAACTTCAAACACAATTTATTTTAAACCATTAACAAGATTCGAAGCCAAGAACAAAAATTGCAAAACTTTCAGACAAGCCATACACTCTCAATTCTTCATCCTTTTCAAAAGTAAAAGGTTCAATGCACTCAGGGAATCAAACAACAAATTGAGAACTTAAAATAAAGCTTCTGGAAAAATAAATTTTCGAAGCTACCTGAGGTGAAGCTTTCAGTTTGGAGCTTTCAGACTGCCTCCCTGCTTCAAAGCTTCTCTAATGGTCTCCCTGAGGATGCTTTGAGGTTTAGTTGGAGTGTATGGTGTCTGGTTTTTGAGATTGATGAAGTTCTGACCAAGGGGAGTGAAGAATCGTGTTTCTGTTTGTGGGCTTTTCAAGGCAAATTGATGGTTGGGAAATGATCAGAGGATCATGGTGAATGGTTTTGTGAAGTTTGTTTTGATGTTTGAGACTTGAGTGTTGAGTTTCGAAACAAAATGCATAAGAGGTGAGTTTTGAGGATGCTGACTTGTGGGGGAGATTAGGCTGTGTTGTGTGTTGTGTTTAGTTCCTTTTGGTACATGTATCAAGTTTGGATAGGTCAGAGAGTTGTTGATGGCCTAGCTTGATTGGTATGGGCCATTTTGCATAAAGTCAACTTTTTGTGTAAGAGAAGGTATGGGCTGGTTCAGTCATGGTACAAGGGCATGTCTGCTGCATCTTGATTCAAGGCTGACCATGGAAATGAATTTGAGGCAATGCAGCAAGTGGATTGGAGTTTATGTGAGGTTTTGCAAATTTCACAAAGTTTGGCCCTTTTGAAGTTTCTTAAAGATCAAGGCATGAAAGTGGACAATTCTTTGGTGCATTCTGATTTTTAGGTCATGGTTCATGTTTGTGTAATGCATAGAAGTCCATTTGAAGTCACAT
The DNA here is from genome assembly GCA_963966055.1 of Lathyrus aphaca. Lineage (NCBI taxonomy): Eukaryota > Viridiplantae > Streptophyta > Magnoliopsida > Fabales > Fabaceae > Lathyrus > Lathyrus aphaca. The sequence continues at coordinate 293,331,847 of OZ014521.1, read as the reverse complement.
TTTGCCTTGGCATGAGGTTTTGCAATTTTGCCTCTTTGGTGTAAAACTTGAAATTATGTGATTTTGTCCAACTTTGACAAGCCATAACTTTTGATCCAAAATGAATTAGAATGAGTTCTTGTACTTTTTGAAAATGGGAAGGTCCATTCTACAACTTTCATGACCAAAGTTTTCTCATTTGAAGCATTTTTGAATCAATTTGAGGAGGTTGAAAAACTTTCCCAAAATAGCAAGTTTACATTACAAGTTACTTTCCCCAAAAGGCAACTTTGCAAATGGCTTGAAATTCTTCAATTTTTTGAACTTCTAACACCTTCTATGATCAAATAAAGATCATACACATTCAAAATGATGGAGAACACCCTTTGTTTGGGTCATTGGGGGCCTCAGATGCCCTGATTTTACACTGACTTGCTCAAGAAGTCAACTCTTGATCAGATGCCTTCCCCATGGAATTTCTTCATGAAAATTGATATGCATGATCCTCATAACATATAGAGACCAATAGAAACAATAATGACCAAAAAATTTGGAGTTATGGCCTTTGAAACCAAAACCCTAATTTTAGGTCATCTGTGCAGTTAAACCTGACTCTGCTTCCATGCCTTTCTCAGTTCTTGTGATTCTTTGACTTCTCTGACCTTGTGAGGATATAATATGATGTTTGAACATACATGGACCTCTTTGAGATGATTGAAGACCTTTGGAGTGGCTCAGATAGCCCAGGGATGGTTCAGATCACAAACCCTAGATGCAGATGGCTTTGAATCAATGCAGTGAATCAAAAAAAGTGGTATGAGATGCTATGATTGAACTTATGCACATGAAAAGATCACAGGCCATGGTGAAATGAGTGAGGGCAAATTTGGGGTGTTTACAGCTGCCCCTATTCAAACATGAGTTAGTTGTGCAGGATGTAAGCAACGGCTTAACAGGCAAACAAGATAATTTGTGGTTGAATACCAAAGACAGTCCAAAATTTGTACTCACTGAATGAAGAAGAAAAGGGATATAGATTGTAAAAGAAAATAAAGTATAATTATAAAGTGTGGGTGACGTAGGACGACCGCCGAGCAGAGGACGACTGCTGGGGATAAAGCAATGGCGGCGACGGCTGACAAGCTGGGGAAGATGTGGGAAATAAAGCAATGAAGGGGACGACCGACAAGCTGGGGATATAAGAGATTATGATGGGGACGGCCATCAGGTAAAGCTATAAGACTCTCTGGGGATTATAGGTAAATGATGGGGACGACCATCAAGTTCAAGGTATGAATGAAATAAATGATGAGGTACGGTCATCAAAGGTGAAGGACGATCACCTAGCAGGGGACGGCTGCTCTGTTGGGGATAAGATGAGGGACGGTCATCTAAGGTGAAGGACGATCACCTGGCAAGGTACGGTTGCCAAAAGCATCACAATATAGGACGAATGTCGGATAAAGGTCGACGATGGGGACAGCCATCGGATAAGCATGATGAAGGACGATCATCAAGAGGTGAAGGACGATCACCTAGCAGGGTACGACTGCTCTAAGGGTTTATCATGGCATAGGACGAATGTCAGATAAGAAGGGGTTCTAATGAATAGAGACTCCACTGGGGGTGATGAAGGACGGTCATCAAAAAGGTGAAGGACGATCACCTGGCAGGGCACGGCTGCCGAAACGGTATCATGACATAGGACGAATGTCAGATAGACAGGAAATAGTTCAACAAGATTTGTTGGGAATTCTTCTGGGGAATGGTAGACACAGACGAGTGTCTATATTCAAGAAGACATAAGTGTTTGACACGCTGTATAGATTAAAGATGCGGACGAGCATCCTTAAGACTATGATACGGACGAGTATCGGTAGAAACAAACGCTTGACGCATGTTCAGAGATGATGATACGGACAAGTACCAACTAGTTAACAAAGAACACGAACGAGTGTCGAATCCGAGGGGATATAAGTGGCATATATAAGATACGGACGAGTATCTGTATGGGTAAAAAAGTGAGGAGTGAGACACAGACGAGTATTTAATTTGCTAGGGGAAGCATGACACGGACGAGTTCCAGAAAACGTGTATTATAAACAAGTATATGGTGCCCAAAGTGTTTAGGCGACTATGCAGGGGAGGGTGACACGGACGGGTGTCAAGGAATTGTATATATATATATATGTATTGGTGAGTGCAAAGGGGACGCTTTGGCTTTCTGCTGGAGATATGACACGGACGGGTGTCGAGAAGTGTGTTTCTGTATTTGTAAGGGAAATGCTTTGGCTCTCTGGTGGAGAATTAGGAAATATTCTGTATATCGTTTGATGGATTGTCAGTATTTACAAGTGTTCAGTTTGACACATGGCTTATGATTATGCAATATGTTTTGATTTTTACCGTAATGCTCCGTATTAGACGGAATGCTACGCTCTGTGGGGAAAATATGATGCGAATGCTATGATTATGCAAAGATACCGATCCGGGATTCGGATCCCGCTGCTGTGCTGAAAACTTTCTTTACTATGAACGGGCCATCGTAGTTAGGAGTCCACTTGCCCCTGTGGTCCGTATAAGGAGGGAGGAGTCTTTTCAGCACAAGATCCCCTACTTGGTACTCTCGGAGCCTGACTTTCTGATCGAAGGCTTTCTTCATTCTTTTCTGATACAGCTGTCCATGACAGATTGCAGCCAATCTCTTTTCTTCAATCAGACTCAGTTGTTCATATCGGGATCAGACCCACTCTACTTCATTCAATTTGACATCCATCAGTACCCGTAGGGAGGGTAACTCAACTTCAACAGGTAGGACTGCCTCCATACCATACACAAGTTGATACGGTGTTGCCCCAGTGGATGTTCTGATTGACGTTCGGTACCCATGTAAGGCAAATGGTAGCATTTCATGCCAGTCTTTGTAGGTGACTACCATCTTCTGCACTATCTTCTTGATATTCTTGTTAGCTGCCTTGACAGCGCCATTCATCTTTGGCCTGTAAGGAGAAGAATTGTGGTATTGGATCTTGAAGTCCCGGCATAGTTCTGCCATCATTTTGTTGTTCAAGTTGGAACCATTATCAATAATGATTCGCTCGGGCACTCCATACCGACAGATGATGTCTCTTTTCAGAAATCGGGCTACCACTTGCCTCGTAACATTTGCATAAGAAGCCGCTTCAACCCACTTGGTAAAATAGTCAATAGTAACTAGGATGAATCTGTGGCCGTTTGAAGCAGTCGGTTCAATCTTGCCAATCATATCAATGCCCCACATGGCAAAGGGCTAGGGTGAAGACATCACATTCAAAGGATTCGGAGGCACATGCACTTTATCCGCATAAATCTGGCATTTATGACATTTGTCGCTCCCGGGATTTTCATCCTAGTACAAACGCGAAAGTGGCGTGGAAAGGTTAGAGTCGCCAGCCAGACATTTTTATCCCGAAAGAATGGGAAAGGTAATGTTGCACAAACCTGAGGAAGAAGGAAAGGACAAGGCCTTACGAACCAAAGATCTGAGTTCGGGAATCGGTTACGACCTGGGAAGGTATTAGCACCCCAGATCGTCCGTCGTACCCGACGGGATCCACGCTTGCTTGTTTGTTTCAAAGGGTGAGAAATAATATGCTGCTGAACAAATGAATCGCTAACTGGAAATGGAATGGAAATGAGAAAGGAATAAGAATGGGGAAAATGTAGGGAAAATAAAGAATGTGCTCGAACGGGCCCTACCCCGCTGCCTACGTACCTCATCAAGATAATGAGGATCAGAGTCGACGTAGTTCGCCTAACTAAGGCTTACACTCGCTTGTGTTTTTTAGGATGACGTTGCCATAGCTCTAGCTCAGGTGTTACCGGCTCTGACTCGAGGGTGTTTACCGTGTCGCTGTTTGAACTGTCGAGACAAGTCATGTTCGTCCGCAAAGAGTATGAGATGAAATGAGAAGACGTGACTTCTTGGTTTGTTGTCTTTTTAGAAGAAGTGTTTTGAATTTGTGTTTATTGAATGTACAACACTAAAGACTATGACACAGGAGCGAATGCTTTCCAAGATCGCCCCCAATGGAACGTTTGTAAAGCATCCTAGAAGAGTGAAGGAGACCTCCACTGATCATTTCCCGTATAGCTTAAGGCTCGTGGCGCGTTGTACACCTTTCCTTTATTAAGTGTTTTTGATTTTATTTTAAGATGAGAAGAGAGACTCAAATTGTCAAAGGGAAAAAATTCTAAGGGAGACTAGACTTACCCTAAATTAGTTGAGTTTGAAGATAACCTATGGTTAGTGAGGTTTGAGATTAAATCTACCTAAGAGATATAAGATTAGAAATGAGAATATAAAAGGCGATAATGAACATATGGTCCTCCTAAGTCATGGTGGGTAAAAACGTATATGAAATGTAAAGGGGATGAAACAATGGATCGGGTGGGTCGATTGCGTGGTGCTGAGACGCACGACTTATGGTGTGAAACATACAAGGCTTGCTTTTGGTTGAATGGAGTGGAACGATGGTAATCGAGGAACCCTAAAGTCATATGCATTTTTATTTGCTTATTTGAAAATATACTCGACGTTGGATCGAGTATCTTATTTATTTCATTTTTTGAAATTTGGGTTTCTATCGATTCATTTTATCTTTTCTAACCTAGTTATAAAAACTATACAAGCATACAAGTTCTAAGCTATTACATCATACAAACATAATTGAGGCACAAAAAATATCCAAATCCATAAGCCAATCCTTGAAAACATTCCTTGCACAAAAAACAAATAGTTAGTGAATGACATGAATCATGAATATGCATAATATGATGGAATGATTTAAAATGACGAAAAATATTAAAATTCATGAGAAAAATATGAAATTAAATTCCTAAGGTCTTAAACCTGATTATAGCATTGTGTAAAAAAATCTCTAAAAAATTCTCATTCTAACTAAGACAGAAATAAATTGTACAAAATTATGCGTCCAAGTGGAAATTCAATATAAGTCAATTAAATTAAAAAATCGAAATTAAATCAAAAAATGGTAAAAATCAGAAAATAAAAAAATGGAAATGATTCTAAAATGTCTTAAAATCCTAATATAATTTTTTGGGATTTTTATCAAGCATTTTATTATTTATTTTGAATTAATTCAGAAACTATATAAAAATAGAATTTAAAAGAAAAGAGAAATTGGAGGGGGGTGACAATGGAAATGTTTCTAAGTTATAATGCAAGCACTGGGCCCAAATGGGGGTGCCAATAATAACCTGAGCCCTATTTCGCAAGGAGAGAAGGGGGAAACTCACCACCAGGCGGTCCAACCGGACGGTGACACGTGTCACCGCCGGATTGGGCCCAAAACCAACACTTATCCAATGTAGGCGGTGGATTCAAACGGTTTTCACAAGTTTTCAAGACTCTTGTTTATCCTATGCATTCACTACTAATTATGATTTCTTTTAATTTTTTATAAAAAACTCAATTAATTATAGTTTACTAATATTAATGATTCTTAAACATAATTAAAAAGAAATAACCACAATAATCCTATAAACTGAAACACAAATAAGGAAACCCTAGGATCCTCATCTCTCTCCCTGCCGCGGTGCCTTTCCCGTCATCTTCTTCCTCTCTTCTCTCCCTAGCGGCGGCGGAAAAAACCACCGGAGAACACAACCATGGCCATCGCCGAATCGATGACTACAAACCAAACAAACACGGCTAAACCTCACCCACTCCGTAAACCCCTCTTTAACCTAATTCCTCTTCTTACACCAATACAAGATCAAGCATCTCACAATCTCCTATCAGTGAAATCGCTAACCGCAGAAATCGAACTCTAATCACATCGTAAGCATGAAGTAAGGACACCATACCTGTCGACTTCACCAACGATGACGATGCTAAAGGATGGATGAGGATGAATATGCGTCTGGGTTGTTCTTGAGAAGGTGATGATACGTCGCGTTTTCTTTTGAGGTAACGACTTTAACGTGTTCTTCTGACTTTCGATTCTGAAATTACCATTTCTTCTTCTTGCTCTTCATGAGTCGATCACAGTTGTGAATCACCACCGATGGACCTGCAAGGTGCTGATGGTAGATTTCTTGATGAACTGATGATGAAGAGTGATGTTTGTCGAAGTTTTGGTGTTGATACACTTCTTATGGTTTTGCAGGTTGTGATCGTTGCGGTTATTGACTGAGTTCGATATTGATGAAACCGAATGATGAAATTTGCTATGGTGGATTGAAGCTTCTTGATGACGGCGCAGTAATCTTCTCAGGTGATTTCGATTTGGTCTCCTCCTTTATGAAGCTTCCCTTTTTTTCTCGAATTTCTTCTGTTCCTTCTGTAATTCTGAGCCTTATTGGATTTGATATGAATTAGTGGTTTGTTCAGAACAATGATTGGTAGTTTGAATCTTCGAATCTTGCAGGTTGTTGCTGATGAAGATTGTTTGAAGAGCTGAGGAAATCCAGAGATTAAAGGTGTCGAAATGGTGGAATCATGAAGCAAATTGGAGATAGAGGTTGAGGGTTGATGAAGGAGGATGAAGAGTGGTGATGAGGGAAAAGGAAGAAGAAGATTTAATGGAGAGGAGCAAAGAGAGATTGAAGAAGAAAAAAACCGAAAAAAAGGGTGAGAAACTCTAATGAATTTATAGAATGTATAGGAAAATTCTGGAAGAAAAGTTAGTTAGAACGGTTGGAAGTTAGTTATTTCACTTTTGTATTGATTTCCTCTCTTAATTTATGCTGGTCTTCCTATTTTGAATTAGTTTCGTTTTGTAACTGTGGCCGCTATGTATTGAACTATGCAGGACATTGGTGAAGTGATGACGACGAATCACGAAAAAAAGATTCCAACCTTTTAGTGATAGGAGAAGTATGAGTACTCTCTTGAGTGTTTGAACTTTGTCATTGCGGTGCTTCCTATTCCCTTCCTCTGAATTGTGTGGCGTATTTTGAATCAACCATTGGCGTAGAATCTCGTTCAGGTATGATTTTTGAATTCTGTTATGACCCTCTTCTTTTATCACTTCTGTTTCAGCCGCATTATTCTTCCTTGACTCCTTCTTGCTTCTTTTTTGACGATGTGCCATGTTGTATGCAGTAATTCTTTTTGCTGAATCGGGTGTCAAAGCCGATTCTGAGTTGGATTTGGGAAAGGTCGGAGACTGGTTGCGAAATAGATTGAAGATTGAAGCTTGCCGCAGGTTGTCGAAGGAATTCGGATTGGAGAGTTGAAAGGATCGCAATGAAGAGTTTACGAAAGCTGAAGCAACATTGATCCCGCCGTTTGTTTTGCGTTTTTATGAGACATGTAGAAATGGGAGACTTAGAGGGATGAAGAAACCGATCTCCATTTTCACCGTTTTCTTTTTTTTTTACTGTACTTTTAGTTAGTTGACATATAATGGAAATTCTCTTCTGACTGTAAATGTCTTATTTTCCTTTATTGAACCTCTCCCTTTGATTCTATTATTAAAGTTCTGATAAATTATTGTTGAGAAGTGCTCTTTCTTTTCTGAAAATCATGTGTTTCTCCTTTTGACAAGGATCATCCAATTGATCGTCACCTAATCTTTTTTTGTGAGGGAACTTCCAATCCTGTTTTTTTTAGGAATTCTCTTCAAAATGTGAACATTACCCTTCTTGATTTGACTCTAATAATAGTCTTAAAATTGCTGGAAAAATAACAAATCCCTTGATCAAAGACTACTTGAATGTATCTTGGAAGTTGAAGTAAAAATAATTGAGATCAAAGTTCGAACTAAATGTAATTAGATGACTTGAATTATTTTAGCGTCCATCGACCGATTAACCACATGAATAAGGGTAGTTCTTCTCCTTGGCTCATTATGCACTTAACACACTCCCAAGAGCCACTAATTACAAAGATGTCACATATGATCTCCGTGACCTAAACCTCTAGAGATTCATGGCCAAAATTTAATCCTAAAACAAATGCCTTAACGATATCCAAGGCAATACTCCTATGTCCTCTTGAAGCAATATTCTAGTATTTCCTTAGGGTATCGGCCCAAAGTCACATTGGAATTAAAACTAATTTGGCCCGTGACTTAAAGATCAACCAAGCTTTTTTGTCTTGCATTTTATTTCCGATAATCCGTTATAAATCCTCAAATACAACAATTTCTGAGCAACTTAACTTATCAATTTAATTAATTAAATGGCTTGGACTTGAGTGTGCATTTGATTATCCCATGAGCTTCCTTGAATTTTTTTTGGTTGTAAATGCCCAACAATGCTTCATTAATCTTGAAACCAAAACAATTTGGACTGAAAACAAGAAATTCAAACCTTAATTCTCAAACTGAGGATCCATCTCTTTTGAACTTCACATACTTGCAAGAGCCTGTAATCATACACAGATCATCAAGCGAACTTTCCCATGGCTTAAAATGTTATAAACCATAATCGAGGACCCGGGGGCCAATTAGAGAATAATAACCACACACTCCACCAATTAATCTGAGAAACGAACAAGGTAGGACACACATGGGGTACGATGCAGACGAAATAAACGCCTTCCACTTACTGAGGCTTGAAAGGTAACCTTGACCCCACAGTCACAATATAAAAGGATATATCTGATTATGATCATATGACTTAATGGAGAATGCAGACGATGTGAAACCAGGACCAACTAAATGGTTATAAGTAGGAGGGAAAATTTTGGGGTGTTACAACTGCCCCTATTCAATCACTGTAGACTTGAATGGATGACAGCAGTTGCTTTCAGACGTTTGAAGTATGCAGGGATTGAATACCAGAAACAACCAGAAAATTTGCACTCTGCAGCAAAAGAACAGGGAAATAAACTCAACCGAACGATCTCTGCTTGGATATAATTACGATGGTAAGGTCATAAACGGGGGATGCCTTTTGTGTAATGCCAGAAGGCTACTGGCTTGCCACACTGTGGGTGGATTTTGGAAATTTGCCACACTGCGGGTGGACTTCTGCTCACTACGGGAGACTTTTTTTGAAACTTGCCACCCGAAGATGGACTTTGGCCAGTCTGCGGCTGGGCTTTTGCTCACTGTGGGAGACTTTGGAAATTTGACACCCGAAGATGGACTTTGGCCAGTCTGCGGCTGGACTTTTGCTCACTATGGGAGACTTTTGCTCACAACGGGAGGCTTTTGCTCACTACGGGAGGCTTTAGAGATTTGCCACACTGCGGGTGGACTTTTGCTCACTACGGGAGACTTTTGCTCACTACGGGAGACTTTTGCCCACTGCGGGGGACTTTAGAGATTTGCCACACTGCGGGTGGACTTTTGCTCACTACGGGAGGCTTTTGCCCACTACGGGGGACTTTAGAGATTAGCCACACTGCGGGTGGACTTTTGCTCACTACGGGAGACTTTTGCTCACTACGGGAGACTTTTGCTCACTACGGGAGGCTTTTGCCCACTACGGGGGACTTTAGAGATTTGCCACACTGTGGGTGGACTTTTGCTCACTACGGGGGACTTTAGAGATTTGCCACACTGAGGGTGGACCTTTGAAACTTGCCACCCGAAGATGGACTTTGGCCAGTCTGCGGCTGGACTTTGAAATCTGCCACCCGAAGATGGACTTTGGCCAGTCTGCGGCTGGACTTTTGAAATCTGCCACCCGAAGATGGACTTTGGCCAGTCTGCGGCTGGACTTTGCATATGTTGAATTGCATGGTATGTTGCCCCATGACATTGGGGATGTTATTCCTTGAGTATTGCTAATGAACTAGTATGAATGTGAAAGAAATTCCTGACGCGGAAGTAATAAGTCCCTGCCAACTCTGTGGGGAAACACAATGATCGCGTATTCGATCCCAAGAAGTCCTGTGGAGATAACATCTCTGTCGGAGAGGAGCGTGAATAATTCATCTGTCCCGAATCATCACCTTTGCCAAAAATAAATTGGACTTTTAGATTTAAAGGCCGTGCCCGAGGATACCTTGATTATTGAGGAATATCCACTCTTATGGACCTGCTGGGGAGAAGAATGATTTATCTGAAATCTTCTAGGGAAATAGGAATTGCCTTAGATCTGTTGAGGAACTGAGATCAAGGAAACCATCTGAAGGAGAAAGTGCTGACTTTAGTGAGGATAACTTTCTTTGTCTGTTGGTGATGACAACACTGAGACACGTCCTGCCGAGGAGGAAAGATTTCAAGTTGTCTCGTGCTGATGATCAGTTGCTTCTGCATGGATTTTATCTCAAGAGGATTTTACAAAAGACTTGGCGTCTTTAAACTCTTAGGTATCATAACGACTGCCTGGACTAGCGTAACAACCTTGCTGGGGAGGTAACCATTGCCAATGCGGATGAGCTTGTATCTGTCAGAAGTGTTGAACGAGATAGTTGTCTTGACAAGTGACCACGGTATTCTAAACCCCGGGTAAATGCTTTCGATCGTCTGTCTTCGGGAAGGAATGAACTCTTGTACTATTGGGGTGGCCTGCCCCAGTACGAGTATTTGAATAGCTTTGCACCTGACTGACTGATCTTCGGTCTTGGAGAGATCTAAATCTCGAGGTGATTGCCCCAGTTTGCCTGAAATTTGAAAAGATTGCTCGACGTAACTGCCCCGGACTGGCTCAGTACTTTAATTTTGAAGAGATTGCTCGACGTGACTGCCCCATATTGGCTCAGTACTTTAATTTTGAAGAGATTGCTCGACGTGACTGCCCCGGATTGGCTAGCTCTTACCATGACTAGTTGGGAAAGTCCTTGCTCAACGGAGCTTTCTCAGAAAAGTGCACCTCGACGTGACAGTCTTTTAGAAGTTTTAGACTTCTCAACTTAGCAAGCTTAAGTTTCTGGATTGAATTTCCGCATGTGAACCATTTATGATGCCAAACAAATGTATGCAAGCAAAAAATGTTTATTCTTAGAATGAAAATTCTAATGCAACACACATGTTAAATTTGAAGTTTTAAAAATGGATCGTTTAACCTTCGTGAGAGAATCACTGGTTAAGATACGACCTTATTCTGAATGAGAGTATGTACATGCAATACCAACAAATGTCTTTTAGCACAACTCATAGGAGTCAGGAACGCGGTTTCGTAGTAGTACGCTCTCAAATTAACCCTGTTTCAGTTAGGACTTTTGAGGGTTGTATCGTGGCCTGGTTCACGGTTATAGAAACAAAGGATATAGGCTCGAAATTTATTTGTGCCCACCCACTCTTCGTGATGTTCTCCATTCCTATATTCAGCTAGTTTTCACAAGCATTCACCTTTCATAAAGGTTTCGTGTTAATTGAGGAACCATTGCTGCTATCAGTTCACGCACCAATCAGGTTATTGTTGAGAGTCAGTCACTCCTCTATCTTTCGTGTCTGTGTCACACGACTTTGTTCTTATTTGAGGATCTTTCTTATGTAATCCTTTTCCGTCTTTCGCCTTTTGCGTTATTTTGCTTATCCCTAACTTTTGCCTGGACTGATTCTTGTGAATCTTTGATTATGAAGTCCAGCGGGATGCCCTAACTTTTGCCTAAGTTGCTTGTCTTCAAGTTTCAACTTAGCGGGCCTTTTCTTTTCTTTTTTTTTTTTTTTTTGCATTTTGAACAAGTCGCGTGACATTGTTTGTCTTGCTTGCTTCGCGAGGGTTGTGACTGCCTCATTCTTTGGTCAACGAAGAACAACCATTGTGGTTTTCCATCTTTGGACCTTTTGACTTGGGTAACCATTGTGGTTTCGGGTCTTTGGACCTCTTGATTAGCATAGTAGAATGCAAAGGATCTTCAAATACACTCCTTTATGAAAGTCTGAACGCTTGGTCCGACTAGCTGACGTCTACCCTGCCCCTGGGTTACATGTGAGGGTTTTTTTCATGTGAAAAGAAACTCCTACTTCAAGGCTCAGAGGGGTTAGCGAGGGTCTATCTTCCTTATATCCCCAGTGTTTAGGATTTGAAACAATGCATGTACATCGTCAACAGGGTCTTACTTGAGAGCACACAATTAGAGATTTTGCGTTTTTGTTTCGTCATTCTCCTTTCATAGAATTTAAGCATGACAATTGGTATTGCGATGTACATATGCAAAATTATAACGGAATGCAAATGAATTTACTTCAAGAAAAACATGTGAGTTTTATTATTGCTAACATTCAAAAGCAAACAAATTTCATACATGTAGACAAATGTTTAGCATATAAAAGAAACTACAAATGGAAATGCAGTAAAAAAACTGAATATTGTCGTAATTGAGGAGGCTTGGATCTGTCTGGACCTGTCAGTCTTGGATACTTTCAATGATCAATAGCTCTTTTCACAGACTTGTAATCTTCAATTTGCAGTTGCATGCCCAACCATGGCAGTAATACTTCCTTTTCTAGCTATTCTGACTCTGACACGAGACATCTGAAGGAAAGAGTGAAGCTGGGGAGTAAAGTTGCCCCATAAGGTTGCTCGGAAAGACCTGACGATCTTCTGCCTACGTATCTCCATTGATCAAATACCAATGAAGAATCAGAGCGACGTAGTTCCCCTCAATAGGGATGAAAATGAACAATGAAGAAAGGCAAACACATAAATGCCATCACTGAGAGTATTTGAATACTGTTGGCTCTATTTGCTTCATGAATACCCTGGTGTCCTGGGTGATTAACCTGAAGACTTCAGCTTAACATGGACCATTTGGTAGAATAACCGTGACACTGGTTCCGTCGTGATTAGGTATCAGATTCTGGAGTACCTTTGGATGAAAAAACGATTGTCTTGGACTCAATTAGGTCTTGCACCTTGTTCTGAAAAGCCCAACATTTCTCAATACTGTGCCCCTGGGCACCTGAATGGAATTCGCACATGGAGTGTGGATCAAAATTTGGTGGTAGATTATCAGCAGAAGGAGCTCTCATGGTACGGAGCTCAACCAGGTCCAACTTCAGAAGTTCAAGTCTGCGGTTCCTCGCTCTTGTTCTTTCCTGAAACAGTCTCTGTACCTGTTGTTGCTGACCCTGTGGTCGTGATTGAAAACTTCGTTGTTGACATTGCGTTGGACGCCTGACATGTCTTTGTACTCTCTTACTCATATTCGGCCGAGGAGTGAATGAAGATTGTTGATGCAGCCCCTTTGAAGACTTAGCCTGAGCAATGATTCTAGAAGAAGGAAAGTTGGCCACTTCTTTTGTATTCCTGCATGCTGAAGGAGGAGTTAGCTCGTGACACTCAATCAATCCCATTTTGAGCAGTTGTGGACATAATTCAGCATAAGACATGGGTATCGGATCAATAACCCTTTCTTGAACCTGTTGGTGACGGGTTGTTATCAATGGAGGAGTTATAGATGAAATCGGTTGAAGTATTTCTCCTGGAAACCAAGGCGTAGCATCTGAGGAGGATCCCTGATAAGGAAAGAAAGTGCTCACTTCTTTGGTAACGATTGGTGTAGGATCATTCAGTTCACATGTAGAGTTGGTTCCTATCTGATGCTCTTCCTGACTGCCGAGTGGTGATTGCTGGTGAAGAGATTCGAACTGTAGAGGAAATCCATCTAAAGAACCCTGATTTATTGGACATCCCAAAGAGATGGGAGAAACATGACCTTCTGTTTGAAAAGTAGACACACAACTATGTTCCTTTTTCGACATAGCATTCATGATTCCTGTAAGCAGCTTTATCTGAGTCTTCATCAAGTTGAATTCTTCTCTCAGCAATTTCTGATCCTGGGACAACGCCCGAATGTCCACTACAACATGCCCCAGTTGGGCCTTCATCTCAGTCACCTCCGCTCGGAGTTGTTCCATGTCTAAACCTTGACAGTCGTGTTTCAAACTGGCCATTCTGAAGAGAAACCAAGTCAGGATAAGAAGCTGTCCCTGAATACCTGTCAAAAATGCAAGGATGTATGCAAATGTCATGTTCAGTTATTTCCACGGAGTCCATCTGTTTTGATCCAAGTTTTAATGCAGAGAAAAATCCGACATAATTCAGATATGGGATCCTTAGAAGTAACTGAACATGTATGCTAAAATGCCATGATGTCATGTATGCAACTGGCATGTGGTCAGCGGTCCGACGCTGGTGTGGATCAGATAACCAAGTGTTGGTGAAGATCATGATATCAATATCTCTGTGCAGAAGTTCCAGAATTCTCAATCAAGTATCATATAGGACCGGATCATATCATGGAGTAACACTGGCAAAAGCGGGTATGTTGGAAGTTTTTAGGGTTCCTGCAAACCTGTAAACCCCTCCCAATCTCACGGGTGTGCTACTACGGGTCAACATCACGGACTCTCAAAGCCGAATAGCAATAATACGTTCACCATTTCTGAGAAATGGCTCATGACCAGATCAGGGAATCGGTTTGGCATTATGTACTACTCAGGGAGGCCTCAGTTGAATTCCGGAAAAACAAGCATCCCTCATAAGTTCTCGGCTTCAAGCACTGAAGTCGAGAAACAATAGTACATTCATCCCGAAGGGTACAATACTATCGTCATACGACCAGTTGCTTTAACCAGGTTCCTACAAGAGAACAAGGTCATCCTATGCGATTTCCTAGTGGGCCCTCGGGTGCGAATGGGTTTGCCACGAAATGTGGTCTGCCACTGTCACCACTGGAGAGGGTTGTTTCCACTAAGGTCCTCGATGATCGGTTCCCAGTGTTAGCAGCTCAGGTGGGAACATTCTATGGTCTGCCTAGGCAGTATAAAACATATCCCAAGAGAGCCTGATCTGGGTGTGGGACTCGTGAAAAATACACGTGCTCAAGACCACGCAAGCCACACGACTTCCCACTCTAAATCCTATGTGTATACTCAAGCCGGGTATTTGGCTTATCTCACAATAATCCCATCCCGCCAAGGAAAACCAGAACAGCCAGTACAGTATATGCCAGTATGTGCGGCAGTAAAGTAAAGTGCATAAAGCTGTAAATAAAGCTGTAAAGGAAAGCGGTAAACTGTAAACAAAACAGTAAAGCTAAACTAAAGCATAACAGCGAATGAATAAACACCCAAAGAAAACAGAAACAGACAAGCGCTAGGATTGACTCTCAAAGGGGAAATTAGAATTTCTAAAGTCCCCAGCAGAGTCGCCAGCTGTCGCTCCCGGGATTTTCATCCTAGTACAAACGCGAAAGTGGCGCGGAAAGGTTAGAGTCGCCAGCCAGACATTTTTATCCCGAAAGAATGGGAAAGGTAATGTTGCACAAACCTGAGGAAGAAGGAAAGGACAAGGCCTTACGAACCAAAGATATGAGTTCGGGAGTCGGTTACGACCTGGGAAGGTATTAGCACCCCAGATCGTCCGTCGTACCCGACGGGATCCACGCTTGCTTGTTTGTTTCAAAGGGTGAGAAATAATATGCTGCTGAACAAATGAATCGCTAACTGGAAATGGAATGGAAATGAGAAAGGAATAAGAATGGGGAAAATGTAGGGAAAATAAAGAATGTGCTCGAACGGGCCCTACCCCGCTGCCTACGTACCTCATCGGGATAATGAGGATCAGAGTCGACGTAGTTCGCCTAACTAAGGCTTACACTCGCTTGTGTTTTTTAGGATGACGTTGTCATAGCTCTAGCTCAGGTGTTACCGGCTCTGACTCGAGGGTGTTTACCGTGTCGCTGTTTGAACTGTCGAGACAAGTCATGTTTGTCCGCAAAGAGTATGAGATGAAATGAGAAGACGTGACTTCTTGGTTTGTTGTCTTTTTAGAAGAAGTGTTGAATTTGTGTTTATTGAATGTACAACACTAAAGACTATGACACATGAGCGAATGCTTTCCAAGATCTCCCCAATGGAACGTTTGTAAAGCATCCTAGAAGAGTGAAGGAGACCTCCACTGATCATTTCCCGTATAACTTAAGGCTCGTGGCGCATTGTACACCATTCCTTTATTAAGTGTTTTTGATTTTATTTTAAGATGAGAAGAGAGACTCAAATTGTCAAAGGGAAAAAATTCTAAGGGAGACTAGACTTACCCTAAATTAGTTGAGTTTGAAGATAACCTATGGTTAGTGAGGTTTGAGATTAAATCTACCTAAGAGATATAAGATTAGAAATGAGAATATAAAAGGCGATAATGAACAATATGGTCCTCCTAAGTCATGGTGGGTAAAAACGTATATGAAATGTAAATGGGATGAAACAATGGATCGGGTGGGTCGATTGCGTGGTGCTGAGACGCACGACTTATGGTGTGAAACATACAAGGCTTGCTTTTGGTTGAATGGAGTGGAACGATGGTAATCAAGGAACCCTAAAGTCATATGCATTTTTATTTGCTTATTTGAAAATATACTCGACGTTGGATCGAGTATCTTATTTATTTCATTTTTTGAAATTTGGGTTTCTATCGATTCATTTTATCTTTTCTAACCTAGTTATAAAAACTATACAAGCATACAAGTTCTAAGCTATTACATCATACAAACATAATTGAGGCACAAAAAATATCCAAATCCATAAGCCAAATCTTGAAAACATTCCTTGCACAAAAAACAAATAGTTAGTGAATGACATGAATCATGAATATGCATAATATGATGGAATGATTTAAAATGACGAAAAATATTAAAATTCATGAGAAAAATATGAAATTAAATTCCTAAGGTCTTAAACCTGATTATAGCATTGTGTAAAAAAATCTCTAAAAAATTCTCATTCTAACTAAGGCAAATGGTCACCTAAATCTAACTAAAGTTTAATCACAATTTTGTATGAATCGCACTACCATAATAGTAGAAAAAATGCCCTAAAAAATACACAAAAAATATTCTAGGTACTTCTATTTGTCCTTTAATCATGGCAAAAAGAATGGGAAAAAAATGTTAAGGGAGATGACAAAAATAAATTGTACAAAATTATGCGTCCAAGTGGAAATTCAATATAAGTCAATTAAATTAAAAAATCGAAAATAAATCGAAAAATGGTAAAAATCAGAAAATAAAAAAATGGAAATGATTCTAAAATGTCTTAAAATCCTAATATAATTTTTTGGGATTTTTATCAAGCATTTTATTATTTATTTTGAATTAATTCGGAAACTATATAAAAATAGAATTTAAAAGAAAAGAGAAATTGGAGGGGGGTGACAATGGAAATGTTTCTAAGTTATAATGCAAGCACTGGGCCCAAATGGGGGTGCCAATAATAACCTGAGCCCTATTTCGCAAGGAGAGAAGGGGGAAACTCACCACCAGGCGGTCCAACCGGACGGTGACACGTGTCACCGCCGGATTGGGCCCAAAACCAACACTTATCCAATGCAGGCGGTGGATTCAAACGGTTTTCACAAGTTTTCAAGACTCTTGTTTATCCTATGCAGTCACTACTAATTATGATTTCTTTTAATTTTTTATAAAAAACTCAATTAATTATAGTTTACTAATATTAATGATTCTTAAACATAATTAAAAAGAAATAACCACAATAATCCTATAAACTGAAACACAAATAAGGAAACCCTAGGATCCTCATCTCTCTCCCTGCCGTGGTGCTTTTCCCGTCATCTTCTTCCTCTCTTCTCTCCCTAGCGGCGGCGGAAAAAACCACCGGAGAACACAACCATGGCCGTCGCCGAATCGATGACTACAAACCAAACAAACACGGCTAAACCTCACCCACTCCGTAAACCCCTATTTAACCTAATTCCTCTTCTTACACCAATACAAGATCAAGCATCTCACAATCTCCTATCAGTGAAATCGCTAACCGCAGAAATCGAACTCTAATCACATCGTAAGCATGAAGTAAGGACACCATACCTGTCGACTTCACCAACGATGACGATGCTAAAGGATGGATGAGGATAAATATGCGTCTGGGTTGTTCTTGAGAAGGTGATGATACGTCGCGTTTTCTTTTGAGGTAACGACTTTAACGTGTTCTTCTGACTTTCGATTCTGAAATTACCATTTCTTCTTCTTGCTCTTCATGAGTTGATCACAGTTGTGAATCACCACCGATGGACCTGCAAGGTGCTGATGGTAGATTTCTTGATGAACTGATGATGAAGAGTGATGTTTGTCGAAGTTTTGGTGTTGATACACTTCTTATGGTTTTGCAGGTTGTGATCGTTGCGGTTATTGACTGAGTTCGATATTGATGAAACCGAATGATGAAATTTGCTATGGTGGATTGAAGCTTCTTGATGACGGCGCGGTAATCTTCTCAGGTGATTTCGATTTGGTCTCCTCCTTTATGAAGCTTCCCTTTTTTTCTCAAATTTCTTCTGTTCCTTCTGTAATTCTGAGCCTTATTGGATTTGATATGAATTAGTGGTTTGTTCAGAACAATGATTGGTAGTTTGAATCTTCGAATCTTGCAGGTTGTTGCTGATGAAGATTGTTTGAAGAGCTGAGGAAATCCAGAGATTAAAGGTGTCGAAATGGTGGAATCATGAAGCAAATTGGAGATAGAGGTTGAGGGTTGATGAAGGAGGATGAAGAGTGGTGATGAGGGAAAAGGAAGAAGAAGATTTAATGGAGAGGAGCAAAGAGAGATTGAAGAAGAAAAAAATCGAAAAAAAAGGGTGAGAAACTCTAATGAATTTATAGAATGTATAGGAAAATTCTGGATGAAAAGTTAGTTAGAACGGTTGGAAGTTTGTTATTTCACTTTTGTATTGATTTCCTCTCTTAATTTATGCTGGTCTTCCTATTTTGAATTAGTTTCGTTTTGTAACTGTGGCCTCTATGTATTGAACTATGCAGGACATTGGTGAAGTGATGACGACGAATCACGAAAAAAAGATTCCAACCTTTTAGTGATAGGAGAAGTATGAGTACTCTCTTGAGTGTTTGAACTTTGTCATTGCGGTGCTTCCTATTCCCTTCCTCTGAATTGTGTGGCGTATTTTGAATCAACCATTGGCGTAGAATCTCGTTCAGGTATGATTTTTGAATTCTGTTATGACCCTCTTCTTTTATCACTTCTGTTTCAGCCGCATTATTCTTCCTTGACTCCTTCTTGCTTCTTTTTTGACGATGTGCCATGTTGTATGTGTCGCACCTCGAAAAATACGATCCTAAAATAAACAACAGAGTCGCCACCTAATTCTATTTATTCTACGAGAGAAAAGGGAGATATAGACACAACCTAAATAAAGGATAAGAAATGGTTTACGAAACCACTAATCTAAGTTCGGGAGTCAGTTACGCAAAGGGAAGGTGTTAGGCACCCCTCACGTCTGTTGTACTCAACGGGAACCTCTTAGTCTAATTTGCGCTTTAAATGTTAACTTATTTTATTGTCTTCTTTTACTGATTAATTATCGATATTTGTTTATTATCTGCGATAGGGAAAGGTTAAGTTTTTTTTTATTATTGTGCTCGCGAAGGATTAAAATCCCCGTGCCTACGTATTCCCTTGTACAATGGGAAAGTCAGAGCTTCGTAGTTCGCGCTACTACGATTTGTGTTTTTTAATTGAACGATTGTTTGAAAATGCATTCTACTGCTAAGCGTTGGCTTATCTGCTCACAATAGGAGGCTGAAGCGCTAGCTTGTTTGCGAGACAAAATGATTTAAACAATATTCGTTTTGAGAAAAGACGTTTGATCTTTGTTAAAGATGTTTTAAAACGAGAGGGCGAATGAACCACGCGTGGGGCTAGCCCATGTTGCGGTTGCATTCAAGAACGTGCGGAGTGCGAGACTCCGGAGTTCAGTTACTCGTTAATTAATTATGAAAATGATTTGAATTGGTTGGTAAGTTTTAATTTGTATGCGAAAGAAAGAGACAAGTCGTCGTCTTTAAGAGAAGTATCTCACCTATTCCACCACAAACGTTTGAGAAATGAGAAATCGAAAGAAGCTTTAAACTTGGATATAAGATCGACAAGCAATGCCACATTCTTTCTTTGAGAATAAATAAAATCGGAAGAAGCTTTAAACTTGGATATAAGTATCGACAAGCAATGCCACGTTCTTCCTTTGAAAGTAATTGTTTGTAATATTTTTGTTTGTGTTTGTGGGGATAGGAGGAACAACTTTCCTATGGAGATGAATCATGCCTGATCCTTTAAGATTGTTGAATCGTTTTAAATACGAATGGTGATTGAACCAACGCGTGAGGCTAGCCCAGTTGCGGTCCAATCCAGAACGTGCGGAATGCTAGACTCCGGAATTCTGTTTTCGTAATTTAATTTAAATGAATTGAATATTTGTTTTTATACGAATGGTGATTGAACCAACGCGTGAGGCTAGCCCATTTGCGGTTCAATCCAGAACGTGCGGAATGCTAGACTCCAGAGTTCCTTTTTCGTAAATTAATTGAGATGAATTGAATTGTTTTTATACGAATGGTGATTGAACCAACGCGTGAGGCTAGCCCATTTGCGGTTCAATCCAGAACGTGCGGAATGCTAGACTCCGGAGTTCCTTTTTCGTAAATTAATTGAGATGAATTGAATTGTTTTTATACGAATGGTGATTGAACCAACGCGTGAGGCTAGCCCATTTGCGGTTCAATCTAGAACGTGCGGAATGCTAGACTCCGGGGTTCCTTTTTTTCGTAAATTAATTAAGATGAATTGAATTGTTTTTATACGAATGGTGATTGAACCAACGCGTGAGGCTAGCCCATTTGCGGTTCAATCCAGAACGTGCGGAATGCTAGACTCCGGAGTTCCTTTTTTCGTAAATTAATTAAGATGGATTGAATTGTTTTGAATACGAATGGTGATTGAACCAATGCGTGAGGCTAGCCCATTTGCGGTTCAATCCAGAACGCGCGGAATGCTAGACTCCGGAGTTCCTTTTTTTCGTAAATTAATTAAGATGGATTGAATTGTTTTGAATACGAATGGTGATTGAACCAACGCGTGAGGCTAGCCCATTTGCGGTTCAATCCAGAACGTGCAGAATGCTAGACTCCGGGGTTCCTTTTTTCGTAATTAATAGTTTGAAAGCTCTCTTAAGTGTTTTATGGTTTCGACCCGATGGTGATGTACAATTAGTCGGGTAAACACAAATATGGCATCAGGATTACAATTAGGCGTAAGAGTGATAACATCAAGTTTTAATGATACCTAACGGAGGAGGTCCGTTGCCCCTTCAATTGTTTCAAACAAAGTCATGGATAGACGGAAACAAATTCTAAAATTCAGTCTCAGGTAAACCAGAAGGACAAGTAATCCCAAACCAACTAAATCCACAAGTCCATGAATCCAAACTAGTTAGTCCAATCAAAGTTTCAACAAGAGAAATCAATCAAATTCATCAAAACTTATATATATAACAAAACCAATTAAAGTTCTACATAAGAAAAAAAAGTTAGAATTCAAATAAATAAATAATAATAATTATAACTACACAAGTCAACATTTAAATGACTATATCAAAACATTTTTTCTTTGTCAAGTTGACACTTAAAATCTTAATAAAAACTAAGTAAGAGAAATAAATATAATGTTTAAATTGGGAAAAAAACCATGAGGCCCAACAACAGCCAACAAGACCTGTTTTCTTTTTGAGAAAATAATTTAATAAAAGGATTAAAAAAACAAATAAATAAGAATAAATAAAAAACAGTAAAGGCCAAAGTTCACAAATCAACGAAAAGGAAAGAGGAAAAGGACGATCCCCTCTCTCTTAACGCTAACGCTGTAACCCTCGGATACCTACCCTCACGATTTCCGGCGGCGATGGTGGCCTTGCTCACGACGGTTCTACCTTCTGCCTTCCGCCTCGCGTTCTCCCTTTCCAAAACCGCGCCGCACACACCTTCCGCCTTCGCTGCAAACACTCTCCGTCTCGGCTTCTCCTCCGCGGCGGTGTTCAAGCTCCCACTCGGGATTTTTCCATTCGTGCGTTTTGTTCACGGGTTTGTTGCGATGGATTATTCCGGAACTGGATCTGGATTGAATTGGTAGAAACTCGCTGGTTCGTTCTCCGTTTGATTTGGTGGCGAAGAAGATGAGAAGGGTTAGGTTTTGCGGAAAAAACTTGAAGGGTTCTGTGTTGAAGTTGTTGTTGATTGAGGTGGTTCGAGTTTTGGTCTGAGGTTTTGACGGAAGATGAAGGTGATGATGTGGTTTGACGAAAACAAAAAGGCGATGGATGTTTGAGGAGGCTCGGCGGTTTTAGTTACGGTGGTGGTTTGAAAGTTTTAGATTTGATTTGGAGCGGACGTTTTTGTGTGAAGGTATGTTCGTGGTGTATGGAAGAATTTGAGGTGAAGGAGGTGCTTGAAGGTTAATGGTGATGATGGGTTCTCTTTCGTTTGCAGGTTCTCAAAACAAGATGAAGGAGGGTCTGTGTTGAACTGGGAGAGTCAGGTTAAGCATGGATGTTCCATGGGTGAAAAAGGACGCAAGTGAGAATAAGAAATTGCAGGTTGTTTGGGTTTTTCTTTTCTGGTTTTTTTGTTATTTCTGTTCTGTTGTGTTAAAGTTTGATGGTTTGGCTTTTGTGCGATTTGTAACAGCCGGTCGCGGTAATGGCAGTTTGATTTCTTTTTGGTTTTCTTCTGAAGTCAAGGCCCCCCAAACATGATGAAGGTTGGTTGGCTTTTTGCTGCTGTTCATGTCCAGATGTGGTTGTAATGTCCTCCTTTTCTCCTTCGGTTTTTTCTATGTTTTCTGGTTATGAGCCAAAGGTCCCTCTGTTATCCGTTGGTTCCTTTTTCCTTGTATCTGTGGCTGATGAAATGGTGTCCTTTTTTCTCTTTTTGTTTTTCTTTTTCTGCAGTATGCGGCTAGGACCAATGTATGGTCGCTTTCTCCCTTTTCTGTTTCAGAATATGCAGGTCCCTCAAAAGGGGTCTCCCCACAGCTGTCCATTTGCTGTGTTATTGGTGTTGGTGTTGTCTCTATCTTTGCAGGTTAGGTTGTGTAAAGTGATTGACATCAGGCTAGTTTTGGAGGGTAGTAGCAGAAAAAGTGTGTAACAGGTTTAATGGAAAGAATGATGGTATAGCAGAGAATTTGCTTTGGACTGAATTCTTATGATAAAACACAAAAAATGATAATCTACTTTTTTGGATTAAATAAATGAACATATCAAACTAAACCATTTAAATTAAATTAAAAAAAAAACAAACTAATTACAAATAACTAATAGACTAGATAGAATAACTAATTAAGTTAATAATAAAAACTAATATATACTATAAACTTTAATTAAAACACTAAATTAAAACTAAAACTAAATTAAATTAAAATAAGAGACCAAATAAAAACTAACTATATAAAAAACAATTACAAATTTCACTAATAAAATTAAACTTAATTAAAACTATACTAATTTTAAATTAGACTAACTAAAAAATAATAAATTTTAAATAAGACAAATTTTTTTAAATAAATCTTAAATTATGAACAATAATAAAAAAAAAAACAAAAGAGAATGACATGTCATGATAGAAATTGACTAAATGATGCATGAATAATGATTAATGAGATGTTTAACTTAAAAAATGCAAAAAAGATCTATTATTAATATTTCGGCAAAAATGCGTCAAAAATGAACAAAAAATCGAAAATTTCTGGTCAAATTTTAGGGTATGACAGCTGCCCCTATTTAATCATCCTGAACCTGAATGTACGAGTAACGAAGATTTTTTGGACATTCATGGTGGAAGATGATTAAATATCAGAATACCTAAAATTTTGACCGAAAACGCAGATGACAATGATATGATATGCGATGCGAAGATGCGAGACAAAAGCTACAACGCTACTGGGAAAGAAAATTTGACCCTACTGGGGATTAGACGCACATGATTGGAGTACAGACCCCACGAGAAAATTTCTCCTGAGCGAAGCCAGACGACAACTGTCTACAAGTCCTAAGATGACTCGAGACCTTTGAACAAAATTTCACTTTGAGGAAATCTACTGCCGAGATTTGAAACCTCAATTGGAAAACCTTTCGTTGGTGTATCAATAACGAAACAGAAATCTACTGCCGAGATTCTGAAACGAAAAACGATTCCTCCGAAGTCTACTGGAGATCTACTGCCGAGATTACTAGAGAATCTAAGAATGAGATACCTTCTGCCGAGGTATATTAAATGAACCAAAAATCTACTGCCGAGATCTTGGAACGAAAACAAATTCTGTTGAAGTCTGCTGGAGATCTACTGCCGAGATTACCAGAGAATCTAAGAATGAGATACCTTCTGCCGAGGTATATTAAATGAACCAAAAATCTACTGCCGAGATCTTGGAACGAAAACAAATTCTGTTGAAGTCTGCTGGAGATCTACTGCCGAGATTACCAGAGAATCTAAGAATGAGGTACCTTCTGCCGAGGTATCAAAGTAAAATCCCTACTGCCGAGATCTAACTGAGGATACGCCTGTCGCCAAATCTTCTGCCGAGACTTAACTAAGGATGCCATTGTCGAGATCATGAAAAGTAAATACCTTCTGCCGAGGTAGACTGGAAATCTTCTGCCGAGACTTGCCAGAAATAAAAGGAAACACATATTGTTAAATCTTATGCCGAGATTCAACTAAGGATGCCATTGAACAGAACTCTCACCATACTTCCCTTCTTCTGAAAGAGACAGCCATATGATGGAGAAAACAAGACTTCACGCTCAAACTTCTCAACCTGTCTGGAAGAGATAGCCATTTGACGGAAATTGGAAAATTCACAGCAAACTTCTCAACTTGTCTGGGAGAGATAGCCATTTGTTGGAAAAAATAAAAGAGATTCATATCAAACTTCTCAACTTGTATGGAAGAGATAGCCATTCGATAGAACATTCATCATACTTCCCTTCTTCTGAAAGAGACAGCCATATGATGGAGATAACTTCACGCTCAAACTTCTCGACTTGTATGGAAGAGATGGCCATTTGACGGAAATTGGAAAATATTCAACAAACTTCTCAACTTGTATGGAAGAGATAGCCATTTGTTGAAAATTGGAATCACGACAAACTTCCCACCTTGTCTGGATGAGATGCCATTTGCCGAACAAACTTCTCACCTTGTTTGGATGAGATGCCATTTGTTGAAAATTGGAATCACGACAAACTTCCCGCCTTGTCTGGATGAGATGCCATTTGCCGAACAAACTTCTCACCTTGTCTGGATGAGATGCCATTTGTTGAAAATTGGAATCACGACAAACTTCCCACCTTGTCTGGATGAGATGCCATTTGCCGAACAAACTTCTCACCTTGTCTGGATGAGATGCCATTTGTTGAAAATTGGAATCACGACAAACTTCCCACCTTGTCTGGATGAGATGCCATTTGCCGAACAAACTTGTCACCTTGTCTGGATGAGATGCCATTTGTTGAAAAATTGGAATCACGACAAACTTCCCACCTTGTCTGGATGAGATGCCATTTGCCGAACAAACTTCTCACCTTGTCTGGATGAGATGCCATTTGTTGAAAATTGGAATCACGACAAACTTCCCACCTTGTCTGGATGAGATGCCATTTGCCGAACAAACTTCTCACCATGTCTGGATGAGATGCCATTTGCCGAACAAACTTCTCACCTTGTCTGGATGAGATGCCATTTGTTGAAAATTGGAATCACGACAAACTTCCCACCTTGTCTGGATGAGATGCCATTTGCCGAAAAAATAAATTCATACCAAACTTCTCCACTGAACAGGGGAGATGCCATTTGATAGAACAGAAACCATGCTGAGGATGAACAAACTGCTCGAAAAGAGAATGCCATCTATTGATTCACTGGGAAATCTATGGATAAGAAACAAGCTTCTCAAATAAGGAGAAGGCCACTTGTTGATTCCGATTAGAGGTCCAGGGATAAGAACAAGCTTCTCCAATAAAGAGACTGCCACTTGCTGTCAGGTATAAGTATTCCAAAAGGATGTTGCAACAACACTGCTGGACAACAAAGTTTGTCTTCAATGGAAGCCCTCAATAAATTCTTCTGGGAAACTAAACATCCGAAGGTGCAAAATGAATCCACTTTCCATCTGGAATTGTTGGGGATGGAACGGCTGCTCGGAAAGAGACCGCCATCTGTTGATTTACTCAAAAGTTCGAAGACAAAACAAGCTTCTCAAATAAAGAGACTGCCACTTGTTGATTCCACTTAGAAGTTCTAGGACGAAACAAGCTTCTCGAATAAAGAGACGGCCACTTGTTGTCGGGTATAAGTAATCCAAGGGAATGTTGTAGTAACACTGCTGGAGAGCAAAATTCGTCTTCAAGGGAAGCCTCCAACAAATTCCTCCTGGGAAACTAAGCATCCAAAGGTGCAAAATAAATGCACTTTCCAATTGGTAGTTCAATCATCAAAGATGTCAACGACCAAAATTCAATCCAGGAACGAGCTGGAAAGAAACTGTCAAGCAAGACACTAACCCATGAGGAATAAACTCAATTGGGGATTAATCCTCTCCAAGTGTGGAAAGGGGTACTAAAGCAAAAATCTTCCACGAGGGTGAGAACTCAGTGGGGAATTAGAAAGAATGTACATTTTCTACCTAAGGCTGACAACTCTATTTTGAGAGAGACACATCACTTGGGGATAAACGCGACCAAGGTGAAGGAGGTATGCATTAATGAATGCGACATGAATATGCATACGAATATGAATTCAAATATGATGTACATGTATGTATATGCGTTGTGTTTATGCTGACAGACAGACAAAACAGACACAAGAGTTAAACTGGTGATGAAATAAACATCACAACAAACGAATACTCGACCAATCTCGTCAAAGTGTATGTAATCACCGAAGATAGGGTAAGGAGCCATCCATGGAACGAGTCTTGCTACAAAGGCTCAAATCTCTTTGAGGAGAGAAAGATACTTCATTTGGGAAATAAACCTAGGCAAATCTTCTAACTTCAACATCTATCAGGAAGGAAGCGACCATACAAACTACGTTTGCTTAGGGTGAAGTAAATTTGTACTCCGTTGGGGAGAGAAAATCAGATTCAGCCGGAGAAGCTAGAATCAAGGCTCAATTGGGGGTACTAGACTTAGTAGCTCACTGGAAGCACTAAGTAGTGAGAAATCCACCAGAAAATAATGAGTCATGCCCCTGACATACCATAGCAACTTGGCGTGAGGACCCCAATATCTGGAAGTACTTGCAAGGTAGATCCTAAGAGCGTCTTGCTTAGGGGAACACGTGGTCATGCGCCCACAAAATGGTTTGTGAGAAAAGATTATCTCAAGAGGATTTTATAGAAGACTTGGCATTCAGGATGCCCCAGTGTCTTCAAACTCTTGTAGAGATTCGTCGAATCTCGACGTCACTGCCTCAGATTAACTGTACTTGGCACAAATGAGTCTTCAATACCTATCCCTTTAGGGATGATAAGAATGTGTAAGCACAAGTTGGGAAACGACTTGCCCCTGTTTAGCAAAGTCTTCAAGCAACATGCCCCTATCTGGCAAAGTCTTCAAGAAAACTTCCCCTGTCTGGAAAGGTTTTCAAGCAACATGCCCTTGGCTGACAAAGTATTAAGGCAACCTGCCCCTGGCTGGCTAAGTTTTTCAAGTAACTTGCCTCTGACTGGCAAAGTATTCAAACAACATGCCCTTGTCTAGCATAGTCTTCAAGAAATTTGCCCCTGTCTAGCAAGGCTTTCAAGCAACATGCCCTTGGCTGACAAAGTATTAAGGCAACCTGCCCCTGGCTGGCTAAGTATTAAGGCAACCTGCCCCTGGCTGGCTAAGTTTTTCAAGTAACTTTCCTCTGACTGGCAAAGTATTCAAACAACATGCCCTTGTCTAGCATAGTCTTCAAGAAATTTTCCCCTGTCTGGCAAGGCTTTCAAGCAACATGCCCTTGGCTGACAAAGTATTAAGGCAACCTGCCCCTGGCTGGCTAAGTTTTTCAAGTAACTTGCCTCTGACTGGCAAAGTATTCAAACAACATGCCCTTGTCTAGCATAGTCTTCAAGAAATTTGCCCCTGTCTGGCAAGGCTTTCAAGCAACATGCCCCTGGGGGTGATCATTCTCTGAAATGGTTGTTCAACTACTCATCAGAGTTTCAAATCTTAAGGGATTAAGCTCATCACTGGTGCTCATACATAGGTTTCTATGATATCAAGCAAATGCTAACAAGCAAAAAGGTTAATGTTAAGACTGCTAATGCAGCACACGTGTTTGTCTCGAAGTTTTTTTGTTTTTGAAAAGATTTTCACAATAGCCTGTGACCGAATCACTAGCTATGAGGTGATATTCATTTTTTATAAGCCAACACAAATTTTTGAGCAAAGCTCATGGGAGTCGGGAAACACTTTCTCATCGAGTGTGCTTTCGAAATAAACCCTACTTCAATTAGGACTTTTGAGGGTTGTAATGTGGTTTGGTTCACGGTTTTAGAAACAAAGGATAAAGGCTCAAAGTTTATTTGGTGCCCACCCACTCTCCGTGATGTTCTCCAATCCTAGGTTCAGCTAAATTGACACATACATTTGTCTTGATAGCGTAGAGATGATGCTCCAAGGTCCGCTTGAAATGACAGTCATCTTATTTATTCTTCGTGGATATTGGTGACCTCTTTGACTTTGGTATGGTGGTCACTAAATCGTAAGCTTGAGGATTGAAAGGCCTCTTCTAACTTGAATTTCTCTTTGGTCCCTGATTTTTGCCTAAGTCTTCTTTTGGGTGCTTGACTTAGCGGGATTTTATTTTCTCTCTTTTTTTTAAAATCATTGGAAGGCTGAAAGTTGTGACTATCAAGTCATTAATTGTAGTGGATTCCCTGATGGGATGTTTCACCTCATGATTTGAATGTGTAACCAGATTAACTGAACACTACCCTGCCCCAGGTTAAGCACAAAGGGTTTTGAAATATCTGAAAGAAACTCCTACTTCTAGGCTCGAAGTGGTTGACTAGGGATTAACTCCTTATTTCTCCAGTGTTTGGGGATTCGAAACAATGCCTGTACATCGTCAGTAAGGTTTTGATCAAAAGCATTCAGCTAGATAATTTGTGTTTTAATTTCGTCATCCTCCCTCCAATTCTCTTCCTAGGCAAGAGATGGGATAATATTGGCATTATAAAGTTGAAAAAGCATTATGAGTGAATACGAATGGATTACTTCAAGACAAACATATTCATTGCATTAATCATTCAAAACAAATAAGTCCTTACATGCCAAAACAAATGCATTAACAAAACATAGCAAAATACATATGAAAAGCAGTAAACGAGCTAAACATCTGAGAGGATAGCTCCAAAGCATCGAAACGATCGCGTGCATTCAGGAACTTGTCATATGCTCCGGCAACAGATTGATTTGGAAAGGACTTTCTTGAGTTTTCTATCGGCACAAAGGCACTCCGTCCACAGATGGGATTCCTCCATTGAAGGCCAACACCCCGTAGTCGATCATCTCTTGAACCTTTTCCTGGAAGACTTTGCACTCTTCAATCGGATGCCCCGGTACCCCACCATGAAATTCACAACTGGTATTTGGATTGATCCCACGGGACCGAGACCTCGTGGCTCTGGTCTTTCTGGGTGTCATTATTAAATTCCGGGCAAAATGAGACCACAATTGACTGTAAGTCATTGGGATTGGGTCAAACTGATGGGCTGCTCCTTCAGGACTGTTTGGAGACCTCCGCTGATTCTGACGTCGCTGACGAGTAGAGGTAGAATTTGACCAACGCTGAGAAATGACCAGATCTTTGGCCAAAGAGATCAGTCGCCCTCTATCAATCTTCAAGATGTGAATCTCTTCTTGGAGTTCAGTGTTCTCCTGCACAAGGCTGTCTACTAGAGTCTTCATTGTAGTTGAGAATATTCCCATACGATTTCTCAACATGGTGACTTCACCTCTGAGCTCCCTGTTTTCCTGCTCAAGTTGGTCCATCTTTCTCTGGTGACTGGTCGAGTACAGTTGGCTGACGGAGAATAAGACATGGGTGAGTTAGACTGTTGGAAGATGATATGCAATGAAAATGCAAATGCAAATGGTATGCGAATGAATGCAAAGCCCAGAATGCTCAAAATCACAAACATAAACAGTTCTAGCATGAAGGCAAGATGTTGGATCCAAGGTACAAGTAACTCGGAATCTCCTAACTGGTAAGCCTTAAGTGGAGAGTTCTAAATTCTTTACCCATAAAGCCCACTCACATGATAGCTTCTATGGTGATAGTATAAGGATACTCAAAGTCACGTACGTTTATCGTACTAACGCCCCGCCGCAGGCTAGCTGCATTGTGACGATAATAACGATAAGGTCTACCTTGAGTGGAGTTCTCATGCTAGGCGTGCAAGGAACGAGTCCTTGGAGCCTAACATTACACAACTACCAAAATTGAAACAGGTTCTAGGAGGGTCCCAGAATCACAGCCCTTTCATGAATCAGGTCCCGCGACAGGCTAGCTGCGTTGTGACAAGATCTATGAAAAGTCTAACTATCTGGGGGAGCTTTCATGCTAGGCGTGCAAGGAGCGAGTCCTTGGAGACTAACACTAATAACATCCAATTCTAAACTTAGGTGTTCCCTCTTCTTTTTCAAAACTCAAGTACGAATTCATACCCGTGATATCCCGAGATCCAACAGGCAAATATAATGAGCAAATAATAAAGAAGGAAACAACAGATAGAATATCAACAGTAAATAAAGAAGACAATCAAACAAAACAGCAAACAAGCGCAAACTTTACTAAGCTAGGCTCGACTCTCTTATGCATAAGGCAATATCCCCAGCAGAGTCGCCAGCTGTCGCACCTCGAAAAATACGATCCTAAAATAAACAACAGAGTCGCCACCTAATTCTATTTATTCTACGAGAGAAATGGGAGATATAGACACAACCTAAATAAAGGATAAGAAATGGTTTACGAAACCACTAATCTAAGTTCGGGAGTCAGTTACGCAAAGGGAAGGTGTTAGGCACCCCTCACGTCCCTTGTACTCAACGGGAACCTCTTAGTCTAATTTGCGCTTTAAATGTTAACTTATTTTATTGTCTTCTTTTACTGATTAATTATCGATATTTGTTTATTATCTGCGATAGGGAAAGGTTAAGTTTTTTTTTATTATTGTGCTCGCGAAGGATTAAAATCCCCGTGCCTACGTATTCCCTTGTGCAATGGGAAAGTCAGAGCTTCGTAGTTCGCGCTACTACGATTTGTGTTTTTTAATTGAACGATTGTTTGAAAATGCATTCTACTGCTAAGCGTTGGCTTATCTGCTCACAATAGGAGGCTGAAGCGCTAGCTTGTTTGCGAGACAGAATGATTTAAACAATATTCGTTTTGAGAAAAGACGTTTGATCTTTGTTAAAGATGTTTTAAAACGAGAGGGCGAATGAACCACGCGTGGGGCTAGCCCATGTTGCGGTTGCATTCAAGAACGTGCGGAGTGCGAGACTCCGAAGTTCAGTTACTCGTTAATTAATTATGAAAATGATTTGAATTGGTTGGTAAGTTTTAATTTGTATGCAAAAGAAAGAGACAAGTCGTCGTCTTTAAGAGAAGTATCTCACCTATTCCACCACAAACGTTTGAGAAATGAGAAATCGAAAGAAGCTTTAAACTTGGATATAAGATCGACAAGCAATGCCACATTATTTCTTTGAGAATAAATAAAATCGGAAGAAGCTTTAAACTTGGATATAAGTATCGACAAGCAATGCCACATTCTTCCTTTGAAAGTAATTGTTAGTAAGATTTTTGTTTGTGTTTGTGGGGATAGGAGGAACAACTTTCCTATGGAAATGAATCATGCCTGATCCTTTAAGATTGTTGAATCGTTTTGAATACGAATGGTGATTGAACCAACGCGTGAGGCTAGCCCAGTTGCGGTCCAATCCAGAACGTGCGGAATGCTAGACTCCGGAATTCTGTTTTCGTAATTTAATTTAAATGAATTGAATATTTGTTTTTATACGAATGGTGATTGAACCAACGCGTGAGGCTAGCCCATTTGCGGTTCAATCCAGAACGTGCGGAATGCTAGACTCCAGAGTTCCTTTTTCGTAAATTAATTGAGATGAATTGAATTGTTTTTATACGAATGGTGATTGAACCAACGCGTGAGGCTAGCCCATTTGCGGTTCAATCCAGAACGTGCGGAATGCTAGACTCCGGAGTTCCTTTTTCGTAAATTAATTGAGATGAATTGAATTGTTTTTATACGAATGGTGATTGAACCAACGCGTGAGGCTAGCCCATTTGCGGTTCAATCCAGAACGTGCGGAATGCTAGACTCCGGGGTTCCTTTTTTTCGTAAATTAATTAAGATGAATTGAATTGTTTTTATACGAATGGTGATTGAACCAACGCGTGAGGCTAGCCCATTTGCGGTTCAATCCAGAACGTGCGGAATGCTAGACTCCGGAGTTCCTTTTTTCGTAAATTAATTAAGATGGATTGAATTGTTTTGAATACGAATGGTGATTGAACCAACGCGTGAGGCTAGCCCATTTGCGGTTCAATCCAGAACGTGCGGAATGCTAGACTCCGGAGTTCCTTTTTTTCGTAAATTAATTAAGATGGATTGAATTGTTTTGAATACGAATGGTGATTGAACCAACGCGTGAGGCTAGCCCATTTGCGGTTCAATCCAGAACGTGCGGAATGCTAGACTCCGGGGTTCCTTTTTTCGTAATTAATAGTTTGAAAGCTCTCTTAAGTGTTTTATGGTTTCGACCCGATGGTGATGTACAATTAGTCGGGTAAACACAAATATGGCATCAGGATTACAATTAGGCGTAAGAGTGATAACATCAAGTTTTAATGATACCTAACGGAGGAGGTCTGTTGCCCCTTCAATTGTTTCAAACAAAGTCATGGATAGACGGAAACAAATTCTAAAATTCAGTCTCAGGTAAACCAGAAGGATAAGTAATCCCAAACCAACTAAATCCACAAGTCCATGAATCCAAACTAGTTAGTCCAATCAAAGTTTCAATAAGAGAAATCAATCAAATTCATCAAAACTTATATATATATATATAACAAAACCAATTAAAGTTCTACATAAGAAAAAAAAATTAGAATTCAAATAAATAAATAATAATAATTATAACTACACAAGTCAACATTTAAATGACTATATCAAAACATTTTTTCTTTGTCAAGTTGACACTTAAAATCTTAATAAAAACTAAGTAAAAGAAATAAATATAATGTTTAAATTGGGAAAAAAACCATGAGGCCCAACAACAGCCAACAAGACCTGTTTTCTTTTTGAGAAAATAATTTAATAAAAGGATTAAATAAACAAATAAATAAGAATAAATAAAAAATAGTAAAGGCCAAAGTTCACAAATCAACGAAAAGGAAAGAGGAAAAGGACGATCCCCTCTCTCTCAACGCTAACGCTGTAACCCTCGGATACCTACCTTCACGATTTCCGGCGGCGATGGCGGCCTTGCTCACGACGGTTCTACCTTCTGCCTTCCGCCTCGCGTTCTCCCTTTCCAAAACCGCGCCGCACACACCTTCCGCCTTCGCCGCAAACACTCTCCGTCTCGGCTTCTCCTCCGCGGCGGTGTTCAAGTTCCCACTCGGGATTTTTCCATTCGTGCATTTTGTTCACGGGTTTGTTGCGATGGATTATTCCGGAACTGGATCTGGATTGAATTGGTAGAAACTCGCTGGTTCGTTCTCCGTTTGATTTGGTGGCGAAGAAGATGAGAAGGGTTAGGTTTTGCGAAAAAAGCTTGAAGGGTTCTGTGTTGAAGTTGTTGTTGATTGAGGTGGTTCGAGTTTTGGTCTGAGGTTTTGACGGAAGATGAAGGTGATGATGTGGTTTGACGAAAACAAAAAGGCGATGGATGTTTGAGGAGGCTCGGCGGTTTTAGTTACGGTGGTGGTTTGAAAGTTTCGGATTTGATTTGGAGCGGACGTTTTTGTGTGAAGGTATGTTCGTGGTGTATGGAAGAATTTGAGGTGAAGGAGGTGCTTGAAGGTTAATGGTGATGATGGGTTCTCTTTCGTTTGCAGGTTCTCAAAACAAGATGAAGGAGGGTCTGTGTTGAACTGGGAGAGTCAGGTTAAGCATGGATGTTCCATGGGTGAAAAAGGACGCAAGTGAGAATAAGAAATTGCAGGTTGTTTGGGTTTTTCTTTTCTGGTTTTTTTGTTATTTCTGTTTTGTTGTGTTAAAGTTTGATGGTTTGGCTTTTGTGCGATTTGTAACAGCCGGTCGCGGTAATGGCAGTTTGATTTCTTTTTGGTTTTCTTCTGAAGTCAAGGCCCCCCAAACATGATGAAGGTTGGTTGGCTTTTTGCTGCTGTTCATGTCCAGATGTGGTTGTAATGTCCTCATTTTCTCCTTCGGTTTTTTCTATGTTTTCTGGTTATGAGCCAAAGGTCCCTCTGTTATCTGTTGGTTCCTTTTTCCTTGTATCTGTGGCTGATGAAATGGTGTCCTTTTTTCTCTTTTTGTTTTTCTTTTTCTGCAGTATGCGGCTAGGACCAATGTATGGTCGCTTTCTCCCTTTTTGTTTCAGAATATGCAGGTCCCTCAAAAGGGGTCTCCCCACAGCTGTCCATTTGCTGTGTTATTGGTGTTGGTGTTGTCTCTATCTTTGCAGGTTAGGTTGTGTAAAGTGATTGACAGCAGGCTAGTTTTGGAGGGTAGTAGCAGAAAAAGTGTGTAACAGGTTTAATGGAAAGAATGATGGTATAGCAGAGAATTTGCTTTGGACTGAATTCTTATGACAAAACACAAAAAATGATAATCTACTTTTTTGGATTAAATAAATGAACATATCAAACTAAACCATTTAAATTAAATTAAAAAAAAAAACTAATTACAAATAACTAATAGACTAGATAGAATAACTAATTAAGTTAATAATAAAAACTAATATATACTATAAACTTTAATTAAAACACTAAATTAAAACTAAAACTAAATTAAATTAAAATAAGAGACCAAATAAAAACTAACTATATAAAAAACAATTACAAATTTCACTAATAAAATTAAACTTAATTAAAACTATACTAATTTTAAATTAGACTAACTAAAAAATAATAAATTTTAAATAAGACAAAAAATTTTAAATAAATCTTAAATTATGAACAATAATAAAAAAAAACAAAAGAGAATGACATGTCATGATAGAAATTGACTAAATGATGCATGAATAATGATTAATGAGATGTTTAACTTAAAAAATGCAAAAAAGATCTATTATTAATATTTCGGCAAAAATGCGTCAAAAATGAACAAAAAATCGAAAATTTCTGGTCAAATTTTAGGGTATGACAGTATGCAGTAATTCTTTTTGCTGAATCGGGTGTCAAAGCCGATTCTGAGTTGGATTTGGGAAAGGTCGGAGACTGGTTGCGAAATAGATTGAAGATTGAAGCTTGCCGCAGGTTGTCGAAGGAATTCGGATTGGAGAGTTGAAAGGATCGCAGTGAAGAGTTTACGAAAGCTGAAGCAACATTGATCCCGCCGTTTGTTTTACTTTTTATGAGACATGTAGAAATGGGAGACTTAGAGGGATGAAGAAACCGATCTCCATTTTCACCGTTTTCTTTTTTTTTACTATACTTTTAGTTAGTTGACATATAATGGAAATTCTCTTCTGACTGTAAATGTCTTATTTTCCT
This sequence comes from Lathyrus aphaca, assembly GCA_963966055.1. NCBI lineage: Eukaryota > Viridiplantae > Streptophyta > Magnoliopsida > Fabales > Fabaceae > Lathyrus > Lathyrus aphaca. Next base: position 293,296,404 of record OZ014521.1, on the reverse strand, counting down.
TTATTGAACCTCTCCCTTTGATTCTATTATTAAAGTTCTGATAAATTATTGTTGAGAAGTGCTCTTTCTTTTCTGAAAATCATGTGTTTCTCCTTTTGACAAGGATCATCCAATTGATCGTCACCAAATCTTTTTTTGTGAGGGAACTTCCAATCCTGTTTTTTTTTTAGGAATTCTCTTCAAAATGTGAACATTACCCTTCTTGATTTGACTCTAATAATAGTCTTAAAATTGCTGGAAAAATAACAAATCCCTTGATCAAAGACTACTTGAATGTATCTTGGAAGTTGAAGTAAAAATAATTGAGATCAAAGTTCGAACTAAATGTAATTAGATGACTTGAATTATTTTAGCGTCCATCGACCGATTAACCACATGAATAAGGGTAGTTCTTCTCCTTGGCTCATTATGCACTTAACACACTCCCAAGAGCCACTAATTACAAAGATGTCACATATGATCTCCGTGACCTAAACCTCTAGAGATTCATGGCCAAAATTTAATCCTAAAACAGATGCCTTAACGATATCCAAGGCAATACTCCTATGTCCTCTTGAAGCAATATTCTAGTATTTCCTTAAGGTATCGGCCCAAAGTCACATTGGAATTAAAACTAATTTGGCCCGTGACTTAAAGATCAACCAAGCTTTTTTGTATTGCATTTTATTTCCGATAATCCGTTATAAATCCTCAAATACAACAATTTCTGAGCAACTTAACTTATCAATTTAATTAATTAAATGGCTTGGACTTGAGTGTGCATTTGATTATCCCATGAGCTTCCTTGAATTTTTTTTGGTTGTAAATGCCCAACAATGCTTCATTAATCTTGAAACCAAAATAATTTGGACTGAAAACAAGAAATTCAAACCTTAATTCTCAAACTGAGGATCCATCTCTTTTGAACTTCACATACTTGCAAGAGCCTGTAATCATACACAAATCATCAAGCGAACTTTCCCATGGCTTAAAATGTTATAAACCATAATCGAGGACCTGGGGGCCAATTAGAGAATAATAACCACACACTCCACCAATTAATCTGAGAAACGAACAAGGTAGGACACACATGGGGTACGATGCAGACGAAATAAACGCCTTCCACTTACTGAGGCTTGAAAGGTAACCTTGACCCCACAGTCACAATATAAAAGGATATATCTGATTATGATCATATGACTTAATGGAGAATGCAGACGATGTGAAACCAGGACCAACTAAATGGTTATAAGTAGGAGGGCAAATTTTGGGGTGTTACAACATTTTCTGGCATAAGCACAACAGTCTGCATCCATTGTGATCCAGTAATAGCCTGATCTTAGCAGCTTTTTAGCCATTGCATGCCCTCCTGCATGGGTACCAAAGGATCCTTCGTGCACCTCGTGCATCAACAAGTCTGCCTCTATCCTATCAACGCATCTGAGGAGTACCATATCAAAGTTTCTCTTGTACAAGGAACCATCAGTATTCAAGAAGAAACTACCAGCTAGCCTTCTTAAAGTCTTCTTGTCATTGGATGATGCCCCCGGTGGGTATGTTTGATCCTCCAAGAAGCATTTGATATCATGGAACCAAGGCTTATCATCTTTAACAACATTTGCTGAGAACAGATATGCTGGTCTGTCAAGTCTGGATACTGATATCCGAGGCACAAAGTTGGCAGCTTGAACTTTGATCATGGATGAAATGGTAGCCAGAGCATCTGAAAACTGATTTTCATCTCGAGGGATATATTCAAGCTTGACTGTTGTGAAGAAAGTCAATAACCTTCTTGTATAATCCCGGTAAGGTATCAGATGATCTTGGTGGGTGTACCATTTGCCGTTGGTTTGATTAATTACCAGAGCTGAATCTCCGAACACAGTCAGAGTCTTGATCCTGAGGTCAATGGCTTCCTCAAGACCCATAATACAAGCTTCGTATTCAGCTTCGTTGTTAGTGCATTTGAAGGTGAGTTTTGCCGAGAAAGGCATGTGAACTCCTTTAGGTGTAATGAGTATTGCACCAACTCCACGACCATTCATATTGACAGCCCCATCAAACAGCATAGTCCATTCTTCTTCTGGGTCAGGCCCTTCAGTGTGAATAGGCTCTTCATGATCTCTTGCTTTTATGAACATGATGTCTTCATCAGGGAAGTCAAATCTCATAGGCTGGTAATCATCAATAGGTTGCTCAACAAGATAATCAGACAATACACTGCCCTTGATGGCTTTTTGAGATGTGTACTAAATGTCATATTCTGTGAGGATCATTTGCCGTCTTGCAACCCGTCCGGTAAGTGTTGGCTTCTCAAAAATGTACTTAACTGGATCCATCTTGGATATCAACAAAGTAGTGTGGGTCAACATATACTGCCTTAGTCGGCGAGCAGCCCACGCTAAAGCACAACAAGTTTTCTCGAACAGTGAATAACGTTGTTCACAGTCGGTAAACTTTTTGCTTAGGTAGTATATTGCATACTCTTTTCGACCAGACTCGTCATGCTGGCCCAGCACACACCCCATTGACTCTTCTAATACTGTCAAGTACATGATTAGAGGTCTTCCTTCAACTGGAGGCATAAGGATTGGAGGCTCCTGTAAGTATTCCTTGATTTTGTCAAAAGCCCTCTGGCAGTCTTCATTCCACCCGACCGTTTGTTCTTTTCTTAACAACTTGAACAAGGGCTCACAGGTTGCTGTTAGGTGAGATATGAACCGTGAAATGTAGTTCAATCTGCCTAAGAACCCCCGAACTTCTTTTTTAGTCTTCGGTGCACGCATTTCTTGAATGGCTTTGACTTTGTCAGGGTCAACTTCAATCCCTTTTTCACTTACAATAAATCCCAGCAGCTTACCAGATCGCACCCCGAATGTGCACTTGTTGGGGTTTAGCTTCAATTGGTACTTCCTCAGACGCTTGAATAACTTCAACAGATTTACCAGGTGGTCTTCTTCTGTGAGGGACTTGGCAATCATGTCATCCACATAACATTCAATTTCTTTGTGGATCATGTCATGGAATAATGTTACCATAGCCCGCTGATAAGTTGCACCAGCATTCTTCAGTCCGAATGGCATCACCTTATAACAGAATGTGCCCCAGGGTGTAATGAAAGTTGTCTTCTCCATGTCTTCAGGTGACATCTTGATCTGATTGTATCCTGAAAATCCATCCATGAAGGAGAATACCGTGAACTGAGCCGTATTATCAACCAATACATCGATGTGAGGTAAATGGAAGTCATCCTTCGGACTGGCTCTGTTTAGGTCCCGGTAATCCACACACATTCTCACCTTTCCGTCCTTCTTAGGCACGGGTACAATATTAGCAACCCACGGCGGGTAACTAGTTACAGCAAGGAACCCGGCGTCCCACTGTTTTTGTACCTCTTCTTTAATCTTCATTGCCATATCTGGGCGAGTACGGCGCAGTTTCTGTTTCACTGGTGGGCAGTCTTCTTTCAAAGGCAGCTTGTGCATGACAATATCAGTGTCCAACCCTGACATATCCTGATAAGACCAAGCAAAGACATCCACATACTCCCGAAGCATATCAATCAGTTGTTCTTTTACTGAATCTTGTAAGCAGGCCCCGATCTTAACCTCTTTCACGTCTTCTTCCGTACCAAGATTAATCGTTTCAATCTCCTCCTGATGAGGAGTGATAACCTTCTCCTCTTGTATTAACAACCTGGCTAGGTCCTCAGGTAGCTCATAGTCTTCTTCAACCCCTTCATCGGCTTGATTGATCGGATTGTCAAAGTCATACGAAGTCATAGCTGTGTTGTTGTCGGTGCAGTCTGAAAGGAACTTTCTGCAAGGGTTTAGATTGGTTTATTTTAGTGATCAATTTTATCTTATTTAGAAAGAGTGACATGAAGTTATCATTTTGAAAAACATTGCCATTTTATTTTTGTACAAAAAGAAAAAATGAAAAACAGTGAGCGGAAAAGGAAAAGACTCATTTGCAAAAGATGTCTGATATTCATTGATTAATCCGTTTGCACAAAATTATAAGATGGCCCGATTACAAAATGAGTCTTGACATCTTGGGCAAGATACAAGACTTGATGCATGCTCTAAAATACAGGAAATAATAATTACTCTGCAGGAGTAACCCTTATAATTTCCTGGGAAGACCAGTTAAGGACTTGGCTCCCCGGGATCCTTGGACGTATCCAGCTCTCCAGGTTGCGGTCGCTTTCCTCCTCGTCTTCCAAATTGTTTACAGCATCCGGGGTGAGCATTCCCCCGCTGACAAAATTGGGCTCTTTTGCAGCCTCTGATTGATCTTGTTGAGTTGGTTTGTAACCCAACCCAAATCTGTCTTCTTTCTTCTCCACGGGAAGCAGCTTGCCCCAGCCTTGGGCAGTACCCTCTTCAACAACCTTCCGGGCTTGCTGATAAGATGTCATGGAGGTTCCCAGTACAGCAGATGCTTCATTAATGTTTAGGGCCTCAAACCCCTGGCTCATAGTTTCATGGATTTCTCCATCCATTTCTATGTACTTATACGTAGCCAGATGGCTATCAAAGATGTCTTCCTCCCCACAGATGGTGATGATCTGGCCTTCCCACTCGAATTTCAGCTTCTGGTGAAGGGTAGACGTAACAGCGCCAGCGGCATGGATCCAGGGTCTACCCAACAAACAGCTGTAGGCCGGCTGAATGTCCATCACATAGAAGGTAATTTTGAAGGTCTGCGGGCCAATCATCACAGGCAGATCAATCTCCCCAAGCACTGATCTTTTAGAGCCATCAAATGCTCTCACCACCAAATTACTCGGACGCAATGCCAAGCCATCATACTCCAGCTTCACCAAGGCTTTCTTTGGTAGGACATTGAGCGATGACCCAGTGTCCACCAGTACATGAGATAGGACAGCACCCTTGCACTCTAGGGTGATGTGTAAAGCCTTGTTGTGGTTACGTCCCTCAGTTGTTAAATCAGCATTGGTAAAGCCCAGTCCGTGACTGGTGTTGACATTTGCCACCACAGTTTCTAGCTGATTAACGGTAATCTCCTCTGGCACGTATGCTGCGTGCAGGACTTTCAATAATGCATTCCTGTGAGCTTCGGAACACATCAACAGGGATAATATGGAGATTTTTAAGGGAGTTTGGTGAAGCTGATCCACCACCTTGTAATCACTTCTCTTTATGATTCTCATAAACTCGTCCACATCTTGTTCAAAAGATGTCTTCTGAGTTTCTTTGGCAGCCGACTCTTCAAATACCACACTTTTTCCTTTTGCTCTGGCAGCAGCTTCTGCTTCGGTATTAGGCCTTTGAGTTTGTGAGGAAAAAAGGCGTCCGCTTCTGGTGAAGCCTCCGCCTCCCCCAACATTATCAATTTGTGGAGAAAAGGTTGAAGAGTCCAGAGTGATTTTCTCCCCGTTGCAATAGAGATCAGAGCCATAATGCCAAGGTATGGCATTACTGCTTTCATATGGAACTGGTCCAGGCACCGTAATGGTAATTGGACTGACTACTGCAGAGGAGGGTACTAAAATGGTGTGCGGATCGTAGTAAATTGTGACTGGTGACCTGGCAGGAGGTGCCACTGTTTGTTGTTGAAAGTTGTTATTTGGAGGAACATTTGATGGGTCATAGTAGATTGTAACCGCTGAGATATCTTCATTAATTTTTGCTGGCGTTGTAGAAGATTCTGCCGATAAAATGGATGATGATGTTGTAGAAGAGATGGTTGTTGAATTTTAACCTGTTGAAGTGATGGATGGAGCCATTGCTGATGATATTGATGAATCGGTAGGAATGATTGTTGCTGCTGTTGTAGAAGAATCAGGAATTATTGTCGAAGGAATTGCTGGATTTGTAGGCGCCGTTGTTGAGATCTGAAGTATACCCTCTTTGATAAGACCATCTATGCAGCTTCTCAGATTATCACACCCGTTGACTGCAATGTTGCAATACCACAACCGAGCTCACACCCGGGGAACACCTGGCACTCTAGAAGCTGAGCTTTAATTTCGACCAGAGGTGTTCGAATTTGTGCAACACTGGTGATCAAAGTAGATGGCTTGTCTTCCTCAATGGCATTAATCCTCGGCCCGCCATGATTAGGCATAGGATTCTTGTTGACATTTGGAGGGGGTGCAAAGTTGAGGACTTTAGAATCCACCAAATCTTGGACTTTCATTTGCAAGGCCCTGCATTTTTCCGTATTGTGGCCATGTGCATTGGAGTGGAAAGCACACCTGGCGTTGACATCATAATTCCTTGGGAGATTGGAGGGATCTGGTGGTGCCAATGTCCTTAACTCAACCAAGTTGAGCTTCAGGAGTTGTGGCAATAAGGCAGCATAAGGCATAGGGATAGGGTCAATCACCCGGTTTGCCTGTGACGGTCTTTGCTGAAAGGGTATTTGGTTGTTATTGCTGTTGTTGTAGGTCCTTTTTGGCGGATACTAAATTTGTTGTGGTTGTTGATATGCTGATTGCTGAGGAATCGGAGCTGGAATAGTGACTGCTGCTACTGATCTGTGAACAAACTGAGGTCTGCCCCTGCTGGCATGAATGGCATTTGTCTCACCGGTTCTTCGAGGTCCCGCAAAAGGCTTCTGGGGATTACTGGATGAACTTGCACCATTATCAGAAATCTTACCCATTTTCTAAAGGCTTTCAATCCTTTCCCCAGCTATAACTACGTCTGCAAAGCTGGTAGAAGAAAAGGCAGCCAGTCTGTCAATATATGTTCCTTGCAGGGTATTCATGAACATGTCAGCCATTTCTCTTTCCGACATGGGTGGTTGGACAGCAGCAGCAAGCTGTCTCCACCTTTGGGAATATTCCCTGAAGCTCTCTCTGGAGGATTGAGACATTCCCATCAGAAGGGTCTTGTTAGGAGCCATGTCCAGGTTGTATTGATACTGCCTGATGAAAGCTTCAACTAGGTCCTTCCAGCATCTGATAGTAGCTCTGGTCAAGTGTGAATACCACTCTCTTGAAGCTCCAATCAAGCTATCTTCAAAGTAGAACATCCACAGTTTTTCATCCATGGTATATGCTTTAAGTCTTCCCAGAAAAGACTGCAGGTGAGTTCGTGGACAGGAAGTTCCATTGTATTTCTCAAAGCACGAGGGCTTGAACTTGTGGGGAATCCTCACCACGTCTACTAACCCCATATCCATTACATCGAAACCCAAGGAGTTTTGAGACTCCAAAGATCTCAATTTCTCAACAATTTCATCAAACCTCCTATCATAGACTTCATCTCCAGCTCCCATTACAGTAAACTGCTCTTCTTGAGGATCTTCTTGCAAGATCCTGCCTGCAGCAGTGTTGCCCTATACATTCCTTGGGATGTTGACTTCCGGATCTAGATGAGGTCCAAATACTGGTGGATTAACATGAGGCTGACCTCCCTCATTATTACTAGTTCCTCCAGTCCCAGGATGAGGTTCCTCGGGAGTTTGCCTTTCCACTAATGCCCTTAACCTTTCTTGACTTTGGGCCAAGCCAGTCATCACAGTCATGAATTGAGCCATTTGGTTCCTCATCTCCACTCTTTCATTAGCCATCTGAGTTCTGACCTCAGTCAGGTCCTACTGTACTTGATCCATTTGGATACCAGGAAGGTTGTTGCGAGTAGGGTACCGGTGCGTACGGTTGACAGGGAACACCCGACGACGAGCAATATTTCCTGAAGCACAACAGAGTTAGAAACAAACAAAATAATGACAAAACCTACAAAACAAAACAAAAGTTAGTATGCAATTCAATATGCTTATTTGTTTTCCAAGGTATCCGGCTTGGTTCTTGGTTTTGACCTTTCCAGACCTCGAGGAAGATGCTTTTGACTTTGTTGAGAAAAGAAACCCCAAAATGGAAACAAACTAAAATATATTACAAATACTGAACGATACATAGTTTGTTTTTACAACACATGCCCTTGGAGGGTCAAAAAAATACAAAAAGAGAAAAGTACATCAAATGGAAATGAACAACAAGAAAAAGGTCAGACATCTAGTCCAAACTCATCCTCCTTAACCTCCTTCAAAAGTGCCTCAGTCACTGGACCAGCTGGATGCTCTGTAATGGTCCTGATGAGGAGGTTCCTGGTGGCAATGGCAGTGGTTAGCTTCTTGTACCTGTCCTGGTCCTTTGATCTCTTCAACCCAGCCCTAAGTTTCAACTCTGAAATCTCCTTTTGGGCTGCCAGCAAAGCCTCCTATTGTTTCTTCTCATTAGCCTTTAACTGCTCAATCTTGGCTTGAGTCCTCTGATCTTCTTGTGTCCGGGCTTCAGTGATCCTGACCCACCTAGCCTGACTCTCCTGCAGATAAAGCTCAGTCCTAGCCTTCTGAAGCTTGGCCTATTTACAGGCATTCTTCAATATTTGCTCCCCAGCTCTTGCTTTCTTGATGTAGTCCTCTGTTTTCTCAATCTTAGCCAGATGCTCCACCCTAAGCTTCTCTAACCTCTCAATGTCCAGGCGACCATCACTCCTTTCCCAAAGAGTCTTCTTCAGAGCTTGAGACAAATTCTCATTTCTTTCCTTCAGCTTCTCAAATTCTTCCAAGCTGACAGTAGATGCTGGCTGTACTGTAGATGGTCCAGGTATATCCTCAATGGTGAAGGGCATTCCAGTAATCTGAGCTCTAGCATGGGACCAGTCATAGTACTGAGCTGAAGCAACATTATTGCACCTCCCAAGAATGGCCATCCCTTTTGTCTGGATGTTGTCTCAAGCCCAAGATGCTTGTCTGACAGCAGCTAGATTAGGCTTTATTTCACAATACAGCGTCTCAGCTAAATCTTGCACTCTAGGAGGGTGAACCAAAGCATAGCCCAATTGTCTTTTGAACAACAAAGGATTGTAGTTGATGCAACCCTTTACTCCTATCAGAGGTACATTTGGGTATTGCCCACAGCTGGTGATAATGTCTATGCCCTTGGTGCTCTGGGTGTGTTGCACCCCAAAATTTTCCCTCACAACACAAGACTTTGTGTTCTAAGAAGGTTCACAAGGTTCACAAGTTCCATAACATTTGCAAGGCCTTTCATGAGGTTCATGAAGTCCACAAGTTACTTCTTGAAGGTTCACAAGGTTCACAAGTCTCCCAATGCTTATATAACCTTTCATGAGGTTCATGAAGTCTACAAGTCACTTCTTGAAGGTTCACAAGGTTCACAAGTTTCTCAATGCTTATATAACCTTTCATGAGGTTCATGAAGTCTACAAGTCACTTCTTGAAGGTTCACAAGGTTCACAAGTTTCTCAACATCTACAAGACCTTTCATGAGGTTCATGGAGTCTACAAGTCACTTTATGAAGGTTCACAAGGTTCACAAGATTCACAATGATTACAAAGCTTTCCTGAGGTTCATGAGGTCTACAAAGTCACTTTATGAGGTTCACAAGGTTCACAAGCCTCACAACACCTCCCATGAGGTTCACAAGACATTTTATGATGGTTCACAAGGTTCACAAAGTTCACAGTTGGTCAAAAGAGTTGACAATTCCCTCAGACAATGCACCTCCTAAGCAGTGCATCCAAAACTAGGGTTTTGACTTTAATCAGGCTAAATGGACTTCCAAGACCTCAAGTGAGCTTCATAACATCTTATATGTATGTAAGAACCCCCATGACAAGTTTCAAGACTTTTCTCAAAAGTTTGCTCAGTCAGATGATCAGATAAGTCAAAATCAGTCAAAGTAGTTAAAAAGTCAAACTGAGGTCAACTGTGGTCAAACCAAAGTCAAACTTCATGATTTTTTGCCAACATCAATTATATGAAGTAAAATTCATCATTTGATCAAGGGTTGATCATGATTCATCAAGGAGATTCCAGATCATCAATAATCAGGAGTTTCTAAATTAGGGTTTCCTCAGTAAAAGTCAACTGAACTTTGACCAGCCATAACTTTCACATACTTCATCACCAAGTCTCCATCTAAAGCTCATTTTGAAGGAAATTGAATTCTCTACAACTTTTATGTTGAAGGTTAAGCCTAGAAATGCTTCATTTGGAAGATATGATCTAAGACATTATAGGTCATTTCAAAAGTCAACAAAAAGTCAACAACTTCAAAAGAGCATAACTTGAGATTGGTAAATGATATGGACCTGAAACCAATGGGGTTGTTTAGAGGACTCTTCAAGCTTTCCAAAAAGTCCAAGAACACCCTCATACCTTTAAAATTGAGGGAGATGAGCTCTTGCAAAGTTGGGCAATTTTGTGATGGTTTATGTTGAAAATGGAGGCTTAGAAGTAATTCTTTCCAAATGGGCTTGCTAAGTTGTGACCCAATCCATCTCATAACATTGTGCACGACCCAATTGACCAAAATTCAGCATTTTTATTATTTTATTTTTATTTATTATTGATTTAATTCATAAAAATCATTTTAAATAAATATAAAATATGAAAATCTATTTTTGGGTGAAGATTGAAGTTCTAGAAATTCTTAATGGGTGATTGAAGTTTAAAGAGAAAGAAAGAATGTGATTGATCCAAAGATAGCAAGTCATAGTACACAAATATTTGACTTTTAATACTTGATCAATTTCAATCTTTTTAGATCAAAGTTTCCACATAACTAATCAATGTTTTGACCTAGAATGATTCACATATATATGCTTAACACAAACCTAACACAGGAGGACGAAATTCAGCAGCCATAGTGTAAGTTCAAAACCTCAAAAATTCTTCCAAAAGTGAGATTCGGATTTTGAATTCCAAGGCACTAGAAGGTAAAATAAAGACATGGCTAGACTCCTTGATCATCATGGAACATAACCAGATCATAACATTGCCTCATAACATCACATATGGACAAATCCGATTCAAACTTTTTCACACTTTCATGATTTTTCGTTCTTGAACATTTATGCATTATTATTAAGTTTTGTTTGATGATTTGTGCTTTATGAAGGTTTGTGATGGATTCTGGGCAGGTTAATTGAAGAAAACATGGTCGAAACTCATAGTGCCATTTTAGGGTTCATGACCTTCATATTAGGGTTTAGTGATCCAGTGAATATAAATGATTTTTAAGACCATGGTTTGATTTGAATTGACCTCTGGATCATGTTTGCGTTCTCAATTTTGTAAAATTTCACTGTTTGGTTGGTCGTTGATTTTCGTAGGTTTTGCTAGGGTTTGTATTTCGCAGGAAAGCTTGTATCAAATTTCGCAGCAAATTTTGAAGGTCTGGAGGTTGAAGACGAAGGCCATTCGCGCCAGTTTTAAAATTCAAATTTTGTTTTAAAATATTATACGTTCTCTCTGTTTGTATATCACCAACTGATGGTTGGTCCAGTGGCAAAGCACATGCGCGTTTGACAAAAGGGGGAGGGGATCGAATCCTGCCTCTACCAATGTTTTGATATTTTTCCCATTTAAATTGCTTGCTTAATATATTATAGTTTGTAGTTGTTTTGTAAACAGATAGGCTCTCCCAGCCAGGCGGTAAAGCGTGCGCATGTGTAATTGTAAGGTCCTGGGTTCAAAACCACCCCAGGCCTTTTGTTTTTTTCTTATTTTTCTGGATTTACCAAGCAAGGCATAAAAGAAATTCTTCCTCCTTCATTGTTACCTGCGCCTGGTTGGCTTAGTGGTTGGTGTTTGTTGCTGCAAGCAGACTGACCTGGGTTCAAACCCCAGTCAGGTAAGTTTTTTTTCATACTTTTTCTTATTTTTGTTTTATGTATTATAAATCTTAAATTAAATATAATTTTAGGAATATATGTTTCTAAGTAATAAAAAATAATAATAAGGCATGTTTTTTTTATTATTTCTAAAATATCTTAATTTTTGTATCTTGTAATTAAATTATAAATATGTGTATATAATTTTTGTATTATAAATTAAACCCTAAAAAACATTTTTTAACAAAAAAACCTAATTTATTTTCTAAGTACCAATTAAAACCTAATTTGTTTTTTTTATCTTCTAATTTGTGATATTTAAAACAATTCTAATTTATTTGTAAATATATTTATAATCCAAATTATTTTTCTTTTAATGTTTAGAAACAAATTTAATTTATAATAGTTATATTTTTATTTGGTTTAAAAAATTTGTAAATATAATAATTAATAGAATTAAATTTTATAAATATGATTAATATTGTAAATATGATTAATTTTATGGATATAATATTTAAAACTTATTTTCTCCTTATAATATGTAAATATTGTTTAATAAATAAATGTTAATATATGTTTATAATAATTAAATTTTGAAAATAACTTAATAATTTGTAAAATTAAAAATAGTTGTTTGTTCATATTTGTTTCTAAATGTAATTGTTCATATTAAAATTTGTTAATTTATTATTCTTATAATATTTTGATTAATTAGTATTATTTTTGCTTTTTGTTAATTTTACATTATTATTCACTAACCTCTCTTATTTTATTATTACTAACTTTTTGCTTATTATTTAAATTATTTTCACTAACTTTATATTTATACTAACCTTATTTAATTTTTCTTATTATTATTATTTACTAACCCCAATATTTTGTTTACTTATTTATTATTTTATTTTTTGCTTATTATATTTATTTTGGTTATATTCTGCCATTTATTTTATTTTATTTATTATAATAATTTTGTAATTGCTTCCGGGATGTAAATTTTATAATTATTATTGTTGCTATGGTTAGTAATTAGGGAGTGTTAATATGTATTTTATTTAAAATAAATTAGATCACTTTTAATATAAGATAATTAAAATAAACACTCACACACACGTAAGTCGATTTTTAATCGCCGTCTCACATTTCTAAGGTTATCCCTCAAGTTGCCTACGAATAATGGTCAAGTGGGGTGTATAAAGCAAGTCCCTTAAAAGAAAAATCATCAAGTCCCTCATGGTTGCCTATACGAATCGAGTCCCTTCGAATAATGATGATAGTCCCTCCTAATTGCTTATTACACCCCACAGTTGCCTTCATAACCAGATTGTCCCTCACATGTCCCTTAACATCCAAGGTAATGACTACCTACTCCTTAATAGTAGGGATAGTCTTACCAAGGAAAGGATAAAGAACAAGAAAGACTTAGAACTTTAGGGTAGGTACCTCTTAGTTGCTTGCTCACTCCAATTTTCAAATTTTCCACAATTTCAAACAAATTTTCAAACAAGTTTTTTACACATCCGTACATGGATTATTATTAACTATTCTGAAAATTTTTCTATTTACACCTTACACTTTCAAAAAACAATTTAAAGTGAGCTAAGTAACTAAGAGCCCATGGATAACCATGGATGTAAAGGGTGCTAACACCTTCCCTTTACATAACCTACCCCCCGGACCCAAAATATTCTCTTAAGGTCTTTCCTGTTCTTTTATAACCTTTCCTTATGGATAAAATAAAAGTCGGTGGCGACTCTTGCTATCCGCAACATTACTTAAAGTCAGTTCTCCCACCGTGTTACAGAACTGGCGACTCTGCTGGGGATTTAAATTTAAGAGGGGTACCCTTAGGAATTAGATCACTTTAAATTGTTTGCCTTGATTGCTTTATATTATCTTGTTGGGGTGCTCTTATGTGTGAAAGATCCTAACCCGGATCTAGTGTACCTTAGGTAAATGGCAATAGACCAAGGAAACTGTACGACGTATATCGATACGGTTGATCTGGTGGCCATAGTTAGTGCGACTTCTTGGTTGGTGCTTATATTCCTTAAGTCAAGTTGAGGATAATATTGAGGCTGCCATATGTTGTCAATGCACTAACTAACTTTTAGAACCCTAGTTAACTCATCTTGGCCTTTAGAAAGTAGTGAGGTAACCGGCTTTGGTGCAGACTGAAGTTGGTTGACACTCGATACTACGCTCATTGAGATTCTAAACTTGGAGGGTTTTGGTTGGCAAGTAAGTTGCCTTCTGATCAACCACCCTTGTGAAGGATCAATGATATTGAGATCCCTTAGAACCCGGTTACTTTTGTAGGACAGGATGAACCATCTAACTTCAAGGGAGGGTACTTACCTTTGAACCTCATGCAAGCCTTTAAACCTAGGGCTATGGTGTGACTTGTTTGTGTGTGCCACATGTTTGTGATTGAGCATAACATCATGACATCATCATGCATCATAAGCATAGCATTTTCACTAACCATTTCAAGGACCAAGGGATTTATCTTTGTTCTTTGTTGTAGGTCATGGCTTCTGCTCGTAGAAACACCATCAGGATCAACTTTGTGGGAATACCTCCCAAGCTTAAAGAGCTGGCTTCTCAAGTGTCTGATCACTCCCAGTTCATCAAGAGACATGGTCACCTATTGGATCTAGTTACTTCAGGGTTCAGTGAAGACATGATGAGTGTGCTATTTCAGTTCTTTGACCCTAAACACCATTGCTTTACGTTCCCTGACTACCAGCTGGTTCCAACCATGGAGGAGTTCTCTAAACTTCTGGGTATACCTGTTCTTGATCAAAGACCCTTCACAGGTTTGGAGAAGGAGCTTAAACCAGAGGTTATTGCTGCAGCTCTACATCTGAAGAAGTCTGACATTGTTCTAGAAACGAGAAGTGGAGTCAAAGGTATTCTTGCCAAGGTATTAGTGGATAAAGCTCAAATGTTCTTGAAGGCCATGAGCTATGATGCTTTTGAGGAGATCTTAGCCTTACTGATATATGGCTTAGTATTGTTCCCCAATCCAGATCAGTTCATAGATGTTCATGCCATCAACATTTTCCTGAGTCACAATCCAGTGCCTACATTGCTTGGAGACATACTACATTCTCTTCACACCCGTACTACAAGGGCAAGAGGAACTTTGATGTGCTGTATACCTTTGCTATCTAGGTGGTTTATTTCTCACCTTCCTCGCTCAGTAATGAAGAATGAGCAAGGGTTCAGATGGTCCAAGAGGATCATGTCACTTTCTCACTCAGACATCCATTGGTGCTCCAGATCTATGGAGAATGTCACCATCATTGACCGTTGTGGGGAGTTTCCTAATGTGCCACTTCTAGGCATAAGAGGAGGCATCACCTACAACCCTTCTCTAGCTTTACGACAGTTTGGTTACGCCAGAAGTGATGGCCCACATGACATGTTAATTCAGGGCATTGTGTTTGATTATGACAACGATCTTCAGGGTTACCGTCAGAGATTCATACGAGCTTGGGGAAAGGTAAACAGGATTGACAGCAAGACACTGGAGCCTAAGTACACTATTCCTATGGAGGCTTATCTCAGATGGGTGCGATCTCGTGCTCAGACTCTCATGATGCCATATCCTGCCGTCCTACCAGTTACCATGGAACCTGTTGCTGAGGGAGACACAGCTTATACTATCCTTCACCCAGACATGCCTACTGATATGGAAGACTTGCAGAGATCATGGATCCAACTGAAGGAGCAAAGGGATACTTTCGAGGCTCATCACAAAGCAAGCCAAGAAAAGATCCTAGAGCTAACAAAGTTACTTCATGAGGAACGAAACCTCAACTCATACCTCAACACAAAGAGGAAACGTCCATGGGAGACTTAAAACCCCATCTTTTGTACTTATTTCATTTCATTTTTGTAAGCCTAAAAGGCAAAACAAAGTTATTACTAATAAAAGTTTACTTTCATGTTTGTCTAAGCAAATTTAAATCCTGCGGTCCTTGAAAACATTGCATATGCATTCCCATATCATTTCATTGCATCACAGGTTTATAATTGCGCACAGGTTTCTCATCTTCTCGCTGTTTATTTCAGCAATGGCTCTTGAACAATCAGTTAAGGATCTTCAGGCACAGAATGCACAGTTCCAAGAGCTGATCTTGAACCTGTCCAAGGGGCAGGATGAATTGAAGACACTGCTGGCCAAGAAGACTAAGAAGACTAGAAGGTCTGCTGGGTTGATCAACATGGGAAGAAGGTTCAAAGGTCTTGCCAAGACCAAGGAACCAGCTGAAGATTATGAATCTGAAGAATCTGAGCAAGAGGCAGGCAGTCTCCACAACACTATGGGGGACTCTGATTCTGAGGCTAATTACTACCATGAGCCTAATGAAGACAAATTCAAGATGCTGGTGGATAGAATGGATGCTATGGAGTTGCAGAAATCATCTGGGCTGGATTTTGAGGATTTGAGTCTGATATCTGGGGTAGTCATACCCATTGGTTTCAAGGTTCCTACATTTGTTGTCTATGATGGGGTCTCTTGTCCCAAGCTGCATCTGAGGTCCTATGTCAGAAGAATTCAACCCCACACTGCTGATAAAAAGTTGTGGATCCATTTCTTTCAAGAGAGCTTATCTGGAGCTCAGCTGGAGTGGTATTATCAGTTGGAGAGTGTCAACATCAGAGACTGGAATGATCTTGCTGAAGCTTTCTATAAGCAGTACCAATACAATGCTGACTTAGCCCCCACTCGCATGCAACTTCAGAGCATGTCTATGGGTGCCAAAGAAAGTTTTAAGGAGTATGCTCAGAAATGGAGAGATTTAGCTGGAAGAGTTCAACCCCCTTTGACTGATAGGGAACTGATTGATATGTTCATGTGTACGCTGAATGGTCCGTTTTACAGTCATCTCATTGGAAGCTCATCATCTGGCTTCACTAAGTTGATCATGACAGGAGAGCGGGTAGAGAATGGTATCAAGAGTGGTAAGATCCAAGTGGGCACTTCTTCATCAGGTGTTGCAAAGAAGCCTCCCACTGGGAAGAAAGAATCCAATGCTGTTTATGGTCAACCTGATCGTAACAGAAGGCATCAGTCTGTTAGTGCAGTTCATATTTCAAATCCAACTCCTGCAACAACAGAGCAGCCTCAAGGCAACCAACAGAGGGCTAGAAGACAGTTCACGAAGATCAACATGTCAATGGCTCAGGCATTGCAACACTTGTTGAAGGCTGAACTTATTACCCTGAGGGAGGCTCCTCAGAATCCCAATGTTACCTCTCCCAAGTACAATCCCAATGCACGATGTGCATATCATTCAAATTGTCCAGGACATGATACCAATAACTGTTGGGTCTTGAAGAACAAAATTCAAGATATGATTGATGCTGGAGAAATTGAGTTTGATCCACCAGGTACTCCGAATGTGATTACAGCTCCAATGCCAAATCACGAGAAGACTGTCAATGCCATTGATGAAGACTTGCATGTTTATTCAGTAATGGAGTTGAGTACACCACTGTCTGTTATCAAAAAGAGGTTAGTACAAGCTGGGATCTTTCCAGGTTGTCGTGAAGATTGTCTGTATTGTACCTATAAGCCGGATAGTTGCTTCATTTTGAGAGATGGAATTCAACGTCTCATGGATAAGTATACTATAGTGTTTGAAAGAAGACCAGCATCTGTAGAAAGTTTGGTGGATCATCTGACTCGGGGTAAGAAGATTGAAGAGGTTGATATGGTTGACAAAGTACCGGTGAGAATCACTTCAAAGGGTCCCATCAAAATCACTCATCAGGGCCCAATCAAGATTACTGCTGAAGGTCCTGTGAAAGTTGTTGCTGAAGCCAGAGTGGCTCCTCTGATCATTACCACTCCTGGTCCTATTCCTTATACATCTGACAAAGCTGTGCCTTGGCACTATGGATCCGATGTTTACATCCATGGTGTTAAGCAAGAACCTGTAGCTGATGTGCCTGTTGACATTGATAATATTGCTGGATCTAGCAAGATCACTCGTAGTGGAAGAGTCTTCTCTCCTCCAGTTGCTTCTAAGAGTGCAGTTACTCCTGCTGCTATTTCCACCACTAATGCTCGGGGCAAGGGTCCTGTTATTGAGCCTGTATCTACTAATGTGCCAGCTGCTGATGATCTCTCTAAGCAGATGGAAGAAGTATTAAAAATCATTCGCAAGAGTGATTATGACATTGTTGATCAATTGGGGCATACTCCCTCAAAGATTTCTATGCTCTCCCTATTATTATGTTCTGAGGCTCATGCCAAGTCATTGATCAAGTTTCTGAAGATGGCTCATGTACTCAGTGCAATTTCTGTTGACCAATTTGAGAACTGTGTTGCCCACCTGACCTATGACAATGGGTAGGATTTTCTGATGCTGACTTGACCCCTGCCAAGAGGGATCATAACAGGGCCTTGCATATTTCAATTGAATGCAGGGGCACTACCCTGTCTCATGTGCTGATAGACAATGGTTCCTCTCTGAATGTGTTGCCTAAAGAAGTCCTGAACAAGCTGAGTCCTGAAGATACTGTGCTGAAGCCCAGTAATATTGTGGTAAAGGCTTTTGATGGTTCTAGAAGAGTAGTGCATGGGGAAATTGATCTTCCAATCCAAGTTGGTTCCCAGGTGTTTACTGCTACATTTTATGTGATGGATATTCGTCCTTCATACTCTTGTCTGCTTGGTCGTCCCTGGATCCATGGGGCAGGTGCTGTGACCTCTACATTGCACCAAAAATTGAGATATCCGGTGAATGGGAAAGTTGTCACTGTCTATGGAGAGGAAGAATACTTTGTCAGCCATGTCAATACCTTCAAGTATCTGGAAGTGGAAGGTGAATACATTGAAACTCCGTGTCAGTCATTTGAAGTGATTCCCTGGGTTGGTAATGATTATGTAGCTCCTCCTGCTGTGAAGAAAGTTCCTGTGGTCACCAGAAAACCTCCAACAATGGCAATGGCCTCCCTCAATGATGCTAGAGCTGTGGTGGATGAAGGTGGTTGTACTATTTGGGGTCAGCTTCCTGATATTCCATACAAGTCTGACAAGTTTGGTTTGGGTTTCACTGCAGAGTCCCAGAAGGCTGTTCGTCGTGCTCGTGCTGCTCGTGTCACTAATCAAGGGGTTATCAATGCTGTGGGAGACTATGATGAAGACTACAACTTGGATGCATGGATTTTTCCTACTGTGGGTGCTGGACTCAATAATTGGAAAGCTGAAGATGTTATCCCTATTTCCTTTAGTCAGGAGTAAATACTATTACTGTGTTATGTTTTTAAGTTTGTAATTTCTTGAACAATTAAAACTCTCAAGCCTTGTGTCTTACCCGGGGCATAATGGTGTACTTGTTACGGGCTGTCATTTCATTTGCATACTTCATTCAATAAAATCAGTGGACGTTTCGTTTTCATTGTGTTCCTTGTCTTTCTTTTTCTTTTATTTTTGCTTTATCAGCTATGTGTTCTTACACACACCCACATCACTAAAATGCAGATCCTCATCCACTCTGGATCCTGTTGATAACAGTTCTACTATTGCCAATTATGATTTCGAGAATCCGATCTATCAAACTGAAGACGGAAATGAGGACGATTGTGAAATACCTGTAGAGCTTGCTAGGTTGTTACAACAAGAAGAGAAAGCTATACAGCCACATGAAGAGCCAGTCGAAGTTGTGAATCTGGGAACTGAAGAAAACAGAAAAGAGGTCAAGATAGGGGCTGATTTAGAGGACAGTGTCAAGAGCAGGTTGATTCAGATGTTACGTGACTATGTGGAGATCTTTGCTTGGTCTTATGAAGATATGCCAGGGTTGGATACAGACATTGTGGTTCACCGTTTGCCAGTAAAAGAAGATTGTCGTCCAAAGAAACAGAAGGTTCGTCGTATGCGTCCTGAAATGTCAGAAAAGATCAAGGCAGAGGTAATGAAACAGTTCAATGCAGGGTTTTTAGCAGTGACTTCTTATCCTCAGTGGGTTGCAAACGTGGTACCAGTTCCTAAGAAAGATGGTAAGGTACGTATGTGTGTGGACTACAGAGATCTGAACAAGGCTAGCCCCAAAGATGACTTTCCACTTCCTCATATTGATATTCTGGTAGACAACACTGCTCAGCATAAAGTATTCTCTTTTATGGATGGTTTCTCTGGTTACAATCAGATCAAGATGGCACCTGAAGATATGGAGAAGACAACCTTTGTGACACAGTGGGGCACCTTTTGCTATAAGGTAATGCCATTTGGTTTGAAGAATGCAGGGGCAACATATCAGCGTGCTATGGTGGCTTTGTTTCATGATATGATTCATCATGAGATAGAGGTATATGTAGATGATATGATAGCCAGGTCTCAGAATGAAGAGCAACATCTTGATCATCTGCACAAGTTGTTTGAGAGGTTGAAGAAATACAAGTTGAGATTGAACCCAAACAAGTGTACTTTTGGAGTTAGATCTGGAAAGCTCCTGGGTTTCATTGTCAGTGGAAAAGGTATTGAAGTGGATCCTGCAAAAGTGAAAGCTATACGAGAGATGCCAGCTCCCCGTACTGAGAAGGAGGTTAGAGGTTTCTTGGGACGATTGAATTACATTGCAAGATTTATTTCCCAGTTAACTACCATCTGTGAGCCAATCTTCAAATTGTTGAAGAAAGATCAGGTGATGGAATGGAATGAGGAGTGCCAGACTGCCTTTGATGAAATTAAGAGATATCTGTTAGAACCACCAATTTTGATGCCACCAGTTGATGGAAGACCCTTGATTATGTACTTAACAGTGTTAGACAACTCAATGGGGTGTGTATTGGGGCAACATGACGAGTCTGGTCGAAAAGAGCAGGCAATATACTACCTTAGCAAAAAGTTTACCGACTGTGAAACAAGATACTCACTGCTCGAGAAAACTTGCTGCGCTTTGGCATGGGCTGCTCGCCGACTAAGACAGTATATGTTGACTCATACTACCTTGTTGATTTCGAAGATGGATCCAATCAAATACATATTCGAGAAACCTGCTCTCTCCGGAAGAATTGCAAGATGGCAAATGATCTTGACAGAATATGACATACAATACACTACTCAGAAGGCCATTAAGGGAAGTGTTGTTGCTGATCATTTGGCTCATCAAGCAGTAGATGATTACCAGTCAATGAATTTTGAGTTCCCTGATGAAGACATCATGATTATTACCAAAGAACCTGGACAATATGACGGACCTGAACAAGGATCCTGATGGACTATGGTTTTTGATGGTGCTTCCAATGCACTTGGTAATGGTGTTGGTGTTGTGATTAGTTCCCCTGAAGGTTGTCATACCCCGATTACTGCCAGACTTTGTTTCCATTGTACCAATAACATGGCTGAGTATGAGGCATGTATCCTGGGTATTAAAGCTGCTATTGATATGAAGATTCAGTTCCTTGACGTGTACGGAGATTCAGCCCTGGTAGTCAGTCAGATTAAAGGAGATTGGGATACCAAGCATGATAATCTCATTCCTTACAGAGAGCATGTGTTGTCTTTGACCCCATATTTCAAGGAGATTACCTTTGGACATATTCCACGAAGAGAGAATCAGTTGGCAGATGCTTTGGCCACCATGGCATCCATGTTTGAGATCAATTGGGATGATGAAGCTCCCAAGATTACTATTGATAGATTTGAAAAGCCTACATACTGCAATGAGATTGACACTGAAGGGGCAGAGGAGAAGCCTTGGTTCTATGAAGTGAAAAGATATCTTGAAGCTCAAGAATTCCCTGAAGGGGCATCTGTCAAAGATAGGAAGTTCCTGAGAAGGTTTTCTGCTAAGTTCTTTCTGAGTAATGGGATTTTGTACAAGCGTAATCATGATTCAATTATGCTTCGTTGTGTGGATAAGAAGGAAGCAATTGAGATTATGGAAGAGATGCATGATGGGACCTTTGGCACTCATTCTAGTGGTCATACTATGGCAAAGAAGATATTGAGAGCAGGTTACTATTGGTCTACCATGGAAGCTGATTGTTACCAACATTCCAGAACATGTCACAAGTGTCAAATTTATGCTGATAAAGTCCATGTACCTCCATCACCATTGAATGTGTTGACTACTCCTTGGCCCTTTGCCATGTGGGGCATTGATATGATTGGTGAGATCAAGCCTACTGCTTCCAATGGGCATCGTTTCATCCTGGTTGCTATTGATTACTTCACGAAGTGGGTGGAGGCAGCTTCGTTTGCATCTGTTACCAAGAATGTTGTGGCTCGATTCATTAAGAATAATCTCATATGTAGGTATGGCATCCCTGAAAGGATTATCACTGACAATGGCTCTAATCTGAACAACACTATGATTACTGATCTCTGCATGCAATTCAAGATTAAGCATCACAACTCTTCTCCGTATCGTCCAAAGATGAATGGGGCAGTTGAAGCTGCTAATAAGAACATTAAAAAGATTGTACAGAAGATGACTGTTACTTACAAGGATTGACATGAGATGTTACCATTTGCTCTTCATGGTTATCGTACCACAATACGTACTTCAACAGGGGCAACCCCATTTTCCTTAGTCTATGGTATGGAAGCAGTTCTGCCCATTGAAGTTCAGATTCCCTCCTTAAGAATTATGAAGGATGCAGGCTTGGATGAAGATGAGTGGATTCAGACTCGACTGGACCAGATAAATCTGATTGATGAGAAGAGGTTAGCAGCAGTTTGTCATGGCCAGATGTACCAGAAACGGATGATCAAAGCTTTTAACAAGAAGGTTAAGCCAAAGGTATATCAGGCTGGTGACTTGGTAATCAAGCGTATCATATTACCACAGGGTGATCCTAGGGGCAAGTGGACTCCGACATATGAAGGACCATTTGTAGTCAAGACAGTGTTCTCAGGAGGTGCCATGATACTGATTACAATGGATGGTGAGGACTTCCCACAGCCTGTAAACGCAGACATAGTTAAAAAATACTACGCATAATAAGAGACCCGCTAGGTTGACAGGCCTAGGCAAAAATAAGGGCATCCCGGCAAACCAAAAGGGTTTGGGCAAAAATTAGGGATATATATATAAAGATGTACACCCGGCAAGTCGAAAACCTGAAAAGGCGGCTTGGGCAAAAAAGGGTATCCCGGTGGATTGAAAACCTGAAAGGGCAATCCAGGCAAAAGTTAGGGATTAAAGCGTATGACTATGTCTCGTTTGGATCACCCATGAAACTGCAACCAGTTGTACTACTTACTCAAGCTCGAACAGATAAAGCTCAATCCGATCGTTTCCGTCTCAACAGCAAGAAGATGAGATACTTGAAGGGCAATAGTAGAATTGAAACTCAATAGGATTGTTTCCCACATAGCTGATACTTTTTCTTTTGTAAAACTTTATGACAAAATCCTCTTACTAGGGTTTATGTCTCCTTGTACAAACTTACCCGTGTATGGGTCACCTTTTGATATAAATAAATTCCATCTTTTGAATCCAGATTTACTTTTACCCTATTTACATAAGCGAAACGTCCATTGGTTGTGTTTGAATGTATGTATGCTTTTGAATATGATTAATGTTTACCAAAAATACATGTATGTTTTTTTAATATGATTGATGTTTACCAGAAATGCATGAAAATGCAGTAATAGTATTTACTAAGGACGAACGGGGGAAGGATTTCAACGAAGCTTCGCCAGTTCACCTTTATAAGACAGTTACAAACCCTCAGTAGGACAAATCCATCTTCATAAAGTCTTATCTCCCCTGGAATTTATATCCATCTCTTTTATCCTCATACGGATGTACGGGAAATTACTTTCCAATAAGGGCACGACGTACGAAGACGGGATGTTATACTTATCCTACTATCAAACGAAGACGAAGGTTATATATACCCTACTATCCCCAGCAGACGGGAGTTTATATATACCTTACCATCCCCAACAACGGGAGGTTATATCTATACCTTACCATCCCCAACAACGGGAGGTTATACCTTACTATCCCCAGCAGACAGAGGGTTATATATATTCTTCAACAACGAATCGGAATTTATTTTCCCTGGCCAGCAGTTGTTATATAAAGATATCCAGACGCTTCCGGCAGTATCATATCATACATACATCATTTACATCATACCATAACATATATATCCATAGACATACAGTACATTACCTAAGTGCATCATATCATACATGCATACATCAAGCATAAACTAATGTTATTATACAAAAGCTACCTTGTTTCAGGTTAATTATCCAACAAACAAAATTATGATCTCCGGGACTGCTTTATCATAACCTCAGGGTTATTTTATCCTCCTGATGAGCTTTTTATCATTTTTGGGACTGCTTTATTGTCACCTCATGGTTACTTTATCCTCCTGATAACTTCTCATGACTTCAAGACTGCTTTAGAGCTATTCATTGCTCTATCCTCCTGAAATCATATTACTACTTCAAGACTGCTTTAGAGCTATTGATTGCTCTATCCTCCTGAAGCCATCTTATTATTTCAAGACTGCTTTAGAGCTATTCATTGCTCTATCCTCCTGAAATCATATTACTACTTCAAGACTGCTTTAGAGCTATTCATTGCTCTATCCTCCTGAAATCATATTACTACTTCAAGACTGCTTTAGAGCTATTGATTGCTCTATCCTCCTGAAGCCATCTTATTATTTCAAGACTGCTTTAGAGCTATTCATTGCTCTATCCTCCTGAAATCATATTACTACTTCAAGACTGCTTTAGAGCTATTCATTGTTCTATCCTCCCGAAGACATATCACATTATTATTTCAAGACTGCTTTAGGGTTATCATTATTGATTGCTCTATCCTCATGAAGACATGCTGTTACATCAGGATTACTCCAGTATTCTGAAAACATATCATCTATACCTCAGGACTACTCCAGACTCCTGATAGCTTTCATTATACCTCCATATTTTGGACTGCATCCCCCTAGTGGCATCTTTAAGCCCACTCAATCATATCACTCTAATGCACTGGTGAGTGCAAATTTTTGGGCTTTTGTGTTCAATCCCCTTCAACCTTCCAGGTCACGACTGGCAAATATACCAATCTAACCCCTCAGGTTTCAGAAAATTGAACAGGGGCAGCTGTTGCACCCCAAAATTTGCCCTCACAACACAAGACTTTGTGTTCTAAGAAGGTTCACAAGGTTCACAAGTTCCATAACATTTGCAAGGCCTTTCATGAGGTTCATGAAGTCCACAAGTTACTTCTTGAAGGTTCACAAGGTTCACAAGTCTCCCAATGCTTATATAACCTTTCATGAGGTTCATGAAGTCTACAAGTCACTTCTTGAAGGTTCACAAGGTTCACAAGTTTCTCAATGCTTATATAACCTTTCATGAGGTTCATGAAGTCTACAAGTCACTTCTTGAAGGTTCACAAGGTTCACAAGTTTCTCAACATCTACAAGACCTTTCATGAGGTTCATGGAGTCTACAAGTCACTTTATGAAGGTTCACAAGGTTCACAAGATTCACAATGATTACAAAGCTTTCCTGAGGTTCATGAGGTCTACAAAGTCACTTTATGAGGTTCACAAGGTTCACAAGCCTCACAACACCTCCCATGAGGTTCACAAGACATTTTATGATGGTTCACAAGGTTCACAAAGTTCACAATTGGTCAAAAGAGTTGACAATTCCCTCAGACAATGCACCTCCTAAGCAGTGCATCCAAAACTAGGGTTTTGACTTTAATCAGGCTAAATGGACTTCCAAGACCTCAAGTGAGCTTCATAACATCTTATATGTATTTAATAACCCCCATGACAAGTTTCAAGACTTTTCTCAAAAGTTTGCTCAGTCAGATGATCAGATAAGTCAAAATCAGTCAAAGCAGTTAAAAAGTCAAACTGAGGTCAACTGTGGTCAAACCAAAGTCAAACTTCATGATTTTTTGCCAACATCAAGTATATGAAGTAAAATTCATCATTTGATCAAGGGTTGATCATGATTCATCAAGGAGATTCCAGATCATCAATAATCAGGAGTTTCTAAATTAGGGTTTCCTCAGTAAAAGTCAACTGAACTTTGACCAGCCATAACTTTCACATACTTCATCACCAAGTCTCCATCCAAAGCTCATTTTGAAGGAAATTGAATTCTCTACAACTTTGATGTTGAAGGTTAATCCTAGAAATGCTTCATTTGGAAGATATGATCTAAGACATTATAGGTCATTTCAAAAGTCAACAAAAAGTCAACAACTTAAAAAGAGCATAACTTGAGATTGGTAAATGATATGGACCTGAAACCAATGGGGTTGTTTAGAGGACTCTTCAAGCTTTCCAAAAAGTCCAAGAACACCCTCATACCTTTAAAATTGAGGGAGATGAGCTCTTGCAAAGTTGGGCAATTTTGTGATGGTTTATGTTGAAAATGGAGGCTTAGAAGTAATTCTTTCCAAATGGGCTTGCTAAGTTGTGACCCAATCCATCTCATAACATTGTGCACGACCCAATTGACCAAAATTCAGAATTTTTATTATTTTATTTTTATTTATTATTGATTTAATTCATAAAAATCATTTTAAATAAATATAAAATATGAAAATCTATTTTTGGGTGAAGATTGAAGTTCTAGAAATTCTTAATGGGTGATTGAAGTTTAAAGAGAAAGAAAGAATGTGATTGATCCAAAGATAGCAAGTCATAGTACACAAATATTTGACTTTTAATACTTGATCAATTTCAATCTTTTTAGATCAAAGTTTCCACATAACTAATCAATGTTTTGACCTAGAATGATTCACATATATATGCTTAACACAAACCTAACACAGGAGGACGAAATTCAGCAGCCATAGTGTAAGTTCAAAACCTCAAAAATTCTTCCAAAAGTGAGATTCGGATTTTGAATTCCAAGGCACTAGAAGGTAAAATAAAGACATGGCTAGACTCCTTGATCATCATGGAACATAACCAGATCATAACATTGCCTCATAACATCACATATGGACAAATCCGATTCAAACTTTTTCACACTTTCATGATTTTTCGTTCTTGAACATTTATGCATTATTATTAAGTTTTGTTTGATGATTTGTGCTTTATGAAGGTTTGTGATGGATTCTGGGCAGGTTAATTGAAGAAAACATGGCCGAAACTCATAGTGCCATTTTAGGGTTCATGACCTTCATATTAGGGTTTAGTGATCCAGTGAATATAAATGATTTTTAAGACCATGGTTTGATTTGAATTGACCTCTGGATCATGTTTGCGTTCTCAATTTTGTAAAATTTCACTGTTTGGTTGGTCGTTGATTTTCGTAGGTTTTGCTAGGGTTTGTATTTCGCAGGAAAGCTTGTATCAAATTTCGCAGCAAATTTTGAAGGTCTGGAGGTTGAAGACGAAGGCCATTCGCGCCAGTTTTAAAATTCAAATTTTGTTTTAAAATATTATACGTTCTCTCTGTTTGTATATCACCAACTGATGGTTGGTCCAGTGGCAAAGCACATGCGCGTTTGACAAAAGGGGGAGGGGATCGAATCCTGCCTCTACCAATGTTTTGATATTTTTCCCATTTAAATTGCTTGCTTAATATATTATAGTTTGTAGTTGTTTTGTAAACAGATAGGCTCTCCCAGCCAGGCGGTAAAGCGTGCGCATGTGTAATTGTAAGGTCCTGGGTTCAAAACCACCCCAGGCCTTTTGTTTTTTTCTTATTTTTCTGGATTTACCAAGCAAGGCATAAAAGAAATTCTTCCTCCTTCATTGTTACCTGCGCCTGGTTGGCTTAGTGGTTGGTGTTTGTTGCTGCAAGCAGACTGACCTGGGTTCAAACCCCAGTCAGGTAAGTTTTTTTTCATACTTTTTCTTATTTTTGTTTTATGTATTATAAATCTTAAATTAAATATAATTTTAGGAATATATGTTTCTAAGTAATAAAAAATAATAATAAGGCATGTTTTTTTTTATTATTTCTAAAATATCTTAATTTTTGTATCTTGTAATTAAATTATAAATATGTGTATATAATTTTTGTATTATAAATTAAACCCTAAAAAACATTTTTTAACAAAAAAACCTAATTTATTTTCTAAGTACCAATTAAAACCTAATTTGTTTTTTTTATCTTCTAATTTGTGATATTTAAAACAATTCTAATTTATTTGTAAATATATTTATAATCCAAATTATTTTTCTTTTAATGTTTAGAAACAAATTTAATTTATAATAGTTATATTTTTATTTGGTTTAAAAAATTTGTAAATATAATAATTAATAGAATTAAATTTTATAAATATGATTAATTTTATGGATATAATATTTAAAACTTATTTTCTCCTTATAATATGTAAATATTGTTTAATAAATAAATGTTAATATATGTTTATAATAATTAAATTTTGAAAATAACTTAATAATTTGTAAAATTAAAAATAGTTGTTTGTTCATATTTGTTTCTAAATGTAATTGTTCATATTAAAATTTGTTAATTTATTATTCTTATAATATTTTGATTAATTTGTATTATTTTTGCTTTTTGTTAATTTTACATTATTATTCACTAACCTCTCTTATTTTATTATTACTAACTTTTTGCTTATTATTTAAATTATTTTCACTAACTTTATATTTATACTAACCTTATTTAATTTTTCTTATTATTATTATTTACTAACCCCAATATTTTGTTTACTTATTTATTATTTTATTTTTTGCTTATTATATTTATTTTGGTTATATTCTGCCATTTATTTTATTTTATTTATTATAATAATTTTGTAATTGCTTCCGGGATGTAAATTTTATAATTATTATTGTTGCTATGGTTAGTAATTAGGGAGTGTTAATATGTATTTTATTTAAAATAAATTAGATCACTTTTAATATAAGATAATTAAAATAAACACTCACACACACGTAAGTCGATTTTTAATCGCCGTCTCACATTTCTAAGGTTATCCCTCAAGTTGCCTACGAATAATGGTCAAGTGGGGTGTATAAAGCAAGTCCCTTAAAAGAAAAATCATCAAGTCCCTCATGGTTGCCTATACGAATCGAGTCCCTTCGAATAATGATGATAGTCCCTCCTAATTGCTTATTACACCCCACAGTTGCCTTCATAACCAGATTGTCCCTCACATGTCCCTTAACATCCAAGGTAATGACTACCTACTCCTTAATAGTAGGGATAGTCTTACCAAGGAAAGGATAAAGAACAAGAAAGACTTAGAACTTTAGGGTAGGTACCTCTTAGTTGCTTGCTCACTCCAATTTTCAAATTTTCCACAATTTCAAACAAATTTTCAAACAAGTTTTTTACACATCCGTACATGGATTATTATTAACTATTCTGAAAATTTTTCTATTTACACCTTACACTTTCAAAAAACAATTTAAAGTGAGCTAAGTAACTAAGAGCCCATGGATAACCATGGATGTAAAGGGTGCTAACACCTTCCCTTTACATAACCTACCCCCCGGACCCAAAATATTCTCTTAAGGTCTTTCTTGTTCTTTTATAACCTTTCCTTATGGATAAAATAAAAGTCGGTGGCGACTCTTGCTATCCGCAACATTACTTAAAGTCAGTTCTCCCACCGTGTTACAGGGTGCACCATCTGATATCATCTGAAGTCAAAGCAATGAGCCTCTTGGCCCAATTCTTCTGTTGGTGAGGGTTCAGGAAGGCATCTGACTTAGGCAGGTGTCTGAGTAGCCAGGTATGAAATAGAGGAGCACAACATCTCACCAACTTCCCTCTTTGTTTCTCATTCCTCTGATGAACAGAATAATAGAAATCTCCCAGCAATGTGGGTACTGGGTTCCTCAAAAGAAACAGATGAATGGCATTCTTGCTGATAAACTTGGGCTCATCTGCAAACAGTATAACCCCATATATGCTGAGGGCTAACAGTGCACAGACTGCCCTCCATTCTCCCAAGGAGGCCTTCAGGATGGCCTGAGAAATCAAGAAGTCTAAGTGTAAACCAGGGATCCCAGCTTTTGTTGCCATGTTCTGCTCAATCAAAGTAGGCTCCAGGTACAGTGCTTTTGCCACTTCTCCATTGCTGGGAAAAGTCATCTCTGGGTTGAAGGGGACACCACCCCTGACAGGTACTCCAATAAATGATGAAAACTCCTCCAGCAGAGGTCCTAGCTGAAAGTCTGGGAAAGTGAAGCATCTCAAAGGAGGGTCATAAAACTGTAAGCAGGTGTGGATCATACTCCTCTAAGAAGGTTCCAGGTCCATAACCATATCTAGGATACCTCCATAATGCTCTCTGAATAATGGGATGTGGTTAGGGGTGATAAGTGACTGGACCTGCCTGATACCAGTCAACACAGGCTCAAAGAAATGGTAAGATATGTTGCTCTTCCTGGGAGTAGTCATGAATGCTGATGAAGATGATGAAGATAACTGCTGATGGAGATCAAAACTGATACTGGAGATGAATCACTGATAGGCTGATGTTGGTGATGATGAGGACAGCTGAAGCAGACAACTGATGAAGTAGAGGTCTATGTAGAAGAAGGGGTCAAAACCAAACCAGATATAATGTGGATACCCTGAAAAACAAATAAACAAATGTTAAATGATGCAAATGATGATGTATGCAAATGATATGCAAGGATTTGTGATCAAGCTGTATCTGATTATCTGTCTTGATATAAAGCCCATGTATTTTCAAGAAGTCCAGATGGAGGTTCAGAAATCCAGTAACCAAGGTAGGGGACTCAAATAAAGAGTCAAATGTCCAGGGTTAATCACAAGAACTGTCCAAAATGAAGTACTCTTATACCAAATAGTAACAGGGTATGATGTGGCCAAGGGTACCTGCATACCTGTAAACAGC
Source organism: Lathyrus aphaca (assembly GCA_963966055.1). Lineage (NCBI taxonomy): Eukaryota > Viridiplantae > Streptophyta > Magnoliopsida > Fabales > Fabaceae > Lathyrus > Lathyrus aphaca. Next base: position 293,265,997 of record OZ014521.1, on the reverse strand, counting down.
CCAACCCCCTCACAGGTGGTGGTCTAAAACAAGGATCCTCAGACTTGGATCAGTTATGATAAGTGTAAACACTTCTAACCCGGAGGCACAGTGTTTACAATAACCATAAAAGATCCTCCTCTAATTCACCTCAGTTTCTGAAAGTCATAATAAAGGTCATCCAGACTTAGCAGGCTTCCCAGATAGCCCTAGCACTACAGGAAATCTGTAGCACAGAGTTCTCAAGAAGAAACCCACATCTGAACCGTGTTTCATATTCCCGCACCAGACCGAAATGGAATGGGAAAGAATATGAACCACTCTAGCCTAGGTGTCACTCAGGTCCCAAGTATAGGACCTCAAACTCTCAATGAAACCCCACCCATCAAAACAACAACCCAGATCCAGCAAAATGATAGTATGACAGTATGATGTATAAAACTGTAAGGAAAGCAGTAAACAAGATTGTACATAAAGCAAATAAAATAAATACATAAACACATATAGCACATAACACCCTAGTAAAAACAAATCAAACAAGCGCTAGGAGGAACCCACTAAAAGAACCAGAAGCCCTGGTTACAGTATAAGGGTCCCCAGCAGAGTCGCCAAGCTGTCGCTCCCACCTGATGACACGCAGGGCCAAGACGGGTACAGACGCGAACGGTCGGCGAAAGAGGGAGAGAACACACAAGGGTGAACTCAGAAGACAAGAGTCGCCAGCTAGGCATTTTTATCCCGGAGGAAAGGTAATGCTGCATAAACCTAAGAAAAGATATGGATAAGACGGTCGCGAACCAGAGAGACTGAGAAAGGGGGTTGGTTACAACCTGGGAAGGTATTAGCACCCAGATTGTCCGCCGTACTCGACGGGATCCACGCTTAAAAGATTTGTGTTTTAAAGGGGTAGTGTCTGTGCAATCTGTGTATCAAAGCTGGAAAAGAATGCAAGTGTCAGTGTAAAAGAAGTGTGAAGTGTATAAGAGAAGTGTCAATGTAAGGACAGAAGTATGAAGCTCAAGACTATGAGGCTAAAAGAATGATGCTGGAAGGAGGGGGAATATACAGAGACTTTTGTTCGATAACCATTAGGTTATGCCTACGTATCCTCTCGTGCAATGAGGAAGTCGAACACCGTAGTTCGACTCAAGGAGACTGAAAGATAAATTGACTTATGAACTACTTACTTGTCTATGCTCAAGTGTATGACCTGTCTGGCTCAGGTGCAAACTGCCTTGCATTAGAAGGAAGAAGCAAGTTCTCGCTTGTGAGTGAAGATGATGAGAAAAGAATCCCAGAGGAGACGATTATTGTTTGTTTTTGTGTTTTCAGTCTTTTATTGCTTTTGGAGTTTGTCATAAGAAAATGAGCTTAAGCCTAATCCAAGGGTTAGTAAACTCATCACATCCTCCCTCTGATTAGAGGTAATGAGAATACCTTAAGTATGAAGTAAGTACCTCACACTTAATCACCATGATGTAGGATTAAGATCATTAACCTACTTGCATTTATTTAGATGTTTTTGGAGTTTTGTTTAGTGTTAAGTAATGAGTTTAAGCCATAATCAAAGATTTAATGGACCCATTACACCATCCTAATAGAAGGATAATAGATGAGAACATTTAAGCTGAGGAAGGCTCCTCAACTTAATCCATGATTAGGGATTAACCTCATGCAAAACAAAGCCTTTATTAGAGTGGATTTTAGTTAATGGTAAGATTAAGAAATGGATGTTATGGTTTGTAATACAACTTAAGGGGGACTTGTCCATTAACACTAGGGTTAGTCCTTCTTAACCAATTAAGGAAGAATTAGAACCTTAATGCAAGGCCCAAGTTACAAGCTTATTGTCTTAGTGATTATTAGATGGATTGATTAAAGGATTTAAACACATTAAGGGTTTAACACTTAGGATTAAAGTTATACACTCCATCCTAATAGAAGGATGCAGGCATATGCTTAACCACAAAGCCTTAAAACCTTTAAGGTTTAGTCCTTGATTATGAGATGGGGAGAGAAGACACAAAGATGACACAAAGGTAAAACTAATGGGGGACTAATAAAACCCTAATTGTGGTCATGCTTGGTTGTTCCTAGGGTTTATGAGGCTTGCAAGAAATCTTCAAGAAGAGCCACCAAGGAAGAAGCAGATGAAAGGAGGAGAAGCAGAAGAAGCAAGCCAACTTACTTCACTTAAGAAGATAAGTTGCTTGAAGAAAGAAGGTGAGAAAGGAGCATGAATGAGCAATCTCACTCTAATTCACAAGTAAAATGCAGCAATGGATGCATAAAAGAGATGAGAAGAGGTTATGAGAAGTGAAGGCAAATTCACTTTTCAAACACTTACCACCTGAAAAGTTAGCAAAAGGAAATGAAATGAAATGCAAATGAGATGAAATACAAAGATGAAAACCAAAGTCAGAAGCATATTAAGGTATAAATTATTCTAAGAGATGATACAAATGGTGAACATGATATGTGGATGATCATACAAGAGATGGGAATGCAAATGAGACAAGTAAGAAGCATGAAAGTTCATGAAAACTTATGAAATGCAATGGATGCAAAAGCATGGCAAATGGAAGATGCAATGATCAAACATGATTCTAATGTGTCCTAAGATGTCTTATATGTCATGTGGATGCACAAAATTGTCATGGCAAATTCATGTATGCAAGCATATGAAGGATGAATGCAAATGAAGGCAAAAATTAGAGTTTATACATAACATGCAATACAAAATTCAAAACCAGAAGCAAGACATGAGATAAAAAATTGAAAATAGGATCAAAGGTACCCTAAACCTATACAAGTTCATTGTCCAAAGGAGGAGACCTAAACCTTAACCTAATGGAAGTTATGATTTTCTCAAGTTTGCTAGGGTTTTAAGATACCTCTCAAGGAAAAATGCACAACAAATTGAAAATGGAAGATAAATTCAAGCCAATTTTATCCTAGAAACTACATGGTATGAAGGATGCAATGCAAGAAGAACCATCATCAAACTCTCAATGGTTAGGCAGAATGGATTTTTTCAAGTTTGGGCAAAAATATTGCCTTTAAACAAATTTAATTCCAATGAAAATAGTCAAAATGCATCAAGAACCAAAAAGAAATTTGTTTTGAGAGTTGGATAATGTTTCTAAATGTTTTGAAATGCAATGTGAATGTTTTGGTGATTTTTAAATACCTAAATGCATTTTTAATTAATTAATTCTCATTAACTAATTAAAAATAAACATTTAAATGATTTAAAATGATTTTTAATGCAAAAAATAAAAATAAAAATATTTTTGGGTTCTAAAAATTAATGAAATGCTTGACAAAAATTTTCAGAATTTTTAAATGCTTTTTACTATTTTTAATAATTCGTGGAAATAAAATGAAAAAGAAATGAAATTAATTTGAAATAAAAGAAAGTATGCAAGATCCATGACTGAGATTTAAACTGGTTTTGGAGGGAGTTGACCCGCGCCATATCCTGTGGTCTATATTCAAACTGACTTAATTAACCTAAACCCTAATTAATTAATTTAAATAATCAAGATTAATGGTTAATGAAAGGATCCTGGCCCTAGGTTCACGCGCGGGAAGCCAAATCGCACGCTCCAGATTCAAACTTTGCCCTAATCACAGATTAAACCCTAATCACATTCAGGTCACCGGAGAAGAGCTCCGGTCGTCTTCTCCGGTGACATCTCTCCCTGAAAATTTCAATCTCACTCTCTAGGTCATTTCTGGAGCTCTAAAGCTCCAAATTTGTTCCTCTAACCTTCCTAAACCTGAATCTAACTTCAAACACAATTTATTTTAAACCATTAACAAGATTTGAAGCCAAGAACAAAAATTGCAAAACTTTTAGACAAGCCATACACTCTCAATTCTTCATCATTTTCAAAAGTAAAAGGTTCAATGCACTCAGGGAATCAAACTTAACAAATTGAGAACTTAAAATAAAGCTTCTGGAAAAATAAATTTTCGAAGCTACCTGAGGTGAAGCTTTCAGTTTGGAGCTTTCAGACTGCCTCCCTGCTTCAAAGCTTCTCTAATGGTCTCCCTGAGGATGCTTTGAGGTTTAGTTGGAGTGTATGGTGTCTGGTTTTTGAGATTGATGAAGTTCTGACCAAGGGGAGTGAAGAATCGTGTTTCTGTTTGTGGGATTTTCAAGGCAAATTGATGGTTGGGAAATGATCAGAGGATCATGGTGAATGGTTTTGTGAAGTTTGTTTTGATGTTTGAGACTTGAGTGCTGAGTTTTGAAACAAAATGCATAAGAGGTGAGTTTTGAGGATGCTGACTTGTGGGAGAGATTAGGCTGTGTTATGTGTTGTGTTTAGTTCCTTTTGGTACATGTATCAAGTTTGGATAGGTCAGAGAGTTGTTGCTGGCCTAACTTGATTGGTATGGGCCATTTTGCATAAAGTCAACTTTTTGTGTAAGAGAAGGTATGGGCTGGTTCAGCTATGGTACAAGGGCATGTCTGCTGCAGCTTGATTCAAGGCTGACCATGGAAATGAATTTGAGGCAATGCAGCAAGTGGATTGGAGTTTATGTGAGGTTTTGCAAATTTCACAAAGTTTGGCCCTTTTGAAGTTTCTTAAAGATCAAGGCATGAAAGTGGACAATTCTTTGGTGCATTATGATTTTTAGGTCATGGTTCATGTTTGTGTAATGCATAGAAGTCCATTTGAAGTCACATTTTGCCTTGGCATGAGGTTTTGCAACTTTGCCTCTTTGGTGTAAAACTTGAAATTATGTGATTTTGTCCAACTTTGACAAGCCATAACTTTTGATCCAAAATGAATTAGAATGAGTTCTTGTACTTTTTGAAAATTGGAAGGTCCATTCTACAACTTTCATGACCAAAGTTTTCTCATTTGAAGCATTTTTGAATCAATTTGAGGAGGTTGAAAAACTTTCCCAAAATAGCAAGTTTACATTACAAGTTACTTTCCCAAAAAGGCAACTTTGCAAATGGCTTGAAATTCTTCAATTTTGTGAACTTCTAACACCTTCTATGATCAAATAAAGATCATACACATTAAAAATGATGGAGAACACCCTTTGGTTGGGTCATTGGGGGCCTCAGATGCCCTGATTTTACACTGACTTGCTCAAGAAGTCAACTCTTGATCAGATGCCTTCCCCATGGAATTTCTTCATGAAAATTGATATGCATGATCCTCATAACATATAGAGACCAATAGAAACAAGAATGACCAAAAAATTTGGAGTTATGGCCTTTGAAACCAAAACCCTAATTTTAGGTCATCTGTGCAGTTAAACCTGGCTTTGCTTCCATGCCTTTCTCAGTTCTTGTGATTCTTTGACTTCTCTGACCTTGTGAGGATATAATATGATGTTTGAACATACATGGACCTCTTTGATATGATTGAAGACCTTTGGAGTGGCTCAGATAGCCCAGGGATGGTTCAGATCACAAACCCTAGATGTAGATGGCTTTGAATCAATGCAGTGAATAAAAAAAAAGTGGTATGAGATGCTATGATTGAACTTATGCACATGAAAAGATCACAAGCCATGGTGAAATTAGTGAGGGTAAATTTGGGGTGTTTACAGGATGGTTTTTCAGGGTATAATCAGATCAGAATGTCACCCGAAGACATGGAGAAGACAACCTTCATCACACCTTGGGGCACGTTTTGTTACAAGGTAATGCCTTTTGGACTGAAGAATGTCGGCGCAACTTATCAACGGGCTATGGTGAAATTATTCCACGACATGATCCAAAAAGAAATTGAATGCTAGGTGGATGACATGATTGACAAGTCCCTCACTGAAGAAGACCATCTGGTAAACCTGCTGAAGTTGTTCAAGCGTCTGAGAAAGTATTAGCTGAAGTTGAACCCCAACAAATGCACATTCGGGGTACGTTCCGGTAAACTGCTAGGATTTATCGTGAGTGAAAAAGGAATTGAAGTTGATCCTGACAAAGTCAAAGCCATTCAGGAGATGCTTGCACCTAGGATTGAAAAAGAAGTTTGGGGGTTCTTAGGTAGATTGAACTACATATCGAGGTTCATATCTCATCTCACTGCAACCTGTAAGCCCCTGTTCAAACTGTTAAGAAAGGAACAAACGGTCAGGTGGAACGAAGATTGTCAGAAGGCTTTTGACAAAATCAAAGAGTACTTGCAAGAACCTTCAATTCTCATGCCTCCAGTTGAAGGAAGACCTCTAATAATGTACCTGATAGTATTAGAAGGATCAATGAGGTATGTGTTGGGCCAGCATGACGAGTTTGGTCGAAAAGAGTATGCAATATACTACCTAAGCAAAAAGTTTACCGACTGTGAACAACGTTATTCACTGCTCGAGAAAACTTGTTGTGCTTTAGCGTGGGCTGCTCGCCGACTAAGACAATATATGTTGACTCACACTACCTTGTTGATCTCAAAAATGGACCCCGTCAAGTACATATTTGAGAAGCCAGCACTTACCGGAAGGGTTGCAAGATGGCAAATGATTATGACAGAATATGACATTCAGTACACATCTCAAAAGGCCATCAAGGGAAGTGTGCTTTCTGACTATCTAGCTAAGCAACCCATTGATGATTACCAACCAATGAGATTTGACTTCCTTGATGAAGACATCATGTTCCTAAAAGCAAAAGATCATGAAGAGCCTGTTCACACTGAAGGGCCTGACCCTGAAGAAGAATGGACAATGATGTTTGATGGGGCTGTCAATATGAATGGTTGTGGAGTTGGTGCAGTGCTCATTACACCTAAAGGAATTCATATGCCTTTCTCGACAAAACTCACCTTTGCATGCACTAACAACGAAGCTGAATACGAAGCCTGTATCATGGGTCTTGAGGAAGCCATTGACCTCAGGATCAAGACATTAACTGTATTTGGGGATTCAGCTTTGGTAATCAATCAGACCAACGACAAATGGTACACTCACCAAGAGCATCTGATTCCATACCATGACTACACGAGGAGATTATTGACTTTTTTCACAACAGTCAAACTGGAGTATATCCCTCGAGACGAAAATCAGTTCGCAGATGCTTTGGCTACCATTTCCTCCATGATCAAGGTTCAAACTGCCAATTTTGTGCCGCGGATTTCTGTATCCAGACTAGACCGACCAGCATACGTATTCTCTGTGGACATTGCTAAAGATGACAAGCCTTGGTTACATGACATCAAATGCTTCTTAGAGGATCAAACATACCCACCTGGGGCATCATCCAATGATAAGAAGACATTAAGAAGGCTGGCCGGTAGTTTCTTCCTCAATGATGATGGTTCATTATACAAGCGAAACTTTGACATGGTTCTTCTCAGATGTGTTGATAAGAAAGAAGCAGACTTGCTAATGCACGAGGTGCATGAAGGATCTTTTGGTACCCATGCTGGAGGACATGCAATGGCTAAGAAATTATTAAGATCAGGGTATTATTGGATTACAATGGATGAAGACTATTGTGCTTATGCCAGAAAATGCCACAAATGCCAGATCTATGCAGATAAAGTGCATGTGCCTCCAAATCCTTTGAACGTGATGTCTTCACCTTGTCCCTTTGCCATGTGGGGCATTGACATGATTGGAAAGATCGAACCGACTGCTTAAAATGGCCACAGATTCATCCTGGTAGCCATTGATTACTTTACCAAGTGGGTTGAAGCAGCTTCGTATGCAAATGTCACCAGACAAGTGGTAGCCAGAGTTCTGAAAATAGACATCATCTGTCTATATGGAGTGCCTGAGCGAATCATTACTGACAATGGTTCCAATTTGAACAACAAAATGATGATAGAACTGTGTCGGGACTTCAAAATCCAACATCACAACTCTTCTCCTTATAGGCCAAAGATGAACGGCGCTGTTGAGGCAGCTAACAAAAACATCAAAAAGATCGTGCAAAAGATGGTGGTTACTTACAAAGACTGGAATGAGATGATACCATTTTCTTTGCATGGGTATCGTACCTCAATCAGAACATCCACTGGGGCAACACCTTATCAGCTTGTGTACGGTATGGAAGCTGTCCTACCTGTTGAAGTTGAACTACCCTCCTTACGGGTACTGATGGATGTAAAGCTGAATGAAGCAGAATGGGTCCGATCTCGGTACAATCAACTGAATCTGATCGAAGAAAAGAGATTAGCTGCAATTTGTCATAGACAGTTATATCAGAAAAGAATGAAGAAAGCCTTCGATCAGAAAGTCAGGCTTCGGGAATACCAAGTGGGAGATCTTGTGCTGAAAAGACTTATTCCTCCTCATACAGACTATATGGGCAAATGGACTCCAAATTACGATGGTTCATTCATAGTAAAAAAGGTCTTCTCTGGTGGGGTACTGATGCTCACTACTATGGATGGTGAAGATTTCTTGTCCCCTGTGAATTCAGATGCAGTTAAAAAATACTTCAAATAAAATGACCCGCTGGACGTAAAAACAGAATGTAAGTCCAAGCAAAAATAGGGCATCCCGACGAGTTAAAAACAAAATAAAAGACTCAGGCAAAAATAAGGGAAAAATTGAAAAAATGTGTACACCCGCTGAGTTGAAAAGCCGCATTGGACAACTCAGGTAAAAATGGGTATCCCGATGGATTGAAAACCCGAAAGGGTGATCCACACAAAATCAGGGAATAATCGAACAACTGCATTCTAAATTCATCTGTATCACTAACAACATGGCAAGTTTCGGAAGGATAAAACATCGGTCAGAATCAACCTTCTTCAGAAAGCAAGATGAGAAGAACGTCAAGGTCATACGGGTCATAGCAAGGAAAGCTCACCGGAACATCGTCAACATTGCCAACACTCTTACTTTTCTCAATTTGTAACAATCTCCTCACTCCAGGGGATGTGTTTCTTTGACTGTATTTGCCAATTCAGGGCACCCAGATTAATAAAATCAGATTTTCAGTCACACTTTATTTCGTACATTTTTGTTTCGTATGCAAAATGTCTGATATCCATGATATAATATTTGCATAAAACAAATGAGCCATTCTTAATAAATGCTTGCAGGAAATGTATTTACTCTCAGGAATATCTAACTCCTATGACGGAATCCGGTAAAGGATACCTCGGAATGCTTGTGCGCTTCTTTGTCTTAACAGGTTGCAAGTATTCAATACACAGCATGGTGCATGCCAAGCACACTCTCCCCATCATACCTCCTCCCCAAGCAGTGTCTGAAATGCCTTTTCCCTAACGGAGTTGTCAAAGCATCCTCATCCTTAGCATAAGTCTATTCAACAGAAGCTTCCCCAGCCGGGATCCCCACAGAGTTCTCTAGGAAGATCGTTCAGTGATCTTTTCTTCCCCAAACAGAGTGCCAGGTCTCTAAAAGCTATATCCCCGCAGAGTTCCAGTCTCTCCCCAGAAGAGCAATACCTGAAACCCTTATACAACAAAGTGATAAAAGTTTCCTTCACCTCAGCTGGGTTTCTCCTTACAGGATGGGTCTATCAATGATCTATTACCCCAAGCAGAGCTACATATCTTAACAGATCTACCAATGATCTTCCCCAGCTGGGATACTCCCCCAAGCAGATCAGCCAGAGATCTTCATAGTAGTGGGGACCTAAATCCCGGATCAGTTTCTTTTTGCATAATCATAGCATTCGCATCATGTTTCCCCACAAAGCGTAGCATTCCGTCTAATACGGAGCATTACGGAAAAAGTCAAACATTTGCATGATCACAAGCCAGGTTCGAACCAGTCACCTGCAAATACCATCAATATTTCATCGGTAATGTATATAAAGCTCACATGCCTTGCAAATAAAAGCCAAGGCGTCCCCTTTGCACTCTCCAACACAAATTCCTTTTCATATATACCTTTTCGACACTCGTCCGTGTCATATTATTTCCCCTGCAGATATAAGCCACAAACATCCTCTTTGAATACAAATATCTATACATTCTCTTTTGACACTCGTCCGTGTCACCACTCTCCAGCACGGTTGCCCAATCACTTGTTGCAAACCAAACACTTCTTCGTAAATACACTCTTATCGACACCCGTCCGTGTCATCCTATCCCCACAGGTCGTTGAACACCTTTTACACTCTCATATACAAATGTTTGTCCATAACTTATACATTTTCTCTTTCGACGCTCGTCCGTGTCACCTTTCCCTAGCAAGTTGAACACTCGTCCGTGTCTTGCTCATACTTCACAATAATCATTCATACTTATACAGATACTCGTTCGTATCTTGTATACATATATTATTCCCCACAGATTCGGCACTCGTCCGTGTTCTTTGTTAACCAGTTGGTACTCGTCCGTATCATCATCTCTGAACATGCGTCAGCGTTTGTTTCTACCGATACTCATCTGTATCATGGTCTTAAGGATGCTCTTCCGCATTTTTAATCTATACACAGCGTCAAACACTTATACCTTTTTATTCTTAAGCGTAAGCACTCGTCCGTGTTTACCATCCCCCAGTAAGTCGCCAACAGAACAACCTTCCTTCTATCCGACATTCGTCCTATGTCGTGATGCTTTTGGCATCCGTACCCTGCCAGGTGATCGTCCTTCACCTTCGGATGACCGTCCCTTATCCTTTCCCCATCGAAGTCTCCATTATTGGAACGCTTTTCTATCCGGAATTCGTCCTATGTCGTGATATTTAGCAGCCGTCCCCTTCTAGGTGATTGTCCTTCAGCTTTTGATGATCGTCCTTTATCAGTTTATCCGATGGCCGTCCCTATCGTTGACCTTTTATATCCGGCATTCGTCCTATGTTGCGATATTTAGCAGCTGTCCCCTGCTAGGTGATCGTCCTTCACCTTTTGATGATCTTCCTTCATCAGTTTATCTGATGGCCGTCCTCATCGTTGATCTTGTTATCTGACATTCGTCCTATGTCATGATACAACCCTGAGAGCAGCCGTACCCTGCTAAGTGATCGTCTTTCACCTCTTGATGACCGTCCCTCATCATTATTTCATTTATTATTTAAACCGATGGCCGTCCCCGTCGTTATTTACTTTACTTTGCAAACCTGATGGTCGTCCCCATCATTGACTTTATCTTTGATCCCCATAGAATCCTACTTCCTTTACCCGATGGTCGTCCCCATCATGATCTCTTTATTTCCCCAACTTGTCATTCGTCCCCGTCATTGCTTTATCCCCAGCAGTCGTCCTCCATCGCCCGCATTTTAATAATCATTCTTTACTACCTTTTACAATTTATATCCCTTTTATTCTTCTCCCCAGTGAGTGCAAAGTTTGGACTGTCTTTAGTATTCAACCACAAGTTATCTTGTTTGTCTGTTAAGCCAGGCACTTACATCCGGCACAGCTAACTCATGTTTGAATAGGGGCAGCTGTAAACACCCCAAATTTTCTCTCACTAAGTTCACACCATGGCTTGTGATCTTTCATGTTTACTTTAGTATAAGCATATCATATCATATTGCATATTTGTTTCACTGCATAAGCTCAAGTTCATCTGCATCTAGGGTTTGTGATCTGAGCAATCCAGGATCCATCTGAGCCACTCCAAAGGGTCTCCAATCATTCCAAGAGGGTCCATATGTGTTCCATCATCATATTATATCCCTCAAAGATCAAGGAAGTCAATAAATCACAAGAACTTAGGAAGCATGGAAGCAGAACTAGGGTTTCACTGCACAGATGACCTAAAATTAGGGTTTTGGTTTCAGAGACCTTAACTCCAAATATTTTGGTCATTCTTGTTTCTAATAGTCTCAATATGTTATAAGGATCATGTTTACCAAGTTTGATGAAGAAATTCATTGTGGAAGTCATCTGTTCACTAGATAACTTCTTGAGCAAGTCAGAGAAAAATCAGGGCATCTGAGGCCCACAACAATGGAACCCAAGGGGTATTTTCATCAAATTGAAGTTATATGATCTTTATTTGATCATTGGAGTGCTTGGAAGTTCACAAAATTGAAGAAATTTGAGCTAAACCAAAAGTTGCCAAAAATGGAAATGACTTGTAATGGAAACTTTCCATTTTGGGAAAGTTCTTCAACCTCCTCTTTCTCAACCAAAAATGCTTCAAATGAAAAATATTTGGTCATGAAAGTTGTAGATTGGATCATTCCCTTTTCAAAAAGTACAAGAACATGTCCTAATTCACTATGGAACTCAAGTTATGGCCTTGCAAAGTTGGCAAAAATCCTATAATTTTCACTTTCACACCAAAGAGGATTTTTTGCAATTTCACATGCCAAGTCATTTTGTGACCTCTAATGCATCTCTAAGCATCATATAAACATAGTACATTGCATTGTGATTAGAATTGCCCAAAGAATCACTTGTTTTCATGCCTTGCATCACAAGATTTCTCAAAAGGGGCAAAATGCATAACACTTGCAAAACCTATGAAAGCCATGCCTCTAAGTCATTCAGCTGCATAAAATGAATCCCATGGCTCTCCTTGATCAATGTTGAACCATGACATGCCCTAAAATAGCTGTTACATGAGCCCATACCTCAAGTACACAAGTTGTTGACTTTTTGCAACTTGCCCCATACCAATCACCACAAGCCACCACCCACTTTCTGACCTATCAAGACATGATATGTGGACTCAAAGCAAGCTACTTCACATAACAATGGAGCTGAGAACCTCTCATAAGCCAAGTTAAACAAAATCGCCTTCAACCTTCAAGCTTTCGATTCTCTCTGTCCAGCCACTCAAACCACAAACAAACTTCACCATTCAACTCACCATCATCAATATAACCTTTCCCAACCATCATACAAGCCTGAAACCCCATAAACACAAAACACGATTTCAAACCAGTTGAGGTGCAACCACTCAAACCAGCTCATTTCAGCTCATTCAAAGTCTTGCAACATCATCAGGGGGTCAAGTAGAGGCCATTTGCACAAGAGAGAGGTCCAGATAGCTCAAACTGAGAAAGCTCAAGCTCAGGTATACCTCATGAACTTTTTTTCCAGAAATGTTATTTTAAGTTCTAAAAATGGTTGAGTATTAAGGTTGTACCGTGTCTCTGAAACTTTTTTCTGTTTTGATGTTTTGATTCGTATCTTGAGTTTGATGCATTAGAAATTGATTTTGAGGGTTGATTCTTGCTGGGGAGGGTTTAGGGATGTGATCTGGAGCTTTAGAGCTCTTGAAATGACCTAGGGAAGAAGTTGATGTTGAGGTCTCGCCGGAGAAGATGACCGGAACACTGTTCCGGTCATCTGAAGGTGATTAGGGTTTAATTAGGGTTTAGTGTAAGTTTGAATGTGGAGCGTTAGATTAGGCTTCCCGTGCGTGTTTGGACGGTTGAGATGGACCATTAAGAATTAATCAGGATTAATTTAATTAATTAATTGGAATTAAGCCAGTTTGAATCCTAGCCATTGATTTGCGCGCCAGTCAACCCTCATCTCTTAGCTTTGAACCTCAGCCCTTGGATCCTCATACTTTCATTTAATTTAATTTTTATTCCATTTAAATTGCATTTTCTTTATCATTTTATTTAAAATACCTAGAAAAATCATAAAAATATTTCCTTCTGCATTTTAATTCCAAATATTTTTCTTCACCCAAAAACATTTTTATTTTTATTTTTGTATTAAAAAATCATTTTAAAAATATTTAAATGTTTATTTTAATTAATTAATGAAATTAATTAATTAAAATACAATTTAGGTTTCTAAAAATCACAAAAAAAATCACATTGCATCTTAGGACATTTAGAAACATTGTCAAACCTTTCATACGAATTTCTTTTTGGTTTTGATCCAATTTTGACATTTTTCTTGAATTTAGGGTTCATAAAATTCCCTTTTTGGAACCCTAACTTTGAAAATTCTTTTCTGCCTAACCATGAAGGGTTTGACAATGATTCTTTTTGCATTGTTCTCCATATAGCATATAGTTTCTAGGGTATTTTTGTCATAAATTAATCCTTCATTTTCAAATTGATTTGCATTTTTCCTTTTAAGGTACCCAAAAACCCTAGTTAACTTAGAAAAATCATAACTTCCTATAGGTTAAGAGTTAGACCTTCTCCTTTGTGGTGAAATATCATATGGGGTTAGGGTTTGTTTGAGCTCATTTGCAAATTTTTATCATGATAATTGTTTCTGTTTTGACCATTTGCATCTCATCCTTTCATGTAACCCTAATTTTGCATTCATACTTGCATCTTACATTGCATTGCATGAACATATGAACTTGCCATGACATTCTAAGCACTTGTATGCCATCTTATACATCTTAAGACATTGCTTGAACATTTCTTGGTCATTTATTCATACATTTGCTATGATTTGCATCCATTTCATTTCATAAACATCCATGTGTTTTCATGTTTCCCACATGCTTCATTTGCATTCTTTCTCTTTGTATGAACATTCATAGCACTTGGTATGCCTTTGCATCATCTTATAGTATCATTTGCATCATGTTATTGCTTCTGGTCTTGGCATTTTTCCACTCATATGCTTCATTTCATTTCATTTCTTTCCTTATGCTAACATTTTCAGGTGGTAAGTTAATTTGAGAAGTGAATTTGCCTTCACTTCTCATTTCTTTTCATCTTCTTCATATGCATCCTTTCTGCATTTTTCATTGCCTTTGAGTGAGCTTTCTCATTCATGTTCATCTCTCACTTTCTTTCTCTAAGTTACTTATCTTCTTCAGTGAAGTAAGTACCTTGTTTCTTTTGCTTCTCCTTCCTTCCATCTGCTTCTTCCATTGGTGGCTTCTCTGAAGATCTCTTTTAAGCCTCACAAAACATAGGAACATCCAAGCATGGCAATAATTAGGGTTTTTATTAGTCCCCCTTTAGCTTTTACCTTTGTGTCTTCTTTGTGTCTCTCATCTCATCTCATCATTAGAGACTAAACCTTTAAGGTTTTAAGACTTTGGAATTAGGGTTATGCCTGCATCCTTCTCTTAGGATGGAGTGTAAAACTTTAATCCTAAGTGTTAAACCCTTAATTTGTTTAAGCCTCTTAATCAATCCATCTTAATAATCACTAAGACATTAACTTGTAACTTGGGCCTTAGATTAGGGTTCTAATTCTTCCATTATTGGTTAAGAAGGACTAACCCTAGTGTTTAATGGACAAGTCCCCCTCAAGTTGTCTTAAAAACCATAAAACTCACTTCTTAATCTCACCCTTAATTAAAATCCACTTTAATAAAGGCTTGTTTTGTCATGAGGTTAATCCCTAATCATGGATTAAGTTGAGGTATCTTCTTCAGCTTAAGTGTGCTCATCTATTATCCTTCTATTAGGATGGTGTAATGAATTCACTAATCCTTGATTATGGCTTAAACTCATTACTTAACACTAAACAAAAACTCAAAAACATCTAAATAATCACAAGTAGGTTAATGACCTTAATCCTACATCATCATGGTAATTAAGTTGAGATATTTATCTCATACTTAAAGTATTCTCATTATCTCTAAACAAGGGGAGGATATAATGAGTTTATTAACCCTTGGTTTAGGCTTAAGCTCATTAACTTATGACAAATACCAAAAACAAATAAAAGATTGAAAACACAAAAAACAAACAATAATCGTCTCCTTCGGGATTCTTTTCTCATCACACTCATTCATAAACGAGAACTTGCTTCTTCCGTCTAATGCAAGACAGTTAGCACTCGAGCCAGACGAGTCATACACTTGAGCATAGACATGCAAGCAGTTCACAACCAATTTTCTTTTCAGTCTCTTTGAGTCGAACTACGATGTTCTGACTTCCTCATTGCACGAGAGGATACGTAGGCATAACTTAACTGTTATCGAACAAAAGTCTCTGTGTCTCCCCCCTCTTTCAGCATTCTTCTTAAGCCTCATTCCTGAGCATTTCACTTCACCTTCTTGCACTGACACTTGTATATTCTCTTCCAGCTTTTGCACACAGATAGCACAGACACCTACCCCTTTTAATCACAAACTTTTAAGCGTGGATCCCGTCGAGTACGACGAACAATCTGGGTGCTAATACCTTTCCTTAGGTTTATGCAGCATTACCTTTCCTTTGGGATAAACATGCCTAGCTGGCGACTTTATTCAGTTCACTTCATTTCTCCTCTCGCCGACCGTTCGTGTCTGTACCCTATCTGACTAGGTGTCTTTTCGGGGGAGCGATAGCCGGGATGCCCTATTATTTCCTGGACTTACATTCTGTTTTTATGTCCAGCGGGTATTTTATGCGAAGTATGTTTTAACTGCATCTGAATTAACAGGAGACAGGAAATCCTCGCCATCCATAGTAGTGAGCATCAGTGCCCCACCAGAGAAAACTTTCTTTACTATGAATGGGCCTTCGTAGTTTGGCGTCCATTTGCCCCTGTGGTCTGTATGAGGAGGAAGAAGTCTTTTCAGCACAAGCTCTCCCACTTGGTATTCCCGATGTCTGACTTTCTGATCAAAGGATTTCTTCATTCTTTTCTGATACAACTGCCTATGACAGATAGCTGCTAATCTTTTCTCTTCAATCAGGTTCAGTTGATTATATCGAGATCGGACCCATTCTGCTTCATCTAGTTCCACATCCATCATTACCCGTAAGGAGGGTAATTCAACTTCAACAGGTAGGACAACTTCCATACCATACACAAACTAATAAGGTGTTGCCCCAGTAGATGTTATGATAGAGGCTCGGTACCCATGCAAGGCAAATGGTAGCATTTCGTGCCAGTCTTTGTAGGTGACTACCATATTCTGCACAATCTTCTTAATATTCTTGTTAGCGGCCTCAACAGCGTCATTCATCTTTGGCCTGTAAGGAGAAGAGTTGTGATGTTGAATTTTGAAGTCCCGACAAAGTTCTGCCATCATCTTGTTGTTCAGATTGGAACCATTATCAGTAATGATTCGCTCGGGAACTCCATACCGACAGATGATATCCCTTTTCAGAAATCTAGCTACCACTTGTCGGGTGACGTTTGCATACGAAGTTGCTTCAACCCATTTGGTGAAGTAATCAATGGCCACCAAGATGAATCTGTGACCATTTGAAGCAGTCAGTTCAATCTTTCCAATCATATCAATGCCCCACATGGCGAAGGGCCACAGTGAAGACATTACATTCAAAGGATTCAGAGGCACATGCATTTTATCTATGTAGGTCTGGCACTTGTGACATTTTCTGGCATAGGCACAACAGTCTGCATCCATTGTGATCCAGTAGTAACCCGATCTTAATAACTTCTTTGCCATTGCATATCCTCCAGCATGGGTACCGAAAGAACCTTCATGTACTTCGTGCATTAGAAGGTCTGCTTCCTTCTTGTCAAAACATATAAGCAAGACCATGTCAAAGTTTCGCTTGTATAATGAACCATCAGTATTGATGTCATGGTACCAAGGTTTGTTATCAGTGACAATGTCCACAGAGAATACATATGCCGGTCTGTCCAGTCTGGATACCAAAATCCGAGGTACATAATTGGCAGCTTGTACTTTGATCATGGATGAAGTGGTAGCCAAAGCATCCGCAAACTGATTCTCGTCTCGAGGGATGTATTCAAGCTTGACTGTTGTGAAGAAGGTCAATAATCTCCTCGTGTAGTCACGGTATGGAATCAGATGCTCCTGATGAGTGTACCACTTGCCGTTGGTCTGATTGATTACCAAAGCTGAATCTCCGAATACATTCAAGGTTTTGATCCTGAGGTCAATGGCTTCCTCAAGACCCATGATACAAGCTTCGTATTCTGCTTCATTGTTAGTGCAGGCAAAGGTGAGTTTTGCTGAGAAAGGCATATGGACTCCCTTGGGTGTGATAAGTACTGCACCAACCCCACGACCGTTGCAATTAACTACCTCGTCAAACATCATAGTCCATGCTTCTTCTGGGTTAGGTCCTTCAGTGTGAACAAGCTCTTCTCAATCTTTTTCTTTCAAGAACATGATTTATTCATCAGGGAAATCAAATCTCATAGGCTAGTAATCATCAATGGGTTGCTCAGCTAAATAGTCAGACAATACACTACCCTTGATGGCTTTCTGAGAGGTGTACTGAATGTCATATTCTGTTAGAATCATTTTCCACCTGGTAACCCTTCTTTGAGATCAATAAGGTAGTATGAGTCAACATATACTGTCTTAGTCGACGAGCAACCCACGCTAAAGCACAACAAGTTTTCTTGAGCAGTGAATAACGTTGTTCACAGTCGGTAAACTTTTTGCTTAGGTAGTATATTGCATACTATTTTCGACCAGACTCGTCGTGCTGGCCCAACACATACCCCATTGACTCTTCTAAAATTGTCAGATACATGATTAGAGGTCTTCCTTCAACTGGAGGCATGAGAATTAGAGGTTCTTGCAGATATTCTTTGATCTTGTCAAATGCTCTCTGACAGTCATCGTTCCACCTGACTGTTTGCTCTTTTCTTAGCAGTTTGAACAAGGGTTCGCAGGTTGCAGTGAGATGAGATATGAATCATGAAATGTAGTTCAGTCTACCTAAGAACCCTCGAACTTCTTTCTCAGTCTTAGATGCAGGCATCTCCTGAATGACTTTCACTTTGTCGGGATCAACCTCAATTCCTTTTTCACTTACAATAAAACCCAACAACTTACCAGAACGTACCCCGAATATGCATTTGTTGGGGTTCAACTTCAACTGATACTTCCTCATATGCTTGAACAGTTTTAGTAGATTCACCAGATGATCTTCCTCTATAAGGGACTTGGCAATCATGTCATCCACATAGCACTCGATTTCTTTATGGATCATATCGTGGAATAATGTTACCATAGCCCGTTGATACGTTGCACCGGCGTTCTTCAGACCAAACGACATTACCTTGTAACAAAATGTGCCCTAATGTGTGATGAAGGTTGTCTTCTCCATGTCTTCAGGTGACATCTTAATTTGATTATATCCCAAAAATCCGTCCATGAAAGAAAATACTAAGAACTGAGTTGCGTTATCCACCAATACGTCAATATGAGGTTATGAGAAATCATCATTCGGGCTTGCTCTGTTCAGATCCCGGTAATCCACACACATACGCACGTTGCCATCCTTCTTAGGTACGAGTACAATGTTAGCAACCCACGGCAGATAACTAGTGACAGCGAGAAAACCGACGTCCCACTGCTTTTGTACTTCCTCTTTAATTTTCATGGCCATATCTGGGCGAGTACGTCGTAGCTTCTGTTTGACTAGCGGGCAATCTTATTTTAGTGGCAATTTGTGCATGACAATATCCGTATCTAGACCTGGCATATCTTGATAGGACCAAGCGAACACGTCAACATATTCCCGAAGCATACTGATGAGTTGTTCTTTCACTGGAGCTTGCAGACTGGCCCCGATCTTCACTTCCTTTACATCTTCCTCGGTACCAAGATTTATGGTCTCAACCTCCTCTTGATGAGAAGCAATCACTTTTTCCTCTTTCCTTAACAACCTAGCCAACTATTCAGGCAAATCATAATCTTCATCAACCCCTTCATCTGCTTGATTAATTGGATTGTCAAAGTCATACAAGGTCAAAGCAGTGTTGTTGTCGGTGCAATCTGGAGGATTATCTCTGCAAGGGTTGAGATTTGTTCATTTTAGTGATTGTTTTTATTTTGTTTATGAAAAAGTGTGAATGGAGTTATTATTGAAAAACATTGTCATTTATTGCTTTGTGCGAAAATAACAAAAATGAAAAACAGTGAGTGAAAAAAAAAGAAGATCGTTTGCAAAAGATGTCCATTTGTTCATTAATCATTCATTTGCACAAAATACAAATATGGCCCTATTACAAAATGAGTCCTGACACCTTGGGCAAGATGCAGGACTTGATGCATGCTTAAACAGGAAATAATAATTACTCTGCAGAAGTAATCCTTATAATTTCCTGGGAAGACTAGTTGAGGACTTGCTGGCCTGGGACCCTTGGACGAATCCAGCTCTCCAGGTTGAAGTCACTTTCAGCTCGTCTTCCACATTGTTGATTGCATCTGGGGTTAGCATTCCCCCACTAATAAATTTGGGAGCTTCAGCAGCCTCCTCTTGGACCTGTCGGGATGGTTTGTAACCCAACCCGAACTTATCTTCCTTGATCTGAACTTGCAGCAGCTTGCCTTAGTCCTGGGCATTACTGTCTTCAACAACCTTCCGAGCTTGCTTATAAAAGGAGATTGAAGTACCAGACACTTCAGTTGTTGCTTCATTGACATTGAGGGCCTCAAACCCTTGGCTCATTGTCTCATGAATCTCTCTGTCCATCTCAATATACTTGTAAGTAGCTAGATGACTAACGAAGATATCCTCTTCCCCACAGATTGTGATAACTTGGCCCTCCCATTCGTATTTTAACTTCTGGTGAAGGATCGACGTCACAGCGCCAGCGGCATGAATCCTTGGCCGACCCAACAAACAGATATAGGCAGGCTGAATGTCCATCACGTAGAAGATAGTTTTGAAGATCCGTGGGCCAATCACCACAGGCAGCTCAATTTCCCCAAGAACCGGTCTTTTAGAACCGTCAAAGGCTCTCACCACCAGGTTACTTGGACGCAATGCTAGACCATCATATTCCATCTTGACAAGGCTTTCTTCGGAAGAACATTGAGTGAGGACCCAGTGTCAACCAAGACATGAGAGAGAACATCACCTTTACACTCCAAGGTGATATGCAAAGGCTTATTATGGTTACGACCCTCCATAGTTAGATCATCATCGGTGAACCCTAGCCCATGGCTAGTATTGACATTAGAAACCAATGTTTCTAGCTGATTAACTGTAATATCTTCTGGCATGTAAGCTGCGTGCAGAACTTTGAGAAGTGCATTCCTGTGAGCTTCGGAACACATTAGTAGTGATAAAATAGAGATTTTGGAGGGTGTCTAATGGAGCTAGTCCACAACCTTATAGTCACTCTTCTTGATTATTCTCATGAACTCGTCTACATCCTGGTCAAAGGATGTATTATGAGCTTCCTTGGCAATAGGTTCTTCAGGCACCACATTCTTGCCTTTAGCCTTGGCAGCAGCTTCTGCTTCAACATTAGTTCTTTGGAATTGTGAGGCAAAGAGACGTCCGCTTCGAGTGAAGCCTCCGCCTCCCCCCACATTATCAATATGTGGTGTAGATGTGTCAAAAGTGACTTTCTTTCCGTTGCAATACAAATCTGAGCCATAGTGCCAAGGCACGACACTACTGCTGTCATATGGAACTAGTCCTGGTACCGTGATAGTAACCGGAATGATTGCTACGGAAGAAGGAACTGAGACAATTTGAGGTTCATAATAAATTGTGATAGGTGGTATGACCGGGGATGGTGCTATGATGAAGGTTGCTGATGTTGATAAAGATGTTGTTGTGATTTGTTGAAAGAATCTGGAACATGGATTGTTACCGGATCATAGTAAATAGTAACTGTGGAAATGTCTCCATTGATGGTTGTTGTCGTTGTAGAAGGATGTGTTGAACTGATATTTGTTGAAGTTGAAGAAGGGATGATTGTTGATGTTGTAGAAGAATCTGTTGAAATGATTGTTGCTGAAGTTGTAGGAGGAATACTTGTTACATCTGATGGAATGACATGTGCTGGAGTTGTAGGAGGAATGGTTGTTGATGTTGTAGGATCTAGAACTGTTGAAGTGATATGTAAAGTGCCTTCTTTGATGAGATCGTTGATACCGGTTTTCAAACTTGCACAACCGTTGATAGAAATCTTGCAAGCTTCGCAATGGGCCTCTCAACCCGGGAACACATGGCACTTTAAAAGCTGGGCTTTAACCTCGGCCAGAGGTGTTTGAATACTAGCAACATTGTCAATTTGGTTCATTGGTTGATCCTCCTCAATGGAATTTATCCTAGGCCCACCATGGCTAGGCATAGGATTCTTGGTAACACTTGGAGGAGGTGCAAAGTTTAGAGCTTTGGAATCAACTAAGTCCTGAACTTTCATGTGTAAGGCTCTGGACTTTTCCGTTGTATGGCCAGGTGCATTTGAGTGGAAGGCACACCGGGCATTAACATCATAGTTTCTTGGAAGGTTCTGGGGATCTAGTGGAGCTAGGGTCCTCAATTCAATCAGATTGAGCTTTAATAACTATGGAAGTAAGGCAGCATAGGGCATCAGAATGAGATCGATAACCCTGTTAATTTGTGAAGTCCTCAGTTGAAATGGATGTTGTTGCTGATTTTTATTGTTGTAAGATATCTGTTGAGGAAATTGTTGTTGCGGTGGGAACTGTTGTGGTTGTGGAGGATATTGTTGTTGAGGTGCTGGTGCTGGAATGGTGATAGAAGCTACTGATCTTGGCATATATTGAGGCCTACCTCTGCCCATGTGCACTGAGTTGGTTTCACCTGTCCTACGAGGTCCTGCGAAAGGTTTCCTTGTATTGTTGGAACTAGCACCGTTGTCTGAAATTTTGCCTATCTTCAAAAGAATCTCAATTCTCTTCCCACCTATAACTACATCCGCAAAGCTGGTGGACGAGAAAGCAGCAAGTCTGTCAATGTATGTCCCCTGTAGGGTGTTCATAAACATGTCGACCATTTCTCTTTCAAACATCGGAGCCTGGACAGCAGCCGCAAGCTGTCTCCATCTTTGGGCATATTTGTAACACGGTGGGAGAACTGACTTTCTATAAATGTTGCGGATAGCAAGAGTCGCCACCGACTTTTATTTTATCCATAAGGAAAGGACATAAAAGAAAAGGAAAGACCTATTTTAAAAGACTTGAGTTCGGGGGGTAGGTTATATAAAGGGAAGGTGTTAGCACCCTTTATATCCATGGTTATCCATGAGCTCTTAGTTATTTAGCTCACTTTGTTTGTTTGCAAGAGTGTAGTGTGTGATCAGAAACTTTCTAAGTACTTTGTAATGATCCTCGTATGGATGTATACAAAGCCTTGTTTTTGAAAATTTGTTTGAAAAGTGTGGTGTAAAGAGTATTTTGAAATGTGAGCAAGTAATTAAGAGAAACCTACCCTATATTAAGTCTTTACTGTTCTTATGTTCTTTCAATGGTAAGACTATCTCTATTATTAAGGAATAGGTAGTCATTACCTTAGATGTGATTAAGGGACATGTGTAGGGACATCTGGATATAGGCAACTGTAGGGTGTCTTTAGCAATTCGTAGGGACTTATCATCTTTTATTCGAAGGGACAAGATCATTTATCGTAGGCAACCTCGAAGGGACTTGATCTTTAAAACTATAGGGACTTGATGATATTTATGAAGGGACTTACTTAAGACACCCTACTTGACCTTTTGAAATAGGTAACTGAGAGGCAACCCTAGGAAGTGCAAGATGGCGATCAAAGATCGACTTACGTGTGTGCGTGTTTATTTTCAAATATTTATCTTATTCAAATTAATTTTCTAAGTTGATTTTAATTACAAACATGTTATACACACCCTAAATTACTAACCATACAATAAATATATTTATAATAAAAATAAAGCAAACATATAAACATATAAATATTACAAGGCTTTGGGACAATTACAATATAATCGAGAAATGATAGTAATGATAAATAGAATAATAATAATAAATAAGCAATAATTAAATATTAGTAATAATAAAATAAGAATAAAGGTTAGAATAATAAAAGAAAAGAAATAAAAAATTTAGCAAGAAAAATTAATGTTAGAAAAGTTTTTTAGGAATTAATTAAGAAAATAAGTTTTAATAATAATAAACAAATAATAAATTATTTACATATTAAAAAAAATGATTAATGTTTTAATTAGGGTTTATAAAAAAATTAGGTTAAATATTAGGGTTAATAAAAAATTAGGTTAAATATTAGGGTTAATAAAAAATTAGGTTAAATATTAGGGTTAGTAAAAAATTAGGGTTAAGAAAATTAGGTTTGACTAAATTAGAGTTTTGATTATAATTAAAATATATGATTAATCTATTTACAAAAAATATAATAATTATATATATAAACATATTATCAAATAAATATAAACAATTTAAATTTTAGAAAATAAATTATGATTTTTGAAAATATAAAGTTTTAATGAGAAAATATTATAAATATTTATTTATTAATTATTTTTAATCAATTAAATGAATTAAATAAATATAAATAAATAAAAATACAAAAAAAATTGAAGAAAAACAACATACCTGGGGCTGGGATTCGAACCCACGCCCTAGGCTTTCCACCCTTTGGTCCAACAACACCACCACTAGGCCATGCGCGTCTGGTGTGTATGTATTGAGCAACATCCCTTTTATTTTAAGCCTGCAAAAATCAAATAAAGCACAAAACAAAATGGCCTGGGGGGGATTCGAACCCAGGACCATTGCAATAACACACAAACACTCCAACCAGCTGAGCCACATGGGGCGCGTTCAACAAATAACCACCAATAAGTCATTATAAGATAAAACAAGTTTTCAAATTTTAATTTCAGCGCCAATTTCATCATCTTCTTCCTCAGGATTCGCAGGTTTTCCTGCGAATTTTCCCAGGGATTTTCTTGCGAATTCTCTTGCGTTTTAAACCTGCGAAACTCAAACACCAATCAACAAGTACAATTTCATCAAATCAATTATACCAATGAGTTCCTTATGATTCACACAGTCCATCAATGTCCTTAGAATTTATTTATATTTGGTATTTCAAGAACCCCCAATTTGAAACACGAAACCCTAACAATGGTAGTTCATGTTCTAGGCTATGATTCTTCAAGAAACTGTCCAGAAACCATCTATAGATCATGACTAACATAAATCAAACAACAAAATTAGTTTATATTAGCTAAAGATATGTGAAATCGAAAAACAATATTTTGAAGAACAAGAATGATTCAGTTAGCATGTTTCAATGCATGAAAGGATGATTTTATGATCCAAAAACATTCAGTGATCTTCAAGGAATGATTTGCAACCTTCAAAAGCTTTAGAGATGGCCTAGAAATAAGAATTTGAATATGAGTTTTTTTTGTGAAATTTGAAGTTTTGTTCTTACTCTTGGAGGCAGCCAATTCGTGTCCTTGTGATTGTCTTTTGTTTGTGTATATGTATGGAACATAATTAGGTTAAAACTTTGTGGATTTGTGGGCTTTTGGTGGTTGCTTGATCATGAAGTTTCACCACTTTCAAATATCCTCAAAAATCTTATAAAACCTTTCTAAATTGGGTGAGCACGAATTTTGATGATACCAATCAGCTTTGAATATCCTTTAAGAGTTTCTAGAATGAGAATCATATCAAATATTGAGCTTTTCATATTTTATTTTGATTTAAAATGATTTTTAATGTATAAAATCAAAATAAATCAAAATAAACTAAGAAAAATCTGAATAAATGATATTTGATTCGTGCATGATGTCATGGTAGAGATTGGGTCATAAAAATGCAAGCCCATGTGGAAAGAATTGGTTCTAAGACCCCATTTGCTCAATAAACCTCTAAAAAATTTCCCAACTTTGCAAAGACACAAATTCCTCAATTTTAAGGCTATGAAGGTGTTCTTGGACATTTTGGAAAGCTTAGAGAGTCTTCTAACCAACCTCATTTGTCTCATGTCCATATCTTTTACCATTTTCAAGTTATGCCCTTTGGATGTTGACTTTTTGTTGACTTTTGAAATGACCTATAATGTCTTAGCTCATACCTTCCAAATGAAGCATTTTTAGGCTTGGCTTGTGAGACACAAAGTTGTAGAGAATTCAATTTCCTTTAAAATGAGCTTTGGATGGGAAATGTTTGATGAAGCATGTGAAAGTTATAGTTGGTCAAACTTCAGTTGACTTTTCCTATGAAAACCCTAATTTAGAAACTCCTGATTCTTGATGATCTGAAATCTCCTTGATGAATCATGATCAACCCTTGATAAAATGATGAATTTTACTTCATATACTTGATGTTGGCAAAAAATCAAGAAGTTTGACTTTGGTTTGACCACAATTGACCTCAGTTTGACTTTTTAACTACTTTGACTGTTTTTAGCTTATCTGATCATCTGACTGAGCAAACCTTTTGGGAAAGCCTTGAAACTTGACATAGGGATTCTTGAAGACATGTAGGATGTTATGAAGCTCACTTGAAGACTTGGAAATCCATTTAGCTTAATTAAATTCAAAACCCTAGTTTAGGATGTATTGCTTAGGAGGATGCTTTGTCTGAGGGGATTGTCAAACTTTCTGATTAATTGTGAACCTTGTAAACCTCTTAGGATACCTTGTGAACCCTGTGAACCTCCTGGGACACCTTAGTACACAATGTCTGGTCTAGGTGAGGGCAAATTTTGGGGTGCAACAGCTGCCCCTGTTCAATTTTCTAAAACCTGAGGAGTTAGATTGGCCTGTGTGCCATTCGTGACTTGGAAGGTTGAAGGGGATTGAACACAAAAGCCCAAAAATTTGCACTCGCCGATGCGTAAAGTAATGCTTCTAATTGGTTGCATATGCTGGAGTGGGCTTAAAGATGCCACTCAGAGGAACTGGAGATGGGCTTATAGATGCCATCCATAGTATCAGAAAATGGTAGTATCTTTATGTTGTCACTGGATATCAGTACTAGGTCTTCGTATAGGCCGTCTCTGAATCATTCCTGTAACATAGTTTGAGTTGAATGTCAACAATAGATCTTCGTATAAATCGTCTCTACATTATCTCTAGGGAAAAAAGAATATCCTTCATTAAGTGTCAGCGCTTAGATCTTCGTATAGATCGTCTCTGAATCGTCTTTAGGAACATACTTTACTTAAACATCAGAATCAAATCTTCGTGGCGATCTTTTCTGAATTGCTTTTGGTAATATCTTGGGCTAAGAACAAGATCTTCGTATCGATCATTTATGTACCATCCCATAGATAAACTGTTGCATAGACTATTAGAAATAAATATTCATAGCGATTATCTCTTCTGGAAATATCCCGGATTAGGTATTAGATCTTCGTATAGACCATTTACATACCTTCCGAAGGACAAAGAGAATATCAGGATCAAATCTTCGTAGCGATTATCCCTGAACTTCTTCTGAAAGAATCTCTTGGATTAAGTGCTAGATCTTCGTATAGATCCTTTACACATTATCCCAAAGAAAGTTGACCATCAGAAATAAATCTTCGTAACGATTACCTCCTCTGGAAACATCCTGGATTAAGCACTAGATCTTCGTATAGATCATTTACGTACTCTTCCATGGACAACTTGAGAATTGATTATCAGAAATGAATCTTCGTAGCGATTATCTCTGAATTAAGTATCAGTACTAGATCTTCTTATAGATCGTCTCTGAACTGTTTCGAATTGTTGATAGTGTTTATCTGCCTGCAACTATCCTGAAAAGAAAAGGTTAGTTTATGCAATATGTATGCTTGTATGGCATGATGTACCTAAGTAAATGTCTTATGTATTATGGATATGCTATGATATGATGTAAATGATGTATGTATGAATCATGTAGCTAGAAGTGTCTGGATATCTCTGTACAACAACTGCTGACTAGGGAAAATAAATCCCGGTTTGTTGCTGAGGAATATAAGGACTTCGTTCCCGTCTTGTTTGATATTATGGTACTTATAACCTCCCATCTTCGTTCGTCGTGCTTCTTATTGAAGGAATAAGTTCCTGAATATCCTGACTGAGGATAAAAGAGATGGACATAAATCTGAGGGGAGATGTTACTTGAAGTATCTGAAAAGATTACTCCGTGGGGATGAACCGGCGAAGTTTCGTTGAATTCCTACCTTCGTTCGTCCTTAGTGAAGGTGTGTAAAACACAAGGAAGGGGGGTTGGAATTGGGTTTTCTTTAACAACTAAAAATAACTTCTAATGACAAGTTAATTTATCCTGGTTCGTTTGAACTCAAACTACGTCCAGTCCACCCGCCAAGGTGATTTTGCCTCTACTGAGGTCTTAATCCACTATTCAATAAATGAATACACACACTGACCTAAAGTCAATGTCCTCTTGAGTCTTCTGACTGAAACTAGTCACTCAAGGAATATTACTCAACTATTACAATAATAATAAGATAGTAACTAATTTGCTTCTTATCAAGCTAAGATCACTAAGTGAATGTTACAATATTTTAGCACAAAATGATTCAGTCTTTTGCTCGTGAGTGTATTGTCTTCAATTCTTCAATTTGATTCCTTTATATAGTTCTTGAATAAATGTAGCCGTTGGAGACATCTTGAGCTAGTTTAGGATATTAGTTAATACCATAAATTCCTTCCAAAACAAGAGATACTTGTCTTAATCATTAATTAAAATATTCTTTAATTAATGTCTTCATTATGAATATCATCATCTTCTAGACGTAAATCAGAGATAGTAAAGACTTGATACGCAGCCAATTAATCATGTCATTAAATGATGGATTCTTCATTAAGTGTATCTTCTATATATGGCTCAATATATCTTCTAGTAATGCACGTCTCCTTTAATTAAATTCCTTTTCTACACAATAATAAAGGTAGTCATTAGAACTTCTATTCTAGCATAATAATATTTGTTATCATCAAAACTCTTAGAGGTTTAGAACCATAATTGTTCTAAAAATCTCCCCCTTTTTGATGATGACAAAACATTTATTTAGATATTGAGAATATAGTTTAATAGGATTAGAAGAACTCCCTTTGATTGAATAAAATCAAATATTTCTTTTAAAGATCTCTTCAGAAGTTATATCCTTCAGAAGTTTCATTAGCCTTAGCTCCCCCTGAGTTGATTACTTGACCTGTTTCTATTTTAGAATCACAACTCAAATAGTTTTATTAGAATTTTATATGTAAGAGGCAAATCATGGTAAACTGCTATAGATCAGGATCTTCTACGTTTCTCCCCCTTATTGCCATTATAAAAAAGAATAGATGTAGAAAACAAATGCAATAGTATAGAAGCAAAATACGTTTTCATTAAAATAGGAATAAAAACCAGTAATAACAAAACCAGTAGAACTTAAAAAGTCATGAAGAGACAAAAGATAAAACAGAAAAAGCTAAGTAGAAGATAAACAGAAAATCAGGAGTGCATCTTAGTAACTAAGGCCTCCAGCAGAGACTTGATCTCAGAGGATGATTCCACTTGCTTTCCAAGCATTGTCTTCAACTCAGCAGTGGTTTCATCTTGCTTATCCAGGCGTTGCTTAACCATTTCATTTTCCTTCTTCAACTCTTCCAAGGTCTGCAGAACAAGATTTGTTGGCAGAGGTTCTTCAACTTCTGGAGCAGCCTGATTCTCAGGAACTTCTACATTTGCTGGTGATTGAGTAGGTTCATCATCATGATCTTCTTCAGAAGGTACCAGAACCATTTGAAGTCCAGAGTTTTCTTCCAGAGGTACTGACTCTGTCCAGGGTTTATTGTCCAGTAGAAGAGGCTTATTCTGTTCAATGTTAGAAACAACTGCTTTGAGATACTCACAGAAGTTCTGGTGAGCAATGTCATAGCAGATGTCCTTGAGTCTCTTTGTCTCAGCATTAAACCATTTTCTGAAGGTGGCCCACAGAAAGTCAGAAGCAGCTGGATCTGGAAGTTCTGAGCAAGCAGACTTCAGATCCTCTAACTTCAGTTTCATTACTATTTCAAAAGCAAGTAATAAAGCAGAAATGTCTGTTTTTGAGGGTTTAGGTTTTGGTGCAGGTATGGCAGTTTTGTTAGAGACAGAGGACAATTTGTGTAAAGCTTCAATGTTAACAAAGGTTCTAAGGGGATTTTCATGTTCAGCTTCTTCTGGTGGTGTGTCAGGGATGGTTATAAAAGTTGGTGAGTTAGGAGGGGTAGACTCATATGAAGACAGTGAACTTTCTCTTATAGGGGAAAGATTAGAAGCAAGGCCATCAGAATTTGATGGTTGGAAACTACTATGGTGATGTGTTTCAAAAGTTTCAGAGGATGGGATTTGGACAGATTTTGGGGGTTGGAAATTATCAATGTCAGAGAGAACATGTTGCAAGGCAGTGTGTGTTTCAGCTGTTGGTGAGCGATCAATATCAGAAAGGGGTGTTGTGTCAATTGGAATATCAAAATCTGAAAGTGTTTATGGTTGATGGTGTTCTTCTTCTGGTGCATAAAGTGATGATAGAATGGACGAGACAGCAGCAATTGCAGGTATAACAGGGGGAACAGGGTTAGAAGGTGTAATAGTTTTAGAGGATTGAGTTGGTTCAGATGATGGGATTTATGCAGAAGGAATGTCAACAGAAGGTGTTGGGTCAGAAGGGTTTTCATACACTTCTACTATAACTGCTTCTACTACAGAAATGAATTCAGAGTTAGAGGCAGAAGTTTTACCTGATCTTCTGGTTGATTTGGGAGTCTTCTGAGATGATCCTTCTCCAGCCTTTCTTTTCTTGATTCTTGCAGAGGCAACATCTGGAGTTTTCTGAGTGAGTTCAGTAGCCTTGAACATTGGATCCACACCATGTTGCTTGCATAAGTCCAAGTAATTGACCACAACCTCTGGAGGTGTGTCAGAAGAGAAGAGGGGGAAGTTCTGCAGGGGAATCTTCCTGGTGGTTATAACTTCTCTAGAATGGAGGACAGGTTCTTTCTGGATAGAAGTTATAAACTTCATCTTCTTCATATTCTTCGCATTCAGAGGCTTACCAACATCTGTTTCAAGAAGTTGTGTCTGCTTTAATTCTGCCAGAAAGTCCACCAACTTATTCTCACAGAGAATGTCAGATATTACACGTCCTAGAGGAATCCAATCCCTCTTGGTTTTCTCCCCATCTCTTGTTTCCTTCACACTAGTTTTCAGATGTTGAAACAGAGTGTGTTCAAGGTTGACCTTCTTCTGTTTAGCAATAAAGTACAACAGGAATTGCTGATCCATGTTGATATAGTCTGGAGAGTTTGTAGCTTTCCTGTGGCAGATTGTTCCAAGAATGATCTTGGCCCAAATTCTGAGAGGAATCTTCAGATCCTTTATCTTATTAGAAGGTTAGCCAGAAGTGAAGATTTCCTTGGCTATCAGCTTTGTATCAGACATTTTGTCCATTTCACTACACTTAATACCATTGCCATCAGATTCTATGAGCTTGGCAATGTGGTCTTCAGAAATGATGATTCTTTTACCCAGCACATACGAAGTGACATTAGTGTTGGAGGCTGTTGCATATGCCCAGAATTCCTTTACCAATTTTGGGAAAACTGGTCCCATAAGACGATCAAAGTACATTTAGACGCTGTGGCTAGTGATCTAGAGGGGGGGTGAATGGATCACCTCCTTGTTTACAAGGATTTAAAAGATTTTTCAGAGTTTTTCGAAAGTTAACGGAAACAACGGTCCCAAATATACAAGCGTCTATTCTGGACCAGCCACTAGAAGACCGGACATGTGATAACGTGCTGGATTTACGATTAAGATGATAAAGGATTAAACACACAATATGTAAAACAGTTGAATGCACCTATCACAAAAGCTATTTCCAATGAATCAAAAACAATTGAAAACGTAAATAGAGATAGAGAAGAGATACAATACGCAGAGATTTGGTAAGGAAGTTCCCCATGTTCGTCCTCGCGTGTGGGTACGTCTCCCTCTCAATTCAAACCGAAATTGAGAACTTTTATATCAATATTGTTGAATTCGTCGATTACAAGGTTGTTGTACAAATACCAGATATCTATACACCTAGATCTTCCTATTGTATCAACCTTCACTTGATCTGAGCCCAATCAAGATTCCCTGCAAGTAATACAAGCAATTCACCAGTTCCACGACCTATTTGCAAAATCCCCCGATTTCCAAATCTTACGCTGCGGCTGAATATGACTTGTAAACGTGACTAACAAACCCTCAAGAACACACCCGTTCTTGAAGGAAAACCCAGCTGGTTTTTCCTTGAAACCTTCTATCAAACTTCAACTCAGCTGGATCTCCGATCGTACCACTGAACGTTATCTCGAAAGCTTTCAATTCACAGAGCAGCACACACTTCCTTGTTGATGTTCTTGAATTAAGGTCTTTGAGAAGATGATGAAGATGATTTGATTCTAGGTTTCAATCCCGCTCAACATTGAATTGTCCAACACTCCAAAATCCTTTTCTTGATGTGTTCTTCAATGATCTATCACTGTAAAATTCGTCTGCAATTTTCTGTGATCTGTTATGACACTAAATGAAACACTCCACATATATATGCAGATTTTGTTAGAAGAAAAACAGACTAATGAATCGATTCAAGACATGATGAATCGATACATACTGAACAGATTTATAAAAACAGAGAATAGAACAAGCAATGAATTGATGCATGTTTGTATGTGTCGATTCATAGAAGATAATCCAGAACCATTCAAACAGCATGAATCGATACATGATAAGATGAATCGATTCATTTTGCGAATTTCCAGAATCCTTCAAACAGCATGAATCGATTCATGATGGAATGAATCGATTCATTTTGCGTATTTTTCAAAAGATCAAAAACATTGAAATAAAATGAAACAAAATATCTAAAGGCAAGCATTTTTCTTAATATGAATAAAACACAAACACTTAAAAATTATAATCAATCAAAACTAAGGTTGCTCACAAACTCCCCCTTTTTGATGATGACAAAATTTTTTGAAGTGTGAGAATTACTCCCCCTGAGTTTGTGCCTGTCATTGTCTTTTCACACTTGCCTTTTTCTCCCCCTTTGTCAACAGCAAGAAAGAATCATAGGTGAAGAAACAGAATCAGCAGTACAAAGATATAGAAGCAGATTTCACTCACAAAGAATGAAACATAAAGTGCAAACAATTTAGACAAAAGCAAATAATCATAGGCAGTGAAATTGTCAAATAGAGTTGCGAATTACATAACCAAACCAAACCATAAAGTGTTCAAACAAGAAAAACAAAGAAACTTAAGCAACAAACAATGATGAAATGCAAAATGAAATGCAGCTTCAATGAGGGAAATGGCCACCACACGACTCTGCATCATCTCGATCAGGGTCACGGAAACTTGGAGGAGGAGGTGGAGGAGGCATTTCATCTGGATTATGTCCCATGAAAGCGTAACGCCTGAAACTCCTCTGAACCTCTGTGCTTTGAAACCTTTCCATAATCCCCGGGTGCGAACGACTTTCATCCATAAATCCAGACATCTCATTATAAAACACTTGATGCCACTTAACCAATTCAGTATGCCATGAATGTTGGTTGTGATACATTCGAGTATGCTCATCATGCCATTCTCGATGCTCTTTATGCCATTCCGTTTGCTGGACATGCCACACACGAGCTTCTTCATGCCGGACATTGTTTGCAACTTCCAACTGTGCAAACATCTGAGTAAGATAGGCCGGAGCAGCAATAGATGAAGTCGGTGGAGCCGATGAAGGAGCCGGATCATAGTTTGTAGGAGACCACCTTTGTGGTACCCACTCACCACAACCGGTGTTGGCATTCGCATCAGGAGGATTTTCTGCCTCTTCCATATCTTCATCCCTTTGTTCTTCAACATAAATGTGTTCAGACGGAATGTCAAAGTTGTAGATGCGGGTTCGAGTGCTGCATTCAAAGAAGTAGTAGCAGCGACGCTCGATGTCCCATCGATAACCCATATGAAAAAGTGTGGCATTGTTGAATTCTTGCACACTAGAGGCTGATAAGAGAGGCACAGGAGGGAAAGCCACTTTCCAAAACTTGAGAATCCGCATGATCTGGGCAGCATATGTGTAACACGGTGGGAGAACTGACTTTAGTTATGTTGCGGATAGCAAGAGTCGCCACCGACTTTTATTTTATCCAAAGGAAAGGCATAAAAGAACAGGAAAGATCTTTTAAAAGATTTTTGGATCCGGGGGGTAGGTTATGTAAAGGGAAGGTGTTAGCACCCTTTACATCCATGGTTATCCATGGGCTTTTAGTTACTTAGCTCACTTTAAAATGTTTTGGAAATGTGCAGTGTGTGAATAGAAATTTTCTTAAGTATTTTATAATGATCCATGTACGGATGTATATAAAACCTTTGTTTTGAAAATTGTTTGAAATGTATGAAGTGTTTGAAATGTTTTGAAGAGTGAGCAAGTATCTAAGAGGAACCTACTCTAAGTTTAAGTCTTTTCTGTTCTTGAATCCTTTAAATGGTAAGACTATCCCTATTATTAAGGAATAGGTAGTCATTACCTTAGATGTGCGGGACAAGTGAAGAGACATCTGTTATCTAGGCAACTGTGGGGTGTATAAGCAATTCGAAGGGACTTATCATCTTTATTCGAAAGGGACAAGATCATTACGAAGGCAACATCCAAAGGGACTTGATCTTTTTATCTGTTTAGGGACTAGATGATGTGAAATGAGGGACTTTGCTTTATACACCCTACTTGACCTTTTGTTTAGGCAACATGAGAGGTAACCCTTAAGAAGTGAGATGGCGATCCAGGATCGACTTACGTGTGTGAGTGTACAATTTTAAATATTTATCTTTTAAGTTAATGATCTAAATCAATTTTAAATACAAATACGTTTCACTCCCTATTTTACTAACCATGGCATTTAAAAATAAATATTAAACATTACTACTAAAATATTACATAAAGGAGACAATTACATAATAATAATAATTAAAATAAATTTAAATAAATAAGCAAAATAAATAATAATAAATAATTGGGTTAGTAACAATAATCACAATATATATATATATAAATGGGGTTAGTAATAATAAAATAAATATTATATGAAAATAAATAGAATTAATAATAAAATAAACAAGAATATTAGCATAATAATTAAAAGTTCAATTTTTTTTTATAAACAATTTTTTTTTTAAGATTAAGAAGAAAACATAAACAATTCATATTATATACTAATTATTATAAAGTTTTAAATTATATACATGTTATAAAAATAAGGTTAATTATAAACATATTATGAAAATAAATTATATTTACAAAATTAAATTAAGAGTTTTAATTATTTTAAGCATAATCTAAAGTTATTGGCATACAAGAATTATATTAAATAATTATAAACAAATTATAAAAGTATACACATAATTAAAGTTTATAAATAAATAAATTAAAAATTATAATTAACAAATAAATTAATATTTACAATTAGGGTTTTATAAAAATAATTAGGTTTTATAGAAATATTTAGGGTTTTAGAAAATATTAGGGTTATATGTTTAGAAAAATAAATTAGGATTAATTATCAATTATACAAAATTATACACTATTAATAATATACAAAAATAAATAAATTTTTTAATAAAATTTAATTTTTTAAAGAAAGATGAGTTCTAAATTATAGAAAAGAAAATAAGGCTATTAACATTTTGTTTTATTATTTAAACTAATTTAATTATAATATAAAAGAAAATAGAGAAAACAAAAAAAATGAAAAAAAAGAACTTACCTGGGCTGGGATTCGAACCCAGCCCCTGAGCAATGCATCTTCCAGGACCAATAAGCCAGCCACTGGGCTGCGCGCGCGCCAGTGATAGCAATGCACTCCATGGGGTTTTGTTGTTATCCTGGAAAAACCATGACAAAACAAAACAAATAGCACAAAAAGGCCTGGGGAGGGATTCGAACCCAGGACCTTCATACAATACACAAGCATACTTACCATCCAGCCGGGAGGGCGCAACTGATTGTATAATCACTACAATGAATAATATATTAAGTCATGTGATTAAATGGAAAAATAAGAAAAAAGTTTGCTGCATCCAGGATTCGAACCAAGGCCTTCAAGCATAACACACGCATCCCTCACCATTGGGCCAACACTGCAGTTGTGTAATAATCTCAAACAAAATCAATAAAATATTAAAACTAAATTTTAAATCAGAATTTTGGCGCCATGAGCTTTCTTCAACCTCAGTCCGTCGTCTTAGACTTATAGTGACACCCGTCCGTCACTAAAGCCTTTAGTGACGGATTTCCTCTGTAGCTATAGGTCCTGAAACTTCAAAAACACAACATACACAACATAAATTCATTCTAAGGGTTCAAACCAATTAAAGTATGTCCTCTAAATCCAAATATGTCCACAATTTGATTTGAAATTAGTTGTTTCCCGAAACCCTAATTCATGGTTTCATGAACCCTAAAAATAGAGTTCGGCCATTCCTGCATCAAACCTCAAATTAAACCAACCAGAATCATTGCAAACATCCATATAAACAATAATATATAATTGAATTCCATTTATACAGCTTATACAAGAAGAATCGAAAATCAAAATTTCAAGCTAAAATGTAAATTCGGTTTATGCATTATGACATGATTTGGATGTTGCAAATGGTTCAAATAGTTTCAATGATCATCTAGGAACACAATGTAACCTTTAAAATCTTTTGATATGGCCTCTATGCAAGAATCCGAATTCAAGTTTTTTTGGTGAATTTTGAAACTTTGAAACTATGGTTTGAGGCTGAATTTTTCGTCCCCTATGCTTGTGTTCTCTTTGTGTATATATGGTGGATTGAATTAGGTCAAGAAACTTTGGATTTATGGGCTTTTTGGATGCCTTGAGTGTGAAGGAATGTCATGATCCAAAAATGTGAAAAAATCAAATATTTGTATTCCAATCTGGTCTAGCACGAATTTGTACAAGATCCAATCATGTTAAACAGTATTGATGAATTTCAAGAAGAAGAATCATGTCCAAATTTTGATTTTTAGATTTTATTTTGATTTAATTTGATTTAAAATGAATAAAATGAATAAAATTCAAATAAATATCAAATAAAATATAAAAAATCAGAATTTCTTGTCATTGGGTCGTGAGGGATGATATCTCAAGGATTGGGTTGCATAATGGTTGGCCCATTTGAAAAAAATTGATTTTAAGACCCCATTTGTTCAATATTCTTCTCAAAAATTTCCCAACTTTGCAAGGGCACAAATACTTCAATTTTAATGCTATGAGGGTGTTATTGGACATTTTGGAAAGCTTGAAGAGTCCTCTAACCAACCCCATTGGTTTCATGTCCATATCATTTACCATTCTCAAGTTATGCCCTTTTGAAGTTGTTGACTTTTTGTTGACTTTCAAAAGGACCTATAATGTCTTAGCTCATACCTTCCAAATGAAGCATTTTTGGGCTTGGCTTGTGAGACACAAAGTTGTAGAGAATTCAATTTCCTTCAAAATGAGCTTTGGATGGGAAAAATGTGATGAAGCATGTGAAAGTTATGGCTGGTCAAAGTTCAGTTGACTTTTCCTGAAGAAACCCTAATTTAGAAACCTCTGATTCTTGATGATCTGAAATCTCCTTGATGAATCATGATCAACCCTTGATAAAATGATGAATTTTACTTCATATACTTGATGTTGGCAAAAAATCAGGAAGTTTGAATTTGGTTTGACCACAGTTGACCTCAGTTTGACTTTTTAACTGCTTTGACTGATTTTGACTTATCTGATCATTTGACTGAGTAAACCTTTGAGAAAAGTTCTGAAACTTGTTATGGGGTTTCTTAAACACATATAAGATGTTATGAAGCTCACTTGAATTCTTGGAAGTCCATTTATCCTGATTAAAGTCAAAACCCTAGTTTTGGATGCACTGCTTAGGAGAATGCATTGTCTGAGGGAGTTGTCAAATCTTCTGACCCATGGTGAACTTTGTGAACCTTGTGAACCTCATAAGATGTCTTGTGAACCTTGTGAACCTCATAAGATGTCTTGTGAACCTTGTGAACCTCATAAGGTGTCTTGTAAACTTCATGAACCTCATGAAAGGTCTTGTGAACCTTGTGAACCTCATAAGGTGTCTTGTGAACCTTGTGAACCTCATAAGGTGTCTTGTAAACTTCATGAACCTCGTGAAAGGTCTTGTGAACCTTGTGAACCTCATAAGGTGTCTTGTGAACCTTGTGAACCTCATAAGGTGTCTTGTAAACTTCATGAACCTCAAGAAAGGTCTTGTGAACCTTGTGAACCTCATAAGGTGTCTTGTAAACTTCATGAACCTCATGAAAGGTCTTGTGAACCTTGTGAACCTCATAAGGTGTCTTGTAAACTTCATGAACCTCATGAGAGGTCTTGTGAACCTTGTGAACCTCTTAGCACACAAAGTCTTGTATTGTGAGGGCAAATTTTGGGGTGCAACAGCTGCCCCTGTTCAATTTTCTGAAATCTGAGGGGTTAGATTGGTATATTTGCCAGTCGTGACCTGGAAGGTTGAAGGGGATTGAACACAAAAGCCCAAAAATTTGCACTCACTGGTGTGTAGAGTGATACTGATGACTTGTTGTATATGCTTTGAGTGGGCTTAAAGATGCCACTTGGATAAAAGTTCTTCAAATATGTCTCTTGGAGGATAAAGCAGTCCAAAATATGAAGATATAGCTTTTTGGGAAGATAAACAACGTCCCAACATAGTGAGATAGCCTTTGGGAAGATAAACAACGGCCCAAGGTAAAGGTATAACCTTCAGGAGGATAAACAACGTCCTGAGGTATAAGTATAACTTTTGGGAGGATAAACAACGGCCCAAAGAAATGATAGCTTTTGAAATTCTGTGATCAGGTATGAGATGTCCTATGAGATGTCCCAACACTTGACAGATTTAACCAAAACTTAAATAGCAAGAAAAATAAACAACACAGAAGTTTGTTAACCCAGTTCAGTGTATAACCACACTTACATCTGGAGGCTACCAAGCCAGGAGGAAATCCACTATAAGTAATATTAATTCTAGACTTAAACCACCCAGTTTAATCTTTCACTTAATATCTACCCAATGCAATTTCTACCTAAGACACAACTTAGATATGAGTACCAACTCACTCCCCCTCAATCACACAGTGATCTTGTTTACAAGTTTAATAAAATTGAAGTCATACTTCAAACAAAACAGCTTGATCTTACTTCACAGTTTCAATCAAGTCACAAATGCACTTTTGCTTAAAAGCTCATAAAGTGGTACAATAAAAACAACCTGCTATTAAACACTAGACACCCTATTTTTTCTTCTGAAATTCGTACTCAATTCTGTGAGTTTCTGTTGGTTAAATAGGTGTTTGTAATTTGGGCTTT
This sequence comes from Lathyrus aphaca, assembly GCA_963966055.1. Classification (NCBI taxonomy): domain Eukaryota; kingdom Viridiplantae; phylum Streptophyta; class Magnoliopsida; order Fabales; family Fabaceae; genus Lathyrus; species Lathyrus aphaca. The sequence continues at coordinate 293,227,128 of OZ014521.1, read as the reverse complement.
CTGTAGGTTAATCCAGCCCTAATGCGCATGCAGCTTCCACCTTGAATTAGGGTTTGTTACTTCCTAAATTCTAGGTGATTTAGTTCTTCTGATTATGCTGAAGTTTCATAATAAAACTCCCTACAGATGCGCCTTGTTCTGTTTTTGTCCATCCATAATTAATTCCAGATAACTTTCCTTAAATATCTCAGATCAGTTAGTTATTAATTAATTCTGGTAGCAGGTTTGAGATGTCTCAACATCTGTTGGGACATCCTGAAAAACTGAACTTAAATCATTTACACAATGTCCCAACATCTGGTGTGACATCCTGAATTAAGTTCTTATACTCTGTTTGATAATGTCCCAACATCTGATAGGACATTCTGAACTAAATTCAACATTTCTTGTTGGTCAAAAATTCTGCCAATTCTTAAACATCTACAAACTCCCCCTTTGGCTAATTTTTGGCTAACATCTTTTCTGGTTATCAGAGTGTAGCTTTCCTTTTCTGTTAAGTCATGTGTGAGTTTACTCCCCCTCAAACATACATGTATTCAGATTTGTTGCAACAGAAATTTTTTTATTAAAACACACTGATTCAGTTCAGAAACAAACAGAAGTTTTTCATTCATAGCTAAACAGCATCATACATTGTTGTTGTTGTTGTTGTTCTCCCCCTTGTTAGACAAAAGATTGGGGCCAAAGATACTGATTCAAAAATACAATGCAGCTGTCATACATTTGTCCTCACATACAATTATTCACTCAGACCCCTCACAGTCAGTTTCTTCATCTTCCTCAGTTTCCTCAGTTTCTTCACCTTTTTGATCACTCTCAATCTCCAGCCTTTGTATAATCTCCTCAAGCTTCTTCTTCCTTGCATCCAGTTCCTTGCAAGTACTCTTCAGTTCAGCAATCAATGCAGCTTTTGAGATTGGAGACTTTGTAGTTGAAGGACCAGCAGATGTCCCAGAGGGTGCTTCAACATCTGCTGCATGATGACTCAGGAACAGCTTGTAGTGAAAGGCCAGAGGGCTTTCTCTTTTGCAAACTGTGTCCTTCTCAGTGAGGATCCCAGGGTACTGACTCAGCACTATTCCACACAGCAAGGAAGGGAAAGCTATTGGCAGCTTTGTTGCAGATGAGCTAGCATGCTTCAAAGTCTGATCAAAGATGTAGGCTCCATAATCCAGCTTAGTTTGAGTGCCCACATTATAAATAAACCTGCCCAAGCCAGTGGATATTGAAGATGTGTGATTGGTAGGCACCCAGTTTGATGTACCAATCCTGTTCAGCATGGCATATTTCCTTGTCAGCATGCTCACTGAGAGCTTTCCTTTAACTGACCAAGCTTTGACCTGGTTAGCAGTGATAACCTTGCAGACCTGGTTATCAGTCTTCCCTAGCTCATTTGGACCATCTGATTCTCTTCCAAGGTATTGGTTGATGATCTGAGGAGAGAACTCTACACACCTGCCTCTAACAAAGACTTTTCTAAATTCAGCAGACTTACCATTGGCACAATCTTCCTGAAGATTGACTATGAATTCTTTGACAAGTAGCTCATAGCAGGGAGAGAGGTTGGAGACTGTTTTGAAGAGACCAGCAGCAGATATGAGATCAATTAACTCTGTGCACTCAAGTGCATTACTGCTCATCTCTCTTTCAAGTGCTACCCTTCTTTGATAGACAAACTTCCATCTGTTCACACTTGAAACATGATGAAAGGAGATGTTGTCCAAGGGAGCTTCTGGAACAGCAGTTTATGCCCTTGAGGGTGCTGGTTTCTTCTTTGGAGGAGATGTTGGGACATCTGCTTCAACATCTGAATCTGGAGGAGTGACAACTTTCCTCTTTTGTGTTTGCACCTTGCTCCATTGTTTGGTAGGACCAAATACAACTTTAGCTTTGTCCTTCTTTGGGGTAGCTTGCTTCTTCTCAGGAATTGCATGTCCTGCTTGCATCTTTTCTTTCCTAGTCCTGAGCCTTTTGGCTATGCTAGGTCTTACAGAGGCAATGATTTCTGTATCAGAATCATGCTCTAGGTTCACAACAGGAGGAGATTGAGCAGTCTCCTCTTCAGCTGGTTGATCAGCAGAGATATGCTCTTCAGTTGAGGCCTTGGTCTGATCCTCAGATTCTTCTTCATCACTATCATTTGAGGCCTTTTTCTGGTCCTCAGATGTTTCAACAGCAACATCAGATGACGCCTTTTGTTGATCTTCAGATGTTTCAACATCTATTGGGACATCCTATTGAGTAGGAGTGTCCTTTGCAGTCTTAGGTTGTTGATCTTCTTTTGGAGCTGGCATGGTGCTCAGAGGGATAGAAATGCCACTAACCACTCTTTGTTCAGAAAGAATCCTGTTTACCAACTCTTTGATGGAATCATCCACATATTCAGAAGATTTTTGAGGGATGTTTGCTGGTGAAGGAATGCCTTTGGCTTTGCTGCAAACTTGATCTTTTGTTCTTTTTGGAGTTCTTGGCTTCTTAGCATGAGGAACACTTCCTCTGATTTCGTCCATTGGAGTTGAATCCAAGGGAACCACAGAAATGGGGGTTGCATGCACCACATCTTCCTTGTTGAGGATTTCTTCAGGAATGTTAGGGTTTTGAGACATTTTCAAAGGAGGTGGATGAAGAGTTTTAGGGTTGATGATTTCTGAAGAATAGCTAGATAATGCAATTCGCTTTTGATAGTATGATGAGAATATGGATAGTTGAATGCAAGCTGTTATTATATAAGTAGCCGTTACTTTGAAAATTATTAGGAATGGAATACCCAAGGTCCTTGACCAGACAGGTGTTGCCATCTGGTGCTTATGCCACACAATGTCATATGACATGTTGGCACATCTCCATAACTGCTAAATTTCACATAAGCAGATTCCCAATTTGCCCCTTAAGTTCTCAAATTGAGTGGCATCCAAGGCTTTGGTAAAGATATCAGCCAACTGTAGATTTGTAGCAACATGTTCCAATGAAATCACTTTCTCTTCTACAAGATCTCTGATGAAATGATGTCTGATATCAATATGATTGGTCCTACTATGTTGGATAGGATTCTTTGATATGTTAATTGCACTTAAGTTGTCACAGTACAATGTCATGACATCTTGTGGGACATTGTACTCAGTGAGCATTTGCTTCATCCAAACCAACTGAGAACAACTGCTTCCAGCGGCTATATATTCAGCTTCAGCAGTAGATAAGGATACACAATTTTGTTTCTTACTGAACCAAGAAATCAAATTGTTTCCTAGAAAGAAGCATCCTCCTGAAGTGCTTTTTCTGTCATCAGCACTTCCAGCCCAATCAGCATCACAGAAGCCAGTGAGAATTGGTTTGCATCCATGAAAGTACATTATGCCATAGTCACAAGTACCATTAACATATTTCAGAATTCTCTTGACTTGATTAAGATGACTGACTTTTGGATCAACTTGATATCTTGCACATACACCTACTGCAAATGCTATGTCTGGTCTGCTAGCAGTCAGATATAACAAGCTTCCAATCATACTTCTGTACATGCTTTGATCTACATTCTCGCCCTTTTCATCTTTAGTAAGCTTTAAATGAGTAGGGGCAGGAGTTCTCTTATGAGTAGCACTGTCCATTCCAAATTTCTTGACTATGTTCTTGGCATACTTGCTTTGGGAAATGAACATGGAGTCTTCCATTTGCTTTATTTGTAGTCCAAGAAAGTAGGTTAATTCTCCTACTAAGCTCATTTCAAATTCAGATTCCATCTGGTTGACAAAATGTTTGACCATCCTGTCAGACATCCCACCAAAGACAATGTCATCTACATAGATTTGAGCAATCATGACATTTCCTTCTTCATCTTTAACAAACAAGGTTTTGTCAATTCCACCTTTCCTGTACCCTTGCTTGATAAGAAAAGTAGTCAGCCTTTCATACCATGCTCTTGGAGCTTGCTTCAGACCATAAAGAGCCTTCTTTAGTTTGTATACATGATTTGGACAGCTTGGATCAACAAATCCTTTAGGCTGTTCTACATATACCTCTTCATTAAGATAACCATTTAAAAAGGCACTTTTCACATCCATTTGAAATAGCTTGAACTTTAAGATACAAGCTATTCCCAAAAGTAGTCTGATTGATTCAAGCTTTACTACTGGTGCAAAGGTTTCATCAAAGTCTACTCCTTCAATTTGTGTGTATCCTTGAGCTACAAGTCTAGCTTTGTTCTTTGTAACAACTCCTTGTTCATTTGACTTGTTCTTATACACCCATTTTGTTCCAATCACATTTATGTCATCAGGTCTAGGAACAAGGTTCCACACTTCATTCCTTGTGAATTGACCTAATTCCTCTTGCATAGCACAAATCCAGTATTCATCAGTAAGAGCTTCCTTGATGTTTTTAGGTTCTATTTTAGAAACAAAACAGGAACCTGAAATCACTTCTCTTGATCTAGTGCTTACACCTCTGTTGGGATCACCAATTATCAAATCTTTGGGATGATCCTTCTGTATTCTGATGGAGGGAGGTTTGCTGGATTGTTCTGTCCTTGCATCAGTTTGAGTGAAGTCATAATGATCACTCTTTTCTTCAGCTTCAATCTTGATATCAGCAGATGTTCCAACATCTTCTGGGACATCTGTAGGAGCATCATCAATTATCACATTTATGGACTCTATGATAACCTTGGTTCTAGAATTAAATACTCTATATGCTCTGCTGTTTATAGAGTATCCAAGAAAAATCCCTTCATCACTTTTAGGATCCATTTTTCTTCTTTGCTCCCTATTTGCCAGAATATAACAGTTACTTCCAAACACATGGAAGTACTTAACTGTGGGTTTTCTGCCCTTCCAGACTTCATAGATTGTGGACAAAGTTCCTTTCCTTAGAGTAACTCTATTGTGGATGTAACAAGCTGTGTTCATAGCTTCAGCCCAGAAGTACAATGGTAACTTTTTAGCATGGATCATAGCTCTTGCTGATTCTTGGATAGTTCTATTCTTCCTCTCAACAATCCCATTCTGTTGAGGAGTGATTGGTGAAGAATATTCATGGTTGATTCCTTCTGAAGAACATAAATCTAAGAACTTTTGGTTCTCAAATTCCTTTCCATGATCACTTCTTATTCTGATCACACAGCTGGCTTTTTCCCTTTGTATTCTTTGGCATAAGTCTTTGAATACATCAAATACATCAGACTTTTCTTTGATGAAATTTATCCATGTATACCTTGAAAAGTCATCAACCACCACATAGGCATACCTCTTGCCACCAAGGCTTTCAACCTGCATAGGACCCATAAAATCCATATGCAATAGTTCCAAAACTTTGGAAGTTGTCAGATGTTGGAGCTTTGGATGGGACATCTTGGTTTGCTTGCCTATTTGACATTCACCACATATTTTGCCATCATCAATCTTCAGTTTAGGAATACCTCTTATAGCATCCATAGATATTATCTTCTTTATGCCTCTGAAATGAAGATGACCTAGTCTTTGGTGCCATAGTTTCACTTATTCTTCTTTAGCTAAAGAGCAAGTTGAAGTGAGACTGAAGTCTTGAGATTCCCACATGTAACAGTTGTCTTTAGATCTGGCTCCTCTCATGACAACCTCTTGTTCTTTGTTAGTCACTATGCATTCAGTTTTGGTAAAGTTTACACAGTACCCTTGATCACATAATTGACTTATGCTGATCAGGTTAGCAGTTAGACCTTTCACTAGCAGCACATCATCTAGTCTTGGAACATCTTGACAGTCCAAGGTCCCAACTCCCTTGATTTCTCCTTTAGCTCCATCTCCAAAGGTTACATATCTGGATGAATGTGACTTTAAGTCTACTAGCAGATTCTTCAATCCAGTCATGTGTCTTGAACATCCACTGTCAAAGTACCAGTCTTCTTTAGCTGATACTCTTAAAGATGTATGTGCTATATATGCAACACTTTTCTTTGACCATTTGAGTTGAGATTTCTTTTGATGCCTCTGCCCTGTGTATTGTTCATCAGTAGATCTCCAAGATTGTTTGTTGATCTTGTTCTTGGGTATGTAGCTTTGATCAGCCTGAAGGTTAGCTTTTGGTCTCCATACCTTCTTGATGACCTCTGTCTTCTGCTTAGGAGGTTGCTGATTTCTTTGATGTCTATGCAGCACTTTCTTGGTAACTTCTATTTTCTGCTTAGAAGGTTGCTGATACATCTGATTTGGATATCCATGCAAATTATAGCAATGAGGTTTGATATGTCCAAATCTTCCACAATGATGACATCTCCATCTTTGATACTTCTTCTTCATTTTGTTCTTTTCAGAATGTTGAGACATCTGTTGGAACATTATGTTTGACTTTGTGTTCTTTTCCTGATGTTGAAGCATCTGTTGGGACATCTTGTTTGACTGTATGGACTTTGAAGTAGTTTTGCTAGAGCTAGCTTTATCTTTATGAACTTTGTTAAAACCCAGTCCACTTTTATCCCCTGAATGCTTATTGTTGTTGAGAATAACATCCAGTGTACTTGAGCTACTGTTCAGCATTCTAACAGATTTGGACATGTGTTCCAACTTGGAGTTAAGAAGACTTACTTCACTTTTTAAGGTGTCAATGATCTCTAGATCACTTGCTTTTTCATCCTTTAGTGCCTCATTCTGCTTCTTTAGCTTTATAACTTCACTGCATATTTCAGTGCTTCTTTTGTATAGATCTTTGTATGCTTGCTCAAGTTCTTCAACAGTAAGCTCCCCATCACTGGATTCACTTTCAGATTCACATAATCCAGCTAGAGCAGTGATATGCTTAGCCGATTCTTCTTCTGAATCACCTCCTGAGTCTTCATCAGACCAGGTTACAGAGAGTCCTTTCTTTTGCTTTTTCAAGAAGGTAGGACAGTCATTCTTGATGTGTCCATATCCTTCACATCCATGACATTTAATTCCTTTTTCTTGACTGGTCTTTTCATCATAATTTGACCTTCTGTTAGCATCATAAGGTCTTTTGTTCTCAGAAGAGTTTGTGTATCTTCCACTGGATTTGGATTTGCCTTCCATTCCTCTGAGAATCTTTTTGAATTGTCTTCCAAGCATAGCAATGTTGTCTGATAAGCTTTCACCAGTTTCTGGTTTATCATCTTCTTCTTCATCAGTATTTGTCACCAAGGCTATGCTTTTGTTCTTCTTTACATTTGTGTCATTCATTCCCATCTCAAATGTTTGAAGGGAACCAATGAGCTCTTCAACTTTCATTGTGTATATGTCTTGAGCTTCTTCTATTGCTGTGACTTTCATGTCAAATCTTTTTGGCAAAGATCTGAGAATCTTTCTTACAAGCTTTTCATCAGTCATCTTTTCTCCCAAGGCTCCAGAAGTATTGGCTATATCTAAGATGTTCATGTAGAATTCATGAATTGTCTCTTCTTCCTTCATTCTCAAGTTTTCAAACTTGGTGGTGAGAAGTTGAAGTCTTGACATTTTTACCTTTGATGTTCCTTCATGAGTTGTTTTGAGAGTGTCCCAAACATCTTTGGCCAGCTCACAGTGATGCACAAGTCTAAAGATATTCCTATCAATGCCATTGAATAAAGCATTTAAGGCCTTGGAGTTGCCTAGTGCTGAATCTTCTTCCTCCTTACTCCATTCTTCTTCAGGTTTCAACACTTTTGATCCATCTTTGGTGTCTTGGACTGGATGATCCCATCCAATGTTGACTGCTCTCCAGGCCCTGTTGTCAAGTGACCTTAAGAATGCAATCATTCTTGGCTTCCAGTAGTCATAATTAGATCCATCCAGTATAGGTGGTCTATTTACTGATCCTATATCTCTGTCCATGTTTCCAGAATTTGTATTCCCTAGATCTCACCCAGTATAAACAGGCAGGGTGCCTGCTCTGATGCCAATTGAAATTCTGTGATCAGGTATGAGATGTCCTATGAGATGTCCCAACACTTGACAGATTTAACCAAAACTTAAATAGCAAGAAAAATAAACAACACAGAAGTTTGTTAACCCAGTTCAGTGTATAACCACACTTACATCTGGAGGCTACCAAGCTAGGAGGAAATCCACTATAAGTAATATTAATTCTAGACTTAAACCACCCAGTTTAATCTTTCACTTAATATCTACCCAATGCAATTTCTACCTAAGACACAACTTAGATATGAGTACCAACTCACTCCCCCTCAATCACACAGTGATCTTGTTTACAAGTTTAATAAAATTGAAGTCATACTTCAAACAAAACAGCTTGATCTTACTTCATAGTTTCAATCAAGTCACAAATGCACTTTTGCTTAAAAGCTCATAAAGTGGTACAATAAAAACAACCTGCTATTAAACACTAGACACCCTATTTTTTCTTCTGAAATTCGTACTCAATTCTGTGAGTTTCTGTTGGTTAAATAGGTGTTTGTAATTTGGGCTTTCTGTAGGTTAATCCAGCCCTAATGCGCATGCAGCTTCCACCTTGAATTAGGGTTTGTTACTTCCTAAATTCTAGGTGATTTAGTTCTTCTGATTATGCTGAAGTTTCATAATAAAAATCCCTACAGATGCGCCTTGTTCTGTTTTTGTCCATCCATAATTAATTCCAGATAACTTTCCTTAAATATCTCAGATCAGTTAGTTATTAATTAATTCTGGTAGCAGGTTTGAGATGTCTCAACATCTGTTGGGACATCCTGAAAAACTGAACTTAAATCATTTACACAATGTCCCAACATCTGGTGTGACATCCTGAATTAAGTTCTTATACTCTGTTTGATAATGTCCCAACATCTGATAGGACATTCTGAACTGAATTCAACATTTCTTGTTGGTCAAAAATTCTGCCAATTCTTAAACATCTACAACTTTCAGGAGGATAAATAACGTCCTGAGGTATAAGTATAACTTTTGGGAAGATAAACAACGGTCCAAAGAAATGATAGCTTTCAGGAGGATAAACAACGTCCTGAGGTATAAACATAACTTTTGGGAGGATAAACAACGGCCCAATAGTCATGATAGCTTTTAGGAGGATAAACAACGTCCTGAGGTATGAGGTAGCCTTTGGGAAGATAAACAACGGCCCAAGGTTAAGATAGCTTTCAGGAGGATAAACAACATCCTGAGGTATAAGAAGCTTTCAGGAGGATAAATAACGTCCTGAGGTATAATGATAGCTTTCAGGAGGATAAACAACGTCCTGAGGTATGATGATAACTTTTGGGAAGATAAACAACGGCCCAATAGTCACAAGTTGTTGATGAAGTTTGTCTGCTGGAGAATTAATCTGAAAAACAAGATTATAACATTCTGTATGATAATATTAGTTTATGCATTATGTATGCATGTATAATATGATGCACTTAAGTAATGTATTATGTATTTATGGATATGTATGATATGATGTAAATGATGTATGTATGCATCATGTAGCCTGAAGCGTCTGGATATCTTCGTATAACAACTGCTGGCCAGGGAAAATAAATCCCGATTTGTTGCTGGAGAATATGAGGAACTCGTTCCCGTCTTGTTTGATAATATAATATATATAACCTCCCGCCTTCTTTCGATAGTAAGGTATCCATAACCTCCCATCTTCGTTCAATAGTAAGGTATCCATAACCTCCCGTCTTCGTTCGATAGTAAGGTATACATAACCTCCCGTCTTAGTTCAATAGTAAGGTATCCATAACCTCCCGTCTTCGTTCGATAGTAAGGTATACATAACCTCCCGTCTTTGTTCGATAGTAAGGTATCCATAACCTCCCGTCTTTGTTCGTCGTACTCTCATTAAAAGAATAAATTCCCGGCTATCCGTATGAGGATAAAAGAGATGGATATAAATTCCAGGGGAGATGTGACTCGAAGTACTTATGAAGATGGATTTGCCCTACTGGGGAACTTGTAGCTGTCTGGTGGGAATGAACCGGCGAAGCTTCGTTGAATTCCTTCCCTCATTCGTCCTTAGTAAATACTATTACTGCATTTTTATGCATTTCTGGTAAACATCAATCATATTAAGCATTTTATGCATTTATGGTAAACATCAATCATATTCAAAAGCATACATACATTCAACACAACCAATGTACGTTTCGCTTATGTAAATAGGGTAAAAGTAAATCTGGATTTAAAGATGGAATTTTATTTATATCACAAAGTGACCTATACATAGGCAAGTTTGTACAAGGAGACAGAAATCCTAGTAAGAGGAATTTGTCATAACAATTTTTACAAAACAAGGAAAATCAGCTATGTGGGAAATAATCCTATTGAGTTTCAATTCTACTATTGCCATTATCTTCCAGTATCTCATCTTCTGTTGTCGAGACGGAAACGATTGGATTGAGCTTTATCTGTTCGAGCTTGAATAAGTAGCACAACTGGTTGTAGTTTCATGGGTGATCCAAACGAAACATAGTCATACGCTTTAATCCCTAACTTTTGCCTGGATTGCCCTTTCAGGTTTTCAATCCACCGGGATACCCTTTTTTGCCCAAGCCGCCTTTTCAGGTTTTCGACTTGTCGGGTGTACATTTTATATATATCCCTAATTTTTGCCCGAACCCTTTTGGTTCGCCGGGATGCCCTTATTTTTGCCTAGGCCAGTCAACCTAGCGGGTCTCTTTTTATGCGTAGTATTTTTTAACTATGTATGCGTTTACAGGCTGTGGGAAGTCTTCACCATCCATAGTAGTAAGTATCATGGCACCTCCTGAGAATACTGTCTTGACTACAAATGGTCCTTCATATGTAGGAGTCCACTTGCCCCTGGGATCACCCTGTGGTAATATGATACACTTGATTACCAAGTCACCAACCTGATATACCTTTGGCTTAACCTTCTTGTTAAAAGCTTTGATCATCCGTTTCTGGTACATCTGGCCATGACAAACTGCTGCTAGCCTCTTCTCATCAATCAAATTTATCTGGTCAAGTGGAGTCTGAATCCACTCATCTTCATCCAAGCCTGCATCCTTCATAATTCTTAAGGAGGGGATCTGAACTTCAATGGGCAAAACTGCTTCCATACCATAGACTAAGGAGAATGGGGTTGCCCCTGTTGAAGTACATATTGTAGTACGATAACCATGAAGAGCAAATGGTAACATCTCATGCCAATCTTTATAAGTCACAGTCATCTTTTGTATAATCTTCTTAATGTTCTTATTAGCAGCTTCTACGGCCCCATTCATCTTCGGACAATACGGAGAAGAGTTGTGATGCTTAATCTTGAACTGTGTGCAGAGATCAGTAATCATAGTGTTTTTCAGATTAGAGCCATTGTCAGTAATAATCCTTTCAGGGATGCCATACCTACATATGAGATTATTATTAATGAATCGAGCCACAACATTCTTGGTAACAGATGCAAATGAAGCCGCCTCTACCCACTTTGTGAAGTAATCAATAGCAACCAGGATAAAACGATGCCCATTAGAAGCAGTAGGTTTGATCTCACCAATCATATCAATGCCCCACATGGCAAAAGGCCAAGGAGCAGTCAACACATTCAATGGTGATGGAGGTATATGGACTTTATCAGCATAGATTTGACACTTGTGACATGTTCTGGAGTGTTGATAACAATCAGCTTCCATGGTGGACCAATAGTAACCTGCTCTCAATATCTTCTTTGCCATAGTATGACCACTAGAATGAGTGCCAAAGATCCCATCATGCATATCTTCCATAATCTCAGTTGCTTCCTTCTTATCCACACACCGAAGCAAAGTTGAATCATGATTGCGCTTGTACAAAATCCCATTACTCAAAAAGAACTTAGCAGAGAACCTCCTCAGAAACTTCCTATCTTTGACAGATGCCCCTTCAGGGAACTCCTGAGCTTCAAGATATCTTTTCACCTCATAGAACCAAGGCTTTTCTTCTGCTTCTTCAGTGCCAATCTCATTGCAGTATGCAGGCTTCTCAAATCTATCAATAGTAATCTTGGGAGCTTCATCATCCCAGCTGATCTCAAACATGGATGCCATGGTGGCTAAAGCATCTGCCAACTGATTCTCTCTTCGTGGAATATGTCCAAAGGTAATTTCTTTGAAATGTGGGATCAAAGACAACACATACTCTCTGTAAGGAATGAGATTGTCATGCTTAGTATCCCAATCTCCTTTGATCTGACTTACTACCAGGGTTGAATCTCCATACACATCAAGGAACTGAATCTTCATATCAATAGCAGCTTTAATACCCAGGATACATGCCTCATACTCAGCCATATTATTGGTACAATAGAAACAAAGTCTAGCAGTGATTGGGGTATGACAACCTTCAGGGGAACTGATCACAACACCAACACCATTACCAAGTGCATTAGAAGCTCCATCAAAAACCATAGTCCATCGGGATCCTTGTTCAGGTCCGTCATATTGTCCAGGTTCTTTAGTAATAATCATAATGTCTTCATCAGGGAACTCAAAACTCATTGACTGGTAATCATCCACTGCTTGATGAGCCAAATGATCAGCCACAACACTTCCTTTAATGGCCTTCTGAGTAGTATACTGTATATCATATTCTGTCAAGATCATTTGCCATCTTGCAATTCTTCCGGAGAGAGCAGGTTTCTCGAATATGTACTTGATTGGATCCATCTTCGAAATCAACAAGGTAGTATGGGTCAACATATTCTATCTTAGTTGGCGAGCATCCCATGCCAAAGCGCAACAAGTTTTCTCGAGCAGTGAGTATCTTGTTTCACAGTCGGTAAACTTTTTGCTAAGGTAGTATATTGCCTGCTCTTTTCGACCAGACTCGTCATGTTGCCCCAACACACACCCCATTGAGTTGTCTAACACTGTTAAATACATAATCAAGGGTCTTCCATCAACTGGTGGCATCAAAATTGGAGGTTCTAGCAGATATTTCTTGATTTCATCAAAGGCAGTCTGGCACTCATCATTCCATTCCATCACCTGATCTTTCTTCAACAATTTGAAGATTGGCTCACAGATAGCAGTTAATTGGGAAATAAATCTTGCAATGTAATTCAGTCGTCCCAAGAAACATCTAACTTCCTTCTCAGTACGGGGAGCTGGCATCTCTCGTATAGCTTTCACTTTTGCAGGATCTACTTCAATACCTTTTCCACTAACAATGAAACCCAAGAGCTTACCAGATCTAACTCCAAAAGTACACTTGTTTGGGTTCAATCTCAACTTGTATTTCTTCAACCTCTCAAACAACTTATGCAAATGATCAAGATGTTGCTCTTCATTCTGAGACCTGGCTATCATATCATCCACATACACCTCTATCTCATGATGAATCATATCATGAAACAAAGCCACCATAGCACGCTGATATGTTGCCCCTGCATTCTTCAAACCAAATGGCATCACCTTATAACAAAAAGTGCCCTACTGTGTAACAAATGTTGTCTTCTCCATATCTTCAGGTGCCATCTTGATCTGATTATAACCAGAGAAACCATCCATGAAAGAGAATACCTTATGTTGAGCAGTGTTGTCTACCAGAACATCAATATGAGGAAGTGGAAAGTCATCTTTGGGGATGACCTTGTTCAAATCTCTGTAGTTTACACACATACGTACCTTACCATCTTTCTTAGGTACCAGCACCACATTTGCAACCCACTGAGGATAAGAAGTCACAGCTAAGAACCCTGCATCAAACTGTTTCATTACCTCCGCCTTAATCTTCTCTGACATTTCAGGACGCATTCGACGAACCTTCTGCTTTTTTGGACGACAATCTTCTTTCACTGGTAAACGGTGAACCACAATGTCTGTATCCAACCCTGGCATATCTTCATAGGACCAAGCAAAGATGTCCACATAATCATGTAACATCTGAATCAATCTGCTCTTGACACTATCCTCTAATTCAGCCCCTATCTTGACCTCTTTCCTGTTTTCTTCAGTTCCCAGATTCACAACTTCGACTGGCTCTTCATGTGGCTGTATAGCTTTCTCTTCTTGTTGTAACAACCTAGCAAGCTCTACAGGTACTTCACAATCGTCCTCCTTTCCATTTTCAGCTTGATAGATCGGATTCTCGAAATTATAATTGGCAATAGTAGAACTGTTATCAAAAGGATCCAGAGTGGATGAGGATCTGCATTTTAGCGATGTGGGTGTGTGTAAGAACACATAGCTGATAAAACAAAAATAAAAGAAAAGAAAGACAAGGAACACAATATTTACGAAAACGAAACGTCCACTGATTTTTATTGAATGAAGTATGCAAATGAAATGACATCCCGTAACAAGCACACCATTGTGCCCCGGGTAAGGCACAAGGCTTAAGAGTTTAATTGTTCAAAGAATTACAAACTTTAAAAGTAACAACACAGTAATAGTATTTACTCCTGACTAAAGGAGATAGGAATAACATCTTCAGCCTTCCAGTTATTGAGCCCAACACCCACAGTAGGAAAAATCCAAGCATCCAGATTATAATCTTCCTCATAGTCACCCACAGCATTGATCTGATTCTTCATAATCCCCTGATTGGTGATACGGACAGCACGAGCACGACGAACAGCCTTCTGGGACTCTGTAGTGAAACCCAAACCAAATTTGTCAGACTTGTATGGAATATCAGGAAGCTGACCCCAAATAGTACAACCACCTTCATCCACCACAGCTCTAGCATCTTTAAGGGAGGCCATTGTAGGAGGTACTCTAGTGACCACAGGAACTTTCTTGACAATAGGAGGAGCTTCATAATCATTAACGATCCAAGGAACCACCTCAAATGTCTGACACGGAGTTTCAACATATTCACCTTCCACTTCAAGATATTTAAAGGTGTTTACATGGCTAATCATATACCCTTCCTCTCCGTAAACAGTGACGACCTTTCCTTCTACTGGGTATCTCAACTTCTAATGTAAAGTAGAAGTCACAGCACCTGCCCCATGGATCCAGGGACGTCCAAGCAGACAAGAATACGACGGACGAATATCCATTACATAAAAAGTAGCATTGAACACCTGAGAACCCACTTTGATTGGGAGATCAATTTCTCCATGCACCACTCTTCTCGAGCCATCAAAAGCCTTCACTAATATATTACTGGGCTTCAACACAGCATCTTCAGGACTAAGCTTATTCAGAACTTCTTTAGGCAACACATTCAGAGAGGAACCATTGTCTATCAATACATGTGACAGGGTAGTGCCCCTACATTCAATAGAGATATGTAGAGCCCTGTTATGATCCCTCTTGGCAGGAGTCAAATCAGCATCGGAGAAACCTAACCCATTATCATAGGTCAAGTGTGCAACACAATTTTCAAACTGATCTACAGAAATCTCATTAGGCACGTGAGCAGTCTTCAGAAATTTAATCAGGGCCTTGGCATGAACCTCAGAGCACAACAATAAAGACAACATATAAATCTTGGAGGGAGTATGCCCCAATTGATCAACAATGTCATAATCACTCTTGCGAATGATTTTCAATACTTCTTCCATCTGCATAGAAAGATCATCAGCAGCTGGCACATCAGTTGGTAAAGGTTCAATAACAGGACCTTTGCCTCGAGCATCAGTGGTGGAGGTAGCAGCTGGAGTAACTGCATTCTTGGAGGTAATTGGAGGAGAGAAAACTCTTCCGCTTCGTGTGATCTTACTAGATCTAGCAATATTATCAACATCAACAGGCATATCAGCTAAGGGTTCCTGCTTAACACAATGGATATAAACATCAGACCCATAATGCCAAGGCACAACTTTATTAGAAGTGTACGGAATAGGACCAGGAGTGGTAATAATCATAGGAGCCACTCTAGCTTCAGCAACAATCTTCACAGGGCCTTCAGCAGTAATTTTAATTGGACCCTTATGAGTAATCTTGACAGGACCCTTGGAAGTAATCCTTACCGGCACTTTATCAACCATATCCACCTCTTCAACCTTCGCACCTTTAGTTATATGATCAACCATGCTTTCCACAGAAGGTGGTGTCCTCTCAAACACTATGGTGTAATTATTCATGAGGCGTTGAATTCCGTCCTTCAACCTCCAGCAACTATCTGGCTTATAGGCACAATAAACACAATCTTCACGACAACCTGGAAAGAACCCAGCTTGCACTAACTTCTTCTTAATAACAGACAATGGTGTAGTCAAATCTGCAACTGAGGAAATATGTGAATCTTCATCAATGGCATTGACAGTCTTCTCATGATTTGGCATGGGAGCAGTGATCACATTTGGAGTACCCGGAGGGTCAAAATCAATCTCTCCAGCATCAATCATATCCTGAATTTTGTTCTTCAATACCCAGCAACTATTGGTATCATGTCCCTGACAATTCGAATGATATGCACATCGTGCATTAGGATTGTACCTGGGAGAGGTAACATTAGGATTCTGAGGAGGATATTTCAGAGTGATAAGTTCAGCTTTCAACAAGTGTTGCAAGGCTTGGGCCATTGACATATTGATCTTAGTAAACTGCCTTCTAGCCCTCTGTTGATTTCCCTGGGGTGGCTCTGTTGTTGCAGGAGTTGGATTGGAAATATGAACTGCACTCACAGACTGATGCCTCCTATTACGATCAGGTTGACCATAAACAGCATTTGACTCTTTCTTCCCACTAGGGGGCTTCTTTGTAGTGCTGGATGAAGAAGCACCCACTTGGATCTTGCCACTCCTTATTCCACTTTCTACGCGCTCTCTTGTCATTATCAACTCAGTGAAGCCAGATGATGAGCTTCCAATGAGATGACTGTAAAAGGGACCATTCAACGTACACATGAACATATCAACCAACTCCCTGTCAGTTAAAGGGGGTTGTACTCTTCCAGCCAAATCTCTCCACTTCTGGGCATACTCCTTGAAACTTTCTTTAGCACCCATGGACATGCTTTGTAGTTGCATGCGAGTAGGGGCTAGATCAGCATTGTATTGATATTGCTTATAAAAGGCTTCAGCAAGATCATTCCAATCACGGATGTTGACACTCTCCAACTGATAGTACCATTCCAATTGAGCTCCAAATAAGATCTCTCGGAAGAAATGGATCCATAACTTCTTATCAGCAGTATGGGGTTGGATTCTCCGGACATAAGATCTCAGATGCAGCTTGGGACAAGAGACACCATCATAAACTACGAAAGTAGGAACCTTGAAACCAATGGGTATAACCACCCTAGATATCAAACTCAGGTCTTCAAAATCCAGCCCAGAAGACTTTTGTAATTCCATAGCATCCATTCTATCCACCAGCATCTTGAACTTATCTTCATTGGGCTCATGATAGTAGTTAGCTTCAGAATCAGAGTCCCCCATTGTATTATGGAGACTACCTCCCTCTTTCTCAGACTCTTCAGACTCATAATCTTCAACCTGTTCTTTGGTCTTGACAGGACCTCTGAACCTTCTTCCCATGTTGATCAGGCCCCCTGACCTTCTAGTCTTCTTAGTCTTCTTGGCCAGCAGTGTCTTCAATTCATCCTGCCCCTTGGACAAGTTCAGGATCAGCTCTTGGAACTGTGCATTTTGTGCCTGGAGATCTTTGACTGTTTGTTCAAGAGCCATTGCTGAAATAAACAGCAAGAAGATGAGAAACCTGTGCACAATAAACCTGTGATGTAGTGATATGATATGTAAATGCGTATGCAATGTTTTCAAGGATCGCAGGATTTAAATTTGCTTAAACAAACAAGAAGATAAACTTTTATTAGTAATAAATTTGTTTGCCCTTTGGGCTTACAAAATGAAATGAAATAAATACAAAAGATGGGGTTTTAAGTCTCCCATGGACGTTTCCTCTTTGTGTTGAGGTATGAGTTGAGATTCCGCTCCTCATAAAGTTGCTTTGTTAGTTCCAGGATTCTTTCTTGGCTTGCTTTGTAATGAGCCTCGAAAGTATCCCTTTGCTCCTTCAACTGGATCCAGGACCTCTGTAAGTCTTCCATGTCAGTTGGCATGTCTGGGTGAAGGATGGTATAAGAAGTATCTCCTTCAGCAACAGGTTCCATGGTAACTGGCAGGATAGCAGGATATGGCATCATAAGAGTCTGAGCACGAGATCGCACCCATATGAGGTAAGCTTCCATAGGAATGGTGTACTTGGGCTCCAGGGTCTTGCTGTCAACCTTGTTCACTTTTCCCCATGCTCGTATGAACCTTTGACGGTAACCTTGCAGATCGTTGTCGTAGTCAAACACAATACCCTGAATCAACATGTCATGTGGAACATCACTCCGAGCGTAACCAAACTGTCGTAAGGCTAAAGAAGGGTTGTAAGTAATGCCTCCTCTTATGCCTATAAGTGGCACATTAGGAAACTCCCCACAACGGTCAATGATAGTAACGTTCTCCATAGATCTGGAGCACCAATGGATATCTGAATGAGAGAGTGACATGATCCTTTTAGACCATCTGAACCCTTGTTCATTCTTCATCACTGAGCGAGGAAGGTGAGAAATAAACCACCTAGATAGCAAAGGTATGCATCACATCAGAGTTCCTCGGGCTTTCGTAGTACGAGTATGAAGAGAATGTAGAATGTCTCCAAGCAATATAGGCACTGGATTGTGACTCAGGAATATATTGATGGCTTGAACGTCTATGAACTGATCAGGATTGGGGAACAACACTAAGCCATAAATCAACAAGGCTAAGATCTCCTCAAAAGCATCATAGCTCATAGCTTTCAAGAACACTTGAGCCTTCTCTATCAACACCTTAGCAAGAATACCCTTAACTCCGCTTCTCGTTTCTAGAACAATGTCTGACTTCTTCAGATGTAGAGTTGCAGCAATAACCTCTGGTTTAAGCTCTTTCTCCAAGCCTGTGAAGGGTCTCTAATTAAGGATAGGTATACCCAATAGTTTGGAGAACTCTTCCATTGTAGGAACCAGCTGATAGTCGGGGAATGTGAAGCAATGGTGCTTAGGGTCAAAGAACTGAAACAGAACACTCATCATGTCTTCATTGAACCCTGAAGTGACTAGATCCAGTAGCTGACCATGTCTCTTGATGAACTGGGAGTGTTCAGACACTTGAGAAACCAACTCTTTAAGCTTAGAAGGTATGCCTACAAAGTTGATCCTGATAGTGTTTCTACGAGCAGAAGCCATGACCTGCAACAAAGAACAAAGATAAATCCTTTGGTCCTTGAAATGGTTAGTGAAAATGCTATGCTTATGATGCATGATGATGTCATGATGTTATGCTCAATCACAAACATGTGGCACACACAAACAAATCACACAATAGCCCTAGGTTTGAAGGCTTGCATGAGGTTTAAAGGTAAGTACCCTCCCCTGAAGTTTAGATGGTTCATCCTGTCCTATAAAGTAACCGGGTTCTACGGGATCTCAATATCATTGATCCTTCATAAGGGTGGTTGTTCAGTAGGCAACTTACTTGCCAACCAAAACCCTCCAAGTTTAGGATCTCAATGAGCGTAGTATCGAGTATCAACCAACTTCAGTCTTCACCAAAGCCGGTTATCTCACTACTTTTCTAAAGGCCAAGATGGGATGACTAGGGTTCTAAAAGTTAGTTAGTGTATTGACAACATATGGCAGCATCATATTATCCTTAACTTGACTTAAGGAACATAAGCACCAACCAAGAAGTTACACTAACTATGGCCACCAGATCAACCATATCGGTATACGCCGTACAGTTTCCTTGGTCTATTGCCATTTACCTAAGGTACACTAGATCCAGGTTAGGATCTTTCACACATAAGAGCACCCAACAAGATAAGTATAAAGCAAACAAGGCAAATAATTTTAAAGTGGTCTAAATTCCTAAGGGTACCCCTCTTTTATTAAATCCCCAGCAGAGTCGCCAGTTCTGTAACACGGTGGGAGAACTGACTTTAGTTATGTTGCGGATAGCAAGAGTCGCCACCGAATTTTATTTTATCCAAAGGAAAGGCATAAAAGAACAGGAAAAACCTTTTAAAAGATTTTTGGGGCCGGGGGATAGGTTATGTAAAGGGAAGGTGTTAGCACCCTTTACATCCATGGTTATCCATGGGCTCTTAGTTACTTAGCTCATTTTAAAATGTTTTGGAAATGTGCAGTGTGTGAATAGAAATTTTCTTAAGGATTTTATAATGATCCATGTACGGATGTATATAAAACCTTTGTTTTGAAAATTGTTTGAAATGTATGAAGTGTTTGAAATGTTTTGAAGAGTGAGCAAGTATCTAAGAGGAACCTACTCTAAGTTTAAGTCTTTTCTGTTCTTGAATCCTATAAATGGTAAGACTATCCCTATTATTAAGGAATAGGTAGTCATTACCTTGGATGTGCGGGACAAGTGAAGGGACATCTGTTATCTAGGCAACTGTGGGGTGTATAAGCAATTCGAAGGGACTTATCATCTTTATTTGAAAAGGACAAGATCATTACGAAGGCAACATCCAAAGGGACTTGATCTTTTTATCTGTTTAGGGACTAGATGATGTGAAATGAGGGACTTTGCTTTATACACCCTACTTGACCTTTTGTTTAGGAAACATGAGAGGTAACCCTTAAGAAGTGAGATGGCGATCCAGGATCGACTTACGTGTGTGAGTGTACAATTTTAAATATTTATCTTTTAAGTTAATGATCTAAATCAATTTTAAATACAAATACGTTTCACTCCCTATTTTACTAACCATAGCATTTAAAAATAAATATTAAACATTACTACTAAAATATTACATAAAGGAGTCAATTACATAATAATAATAATTAAAATAAATTTAAATAAATAAGCAAAATAAATAATAATAATAAATAATTGGGTTAGTAACAATAATCACAATATATATATATATATATATATATAAATGGGGTTAGTAATAATAAAATAAATATTATATAAAAATAAATAGAATTAATAATAAAATAAACAAGAATATTAGCATAATAATTAAAAGTTCAATTTTTTTTTATAAACAATTATTTTTTTAAGATTAAGAAGAAAACATAAACAATTCATATTATATACTAATTATTATAAAGTTTTAAATTATATACATGTTATAAAAATAAGGTTAATTATAAATATATTATGAAAATAAATTATATTTACAAAATTAAATTAAGAGTTTTAATTATTTTAAACATAATCTAAAATTATTGGCATACAAGAATTATATTAAATAATTATAAACAAATTATAAAAGTATACACATAATTAAAGTTTATAAATAAATAAATTAAAAATTATAATTAACAAATAAATTAATATTTACAATTAGGGTTTTATAAAAATAATTAGGTTTTATAGAAATATTAAGGGTTTTAGAAAATATTAGGGTTATATGTTTAGAAAAATAAATTAGGATTAATTATCAATTATACAAAATTATACACTATTAATAATATACAAAAATAAATAAATTTTTTAATAAGATTTAATTTTTTAAAGAAAGATGAGTTCTAAATTATAGAAAAGAAAATAAGGCTATTAACATTTTGTTTTATTATTTAAACTAATTTAATTATAATATAAAAGAAAATAGAGAAAACAAAAAAAAATGAAAAAAAAGAACTTACCTGGGCTGGGATTCGAACCCAGCCCCTGAGCAATGCATCTTCCAGGACCAATAAGCCAGCCACTGGGTTGCGCGCGCGCCAGTGATAGCAATGCACTCCATGGGGTTTTGTTGTTATCCTGGAAAAACCATGACAAAACAAAACAAATAGCACAAAAAGGTCTGGGGAGGGATTCGAACCCAGGACCTTCATACAATACGCAAGCATACTTACCATTCAGCCGGGAGGGCGCAACTGATTGTATAATCACTACAATGAATAATATATTAAGTCCTGTGATTAAATGGAAAAATAAGAAAAAAGGTTGCTGCATCCAGGATTCGAACCAAGGCCTTCAAGCATAACACACGCATCCCTCACCACTGGGCCAACACTGCAGTTGTGTAATAATCTCAAACAAAATCAATAAAATATTAAAACTAAATTTTAAATCAGAATTTTGGCGCCATGAGCTTTCTTCAACCTCTGTCCGTCGTCTTAGACTTTTAGTGACACCCGTCCGTCACTAAAGCCTTTAGTGACGGATTTCCTCCGTAGCTATAGGTCCTGAAACTTCAAAAACACAACATACACAACATAAATTCATTCTAAGGGTTCAAACCAATTAAAGTATGTCCTCTAAATCCAAATATGTCCACAATTTGATTTGAAATTAGTTGTTTCCCGAAACCCTAATTCATGGTTTCATGAACCCTAAAAATGGAGTTCGGCCATTCCTGCATCAAACCTCAAATTAAACCAACCAGAATCATTGCAAACATCCATATAAACAATAATATATAATCGAAGAATCGAAAATCAAAATTTCAAGCTAAAATGTAAATTCGGTTTATGCATTATGACATGATTTGGATGTTGCAAATGGTTCAAATAGTTTCAATGATCATCTAGGAACACAATGAACCTTTAAAATATTTTGATATGGTTGTCGCTCCCGCCAAATGACACCTCAGGTCAGAAGGGGTACAGACGCGAACGGTCGGCGAAAGAGGAGGAATGAGAACACACAGGGGTGAACTCAGAAAAAGAAAGAGTCGCCAGCTAGGCATTTTTATCCCGAAGGAAAGGTAATGCTGCATAGACCTAGGAAGATATGGATAAGACGGTTGCGAACCAGAGAGACTGAGAAAGGGGGTTGGTTACAACCTGGGAAGGTATTAGCACCCAGATTGTCCGCCGTACTCGACGGGATCCACGCTTAAAATATTTGTGTTTTAAAGGGGTAGTGTCAGTGCAATTTGTGTATAAAAGAGCTGGAAAAGGATGTACAGGTGTCAGTGTAAGAGAAGTGAAGTGTATAAGTGAAGTGTCAGTGTAAGAACAAGAATGAAATGCTCAAGATAATGAGGCTTAAAGAAATGCTGGAAGGAGGGGGAATATACAGAGACTTTTGTTCGATAACCGTTAAGTTATGCCTACGTATCCTCTCGTGCAATGAGGAAGTCAGAACACCGTAGTTCGACCTAAAGAGACTGAAAGATAAATTAACTTGTGAATTGCTTGTTTGTCAATGCTCAAGTGTATGACCTGTCTGGCTCAGGTGCAAACTGTCTTGCATTAGACGGAAGAAGCAAGTTCTCGTTTGTGAGTGAATAAGATGAGAAAAGAATCCCAGAGGAGACGATTATTGTTTGTTTTTGTATTTTTAGTCTTTTATTGCTTTTTGAAGCTTGTCATAGGAAAATGAGCTTAAGACTAAACCAATGGGTTGGTAAACTCACCACATCTTCCCTCTGATTAGGGGTAATGAGAATACCTTAAGTGTGAAGTCAGCATCTCACACTTAATCTCCATGGTGTAGGATTAAGTTCATTAACCTACTTGTTATTATTTAGATGTTTTTGTTGTTTTTATTTAGTGTTAAGTAATGAGAGTAAGCCATAATCAGGGATTAAACAGACTCATTACACCATCCTAATAGAAGGATAATAGATGAGAATGTTTAAGCTGAGGAAGACTCCTCAACTTAATCCATGATTAGGGATTAACCTCATGACAAAACAAAGCCTTTATTAGATGGATTTTAGTTAATGATAAGATGAAGAAGTGGTTTTTATGGTTTGTAAGACAACTTGAGGGGGACTTGTCCATTAACACTAGGGTTAGTCCTTCTTAACCAATTAAGGAAGAATTAGAACCCTAATACAAGGCCCAAGTTACAAGCTTGATGTCTTGATGGTTATTAAGTGGATTGATTAAAGGAATTAAACACATTAAGGGTTTAACACTTAGGATTAAAATTATACACTCCATCCTAATAGAAGGATGCAGGCATAAGCTTAATCACAAAGCCTTAAAGCCTTTAGGGTTTAGTCCCTGATCATGAGATGAGAAGAGAAGACTCAAAGAGACACAAAGGTAAAAGCTAAGTGGGGGGACTAATCAAACCCTAATTATTGTCATGCTTGGTTATTCCTAGGGTTAATGAGGTTTGCAAGAAAGATCTTCAAAGAAACCACCAGGAAGCAGATGAAAGGAGCAAAGAGAAGCAAAACAACTTGCTTCACTTAAGAAGGCAAGTTGCTTGAAGAAAGAAGGTAAGATGAACAAGAATGAGCAAGCTCAATCCAAAGCACAATACAAAATGCAGCAATGATGCATAAGAGAGATGAAAAGAGATTGTGAGAAGTGAAGGCAAATCCACTTCTCAAAACAACTTACCACCTGAAAAGTTAGCAAAAGAAATGAAATGTAATGCAAATGAGATGAAATGTGATGATGCAAACCAAAACAAGAAGCATGGGTATGATGTTAATGATGCTAAGAGGTGATACAAACATGAGGCAAGGCATTAGAATGATCATGCAAACATATGGATGCAAGAGAAGCATGCTTTGAACCATGAATGTTCATGAAAAGTTATGAAATGCAAAAGACATATAACATGGCAAATGAAAGATGCAATGATCAAACATGATTCTAATATGTCCTAAGATGTCTTATGAATCAAATAGATGCACAAAATGTCATGGCAAGTCATGGTATGCAAGCAAATGGAAGATGGATGCAAAGAAAGGCATGAATTAGGGTTTATGATCAATACACAAAGCAAAAACCCAAAACCAGAAGCAAACATTATGATAAAAAAAATTGAAAATGCAATCAAAGGAACCTTAGACCTATACAAACTCACTGCCCAAAGGAGGGGATCCAACTCTTAACCTATTGAAAGTTATGAATTTCCTAAGATTGCTAGGGTTTTAAGGTACCTTGTCAAGAAAAATGTTAAACAAATTGAAAATGCAAGATCAATCCATGCCAATTTAATCCTATAAACTACATGTTATGCAAGATGCAATGCAAAAAGAATCATTGTCCAACTCTCAATGGTTAGGCAGAAATGAATTTTTGAAGTTTGAAACAAAATAATGCCTTAAAATGAAATTAATTCCATTGAAAATGATCAAAAGGCATCAAGAAGAAAAAATAAATTTGGTTTGAGAGTTGGACAATGTTTCTAAATGTTTTTAAATGTTACATGAAATTTTTTGTGATTTTTAAATACCTAAAAGTATATTTAATTAATTAATTTCCATTAATTAATTAAAAATAAACTTTTAAATGATTTAAAAATAATTTTTAATGCAAAAAATAAAAATAAAAATATTTTTGGTTTCTGAAAATTAGTGAAATGTTTGACAAAAATTTTCAGAATTTTTCAATGTATTTTGCTATTTTTAAAAATTCGTAGAAGTTAAATACAAAACAAATAAAATTAAAATGAATTTAAATGAACAAATGGGAAAGTCAAACAATCCAAGGGCTGTGGTTCAAACTGGGACGCGCGGGAATTGACTTAGCGCGCATCTGGGCGGTTCACATTCAAACTACGCTAATTAAGTCATTAACCCTAATCTGAACCCTAAACATTTTTTAGGTGACCGGAATAGTGTTTCGGTCATCTTCTACGGCAAGGTGTTCATGCTATCTCACTCCCTATGCATCAAAACTTCACCAAAATCTCCAGATTCACTCCTTAAACATCATTAAACTTAAACCCCACCCCAAAATCCATTTATTTTCACTGAATCATAAGAATCAAAGCAAAAGGCATTTCACGGGCAAAGTTTCAGAAACTTCATACACTCTCATTTTCCAACCATTTTCGAAAATAAACACATCAGTGTGACTAGCATAACATAAAGAATCACATTGCAGCAAAAGAAATGAGTTTTGGAAAAATGTTTTGGATGGTTACCTGAGCTGGAGTTCCTCTGATTCTAAGCTTCCTGACCTCAAGCTTTGCACAAACCTTCTCCTTTGATCCTCCTGATGATGGAATGGAGCTTAGAATGCTTTGAGAGTGGCTGGTTTGGGAGATTGACAGAGTTCTGTTCAAGGGGGGAAGGAAATCGTGTTTTGATTTTAGTGGTTTTTAGGGCAAAGTGAGGGCAGGGAAATGATCAGGAGAGTGTGCTGAGATGTTTTGTGAAGTTTGTTTGTGTGTTTGAAGCTTGTGGAGAGTGTTTCGAATGGTTTTGCATCTGAGGCATAAACTTGGAACTATGGCTATAAGAGAGCTTCAGCATGAATTGTTGTGTGTTATGGCTTGCCTTTGGTCCACTTATCACTCATGGATAGGTCTGTGGAGTTGGTGTGCCCTATTGTGATTGGTATGGGTCTTTTGCCAAAAAAGTCAAGCTTGTGTAAGAGAGGTATGGGCTCATGGCTAGCCAAGGACAAGAGGGGTGTCCTGCGCAGCAAGAAGTGTGGAGAGCCCTAGGATCAATTCTGAAGTCAGCAAGCAAGTGGATTAGGGTTTGAGTGAGGTTTTGCAACTTGGTTCATCTTTGGCCCTTTTGAAGTTTCTTGTTCCACAAGTCATAAAAATGAGTGAACTTTTGATGCAATCTGATCTTTAGGCCTTGGTTTATGTTTGTATGAAGATTAGAAGTCCATTTGAAAGCTCAATTTGCCTTGGCAAGGGATTTTGCAACTTTGCCTCTTTGGTGGAAAACTTGAAATTATGTGATTTTGGCCAATTTTGACAAGCCATAACTTTTGATCCAAAATGAATTAGGAAAAGTTATTGTACTTTTTGAAAATGGAATGATCCATTCTACAACTTTCATGACCAAAGTTTTCCCATTTGAAGCATTTTTGAATCAAAAAGCAAGGGTTGAAAAAGTTTCCCAAAATGGCAAGTTTCCATTACAAGTCATTTTCCCAAAAAGTCAACTTTGCAAATGGCTTGAAATTCTTCAATTTTGTGAACTTCTAACATCTTCTATGATCAAATAAATATCATAAATAATCAAAATGATGAAGAACACCCCTTGATTGGGTCATTGGGGCCCTCAGATGCCCTGATTTTGCACTGACTTGCTCAAAAAGTCAACTCTTGATCAGATGACTTCCCCATGGAATTTATTTATGAAAATTGATATGAATGATCCCTATACCATATAAAGACCAATAGAAACAAGAATGACCAAAAAATTTGGAGTTATGGCCTTTGAAACCAAAACCCTAATTCTAGGTCATCTGTGTAGTCAAACCTGGCTCTGCTTCCATGCCATTCTCAGTTCTTGTGATTTTTTGACATTATTGACTTTGAGAAGATATAATATGATGCTTGAACATACATGGACCCCTTTGAAATGATTGAATACCTTTGGAGTGGCACAAATGGCTTTTGGACTGCTCAGATCACAAACCCTAGATGCAGATGACTTAGAACCAGTGCAATGATTCAAAAATGCAATATGAGATGCTATGATTGAACTTATGCATATGGAAAGATCACAAGCCAGTGTGAATGGGTGAGGGCAAATTTGGGTGAGGGCAAATTGGCAAAAAAATCATGAAGTTTGACTTTGGTTTGACCACAGTTGACCTCAGTTTGACTTTTTAACTGCTTTGACTGATTTTGACTTATCTGATCATTTGACTGAGTAAACCTTTGAGAAAAGTTCTAAAACTTGTTATGGGGGTTCTTAAACACATATAAGATGTTATGAAGCTCACTTGAAGTCTTGGAAGTCCATTTATCCTGATTAAAGTCAAAACCCTAGTTTTGGATGCACTGCTTAGGAGAATGCATTGTCTGAGGGAGTTGTCAAATCTTCTGACCCATGGTGAACTTTGTGAACCTTGTGAACCTCATAAGATGTCTTGTGAACCTTGTGAACCTCATAATATGTCTTGTGAACCTTTTGAACCTCATAAGGTGTCTTTTAAACTTCATGAACCTCATGAAAGGTCTTGTGAACCTTGTGAACCTCATAAGGTGTCTTGTGAACCTTGTGAACCTCATAAGGTGTCTTGTAAACTTCATGAACCTCATGAAAGGTCGTGAACCTTGTGAACCTCATAAGGTGTCTTGTGAACCTTGTGAACCTCATAAGGTTTCTTGTAAACTTCATGAACCTCATGAAAGGTCTTGTGAACCTTGTGAACCTCATAAGGTGTCTTGTAAACTTCATGAACCTCATGAAAGGTCTTGTGAACCTTGTGAACCTCATAAGGTGTCTTGTAAACTTCATGAACCTCATGAGAGGTCTTGTGAACCTTGTGAACCTCTTAGCACACAAAGTCTTGTATTGTGAGGGCAAATTTTGGGGTGCAACAATATGCAAGAGTGATGTTTTTGGAGCTGTTCCGCGTAAGAAAGATACGCTTGATAAAGTAATTGGCCCAGTTGAATGGTATCTTCTTCTGCAAAATGTACAATAAATGGATATCCAGCTTGTCCAATCGAGAATGCCCACCGGACCTTAGACGCAAGATATGTGAAAGTATCCAGTGCAGAATTCTTGGAACACTTTTAATCATACCAAAAGTCAGAGGCTCATCATCAGCAAGAGGTCTCTCCAATTTAGAAGTGGATGTACAATATTCCTTCAACTTAAATTGTGTTTCAAAGTTCTGGTCATGCCACATCTACAATTCAGGCAACAGAGATGGCATATTGAACACTGTGGACCAGTCATCAGCCTCAAAACGGTAAGTTCTGGTTCCTATCGAACACTTGAACATGTAGCCTTTTCCAGTTTTCACACCAGCATAGAAAGCACGAATAAAGTCTTCATGATACTCATCTTTAACAGATAAAAAGGAACCAAGATTTTGTGCTTCGATTAAATCTGCAACTTCTTCTAAACAGAGAGTACGTACATCACTAGTATCGAAAACATGTGGCTTCATAACTAACCTTGTATTAAAAGAAGCTTCAAATTCTTCAACAATGGCAGGATGAAGAATTGCAGTCCCGGATGGAGGAATTTCAGGAACAGAAGGAGCCTGATGAGAAGACCCAACGGGTTCTTTGCCTTTACGTTTTCCTTTTTCTCTTGGAAGCAAGACTCTTGGAGGCATGGTGATGAGATTAGGGTTTTGAGAGAAGAGGGGTTTTTGTGACAGTTAGGGTTTGATGCAAATGATGCAAATGAGATGATGAGAAAGACATAATGGAGTTTTATAACTGATAGACATGTCATGGCAGTTGCTGATGTGTCGATTCATTAAAAAATAAACTTAATTTACAACAGGATGCGTCGATTCATGACTGTATGTATCGATTCATTTCACGAAAAATTTTAAAAATCAGAATGCTATGTATCGATACAAGCCATTATGTATCAATACATACTGTAACCATTTAGACAGAAATTAAAAGAAAATCAACATGAATCGATTCAAGATTGTTGTGATCGATTCATAATGCGAATTTTTTGAAATACAAATGACAATGTATCGATACAAGTCACTATGGATCAATACATACTGTAACTATTTTGATAGAAATTAAAAGAAAATCAACATGAATCGATTCAAGCATGTTGTGATCGATTCATAATACGAAAATTTTGAAATTCCAGTGGATATGCAAGAATTGACACAACAATGAATATGCAAAATAAACATTATGCTGCAGAATGAATCACAACATTGTAAAAATGCTTAAGAATACTTTAGAAATAAAAACATCAATGTTCAAACATTCATATGAAAAGAAGTTCATGTAAACAAGAAATCATTGCTCAAACATACATTGATCATACAATATCAACAAAGTGAAGAGAGGAACAATATTACCTCCGTCGTAGTATTCTCATGAGGTACGAGTGAAGACTACAATCAGAACTTAGCAAATACGATGAGATAAATAGAAACTACATCAATCAAACTTAAGACACCAATGCGGAGAGATCAAGAATCCCCAATTCGCGACGAATGTTGAAGAATGGTTCAGTTGCCAAAGGTTTAGTGAAAATGTCAGCAAGTTGATTTTTAGTATCAACATGCTCAAAAACAACATCCCCTTTTTCAACATGATCGCGAAGGAAGTGATGTCTAATCTCAATATGTTTGGTGCGTGAGTGTAAAACAGGATTCTTAGTGAGATTAATGGCACTAGTGTTGTCACATTTAATTGGAATGCATTTAAGTTCAATGTCAAAATCTTGTAGTTGTTGTCTTAGCCACAAAATTTTAGCACAACAGCTACCGGCTGCAACATACTCAGCCTCTGTAGTGGACAAAGCTACGAATACTTGCTTTTTACTATGCCAACTTATTAAAGAATTTGAAAACAGATGACATGTGCCACTAGTGCTTTTCCTATCTGATTTGCAGCCAGCAAAATCAGAATCAGAATAACCTACTAAGCTGCAATCGCTTCCTTTGGAATACCAAAGCCCATATTTAGGTGTTCCATTAAGATACCTAAATATACGCTTGACTGATTTTAAGTGAGATTCCTTAGGATTTGATTGATATCTTGCACACATACACACACTAAACATGATGTCCGGTCTAGAAGCAGTAAGATACAAGAGAGACCCAATCATACCTCTATACCTTTTGACATCAACACACTTACCATGTTCATCTTTATCCAAGTTTCCGTTAGTAGGCATGGGAGTGTCAATTGATTTAGAATTATTCATTCCAAAATGCTTGAGCAGCTCTCTGCAGTATTTGTTTGACATACTGTTGTACCTTTATCAAGTTGCTTTATTTGGAGGCCTAAGAAGTAGTTCAACTCCCCCATGAGATTCATCTCAAACTCACCCTGCATAACATTAGAAAATTCTTCGACCAAGTGTATGTTAGTTGAACCAAAAATTATATCGTCTACATAAACTTGAACTAAAAGAATGTGCTTTCCTTTGTGTTTAATGAAGAGTGTATTATCCACTTTACCTCTAGAATATCCATGATCAAGTAGAAACTTGCTAAGTCTTTCGTACCACACACGGGGTGCTTGCTTAAGACCATATAACGCACGTTTTAATTTGTAAACATGATCTAGATATTCAGAATTTTCAAAACCAGGAGGTTGTGAAACATATACTTCTTCATTTATAACACCATTTAAAAACGCACTCTTTACGTCCATTTGGTAAAGCTTGAAATTCATAGAACACGCATAGGCAAGCAAAAGGCGTATAGCTTCAAGGCGAGCCACCGGAGCATAAGTCTCCTCATAATCTATGTCCTCATCTTGGTTATACCCTTGTGCTACCAAGCATGCCTTGTTTCTAGTTATCACTCCGCTTTCATCAAGTTTATTCCTAAAAACCCATTTAGTACCTATGATGTGATGATCTCGTGGACAAGGGACAAGTTCCCAAACGTCATTTCTTTTAAATTGATTAAGCTCTTCTTGCATGGCCATTAGCCAAAATTCATCAACCAAGGCCTCTTTAGCATTTTTAGGTTCCACTTGTGATACAAAAGCGAAGTGAGAACAAAAATTACTTATCTTAGAACGAGTCAACACTCCCTTTGAAATATATCCTAATATATTGTCTATAGGGTGGTCTTTAGAGGATTTCCAAGCTGGTGGAAGGTCCTTCACTTCAGATGCTCCTTCCTCTTTATCCTTTTCATGACAAGTATCTTCCTCCTTCTCAATAGCAACCGCTTCAGATTCATCAATTTCCGAAACAGCTTCTTTGAGTATGTCTTCTGTAGATACACCTGCGTCATCAAAAGAGATACCTTTTCCGACAATTTTTGGGTAAGACTCATCAAAAGAAACATGGACAGATTCTTCAACAGAAAGTAAACGCCTATTATACACTCTATATGCTTTGCTTGATTGAGAGTATCCAAGAAAAATACCTTCATCAGCTTTGGCATCAAACTTCCCAAGATTTTCTTTACCGTTATTCAAAACAAAACATTTACATCCGAACACATGAAGATGAGACAAGTTTGGCTTTCTACCTTTTAAAATTTCATAAGGGGTTTTATTCAAAATAGGACGAATTAAAATCCTATTTAGAACATAACAAGTTGTGCTAATTGCATCAGCCCAAAAATATTTTGGTAATCCACCCTCATTGAGCATTGTTCTTGCCAATTCCTTTAAAACTCGATTTTTTGCGTTCCACAACACCGTTTTGTTGTGGAGTTCGAGGAGCTGAAAAGTTGTGCTCAATGCCATACTTGTCACAAAACTTATCAAAGAGATGGTTTTGAAATTCACCTCCATGATCGCTTCGGATTGTAACTATTTTAGAATTCATTTTATTTTGGGACAGCTTTGCAAAACTTTTAAAAGCAGAAAAAGTTTCATCTTTGTTATGAAGGAATATAGTCCAAGTGATCTAGAATAGTCATCTACTATTACGAAACCATAATAGTTTCCACCTAAGCTCTTTGTCCTAGATGGTCCAAAGAGATCCATATGGAGAAGCTCAAGGGGTCTTGAAGTTAAAATTATATTTTTAGATTTAAAAGAGACCTTGTTTGTTTCCCCATTTGGCAAGCATCACATAGGTGGTCTTTTGAAAATTTTATTTTTGGAAGACCTACTACTAGATCCTTGGATACAACCTTATTAAGCAAATAGAAATTAACATGCGCTAAGCGTCTATGCCATAGCCATGAATCATCATTTAAGGCTACTAGACATTTAGTGCTTGTTAAGGATACACTCAAAAGATCAAGCATATATATGTTGTTTACTCTTACACCCTTAAACACAACATTTTGTTCGGTATGTTCAATTTTGCAACAAGTTTTTGTGAAAAAAACTTTATAACCTTTGTCGCATAGTTTACTTATACTTAACAAATTGTGTTTAAGTCCCTCTACAAGGGTGACATCAGAAATAGTAGTGGTAGAGGGATTACCTACACTACCTTTACCAAGTATAGCTCCTTTGTTATTGTCTCCATAAGTAACATACCCCTTCTTCTTTGCTTTGAAGTCAATAAAAAGCGATATGTCACCCGTCATGTGCCTTGAACACCCGCTGTCCAGAAACCATCTTCTTTCCATGGATGCAAGACACTCATCCTACAATATCAAAAGAGAGAGGTAGGTACCCAATTTTTATTGGGTCCAAGTGGGTAAGTGGTAACATGGTTGTCTTTAGGCATCCATTGATAAATGCCTTTAGGCACTAGAAATCTTCTAAATTTGCATTTCTCAATGGTATGGCCAACATGACAACAATAATGACAAACACTACGATAATGATGTTATTTACGATTGGTCCTTAAATCCTTTGGAACAAAAGAATATTTTGCATATGGAGGATTTAATGACTTTTTGAACAACCTAGTATCAACGGCATAAGTAATCTTAGGTTGCAAGGCTTTTTCCAATTTGACTTTAAGAGAGATGACCTCTTGTTGCCAAATGTGACACCTTTCACAATGCCTTATTTTACTACAACCATCAATATCAATAGCTTTTGAATTTTCTGCAATACCAGCTTTCAAGTATTCTAAATCTTTTTCAGCATGTTGTACTTTACCTTCCAAGTATGAAATTTTTTTTTATCGGAAGATAATCTTTTGAATGCTTCTATAGCTTCATTATGCAGTTTTTCAAAAGCTACTTTCAATTCAGAAAAGGACATAGAAGAGAAATTGTTATAATAAGCTTGTTTTACCTTTTTATCATCACTTTTCTTCTTGTGGTGGGACTGATTTTTGGTGTGAGCCATAAGACACAAATTTGCGGTTTCATCGCTATCACTTGAGCATTGTGTACTTGATGAATCACTATCACTTTCCCAAGCAATGTAAGCTCTTCTTTGCTTATTATACCTTTTTGGTGGAGCTTTTCCTTTATCCTTTTTCTTTAAAGGACAATCTGTTTTATAATGTCCAGACTTGCCACAATTAAAGCAAGACCCTCTTTCTCTATTCTTCTTAATCTCTTCCTGTTTTGAATCCATAGATTGTCTTCTAAACTTTATGAGATTTTTGTCGGAATGCTTGATTCCATTCTTTCGAATGAATCTATTATATCTCCTAACAAAAAGTCCCATTTCTTCGTCACCGGAGTCTTCATCACTACTTGACTCATTGTTGCTTAGCTCTTTTTGTGAGGACTTAGAGTTTGAAGCCATAAGAGCTATAGGCCTCTTCTCACCCTCTTTGTCTTTATTCTTCTCTTTTCCCTTTTTACTTTTGTTCTCAAACTTTTCTAGACTTTCTAGTTCTTGCTGATGTTCCTCCAGCTTTCCAAACAAAGTAGTCATTGTGAGTGTCATTAGATCATTGGCTTCCTTGATAGCTGTTACTTTAGGTTGCCATTCCCTACTAAGACATCTCAGAATTTTATTAGTAGCAATATCATTGGAAACAGGTTTTCCAAGTGCATTCAAACGATTAATGAGATGAACAAATCTCTTTTGCATGTCGGGAATAAATTCTCCTTGTTTCATGCAAAAGAGTTTGAACTCTTGATTAAGTGTGTTAATGCGGGACTGTTTTACTTCAGTTGTACCTTCATGTGCAATTTCTAAAGCATCCCACATTTCTTTAGCTGTCGAGCAATGAGAAACTCGATAATAGTCATCTGCACTAAGTGCTGAAATTAGCATATTTCGAGCTCTCCAATCGCTTGACCACTTTTTCTCATTTTTTTCATCCCAATCATCTTCTGGTTTAGGTACTATGGCACCTGCCTCATTCATCATGGTAATTTGAAAAGAACCATTTTGAATGGCAGCCCATACGCGCCTATCAACAAAATTTATGTGAACTCGCGTGCAGTCTTTCCAGTATCCATAATTTTCACCATTGAAAACAGGAGCTCTATTATATGCCCCCTTTGGTTCAGAATCCATAACGTTACAGACAGCCACAAAGCACCAGCGAACCGGTGCTCTGATACCACTTGTTAGACGCTGAGGCTAGTGATCTAGAGGGGGGTGAATGGATCACCTCCTTGTTTACAAGGATTTAAAAGATTTTTCAGTTTTTCGAAAGTTAACGGAAACAACGGTCCCAAATATACAAGCGTCTATTCTGGACCAGCCACTAGAAGACCGGACATGTGATAACGTGCTGGATTTACGATTGAGATGATAAAGGATTAAACACACAATATGTAAAACAGTTGAATGCACCTATCACAAAAGTTATTTCCAATGAATCAAAAATAATTGAAAACGTAAATAGAGATAGAGAAGAGATACAATACGCAGAGATTTGGTAAGGAAGTTCCCCACGTTCTTCCTCGCGTGTGGGTACGTCTCCCTCTCAATTTCAAACCGAAATTGAGAACTTTTATATCAATATTGCTGAATTCGTCGATTACAAGGTTGCTGTACAAATACCAGAAATCTATACACCTAGATCTTCCTATTGTATCAACCTTCACTTGATCTAAGCCCAATCAAGATTCCCTGCAAGTAATACAAGCAATTCACCGGTTCCACGACCTATTTGCAAAATCCCCCGATTTCCAAATCTTATGCTGCGGCTGAATCTGACTTGTAAACGTGAATAACAAACCCTCAAGAACACGCCCGTTCTTGAAGGAAAACCCAGCTGGTTTTTCCTTGAAACCTTCTATCAAACTTCAACTTAGCTGGATCTCCGATCGTACCACTGAATGTTATCTCGAAAGCCTTCAATTCACAGAGCAGCACACACTTCCTTGTTT
Organism: Lathyrus aphaca; assembly: GCA_963966055.1. Lineage (NCBI taxonomy): Eukaryota > Viridiplantae > Streptophyta > Magnoliopsida > Fabales > Fabaceae > Lathyrus > Lathyrus aphaca. The sequence goes on along the minus strand of OZ014521.1, from coordinate 293,191,816 downwards.
ATGTTCTTGAATTAAGGTCTTTGAGAAGAGGATGAAGATGATTTGATTCTAGGTTTCAATCCCGCTCAACATTGAATTGTCCAACACTCCAAAATCCTTTTCTTGATGTGTTCTTCAATGATCTATCACTGTAAAATTCGTCTGCAATTTTCTGTGATCTGTTATGACACTATATGAAACACTCCACATATATATGCAGATTCTGTTAGAAGAAAAACAGACTAATGAATCGATTCAAGACATGATGAATCGATACATACTGAACAAATTTATAAAAACAGAGAATAGAACAAGCAATGAATCGATGCATGTTTGTATGTGTCGATTCATAGAAGAAAATCCAGAACCATTCAAACAGCATAAATCGATACATGATAAGATGAATCGATTCATTTTGCGAATTTCCAGAATCCTTCAAACAGCATGAATCGATTCATGATGGAATGAATCGATTCATTTTGCGTATTTTTCAAAAGATCAAAAACATTGAAAACAAATGAAACAAAAGATCTAAAGGCAAGCATTTTTCTTAATATGAAGAAAACACAAACACTTAAAAATTATAATCAATCAAAACTAAGGTTGCTCACAAGTACTTCTCCCAGCCTTGAGCTTGAACGGCCGGAAGGAGATCAAAACCATTATCTTTCAGACTATTGAAATCCACAAAGAGCTCACAAAGAACTTTCGGTTTGTCAGTAGGAGTATTAAGGGTCTTCATGGGTTCAACGTATAACACATCAGTTGAGTCTACTTGTTGTTGAGGAGAGGAAGCCATTGTTACTAAGATGAGGTTTTTGTGATTTAGGGTTTTAGAAAAATTTCAGAGAGAACGCAAAAGTGAGGGTGAAAATTTTTTTCAGTAAAAATGCAATTAGGGTAAAAAGTGAAAGTGAAAATGAAAAGTTACTTATATAGAAAAAATAATGCATTTAATAATACGAGAAATTAGTGGGAAAAATTAAGTTTAAAAACATAATGATTATATGCAATAAATGCTACAGACATAGGGTAAGGCGTAAAAGATTCTAGAACAGTTACCCAAGAGATTTTTTGCCTTTTTGGTGTCATGTCAGCCGTATCAGTTTCCCAGAAGATCAACAGATGTCATTCTGTAGAGGACAGTTGTCCAATGCATGTTCTGTCACTCTTCAGAATTTGGACACTTGTTTTAATTCTGATGGGATTCCTTAGAGCCTTGTTGACACTTGTTGATTTGAAGATCTGCATGTTATTCCTTTGAACAGAAGTTCTCAGAATGAAACAGTTAGAACATAATATCTTCTGAAGGAATAATATAGAGGATTAATTTCAGAACTTCTAAGAGTTAAAGACATATAATTAAAGCATTTTCATTCTGGACATAATTTCATGCTAAGGTTAGTTAGTATGAAATTAAATCTATCTTCAGGAAGGGGTTTTGTAAAAATATCAGCCCATTGGTGATTTGTATCTATGAATTTTAACATAAAAATTCCCTTCTGAGTATAGTCTCTAATGAAATGATGTTTAACTTCTATGTGTTTAGCTCTAGAATGTAAAATTGGATTTTTAGATAGACAAATAGCAGAGGTATTATCACAGAGGATGGGAATGTTACTCTCATAAATATTGAAATCCTCAAGCTGATTTTTCATCCAGAGCATCTGAGTACTGTATCCAGCTGCTGCAATGTATTCAGCTTCTGCAGTTGATAATGCTATGGTTGACTGTCTTTTGCTGGACCAAGAAATTAGATTATCTCCCAGAAATTGCCAACTTCCAGAAGTACTTTTTCTTTCTGTTCTGTCTCCAGCAAAATCAGTATCACAATATCCTACAAGTTTATAATCTTGGGATCTTCTGTAGTATAAACCAAGATTAGTAGAACCTTTCAGATACCTAAAGATTCTCTTAACTGCTGTTAAGTGAGTTTCTCTAGGATCTGATTGGAATCTAGCACATAAACATACACTGTATAGAATATCTGGTCTAGAAGCAGTTAGATAGAGGAGAGAGCCAATCATACCTCTGTAGAGCTTCTGATCTACTTTCTTACTTACTTCTTCTTTCTCCAGAATACATGTAGGATGCATAGGAGTTTTAGATATTATGCTTTCTGATAAATCAAATTTCTTCAGAAGTTCTTTGACATATTTGCTTTGATGGATATATGTTCCTTCTGATGTTTGATTTATCTGAATTCCCAAGAAGAACTTTAATTCTCCCATCATGCTCATTTCAAATTCTGCCTGCATAGACTTAGCAAATTCCTTTCCCAAGGCACTTTTAGTAGAACCAAAAATTATATCATCTACATAAATTTGGCATATCAGAAGATCATTTTTAATGTTTTTAATGAAAAGGGTTGTATCCACTTTCCCTCTGATGAAATTATTTTCCAGAAGAAAAGTACTTAGTCTTTCATACCAAGCTCTGGGAGCTTGTTTCAGACCATATAAAGATTTTTTGAGTTTGAAAACATGTTCTGGAAATTTTATATTTTCAAAGCCAGGGGGTTGGTGTACATACACTTCTTCATCAATATAACCATTTAAAAATGCACTTTTGACATCCATTTGATATAGAATGATATTATGGTTTACAGCAAATGAAATTAGAAGTCTAATTGATTCTAACCTGGCAACTGGTGCATAGGTTTTTGTATAGTCAATTCCTTCTTGTTGACTATAACCTTGTGCAACCAGTCTTGCTTTGTTTCTGACAACTTCTCCTTGTTCATTTAGCTTGTTTCTGAATACCCACTTGGTGCCAATGATGTTGAATCCTATGGGCCTAGGAACTAGATCCCATACATCATTTCTGGTGAATTGGTTAAGTTCTTCTTGCATAGCCAAAATCCAATCATTTTCTGAGAGAGCTTCTTCTACAGAAGTTGGTTCAATCAGAGAAACAAGTCCCATTAGAGATTCTTCAGAATTTCTGAATGATGATCTTGTTCTGATTGGTTCATCCTTCTTTCCCAAGATTTTATCTTCTGGATGATTCACTTTGCTTCTGGATAGTTTCTTCTGAGTGGGTTCTTCAGAATTTGTTGGAGTAATTGTCTTGTTTTGTTTTGTAGGTGATTGATCTTCAGATGTTCTGTTTGTAGAAATATCAACTTCTATATCTGCAATAAATTCATTCTGCTTTGGTTTTTCAGAACCAAGCTTATCATCAAATCTAACATAAATAGATTCTATCACAATACGTGTTTCTGTGTTGTATACTTTGTATCCCTTAGAACGTTCAGAGTATCCTAACATATAACACTTTTGTGCCTTAGAGTCAAATTTATTCAGAGTATCATTAGTATTCAGAATAAAACATTTGCATCCAAAAGGATGAAAATATGAAATGTTGGGCTTTCTGTTCTTCCATAATTCATAAGGAGTCTTTTCAAGAATAGGTCTTATAGAGATTCTATTATGAATATAGCATGTTGTATTTACTGCTTCTGCCCAAAAATGTTTAGCCATATTAGTCTCATTGATCATGGTTCTGGCCATCTCTTGCAATGTTCTATTCTTACGTTCTACAACCCCATTTTGTTGAGGAGTTCTAGGACAAGAAAAGTCATGAGAGATGTCATTTTCATTAAAAAATGATTCTAATTGTTTGTTTTCAAATTCTCCACCATGATCACTTCTGACTTTAATAATTTTAAATTCTTTTTCATTTTGAACTTGTTTGCAGAAGTTAGAAAATACAGCAATTGACTCATCCTTGTGTCTAAGAAACTTTACCCATGTCCATTTGCTGAAGTCATCTACGATCACCAATCCATACTTCTTGCCACTGACAGAAGCAGTTTTCACTGGTCCAAACAGGTCAATGTGTAGAAGTTCTAATGGTCTAGAGGAAGATACAACATTTTTAGCTTTAAAACCAGGTTTTGAAAATTTGCCTTTCTGACATGCTTCACACAGAGCTTCTGAGTTGAACTTCAAATTTAGAAGTCCTCTGACTAGATTGAGTTTGTTAAGTTGAGATAATCTTCTCATATTAACATGTCCCAATCTTCTGTGCTAGACCCATTGCTCAGTTTCCACAGACATTAGACATTTTACATTCTGAATTTTTAATTCTGAAAGTTTTATTTTATAAATGTTGTTCTTTCTCTTTCCACTGAAGAGGATTGTTCCATCTTTCTGACTAACAGCTTTACAGAACTTTTGATTAAAGATTATGTCATAGCCATTATCACTTAATTGACTTATGGATAATAAATTATGCATTAATTCTTCTACTAATAGAACATTAGAGATAGAGGGAAGATTTCCATTACCAATAGTTCCAGAGCCAATTATTTTTCCTTTTTGATTGCCTCCAATACCTACGTGGCCTCCATCTTTTAATTCAAGACTTTGGAACATATGCTTTCTTCCCGTCATGTGTCATGAGCATCCAGAGTCCAGGTACCATGATTGGTGTTTCAGTTTTGTTGTTAAAGACATCTGCAACATACACAATTTTATCTTTGGGTACCCATATTCTTCTGGGTCCTTGTTTGTTAGTTTTTACAAACTTCTGATTCATTTTAGGTTTCAAATCAGAACTTGTGGAACAAGATGACTCACTAGTGTGTATTAGATCATGGTTATGACCATAGGTAAAATGAGAACTTAAAGGAGTATTAGTTTTTATGACAATGTCATCAATCTTTTTATACTTCAGAGTTTCTTTAGTTTTCACATAGCCTATGCCTCTTCTATCATTTCTGCTAACTCCATAGATCATAGATGCAATTTTGCTTCTATATATGCTTTTAGCTAGAAATTTTTGAAAACCATAGTCATATTGTTTTATGATACTATCAGAATTGATTAGATCTTCTAATTCAGATTCCTTCTGAGCTTTAAGTTTTTCAAAAGAGTTTTTGCATTCAAAAATATTTTCTTTCAGCTCAGAGTTTTCTTTTTTTAGTTTTCTAACTTCTTCTAATTCAGATACTAGACTTTGTTTCATGTCTTTGTATTTGAATTGAAGCTTCTGATATTTTTCAAGAATTTCTGAGAGGCTAGCTTCTAATTGAGATCTAGAAAGTTTAGAAAATACCTCTTCTGAATCTGATTCTGATTCTGAGGAGTGATCATCTTCTGGTATATTTTCCATTAATGCAATATTAGCTTGTTCATCTTCAGAATCTGACTCTGCTTCAGATGATTCAGAATCATCCCATGTTGCCATGAGACTCTTTTTCTTTTCTCTGTTGAATTTGTTTCTGGGTTTCTCTTTCTGGAGTTTTGGACATTCACTCTTGTAGTGTCCTGGTTCTTTGCATTCATAGCACACAACTTCTTTGCTTCTGGGTTTCTTGTGACCAGATGTTGATTCAGAATAATTGTTTGTTCTTCTGGTATTTCTGAACTTCTTCTAACGATGCTTCCAGAGTTGTTGGACTCTTCTGGATAGGAGAGATAATTCATCTTCTTCTGATGAGTATCCAGAACTTTCTTCTTCTTCTGCCTGTAAAGCTTTAGAAACAGATTTGTTAGATTTAAGAGCTACAAACTTACCTTTCTTCTAGGGTTCATCTTCTTCTAGTTCAATCTTATGACTTCTCAAGGAGCTGATCATTTCTTCTAAGGATATTTCATTCAGATTTTTAGATAGCTTTAGAGCAGTGACCATGGGCCTCCAAGCTTTTGGTAAACTTCTGATGATTTTCTTCACATGATCAGCTGTTGAGTAGCCTTTGTCCAGAACTTTCAGTCCAGCTACCAGAATTTGGAACCTTGAGAACATTTTTTCAATTGTTTCATCTTCTTCCATTTTGAAAGCTTCATACTTTTGGATGAGGGCTAGAGCTTTAGTCTCCTTGACTTGAGTGTTGCCTTCATGTGTCATCCTCAGAGAATCAAACATGTGTTTAGCTGAGTCCCTGTTTGTGATCTTCTCATATTCTATATATGAGATAGCACTTAGAAGTATGGTTATAGCTTTGTGATGATTTCTAAATTCCTTCTTCTGCTGAGCTGTCATATTTTTTCTTTCAATCTTCTGACCATCTGCTACAACAGGATGAATGTATCCATTTGTCACCATGTCCCAAAGATCTCCATCTAGAGCTAGAAATAAACTTTCCAGAACATCCTTCCAGTAGTCAAAATTGTCACCATTGAACACTGGAGGTTTAGCGTTGATCTTGTCATTTTGGTAGTCATTGTTGTTATTGCCAGCTTCTGCCATGTGTTTTAACTTCTGGATCTTTTACTGACACGGTTAAGTGTTTTTCTCAGAACCTAGCACTCTGATACCAATTGAAGGTGCGTAAAACACAAGGAAGGGGGGTTGGAATTGGGTTTTCTTTAACAACTAAAAATAACTTCTAATGACAAGTTAATTTATCCTGGTTCGTTTGAACTCAAACTACGTCCAGTCCACCCGCCAAGGTGATTTTGCCTCTATTGAGGTCTTAATCCACTATTCAATAAATGAATACACACACTGACCTAAAGTCAATGTCCTCTTGAGTCTTCTGACTGAAACTAGTCACTCAAGGAATATTACTCAACTATTACAATAATAATAAGATAGTAACTAATTTGCTTCTTATCAAGCTAAGATCACTAAGTGAATGTTACAATATTTTAGCACAAAATGATTCAGTCTTTTGCTCGTGAGTGTATTGTCTTCAATTCTTCAATTTGATTCCTTTATATAGTTCTTGAATAAATGTAGCCGTTGGAGACATCTTGAGCTAGTTTAGGATATTAGTTAATATCATAAATTCCTTCCAAAACAAGAGATACTTGTCTTAATCATTAATTAAAATATTCTTTAATTAATGTCTTCATTATGAATAGCATCATCTTTTAGACGTAAATCAGAGATAGTAAAGACTTGATGCGCAGCCAATTAATCATGTCATTAAATGATGGATTCTTCATTAAGTGTATCTTCTATATATGGCTCAATATATCTTCTAGTAATGCACGTCTCCTTTAATTAAATTCCTTTTCTACACAATAATAAAGGTAGTCATTAGAACTTCTATTCTAGCATAATAATATTTGTTATCATCAAAACTCTTAGAGGTTTAGAACCATAATTGTTCTAACACTTAGTAAATACTATTACTGCCTTTTATGCATTTCTGGTAAACATCAATCATATTCAAAGGCATACATACATTCAAACATAACCAATGGACGTTTTCGTTTAGGTAAACAAGGTAAAAGTAAATCTGGATTCAAAGACGAGATTTTATTTATTTTAGAAAGTAGCCTATACACAAGCAAGTTTGTACAAGGAGACAGAAATCCTAGTAAGAGGAATTCGTCGTAAAAGTTTTACAGAAACAAAAAACAGCTATGTGAGAAATAATCCTATTGAGTTTCAATTCCACTATTGCCATTATCTTCAAGTATCTCATCCTTTGCTGTCGAGATGGAAATGATTGGATTGATCTTTATCTGTTTGAACTTGAGTCAGGTAACACAACTGGTTGGGCTTACATGAGTGATCCAACGAGACATAGTCATACGTTTTAATCCCTAACTTTTGCCTGGATTGCTCTTTTAGGTTTTCAATCCACCGGGATACCCTTTTTTACCCAAGCCGCCTTTTCAGGTTTTCGATTTGCCGGGTGTACATTTTTTTTATACATATCCCTAATTTTTGCCCGAACCTTTTTGGTTCGTCGGGATGCCCTTATTTTTGCCTAGGCCAGTCAACCTAGCGGGTCTCTTTTTATGCACCTCGTGAGAATACCCTTTTGACTACAAATGGTCCTTCATATGTAGGAGTCCACTTTCCCCTAGGATCACCCTTCGGTAATATGATACGCTTGATTACCAAGTCACCAGCCTGATATACCTTTTGCTTAACCTTCTTATTAAAAGCTTTGATCATCTGTTTCTGGTACATCTGACCGTGACAAACAGCTGCCAATCTTTTCTCATCAATCAAATTTATCTGGTCAAGTCGAGTCTGAATCCATTCATCTTCACCCAAGCCTGCATCCTTCATGATTCTTAAGGAGGGGATCTGAACTTCAATGGGTAGAACTGCTTCCATACCATATACAAGGGAAAATGGGGTTGCCCCTGTTGAAGTACGTATTGTAGTACGATAACCATGAAGAGCAAATGGTAACATCTCATGCCAATCCTTATATGTAACAGTCATCTTTTGTAGAATCTTCTTGATGTTCTTATTAGTAGCTTCTACTGCCCCATTCATTTTTGGACGGTACAAAGAAGAGTTATGATGCTTAATCTTGAATTGCGTGCAGAGATCAGTAATCATGGTGTTATTCAGATTAGATCCATTATCTGTGATAATCCTTTCAGGGATGCCATACCTACATATGAGATTATTCTTAATGAATCGAGCCACAACACTCTTAGTAACAGATGCAAATGAGGCTGCTTCCACCCACTTTGTAAAGTAATCAATGGCAACCAGGATGAAACGATTCCCATTGGAAGCAGTGGGCTTGATCTCACCAATCATATCTATGCCCCACATGGCAAAAGGCCAAGGAGCAGTCAACACATTCAATGGAACTGGAGGTATATGCACCTTATCAGCATAAATCTGACATTTGTGACATGTTTTAGAATGTTGATAGCAGTCAACTTCCATGGTAGACCAATAGTAACATGCTCTCAATATCTTCTTTGCCATGGTATGACCACTAGAATGAGTTCCAAAAATCCCATCATGCATGTCTTCCATAATCTATGTTGCTTCTTTCTTATTCACACAACGAAGCAAAGTCGAATCATGATTGCGCTTGTACAAAATTCCATTACTCAAGAAGAACTTAGCAGAAAACCTCCTCAGAAACTTCTTATCTTTGACAGATGCCCCTTCAGGGAACTCCTGAGCTTCAAGATATCTTCTCACTTCATAGAACCAAGGCTTTCCCTTTACTTCTTCAGTGTCAATCTCATTACAATATGCAGGCTTCTCAAATCTATCAATAGTGATCTTGGGAGCTTCATCATCCCAGTTAATCTCAAACATAGATGCCATGGTGGCTAATGCATCTGCCAACTGATTCTCTCCTCGCAGAATATGTCCAAAGGTAATCTCTTCAAAGTATGGGATTAAAGGTAACACATGCTCTCTGTAAGGAATGAGATTTCCATGCTTGGTATCCCAATCTCCTTTAATCTGACTAACTACCAGGGCTGAATCTCCATATACGTCTAGGAACTGAAACTTCATCTCAATGGCCGCTTTAATACCCATGATACATGCCTCATATTCAGGCATGTTATTGGTACAGTAGAACCAAAGTCTTGCAGTAATCGGGGTATGACAACCTTCAGGGGAAATGATCACAACACCAACACCATTACCAAGCGCATTAGAAGCTCCATCAAAAACCATAGTCCATCGGGATCCTTGTTCAGGTCCGTCATATTGTCCAGGTTCTTTGGTAATAATCATAATGTCTTCATCCGGGAACTCAAAATTCATTGACTGATAATCATCCATTGCCTGATGAGCCAAATGATCAACTACAACACTTCCTTTAATTGCCTTTTGAGTGGTGTACTGTATATCATATTCTGTTAAAATCATTTGCCATCTTGCTATTCGTCCGAAGAGAGCAGGTTTCTCGAATATGTACTTGATTGGATCCATCTTTGAAATCAACAAGGTAGTATGAGTCAACATATACTGTCTTAGTCGGCGAGCAGCCCATGCCAAAGCGCAACAAGTTTTCTCGAGCAGTGAGTATCTTGTTTCACAGTCGGTAAACTTTTTCCTAAGGTAGTATATTGCCTGCTCTTTTCGATCAGACTCGTCATGTTGCCCTAACACACACCCCATTGAGTTGTCTAATACTGTTAAGTACATGATTAAGGGTCTTCCATCAACTGGTGGCATCAAAATTAGAGGTTCTAGGAGATATCTCTTGATTTCATCAAAGGCTACCTGGCACTCGTCATTCCATTTCATCACCTGATCTTTCTTCAACAACTTGAAGATTGGCTCACAGGTAGCAGTTAGCTGGGAAATAAATCTTGCAATGTAATTCAGTCGTCCCAAGAAACCTCTAACTTCCTTCTTAGTGCGGGGAGCAGGCATCTCTTGTATAGCTTTTACTTTTGTAGGATCCACTTTAATACCTTTTCCACTGACAATGAAACCCAGGAGTTTACCAGACCTAACTCCAAAAGTACAATTGTTTGGATTTAATCTCAGTTTATACTTATTCAACCTCTCAAACAGCTTATGTAGATGATCAAGGTGTTGTTCTTTGTGAAATTCTGAGATCAGGTACGTGAGGTCGAATGAGATGTTTAAACACTTGAAGACTTGAACAAAACTTAAAGTGCAGGAAAATTAAACAACACAGGAAATTGTTAACCCAGTTCAGTGTATAACCACACTTACATCTGGGGCTACCAAGCCAGGAAGGAAATCCAATATAAGTAATATTAATTCTGGACTTAAACCATTCAGTTTAATCCTTCACTTAATAACTACCCAAGGCAATTTCTACCTAAGACACAACTTAGATATGAGTACCAACTCACTCCCCCTCAATCACATAGTGATATGTTACAATGTTTAATAAAATTGAAGTCACACTTCAAACAAAACAACTTGATCTTACTTCACAGTTTCAATCAAGACACAATACACTTTTGCTTAAAAGCTCATAAAGTGATACATATATAAAACCTGCTATTAAAACACAAACACCCTATTTAGTCTTCTTAATTTTGTACTCTATTCAGAGAGTTTCTGTTGCTTAAATAGATGCTTGAATTTTGGGCTTTCTGTAGGTTATCCAATCCTAATACGCATGCTGCCATCACCTTGAATTAGGGTTTGTTACTTCCTTGATTCTAGGTGAGTCAGTTCTTCTGTTTATACTGAAATCATATAACCAATCTCCCTACAGATGCGCCTACTTCTGTTTTATCCATTCACAATTAATTCCAGATAACTTCCCTGAATTTACTCAGTTCTGTTAAGCATTATTTAATTCTGGTAGCAGGTTTAAGATGTCACAACATCTGGTGTGACATCCTGTAAACTGAACTTACATCATTAGCTTATACAATGTCACAACATCTGGTGTGACATCCTGAATTAAGTTCATTAACTTATACTCTGTTTGATAATGTCACAACATCTGATGTGACATCCTGAACTAAGTTCAACACTTCTTGTTGGTCAAAATTTTTGCCAATTCTAAACATCTACAAACTCCCCCTTTGGCTAATTTTTGGCTAACACAATCTTCTGGTTTTATCAGAGTGCAGCAGAGTTTCATCTATCAGAGTACAACAGTTCTTTTCTGTTGAGTCATGTGTGAGTTTACTCCCCCTCAAACCTGTGTATGTGTTCTGACTTGTTCAATAGAAATTTTTCATTAAAAACAACTTAGTTCAGAAGCAGTTCAGAAGCAGATATTAAACAGACAAAAGGCATTTTTAATTCATTAATCAGAGAGCAGCAGACATTGTTGTTGTTCAGTTCTCTTCTCCCCCTTGTTAGACATAAATTGGGGCCAAATTTTACATAGTCAGAGAGAAATAAAAAATTACAAAATCAAAGTACAATGCTGAAGCAGACAGTACACATCCCTCACACACATTTTTCACTCAGAATCTTCATATTCAGTATCTTCCTCTTCTTCAGATTCATCATCAGAGTCAGCAGCCTTCTGAGCACTCTCTTCCATTTCCAGCCTTTGAATAATCTCCTCAAGCTTTTGCTTCCTGGCATCCAGCTCTTTGCAGGTGTTTTTCAGCTCAGCAATCAAAGCAGATTTGGATATAGGAGACTTTGCTTTTGAAGGTCCAGGAGATGTCCCAGTGGGAGCTTCAACATCAGCTGCATGATGGCTTAAGAACAGCTTGTAGTAGAAGGCCAAAGGACTTTCTCTTTTGCAGATTGAATCCTTCTCAGTAAGGATACCTCGATACTGGCTGAGAATTATTCCACACAGCAAAGAAGGAAAGGCTATAGGCATCTTTGTTGCTGATCTCCCAGCATGCTTCAATGTTTGATCAAAAATGTAAGCCCCAAAGTCCAGCTTTGCTTGGGTGCCCACAGCATATATGAATCTGCCCAATCCAGTTGCTATTGAAGAAGTATGGTTGGTAGGGACCCATTTTACAGTACCAATCCTATGCAGCATTGCATACTTCCTTGTTAGCAAGCTAACAGAAAGTTTGCCCTTGACTGGCCAAGCTTTGACTTGATTGGCAGTGATGACCTTGCAAACCTGGTTGTCAGTCTTCCCCAGCTCATTAGGCCCAACAGATTCTCTCCCTAGGTATTGATTGATAACCCTAGGAGAGAATTCCATACATCTCCCTCTTACATACACCTTTCTGAATTCTTTTGACTTGCCATCAGCATAGTCTTCTTGCAGGTTGACTATAAACTCCTTGACTAGCAGCTCATAGCATGGTGAAAAGTTTGAAACTGTTTTAAATAAACCAGCAGATGAAATTAGGTCTATTACCTCAGTGCACTCAAGTGCATTGCTGCCCAGTTCTCTTTCAAGTGCCACCCTTCTTTGGTATACAAATTTCCATCTGCTCACACTTGACACATGATGGAAAGAAACATTGTCCAGAGGAGCTTCTGGAACAGCAGAGGTAGACCTTGAAGGTGCTGGTTTCTTCTTTGGTTGGGATGTTGGGACATCCTCTTTAACATCTGAATCTGGTGGAGAGACAGCTTTCCTCTTTTGTGTATTCACCTTGCTCCATTGTTTGGTAGGTCCAAATACCACTTTGGCCTTGTCTTTCTTTGGTGTAGGTTGTTTCTTTTCAGGAGTTGCATGTCCTGCAGTCTTCTTTTCCTTCCTAGTCCTAAGCCTTTTGGCTATGCTAGGGTCCACAAAGGCAATGATTTCTGTGTCATAATCATGCTCTATGTCTACAACAGAAGGAGGTTGAGCAGTCTCTGATGGGCTAAAGATGCAATACAATATGTGTCTAGCGGTATCTTAACTGCAAGCGCACAGCCTATCGAAGTAATATAAAAGATTATCGATCCCACAGGGACTTTATGATTACTTAGTGCTAGAGGGTTTACTAGTTTAGCTAAGGTGAATGGTTGTCACGATTTTTTGGTTGTTTTTAAGAATTAAACACAGGAATTAAATTTTAGTTTAATAAAATAATAATAAGGAGGTCGGTATGTAATTATGTTAACTTAGGCGGGTCAATCTAACCTAGGCTTATAAGGATGGTTCACTTAATTTATTCTATAGAGGTTATCAGTTTAAATATCTTTAACTCACACTCTCGTGGTCTTATCTCAGATCTTACTCCTAAAGCCTTATGCCTGCTCTCGCTAGCCCATAAGTGTTTAGAAATAATTTTTGGAAACTTAATAAGTCTAATTCATTTTAAAGCGCTCTCGCTGTGTTTAAATTAAATGCCTAACTTTAGCTATCTGGTTAAAATCTCACACTCTCGTGGTCTCGACCTAACCTATTACACTTTCCTTACTCTCGTAACAAAAAGATTAATTTTATAATAAAAAGTCACAGCCAGAATTTTAAGTTCTTAATTGTTTTAAGCCTAGATTCGATTTTACCGATTTAGTGTATTTTAATTACATACCGCCTAAATTAATTAGCTACTCATATTTGTTGTACCAGACAGATGCAGAAACAGAGGGGCACAAATTAAAGTATGCATTATAAAGTAATAAAAATAAATTCTTAACATAAACAATTAAATTAATATAAATGCGAAATAATTAAAAACCTGAATAATAAAAATAATGTGAAACTCCTTCTTCCACAGTCTGGCAAGCTCGGAGTGCGAACCGGAATCGAAAATAAAATACAACGAAATGCTGAAGGCTTGAAAGAAATTAAATAATAACAATTTCCTAATGTTGGAAATTGTTATTTGGTTTGGTTGGGATATGGAAATTAAAACAAGAACAGAAACAATGGAAAAAATAATGAAATAGGGTGCAAATAAAATACGGCAGAGCTTCCGCAAGAAAAATTAAAATAAAACTATGTAGTTTCTACTTTGAAATAAAGCTATTTATAGAAATTATAATTTGGGCTTGGCAGTTGGAATCATGCTTGGGCTTCGTTGTTGCTGAGAGAATCCAGGAAAAATTTGTGTTACTGGGTCTGCGGAAGAATAGGAAACGTTATTGACTTCACGTAGCACGTTCATGACCAATTCATTCCAAGTAAACCTAATTTCCCTTTGTCACGTTCGTGACAAGGGTGTCACGGGCGTTATCTTCATATTTAGCGCGTCACAGTCGTGACGGCTTGGTTACGATCGTGACTGGCCCAATTAGCGTGTCACGGTCGTGACAGAGTGGTGACGGTCGTGACTGTTGCAAATTATGCAGAATTATGCAGAATTCCTTTCTTCTTCTTCTTTTCATGCATGTTTTTGTTCATTTCACTTTTGGCTTATGATTTAGCTCTATAATTGTTATACCTGCAAAATGACAAAGAAAACTCGAAGAATCGGGTGTTAATACGGTAAATATGCGATAAAACGGCATTGAAACATAGTAATAAAACGATACTTTTTCTCGTTATCAAACTTCCCCAAACTTAAACCTTTGCTTGTCCTCAAGCAAATAGTCGGTTGAAAAATGATCGGACAAGTTTCCATCGACGCATACACATAACAAACCATACGAGGAATCATTTTGCTAGATAAACCGGTACTAGAATAAAACACCAACGATACACTAATGACACAAGCAACAAGCTAAGTCGTCGACTTCCCGTTAAACGAAACATTCGGTAATTGCATTACGATTCCACCTAGAGTCTTTCGATCTTATTTCACCCGGTTTCATTCTAGCGCAATCACATTAAGCCCTTTGCCTTAGAACGTACGTAGTGGAGTAGCCAGTTAGTGACTTTGATCCTTTATAAGCACGGGGTCTGGTACACGAATGTGGCAACCCTATATATATTATCCGAATTGGAGGTTATAGGGGATCGAGCCGTAGCACGCCCTACCAAGTTCAGAACCAGGTACCTCTGAACCAACCCGCAATGGACTCCTTCTCATATTTATCGTTTCTTATATGCGATCGTGTACTTTGGTGCAATTTCTTTTTATTGGCATCGAGATATGAAGGATCATTATAGATTTAGGCATCAAACACTTATGTTCATCGGCTCCCCACGTGGTTTGTGTTCAGACGGTGCTGACTGCTAGTATAAACTACTAGGGGTTACTTTAGAACTGAAACTTAAGGTGTAGTCGTAACAATTATCGGAATGGAATGCTTAAGTAGGAAGTCTAAGGTGTCAAGATTGTATTGATCTTGTTGAATCGTTCTCAGCTTCCTAACTACGATTTCACAGGTAAGTCGGGTAATGCAAAGATAAAAATATAAAAAATTTCGGTATGGCTAAATAAAACGGGGGAAATTCGAAACTAAAGAAATAGCACAAATATTACTTTGTTTCATTAAAATACGAAAGGGAAATACAACGGAATTGAAAGTGCGGAAAGGGAAATGCGGAAAAAGGAAAGGTATCTCTCCCATACTATATCAGACATTGTCCTCAATGTTGTGATATAATAGCGGGGAAAATACAATACAAACAACAGAAATGGAAAAACATAAACATAAACTAAGGCTGCTGACGACCACGGCCTCGGCTTCTGGTGCGGGAGCGTCTGGTTGGAGTCGCTTCAGGATCAGAACCGGTGCCGGTGAGAGCAGTGATATCAATTCGCAAGGCCTCTAGCTCGCTAAAAATCTCTCTGAGCTTCTCATTTGTCGTCCTCTGGTTGGTGGCAACAGCTAAAAGTAGTGCATCATGTTGCTCTTTTTGCCTTCGCTCAAGTGCGGCATTCATCTGATTTTGCTGATGAATCGCACGGAGGACGTCTTCAAGTGTGAATTCTTGTGCAGGCGGCTGTCTGGTGGAGGACTCAGGAATGTCCTGTACTGGCTCAGCAGCATCCATGGTATCCTGCATCTCGTCCACTGGTGGATCGGCCTGCTCATCAATAATGGGGACGTGGCCTGCAGCATCCGGTAAAGCAAATAGCCAGTTGGCTCGGTTGGACGGATCGATGCGGTCACGGAACGACAAGGTGATGTGATGATAAACGGTGCCTTGGATAACAGGGTTGAACCTTCCATCCTCTCTCTGAGATATCAAGTGGGCGGACCTGCAATAGTTCTTTGTAAGCAACTCTGCGGCTCTGCGAGGCAAATGGATAATCAAGTCACCAAGCTCCAACTGAATGGCAAGGGTGGTGAAAATCCTACCTATGTAGAAGGGGGTTGCGCCTCGTTGCGCTACAGACTGGATATGGGATAAAAGGAATGAGGCAGCATTGATGCGCTCGTCATTTAAGGCACAGTGCAAGAACAAGAGCTCCTTGGAGTTAAGCTTGTGATTGCTCTCTCTTGCAAAAATAGTATTGCAGATGATACGATGGAAATATTGGATCGTCGGGTTATGGATGTGGGTAGCATTCAGACTCTGAAAGGCAGTAGCACGGGTGTTGGTGATGTCGTGCCACAAGGTGAAAGCGGTTTCGCTGAAGTTGTCCGGCACGTGGAGATGAGCGTCGTCTCCGTGATCGAAACCTAACAGTTCGGCGATCCTTGTTTGTGTGATTTCGAACTCTCGTCCGAGCATTCTGAACTTTGCAATGCCGGTGAGTTGACTTGATGAACCGGGAGGTGTAACATATTGAAGCGAACTCAGAAATTCCAATGTGAGGAGTTCGAATGTCGGTTGTGGTTGACTACACAAGTGCCACAAACCAACATGCCTAAGCAGGAGCTTCACGCCGTTGAGCAATCCCAACTCCCTCAAGCAGTCAATGTCGACATACCGAGTGGGCTGGACGCCACGGTTCTGAAACCTGATAAACTTTTGTCTTTGAGTTTCTCCATGTTCACCATCTCTAAATTGGATTTCTTCCATTGCATGCAAGTATGGGAATGAGAGATGAGAGGTTTTTAAGTTTTGTGAGAAAATGAAAAATGTGAAGAATTTGGTTCTGATTATAGTGAAAGAAGTGAATGTGAGGGGTTTGGAATAAATGGAGAGGTTAATGGAATTGATTGAGGGTAATGAGAGGTTACGGGATAGTGAGGAGATAATGGGGGGTTTCTAATTTTTGTGGAAGTGGAAAAGTGGTTTCTGCGAAGAAGAACGGTTATGTTTCTCAGAATTCGTATAACAGGGGTCGTCACGGTCGTGAGGGATGAGTGACGGTCGTGACGCGCTAATTAGCTTGTCACGATCGTGAGAGATGGATGACGACCGTGAGGGATTAAAAACTTATAATATTTTCTTCACATAATGCATTATCTCACTCGTTCAATGCAATTTTTTCTTCTTTATCACTTCTTATTTAATTCCAACACAAACACTATATATAATATTGGATCAACATATATTAGCAGCAAATTTCATCACACGAGAAATAAAAATATTAATCAATTTAAATATAACAGTAAGTAATGGAAAGCATAGAAATTGATTAAAATAGAAAATGGCAAAACTAGAAGTACTTTGCTTTTGATATAATTGAAGGAAAATTACATTAATAAAAATAAGGTACGAAAATGTTTGCAAAATGTTAAAACTAACTAGAAACAAAAGCGAGAGGTAAAATAAGTTAAATCACTACAGCATTTTTCAAAGTTGCTTCTTCAAATCTTCAAGTGCGGAGTTTAAATGGTAGAATTGCTCACACGTTATGTCAGTTAAACCTATAACATCCAATCGCATGCTTTTAACCTCATCCTTAACAGCATTAATATCGGCTTGGTAAACTTCAAGAGTATTCATAATTTTCTTTAAGTTGTCAGCATATTCTACTTGATTTACTTTAGGGGTTTCAATCACTTCATCAGTGTGTTCAATGTCATGGTAACCAGGAGGTGTCTCAGGGTCACTTTCTACATCAGTCATTATATCATCCCTTATCTTGTAAGATTGTGGTATTTCGGGAGTGGATGGATAGTCAGGAGGGGTAAGCTCATAAAGCCAATTATCTTTATTGTGAACACTGACTCTAGCATGGTTTGGTAATGTGAACAGGGTTACTACTTCATTCCTGATTAGGTACTCGTAAGGTGGTTGTCCTAAATTTCTTATGATTTGACGGTTAAAGCAAAAGTTCAGTTCATAGGACGGATGGTACCTAAACGGTTACACCTGTGTAATTGGTATCAAAGTCCTAAGGCATCAGCAATCATGGTGACAAGGCCTCCTACCAATATGGGTAGATCAGGTTCTTCTTGGATTCGGGTGAAGGTTTGCATCATGAAAGGTGCACCATTAACTGGTTGTCCATTAGTCAGACAGGACATAATGAATATCTCATCTTTAGATACTCCAGTAAGGTTTTCTTCTTTTCCAAAGAAGGTGTGGGCAAGGATCTTATGGAAATAGCGGATAGCAGGGTTATGTATCTCATCATTTTTCATGTTATTTGGCTCAGGATGGTAATTTCCGGTTAAGGTTCCCCAAAAGAAGTCCAGCTCAATGTCCATCAATTCTACCTGTGTGGTAGTAAAAGCAAAGGGTCCACTAGGGAATCCTAATAAGTCAGCTAGTTCTTTATGGTTAAAGTCATATTCTATTCCGAATAGTCGGAAACTGATAAATCCTTTCCTGAATCCAAAACCGCGCTCGGGTAAGTAAACTAAGGAGCTTAAGAACTCAAGGGTGAGCTCGCAGTAAGTCACAAACTTTTGTTTTATTAGTGCATTCTCCCATCCAAGTTGGTTAAACAGGTATAGGATGCTATCATGTATTCCTAAAGTTTCCATAGTCAGATCATCTGGGTACAGAGTCAAATCCATTGGTCTCTGTGATAACTCTTCAAATTTCATTCTTTGGTTCCTACCTCTAAATTTGGTTTCCATAATGTTTCTCGGTTGGTTAGCCATAGTTAGTGTAAATATGGAGGAAACAAATCAGGGGGAGAAGGAAAGTGGAAAAGACTTTAGAAAATCTGTAAAAGTGATTTAGAAATTAAAATAAGGAAAATAAGAAAATAAATGCATAAATAAAAGCAATAATAATAATAATGAAATAAAACAATAAAACAATAAAATGATAAAACAATATAACGATAAATGATAAATGATAAATGATAAAATGATAAAATGGTAAAATGGGTTGCCTCCCACTAAGCGTTGTTTTTATCGTCATAAGCCTGACGTAATGCTTAGGGGTAGATTAATCAGGGAAATTAGTGGACAACTCTAAAAGCCTTAGACTATTTGCATAATCTCTATTTTCAACTTTATGGTAATGTTTTAAACGTTGTGCGTTTACTGTGAACGGTTCACTATTCCTACCCTTAATTTCTATTGCTCCGTTCTGGAACACTCTAGTTATTTCAAAGGGTCCTGACCATCTAGATTTTAGTTTTCCAGGAAAGAGCCTAAGTCTTGAATTAAAGAGGAGTACCACGTCTCCCACACTAAATTCTTTCCTAGATAGGCGTTTATCGTGCCATCGCTTAGTTCTTTATTTATATATCTTAGCATTCTCATAAGCATCTAACCTTAACTCTTCTAATTCGTTAATATCGAGGATTCGCTTTTCTCCTGCGGCATTATAGTTTATATTGAGAGTTTTGATCGCCCAATATGCTTTGTGTTCTAGTTCTACCGGGAGGTGGCAATACTTTCCATATACTAATTTGAAAGGTGTGGTTCCTATGGGTGTCTTGTAAGCTGTCCTATAAGCCCATAAAGCTTCATTAAGTTTAGATGACCAATCTTTCTGAGATATGGCGACAGTCTTTTCTAAGATTTGTTTAATTTCTCTGTTTGAGACTTCGACCTGTCCACTTGTTTGTGGATGATATGGTGTTGCTACACGGTGTCTGACTCCATACTTAGATAGTAATTTGTCAAAGATTTTTGAAATGAAGTGCGAGCCACCGTCACTTATGACGAGTCTAGGCACACCAAATCTGGGAAAGATTATATTTTTGAAAAGCTTGACTACTACTCGTGTGTCATTTGTAGGAGAAGCTATAGCCTCAATCCATTTTGAAACATAATCGACAACTACGAGTATGTAATTATTACCGAAAGATGATGGGAATGGTCCCATGAAATCTATTCCCAAGACGTCAAAGACTTCTACTTCTAATATTCCTTTTTGAGGCATTTCATCTCTTCTTGAAATATTACCGGTGCGTTGACACCGATCGCAATTTATAACTGCGATGTGGACATCTTTCCATAAATTAGGCCAGAATAGGCCGGCTTGTAAGATTTTTGCACAAGTCTTGGAAGTGCTTGCATGTCCACCATAAGGAGATGAATGGCAATGAGCAATGACATCTTCTATTTCTTCTTCGGGAATACATCGACGAAAGATTCCGTCGGGTCCTCTTTTGAACAATAATGGTTCATCCCAATAGTAATGTTTGAGATTGTGAAAGAATTTCTTTTTCTGCTGATAGGTTAAATCAGGTGGAAGAGCTCCTGCAGCTAAGTAGTTGACAATGTCAGCGTACCATGGCAGTCCTACGGTTGTTTGGATTGTTTCCACGGGTTCTGGTTCATCTATGTCTAACTGAACTGGGTCGCTTCCTATTTGTGCTATCAGCTGTTCATACGGAAAATCATCGTTAATCGGCACTTGTTCGGGTTTAATACCTTCTATTCTAGATAAATGGTCCGCTACGACGTTTTCAGTACCTTTCTTATCTTTTATTTCAAGATCAAACTCTTGTAAGAGTAAAATCCATCTCAAGAGTCTTGGTTTAGCATCTTTCTTAGTTAATAAATATCTGATAGCAGTGTGGTCTGTGTAAACGATTATTTTCGCTCCCACTAGGTAAGAACGGAATTTGTCAAGCGCAAAGACAACTGCTAACAATAATTTTTCAGTAGTGGCGTAGTTCATCTGAGCAGAATCTAAGGTTCTACTGGCATAGTAAATTGCGTGAAGTTTCTTGTCCTTCCTCTGTCCTAGAACTGCGCCTATAGCATAGTCACTCGCATCGCACATGATTTCAAAAGGTAATCTCCAGTCAGGGGGTTGCATGATTGGTGCGGTGATGAGGGCTGTTTTTAGAGTTTCGAATGCTTTAAGACAATCTTCATTGAATATGAACTCAGCGTCTTTCATTAATAAACCGGTAAGAGGTTTAGTGATTTTAGAGAAATCTTTGATGAATCGTCGGTAGAAACCGGCGTGTCCTAAAAAGCTTCGTATTTCTCGAACGGTCTTAAGGGGTTGAAGATCTTTTATGACTTCTATCTTAGCTTTATCAACTTCAATTCCCTTGTCAGATATAACGTGTCCTAGTACGATTCCTTCTCTGACCATAAAATGACATTTCTCCCAGTTAAGCACGAGGTTTACTTTTACACATCTTTCTAATACCATTTCTAAATTTGATAGACATCCTTCAAAACTTTGCCCGCATACAGAGAAGTCGTCCATGAACACTTCCATGATGTTGTCTATGAAATCTGCAAAGATTGACATCATACATCTTTGAAAGGTTGCAGGAGCGTTGCATAATCCAAAGGGCATTCGTCTATAAGCGAACGTTCCATAAGGGCGTGTGAATGTAGTCTTTTCTTGATCATCTGGGTGGATAGGGATTTGGAAACATCCTGAGTAACCATCAAGATAACAGAAATATGAGTGCTTGGCTAATCGTTCTAACATTTGATCTATAAAAGGTAGTGGGAAATGATCTTTTCGAGTGGCTTTGTTTAGTTTACGATAATCGATGCACACTCTATGTCCTGTCACTACTCTTTGTGATATTGATTCGCCTTTAGCGTTTTTCACAACAGGGATACCTCCTTTCTTTGGTACTACATGTACTGGACTAACCCATTTACTATCAGAGATTGGATATATTATTCCAGCATCTAGTAGTTTCTTAACTTCTTCCTTTACTACAGTGCTAAGGATTGGGTTAATTCTTCTTTGAGATTCTCTGGAGGTTTTGCAATCTTCTTCTAGCAGAATACGATGCATACAGATTGAAGGGCATATTCCCTTGAGATCAGATATGTTATATCCTAATGCAGTTGGATATTTATTTAAGACATCTAAAAGTTTCTTTGTTTCAATTGTTCCTAAACTGGAATTGATTATAACTGGTCTTGTACATTCGGCGTCTAGGAATTCGTATCTTAGGTTCTTAGGTAAAGTTTTTAACTCTAATGTAGGTTTATTCTTGCTTGGCATGGGATCTGGTGTAAGTGCTAAACTTTCGCTTAGACTATCATCCTGATATGGTTCACGCCAATTATCATCTTCGAAAATCGGAGGGATTTGAATTTTCCTAATTTCAGAATAGGTAGTTTCTTTCATTTCCATTTCTCTTACACATTCGTCAATTACGTCCAATAGATAGCATATATCCTCTATAGCTGGTGATTGTAAGAATTGTGTTAAAATAAATTCAACTTTCTCTTCACCTACTTCAAAGGTTAGTTTTCCTTTCTTTACGTCTATAATAGCTTCGGCGGTAGCTAAGAATGGTCTTCCTAGTATGATAGGTGTAATGGAGTCTTCAGAGATGTCCATGATTATGAAATCAGTAGGAATATAGAATTGTCCTATACGTATTGGGACGTTTTCTAGTATGCCTACAGGATATTTAATAGAGCGATCGGCTAGTTGAACAGACATTTTAGTTGGTCTTAGGTCTCCCATGTCTAGCCTTTTGCAAATTGTTAAGGGCATAACACTGATACTGGCTCCTAAATCGCATAGAGCTTTATCAATGACGAATTTTCCTATTACACAGGGTATAGAGAAACTTCCTGGATCTTTTAGCTTTGGAGGCATATTATTCTGAATTATTGCGCTACACTCATCAGTAAGTGTAATGGTTCCGTTATCCTCTATCTTTTTCTTATTGGATAAGTTTTCCTTTAGAAACTTAGCATACGAGGGCATTTGAGTGATAGCTTCTGTAAATGGAATAGTAATATTCAATTGTTTCAGAAGTTCAACAAATTTCTTAAACTGGCCCACCGTCTTAGAATTGGTTAATCTCTGAGGGTATGGAATTGGTGGTTTATAAGGTGGTGGAGGTACATAAGGTTTTTCTTTCTCCACTGCCTCTTGATTATTATCTTCCTTTTCTTCTGGTTCATTCACCATTTCAGTCGGTTTATCCGGTTTTTGGTACATGGCTGGATTGTCAAGTCTTGGATCGTTAGGTCCGTCAAGTTCCTTTCCTCTTCTTAATATCACAGCATTAGCCTGTCCTTTCGGATTAGGTTGAGGTTGTCCAGGAAATACTCTAGCTGGTGCAGCGGTAGGTGCTTGTTGTTGAGCTACTTGTGAAATCTGAGTTTCAAGCATTTTGTTATGTGTAGCTAACGCATCTACCTTGCTCACTAATTGCTTAATCTGCTCACTAGTGTGTATGTTTTGGTTTAAGAAATCCTTGTTTGTTTGAGATTGGGTAGCTATGAAGTTTTCCATCATCAACTCAAGGTTCGATTTTCTAGGGACATTAGGAGCAGTCTTTTGATATCCTGGTGGTGTAGCCGGTGCTTGACCTGGTGCGTATAAAGCATTGTTGTTCTTATAGGAGAAGTTCAGATGATTCTTCCAACCTAGGTTGTATGTGTTTGAGTACGGGTTTCCTTGAGCATAATTCACTTGATCTGTGGGAATTCCTGCTAATAGTTGACAATCAGGGACAGCATGTCCTGGAACTCCACATAACTCACAGTTAGGTGTTACTGCAGCCACGGTGGCTGTTGGTGTTATGGCCAAGTTGTCGATCTTTTGGTTAAGTTGGTCAAACTTTGCATTGACTTGGTCCATACTACTTACTTCGTACATACCTCCTTTTGTTGGTTTTCAGTTGCGACTCTCTCACTTCCCCATTGGTAATGGTTTTGAGCCATACTCTCGATAAGTGCATAAGCATCGTTATATTCTTTGTCCATTAGTGCACCGCCTACAGCAGCGTCAATTGTCATTCTTGTATTGTACAAGAGTCCATTGTAGAAGGTATAGATGACCATCCATTCTACTAATCCGTGATGTGGACAAAGTCTCAGCATATCTTTATAGCGCTCCCAAGCTTCGAAAAGTGATTCGTTTTCCTTTTGCTTAAATCCGTTGATCTGAGCTCTTAGCATAGCTGTCTTGCTAGGTGGGAAATATCTTGTCAAGAAGACTCTCTTTAGTTCCTCCCACGTAGTTACTGAATTCGAGGGTAGAGATTGAAGCCAGGCTCTCGCTCTGTCTCGAAGTGAAAAAGGAAAAAGACGTAGTCTAATAGCTTCTTGGGTAACTCCATTAGCTTTTACAGTATCTGTGTACTGCACAAATATCGAAAGATGAAGGTTTGGATCCTCGGTAGGATTTCCGGCGAATTGATTTTGTTGCACGGCTGATATCAGCGAAGGTTTCAGTTCGAAATCGTTTCGGTTGATAGCCGGTGCGACAATGCTAGAATGCGGTTCAGCTTGCGAAGGACTAGCGTAATATTTGAGTGGATGGTTCGGTTCTTCAGCCATCTCTGCGTCCTTTGATGTTCCGACTGGTTTAGGTGGATCTATTTGAAGATCTGGAATGTTGTAATTTCGTTTGTAATCGAATATTCGTCTTCTTACGTGTAAGAAGCGTTCCGATTCTGGGATTAGAGGTTGCAAGTCTTCGCCTTGAGAGCGAGTACTTGGCATACACTCGGGAAATTAGATTAAGAAAATAAATAGTTGTTACCTTAGTCTAGAAAATGCTACTCTAAAGTGCACTAGTAACTAAATTAAGCTCCCCGGCAACGGCGCCAAAAACTTGATGGACTAAAGACGCAATATAATATGTGTTTAGCGGTATCTTAACTACAAGCGCACAACCTATCGAAGTAATATAAAAGATTATCGATCCCACAGGGACTTTATGATTACTTAGTGCTAGAGGGTTTACTAGTTTAGCTAAGGTTAATGGTTGTCACGATTTTTTGGTTGTTTTTAAGAATTAAAGACGGGAATTAAATTTTAGTTTAATAAAATAATAATAAGGCGGTCGGTATGTAATAATGTTAACTTAGGCGGGTCAATCTAACCTAGGCTTATAAGGATGGTTCACTTAATTTATTCTGTAGAGGTTATCAGTTTAAATATCTTTAACTCACACTCTCGTGGTCTTATCTCAGATCTTACTCCTAAAGCCCTATGCCTGCTCTCACTAGCCCATAAGTGTTTAGAAATAATTTTTGGAAACTTAATAAGTCTAATTCATTTTAAAGCGCTCTCGCTGTGTTTAAATTAAATGCCTAACTTTAGTTATCTGGTTAAAATCTCACACTCTCGTGGTCTCGACCTAACCTATTACACTTTCCTTACGCTCGTAACAAAAAGATTAATTTTATAATAAAAAGTCACAGCCAGAATTTTAAGTTCTTAATTGTTTTAAGCCTAGATTTAATTTTACCGATTTAGTGTATTTTAATTACATACCGCCTAAATTAATTAGCTACTCATATTTGTTGTACCAGACAGATGCAGAAATAGAGGGGCACAAATTAAAGTATGTATTATAAAGAAATAAAAATAAATTCTTAACATAAACAAATAAATTAATATAAATGTGAAATAATTAAAAACCTGAATAATAAAAATAATGTGAAACTCCTTCTTCCACAGTCTGGCAAGCTCGGAGTGCGAACCGGAATCGAAAATAAAATACAACGAAATGCTGAAGGCTTGAAAGAAATTAAATAATAACAATTTACTAATGTTGGAAATTGTTATTTGGTTTGGTTGGGATATGGAAATTAAAACAAGAACAGAAACAATGGAAAAAATAATGAAATAGGGTGCAAATAAAATACGGCAGAGCTTCCGCAAGAAAAATTAAAATAAAACTATGTAGTTTCTACTTTGAAATAAAGCTATTTATAGAAATTATAATTTGGGCTTGGCAGTTGGAATCATGCTTGGGCTTCGTTGTTGCTGAGAGAATCCAGGAAAAATTTGTGTTACTGGGTCTGCGGAAGAATAGGAAACGTTATTGACTTCACGTAGCACGTTCATGACCAATTCATTCCAAGTAAACCTAATTTCCCTTTGTCACGTTCGTGACAAGGGTGTCACGGGTGTTATCTTCATATTTAGCGCGTCACGGTCGTGACGGCTTGGTTACGATCGTGACTGGCCAATTAGCGTGTCACGGTCGTGACAGAGTGGTGACGGTCGTGACTGTTGCAAATTATGCAGAATTATGCAGAATTCCTTTCTTCTTCTTCTTTTCATGCTTGTTTTTGTTCATTTCACTTTTGGCTTATGATTTAGCTCTATAATTGTTATACCTGCAAAATGACAAAGAAAACTCGAAGAATCGGGTGTTAATACGATAAATATGTGATAAACGGCATTGAAACATAGTAATAAAACGATACTTTTTCTCGTTATCAGTCTCCTCATCAGCAGGTGGATCAACAGAAGCTTGGTCATCAGAGGCTTCATCATTATCATCAGTTGAGGCCTTGTGCTGATCCTCAGATGTTTCAACATCTATTGGAACATCCTGTTGAACAGGAGTGTCCTCTTCAGCTTGATTGGGTTGTTCTTCTTGTGGAGCTGGCATGGTGTTCAGGGGAATAGAAATGCCACTCATAACTCTTTTCTCAGACAGAATCCTATTAACAAGATCCTTAATAGAAGCATCCACATATTCAGAAGCTTTGGGGTTGGTGTTTGAGGATGAAGGCATCCCTTTGACTTTGCTGAATACAGGTTCCTTTGCTCTTCTCACATTAGGAGTTCTAGGATTTTGAGCAAGAGGAACACTTCCTCTGATTTCGTCTATGGGAGTTGAATCCATAGGTACCACAGAGATTGGGGTTGCATGCACCACATCTTCTTGGTTGAGGTTTTCATCAGAGAGGTTAGGGTTTTGATGTTGAGACATTTTAGAATGTGATGGAAAAAGAGGTTAGGTTTGATTGATTTTGATGAGCTCTAAAAATCAGTTATAGCATGTAATTTGTTTTGAGGAGATGATGAGAAGATGAATAGCTGAGAGCAAGCTGGAACTTTTATAAGAGCCGTTACTTGGAGAATTTTAAGGAGTGGAATACATAGAGTTCTTGACCAGACTGGTGTTGCCATCTGGTGATCATGCCACACGATGTCATAGGACATGTTGGCACTTCTCCATAACTGCTATATTTCACATAAGCAGATTCCCAATTTACCCCTTAGGTTTTCAAATTGGGTAGCATCCAAAGCTTTGGTAAATATATCTGCCAATTGTAGATCTGTGGCTACATGTTCTAATGAGATCACCTTCTCTTCCACAAGATCTCTGATGAAATGATGCCTGATATCAATGTGCTTTGTCCTGCTGTGTTTGATAGGATTCTTTGATATGTTAATTGCACTTAAATTGTCACAGTACAATGTCATGACATCTTGTGGGACATTGTATTCAGTGAGCATTTGCTTCATCCAAACCAACTGTGAACAACTGCTACCAGCTGCAATATATTCAGCTTCAGCAGTGGATAAGGATACACAATTTTGTTTCTTACTGAACCAAGAAATCAAATTGTTTCCTAGAAAGAAGCATCCTCCTGATGTGCTCTTTCTATCATCAGCACTTCTAGCCCAATCAGCATCACAAAAGCCAGTGAGAATTGGTTCACATCCATGGGAGTACATTATGCCATAGTCACAAGTACCATTGACATATTTCAGAATTCTCTTAACCTGGTTTAGATGGCTAACTTTTGGATCAGCTTGATATCTTGCACATACACCTACTGCAAAGGCTATATCTGGTCTGCTAGCATTCAGATATAATAAGCTTCCAATCATGCTTCTGTATAGACTTTGGTCCACCTTCTCACCCTTGTCATCCTTTGTCAGCTTTAAATGAGTGGGGGCAGGTGTTCTTTTGTGACTTGCACTATCCATCCCAAATTTCTTGACAGTGTTCTTTGCATACTTGCTTTGCGATATGAACATGGAGTCTTCCATCTGCTTGATTTGTAGTCCAAGAAAGTAGGTTAGTTCTCCTACTAGGCTCATCTCAAATTCAGATTCCACTTGAGTGACAAAATGTTTAACCATCCTGTCTGACATCCCACCAAAGACTTTGTCATCTACATATATTTGAGCAATCATGACATTTCCTTCTTCATCCTTCACAAACAAGGTTTTGTCTATTCCACCTTTTCTGTATCCTTGTTTTGTGAGAAAAGTAGTCAGCCTTTCATACCATGCTCTTGGGGCTTGCTTCAGTCCATAAAGAGCCTTCCTTAGTTTGTACACATGGTTTGGACAGCTTGGATCAACAAATCCCTTAGGCTGTTCTACATATACCTCTTCATTAAGATATCCATTTAGAAAGGCACTTTTCACATCCATTTGAAATAGCTTGAACTTCAGAATACAAGCAATTCCTAAAAGTAGTCTGATTGATTCAAGCCTTGCTACTGGTGCAAAGGTTTCATCAAAGTCTACTCCCTCAATTTGTGTGTATCCTTGAGCTACAAGTCTAGCTTTGTTCTTTGTAACAACTCCCTGCTCATTTGACTTGTTCTTATACACCCATTTTGTGCCAATCACATTTATGTCATCAGGTCTAGGAACAAGATCCCACACTTCATTCCTTGTGAACTGACCTAATTCTTCTTGCATAGCACAAATCCAGTACTCATCATTAAGAGCTTCCTTGATGTTTTTAGGTTCTATTTTTGAAACAAAATAAGAACCTGAAATCACCTCTCTTGATCTAGTGCTTACACCTCTGTTGGGATCACCAATTATCAAATCTTTGGGATGATCCTTCTGGATTCTGATGGAGGGAGGTTTTCTAGATTGTTCTATCCTTGCCTCAGTTTGAGTGAAGTCAGGATGATCACTCTTTATTTCAGCTTCAGTCTGACTGTCAGCAGATGTTCCAACATCATCTGCAACATCTGCAGGGGCATCATCAATTATCACATTTATGGACTCCATTATAACCTTGGTTCTGGAGTTGAATACTCTATAGGCTCTGCTATTTATGGAGTATCCAAGGAAAATCCCTTCATCACTTTTAGGATCCATCTTTCTTCTTTGCTCCCTATCAGCTAGAATGTAACAATTACTTCCAAACACATGGAAGTACTTAACTGTAGGTTTTCTTCCCTTCCAGACCTCATAGATGGTGGACAAGGTTCCTTTCCTTAGAGTGACTCTATTATGAATGTAACAAGCTGTGTTCATAGCTTCAGCCCAGAAGTACAATGGTAACTTTTTAGCATGGATCATAGCTCTTGCTGATTCTTGGATAGTTCTGTTCTTCCTCTCAACAATCCCATTCTGTTGAGGGGTGATAGGTGAAGAATATTCATGATTGATTCATTCTGAAGAACAGAAATCTGAGAATTTTTTATTCTCAAACTCCTTTCCATGGTCACTTCTTATTCTGACCACACAGCTAGCTTTTTCTCTTTGTATTCTTTGGCACAAATCTTTGAATACATCAAATACATCAGACTTTTCTTTGATAAAATTTATCCATGTATACCTTGAAAAGTCATCAACCACCACATAGGCATACCTTTTTCCACCAAGGCTCTCAACCTGCATTGGTCCCATAAGATCCATATGCAGTAATTCCAAAACTTTGGAAGTTGTCAGATGTTGGAGCTTTGGATGGGATATCTTGGTTTGCTTGCCTATTTGACATTCACCACATACTTTGCCTTCATCAATCTTCAGTTTTGGAATACCTCTTACAACCTCCATAGAAATGATTTTCTTTATACCTCTAAGATGAAGATGACCCAGTCTTTGGTGCCATAGCTTCACTTCTTCTTCTTTGGCTAAGGAGCAAGTTGAAGTGAGACTGAAATCTTGAGGTTCCCACATATAACAGTTTTCTTTAGATCGGGCTCCTCTCATGACAACCTTCTGTTCTTTATTAGACACTATGCATTCAGTTTTGGTAAAGTTTACACTGTAACCTTGATCACATAATTGACTTATGCTGATCAAGTTAGCAGTCAATCCTTTTACCAGCAGCACATCATCTAGTCTTGGTACATCTGGACAGTCCAAGGTCCCAACTCCCTTGATTTCTCCTTTAGCTCCATCTCCAAAGGTTACATATCTGGATGAATATGACTTTAAGTCTACTAGAAGATTCTTCAATCCAGTCATGTGCCTTGAGCATCCACTATCAAAGTACCAGTCTTCTTTAGCTGATACTCTTAGAGATGTATGAGCTATATATGCAACATCTTTGACCATTTTTGCTTGTAGTGAGGTTTCCTTTGATGCCTCTGCCCTGTGTAGTGTCCATTTTTAGAGCTCCAAGGTTGTTTGTTGAACTTGTTCTTGGGCATGTAGCTTTGATCAGCATGAAGACTAGCTTTAGGTACCCATACTTTCTTGATGATCTCTGTCTTCTGCTTAGGGGGTTGCTGATATCTTTGATTTTGATGTCCATGCAGCACTTTCTTTGTAACCTCTATCTTCTGCTTAGGGGGTTGCTGATACATCTGATTTGGATATCCATGCAACTTGTAGCAATGAGGTTTGATATGACCAAACCTTCCACAATGATGACATCTCCATCTTTGATACTTCTTTTTCATCATGTTCTTTTCATGATGTTGGGACATCTGTTGGGACATCTTGTTTGACTTTATGGGATTTGAAGTAGTTTTGCTGGTGCTAGCCTCAACCTTTTAAGCTTTGTTAAATCCCAGTCCAGTTCTATCCCCTGAATGCTTATTGTTGTTGAGAATAACATCCAGTGTGTTTGAGCTACTGTTCAGCATTCTGACAGATTTGGACATATGTTCCAACTTGGAGTTGAGAAGACTTACTTCATTTTTCAAAGTGTCAATGGTTTCTAGATTACTTGTCTTTTCAACCTTTAATGCCTCAATCTGCTTCTTCTGCTTTATAATCTCCATACATACTTCAGTGCTCCTTTTACACAGCTCTTTGTATGATTCATCTAGTTCTTCAAAAGTCAGCTCCTCATCACTGGATCCACTTTCAGATTCACATACTCCAGCTAGAGCAGTGATGTGCTTTGCTGATTCTTCTTCTGAATCACATCCTGAGTCTTCATCAGACCAGGTCACAGAAAGACATTTCTTCTGCTTCTTTAGATAGGTAGGGCATTCATTTCTGATGTGTCCATATCCTTCACATCCATGACATTTAATCCCTTTTTCTTGATTGGTTTTTTCATCATAATTTGACCTTCTATTAGCATCATAAGGTCTTTTATTCTCAGAAGAGTTTGAGTATCTTCCACTTGGTCTGGACTTGCCATCCATCTTTCTGAGAATCTTGTTGAATTGTCTTCCAAGCATAGCAATGGTTTCTGATAAATCTTCTTCAGGGTCTGCTTCATTATTTTCTTCTTCTTTATCAGTATTTGACACCAAGGTTATGCTTTATTTCTTCTTTACAATTGTGTCATTCATTCCCATCTCAAATGTTTGAAGGGAACCAATGATCTCTTCAACCTTCATTGTGCATATGTCTTGAGCTTCTTCTATTGCTGTAACCTTCATGTCAAATCTTTTTGGTAAAGATCTGAGAATCTTTCTTACCAGCTTTTCATCAGTCATCTTTTCTCCCAAAGCACCAGAAGTATTAGCTATTTCCAAGATGTTCATGTAAAACTCATGAATTGTCTCATCTTCCTTCATTCTCAAGTTTTTAAACTTGGTGGTGAGAAGTTGAAGTCTTGACATCTTCACCTTTGATGGTCCTTCATGAGTTGTTTTGAGAGTGTCCCAAACATCTTTGGCCAGCTCACAGTGATGGACAAGTCTGAATATGTTCCTATCAATGCCATTGAATAAAGCATTTAAGGCCTTGGAATTTCCAAGTGCTGAATCTTCTTCCTCCTTGCTCCATTCTTCTTCAGGTTTCAACACTTTTTCTCCATCCTTGTTGTCTTGGACAGGGTGCTCCCATCCTTTGTTGACTGCTTTCCAGGCCCTATTGTCAAGTGATCTTAAGAATGCTACCATTCTTGGCTTCCAGTAGTCATAATTTGATCCATCCAATATAAGTGGTCTATTTACAGATCCTACATCTCTGTCCATGTTTCCAGAATTTCCAGTCCCTAGATCTCACCCAGTTAAATAGGCAGGGTGCCTGCTCTGATGCCAATTGAAATTCTGAGATCAGGTACGTGATTTCGAATGAGATGCTTAAACACTTGAAGACTTGAACAAAACTTAAAGTGCAAGAAAATTAAACAACACAGGAAATTGTTAACCCAGTTCAGTGTATAACCACATTTACATCTGGGGGCTACCAAGCCAGGAAGGAAATCCAATATAAGTAATATTAATTCTGGACTTAAACCACTCAGTTTAATCCTTCACTTAATAACTACCCAATGAAATTTCTACCTAAGACACAACTTAGATATGAGTACCAACTCACTCCCCCTCAATCACACAGTGATATGTTACAATGTTTAATAAAATTGAAGTCACACTTCAAACAAAACAGCTTGATCTTACTTCACAGTTTCAATCAAGACACAATACACTTTTGCTTAAAAGCTCATAAAGTGATACATATATAAAACCTGCTATTAAAACACAAACACCCTATTTAGTCTTCTTAATTTCGTACTTTATTCAGAGAGTTTCTGTTGCTTAAATAGATGCTTGAATTTTGGTCTTTCTGTAGGTTATCCAATCCTGATACGCATGCTGCCATCACCTTGAATTAGGGTTTGTTACTTCCTTGATTCTAGGTGAGTCAGTTCTTCTGTTTATACTGAAATCATATAACCAATCTCCCTACAGATGTGCCCACTTCTGTTTTATCCATTCACAATTAATTCCAGATAACTTCCCTGAATTTACTCAGTTCTGTTAAGCATTATTTAATTCTAGTAGCAGGTTTGAGATGTCACAACATCTGGTGTGACATCCTGAAAACTGAACTTACTTCATTAGCTTATACAATGTCACAACATCTGGTGTGACATCCTGAATTAAGTTCATTAACTTATACTCTGTTTGATAATGTCACAACATCTGATGTGACATCCTGAACTAAGTTCAACACTTCTTGTTGGTCAAACATTTTTCCAATTCTAAACATCTACACTTTGTTCTGGGACCTGGCTATCATATCATCCACATATACCTCTATCTCATGATGAATCATATAGTAAAACAAAGCCACCATAGCACGCTGATATGTTGCCCCGAAGTTTTTCAAACCAAATGGCATCACCTTATAACAAAAAGTGCCCCACTGTGTAACAAATGTAGTCTTCTCCATATCTTCAGGTGCCATCTTGATTTGATTGTAACCAGAGAAACCATCCATGAAAGAGAATACCTTATGCTGAGCAGTGTTGTCTACCAAAACATCAATATGTGGAAGTGGAAAGTCATCTTTAGGGCTGACCTTGTTCAAATCCCTGTAATCTACACACATGCGTACCTTACCATCCTTCTTAGGTACTGGTACCACATTTGCAACCCATTGAGGATAAGAAGTCACAGCTAAGAATCCTGCATCAAATTGTTTCATCACCTCTGCTTTAATCTTTTCTGACATTTCAGGACGCATGCGACGAACCTTTTGCTTCTTTGGACGACAGTCTTCTTTTACCGGTAAACGGTGAACCACAATATCTGTATCCAACCCTGGCATATCTTCATAAGACCAAGCAAAGATCTCCACATAATCACGTAACATCTGAATTAGTCTGCTCTTAACACCATCTTCTAGTTCAGCCCCTATCTTGGCCTCTTTCCTGTTTTCTTCAGTTCCCAGATTCACAACCTCGATAGGCTCTTCATGTGGCTGTATAGCTTTCTCTTCTTGTTGTAACAACCTAGCAAGCTCTACAGGTACTTCACAATCTTCCTCCTTTCCATCTTCAGCTTGATAGATCGGATACTCAAAATTATAATTGGCAATAGTAAAACTGTTATCAACAGGATCCAGAGTGGATGAGGATCTGCATTTTAGTGATGTGGGTGTGTGTAAGAACACATAGCTGATAAAACATAAATAAAAAATAATATTTACGAAAACGAAACGTCCATTGATTTTTATTGAATGAAGTATGCAAATGAAATGACATCCCGAAACAAGCATACCATTGTGCCCCGGTCAAGACACAAGGCTTAAAAGTTTAATTGTTCGAAATTACAAACTTAAAATAAAAACACAGTAATAGTATTTACTCCTGACTAAAGGAGATAGGAATAACGTCTTCAGTCTTCCAATTGTTGAGCCCACCACCCATGGTAGGAAAGATCCAATCGTCCAGGTTGTAGTCTTCATTACAGTCACCCATAGCATTGATTTGATCTCTTATGACCCCTTGATTAGTGATACGAACAACACGAGCACGACGAATAACCCTTTGAGATTCTGCAGTGAAACCCAAACCAAACTTGTCAGACTTGTAAGGGATGTTGGGAAGCTGACCCCAAATAGAAGAACCACCTTTTGCAACCACAACCTTAGCATCTTTGAGAGAGGCCATTGCAGGAGGTATGTTAGTAACCATAGGAACTCTTTCAGGAGCAAGGACAAACTGAGGAACAGGAGCAGAGCAAGGAACAACTTCAAATGTTTGACATGGAGTTTCAACCATTTCACCCTCCATTTCTACATATTTGAAAGTATTCACATGGCTCACCATGTACTCTTCTTCACCATAAACAGTGACAATTTTGTTTTTCACCGGATATTTCCACTTTCGATGCAAGGTGGAAGTCACAGCACCTGCCCCATGGATCCAGGGGCGCCCAAGCAAACAAGAATACGCAGGACGGATATCCATCACATAGAAAGTAGAGTTGAAGACTTGAGAGCCTACTTTGATTGGGAGGTCTACTTCTCCATGTACCACTCTTCTTGAACCATCAAAGGCCCTTACCACTACATCACTTGGTCTTAACACCATATCTTCGGGACTGAGCTTGTCCAAAACCTCTTTAGGGAGAACATTTAATGAAGAACCATTGTCCACCAGTACATGAGACAAGGTAATGCCCCTACATTCAATGGAAATATGTAGAGCCCTGTTATGATTCCTCTTGGCAGGAGTCAGATCAGCATCAGAAAAACCCAAACCATTATCACTAGTCAGATGTGCAACACAATTCTCAAACTGATCCACGGAAATATCATTTGGCACATGAGTAGTCTTCAAGAACTTGATTAAGGCTTTAGCATGAGCCTCAGAACACAGCAGCAAAGATAACATGGAAATTTTGGAGGGAGTATGCCCCAACTGATCAACAATATCATAATCACTCTTGCGAATGA
Source organism: Lathyrus aphaca (assembly GCA_963966055.1). Lineage (NCBI taxonomy): Eukaryota > Viridiplantae > Streptophyta > Magnoliopsida > Fabales > Fabaceae > Lathyrus > Lathyrus aphaca. Next base: position 293,156,623 of record OZ014521.1, on the reverse strand, counting down.
TCTTCAATACTTCTTCCATCTGTTTAGAAAGATTTTCACTGGTCGGTGCCTCAGCTTGTACAGGTTCAATCACAGGGCCTTTGCCCCGAGCTTCAGTACTTGGCCCAGAGTTAGAGGTATGAGTTAGAGTGGCTGCACTTTTGGAGGTAGCTTGAGGGGAGAAAACTCTTCCACTTCTAGTAATCTTACTAGATCCAACAATTTTATCAATATCAAGACCGACATCAGTAACAGTTGCATCAGCCAGAGGTTCTTGCTTGACACCATGGATGTAAACATCAGAACCATAATTCCAGGGTATAGCTTTATCAGAAGTATAAGGAACAGGGTCGGGAATGGTAATGATCATGGGAGCCATTCTAACTTCAGCAACAGTCTTCACAAGGCCTTCAGCAGTAATCCTGACAGGACCCTTAGAGGTGATCCTGACAGGGCCTTTGGAGGTAATCTTCACTGGCACTTTATTAACCATAGCTATATCTTCAAGCTTCGTACTTCAAGTCAGATGTTCACACATACTTTCAACAGAAGGTATCCTCTCAAACAATATAGTATAATTGTCCATAAGGCGTTGAATACCATCCTTCAACTTCCAGCAGCTATCAGGTTTGTAGGTACAATAAAAATAGTCTTCATTGCAACCTGGAAAGAAACCAGCCTGCACCAGCTTCTTCTTGATAATGGATAGAGGAGTAGTTACATCTGCTACTGAGGATACATAGGAAACCTCCTCAACAGCATTAACAGTCTTGTCATGATTGGGCATAGGAGCGGTGATCACATTTGGGGTCCCAGGAGGGTCAAATTCAATTTCCCCAGCTTCAATCATGTCTTGAATCTTGTTTTTCAACACCCAGCAGTTTTGGTGTCATGTCCCGGACTATTAGAATGATATGCACATCTTACATTAGGATTGTATCGAGGAGAGGATGTATTAGGATTCTGAAGAGGATCCCTCAAAGTAATTAGTTCCCCTTTCAACATGTGTTGCAAGGCTTGGGCCAGTGACATGTTGATCTTGGTGAACTGTCTTCTAGGCTTCTGTTGATTGTTTTGTTGTTGCTCTGGTGCTGCAGGAGCGGGATTGGAGATGTGAACTGCTCCCACAGATTGGTGACTCCTATTACGACTATGTTGATCATACACAGCATTAGACTCCTTCTTTCCACTAGGGGGTTTCTTAGCAGTGCTTGATGAAGAGGCACCCACCTGTATCTTACCACTTCTTATACCACTTTCCACACGTTCTCCAGTCATTATCAGCTCAGTGAAACCAGTTGATGAACTTCCAATGAGGTGACTATAGAAAGGACCATTCAACGTACTCATAAACATATCCACCAGCTCCCTGTCAGTCAGAGGAGGTTGAACTCTGCCAGCCAGGTCTCTCCATTTCTGGGCATACTCTTTGAAACTCTCCTTAGCACCCATAGACATGCTTTGGAGCTGCATACGAGTTGGTGCTAAATCAGCATTATATTGGTATTGCATTTAGAAGGCCTCAGCAAGATCATTCCAATCACGAATATTAACACTTTCAAGTTGATAGTACCATTCCAATTGAGCTCTAGACAAGCTCTCTTGGAAGAAATGAATCCACAGCTTCTTGTTAGCGTATGTGGCTGAATTCTCCGGACATAGGATCTCAAATGCAGTTTAGGACATGAAACACCATCATACACCACAAAAACAGGAACCTTGAAACCGATAGGTATAACCACTCCAGAAACCAAACTCAGATCTTCAAAATCAAGCCCAGAAGATTTTTGTAGTTCCATAGCATTCATTATGTCTACCAACATCTTATACTTTTCTTCACTGGCAGGATCATGATAATTGTTTGCTTCAGAATCAGAATCTTCCACAGTACCATAGAGACTACCTCCTTCTTTCTCAGAATTTTCAGACTCAAAATCCTCAACCTCTTCCTTTGTCTTGATAGGACCTCTGAATCTTCTTCCCAGGTTGATAAGGCCTCCTGATTTTCTAGTCTTCTTCTTCTTCTTAGCCAACAGTGTCTTCAACTCATCTTGTCCCTTGGACAAGTTCAGGATCAGCTCTTGGAATTGTGCATTCTGAGCCTGGAGATCCTTGACAGTCTATTCAAGAGCCATTTCTGCTGAAATAAACAACGAGAAGATAAGATACTTGTTCATAAGAAACCTGTGATGCAATGATATGGTATGTAAATGCATATGCAATGTTTTCAAGGACCACATGATTTAAATTTGTTTAAACAACCAGAAAGTAAACTTTTATTAGTAATCAATAAGCTTGTTTGCCTCTTGGGCTTACAACAAAAATGAAATGAATACAAAGATGGGGTTTTAATTCTCCCATGGACGCTTCCTCTTTGTGTTGAGGTATGAGTTGAGATTCTGTTACTCATGAAATTGTTTTGTCAGCTCCAGGATTCTTTCTTGACTAGCTTTAAAATGAGTCTCAAAAGTATCCCTTTGTTCCTTCAACTGGATCCAGGATCTCTGCAATTCTTCCATGTCAGTAGGCATGTCTGGATGAAGAATGATATAAGGAGTATCACCTTCAGCAACAGGCTCCATGGTAACTGGCAGGATAGCAGGATATGACATCATAAGAGTCTGAGCACGTGCTCGTACCCATCTGAGATAAGGTTCCATTGGAATAATGCACTTTGGTTCCAGAGTCTTGCTGTCAACCTTGTTCACTTTACCCCAAGCTCGTATGAACCTTTGACGGTAACCTTGCAGATTGTTGTCGTAGTCAAACATAATTCCTTGAATAAGCATGTCATGAGGACCATTGCTCCGAGCATAACCAAACTGACGTAGAGCTAAAGAAGGGTTGTAAGTAATGCCCCATCTTATGCCAAGGAGTGGCACATTAGGGAACTCCCCACAATGGTCAATGATAGTAACATTCTCCATGGATCTAGAGCACCAATAAATGTCTGAATGAGAAAGTGACATGATCCTCTTGGACCACCTTAACCCTTGTTCATTCTTCATTACTGATCGAGGAAGGTGAGAAATAAACCACCTAGACAATAGAGGTATGCAGCACATCAGAGTTCCTCGTGCCTTCGTAGTACGGGTATGGAGAGAATGTAAGATGTCTCCAAGTAATGTAGGCACTGGATTATGAGTCAGAAATATGTTGATGGCGTGTACGTCTATGAACTGGTCTGGATTAGGGAACAACACTAGGCCATAAATTAGTAAGGCCAAGATCTCCTCAAAAGCATCATAACTCATAGCCTTCAGGAACACTTGAGCTTTCTCCATCAATACCTTAGCAAGAATACCCTTAACTCCACTTCTCGTTTCTAGGACAATGTCTAATTTCTTTAGATGTAGGGCTGCAACAATGACTTCAGGTTTAGGCTCTTTCTCTAAGTCTGTTAAAGGTCTCTGATCAAGGATAGGTATACCCAGGAGCTTGTAGAATTCTTCCATTGTAGGAACCAGCTGATAGTCGGGGAATGTGAAGCAATGATGTTTAGGATCAAAGAACTGAAATAGGACACTCATCATATCCTCATCAAACCCTGAAGTGACCAAGTCAATAAGGTGACCATGCTTTTTGATGAAGTGGGATCTTTCAGAAACTTGAGAGACTAATTCCTTAAGCTTAGGAGGTATCCCTACAAAGTTGATCCGGATAGTATTCCGACAAGTAGAAGCCATGACCTGCAACAAAGAACAAAGATAAATCCTTTGGTCATTGAAATGGTTAGTGAAAATGCTATGCTTATGATACATGATGTCATGATGTTATGTTCAATCACAAACATGTGGCACACACAAACAAGTCACACAATAGCCCTAGGTTTGAAGGCTTGCATGAGGTTTAAAGGTAAATACCCTCCCTTGAAGTTAGTTGGTTCATCCTGTCCTACAAAAGTAACCAGGTTCTAAGGGATCTCAATATCACTGATTCTTCCCAAGGGTGGTTGTTCAGTAGGCAACTTACTTGCCAACCAAAACCCTCCAAGTTTAGGATCTCAATGAGTGTAGTATCGAGTATCAACCAACTTCAGTCTTCACCAAAGCCGGATATCTCACTACTTTCTAAAGGCCAAGATGGGATAACTAGGGTTCTAAAAGTCAGTTAGTGTATTGACAACATATGGCAACCTCATATTATCCTCAACTTACTTAAGGAACATAAGCACCAACTAAGAAGTCACACTAACTATGGCCACCAGATCAACCATATCGGTATACGTCGTACAGTTTCCTTGGTCTATTGCCATTTACCTAGGGTACATTAGATCCGGGTTAGGATCTTTCACACATAAAGCCCAACAGATAAATATAAAGAAAACAAAACAAAAAATTTAAAGTGATCTAATTCCTAAGGGTACCCCTCTTTAATATTGTCCCCAGCAGAGTCGCCAGTTCTGTAATACGGTGGGAGAACCGACTTTCTATAAATGTTGTGGATAGCAAGAGTTGCCACCGACTTTTATTTTATCCATAAGGAAAGGACATAAAAGAACAGGAAAGACCTATTTTAAAAGACTTGAGTTCGGGGGGTATGTTATATAAAGGGAAGGTGTTAGCACCCCTTATATCCCTGGTTATCCATGGGCTCTTAGTTATTTAGCTCACTTTGTTTGTTTGCAAGAGTGTAGTGTGTGTCGCTCCCGATAGATGGGACCGGCCCAAATAAAGGTACAGACGCGAACGGTCGGCGAGAGGGACAATGAGAACACACAGGAGTGAACTCACAGGGAATGAAAAGAGTCGCCAGCTAGGCATTTTTATCCCGGAGGAAAGGCAATGCTGCATAGACCTAGAAAGATACGGATAAGACGGTTGCGAACCAGAGAGACTGAGAAAGGGGGTTGGTTACAACCTGGGAAGGTATTAGCACCCAGATTGTCCGCCGTACTCGACGGGATCCACGCTTAAAAGATTTGTGTTTCAAAGGGGTAGTGTCAGTGCAATTTGTGTATAAAACAGCTGGAAAGAATGTACAGGTGTCAGTGTAAAGTGTATAAGTGATATGAAATATGAAAGTGTCAGTGTAAGAACAGGAGTGAAATGCTCAAGATTATGAGGCTAAAGAATGAAGCTAGAAGGAGGGGGAATATACAAAGACTTTTGTTCGATAACTGTTAAGTTATGCCTACGTATCCTCTCGTGCAATGAGGAAGTCAGAACACCGTAGTTCGACCCAAAGAGACTGAAAGATGAATTGACTTGTGAACTGCTTGCTTGTCTATGCTCAAGTGTATGACCTGTCTGGCTCAGGTGCAAACTGTCTTGCATTAGACGGAAGAAGCAAGTTCTCGTTTGTGAGTGAGTGAGATGAGAAAAGAATCCCGGAGGAGACGATTATTGTTTGTTTTTGTATTTTCAATCTTTTATTGCTTTTGGAAATTGGTCATAAGTTAATGAGCTTAAGCCTAAACCAATGGGTTAGTAAACTCATCACATCTTCCCTCTGATTAGGGGTAATGAGAGTACCTTAAGTGTGAAGTCAGATTCTCACACTTAATCACCTTTGATGCTGGATTAAGATCATTAACTTACTAGTGATTAATTAGATGTTTTTGTGATTTTTGTTTAGTGTTAAGTAATGAGGTTAAGCCATAATCAAGGATTAAACAGACTCATTACACCATCCTAATAGAAGGATAATAGATGAGAATGTTTAAGCTGAGGAAAGCTCCTCACCTTAATCCATGATTAGGGATTAAACTCATGACAAAACAAGCCTTTGATTAAGTGGATTTTATTTAGTGGTATGATGATGAAGTGAGTTTTATGATTTGTAAGACAACTTGAGGGGGACTTGTCCATTAACACTAGGGTTAGTCCTTCTTAACCAATTAAGGAAGAAATGGAACCCTAATGTAAGGCCCAAGTTACAAGTGTGATGTCTTGATGATTATTAAGTGAATTGATTAAGAGATTTAAACACATTAAGGGTTTAACACTTAGGATTAAAGTTATACACTCCATCCTAATAGAAGGATGCAGGCATAAGCTTAATCACAAAGCCTTAAAGCCTTTAGGGTTTAGTCCCTGATTATGAGGTGAGAAGAGAAGACTCAAAAGAGACACAAAGGTAAAACTAAATGGGGAGACTAATCAAAAACCTAATTCATTGTCATGCTTGGTTGTTCCTAAGGTTTATGAGGTTTGCAAGAACAATCTTCAATGGAACCACCAGGAAGCAGATGAAAGGATCAAGAGAAGCAAAGTGACTTGCTTCATTCAAGAAGTCAAGTCACTTGAGGAAAGAAAGTAAGAAGAACAAGAATGAGCAAGCTCAAACCCAAACACATATAAAAATGCAGCAATGGATGCAAGAGAGATGAAAAGAAAAGTTATGAGAAGTGAAGGCAAATTCACTTCTCAAGATCACTTACCACCTGAAATGTTAGAAAAGAAATGCAATGCAATGCAAAATGAGATGAAATGACATGATGAGAAACAAAACCAGAAACATGTTGATGATTCTAATGATGCTATGAAGTGCTACAAACATGAGGCAAGGCATGGAGATGATCATACAAGATTATGAATGCAAATGAAGCAAGCTAGGAAGCATGGACATACATGAAAAGTTATGAAGTGCACATGACATACAACATGGCAAATATGTGATGCAATGATCAAACATGCTTGCAATATGTCTTATGATGTCAAATGAATCAAATGGATGCATAAAATGCTAAGGCAAGTCATGTTATGCAAGAGAATGCAAGAGGTATGCAAATGAAAGCTCAAATTAGGGTTCATGAACCAAACATCAAACAAAAACCCAAAACAGAAGCAAACCCCAGGATAAAAAATGGAAAATACCACTCAAAGAAACCCTAACCCTATACAAAACCAAGGTCCAAAGGGGAGGTCTCAACTCTTAACCAATCTCAAGTTATGGTTTTTCTAAGATTCTAGGGTTTTTAGGGTTCCTAAACAAAAGAAATGCCAAACAAATTGAAAATGAGGAATCAAAACATGACCATTTAATCCTAGAAACTACATGCTAAACACAATGCAATGCAAGAATAATCAATGTCCAACTCTTCATAGATAGGCAGAAATGATTTTTTGAACTTAGGATCAAAATAATGCACAAAAATGATTTTTATTCAATGAAAAATTCTCAAAATGCATCAAGATCCAAAAAGAAATTTGGTTTGAAGGTTGGACAATGTTTCTAAATGTCTTAGAACAATTCATGAATTTTTTGGTGATTTTTAAATACCTAAAAGTATTTTTAATAAATTAATTTCCATTAATCAATTAAAAATAATCTTTTAAATATTTAAAAATACATTTTTAATGCAAAAAATGAAAATAAAAATATTTTTGTGTCATAAAAATTAATAAAACTTATGAGAAAAAGTTTCATAATTTTTACACATTTTTTACTATTTTAAATAAATTATGCAAATTAAATGAAAAGAAAATGAATTAAAAATGAATTAAATGGAAGTAAGCACAATGGAGGGTTGAGATTGAATCTGGCAAAGAATGGGTTGACTGCGCGCGCAGATCAAAGGCCCATATTCAAACTTGGTTAATCTGATTTAATTAAATAAATTAAACCTAATTAAAACTAATGACATGATCTCAGCCTTACAAACACGCGCGGGAAACAAGATCCAGTGGCTCACATTCAAACTTGGTGCCCTAACCCTAATTAGCAGTTAATGACTTTCAGGCTGCCGGAGAAGACTTCCGGTCGTCTTCTCCGGCCAGCACCTTCCCTGAGAATCTCCAAAACTCTTAAAACCTAACTAAAACAAAATCTAAAAACATGGAAATGATTCCCACTCACTCACGAACCAAAACCCCCAATCATAACAAATTTATTCCTCCTGGAATGGCTGAATCGAAGCAAACAAGAGTTAGGGAAAAAAAGTTTCAGAGAGCAATTAAATCCTCATTTCATCACCATTTTTAAAACTAAAGGCATATTCATGATCAGGAAGACATATAGAACAAGTTTAGAACTTAAAAATCCATTTCTGGAAAAAAAGTTCTTGAGCTACCTGAGATTCGAAGCTTTCACTTCAGCAACTTTCAGGCCTCCCCTCCTTGTGAAATCCACTCCACTTGACCCCCTGGTGATGCTTGAATGCTCAGGAGAAATTTATGTTGGCTGGATGAAGAGTTGGAGCAGCTTCTGCTCAAGCTCAGTTGAAAATGGCAATGGTGATTCAGGCTGCTTCTGGCAAGGGTGAAGGGTTCTTTGTGGTCCAGATGATGAGTGGAGAAGGTCTATGGAGTTTGTTTTGATGTTTGTGAGTTGTGGAGAGAGTTTCGAATGAAACTGCAAGTTGGAGTGAAAATGGTACAGTGATGTTACAGCTTGTTTCAGGCCTGGTTCTTTGCTGGTTTAGGCTTAGTGGAGTATAGTGAGATGATTAGTGAAGATGGTTTTTGTGTTTGTGAGCTGGGCAGAGAGATTCGAAGAGAGATGCAAGATGGAGTGTTTTTGTGTATGTGATGTTGTGTGTTGTTTCAGCCTTGCTTCTTCATATGTTTGGCTTGCCAAAGGATAGTATATTTTAATCCCATAGGTCAGATGATGTGACCTGGCCCCTATTGATTGGTAAGTTTGCTTTTGCAAAAAAGTCCACTTTGTGTAAGGAAGGCATGGCTTGAGCTATAGCTTGGTACAAGAAGCATGGGCTGCGCAGCATGATGTGTGTGTGATGCTAGGAAGGTTCAGCAGCCAATGCATCAAGTGGTGAGAAGCATCATGATGGTTTTGCAAGTTGTTACTTTTTGGAACTTCATGAAAAAAAAGTCTTGTTACATGAACCATGGACGTGTGATCTTTGGTTCAATTCTGATTTTTATGACTTATATAATGTTTGTGTAATAGTTTGATGTCAACTAGAGGTCACAAACAGCCTTGGTTCATGGTTTTGCAAAATTCTCATTTGGTGCACATCTTGAAAATCAATGATTTTTGCCAACTTTGTCACACCATAACTTTTGATCCAAGAAGAATTTGATCATGTTCTTGTACTTTTTGAAAAGGGAAAGATGTAATCTACAACTTTCATGACCAAAGTTTTTCCATTTGAAGCATTTTTGGATCAAGAATCAAGGCTTGAAAAATGACCTAAAATGAAGCATTCTTGAAAAGTCAACTATGCCCAAAAAGTCAACCTTTGCAAAAACTCCAAATTCTTGATTTTTGTGGACTTCAACCTTCTTTCATGATCAAATAAAGATCATATACACTCAAAATGATGAAGATCACCCATTGGTTGGGTCATTGGGGGCCTCAGATGCCCTGATTTTGCACTGACTTGTCTGAAAAGTCAACTCTTGATCAGATGACTTCCCCATGGAATTTCTTCATGAAAATTGATATGCATACTCCCTATACCATATAGAGATCAATGGAAACAAGAATGACCAAAAAATTTGGGGTTATGGCCTCTGGAACCAAAACCCTAATTTTAGGTCAACTGTGCAGTCAAACTTGGCTCTGCATCCCTTCCAAACCCAGTTCTTGTGATTCTTTGGCACTCTTGACTTTGAGAGGATATAACATGATGCTTGAACACACATGGATCCCTTTTAAGTGATTGGTTGCCTTTGGAGTGGCTCAAAAAGCTTTTGGATTGCTCAGATCACAAACCCTAGGTGCAGATGACTTAGAAACTGTGCAATGAACAAAAAATGTAATATGAGATGATATGATTGTGTTTATGCATATGAAATGATCAAAAGCCATGGTGTGAATGGGTGAGGGCAAATTTGGGGTGTTTACAGCTGCCCCTATTCAAACATGAGTTAGCTGTGCAGGTTGTAAGCGACGGCTTATCAGGCAAACAAGATAACTTGTGGTTGAATACCAAAGACAGTCCAAAATTTGCACTCACAGAATGAAGAAGAAAAGGGATATAGATTGTAAAGGAAAATAAAGTATATTGTAAAGTGTGGGCGACGGAGGACGACCGTCGAGCAGAGGACGACTGCTGGGTAAAGAGCAATGACGGGGACGGCCGACATGCTGGGAAAAGTGTGTGAAGTAAAGCAATGACGGGGACGGCCGACATGCTGGGGATAAGAAGTAAAGCCAAGGCGGGGACGGCCGACTAGCTGGGAAAAGTGCTGAAATTATGATGGGGACGGCCATCAAGATAAAGCTGTAAAATTCTCTGGGGATTAGTGAAACATGACGGGGACGGCCATCAAGTTCATAAAGCAAGGTAACCGACGATGGGGACGGCCATCGGGCTAAAAGAAAAGGAAAAGGGACCACGACGGGGACGACCATCGGGTTAAAGAATAAATGAAATAAACAGATGATAGGGTACGGCCATCAAAGATGAAGGACGATCATCTAGCAGGGGACGGCTGCTCTGTTGGGAAATAAAAGAATTATGATGGGGACGGCCATCAAAGGTGGAGGACGACCACCTGGCAGGGTACGGCTGCCGAAAATATCAACGATGGGGACGGCCATCGGATGAGCATGATGGAGGACGACCATCAAGAGGTGGAGGACGACCACCTAGCAGGGGACGACTGCTCTCGGGGTTTATCATGACATAGGACGAATGCCAGATAACCCAAATCAACAATGGGGACGGCCATTGGATAAAATGATGAAGGACGATCATCAAGAGGTGGAGGACGACCACCTAGCAGGGGACGGCTGCTAAAAATATCAACGATGGGGACGACCATCGGATGAGCATGATGGAGGACGACCATCAAGAGGTGGAGGACGACCACCTAGCAGGGTACGGCTGCTCTCAGGGTTTATCATGACACAGGACGAGTGTCAGATAAGAAGGAAAATTTGCTTTGTTGGCGATCTACTGGGGAGTAGTAAACACGGACGAGTGTTTATATCCAAGAAACAAAAGGTATAAGTGTTTAGATGTTGTGTATAGATTAAAGATATGGACGAGCATCTCTAAGACTATGATACGGACGAGTATCAGGTAGAAACAAACTGACGCATGTTCAGAGATGATGATACGGACGAGTATCAACTGGTTAACAGAGAACACAGACGAGTGTTGAATCTGAAAGAATTCTTCTGGGGAATGACAGACACAGGCGAGTATCTATATTCAAGAAGACACAAGTGTTTGACACAGTGTATGGATTAAAGATGCGGACGAGCATCCTTAAGACTTATGATACGGACGAGTATCATGTAGAAACAAACACTAGACGCAATGTTCTGAGATGATGATACGGACGAGTACCAACTGGTTAACAAAGAACAAAGACTACTGTTGAATCTGTGGGTACATAAGTGGCATATACAAGATACGGACGAGTATCTGTATAAGTATAACATGAGTAGTGAGTATGAGTATTGTATAGATGAGTGTTCATCTGCTGGGGAGAACGACACGGACGAGTGTCGGGAAAAGAAAAGTATAATATTAACAAGTGTATGGGTTGATAAAAGTGTAAGCGACTGCACTGGGGATATGACATGGACGGGTGTCAAGAAAGGGTATATACAAGTATATGTGCGTGCAAAGAGGATGTCTTTGTCTTTCTGCTGGTGTTTTGACACGGATGGGTGTCAGGAAGTATCTGTAATACGGGTGATCTTGTTTGTAAAGTGAGTTCAGGCGACTTTACTGGGGTATGATGACACGGACGGGTGTCCAAAGGTGTATATACTGGTATTTGCGATTTGAGGGGCAACTGTTTTTTGCTGGGAACTCTGGTGGTGATTTTTGTATATTGTATTCTGTATATTGACGGATTGTCATGATCCACAAGTGCTCGATTCACAACATGACTTATGATTATGCTATGTATTTGATTTTTGCCGTAATGCTCCGTATTAGACGGAATGCTACGCTCTGAGGGGATAATATGATGTGAATGCTATGATGATGCAAAGAGGTACAGATCTGGGATTCGGATCCCGTTGCTATGAAGATCTCTGGTCGATCCGCTTGGAGTGGACATCCCAGCTGGGGATGAGATCATTGGTAGATCTTGTGAGATGTATTTGCTTGGGGATCTAGGTCACTGATTGACATATACTTGTGATATGGGACCCAGCTGGGGTTCGCAGAAGCCCTCTGTACTCTGTTGTGACTTCTTCATGCGTTGCTCTGCTGAACGGAGGCTGATGATTCTGTGGGGAGATGATTCCCTGACTCTTCGTATTCTGCTGAGGAAGAACAATTGGTACTACGGCTGGGGAAAGTTGTTGGCAACTCAACTGGGGAAGAAGCAACTCAGTTGGGGAGAGAAATGAAAGGCAACTCATCTGGGGAGAGAGCACTTCGGATGCTGAGATTATTTATTGACTTGCCAGCTTGCTGGGATGTAGTTTGCATGCCCCAAGTTGCGTTCTGGATACCTGCAATCCTGCAAAGACAAGGAAACGCACAAAAGGTCCCGAAGTATCCTTTACTGGATTCCGTCATAGGAGTTAAGCATTCTCAAGAGTAAGTATATCCCCTGCAAGCATGTGTTTCTATTTTTAGTGAAAAACATCTGTACTTATGCAATTAGTTTTAGAGACATCAGACATTCTTTGCAAATAAAAATGTACAAGACGAAACATGACTGAAAACTCTGATTTTATTAATTCAAATGCCCTGAATTGGCAAAGTAAAGTCGAGGAAACAAATCTCCTAAAATGAAGAGATTGTTACAAATTGAAAAACAAAGTGCTGGCGATGTTGACGACGCTTTCAAGGAGCTTCCTCTTCTGCTATGACTCGTATGACAATGACGTTCTTCTCGTCTTGCTTTCTGAAGAGGGCTGATTCTGATTGAAGCTTGATCCTTTCGAGGCTTTCCGAGTTGTAAGTGATACAGACGAATTCAGAATGCAGTTGTTCGCTTATTCCCTTATTTTGCATGGATCGCCCTTTCGGGTTTTCAATCCATCGGGATACCCATTTTTGCCTGAGCCGTCCAATGCGGCTTTTCAACTCAGCGGGTGTACATTTTTTATTTATTTCCCTTATTTTTGCCCGAGTCTTTTATTCTGTTTTTGACTCGCCGGGATGCCCTATTTTTGCCTGGACTTACATTCTGTTTTTATGTCCAGCGGGTCATTTTTATGCGAAGTATTTTTTAACTGCATCTGAATTCACAGGGGACGGGAAATCTTCACCATCCATGGTGCTGAGCATCAGTGCTCCACCAGAGAAAACTTTCTTTACCACGAATGGCCCTTCATAATTTGGAGTCCATTTGCCCCTGTGGTCTGTATGAGGAGGGAGGATTCTCTTCAGCACAAGATCTCCTACTTGGTACTCTCGGTGCCTGACTTTCTGATCGAAGGCTCTCTTCATTCTTTTCTGATATAACTGCCCATGACAGATTGCAGCCAATCTCTTCTCTTCAATCAGACTCAGTTGTTCGTATCGGGCCCGAACCCATTCTGCTTCACTCAGTTTAACATCCATTAGTACTCGTAAAGAGGGTAGTTCAACTTCAACAGGTAGGACTGCTTCCATACCATACACAAGCTGATACGGTGTTGCCCCGGTGGACGTTCTGATTGACGTGCGGTACCCATGCAAGGAAAACGGTAGCATTTCATGCCAGTCTTTGTAAGTGACTACCATCTTTTGCACAATCTTCTTGATATTCTTATTTGCCGCCTCAACAGCGCCATTCATCTTTGGCCTGTAAGGAGAAGAATTGTGATGTTGAATCTTGAAGTCCCGGCATAGCTCTGCCATCATTTTGTTGTTTAGATTGGAACCATTATCAGTAATGATTCGCTCGGGAACTCCATACCGACAGATGATATCTCTTTTCAAGAATCTGGCTACCACTTGCCTTGTAACATTTGCATATGAGGCTGCTTCGACCCACTTGGTGAAATAATCAATGGCGACCAGGATGAATCTGTGGCCATTTGAAGCAGTTGGTTCAATCTTGCCAATCATATCAATGCCCCACATGGCAAAGGGCCATGGTGAAGACATGATGTTCAAAGGATTGGGAGGCACATGCACCTTATCTGCGTAGATCTGGCATTTATGGCATTTCCTGGCGTAAGCACAACAGTCTGCATCCATTGTGATCCAGTAATAGCCCGATCTTAACAGTTTCTTAGCCATGGCATGCCCTCCGGCATGGGTACCAAAAGATCCTTCGTGCACTTCATACATCAACAAATCTGCTTCCGTCTTGTCAACACATCTGAGGAGTACCATATCAAAGTTCCTTTTGTATAAAGACCCATCAGTGTTCAGAAAGAAACTACCAGCAAGCCTTCTCAAAGTCTTCTTGTCATTGGAAGATGCCCCAGGTGGGTATGTTTGATCCTCCAAGAAGCATTTAATGTCATGGAACCAAGGCTTATCATCTTTGGCAACATCTACTGCAAATACATATGCTGGCCTGTCGAGTCTGGACACTGAAATCTGAGGTACAAAGTTAGCAGTTTGAACTTTGATCATGGATGAAATGGTAGCAAGAGCATCTGCAAACTGATTCTCGTCTCGAGGGATATACTCAAGCTTGACTGTTGTGAAGAAAGTCAATAACCTCCTTGTATAATCCCTGTAAGGTATCAGATGATCCTGGTGGGTGTACCATTTCCCGTTGGTTTGATTAACTACCAGAGCTGAATCTCCGAATACAGTCAATGTCTTGATCCTGAGGTCAATGGCTTCCTCAAGACCCATAATGCAAGCTTCGTATTCAGCTTCGTTGTTAGTGCAGTTAAAAGTGAGTTTTGCTGAGAAAGGCATGTGAACTCCCTTAGGTGTAATGAGTACTGCACCAACACCACGACCATTCATATTAACAGCCCCATCAAACATCATAGTCCATTCTTCTTCTGGGTCAGGCCCTTCAGTGTGAATAGGCTCTTCATGATCTTTTGATTTTATGAACATGATGTCCTCATCAGGGAAGTCAAATCTCATAGGCTGGTAGTCATCGATGGGTTGCTCAGCAAGATATTCAGATAGTACACTGCCTTTGATGGCTTTCTGAGAAGTGTACTGGATGTCATATTCCGTGAGAATCATTTGCCATCTTGCAACCCGTCCGGTAAGAGCTGGCTTCTCGAAAATGTACTTGACTGGGTCCATTTTTGATATCAACAAAGTAGTGTGGGTCAACATATACTGTCTCAGTCGGCGAGCAGCCCACGCTAAAGCACAGCAAGTTTTCTCGAGCAGTGAATAACGTTGTTCACAGTCGGTAAACTTTTTGCTTAGGTAGTATATTGCATACTCTTTTCGACCAGACTCGTCATGCTGGCCCAACACACACCCCATTGACTCTTCTAATACTGTCAAATACATTATCAGAGGTCTTCCTTCAACTGGAGGCATAAGGATTGGAGGTTCTTGCAGATACTCCTTGATCTTGTCAAAAGCCTTTTGGCAGTCTTCGTTCCACCTGACCGTCTGTTCTTTTCTCAGTAGTTTGAACAAGGGTTCACAGGTTGCTGTAAGGTGAGATATGAACCGTGAAATGTAGTTCAATCGACCCAAGAACCCTCGAACTTCTTTCTCAGTTTTCGGTGCAGGCATCTCTTGGATGGCTTTGACTTTATCAGGGTCAACTTCAATCCCTTTCTCACTTACAATAAATCCCAGCAGCTTACCAGATCTCACCCCGAATGTGCATTTGTTGGGGTTCAACTTCAGTTGATACTTCCTCAGACGCTTGAATAGCTTCAGCAGATTCACCAGGTGGTCTTCCTCTGTAAGGGACTTGGCAATCATGTCATCCACATAACACTCGATTTCCTTATGGATCATATCGTGGAATAACGTTACCATGGCCCGTTGATATGTCGCACCAGCATTCTTGAGCCCAAATGGCATTACCTTGTAGCAGAACGTGCCCCAGGGTGTGATGAAGGTTGTCTTCTCCATGTCTTCAGGTGACATTTTGATCTGATTATATCTTGAAAATCCGTCCATGAAGGAGAATACCGAGAACTGAGCCGTATTATCCACCAATACATCAATGTGAGGTAATGGGAAGTCATCTTTCGGGCTGGCTCTGTTCAGATCCCGGTAGTCAACACACATCCTTACTTTGCCGTCCTTCTTAGGCACAGGTACTATGTTAGCAACCCACGGCAGATAGCTAGTTACAGCAAGGAACCCGACGTCCCATTGCTTTTGCACCTCTTCCTTGATTTTCATTGCCATGTCTGGGCGAGTACGGCGCAACTTCTGTTTGACCGGTGGGCATTCTTCTCTCAGAGGTAGCTTGTGCACAACAATATCGGTATCCAACCCTGGCATATCTTGGTAAGACCAAGCAAACACGTCCACATATTCTTGAAGCAGATCAATCAGTTGTCTCTTCACTGAGTCTTGCAGGCAGGCCCCGATTTTAACCTCTTTCACGTCTTCGTCTGTACCAAGATTAATCACTTCAACCTCCTCCTGATGAGGGGTAATAACCTTTTCCTCTTATCTCAACAACCTGGCTAGCTCTTCAGGAAGCTCATATTCTTCATCAACCCCTTCATCAGCTTGATTGATTGGATTGTCAAAGTCATACGAAGTCATAGCCGTGCTGTTGTCGGTGCTGTCTGGAAGGCACTTTCTGCAAGGGTTCAGTTTGTTCATTTTAGTGATTGGTTTTAATCTTGCTTAGAAAAAGTGAAATAAAGTTAATCATTTTGAAAAACATCGCCATTTATTTTTTGTACAAAAAGAAAAATGGAAAAAACAGTGAGCGGAAAAAGAAAAAGACCCATTTGCAAAAAGATGTCTGATATTTCATTAATTGATCTTGTTTGCACAAAAAAGTACAGATGGCCCGATTACAAAATGAGTCTTGTCATCTTGGGCAAGATGCAAGACTTTGATGCATGCTATAAAAATACAGGAAATAATAATTACTCTGCATGAGTAACTCTTATAATTTCCTGGGAAGACCAGTTCGAGACACTGCTCCCCGGGATCTTTGGACGAATCCAATTCTCCAGATTGCGCTCCTCTTCCAGCTCGTCTTCCAAATTGTTGATAGCATCGGGGGTGAGCATCCCCCCACTGACAAAACCAGGCTTCTCAGCAGCCTTTGCTTGATTTTGTTGAGTTGGTCTGTAACCCAACCCAAACTTGTCCTTCTTCTCCTCCACAGATAAGACCTTGCCCCAGCCTTGGGCAGTTCCTTCTTCAACGACCTTCCGGGCTTGTTGATAAGATGACATGGAGATTCCAGATACGGCAGATGCTTCGTTGATATTCAAGGCCTCAAAACCTTGGCTCATTGTTTCATGGATCTCCCCATCCATCTCAATATACTTATAAGTAGCCAGATGGCTAACAAATATATCCTCCTCCCCACAGATTGTAACAACTTGGCCTTCCCATTCAAATTTTAACTTCTGGTGAAGGGTAGACGTTACTGCGCCAGCGGCGTGAATCCAAGGTCTACCCAACAAACAGCTGTAGGCAGGCTGAATGTCCATCACATAGAAGATAGTTGTAAAGGTTTGTGGGCCAATTGTCACAGGCAGCTCTATTTCCCCCAAAACCGACCTCTTAGAACCATCAAAGGCTCTTACCACCAGGTTACTGGGTCTCAATGCTAATCCTTCATACTCTAGCTTCACCAGGGCCTTCTTTGGCAAGACATTAAGGGATGACCCTGTGTCTACCAGCACATGGGAAAGGACTGCTCCTTTACATTCCATGGTGATGTGCAAGGCTTTGTTGTGGTTGCGGCCCTCCGTTGTCAAGTCAGTATTGGTGAACCCTAGCCCATTGCTAGCAGTAACATTTCCAACCACGGTTTCCAATTGATTGACAGTGATCTCTTCAGGCACGTAAGCTGCGTGCAAGACTTTGAGTAGTGCATTCCGATGGGCTTCGGAGCACATAAGCAGTGAGAGGATAGAGATCTTGGATGGCGTCTGGTGAAGCTGATCCACAATTTTGTAATCACTCTTTTTGATGATCCTCATAAACTCATCAACTTCTTGATCGAATGGTGTTTTCACAGCTTCTTTAACAGCTTGATCTTCCTGCACCGGGCTCTTTCCTTTTTCCTTAACAGCAGCTTCTGCTTCGGCAGTGGTTCTTTGAATTTGTGGAGCAAAGAGACGTCCACTTCGAGTGAAGCCTCCGCCTCCCCCCACATTATCTACTTGTGGTGCAGGTGTTGATGTTTCAAGAGTGATTCTTTTTCCTTCGCAGTACACGTCAGAGCCATAGTGCCAAGGGATGGCCCTATTGCTTTCATATGGTACTGGTCCAGGCACTGTGACAGTGACTGGACTGATGGCTGCTGTTGAAGGGACTGTAATTGTTTGTGGATCATAATAAATCGTAACTGGTGCTCTAACGGGAGCAGCACTTTCTGAATTGTAGGCAGAGTTGTTTTCAGGATCATAAAATATTGTGACAGTAGAGACATCTTCATGATTTGTTGCTGGAGTTGTAGGAGACATTGTCGGAAGGATGGATGTTGTTGTTGTAGGAGATTCAAAATGGAGTGAAGCTGAAGTTGTAGCAGGAAAATTTGTTGAAAACTGATCAGTTGAGATGATAGATGAAGTACTAGTTGATGAAGCCGAAGAATTGTCGGGAACAATGGTTGCTGCAGTTGTGAGAGGTTCTGAAACCGTTGTTGATGAGATTGCTGGATTTGTCGGAAATGATGTAGTGATCTGAAGCTGGCCACTCTGAATGAGGCCATCTATGCCATTCCTCAGATTATCGCACCCATTTACTGAAATATTGCAGTAAGCGCACCCTAACTCGCATCCTGGGAACATCTGACATTCCAAGAGCTGAGCCTTGATTTCTACCAACGGTGTCCTGATCTGTCCCACACTGGTTATTAAATAAGACGGCTTGTCTTCTTCAATAGCGTTAATTCAGGGACCACCATGGTTTGGCATAGGATTTTTGTTGACATTGGGTGGTGGTGCAAAATTCAGAGCTTTCGAGTCTACCAGGTCTTGTACCTTCATGTGCAGGGCTCTGCACTTTTCCGTACTATGGCCAGGTGCGTTTGAATGAAAGGCACACCTAGCGTTGGAGTCGTAATTCCTGGGTAAACTGTTGGGATCCGGAGGTGCCAACGTCCTTAGCTCAACTAGGTTGAGTTTCAGGAGTTGTGGCAGCAATGTAGCATATGGCATTGGGATCGGATCGATCACTCTGTTAGCTTAAGATGGCCTTTGCTGGAATGGCCTTTGCTGGTTATTGTTGTTGGTGTTGCTGTTGTTGTAATTTCTTGGAGGATACTGATTCTGTTGATGGTACTGAGGTTGCTGCTGATAGTTTTGTTGCGGAGGCTGATAGACTGGTTGAGGATGAGCTGGAGCAGGAATGGTGACTGCGGCCACAGATCTATGAACATATTGGGGCCTACCCTTGTTGGTGTGGATGGCATTAGTCTCACCAGTCCTTCTCGGGCCTGCAAAAGGCTTTCTTGCATTACTGGATGAGCTTGCACCATTGTCTGAGATCTTCCCCATCTTCAATAGGCTTTCAATTCTCTCCCCGGCTATGACTACATCTGCAAAGCTGGTAGATGAGAAGGCAGCTAGCCTATCAATATAGGTTCCCTGAAGGGTATTCATGAACATATCAGCCATCTCTCTTTCAGACATAGGTGGCTGGACAGCAGCAGCAAGCTGTCTCCATCTTTAAGCATATTCTCTGAAGCTCTCTCTAGATGACTGTGACATTCCCATTAGGAGAGTCCTGTTGGGTGCCATGTCCAGATTATACTGATACTGTCTGATGAAGGCCTCTACCAGGTCCTTCCAGCATCTAATCGTTGCTCTTGTCAGATGGGAATACCACTCCCTCGAAGCTCCAGTCAAGCTATCCTCAAAATAGAACATCCACAATTTCTCATCCATGGTATAAGCTTTTAATCTCCCGAGAAAAGATTGCAGATGGGTTCGGGGACAAGAAGTCCCATTATACTTTTCAAAACATGGTGGCTTGAACTTGTGGGGAATCCTAACCCCGTCTACCAAGCCCATATCCATAACGTCAAAACCCAAAGAGTTTTGAGATTCTAAGGATCTTAACTTCTCAGCTATCTCTTCCAACCTTCTATCATAAGCTTCTTCCCCAGCTCCCATTACTGTGAACTGGTCTTCTTGTGGGTCTTCTTGCAGTACCCTCCCTGCTGTGGCAGTCCCTTGTATATTGACGGGGATGTTGGCCTCCGGATGGGGTCCAAAAACTGGGGGATTGACATGAGGTTGGACCCTCTCGTTGTTACTTGTGCCAGCAGTCCCCACATGGGGCTCTTCTTGATTCTGTCTTTCCACCATGGCTCTCAATCTTTCCTGGCTCTGAGCCATGTTGTTCATCACTTCCATGAACTGCGTCATCTGTGTTCTCATTTCCAATCTTTCGTTTGCCATCTGATTTCTAACCTCTGCAAGGTCCTGCTGTACCTGATCCATTTGAATTCCCGGAAGGTTGTTTCGGGTCGGATATCGGTGCGGACGATTGAGGGGAAACACCCGGCGACGAGCAATAGTTCCTGAACATCTCAACAGAGTTAGTGGCAGTAAAACAAAAACCTACAAAACAAACAAAAGGGTTAGCATGCAATGCAGTATGCTTATTTGCTTTCAAGGTATCCGGCTTGGCATTCAGTTTTGACCCTTCCAGACCCCTGAAGATGATACTGTTGATGTTGCTTTCGAAGTAAACTCAGATGAATCAAACTAACATAAATATATTACAGAAAGCAATGATACATAGTTTGTTTACAAATACAAGCCCTTAGAGGGGTCAAAATACATCACAAGGAAACAAAAGTACACGGAATGAAAGCAACAACAAACAAATGGTCAGACACCAAGACCAAACTCATCCTCACGAACTTCCTTGAGAAGTGCTTCGGTCACAGGATCAGCCGGACGCTCCGTGAGATTCCTGATAAGGAGATTCCGGGTTATAACAGCTGCTGTGAGCTTCTTGTGCTGATTTTGGTCCTTTGACCTCTTCACTCCTGCTTTGATCTTCAGCTCTGATATCTCCCTCTGGGCTGATGCCAGGGCTTCTTGCTGTTCTTTTGCACTGGCTTCCAGTTGCTCCATCTTGTCTTGAACTCTCTTGTCTTCCAGAGTACGGGCCTCGGTGATTCTGACCCACCGAGCTTGACTCTCCTTCAAATACAAGTCTGTCCTTGCTCTCTGGAACTGGGCTTCTTTGCAAGCATTCTTCAGGATTTGTTCTCCAGCTTTAGACTTTTTGATATAATCCCCAGACTTCTCAATCTTAGTCAGATGCTCCACTCTCAACTTCTCCAATCTCTCAATCTCCCTCATACCCTCACTCCTCTCCCGGAGGGTCTTCTGCAAAGCCTGGGTTAACTTCTCATTTCTTTCTTTCAAGCTCTCAAACTCTTCTAAGCTAACAGTTGCTAGGGGTGGTGTTGAGGAAGGCCCAGGCACATCTTCAATAGTAAAGGGCATCCCAGAGAATTGAGCCCTAGCATAGGACCAATCATAATATTGTGCTGATGCCACATTGTTACACTTCCCCAAGATGGTTACCCCCTTAGTCTGCATATTATCCCAGGCCCAGGCTGCCTGCCTAACAATTTCCAGACTAATCTTGTTTTCACAATAAAGAGTCTCAACCAAGTCCTGTGCCTTAGGAGTATGGACCAGTGCATAGCCCAGTTGTCTCTTGAACAGCAGTGGGTTGTAATTGATACTACCCTTAACTCCTATTAGGGGCACATTGGGAAAATGCCCACAGCTGGTGATGATATCCCTGCCTTTTGTGCTTTGGGTGCACCACCTGATATCAGCTGAAGTAAGAGTAGTAAGTCTTCCAGCCCAGTTTTTCTGCTGATGAGGATTCAAAAATGCATCTGTCCTGGGTAGGTGCCTGAGAAGCCAAGTATGGAACAAAGGAGCACAGCATCTTACTAATCTTCCCCTCTGCTTTTCATTCCTCTGATGCACTGAGTAGTAAAGGTCCCCCAATAGAGTAGGCACTGGGTTCTTTAAGATGAACAGATGGATTGCATTCTTGCTAATGAATCGAGGCTCATCTGCAAACAACACAATTCCATATATACTCAAAGCCAACAAGGCACAAACAGCCTTCCACTCTCCTAAAGAAGCTTTCAGGGTAGCTAGAGAGATCAAGAAATCCAGATGGAAGCCAGGGATTTCAACTTTAGAGGTCATATGCTGCTCAACCAAAGCAGGTTCCAGATGCAAAGCCTTTGCTACTTCTCCATTACCGGGAAAGACCATCTCAGGGTTGAAAGGGATTCCACCCCTGATAGGCAGACCAACCAATGATGAGTATTCTTCCAATAAGGGCCCCATCTGAAAATCCTGGAAAGTAAAACATCTTAGTGGGGGATCATAAAACTGAAGGCAAGTGTGGATAAGGCTTCTCTGGGAGGGGTCCAGATCCATAACCATATCAAGTATGTCCCCATGGTGTTCCCTGAACAATGGTACATGGTCTGGAGTGATCAGGGTCTGAATCCTCCTGATGTCTGATAACTCTGGCTGGAAGAAGTGATAGGTGATATTGCTCTTTTTAGGAGCCATGATGCTGAGACTGAGTAGAGACAGGTGCTGATGACAACACTGAAGAATGAGCCACTGATTGGCTGGTGCAGACAACTGAAGTGGATAGCTGAAGCAAATGCTGATGAAGATAGGTCAGTACTGAAGATGGGGTCAAAACCAAAACCAAATGAAGATGGATACCCTGAAACACAAATAAGCAAATGTCAATATGATGCAATGATTATGTATGCAAATGACATGCAAGGGTTTGTGACTGAGCTGGATCTGATCAAGAGCTCTGATATAAGTCCAAGACGTATTCAAGAATACCAGATGGAGGTCTATAAATCCAGTAACCAAGGTAGGGGGACTCAAATAAAGAGCCACATGTCCAGGGTTTTAGAATCACAAGAACTGTTCCAACATGAAGTATTCTTAATCAAGTCAAAGTAACAGGGTATTCTGAGGTCAAGGTACCTGCAAACCTGTAAACAGCCCAAACCCCTCACAGGTGGTGTTCTAGAACAAGGATCCTCAGACTTGGATCAGTTATGAGAGGTGTAAACACTTCTAACCCGGAGGTACAGTGTTTACAATAACCATAAAAGTTCCTCCTCTAATTCACCTCAGTTTCTGAAGGTCAAAACTAAAGGTCATCCAGACTTAGCAGGCTTCCCAGATAGCCCTAGCATTGCAGGAAATCTGCAACACAGAGTTCTCAAGAAGAAACCCATATCTGAACCGTGTTTCATATTCCCGCACCAGACCGAAATGGAATGGGAAAGAATATGATTCACTCTAGCCTAGGTGTCACTCAGGTCCCAGGTATAGGACCTTAACTCTCAATGGAACACCCACCCACCAAAGCAAAACTAGATCCAGCCAGACAGCAAGACAGTATGATATATGTAAAGCAGTAAAGAAAGCAGATAAACAACTGTACATAAAGCAAAAATAAAATATACATAAGCACAAATAAACACATAACACCCCAGTAAACACAAATCAAACAAGCTCTAGGAGGAACCCACAAAAAGAACCAGAAGCCCTGGTTGCAGTATAAGGTTCCCCAGCAGAGTCGCCAAGCTGTCGCTCCCGATAGATGGGACCGGCCCAAATAAAGGTACAGACGCGAACGGTCGGCGAGAGGGACAATGAGAACACACAGGAGTGAACTCACAGGGAATGAAAAGAGTCGCCAGCTAGGCATTTTTATCCCGGAGGAAAGGCAATGCTGCATAGACCTAGAAAGATACGGATAAGACGGTTGCGAACCAGAGAGACTGAGAAAGGGGGTTGGTTACAACCTGGGAAGGTATTAGCACCCAGATTGTCCGCCGTACTCGACGGGATCCACGCTTAAAAGATTTGTGTTTCAAAGGGGTAGTGTCAGTGCAATTTGTGTATAAAACAGCTGGAAAGAATGTACAAGTGTCAGTGTAAAGTGTATAAGTGATATGAAATATGAAAGTGTCAGTGTAAGAACAGGAGTGAAATGCTCAAGATTATGAGGCTAAAGAATGAAGCTAGAAGGAGGGGGAATATACAGAGACTTTTGTTCGATAACTGTTAAGTTATGCCTACGTATCCTCTCGTGCAATGAGGAAGTCAGAACACCGTAGTTCGACCCAAAGAGACTGAAAGATGAATTGACTTGTGAACTGCTTGCTTGTCTATGCTCAAGTGTATGACCTGTCTGGCTCAGGTGCAAACTGTCTTGCATTAGACGGAAGAAGCAAGTTCTCGTTTGTGAGTGAGTGAGATGAGAAAAGAATCCCGGAGGAGACGATTATTGTTTGTTTTTGTATTTTCAATCTTTTATTGCTTTTGGAAATTGGTCATAAGTTAATGAGCTTAAGCCTAAACCAATGGGTTAGTAAACTCATCACATCTTCCCTCTGATTAGGGGTAATGAGAGTACCTTAAGTGTGAAGTCAGATTCTCACACTTAATCACCTTTGATGCTGGATTAAGATCATTAACTTACTAGTGATTAATTAGATGTTTTTGTGATTTTTGTTTAGTGTTAAGTAATGAGGTTAAGCCATAATCAAGGATTAAACAGACTCATTACACCATCCTAATAGAAGGATAATAGATGAGAATGTTTAAGCTGAGGAAAGCTCCTCACCTTAATCCATGATTAGGGATTAAACTCATGACAAAACAAGCCTTTGATTAAGTGGATTTTATTTAGTGGTATGATGATGAAGTGAGTTTTATGATTTGTAAGACAACTTGAGGGGGACTTGTCCATTAACACTAGGGTTAGTCCTTCTTAACCAATTAAGGAAGAAATGGAACCCTAATGTAAGGCCCAAGTTACAAGTGTGATGTCTTGATGATTATTAAGTGAATTGATTAAGAGATTTAAACACATTAAGGGTTTAACACTTAGGATTAAAGTTATACACTCCATCCTAATAGAAGGATGCAGGCATAAGCTTAATCACAAAGCCTTAAAGCCTTTAGGGTTTAGTCCCTGATTATGAGGTGAGAAGAGAAGACTCAAAAGAGACACAAAGGTAAAACTAAATGGGGAGACTAATCAAAAACCTAATTCATTGTCATGCTTGGTTGTTCCTAAGGTTTATGAGGTTTGCAAGAACAATCTTCAATGGAACCACCAGGAAGCAGATGAAAGGATCAAGAGAAGCAAAGTGACTTGCTTCATTCAAGAAGTCAAGTCACTTGAGGAAAGAAAGTAAGAAGAACAAGAATGAGCAAGCTCAAACCCAAACACATATAAAAATGCAGCAATGGATGCAAGAGAGATGAAAAGAAAAGTTATGAGAAGTGAAGGCAAATTCACTTCTCAAGATCACTTACCACCTGAAATGTTAGAAAAGAAATGCAATGCAATGCAAAATGAGATGAAATGACATGATGAGAAACAAAACCAGAAACATGTTGATGATTCTAATGATGCTATGAAGTGCTACAAACATGAGGCAAGGCATGGAGATGATCATACAAGATTATGAATGCAAATGAAGCAAGCTAGGAAGCATGGACATACATGAAAAGTTATGAAGTGCACATGACATACAACATGGCAAATATGTGATGCAATGATCAAACATGCTTGCAATATGTCTTATGATGTCAAATGAATCAAATGGATGCATAAAATGCTAAGGCAAGTCATGTTATGCAAGAGAATGCAAGAGGTATGCAAATGAAAGCTCAAATTAGGGTTCATGAACCAAACATCAAACAAAAACCCAAAACAGAAGCAAACCCCAGGATAAAAAATGGAAAATACCACTCAAAGAAACCCTAACCCTATACTAAACCAAGGTCCAAAGGGGAGGTCTCAACTCTTAACCAATCTCAAGTTATGGTTTTTCTAAGATTCTAGGGTTTTTAGGGTTCCTAAACAAAAGAAATGCCAAACAAATTGAAAATGAGGAATCAAAACATGACCATTTAATCCTAGAAACTACATGCTAAACACAATGCAATGCAAGAAGAATCAATGTCCAACTCTTCATAGATAGGCAGAAATGATTTTTTGAACTTAGGATCAAAATAATGCACAAAAATGATTTTTATTCAATGAAAAATTCTCAAAATGCATCAAGATCCAAAAAGAAATTTGGTTTGAAGGTTGGACAATGTTTCTAAATGTCTTAGAACAATTCATGAATTTTTTGGTGATTTTTAAATACCTAAAAGTATTTTTAATAAATTAATTTCCATTAATCAATTAAAAATAATCTTTTAAATATTTAAAAATACATTTTTAATGCAAAAAATGAAAATAAAATATTTTTGTGTCATAAAAATTAATAAAACTTATGAGAAAAAGTTTCATAATTTTTACACATTTTTTACTATTTTAAATAAATTATGCAAATTAAATGAAAAGAAAATGAATTAAAAATGAATTAAATGGAAGTAAGCACAATGGAGGGTTGAGATTGAATCTGGCAAAGAATGGGTTGACTGCGCGCGCAGATCAAAGGCCCATATTCAAACTTGGTTAATCTGATTTAATTAAATAAATTAAACCTAATTAAAACTAATGACATGATCTCAGCCTTACAAACACGCGCGGGAAACAAGATCCAGTGGCTCACATTCAAACTTGGTGCCCTAACCCTAATTAGCAGTTAATGACTTTCAGGCTGCCGGAGAAGACTTCCGGTCGTCTTCTCCGGCCAGCACCTTCCCTGAGAATCTCCAAAACTCTTAAAACCTAACTAAAACAAAATCTAAAAACATGGAAATGATTCCCACTCACTCACGAACCAAAACCCCCAATCAAAACAAATTTATTCCTCCTGGAATGGCTGAATCGAAGCAAACAAGAGTTAGGGCAAAAAAGTTTCAGAGAGCAATTAAATCCTCATTTCATCACCATTTTTAAAACTAAAGGCATATTCATGATCAGGAAGACATATAGAACAAGTTTAGAACTTAAAAATCCATTTCTGGAAAAAAAGTTCTTGAGCTACCTGAGATTCGAAGCTTTCACTTCAGCAACTTTCAGGCCT
Organism: Lathyrus aphaca; assembly: GCA_963966055.1. Lineage (NCBI taxonomy): Eukaryota > Viridiplantae > Streptophyta > Magnoliopsida > Fabales > Fabaceae > Lathyrus > Lathyrus aphaca. The sequence continues at coordinate 293,129,714 of OZ014521.1, read as the reverse complement.
CCCCTCCTTGTGAAATCCACTCCACTTGACCCCCTGGTGATGCTTGAATGCTCAGGAGAAATTTATGTTGGCTGGATGAAGAGTTGGAGCAGCTTCTGCTCAAGCTCAGTTGAAAATGGCAATGGTGATTCAGGCTGCTTCTGGCAAGGGTGAAGGGTTCTTTGTGGTCCAGATGATGAGTGGAGAAGGTCTATGGAGTTTGTTTTGATGTTTGTGAGTTGTGGAGAGAGTTTCGAATGAAACTGCAAGTTGGAGTGAAAATGGTACAGTGATGTTACAGCTTGTTTCAGGCCTGGTTCTTTGCTGGTTTAGGCTTAGTGGAGTATAGTGAGATGATTAGTGAAGATGGTTTTTGTGTTTGTGAGCTGGGCAGAGAGATTCGAAGAGAGATGCAAGATGGAGTGTTTTTGTGTATGTGATGTTGTGTGTTGTTTCAGCCTTGCTTCTTCATATGTTTGGCTTGCCAAAGGATAGTATATTTTAATCCCATAGGTCAGATGATGTGACCTGGCCCCTATTGATTGGTAAGTTTGCTTTTGCAAAAAAGTCCACTTTGTGTAAGGAAGGCATGGCTTGAGCTATAGCTTGGTACAAGAAGCATGGGCTGCGCAGCATGATGTGTGTGTGATGCTAGGAAGGTTCAGCAGCCAATGCATCAAGTGGTGAGAAGCATCATGATGGTTTTGCAAGTTGTTACTTTTTGGAACTTCATGAAAAAAAAGTCTTGTTACATGAACCATGGACATGTGATCTTTGGTTCAATTCTGATTTTTATGACTTATAGAATGTTTGTGTAATAGTTTGATGTCAACTAGAGGTCACAAACAGCCTTGGTTCATGGTTTTGCAAAATTCTCATTTGGTGCACATCTTGAAAATCAATGATTTTTGCCAACTTTGTCACACCATAACTTTTGATCCAAGAAGAATTTGATCATGTTCTTGTACTTTTTGAAAAGGGAAAGATGTAATCTACAACTTTCATGACCAAAGTTTTTCCATTTGAAGCATTTTTGGATCAAGAATCAAGGCTTGAAAAATGACCTAAAATGAAGCATTCTTGAAAAGTCAACTATGCCCAAAAAGTCAACCTTTGCAAAAACTCCAAATTCTTGATTTTTGTGGACTTCAACCTTCTTTCATGATCAAATAAAGATCATATACACTCAAAATGATGAAGATCACCCATTGGTTGGGTCATTGGGGGCCTCAGATGCCCTGATTTTGCACTGACTTGTCTGAAAAGTCAACTCTTGATCAGATGACTTCCCCATGGAATTTCTTCATGAAAATTGATATGCATACTCCCTATACCATATAGAGATCAATGGAAACAAGAATGACCAAAAAATTTGGGGTTATGGCCTCTGGAACCAAAACCCTAATTTTAGGTCAACTGTGCAGTCAAACTTGGCTCTGCATCCCTTCCAAACCCAGTTCTTGTGATTCTTTGGCACTCTTGACTTTGAGAGGATATAACATGATGCTTGAACACACATGGATCCCTTTTAAGTGATTGGTTGCCTTTGGAGTGGCTCAAAAAGCTTTTGGATTGCTCAGATCACAAACCCTAGGTGCAGATGACTTAGAAACTGTGCAATGAACAAAAAATGTAATATGAGATGATATGATTGTGTTTATGCATATGAAATGATCAAAAGCCATGGTGTGAATGGGTGAGGGCAAATTTGGGGTGTTTACAGCTGCCCCTATTCAAACATGAGTTAGCTGTGCAGGTTGTAAGCGACGGCTTATCAGGCAAACAAGATAACTTGTGGTTGAATACCAAAGACAGTCCAAAATTTGCACTCACAGAATGAAGAAGAAAAGGGATATAAATTGTAAAGGAAAATAAAGTATATTGTAAAGTGTGGGCGACGGAGGACGACCGTCGAGCAGAGGACGACTGCTGGGTAAAGAGCAATGACGGGGACGGCCGACATGCTGGGAAAAGTGTGTGAAGTAAAGCAATGACGGGGACGGCCGACATGCTGGGGATAAGAAGTAAAGCCAAGGCGGGGACGGCCGACTAGCTGGGAAAAGTGCTGAAATTATGATGGGGACGGCCATCAAGATAAAGCTGTAAAATTCTCTGGGGATTAGTGAAACATGACGGGGACGGCCATCAAGTTCATAAAGCAAGGTAACCGACGATGGGGACGGCCATCGGGCTAAAAGAAAAGGAAAAGGGACCACGACGGGGACGACCATCGGGTTAAAGAATAAATGAAATAAACAGATGATAGGGTACGGCCATCAAAGATGAAGGACGATCATCTAGCAGGGGACGGCTGCTCTGTTGGGAAATAAAAGAATTATGATGGGGACGGCCATCAAAGGTGGAGGACGACCACCTGGCAGGGTACGGCTGCCGAAAATATCAACGATGGGGACGGCCATCGGATGAGCATGATGGAGGACGACCATCAAGAGGTGGAGGACGACCACCTAGCAGGGGACGACTGCTCTCGGGGTTTATCATGACATAGGACGAATGCCAGATAACCCAAATCAACAATGGGGACGGCCATTGGATAAAATGATGAAGGACGATCATCAAGAGGTGGAGGACGACCACCTAGCAGGGGACGGCTGCTAAAAATATCAACGATGGGGACGGCCATCGGATGAGCATGATGGAGGACGACCATCAAGAGGTGGAGGACGACCACCTAGCAGGGTACGGCTGCTCTCAGGGTTTATCATGACACAGGACGAGTGTCAGATAAGAAGGAAAATTTGCTTTGTTGGCGATCTACTGGGGAGTAGTAAACACGGACGAGTGTTTATATCCAAGAAACAAAAGGTATAAGTGTTTAGATGTTGTGTATAGATTAAAGATGTGGACGAGCATCTCTAAGACTATGATACGGACGAGTATCAGGTAGAAACAAACTGACGCATGTTCAGAGATGATGATACGGACGAGTATCAACTGGTTAACAGAGAACACAGACGAGTGTTGAATCTGAAAGAATTCTTCTGGGGAATGACAGACACAGGCGAGTATCTATATTCAAGAAGACACAAGTGTTTGACACAGTGTATGGATTAAAGATGCGGACGAGCATCCTTAAGACTTATGATACGGACGAGTATCATGTAGAAACAAACACTAGACGCAATGTTCTGAGATGATGATACGGACGAGTACCAACTGGTTAACAAAGAACAAAGACTACTGTTGAATCTGTGGGTACATAAGTGGCATATACAAGATACGGACGAGTATCTGTATAAGTATAACATGAGTAGTGAGTATGAGTATTGTATAGATGAGTGTTCATCTGCTGGGGAGAACGACACGGACGAGTGTCGGGAAAAGAAAAGTATAATATTAACAAGTGTATGGGTTGATAAAAGTGTAAGCGACTGCACTGGGGATATGACATGGACGGGTGTCAAGAAAGGGTATATACAAGTATATGTGCGTGCAAAGAGGATGTCTTTGTCTTTCTGCTGGTGTTTTGACACGGATGGGTGTCAGGAAGTATCTGTAATACGGGTGATCTTGTTTGTAAAGTGAGTTCAGGCGACTTTACTGGGGTATGATGACACGGACGGGTGTCCAAAGGTGTATATACTGGTATTTGCGATTTGAGGGGCAACTGTTTTTTGCTGGGAACTCTGGTGGTGATTTTTGTATATTGTATTCTGTATATTGACGGATTGTCATGATCCACAAGTGCTCGATTCACAACATGACTTATGATTATGCTATGTATTTGATTTTTGCCGTAATGCTCCGTATTAGACGGAATGCTACGCTCTGAGGGGATAATATGATGTGAATGCTATGATGATGCAAAGAGGTACAGATCTGGGATTCGGATCCCGTTGCTATGAAGATCTCTGGTCGATCCGCTTGGAGTGGACATCCCAGCTGGGGATGAGATCATTGGTAGATCTTGTGAGATGTATTTGCTTGGGGATCTAGGTCACTGATTGACATATACTTGTGATATGGGACCCAGCTGGGGTTCGCAGAAGCCCTCTGTACTCTGTTGTGACTTCTTCATGCGTTGCTCTGCTGAACGGAGGCTGATGATTCTGTGGGGAGATGATTCCCTGACTCTTCGTATTCTGCTGAGGAAGAACAATTGGTACTACGGCTGGGGAAAGTTGTTGGCAACTCAACTGGGGAAGAAGCAACTCAGTTGGGGAGAGAAATGAAAGGCAACTCATCTGGGGAGAGAGCACTTCGGATGCTGAGATTATTTATTGACTTGCCAGCTTGCTGGGATGTAGTTTGCATGCCCCAAGTTGCGTTCTGGATACCTGCAATCCTGCAAAGACAAGGAAACGCACAAAAGGTCCCGAAGTATCCTTTACTGGATTCCGTCATAGGAGTTAAGCATTCTCAAGAGTAAGTATATCCCCTGCAAGCATGTGTTTCTATTTTTAGTGAAAAACATCTGTACTTATGCAATTAGTTTTAGAGACATCAGACATTCTTTGCAAATAAAAATGTACAAGATGAAACATGACTGAAAACTCTGATTTTATTAATTCAAATGCCCTGAATTGGCAAAGTAAAGTCGAGGAAACAAATCTCCTAAAATGAAGAGATTGTTACAAATTGAAAAACAAAGTGCTGGCGATGTTGACGACGCTTTCAAGGAGCTTCCTCTTCTGCTATGACTCGTATGACAATGACGTTCTTCTCGTCTTGCTTTCTGAAGAGGGCTGATTCTGATTGAAGCTTGATCCTTTCGAGGCTTTCCGAGTTGTAAGTGATACAGACGAATTCAGAATGCAGTTGTTCGCTTATTCCCTTATTTTGCATGGATCGCCCTTTCGGGTTTTCAATCCATCGGGATACCCATTTTTGCCTGAGCCGTCCAATGCGGCTTTTCAACTCAGCGGGTGTACATTTTTTATTTATTTCCCTTATTTTTGCCCGAGTCTTTTATTCTGTTTTTGACTCGCCGGGATGCCCTATTTTTGCCTGGACTTACATTCTGTTTTTATGTCCAGCGGGTCATTTTTATGCGAAGTATTTTTTAACTGCATCTGAATTCACAGGGGACGGGAAATCTTCACCATCCATGGTGCTGAGCATCAGTGCTCCACCAGAGAAAACTTTCTTTACCACGAATGGCCCTTCATAATTTGGAGTCCATTTGCCCCTGTGGTCTGTATGAGGAGGGAGGATTCTCTTCAGCACAAGATCTCCTACTTGGTACTCTCGGTGCCTGACTTTCTGATCGAAGGCTCTCTTCATTCTTTTCTGATATAACTGCCCATGACAGATTGCAGCCAATCTCTTCTCTTCAATCAGACTCAGTTGTTCGTATCGGGCCCGAACCCATTCTGCTTCACTCAGTTTAACATCCATTAGTACTCGTAAAGAGGGTAGTTCAACTTCAACAGGTAGGACTGCTTCCATACCATACACAAGCTGATACGGTGTTGCCCCGGTGGACGTTCTGATTGACGTGCGGTACCCATGCAAGGAAAACGGTAGCATTTCATGCCAGTCTTTGTAAGTGACTACCATCTTTTGCACAATCTTCTTGATATTCTTATTTGCCGCCTCAACAGCGCCATTCATCTTTGGCCTGTAAGGAGAAGAATTGTGATGTTGAATCTTGAAGTCCCGGCATAGCTCTGCCATCATTTTGTTGTTTAGATTGGAACCATTATCAGTAATGATTCGCTCGGGAACTCCATACCGACAGATGATATCTCTTTTCAAGAATCTGGCTACCACTTGCCTTGTAACATTTGCATATGAGGCTGCTTCGACCCACTTGGTGAAATAATCAATGGCGACCAGGATGAATCTGTGGCCATTTGAAGCAGTTGGTTCAATCTTGCCAATCATATCAATGCCCCACATGGCAAAGGGCCATGGTGAAGACATGATGTTCAAAGGATTGGGAGGCACATGCACCTTATCTGCGTAGATCTGGCATTTATGGCATTTCCTGGCGTAAGCACAACAGTCTGCATCCATTGTGATCCAGTAATAGCCCGATCTTAACAGTTTCTTAGCCATGGCATGCCCTCCGGCATGGGTACCAAAAGATCCTTCGTGCACTTCATACATCAACAAATCTGCTTCCGTCTTGTCAACACATCTGAGGAGTACCATATCAAAGTTCCTTTTGTATAAAGACCCATCAGTGTTCAGAAAGAAACTACCAGCAAGCCTTCTCAAAGTCTTCTTGTCATTGGAAGATGCCCCAGGTGGGTATGTTTGATCCTCCAAGAAGCATTTAATGTCATGGAACCAAGGCTTATCATCTTTGGCAACATCTACTGCAAATACATATGCTGGCCTGTCGAGTCTGGACACTGAAATCTGAGGTACAAAGTTAGCAGTTTGAACTTTGATCATGGATGAAATGGTAGCAAGAGCATCTGCAAACTGATTCTCGTCTCGAGGGATATACTCAAGCTTGACTGTTGTGAAGAAAGTCAATAACCTCCTTGTATAATCCCTGTAAGGTATCAGATGATCCTGGTGGGTGTACCATTTCCCGTTGGTTTGATTAACTACCAGAGCTGAATCTCCGAATACAGTCAATGTCTTGATCCTGAGGTCAATGGCTTCCTCAAGACCCATAATGCAAGCTTCGTATTCAGCTTCGTTGTTAGTGCAGTTAAAAGTGAGTTTTGCTGAGAAAGGCATGTGAACTCCCTTAGGTGTAATGAGTACTGCACCAACACCATGACCATTCATATTAACAGCCCCATCAAACATCATAGTCCATTCTTCTTCTGGGTCAGACCCTTCAGTGTGAATAGGCTCTTCATGATCTTTTGATTTTATGAACATGATGTCCTCATCAGGGAAGTCAAATCTCATAGGCTGGTAGTCATCGATGGGTTGCTCAGCAAGATATTCAGATAGTACACTGCCTTTGATGGCTTTCTGAGAAGTGTACTGGATGTCATATTCCGTGAGAATCATTTGCCATCTTGCAACCCGTTCGGTAAGAGCTGGCTTCTCGAAAATGTACTTGACTGGGTCCATTTTTGATATCAACAAAGTAGTGTGGGTCAACATATACTGTCTCAGTCGGCGAGCAGCCCACGCTAAAGCACAGCAAGTTTTCTCGAGCAGTGAATAACGTTTTTCACAGTCGGTAAACTTTTTGCTTAGGTAGTATATTGCATACTCTTTTCGACCAGACTCGTCATGCTGGCCCAACACACACCCCATTGACTCTTCTAATACTGTAAAATACATTATCAGAGGTCTTCCTTCAACTGGAGGCATAAGGATTGGAGGTTCTTGCAGATACTCCTTGATCTTGTCAAAAGCCTTTTGGCAGTCTTCGTTCCACCTGACCGTCTGTTCTTTTCTCAGTAGTTTGAACAAGGGTTCACAGGTTGCTGTAAGGTGAGATATGAACCGTGAAATGTAGTTCAATCGACCCAAGAACCCTCGAACTTCTTTCTCAGTTTTCGGTGCAGGCATCTCTTGGATGGCTTTGACTTTATCAGGGTCAACTTCAATCCCTTTCTCACTTACAATAAATCCCAGCAGCTTACCAGATCTCACCCCGAATGTGCATTTGTTGGGGTTCAACTTCAGTTGATACTTCCTCAGACGCTTGAATAGCTTCAGCAGATTCACCAGGTGGTCTTCCTCTGTAAGGGACTTGGCAATCATGTCATCCACATAACACTCGATTTCCTTATGGATCATATCGTGGAATAACGTTACCATGGCCCGTTGATATGTCGCACCAGCATTCTTGAGCCCAAATGGCATTACCTTGTAGCAGAACGTGCCCCAGGGTGTGATGAAGGTTGTCTTCTCCATGTCTTCAGGTGACATTTTGATCTGATTATATCCTGAAAATCCGTCCATGAAGGAGAATACCGAGAACTGAGCCGTATTATCCACCAATACATCAATGTGAGGTAATGGGAAGTCATCTTTCGGGCTGGCTCTGTTCAGATCCCGGTAGTCAACACACATCCTTACTTTGCCGTCCTTCTTAGGCACAGGTACTATGTTAGCAACCCACGGCGGATAGCTAGTTACAGCAAGGAACCCGACGTCCCATTGCTTTTGCACCTCTTCCTTGATTTTCATTGCCATGTCTGGGCGAGTACGGCGCAACTTCTGTTTGACCGGTGGGCATTCTTCTCTCAGAGGTAGCTTGTGCACAACAATATCGGTATCCAACCCTGGCATATCTTGGTAAGACCAAGCAAACACGTCCACATATTCTTGAAGCAGATCAATCAGTTGTCTCTTCACTGAGTCTTGCAGGCAGGCCCCGATTTTAACCTCTTTCACGTCTTCGTCTGTACCAAGATTAATCACTTCAACCTCCTCCTGATGAGGGGTAATAACCTTTTCCTCTTGTCTCAACAACCTGGCTAGCTCTTCAGGAAGCTCATATTCTTCATCAACCCCTTCATCAGCTTGATTGATTGGATTGTCAAAGTCATACGAAGTCATAGCCGTGCTGTTGTCGGTGCTGTCTGGAAGGCACTTTCTGCAAGGGTTCAGTTTGTTCATTTTAGTGATTGGTTTTAATCTTGCTTAGAAAAAGTGAAATAAAGTTAATCATTTTGAAAAACATCGCCATTTATTTTTTGTACAAAAAGAAAAATGGAAAAAACAGTGAGCGGAAAAAGAAAAAGACCCATTTGCAAAAAGATGTCTGATATTTCATTAATTGATCTTGTTTGCACAAAAAAGTACAGATGGCCCGATTACAAAATGAGTCTTGTCATCTTGGGCAAGATGCAAGACTTTGATGCATGCTATAAAAATACAGGAAATAATAATTACTCTGCATGAGTAACTCTTATAATTTCCTGGGAAGACCAGTTCGAGACACTGCTCCCCGGGATCTTTGGACGAATCCAATTCTCCAGATTGCGCTCCTCTTCCAGCTCGTCTTCCAAATTGTTGATAGCATCGGGGGTGAGCATCCCCCCACTGACAAAACCAGGCTTCTCAGCAGCCTTTGCTTGATTTTGTTGAGTTGGTCTGTAACCCAACCCAAACTTGTCCTTCTTCTCCTCCACAGATAAGACCTTGCCCCAGCCTTGGGCAGTTCCTTCTTCAACGACCTTCCGGGCTTGTTGATAAGATGACATGGAGATTCCAGATACGGCAGATGCTTCGTTGATATTCAAGGCCTCAAAACCTTGGCTCATTGTTTCATGGATCTCCCCATCCATCTCAATATACTTATAAGTAGCCAGATGGCTAACAAATATATCCTCCTCCCCACAGATTGTAACAACTTGGCCTTCCCATTCAAATTTTAACTTCTGGTGAAGGGTAGACGTTACTGCGCCAGCGGCGTGAATCCAAGGTCTACCCAACAAACAGCTGTAGGCAGGCTGAATGTCCATCACATAGAAGATAGTTGTAAAGGTTTGTGGGCCAATTGTCACAGGCAGCTCTATTTCCCCCAAAACCGACCTCTTAGAACCATCAAAGGCTCTTACCACCAGGTTACTGGGTCTCAATGCTAATCCTTCATACTCTAGCTTCACCAGGGCCTTCTTTGGCAAGACATTAAGGGATGACCCTGTGTCTACCAGCACATGGGAAAGGACTGCTCCTTTACATTCCATGGTGATGTGCAAGGCTTTGTTGTGGTTGCGGCCCTCCGTTGTCAAGTCAGTATTGGTGAACCCTAGCCCATTGCTAGCAGTAACATTTCCAACCACGGTTTCCAATTGATTGACACTGATCTCTTCAGGCACGTAAGCTGCGTGCAAGACTTTGAGTAGTGCATTCCGATGGGCTTCGGAGCACATAAGCAGTGAGAGGATAGAGATCTTGGATGGCGTCTGGTGAAGCTGATCCACAATTTTGTAATCACTCTTTTTGATGATCCTCATAAACTCATCAACTTCTTGATCGAATGGTGTTTTCACAGCTTCTTTAACAGCTTGATCTTCCTGCACCGGGCTCTTTCCTTTTGCCTTAACAGCAGCTTCTGCTTCGGCAGTGGTTCTTTGAATTTGTGGAGCAAAGAGACGTCCACTTCGAGTGAAGCCTCCGCCTCCCCCCACATTATCTACTTGTGGTGCAGGTGTTGATGTTTCAAGAGTGATTCTTTTTCCTTCGCAGTACACGTCAGAGCCATAGTGCCAAGGGATGGCCCTATTGCTTTCATATGGTACTGGTCCAGGCACTGTGACAGTGACTGGACTGATGGTTGCTGCTGAAGGGACTGTAATTGTTTGTGGATCATAATAAATCGTAACTGGTGCTCTAACGGGAGCAGCACTTTCTGAATTGTAGGCAGAGTTGTTTTCAGGATCATAAAATATTGTGACAGTAGAGACATCTTCATGATTTGTTGCTGGAGTTGTAGGAGACATTGTCGGAAGGATGGATGTTGTTGTTGTAGGAGATTCAAAATGGAGTGAAGCTGAAGTTGTAGCAGGAAAATTTGTTGAAAACTGATCAGTTGAGATGATAGATGAAGTACTAGTTGATGAAGCCGAAGAATTGTCGGGAACAATGGTTGCTGCAGTTGTGGGAGGTTCTGAAACCGTTGCTGATGAGATTGCTGGATTTGTCGGAAATGATGTAGTGATCTGAAGCTGGCCACTCTGAATGAGGCCATCTATGCCATTCCTCAGATTATCGCACCCATTTACTGAAATATTGCAGTAAGTGCACCCTAACTCGCATCCTGGGAACATCTGACATTCCAAGAGCTGAGCCTTGATTTCTACCAACGGTGTCCTGATCTGTCCCACACTGGTTATTAAATAAGACGGCTTGTCTTCTTCAATAGCGTTAATTCGGGGACCACCATGGTTTGGCATAGGATTTTTGTTGACATTGGGTGGTGGTGCAAAATTCAGAGCTTTCGAGTCTACCAGGTCTTGTACCTTCATGTGCAGGGCTCTGCACTTTTCCGTACTATGGCCAGGTGCGTTTGAATGAAAGGCACACCTAGCGTTGGAGTCGTAATTCCTGGGTAAACTGTTGGGATCCGGAGGTGCCAACGTCCTTAGCTCAACTAGGTTGAGTTTCAGGAGTTGTGGCAGCAATGTAGCATATGGCATTGGGATCGGATCGATCACTCTGTTAGCTTGAGATGGCCTTTGCTGGAATGGCCTTTGCTGGTTATTGTTGTTGGTGTTGCTGTTGTTGTAATTTCTTGGAGGATACTGATTCTGTTGATGGTACTGAGGTTGCTGCTGATAGTTTTGTTGCGGAGGCTGATAGACTGGTTGAGGATGAGCTAGAGCAGGAATGGTGACTGCGGCCACAGATCTATGAACATATTGGGGCCTACCCCTGTTGGTGTGGATGGCATTAGTCTCACCAGTCCTTCTCGGGCCTGCAAAAGGCTTTCTTGCATTACTGGATGAGCTTGCACCATTGTCTGAGATCTTCCCCATCTTCAATAGGCTTTCAATTCTCTCCCCGGCTATGACTACATCTGCAAAGCTGGTAGATGAGAAGGCAGCTAGCCTATCAATATAGGTTCCCTGAAGGGTATTCATGAACATATCAGCCATCTCTCTTTCAGACATAGGTGGCTGGACAGCAGCAGCAAGCTGTCTCCATCTTTGAGCATATTCTCTGAAGCTCTCTCTAGATGACTGTGACATTCCCATTAGGAGAGTCCTGTTGGGTGCCATGTCCAGATTATACTGATACTGTCTGATGAAGGCCTCTGCCAGGTCCTTCCAGCATCTAATCGTTGCTCTTGTCAGATGGGAATACCACTCCCTCGAAGCTCCAGTCAAGCTATCCTCAAAATAGAACATCCACAATTTCTCATCCATGGTATAAGCTTTTAATCTCCCGAGAAAAGATTGCAGATGGGTTCGGGGACAAGAAGTCCCATTATACTTTTCAAAACATGGTGGCTTGAACTTGTGGGGAATCCTAACCCCGTCTACCAAGCCCATATCCATAACGTCAAAACCCAAAGAGTTTTGAGATTCTAAGGATCTTAACTTCTCAGCTATCTCTTCCAACCTTCTATCATAAGCTTCTTCCCCAGCTCCCATTACTGTGAACTGGTCTTCTTGTGGGTCTTCTTGCAGTACCCTCCCTGCTGTGGCAGTCCCTTGTATATTGACGGGGATGTTGGCCTCCGGATGGGGTCCAAAAACTGGGGGATTGACATGAGGTTGGACCCTCTCGTTGTTACTTGTGCCAGCAGTCCCCACATGGGGCTCTTCTTGATTCTGTCTTTCCACCATGGCTCTCAATCTTTCCTGGCTCTGAGCCATGTTGTTCATCACTTCCATGAACTGCGTCATCTGTGTTCTCATTTCCAATCTTTCGTTTGCCATCTGATTTCTAACCTCTGCAAGGTCCTGCTGTACCTGATCCATTTGAATTCCCGGAAGGTTGTTTCGGGTCGGATATCGGTGCGGACGATTGAGGGGAAACACCCGGCGACGAGCAATAGTTCCTGAACATCTCAACAGAGTTAGTGGCAGTAAAACAAAAACCTACAAAACAAACAAAAGGGTTAGCATGCAATGCAGTATGCTTATTTGCTTTCAAGGTATCCGGCTTGGCATTCAGTTTTGACCCTTCCAGACCCCTGAAGATGATACTGTTGATGTTGCTTTCGAAGTAAACTCAGATGAATCAAACTAACATAAATATATTACAGAAAGCAATGATACATAGTTTGTTTACAAATACAAGCCCTTAGAGGGGTCAAAATACATCACAAGGAAACAAAAGTACACGGAATGAAAGCAACAACAAACAAATGGTCAGACACCAAGACCAAACTCATCCTCACGAACTTCCTTGAGAAGTGCTTCGGTCACAGGATCAGCCGGATGCTCCGTGAGATTCCTGATAAGGAGATTCCGGGTTATAACAGCTGCTGTGAGCTTCTTGTGCTGATTTTGGTCCTTTGACCTCTTCACTCCTGCTTTGATCTTCAGCTCTGATATCTCCCTCTGGGCTGATGCCAGGGCTTCTTGCTGTTCTTTTGCACTGGCTTCCAGTTGCTCCATCTTGTCTTGAACTCTCTTGTCTTCCAGAGTACGGGCCTCGGTGATTCTGACCCACCGAGCTTGACTCTCCTTCAAATACAAGTCTGTCCTTGCTCTCTGGAACTGGGCTTCTTTGCAAGCATTCTTCAGGATTTGTTCTCCAGCTTTAGACTTTTTGATATAATCCCCAGACTTCTCAATCTTAGTCAGATGCTCCACTCTCAACTTCTCCAATCTCTCAATCTCCCTCATACCCTCACTCCTCTCCCGGAGGGTCTTCTGCAAAGCCTGGGTTAACTTCTCATTTCTTTCTTTCAAGCTCTCAAACTCTTCTAAGCTAACAGTTGCTAGGGGTGGTGTTGAGGAAGGCCCAGACGCATCTTCAATAGTAAAGGGCATCCCAGAGAATTGAGCCCTAGCATAGGACCAATCATAATATTGTGCTGATGCCACATTGTTACACTTCCCCAAGATGGTTACCCCCTTAGTCTGCATATTATCCCAGGCCCAGGCTGCCTGCCTAACAATTTCCAGACTAATCTTGTTTTCACAATAAAGAGTCTCAACCAAGTCCTGTGCCTTAGGAGTATGGACCAGTGCATAGCCTAGTTGTCTCTTGAACAGCAGTGGGTTGTAATTGATACTACCCTTAACTCCTATTAGGGGCACATTGGGAAAATGCCCACAGCTGGTGATGATATCCCTGCCTTTTGTGCTTTGGGTGCACCACCTGATATCAGCTGAAGTAAGAGTAGTAAGTCTTCCAGCCCAGTTTTTCTGCTGATGAGGATTCAAAAATGCATCTGTCCTGGGTAGGTGCCTGAGAAGCCAAGTATGGAACAAAGGAGCACAGCATCTTACTAATCTTCCCCTCTGCTTTTCATTCCTCTGATGCACTGAGTAGTAAAGGTCCCCCAATAGAGTAGGCACTGGGTTCTTTAAGATGAACAGATGGATTGCATTCTTGCTAATGAATCGAGGCTCATCTGCAAACAACACAATTCCATATATACTCAAAGCCAACAAGGCACAAACAGCCTTCCACTCTCCTAAAGAAGCTTTCAGGGTAGCTAGAGAGATCAAGAAATCCAGATGGAAGCCAGGGATTTCAGCTTTAGAGGTCATATGCTGCTCAACCAAAGCAGGTTCCAGATGCAAAGCCTTTGCTACTTCTCCATTACCGGGAAAGACCATCTCAGGGTTGAAAGGGATTCCACCCCTGATAGGCAGACCAACCAATGATGAGTATTCTTCCAATAAGGGCCCCATCTGAAAATCCTGGAAAGTAAAACATCTTAGTGGGGGATCATAAAACTGAAGGCAAGTGTGGATAAGGCTTCTCTGGGAGGGGTCCAGATCCATAACCATATCAAGTATGTCCCCATGGTGTTCCCTGAACAATGGTACATGGTCTGGAGTGATCAGGGTCTGAATCCTCCTGATGTCTGATAACTCTGGCTGGAAGAAGTGATAGGTGATATTGCTCTTTTTAGGAGCCATGATGCTGAGACTGAGTAGAGACAGGTGCTGATGACAACACTGAAGAATGAGCCACTGATTGGCTGGTGCAGACAACTGAAGTGGATAGCTGAAGCAAATGCTGATGAAGATAGGTCAGTACTGAAGATGGGGTCAAAACCAAAACCAAATGAAGATGGATACCCTGAAACACAAATAAGCAAATGTCAATATGATGCAATGATTATGTATGCAAATGACATGCAAGGGTTTGTGACTGAGCTGGATCTGATCAAGAGCTCTGATATAAGTCCAAGACGTATTCAAGAATACCAGATGGAGGTCTATAAATCCAGTAACCAAGGTAGGGGGACTCAAATAAAGAGCCACATGTCCAGGGTTTTAGAATCACAAGAACTGTTCCAACATGAAGTATTCTTAATCAAGTCAAAGTAACAGGGTATTCTGAGGTCAAGGTACCTGCAAACCTGTAAACAGCCCAAACCCCTCACAGGTGGTGTTCTAGAACAAGGATCCTCAGACTTGGATCAGTTATGAGAGGTGTAAACACTTATAACCCGGAGGTACAGTGTTTACAATAACCATAAAAGTTCCTCCTCTAATTCACCTCAGTTTCTGAAGGTCAAAACTAAAGGTCATCCAGACTTAGCAGGCTTCCCAGATAGCCCTAGCATTGCAGGAAATCTGCAACACAGAGTTCTCAAGAAGAAACCCATATCTGAACCGTGTTTCATATTCCCGCACCAGACCGAAATGGAATGGGAAAGAATATGATTCACTCTAGCCTAGGTGTCACTCAGGTCCCAGGTATAGGACCTTAACTCTCAATGGAACACCCACCCACCAAAGCAAAACCAGATCCAGCCAGACAGCAAGACAGTATGATATATGTAAAGCAGTAAAGAAAGCAGATAAACAACTGTACATAAAGCAAAAATAAAATATACATAAGCACAAATAAACACATAACACCCCAGTAAACACAAATCAAACAAGCGCTAGGAGGAACCCACAAAAAGAACCAGAAGCCCTGGTTGCAGTATAAGGTTCCCCAGCAGAGTCGCCAAGCTGTCGCTCCCGATAGATGGGACCGGCCCAAATAAAGGTACAGACGCGAACGGTCGGCGAGAGGGACAATGAGAACACACAGGAGTGAACTCACAGGGAATGAAAAGAGTCGCCAGCTAGGCATTTTTATCCCGGAGGAAAGGCAATGCTGCATAGACCTAGAAAGATACGGATAAGACGGTTGCGAACCAGAGAGACTGAGAAAGGGGGTTGGTTACAACCTGGGAAGGTATTAGCACCCAGATTGTCCGCCGTACTCGACGGGATCCACGCTTAAAAGATTTGTGTTTCAAAGGGGTAGTGTCAGTGCAATTTGTGTATAAAACAGCTGGAAAGAATGTACAGGTGTCAGTGTAAAGTGTATAAGTGATATGAAATATGAAAGTGTCAGTGTAAGAACAGGAGTGAAATGCTCAAGATTATGAGGCTAAAGAATGAAGCTAGAAGGAGGGGGAATATACAGAGACTTTTGTTCGATAACTGTTAAGTTATGCCTACGTATCCTCTCGTGCAATGAGGAAGTCAGAACACCGTAGTTCGACCCAAAGAGACTGAAAGATGAATTGACTTGTTGACTGCTTGCTTATCTATGCTCAAGTGTATGACCTGTCTGGCTCAGGTGCAAACTGTCTTGCATTAGACGGAAGAAGCAAGTTCTCGTTTGTGAGTGAGTGAGATGAGAAAAGAATCCCGGAGGAGACGATTATTGTTTGTTTTTGTATTTTCAATCTTTTATTGATTTTGGAAATTGGTCATAAGTTAATGAGCTTAAGCCTAAACCAATGGGTTAGTAAACTCATCACATCTTCCCTCTGATTAGGGGTAATGAGAGTACCTTAAGTGTGAAGTCAGATTCTCACACTTAATCACCTTTGATGCTGGATTAAGATCATTAACTTACTAGTGATTAATTAGATGTTTTTGTGATTTTTGTTTAGTGTTAAGTAATGAGGTTAAGCCATAATCAAGGATTAAACAGACTCATTACACCATCCTAATAGAAGGATAATAGATGAGAATGTTTAAGCTGAGGAAAGCTCCTCACCTTAATCCATGATTAGGGATTAAACTCATGACAAAACAAGCCTTTGATTAAGTGGATTTTATTTAGTGGTATGATGATGAAGTGAGTTTTATGATTTGTAAGACAACTTGAGGGGGACTTGTCCATTAACACTAGGGTTAGTCCTTCTTAACCAATTAAGGAAGAAATGGAACCCTAATGTAAGGCCCAAGTTACAAGTGTGATGTCTTGATGATTATTAAGTGAATTGATTAAGAGATTTAAACACATTAAGGGTTTAACACTTAGGATTAAAGTTATACACTCCATCCTAATAGAAGGATGCAGGCATAAGCTTAATCACAAAGCCTTAAAGCCTTTAGGGTTTAGTCCCTGATTATGAGGTGAGAAGAGAAGACTCAAAAGAGACACAAAGGTAAAACTAAATGGGGAGACTAATCAAAACCCTAATTCATTGTCATGCTTGGTTGTTCCTAAGGTTTATGAGGTTTGCAAGAACAATCTTCAATGGAACCACCAGGAAGCAGATGAAAGGATCAAGAGAAGCAAAGTGACTTGCTTCATTCAAGAAGTCAAGTCACTTGAGGAAAGAAAGTAAGAAGAACAAGAATGAGCAAGCTCAAACCCAAACACATATAAAAATGCAGCAATGGATGCAAGAGAGATGAAAAGAAAAGTTATGAGAAGTGAAGGCAAATTCACTTCTCAAGATCACTTACCACCTGAAATGTTAGAAAAGAAATGCAATGCAATGCAAAATGAGATGAAATGACATGATGAGAAACAAAACCAGAAACATGTTGATGATTCTAATGATGCTATGAAGTGCTACAAACATGAGGCAAGGCATGGAGATGATCATACAAGATTATGAATGCAAATGAAGCAAGCTAGGAAGCATGGACATACATGAAAAGTTATGAAGTGCACATGACATACAACATGGCAAATATGTGATGCAATGATCAAACATGCTTGCAATATGTCTTATGATGTCAAATGAATCAAATGGATGCATAAAATGCTAAGGCAAGTCATGTTATGCAAGAGAATGCAAGAGGTATGCAAATGAAAGCTCAAATTAGGGTTCATGAACCAAACATCAAACAAAAACCCAAAACAGAAGCAAACCCCAGGATAAAAAATGGAAAATACCACTCAAAGAAATCCTAACCATATACTAAACCAAGGTCCAAAGGGGAGGTCTCAACTCTTAACCAATCTCAAGTTATGGTTTTTCTAAGATTCTAGGGTTTTTAGGGTTCCTAAACAAAAGAAATTCCAAACAAATTGAAAATGAGGAATCAAAACATGACCATTTAATCCTAGAAACTACATGCTAAACACAATGCAATGCAAGAAGAATCAATGTCCAACTCTTCATAGATAGGCAGAAATGATTTTTTGAACTTAGGATCAAAATAATGCACAAAAATGATTTTTATTCAATGAAAAATTCTCAAAATGCATCAAGATCCAAAAAGAAATTTGGTTTGAAGGTTGGACAATGTTTCTAAATGTCTTAGAACAATTCATGAATTTTTTGGTGATTTTTAAATACCTAAAAGTATTTTTAATAAATTAATTTCCATTAATCAATTAAAAATAATCTTTTAAATATTTAAAAATACATTTTTAATGGAAAAAATGAAAATAAAAATATTTTTGTGTCATAAAAATTAATAAAACTTATGAGAAAAAGTTTCATAATTTTTACACATTTTTTACTATTTTAAATAAATTATGCAAATTAAATGAAAAGAAAATGAATTAAAAATGAATTAAATGGAAGTAAGCACAATGGAGGGTTGAGATTGAATCTGGCAAAGAATGGGTTGACTGCGCGCGCAGATCAAAGGCCCATATTCAAACTTGGTTAATCTGATTTAATTAAATAAATTAAACCTAATTAAAACTAATGACATGATCTCAGCCTTACAAACACGCGCGGGAAACAAGATCCAGTGGCTCACATTCAAACTTGGTGCCCTAACCCTAATTAGCAGTTAATGACTTTCAGGCTGCCGGACAAGACTTCCGGTCGTCTTCTCCGGCCAGCACCTTCCCTGAGAATCTCCAAAACTCTTAAAACCTAACTAAAACAAAATCTAAAAACATGGAAATGATTCCCACTCACTCACGAACCAAAACCCCCAATCAAAACAAATTTATTCCTCCTGGAATGGCTGAATCGAAGCAAACAAGAGTTAGGGCAAAAAAGTTTCAGAGAGCAATTAAATCCTCATTTCATCACCATTTTTAAAACTAAAGGCATATTCATGATCAGGAAGACATATAGAACAAGTTTAGAACTTAAAAATCCATTTCTGGAAAAAAAGTTCTTGAGCTACCTGAGATTCGAAGCTTTCACTTCAGCAACTTTCAGGCCTCCCCTCCTTGTGAAATCCACTCCACTTGACCCCCTGGTGATGCTTGAATGCTCAGGAGAAATTTATGTTGGCTGGATGAAGAGTTGGAGCAGCTTCTGCTCAAGCTCAGTTGAAAATGGCAATGGTGATTCAGGCTGCTTCTGGCAAGGGTGAAGGGTTCTTTGTGGTCCAGATGATGAGTGGAGAAGGTCTATGGAGTTTGTTTTGATGTTTGTGAGCTGTGGAGAGAGTTTCGAATGAAACTGCAAGTTGGAGTGAAAATGGTACAGTGATGTTACAGCTTGTTTCAGGCCTGGTTCTTTGCTGGTTTAGGCTTAGTGGAGTATAGTGAGATGATTAGTGAAGATGGTTTTTGTGTTTGTGAGCTGGGCAGAGAGATTCGAAGAGAGATGCAAGATGGAGTGTTTTTGTGTATGTGATGTTGTGTGTTGTTTCAGCCTTGCTTCTTCATATGTTTGGCTTGCCAAAGGATAGTATATTTTAATCCCATAGGTCAGATGATGTGACCTGGCCCGTATTGATTGGTAAGTTTGCTTTTGCAAAAAAGTCCACTTTGTGTAAGGAAGGCATGGCTTGAGCTATAGCTTGGTACAAGAAGCATGGGCTGCGCAGCATGATGTGTGTGTGATGCTAGGAAGGTTCAGCAGCCAATGCATCAAGTGGTGAGAAGCATCATGATGGTTTTGCAAGTTGTTACTTTTTGGAACTTCATGAAAAAAAAGTCTTGTTACATGAACCATGGACATGTGATCTTTGGTTCAATTCTGATTTTTATGACTTATAGAATGTTTGTGTAATAGTTTGATGCCAACTAGAGGTCACAAACAGCCTTGGTTCATGGTTTTGCAAAATTCTCATTTGGTGCACATCTTGAAAATCAATGATTTTTGCCAACTTTGTCACACCATAACTTTTGATCCAAGAAGAATTTGATCATGTTCTTGTACTTTTTGAAAAGGGAAAGATGTAATCTACAACTTTCATGACCAAAGTTTTTCCATTTGAAGCATTTTTGGATCAAGAATCAAGGCTTGAAAAATGACCTAAAATGAAGCATTCTTGAAAAGTCAACTATGCCCAAAAAGTCAACCTTTGCAAAAACTCCAAATTCTTGATTTTTGTGGACTTCAACCTTCTTTCATGATCAAATAAAGATCATATACACTCAAAATGATGAAGATCACCCATTGGTTGGGTCATTGGGGGCCTCAGATGCCCTGATTTTGCACTGACTTGTCTGAAAAGTCAACTCTTGATCAGATGACTTCCCCATGGAATTTCTTCATGAAAATTGATATGCATACTCCCTATACCATATAGAGATCAATGGAAACAAGAATGACCAAAAAATTTGGGGTTATGGCCTCTGGAACCAAAACCCTAATTTTAGGTCAACTGTGCAGTCAAACTTGGCTCTGCATCCCTTCCAAACCCAGTTCTTGTGATTCTTTGGCACTCTTGACTTTGAGAGGATATAACATGATGCTTGAACACACATGGATCCCTTTTAAGTGATTGGTTGCCTTTGGAGTGGCTCAAAAAGCTTTTGGATTGCTCAGATCACAAACCCTAGGTGCAGATGACTTAGAAACTGTGCAATGAACAAAAAATGTAATATGAGATGATATGATTGTGTTTATGCATATGAAATGATCACAAGCCATGGTGTGAATGGGTGAGGGAAAATTTGGGGTGTTTACAGTGTGTGATCAGAAACTTTCTAAGTACTTTGTAATGATATCGTATGGATGTATACAAAGCCTTGTTTTTGAAAATTTGTTTGAAAATTGTGGTGTAAAGAGTATTTTGAAATGTGAGCAAGTAATTAAGAGAAACTTACCCTATATTAAGTCTTTACTGTTCTTATGTTCTTTCAATGGTAAGACTATCCCTATTATTAAGGAATAGGTAGTCATTACCTTGGATGTGATTAAGGGACATGTATAGGGACATCTGGATATAGGAAACTGTAGGGTGTCTTTAGCAATTCGTAAGGACTTATCATCTTTTATTCGAAGGGACAAGATCATTTATCATAGGCAACCTCGTAGGGACTTGATCTTTAAAACTATAGGGACTTGATGATATTTATGAAGGGACTTGCTTAAGACACCCTACTTGACCTTTTGAAATAGGCAACTGAGAGGCAACCCTAGGAAGTGCAAGATGGCGATCAAAGATCGACTTACGTGTGTGCGTGTTTATTTTCAAATATTTATCTTATTCAAATTAATTTTCTAAGTTGATTTTAATTACAAACATGTTATACACACCCTAAATTACTAACCATACAATAAATATATTTATAATAAAAATAAAGCAAACATATAAACATATAAATATTACAAGGCTTTGGGACAATTACAATATAATCGAGAAATGATAATAATGATAAATAGAATAATAATAATAAATAAGCAATAATTAAATATTAGTAATAATAAAATAAGAATAAAGGTTAGAATAATAAAAGAAAAGAAATAAAAATTTTAGCAAGAAAAATTAATGTTAGAAAAGTTTTTTAGGAATTAATTAAGAAAATAAGTTTTAATAATAATAAACAAATAATAAATTATTTACATATTAAAAAAATGATTAATGTTTTAATTAGGGTTTATAAAAAAATTAGGTTAAATATTAGGGTTAATAAAAAATTAGGTTAAATATTAGGGTTAATAAAAAATTAGGGTTAAGAAAATTAGGGTTGACTAAATTAGGGTTTTGATTATAATTAAAATATATGATTAATCTATTTACAAAAAATATAATAATTATATATATAAACATATTATCAAATAAATATAAACAATTTAAATTTAAGAAAATAAATTATGATTTTTGAAAATATAAAGTTTTTATGAGAAAATATTATAAATATTTATTTAGAAATTATTTTTAAGAAATTAAATGAATTAAATAAATATAAATAAATAAAAATACAAAAAAATTGAAGAAAAACAACATACCTGGGGTTGGGATTCGAACCCACGCCCTAGGCTTTCCACCCTTTGGTCCAACAACAACACCACTAGGCCATATGCGTCTGGTGTGTATGTATTGAGCAACATCCCTTTTATTTTAAGCCTGTAAAAATCAAATAAAGCACAAAACAAAATGGCCTGGGGGGATTCGAACCCAGGACCATTGCAATAACACACAAACACTCCAACCAGCTGAGCAACATGGGGCGCGTTCAACAAATAACCACCAATAAATCATTATAAGATAAAACAAGTTTTCAAATTTTAATTTCAGTGCCAATTTCATCATCTTCTTCCTCGGGATTCACAGGTTTTCCTGCGAATTTTCCCAGGGATTTTCCTGCGAATTCTCTTGCGTTTTAAACCTGCGAAACTCAAACACCAATCAACAAGTACAATTTCATCAAATCCATTATACCAATGAGTTCCTTATGATTCACACAGTCCATCTATGTCCTTAGAATTCATTTATATTTGGTATTTCAGGAACCCCCAATTTGAAACACGAAACCCTAACAATGGCAGTTCATGTTCTAGGCTATGATTCTTCAAGAAACTGTCCAGAAACCATCTGTAGATCATGACTAACACAAATCAAACAACAAAATTAGTTTATATTAGCTAAATATGTGAAATCGAAAAACAATATTTTGAAGAACAAGAATGATTCGGTTAGCATGTTTCAATGCATGAAAGGATGATTTTATGATCCAAAAACATTCAGTGATCTTCAAGGAATGATTTGCAACCTTCAAAAGCTTTGGAGATGGCCTAGAAATAAGAATCCGATTATGAGATTTTTTTGTGAAATTTGAAGTTTTGTTCTTGCTCTTGGAGGCAGCCAATTCGTATCCTTGTGATTGTCTTTTGTTTGTGTATATGTATGGAACAGAATTAGGTTAAAACTTTGTGGATTTGTGGGCTTTTGGTGGTTGTTTGATCATGAAGTTTCACCACTTTCAAATATCCTCAAAAATCTTATAAAACCTTTCTAAATTGGGTGAGCACGAATTTTGATGATACCAATCAGCTTTGAATATCCTTGAAGAGTTTCTAGAATGAGAATCATATCAAATATTGAGTTTTTCATATTTTATTTTGATTTAAAATGATTTTTAATGTATAAAATCAAAATAAAAAAAATAAACTAATAAAAATCTGAATAAATGATATTTGATTCGTGCATGATGTCATGGTAGAGATTGGGTCATAAAAATGCAAGCCCATGTGGAAAGAATTGGTTCTAAGACCCCATTTGCTCAATAAACCTCTCAAATATTTCCCAACTTTGCAAAGACACAAATTCCTCAATTTTAAGGTTATGAAGGTGTTCTTGGACATTTTGTAATGATTCGAGAGTCCTCTAACCAACCTCATTTGTCTCATGTCCATATCTTTTACCATTTTCAAGTTATGCCCTTTGGAAGATGTTGACTTTTTGTTGACTTTTGAAATGACCTATAATGTCTTAACTCATACCTTACAAATGAAGAATTTTTAGGCTTGGCTTGTGAGACACAAAGTTGTAGAGAATTCAATTTCCTTCTAAATGAGCTTTGGATGGGAAATGTTTGATGAAGCATGTGAAAGTTATGGTTGGTCAAAGTTCAGTTGACTTTTCCTATGAAAACCCTAATTCAGAAACTCCTGATTCTTGATGATCTGAAATCTCCTTGATGAATCATGATCAACCCTTGATCAAATGATGAATTTTACTTCATATACTTGATGTTGGCAAAAAAATAATGAAGTTTGACTTTGGTTTGACCACAGTTGACCTCAGTTTGACTTTTTAACTGCTTTGACTGTTTTTAGCTTATCTGATCATCTGACTGAGCAAACCTTTTGGGAAAGCCTTGAAACTTGACATAGGGATTCTTGAAGACATGTAGGATGTTATGAAGCTCACTTGAAGCCTTGTAAATCCATTTAGCTTAATGAAATTCAAAACCCTAGTTTAGGATGCATTGCTTAGGAGGATGCTTTTTCTGAGGGGATTGACAAACTTTCTGATTAATTGTGAACCTTGTAAACCTCTTAGGATACCTTGTGAACCCTGTGAACCTCTTAGGACACCTTAGTACACAATGTCTTGTCTAGGTGAGGGAAAATTTTGGGGTGCAACAGCTGCCCCTGTTCGATTTTCTGAAACCTGAGGAGTTAGATTGGCTTGTGTGCCATTCGTGACTTGGAAGGTTGAAGGGGATTGAACACAAAAGCCCAAAAATTTGCACTCGCCGGTGCGTAAAGTAATGCTGCTAATTGGTTGCATATGATGGAGTGGGCTTAAAGATGACACTCAGAGGAGTTGGAGATGGGCTTATAGATGTCATCCATAATATCAGAAAATGGTAGTATCTTTATGTTGTCACTGGATATCAGTACTAGGTCTTCGTATAGGCCGTCTCTGAATCATTCCTGTAACATGGTTTGATTTGAATGTCAGCAATAGATCTTCGTATATATCGTCTCTACATTATCTCTGGGGAAAAAAGAATATCCTTCATTAAGTGTCAGCGCTTAGATCATCGTATAGATCGTCTCTGAATCGTCTTTAGGAACATACTTTAACTTAAACATCAGAATCAAATCTTCGTGGCAATCTTTTCTGAATTGCTTTTGGTAATATCTTGGGCTAAGAACAAGATCTTCGTATCGATCAGTTATGTACCATCCCATAGATAAACTGTTGCATAGACCATTAGAAATAAATCTTCGTAGCGATTATCACTTCTGGAAATATCCCGGATTAGGTATTAGATCTTCGTAGAGACCATTTACATACCTTCCGAAGGACAAAGAGAATATCAGGATCAAATCTTTGTAGCGATTATCCTTGAACTTCTTCTGAAAGAATCTCTTGGATTAAGTGCTAGATCTTCGTATAGATCCTTTACACACTATCCCAAAGACAGTTGACCATCAGAAATAAATCTTCGTAACGATTACCTCCTCTGGAAACATCCTGGATTAAGCACTAGATCTTCGTATAGATCATTTACGTACTCTTCCAAGGACAACTTAAGAATTTATTATCAGAAATGAATCTTCGTAGCGATTATCTCTGAATTAAGTATCAGTACTAGATCTTCGTATAGATCGTCTCTGAACTGTTTCGAATTGTTGATAGTGTTTATCTGCCTGCAACTATCCTGAAAAGAAAAGGTTAATTTATGCAATATATATGCTTGTATGGAATGATATACCTAAGTAAATGTCTTATGTATTATCGATATGCTATGATATGATGTAAATGATGTATGTATGAATCATGTAGCTAGAAGTGTCTGGATATCTCTATACAACAACTGCTGACTAGGGAAAATAAATCTCGGTTTGTTGCTGAGGAATATAAGGACTTCGTTCCCGTCTTGTTTGATAGTATGGTACTTATAACCTCCCGTCTTCGTTCGTCATGCTTCTTATTGAAGGAATAAGTTCCTGAATATCCTGACTGGGGATAAAATAGATGGACATAAATCCGAGGGGAGATGTTACTTGAAGTATCTGAAAATATTACTCTGTGGGGATGAACCGGCGAAGTTTCATTGAATTCCTACCTTCGTTCGTCCTTAGTAAACACTATTACTGCATTTTATGCATTTCTGGTAAACATCAATCATATTCAAAGGCATACATACATTCAAACATAACCAATGGACGTTTTCGTTTAGGTAAACAAGGTAAAAGTAAATCTGGATTCAAAGACGAGATTTTATTTATTTTAGAAAGTAGCCTATACACAGGCAAGTTTGTACAAGGAGACAAAAATCCTAGTAAGAGGAATTTGTCATAAAAGTTTTACAGAAACAAAAAACAGCTATGTGAGAAATAATCCTATTGAGTTTCAATTCCACTATTGCCATTATCTTCAAGTATCTCAACCTTTGCTGTCGAGATGGAAATGATTGGATTGATCTTTATCTGTTTGAACTTGAGTCAGGTAACACAACTGGTTGGGGTTACATGAGTGATCCAACGAGACATAGTCATACGCTTTAATCCCTAACGTTTGCCTGGATTGCCCTTTCATGTTTTCAATCCACCGGGATACCCTTTTTTGCCCAAGCCGCCTTTTCAGGTTTTCGACTTGCCGGGTGTACATTGTTTTTATACATATCCCTAATTTTTGCCCGAACCTTTTTGGTTCGCCGGGATGCCCTTATTTTTTCCTAGGCCAGTCAACCTAGCGGGTCTCTTTTTATGCGTAGTATTTTTTAACTATGTCTGCGTTCACGGGCTGTGGGAAATCTTCACCATCCATAGTAGTAAGCATCATGGCACCTCCTGAGAATACCCTCTTGACTACAAATGGTCCTTCATATGTAGGAGTCCACTTGCCCCTAGGATCACCCTGTGGTAATATGATACGCTTGATTACCAAGTCACCGGCCTGATATACCTTTTGCTTAACCTTCTTATTAAAAGCTTTGATCATTCGTTTCTGGTACATCTGACCGTGACAAACAGCTACCAATCTTTTCTCATCAATCAAATTTATCTGGTCGAGTCTGAATCCATTCATCTTCACCCAAGCCTGCATCCTTCATGATTCTTAAGGAGGGGATCTGAACTTCAATGGGTAGAACTGCGTCTATACCATATACAAGGGAAAATGGGGTTGCCCCTGTTGAAATACGTATTGTAGTACGATAACCATGAAGAGCAAATGGTAACATCTCATGCCAATCCTTATATGTAACAGTCATCTTTTGTAGAATCTTCTTGATGTTCTTATTAGCAGCTTCTACTGCCCATTCATTTCAGCGCCAATTTCATCATCTCTTCCTCAGGATTCGCAGGTTTTCCTGCGAATTTTCCCAGGGATTTTCCTGTGAATTCTCTTGCGTTTTAAACCTGTGAAACTCAAACACCAATCAACAAGTACAATTTCATCAAATTAATTATACCAATGAGTTCTTTATGATTCACACAGTCCATCTATGTCCTTAGAATTCATTTATATTTGGTATTTCAGGAACCCCCAATTTGAAACACGAAACCCTAACAATGGCAGTTCATGTTCTAGGCTATGATTCTTCAAGAAACTGTCCAGAAACCATCTATAGATCATGACTAACACAAATCAAACAACAAAATTAGTTTATATTAGCTAAATATGTGAAATCGAAAAACAATATTTTGAAGAACAAGAATGATTCGGTTAGCATGTTTCAATGCATGAAAGGATGATTTTATGATCCAAAAACATTCAGTGATCTTCAAGGAATGATTTGCAACCTTCAAAAGCTTTGGAGATGGCCTGGAAATAAGAATCTGATTATGAGATTTTTTGTGAAATTTGAAGTTTTGTTATTGCTCTTGGAGGCAGCCAATTCGTGTCCTTGTGATTGTCTTTTGTTTGTGTATATGTATGGAACTGAATTAGGTTAAAACTTTGTGGATTTGTGGGCTTTTGGTGGTTGCTTGATCATGAAGTTTCACCACTTTCAAATATCCTCAAAAATCTTATAAAACCTTTCTAAATTGGGTGAGCACGAATTTTGATGATACCAATCAGCTTTGAATATCCTTTAAGAGTTTCTACAATGAGAATCATATCAAATATTGAGCTTTTCATATTTTATTTTGATTTAAAATGATTTTTAATGTATAAAATCAAAATATATAAAAATAAACTAATAAAAATCTGAATAAATGATATTTGATTCGTGCATGATGTCATGGTAGAGATTGGGTCATAAAAATGCAAGCCCATTGTCGCTCCCCGGATTTCCATCCTGGTACAAACGCGAAAGAGGCGCGGAAAGAGGTAGAGTCGTCAGCCAGGCATTTTTATCCCGAAGGAACGGGAATGGTAATGCTGCACAGACCAGAAGGAAAAGAAAAGGAAGGACACGGGTCCTGCGAACCAAAGAGACTGAGTTCGGGAGTCGGTTACGACCTGGGAAGGTATTAGCACCCAGATCGTCCGCCATACCCGACGGGATCCACGCTTGCAAAGAAATCTGTTTCAAAGGGTGAAGAAATGAAAGCTACTGCAAAGAAAATAAACTGAACTGGATAAAAGAAACAAAAAGGGAACTGAAAAAGAAATGAAAAGGAAAAATGTAGGGAAAATAAAGATTGTGCTCGAACGGGCCCTACCCCGCTGCCTACGTACCTCATCTGGACAATGAGGATCATAGTCGCCGTAGTTCCCCTAACTAGGGATGGAAAAGAAATTACTTGTGAATTAAAGCTTGAACTGCCTATGCCTTTGCTCAGGTGTTGCAGACTCGGACGACGAGTGCGTAACCGTCTTGCAAAGTGACAAGTAGGAGCAAGTTCGCGTACGGAGCGAAAGAGATGAGAAAAGAATTCCCGAAGGAAAGACGCTTATTGTTTGTTTGTGTTTTTTAGAAGCTTTTTATGAATGGAGTTTACATAGGTAAGTGTACATAAGTCTTACTCACTGGGATGTGTACGTCTCACATCATCCCGAAATGGAATGCGCAAGAGGCACGCCTATCTATGGAGGAAATCCTCAAAGCTAGTCCCACAAGTGAAGGCTCAGACACACTGACCTATTAACATTTATTAAGTGTTTTTGTGGGTTTTTAATTAAGAGGTGTTTTTTAGCTTTTCTTTGTGAGGTAATCTCATGCTAAGACCTATCCACCACGAGGGATAACTTACACCTCGCCCCGAAACGGAATGCGTGCAAGTATCTCATAGCAAAGTCTCATGTCACATGAGAAGACTCAACCTTTATTAGAATGGATTAAAATTGAGTTTGAAGATGAGAAGAGAAAGCACCAAAAAGATCACAAAGGCAAAAGTCTAAAGGGGGGACTAAAGAATCCTAAGTGTTGTCATGCATGGAGATCCTAAGGTTAGTGTGGGTAACCTATCCTAATGAAGAAAGAAAGAAGAAGAGAAGAAGAAGGAAGAGGAAGAGGAAGAGGGGAAGAAGGCCTAAGCCCAATAAGCAAAGGGTTAGTACAAATAAGAATAAGAAGAGAAGAGATGAGATTTGGAGATGTGGGAATCACTTCCACACCTCTCACTTACCATAGCCCCTGAAAAGGTTAGCACAAGCATACAAGCAAAACAAGATGAACAAGATGACATGCCAACATCATACAAACAGAAATGAAGTCATATATACAAATGCTCAATGGATATGCAAGTTACAAGAATGAGAAAGAAGCATGCAAGTCAATTAAGAGACAAAATGAATCACATGGCAAACAAATGCAAACTTAATGAGATACAAAGAAAAAATGCACAAACATGAACTCAAAGCCCAAGACCAGAACCAAATCAATTCAAAGAAATGCTTAAGAAGCAAGAAAGATGAAGAGAAGAGACGCACAAGACCAAACAATCACATTAAAAGATGGAAAGGAGCAAAGAAGATGAGGTGAAAGCACATAATAAATGGAAGAACTTAAAAGGCAAGCCAAACACAAAATTTCTAAGACACAAACCCTAAGCTAAGATCAAAAAGGTATCCGGATAAAAAAAGCGTTGTCTAAGGTCTTGTTTGGCATAATGTCCACACCCCAAAGAGACCCCAAATGAGAAGAAGAAGTTGGCACAAGTGCCCTTCTAAGCTAATGAGAGAGCTTATGATCACAAAGAAGCAAAATGGGACAAGGTAAGAACAAATATTCAAACATGATATAACAAGATACCAAAAGGATTGGGAAATTTAGAAGCTATGCAAGTCAAAAGAAGGCTTAAACATGAACTAGGGTTAGGAAACTTCACTTACAAGTCAAGGATCAAAACCAAATGAACATGTTTCTAAAAATCATGGAAAAAATCCCATATGAACTACATCCTCTTATGAATCCAGAGCAAAAAGAACCAACAGGAAACTCAAAAAGATGAACACTAGGGAAATTGAACAAGGCAACATGCTCAAAAAGGACTTAAAAAAGAATTAATGAAGATGCACAATTAATTGACATGTGGCTGATGAAAATAAATGGAAAAGAAAAATATAGAAAATTAAAGAAAACTCAATTGATCACTCATGAATTAATTTGGAATTTTTTGATGCTTGGAAGTATTTTTAATAATTGAAAACCAAAAAGGAAATAAAAGAAATAAAAAAGAAAAGAAATAAAATGAGAGATGAGGCTGGGGGTGAGAAAAGTAGGAAATACAGTGTAAATTATTGGGCCCAGAACCAGGTGGGGTGCGAAGAGCAGGCAAGGCCCACCCAATTTGCGCTGGAATATAAAACATATGGTGGAAATTCAGGAAATAAATGGAAAAAAAAGAATGGCCACTGGATGAAAGCAACGCATCTGGTGGACTCTCTCATTAAATGACGTGGAAGTTTGATAGGTTATGAGCTGAGGGAGTATGCCAATTAACATGGGGTGAGACACAAGAAGATTAATCAGAAACAAAATTATAAAGCCAAGGCACGTGAGAGAGAGGAGGGACTCATTAAATGACGTGGAAGGATCCTGGGCAATGAGGGGAAAGATCCAATGGTGCTAGACCCGTCTCCTACCTTGGAAACCCTAGAAACACATTTTCCAGATTCCGGTGACCGGAGCTAGGGCTCCGGCACCGGAAATTGAACCAGATGAACAAATCACAATGAAAATTAATAAGAATCTCCAGATTGACTAATTTATGGGCCCTGAGTTCAAAAATGACCATGAAAAGTTCAATAGATCAATGCATCTTACGGATCGAAGACAAACAGTTATGACCTAGAAACTTCAAATTCATATTACACACTCAATAATGCACTAATTTCGAAATTAAACATGGCAGAATGATCAGCATACATCAAAGATTCAAAAGCACACCTCAAAAATCATTTCTAGATCTGAAGATTCAGAAGCTTACCTGAGTTTGCAGATCTTTAGAAAGCTTGCTAGAAGTCCAGATGATGAAGCCAAATCACTCCAAATGCTTTCTAGTTGCAAAATAAATGCAACTAGAGCCTTGAATCTTGCTGGATCTGAGGATTTGCAAGCAACTGCCCTGAAATGGCAAGGTTGTGATTCTTGAGAGATATCTTGAACAATGGTGAGATTAATGATCCTGGGCTTCCAAGGATGAAGGATCTATGATTTGTTTTTGGAGAGAGCTAGTGTGCGAGGAGATTCAAGAGAAAATGCAAGTTGTGTAAGAAGGTGGAAACTCAGCAATGAGAGAGAACTGAGCCTTCTAGAACCCTAATTTTGTTTTATATCATCTCATGAGCAAATGCTGAAGAAATGAAGAAGTTTGCACGTGGGAATGAAAAGTATTTGTGATTTTGCCAATTTTGCAATTTTGGTGTGATATCATGTAATCCTCATGCATTCCCTTGCCTTCAGCCCATGTGCACTCTAATCTGATCCCTTAATCACAATCCCAACAAATCTTGGCCATTAGATTAAAGTATCACACTATTTTCATGTTCATGCATTTTTTGCCCTTATGAAGTAACATTCTCACTTGGCACGAATTTGAAGTATTTCCTTGAGCAAAGTAAGCCATTTGCATTGTATTTTAACATTGGAACCTCACTTGATCCATACCAATACTCAAAATTGAGTTTCATGTCATTTGGCTCTTGGTGCATGCATGAAAATTAACATTTGCCCTAATTTTGAAGGAATTTTCGAGGGGCATAACTCCCTAACCAAGAATGATATGAAAAAGTACTTGTACTTTTTGAAAATGGGAGGTCTTGATATCCAACTTTCATTTTTGACTTTGGTCCATTTGAAGAATTTTTCACCAAGTTATGATCATTTGAATTTTAGGGCAAAACTTGCCAAAAATGGCATTTTCTTAAAACCAACTTTGCACCAATTTTGCAAAACCCCTCAAAACTTCATGATTCTTGATCTTTGAACTTGCCAAACCTCTTATAACATTGTAAGAACATCCCTTGGCTAGAAAAAATGGATTGGACCCCTTGAAATCACACAGTTGACTTTTTTAAGGCACAGTTGACCTTACTTCATCTGCAAGCAACTGAAGAATTTCTTGACTTCCACAAGGAATTTTCTCACCAAAATTGGTACCTAGGATCCTCTTAACATATAAAAAACTTTGCCCAAATGAAATGGCCAAAGTCTTGAGGTTTCCATGCTTGAATCTCAAACCATAATTTAGGACCATTGTGTAGGAGTTTTGCCTTAGCCTGGATTCCCTGATGATCTTCCAACCTTCTGAGCTTTTGCAAATGAACTTGAGCTTGTAAATGCAATGTAGACCCCTCATAGGAATTGTACAAAACCATTGGGCCCCTTGTCATGGTTAGAAATGCTTCAAGAACCTCCACAGATGATCATATGCCTAATGCTAAGTCATGAGAAATGTTATGCCTCATCTTCCCATGATAGGATGCTAAGAAAATGATATGTTCATGATGAATATGATGTGATATGATGCTTAAAATGAAGAGGGAAAATTTGGGGTGTTACAGCTGCCCCTATTCAAACAACTGTTAATCTGAAAAGGGCGGTAGAACGGGTTATCGACCGTTCAAGATAAGCTGTGTTTGAATACCAAGAAGACCTGAAATTTGCACTCTGATGAAGAATGCAAAAACTGGGAAATAAACCCAACTAAATGACGCTTTGGCGACTGCAAGGGAGAAGAAAGCAGACGAGCTTCTTCCAAATTGAAATTGGTATCTGGAATAAAAATACTTTGACAAACGAGTCTTCTTCGAACAATCCTGTTACGCCAGGAACTGGACATACGAGCCCTCAAACACTTTGCAAGAACATAAAACTTGACATAGACGAATCTCCTTCGGATATACCTATTACGCCAGGACCGGGATGCATTAAAGTCTGTGGGATAAACATGCATAAACAAGGTAGACGAACCCTCTTCATATATTATCCGTGGATATATGGTATAAGATAGACGAGTCTTCTTCGAGCAGACCTGTTACGCCAGGTGCAACATAATAATTGGTACTTGAGACAGACGAGCCTCCTCCGGGTATACCTATTACGCCAGGACCAGTAGCCATTTTGACATTTATTCCCACAGTCAGGATTTTAAACCTCTTCAACACAGACGAGTATTGGATGATCATCAAGATAACACAGACGAGTGCCAAAAGTCAATGATACAGACGAGTATCAGACAATGATCTAAGAAACACAGACGAGCGCTTCAGGCGATGATATAGACGAATATCAGCCACTGGTATAGAAGAATACCAGAAATTCAAACACAGACGGGCATTTGGAGTAGCAATACAAACAAGTACCAGGATGATCAGCAAATCCACACATACAGCTATAAGCTAACACAGACGAGTGTTGGGGATGATACAGACGAGTATCCAAACAATGCAAAGGAGCTTTAAACAGATAACAAACAGACGAGTGCTGGGAATTGCAGACGAGCAACCACAAATATCAAATACCAAACACAGACGAGTGTTGGAAATTGCAGACGAGCAACAACAGGTATCAAACATCAAACACAGACGAGTGTTGGAAATTGCGGACGAGCAAACATCAAATATCATATACCAAACACAGACGAGTGTTGGAAATTGCAGACGAGCAACAGCAAAGAAATCATGGACCACTGCTGGGGAAAGCAAATGAGCAATACCAAAATGATAACACAGACGAGTGTTTAGAAATGCAAAAGAGCAGCAATAAAGTACGAACACAGACGGGTGCTGGAGAAGTGCAGACGAGCAACAAATAAACGCCTGACTGGCCACAAGAGTTACAACTCTGCAGGGGTGTAACACGGTGGGAGAACTGACTTTTCTATAAATGTTGCGGATAGCAAGAGTCGCCACCGACTTTTATTTTATCCAAAAGGAAAGGACATAAAAGAACAGGAAAGACCTTAAAAATATTTTGAGTTCGGGGGGTAGGTTATACAAAGGGAAGGTGTTAGCACCCTTTATATCCATGGTTATTCATGGGCTCTTAGTTACTTAGCTCACTTTAAATTGTTTTGAGAAAGTGTAGTGTGTGATTAAAATTTTTCTAAGTACTTTATAATGATCCTCGTATGGATGTATATAAAGACTTTGTTTTGAAAATTTGTTTGAAATGTGAAGTGTAAAAGAGTATTTTGAAAAGGTGAGCAAGTACTTAAGAGGAACCTACCCTATATTAAGTCTTTACTGTTCTTATATGTTCTTTCAATGGTAAGACTATCCCTATTATTAAGGAATAGGTAGTCATTACCTTGGATGTGATAAGGGACATGTATAGGGACATCTGAATATAGGCAACTGTAAGGTGTCTTTAGCAATTCGTAGGGACTTATCATCTTTTATTCGAAGGGACAAGATCATTTACCGTAGGCAACCTCGAAGGGACTTGATCTTATAAACTTAAAGGGACTTGATGATATTAATGGAGAGACTTTGCTTTAAGACACCTTACTTGACCTTAGAAGTAGGCAACATGAGGGGTAACCCTAGAAAGTGTGAGATGGCGATCAAAGATCGACTTACGTGTGTGAGTGTTTGTATTCATGTATTTATCTTGTTTAAATTAGTTATTCTAAGTTATTTTAATTACACATAGTTATTCACACCCTATAGTTACTAACCACACAGTTAATATAAAAAATAAAGCAAAAGCATAATCCTAAACTATTACAAAGCTTTGGGATAGTTACAATATAATCGAAAAAATATAAACAATGATAAATAATAAGCAATAATTTAAAAGGTTAGTAATACTGAAATAATAATAAAGGGAATATAAATGGTTAGAAAATAAAAATAAGAGGAAATAAAAAATTAGCAAAATAAATTAATATTAGGAAGTATTTTAAATATTTTAATAAGGAAAATAGTATTTTAATAATAATAATTAAATTATATACATACTTAATAAATAATAAATAATTAATTATGATTTACAAAAATATTAATTTAAATTCTAAAGTTAAGAAAATATTAGGGTTAGGGTTAGGGTTAGAAAAAAATTAGGATTAGGGTTTTAGAAAATAATTAGGGTTTTAAAAATAATTAATTAAAATAAATAAGTTTTTTTTATTTACAAAATATAATTATAGTAAAATAAATAATAAAATAAGATTTAGAAAAATAATTAGTACTTATTTACAAATATCTATTTATAGTTACATATAAACTAATTAAGTTTTTATTCATTTAGAAAAAATTTAGTTAATTAATAATAATTATTAAAATATATTAAAATAACAAAAAAATTAGAAAAAAGGAACCAAAATAGCTTACCTGCTGGAGCCTGGGGTCGAACCCAGGCCTCCATGCTCCACACATATATCCCTTGCCACTGGACTGCACATGTGTTAGTGACTTTGAAGTAGCAACATTCAATATAATATAAACCTAAAAAAAACATAACATAATTATATAAAAAAAGAGGCCTGGGATTCGAACCCAGGTCTTAGGCTTCCCACACGCGTGACCTCCACCATCTGAACCAACCATACAACTTGTAATGTTAATGAAACAAAAACAAGATTAATTATATTGAAATTTTGAAATAAATCTTCGCGCCATAGCTTTCATCTTCAACCTCAGGAGAGGAGCTTTAGGCTACGGTTTTTAAAGGACTTATAGCTACGGTAGTCCAATTGTCACTATAAACCTGCAAGCTTGCAACATCCAGAATACGCAAAATTTTAACAAATTAAATACATAAACATGATCCTTGTGAGGTTTACGATTTAACCACGGCTTCCAAAATTATTTATATGGCTTAAACATGAAAACCCTAAAGTGAGGTTCAAAACCCTAATCATGGCAGAATCTTCAACCTGCAACGAAACTTCAATTGAACCATCCAGAAACGTTCCTTGTTTCATTGTAAACACAAAACATCAATCAAACATAATTTATATGGCACAAATAGAAGAAAACAAAAAAAAATCATAAAAGTGTAAGAACACGGATTCTGTTTATGCATATGAGGGCAATTTTGATGATGTAAAGCATTGGGATATCATCAAGGATGATCAAGGAAGAGATTGTAACCTTAAAAACACTTTGATATAACCTGCAAAATACTATCCGAATTATGAGTTTTTTATGAAAAATTTGAAGTTTGATCTTACTCTTGGAGGCAGCCAAAATCGTCCCTTTGCATTGTGATCTCTTCATGTATATGTAGTGAGTGTAATTAGGTCAAAAAAATCATATCCTACTTTGGACTTTTGGATCACTTGAGATTGAAAAAGATATGCTTTCAAATATTGAAAAAAATTTGATATCTTCTTACTATTTTGGTTGATCTGATTTTTCATGATCTCAATCATCTTTAAATGGCCTTTAAGAATTTCTAGAACCAAAATCAAATCAAATATTGAGACTTTTATATTTTATTTTGATTTAAAATGATTTTTAATGTATAAAATCATAATAAATAAAATAAAATGAATTAAAAATTGAATAAATGAATTTTAATTCGTGCATGATGTCATAGTAGTGTTTGGGTCATAAAAATGCAAGCCCATTTGGAGAAATTTGGTTCTAAGATCCCATTTGCTTCATAAACCTCTCAAAAATTTCCCAACTTTGCAAAGGCACAAATCCCTCAGTTTTAATGCTATGAAGGTGTTCTTGGACATTTTAGAAAGCTTAGAGAGTCCTCTAACCAACCTCTTTGGTCTCATGTCTATATCTTTTACCATTCTCAAGTTATGCTCTTTGGAAGATGTTGACTTTTTGTTGACTTTTAAAATGACCTATAATGTCTTAGCTCATACCTTCCAAATGAAGCATTTTTGGGCTTGGATTGTGAGACACAAAGTTGTAGAGAATTCAATTTCCTTAAAAATTAGCTTTGGATGGAAAAAATTTGATGAAGCATGTGAAAGTTATGGCTGGTCAAAGTTCAGTTGACTTTTCCTGTGAAAACCCTAATTTAGAAACTCCTGATTCTTGATGATCTGAAATCTCCTTGATGAATCATGATCAACCCTTTATCAAATGATTAATTTTACTTCATAAACTTGATGTTGGCAAAAAATCATGAAGTTTGACTTTGGTTTGACCACAGTTGACCTCAGTTTGACTTTTTAACTGCTTTGATTGATTTTAGCCTATCTGATCATCTGATTGAGCAAACTTTTTTTGGGAAAGCCTTGAAACTTGACATAGGTATTCTTGAAGACATATAGGATGCTATTAAGCTCACTTGAAGCTTTGGAAGTCCATTTAGCCTGATGGAAGTCAAAACCCTAGTTTAAGATGCATTGCTTAGGAGGATGCATTGTCTGAGGGAATTGTCAAACTTTCTGACTAATTGTGAACCTTGTGAACCTCTTGAGATACCCTGTGAACCTTGTGAACCTTGTGAACCTCTTGGTACACCTTAGTACACAATGTCTTGTCTTGGTGAGAGAAAAATTTGGGGTGCAACAAGGGGAAGAAAAAGTCAAGAGGCCTCGACACCTAACTCTGACTGGAGTGATGAATACCTGTCTGTATCATCATATTAACCAAAAGAATGGCGACTTCTCTGGGGAATATTTCACTGATGGGAGTGCAACCCAAATATGAACTCTGTGGGGAAATCAGGCATTCAACTTCCTGATGGGCATACTCCACTGGGGAATAATAAACTGCTTGGGCTACCTGCCAAGGCTTAGCTGGGGAAATTCTGCTTGAGAGAATGTGACGCCATCCTGCAACCTGCAACAACAGAAAACACAAGTGTACCTCGGGGACTTGCATGGTATGATCTGTTCATCCATCGTCTCCCGACACTCAAAGAGGGTTTCAAATGTTTCCCTGCAATGTCAATTTCTTTCAAATTATCACCATGTTTTAATGCAATGCTATTTTTGCCAAAAATTCAGGACATTTTGCAAACAAAAATAAACACAACACAGCGTTTGACTGAATATTCTTTTTATTGAAAGGCCTCTTAATAGGAAAAGATTTTACATCAGGAAGCAACCACCTGGAAAGAGGTAGCCACCATAAAATTGAGAAAAGAAACTATCCTAATGGCAATGGACACAGCATTCCAATGAGTTCCATTTCTGCTATGACCAGCATGTCTTCGAAACTTTCCATTCTTGCCTTTGCTTTCTGAGAGGATGAGGGGATTGATTCCTATCCTTCTGATATTGTCAAGTTGTACGAAACAATGATGTGGTTCAGATTACTCGGATCTCAGTTGTTCGCTTATTCTCTTGTTTTGCGTGGACCGCCCTTTCGGGTTTTCAATCCACCGGGATACCCTTTTTTGCCTGAGCTGTCCGATGTGGCTTTTCAACTCAGCGGGTGTACATGTTTTTTTTTATTAATTTTCCCTAACTTTTGCCCGAGCTTTTTATTCTGTTTTTAGCTCGCCGGGATGCCCTTTTTTGCCTGGACTTTAATTCTGTTTTTGTGTCCAGCGGGTCTTTTTATGCGAAGTATTTTTTAACTGCGTCCGAGTTAACAGGGGATTGGAAGTCATCTCCATCCATAGTGGTGAGCATCAGTGCTCCTCCTGAGAAGACTTTCTTCACTATGAATGGTCCTTCGTAGTTTGGGATCCATTTGCCCCTGTGATCTGAACTTGGAGGAACGATCCTCTTCAGCATAAGCTCTCCCACTTGATACTCCCGAGTACGTACTCGTTGGTCGAATGCTCGCTTCATTCTCCTCTGATAAAGCTGACCATGACAGATAGCCGCTAATCTCTTTTCCTCAATTAGACATAGCTGATTGTAACGAGCACGCACCCATTCAGCCTCATCAAGCTTCACATCCATCATCACACGCAATGAAGGAATCTCTACTTCAACAGGCAAGACTGCTTCCATACCATATACTAGTGAGAAGGGAGTTGCCCCTGTTGACGTCCTGACTGACGTTCGGTACCCATGCAGCGCAAATGGTAACATCTCATGCCAATCTTTGTAAGTGACAACCATGTTTTGCACAATCTTCTTGATATTCTTATTTGCTGCCTCTACCGCACCATTCATCTTTGGTCGGTAAGGAGAAGAATTGTGATGCTGAATCTTGAAGTCCCGACACAACTCTGCCATCATCTTGTTGTTCAAGTTAGAACCATTGTCAGTAATGATCCTTTCGGGCACTCCGTATCTGCAAATGATATCTCTTTTCAAAAATCTTGCCACCACTTGACGAGTGACATTTGCATAAGATGCTGCTTCCACCCATTTAGTGAAGTAATCAATCGCGACTAAGATGAAGCAATGACCATTTGAAGCAGTTGGCTCTATCTTTCCGATCATGTCAATGCCCCACATAGAAAAAGGCCAAGGAGATGACATGACGTTGAGAGGGCTTGGAGGAACATGCACTTTGTCTGCATATATCTGGCACTTGTGGCACTTATGAGCGAATGAACAACAGTCTGCATCCATTGTCATCTAGTAATACCCTGATCTCAACAATTTCTTTGCCATAGCATGCCTTCCTGCATGGGTACCGAAAGATCCCTTGTGGACTTCCTGCATTAACAGGCTTGCTTCGTGTTTATCCGCGCATCTGAGCAAGACTATGTCAAAGTTTCTCTTGTATAAAACCCCATCAGTATTCAAGAAGAAGCTAGCAACCAATCGCCTTAAGGTCTTCTTGTTATTGGAAGATGCCCCAGCTGGGTATTCTTGCTTTTCCAGAAATAGCTTGATATCAAAATACCAAGGTTTCTCGTCAGACACTGTGTCTACAGAGAAGGCATGAGCTGGAGCGTCAAGCCTGAAGATGTCAATTCTGGGCACATAATTCCAACACAAGACCTTGATAGACGAAGAAAGAGTGGTCAATGCGTCGGCAAATTGATTTTCATCACGTGGTATGTACTGAAGCTTAACTGTCGTGAAGAACGTCAACAATTTCCTGGCATAATCCCTGTAAGGAATTAAATTCTCTTGATGCGTATACCACTTGCCGGTAACCTGGTTAATGACGAGGGCTGAATCTCCGAATATATCGAGGGTCTTAATCCGAAGATTAATAGCCTCCTCTATTCCTATTATGCATGCCTCGTATTCCGCTTCATTGTTGGTGCATCCAAAAGTAATTCTGGTGGCGAAGGGAAAGTGAACACCTTCGGGAGTGATAAGAACGACACCAACTCCATGTCCATTGATATTGACTGCCCCATCAAACATCAACTTCCATTTGGATTCAGTGTCGGGCTCCTCCTCCGGAAGTGGTTCCTCGCAATCATTTGCTTTGAGGTACATGATGTCCTCATCAGGGAAATCAAACTTCATTGGCTGATAATCATCTTCAAGAGGTTGCTGTGCAAGGTAATCCGACAATACGCTTCTCTTGATAGCTTTCTGAGAAGTATACTGGATGTCATATTCAGTTAAAATCATCTGCCACCTAGCAACCCTTCCGGTTAACGCTGGTTTCTCAAAGATGTACTTGACAGGATCCATTTTGGAAATTAGCAGTGTGGTATGAGTCAACATGTACTGTCTCAGTCGGCGAGCAGCCCATACCAAAGCGCAACAAGTTTTCTCGAGCAGTGAGTAACGAGATTCACAGTCGGTAAACTTTTTGCTAAGGTAAAAAATAGCATACTCTTTCGACCAGACTCGTCATGTTGGCCTAATACACACCCCATTGACCCTTCTAGCACAGTCAACTACATGATTAAAGGTCTTCCTTCAACTGGAGGCATTAGAATTAGAGGCTCCTGCAAATATTCTTTTATCTTGTCGAAAGCTCTTTGGCAGTCTTTGTTCCACCTGACCGTTTGCTCCTTTCTTAGCAATTTGAATATTGGTTCGCACGTGGCAGTTAGATGAGATATGAACCGAGAAATGTAGTTCAACCTCCCTAAAAACCCGCACACTTCTTTTTCTGTTCTCGGTGCAGGCATATCTTGAATTGCTTTTACTTTGGCAGGATCTACCTCAATTCCTTTCTGACTAACAATGAAACCCAGCAGTTTCCCGGAACGCACTCCGAAAGTGCACTTGTTTGGGCTCAACCTCAGCTTGTATTTAATCAGTCTATCAAACAGCTTCTTAAGATTGACCAGATGCTCTTCTTTGTCTCGGGACTTAGCAATCATATCGTCCACATAACACTCTATCTCCTTGTGTATCATGTCGTGGAACAATGTGACCATCGCCCGCTGATAAGTTGCCCCGGCGTTCTTCAAACCAAAGGGCATGACCTTATAGAAGAATGTACCCCACGGGGTAATGAATGTTGTTTTCTCCATGTCTTCCGGTGCCATCTTAATCTGGTTATATCCGGAGAAGCCATCCATGAAGGAAAATACCGAGAATTGAGCAGTATTGTCTACCAACACATCAATGTGAGGCAACGGAAAGTCATCTTTTGGGCTCGCTCTATTCAAATCCCGGTAGTCAACGCACATCCGGACCTTGCCGTCCTTCTTTGATACAGGTACAATGTTAGCTACCCAAGGTGGGTAACTAGTTACGGCAAGGAACCCGGCATCCCATTGCTTCTGGACCTCCTCCTTGATCTTCATCGCCATGTCAGGACGAGTTCTTCTCAACTTCTGTTTCACAGGAGGACAGTCTTCTCTCAAAGGTAGCTTATGCACAACGATGTCGGTATCCAACCCTGGCATATTTTGATATGACCAAGCAAAGATATCCACATACTCTCGCAGCATACCAATCAGCTCTTTCTTTACTTCGGCCTACAGACTGGCCCCAATCTTGATCTCTTTCTTTACATCTTCACTGCCAATGTTGATGATCTCAATTTGTTCCTGATGAGGCTGAATATCCCGTTCCTCTTGTTTCAACAATCTGACCAATTCTTCAGGGAGTTCACAGTCTTCCTCAACCCCTTCATCGGCTTGGTAGACAGGATTGTCAAAGTCATGCGTGGTCATAGCAGGAATGTTATCAATGGAATCCAGATGATCAACACTGCACAAATGATGTGCTTATTTCAGAATCTGCTTATTTTGCAAAAGGGACGCAAACACAAAAAACAAAAAGGAAAAACACATTGCCATTTTTATATTTTTTGTGAAAAATTTAAAACAAAAGAAAGAGAACACAATTTTGTCTGAAAATGTCCTTTATTTCATGGTAAAATAAGTGCATAACAAACATGGTGGCCCAATACAATGGATCCTAGCATCTTGGGCAGAATGCTAGATTTGACAATGCAGTATGATAAGAAAAGGAAACAAATAAATTACTCTGAGTGCCAGGTAACTTGGACAATGTCTTCAGCAGACCAGTTCTTCAGCTCCTCTCCGGGTGCACACGGATGAATCCACTTGTCCCAGTCACCATCACTATCTCCATCTTGGCTTGTCACACAAATTTGGTTGCGGTCGAGCATCCCAGCGCTTGTAAAAGTAATGGCTTTACCACTTGGAGTAGACACCAGGCTGATAACCCAAACCAAACTTGTCATCTTTCTTTTCCAATTCCAACAATTTTCCCCAGCCTTGGGCGCTTCCTGACTGAACCATCTCCTTTGCCTGCTTGTAAGAATGGATGGAGGTACCTTCTTTATCACTGCTTCTCTCTACAGGAGTCAGAATGCTGACGTTAACTGCTTCGAAGGCTTGACATATAGTCTCATGGATTTCTCCGTCCATCTCTACATATTTAAATGTTGACAAGTGGCTTACAAAGATGTCTTCCTCTCTGCACACTGTGATTACTTGGCCCTCAACCACATATTTGAGCTTTTGATGCAGGGTGGAAGTTACAGCTCCAGCAGCATGAATCCATGGGCATCCCAGCAAGCAGTTGTACGCGGGCTGAATGTCCATGACGTAGAAGATGCTTTTGAATACTTGAGAACCTATTTTCACGGGTAACTCAACTTCTTCGAACACTGACCTTCTGGACCCATCAAAAGCTTTGACTATCAAATCACTGGGTCTTAGGACTATACCATCAACATTGAGCTTCATTAATTCTTTCTTCGGAAGTACATTAAGAGAAGAGCCCGTGTCAACAAGGACATGTGACAACACAGCACCCTTGCATTCCATAGTAATGTGCAGCGCTTTGTTATGGTTACGGCCCTCTGACATAAGGTCCCTGTCTGTAAAGCCCAGCCCGTGGCTCGCATTCACACTGCTCACTACAGCTTCAAGTTGATTAACGGTTATTTCTTGAGGAACATAGGCCATCTGCAGCACTTTCAACAAGGCCTCTCTGTGTGCAGGAGAACACATCAGCAAAGATAGAATGGAGATCTTGGAAGGTGTCTGGTTCAACTCCTCGACCACCTTATAATCACTCTTTTTTATTATGCGCATAAATTCCTCGACCTCTTTCTCGAAGGTTCCCTGTCCAACAGCAGGGGTTGTTGTCTCATCAGTCACAATTTGCTTTCCTTTAGCCTTTGCCGAAGCCTCAGCCTCAGGATCCCCTCTCAGAACTGGGGGAGCAAATAGACGACCACTTTTCATAAAGCCTCCAACCCCTCTGACGTTCACTATAGTCGGGTCAATAGCAACAGACTTGCTCTCCACTTTCTGTCCAACCACATACACATCTGAGCCGTAATGCCATGGAATGGCTT
Organism: Lathyrus aphaca; assembly: GCA_963966055.1. Taxonomy (NCBI): domain Eukaryota; kingdom Viridiplantae; phylum Streptophyta; class Magnoliopsida; order Fabales; family Fabaceae; genus Lathyrus; species Lathyrus aphaca. Next base: position 293,086,446 of record OZ014521.1, on the reverse strand, counting down.
TATCATCTGTATAAGGAACAGGCCCAGGCATGGTGATAGTCACAGGACTAACCTCAGGAGCATAAATGGTCACAGGCTCTCTTCTAGCAGGCATCTCAGCTTCATCATAGAAAATGGTTATAGTGGACACATCATCAACTTCATTACCAACTTTGTTAAACTGCAAAGATCCCTCATCAATCAAATTCAGTAATCCCATCCTCAGGTCTTCACACCCATTCTCTGAATTCAAACACTTCTTGCAATCAGAACTGCATCCTAGAAACACTTGACCTTTCAGCAGCCTCTCTTTCACTACTGACAGCAAAGTCTTCACTTCCTCTATGCTCAGAATCAGAATTAACTTTTCACCACCCTCAACAGTATTGATTCTAGCCCCTCCGTGATTCGGAATAGGGTTTGAAGTAACATTTGGCGGTGGTGTGAAGTTAATCGCCTTGGAGTCTATCAGATCTTGAACTTTGTGATGTAGCGCCCTGCACTTCTCAGTTGAGTGCCCGGGTGCCCCTGAATGGAAAGCGCGTCTTGCATTGACATCGTACCCCACTGGAAGCTCTCCAGGTGGTGGTGGTGCCAAAGTTCTCAATTGTATCAAATTCAGTTCCAACAATCTTGGTAGCAAAGCAACATATGTCATGGGGATTGCCTCAAGCACCCTATTAGCCGGGCGAGTTTGCCTTGGCTGATAAGGTCTCTGTTGATGGTTGTTACGTTGTGGCTGCTGTTGTTGCTGTTGTTGTTGAGGTTGCATCTGCTGCACAGGACTGGAAGGAATTGTGACTGCTGCCACATGCTTATATGGTCTTCTATACCCTCGGCCCCATCCTTGGCCAAAGACAACATTGGTCTCGCCTTCCCTTCTTCTAGGGGGTCCGCCGAAAGCTTTTCTTGCTCCATTAGAACTGCTCGCACTTGTATCCTGAATCTTTCCCATCTTTAGCAAAGTCTCAACCCTCTCTCCAGCAATTACTATATCATTGAATTTGGTGGCTGAACAAGATGCCAATCTTTCAATAAACACACCTTGCAAGGTCCCCATAAACATATCAGCCATCTCATTCTCCAGCAGTGGTGGTTGCACTCTGGCAGCAAGCTGACGCCACCTTTGAGCATATTCTTTGAAACCCTCCTAAGTAGTTTGAGACATGTGTTGCAATTGAGTGCGATTTGGAGCCATGTCCAAATTATACTGGTATTGTCTCACAAAAGCCTCTGCCAGGTCCTTCCAACTCTTAATGTTGACTCTGCTTAACTTCATGTACCATTCCAGAGAGGCCCCAACCAGGCTGTCCTGAAAGTAGTACATCCATAGATTTTCATCATCAGTGTGAGCAGCAATCCTCCCTACAAAGGATTGAAGATAATTCTTGGGACACGCCGTGCCGTTGTATTTCTCAAAAGTTGGGACCTTGAACTTGTAAGGGATTCTAACCCCTGGAACTAAGCCCAAGTCAGTAATGTCAAATCCCAAAGAATTTTGGGATTGAATAGCCTTGATTTGTTCTGCCCCATTTGCACATTGTTCAGTCCATCATTGATTATGGTAACCCCTGGCTGGGTTACAGGGATTTCAACTTGACGGGCGCCCGCACCGTTACGATTACCTCCCTCAGCACTACCGTTGTTTCTAGCTTGACCATTTTCTATCAACTCCTACAGACGCTCTTGATTTTGACCCATGCCTGCCATCAAGGTCATGAAATTGTCCATCCTTAGTCTCAAGTCAGCTTGCATTTGATCCATGACTCTCTCTCTGTTGACCTTTGTTAGATATCTGTGTGCGTCTGGCTGTTCTCGAACTTTCCTGGGAGCTATAGTGCCTGAAACAGAAAAGACATTAGGAACTGGTGGCCATACCTGCAAAACAAGAAAACATGTGATATGTATGCAATGCAGTTGTTTATGTTTCCAATCCCAGGTCATTCATGCCCCGGTTCCGGTATTTAGCAAAGAAAACCAGATAGACACTGATCCTCGACTTTCAGAAACCTTTGCATAGAAACCACATTCAAACCATAATAGCAGGCACACAAAGAAATGGTGAACTGAAAAACTGCATAACATAAATCAGCCTATAAGGCAAAAATAACAGAATTCCCTATAAGGTACAAGTTTCTAAGAAGAAAAACAAACAACCAAGATTCCTACAACATGTTTGTAGGTAATCCAAATACAAGGAAAACAAACTAAGAAGCAAGATCACTGCCTGAGAACCCTGAACCTCCCTCACTAAGCCCCAATTCAGACCTAGCCTTATTGACTCTAGCCATTAACTTGAGGTCTTCAATCTCTTTAAGTGCTGCTTCTAAGGCTTGCTGACTATCTGCTAACTGCTGAGTCTTCTCCCTTCGAATCTGGTGGACTTGCTCTACCTCTTCCTTCTTGAAAGCCATTTTCACTTCAAAGAACTCTTCTTTTTCTTTATATCTCTTCAACTCTTGCTTTCTCTATCCCTGCAACCAGACAATAGACTGACGAGCTTCCTTGAGAGTCTTCGAATTCTTCTTTCGTCCTGCTTCTCTTTTTGCTTCCATCATACCCAACCTGTGAAAGTGAGCTTCCCTTCCAGCAAAGTCTTTCTCTTTAGCCTCCAAGGTGGTCTGCATCTTCAGTAATTTCTCTTCAGCTTCATTCTTGGCCCGGTTGGCAAGATGATACAGATTAACCATTTCAGTGTTCTCCACCCTGACTTCGTGCAACTGGGCTTCCAAATTCTTGAACTCTTCTAAAGACACAGTATCATTAGACTCGGCAACTGGAGGAACTGGAGGTGAGAATGGCAGCAATACCCTTCTGGCTCTGTCTTTCAACCAAGCTTCATACTCCGGGAATGTCTGATTGTTGCACTTTCCAAAGCTAGCTATCCCTTCTCCCTTAATACCCTTCCAAGCTCCAGCAACTTTCCTCACTAAAGGCATATTGTCCTTTACAGGGTAGTAGAAAATAGGGTTCAACTTCAATTCTTCTGGCACCTTTCTAAAGGCATATCCCAACTGTCTTCTCAACAAGATTGGATTGTAATTGATCCCTTCGGTTACTCCCAATAAAGGTACACAAAGATAACTCCCACAGCTGGTGATGAAACGGGCACCCTGAAGTCTCTGAGTAATCCACCTGACATCCTTGGCAAACAACTTTTCCAGCTTCTGAGCCCATACCAAGGTATGATCACTAAACACTCCAGTACTAGGTAGATGCCTCATGAACCACATATGAAATAAAGGAGCGCAGCAACAAACTAAACCTCCCTTTTTCTTCTCAGTCTTATAGTGCACCGAGTAATACAAATCTCCGAGCAACGTAGGCACAGGATTCTTCAACAAGAAGAGATGTATGGCATTCATATCTATGAACTTCTCTATATATGCAAACAAAATAATGCCATAGATAGAAAGAGCCAAGATAGCACAGACAGCATCCCATTCTTCCTCAACAGCCAACTCTTCCACCTTCTTTACTAAAGCCTTTAAAGAAAACCCAGGTACACCTCCCTTAATGATGATCAAAGAATTCACAGCAGAAGTGCTCAAATAAAGAGCCTTGGCAATAGTCTCAGGTGCAGGTCTACTCATCTCAGCATTGAATGGAATCTGGTCTCGAACAGGAACTCCCAAGATCAAAGCATACTCCTCCAGCAAAGGACCTAACTGAAAATCAGGAAAAGTGAAACAACGGAGTTGAGGATCATAATACTGAAGCAGGGTATGAATGGCACTTCTCTCAGAAGGATCTAGCTCTACCACCACATCCAGAATACTCCCATAAGCCTTCCTGAACCTCTCTACATGATCGGGTGTGATCAACTTCACCATCTTTGTTAACAGGCCAACCTTAGTGTCAAAAAACTTGAAATGAATATTCTGCTTGCGAGGATCTTCCATCTCTGAACAGGATACCGGAACCGGAAGCAAAGATATGAACCTGTGAATGAAAACAAAACATGATTAATGATGAAATGATGCAATGCAAATGCAAATGCAAAGACATATGATCCATCTGGGACTGTCTGGAGTCTGGATGCCAAGGCCAAGTGATCAGAAACCCAAATCCTCTGGATAACAACCCACAAACACTCAGATAATGTCAGATACTCCCAATCAAGAACCAGATAAACTCAAGAACTCCGGAACCAAAGTAACTGTATCAGAACATGAAACTGCATTGGTAACAAGGGTATGATGGAGTCAAGGGTTCCTGCAAACCTGTAAACCCCTCCCAATCTCACAGGTGTGCTCCGGGTCAAACATCACGGACTCTCAAAGACGAATAGCAATAATACTTTCACCATTTCCGTGAAATGGCTCATGACCAAATCAGGGAGTCGGTTAGGCATTATGTACTACGCAGGGAGGCCTCAGCTGAGTCCGGGAAAAACAAGCAGCCCTTATAAGTTCCCAGCTTCGAGCGTTGAAATCGAGAAACACTAGTACATTCAGCCTGTAGGATACAATACTAATGTCATACGACCATATGCTTTGACTGAGTTCCTATAAGAGAACCAGGACATCCTATGCGAGTCCCCAGTGGACCCTCAGGTGCGAATGGGTTTGCCACAAAATGTGGTCTGCCACTGCCACCACTGGAGAGGGTTGTTTCCACAAAGGTTCTCAATGATCGGTCCCCAGATGCACATAACTATCAAGGTCCTATCCCAAAGTGGAGGAAATCCCCACACAAGATATTTCCAAGACGGTCGCAATCTGGGCGTGAAACACATCGCCACTCATCATGTCACATGTGAGTATAATATGTCCACTCTAATCCTATAGTTCACTCAAGCCGAGTACTTGGCTTATCTCTCAGAAACAGTATCACCCGAGCCCACCAAACAGAAGACCAGTCTAGACAGTCCAATATGATATATGATGCAGAAAGTAAATACTGAAAACTGTAAATAAAGCTGTAAACAAAACTGTAAATAAAACAGTAAAGCATAACACACAGCAACAAACAGTCAACACCCAAAGAAACAGAAACAAGCAAGCGCTAGGAGAGACTCACAGGGGAACCAGAGATTCTGGGAAATATTCCCCGGCAGAGTCGCCAGCTGTCGCTCCCCGGATTTCCATCCTGGTACAAACGCGAAAGTGGCGCGGAAAGAGGTAGAGTCGCCAGCCAGGCATTTTTATCCCGAAGAAACGGGAATGGTAATGCTGCACAGACCAGAAGGAAAAGAAAAGGAAGGACACGGGTCCTGCGAACCAAAGAGACTGAGTTCGGGAGTCGGTTACGACCTGGGAAGGCATTAGCACCCAGATCGTCCGCCGTACCCGACGGGATCCACGCTTGCAAAGAAATCTGTTTCAAAGGGTGAAGAAATGAAAGCTACTACAAAGAAAATAAACTGAACTGGATAAAAGAAACGAAAAGGGAACTGAAAAAGAAATGAAAAGGAAAAATGTAGGGAAAATAAAGATTGTGCTCGAACGGGCCCTACCCCGCTGCCTACGTACCTCATCTGGACAATGAGGATCAGAGTCGCCGTAGTTCCCCTAACTAGGGGTGGAAAAGAAATTGCTTGTGAATTAAAGCTTGAACTGCATATGCCATTGCTCAGGTGTTGCAGACTCGGACAACGAGTGCGTAACCGTCTTGCAAAGTGACAAGTAGGAGCAAGTTCGCGTACGGAGCGAAAGAGATGAGAAAAGAATTCCCGAAGGAAAGACGCTTATTGTTTGTTTGTGTTTTTTAGAAGCTTTTTATGAATGGAGTTTACATAGGTAAGTGTACCTAAGTCTTACTCACTGGGATGTGTACGTCTCACATCATCCCGAAATGGAATGCGCAAGAGGAACACCTATCTATGGAGGAAATCCCCAAAGCTAGTCCCACAAGTGAAGGCTCAGACACACTGACCTATTAACATTTATTAAGTTTTTTGTCATTTTTTAATTAAGAGGTGTTTTTTAGCTTTTCTTTGTGAGGTAATCTCATGCTAAGACCTATCCACCACGAGGTAACTTACACCTCGCCCCGAAACGGAACGCGTGCAAGTATCTCATAGCAAAGTCTCATGTCACATGAGAAGACTCAACCTTTATTAGAATGGATTAAAATTGAGTTTGAAGATGAGAAGAGAAAGCACCAAAAAGATCACAAAGGCAAAAGTCTAAAGGGGGGACTAAAGAATCCTAAGTGTTGTCATGCATGGAGATCCTAAGGTTAGTGTGGTTTACCTATCCTAATGAAGAAAGAAAGAAGAAGAGAAGAAGAAGGAAGAGGAAGAGGGGAAGAAGGCCTAAGCCCAACAAGCAAAGGGTTAGTACAAATAAGAATAAGAAGAGAAGAGATGAGATTTGGAGATGTGGGAATCACTTCCACACCTCTCACTTACCATAGCCCCTGAAAAGGTTAGCACAAGCATACAAGAAAAACAAGATGAAAAAGATGACATGCCAACATTATACAAACAGAAATGAAGTCATATATACAAATTCTCAATGGATACGCAAGTTACAAGAATGAGAAAGAAGCATGCAAGTCAATTAAGAGACGAAATGAATCACATGGCAAACAAATGCAAACTTAATGAGATACAAAGCAAAAATGCACAAACATGAACTCAAAGCCCAAGACTAGAACGAAATAAATTCAAAGAAATTCTTAAGAAGCAAGAAAGATGAAGAGAAGAGAGGCACAAGACCAAACAATCACATTATGATATGGAAAGGAGCAAAGAAGATGAGGTGAAAGCACATAAGAAATGGAAGAACTTAAAAGGCAAGCCAAACACAAAATTTCTAAGACACAAACCCTAAGCTAAGATCAGAAAGGTACCCACACCCCAAAGAGACCCCAAATGAGAAGAAGAAGTTGGCACAAGTGCCCTTCTAAGCTAATGAGAGAGCTTACGATCACAAAGAAGCAAAATGGGACAAGGTAAGAACAAATATTCAAATCAAATCAACAATGCATCTAAAAATTCCACAACTTAGGACAAATGATCTTCAAACATGATATAACAAGATACCAAAAGGATTAGGAGAAATTCAGAAGCTATGCAAGTCAAAAGAAGGCTTAAACATGAACTAGGGTTAGGAAACTTCACTTACAAGTCAAGGATCAAAACCAAATGAACAAGTTTCTAAAAATCATGGAAAAAATCCCACATGAACTACATCCTCTTATGAATCCAGAGCAAAATGAACAAACAAGAAACTCAAAAAGATGAACACTAGGGAAATTGAACAAGGCAGCATGCTCAAAAAGGACTTAAAAAAGAATTAATGAAGATGCACAATTAATTGTCACGTGGCTGATGAAAATAAATGGAAAAGAAAAATACAAAAAATTAGAGAAAACTCAATTGATCACTCATGAATTAATTTGGAATTTTTTTATGCTTGGAAGTATTTTTAATAATTGAAAACCAAAAAGGAAATAAAAGAAATAAAAAAGAAAAGAAATAAAATGAGAGATGAGGCTGGGGGTGAGAAAAGTAGGAAATACAATGTAAATGATTGGGCCCAGAACCAGGTGGGGTGCGAAGAGCAGGCAAGGCCCACCCAATTTGCGCTGGAATATAAAACATATGGTGGAAATTCAGGAAATAAATGGAAAAAAAAAGAATGGCCACTGGATGAAAGCAACACATCTGGTGGACTCTCTCATTAAATGACGTGGAAGTTTAATAGGTTATGAACTGAGGGAGTATGCCAATTTACATGGGGTGAGACACAAGAAGATTAATCAGAAACAAAATTATAAAGCCAAGGCACGTGAGAGAGAGGAGGGACTCATTAAATGACGTGGAAGGATCCTGGGCAATGAGGGGAAAGATCCAATTGTGCCAGACTCGTCTCCTACCTTGGAAACCCTAGAAACACATTTTCCAGATTCCGGTGACCGGAGCTACGGCTCCGGCACTGGAAATTGCACCAGATGAAAAACTCACAATGAAAATTAATAAGAATCTCCAGATTGACTAATTGATGGGCCCTGAGTTCAAAAATGACCATGAAAAGTTCAATAGATCAATGCATCTCACGGATCGAAGACAAACAGTTATGACCTAGAAACTTCAAATTCATATTACACACTCAATAATGCACCAATTTCGAAACTAAACATGGCAGAATGATCAGCATACATCAAAGATTCAAAAACACACCTCAAAAATCATTTATAGATCTGAAGATTCAAAAGCTTACCTGAGCTTGCAGATCTTGAGAAAGCTTACTAGAAGTCCAGATGATGAAGCCAAATCACTCCAAATGCTCTCTAGTTGCAAAATAAATGCAACTAGAGCCTTGAATCTTGCTGGATCTGAGGATTTGCAAGCAACTGCCCTGAAATGGCAAGGTTGTGATTCTTGAGAGATAGCTTGAACAATGGTGAGATTAATGATCCTGAGCTTCCAAGGATGAAGGATCTATGATTTGTTTTTAGAGAGAGATAGTGTGAGAGGAGATTCAAGAGAAAATGCAAGTTGTGCAAGAAGGTGGAAACTCAGCAATGAGAGAGAACTGAGCCTTCTAAAACCCTAATTTTGTTTTATATCATCTCATGAGCAAATGCTGAAGAAATGAAGAAGTTTGCACGTGGGAATGAAAAGTATTTGTGATTTTGCCAATTTTGCAATTTTGGTGTGATATCATGTAATCCTCATGCATTCCCTTGCCTTCAGACCATGTGCACTCTAATATGATCCCTTAATCACAATCCCAACAAATCTTGGCCATTAGATTAAAGTATCACACTTTTTCATGTTCATGCATTTTTTGCCCTTATGAAGTAACATTCTCACTTGGCACAAATTTGAAGTATTTCCTAGAGCAAAGTAAGACATTTGAATTGTATTTTAACATTGGAACCTCACTTGATCCATACCAATACTCAAAATTGAGTTTCATGTCATTTGGCTCTTGGTGCATGCATGAAAATTAACATTTGCCCTAATTTTGAAGGCATTTTCGAGGGGCATAACTCCCTAACCAAGAATGCTATGAAAAAGTACTTGTACTTTTTGAAAATGGGAGGCCTTAATATCCAAATTTCATGTTTGACTTTGGTCCAATTGAAGAATTTTTCACCAAGTTATGATCATTTGAATTTTAGGGTAAAACTTGCCAAAAATGGCATTTTCTTAAAACCAACTTTGCACCAATTTTGCAAAACCCCTCAAAACTTCATGATTCTTGATCTTTGAACTTTCCAAACCTCTTATAACATTGTAAGAACATCCCTTGGCTAGAAAAAATGGATCGGACCCCTTGAAATCACATAGTTGACTTTTTTAAGGCACAGTTGACCAATTACTTCATCTCAAGCAACTGAAGAATTTCTTGACTTACACAAGGTATTTTCTCACCAAAATTGGTAACTAGGATCCTCTTAACATATAAAAGACTTTTCCCAAATGAAATGGCCAAAGTCTTGAGGTTTCCATGCTTGAATCTCAAACCCTAGTTTAGGACCATTGTGTAGGAGCTTTGCCATAGCCTGGATTCCCTGATGATCTTCTAACCTTCTGAGCTTTTGCAAATGAACTTGAGCTTGTAAATGCAATGTAGACCCCTCATAGGACTTGTACAAAACCATTGGGCCCCTTGTCATGGCTAGAAATGCTTCAAGAACCTCCACAGATGATCATATGCCTAATGCTAAGTCATGAGAAATGTTATGCCTCATCTTCCCAGGCTAGGATGCTAAGAAAATGATATGTTCATGATGAATATGATGTGATATGATGCTTAAAATGAAGAGGGAAAATTTGGGGTGTTACACCCATGTGGAAAGAATTGGTTCTAAGACCCCATTTGCTCAATAAACCTCTCAAATATTTCCCAACTTTGCAAAGACACAAATTCCTCAATTTTAAGGCTATGAAGGTGTTCTTGGACATTTTGGAAAGCTTAGAGAGTCTTCTAACCAACCTCATTGGTATCATGTCCATATCGTTTACCATTTTCAAGTTATGCCCTTTGGAAGATGTTGACTTTTTGTTGACTTTTGAAATGACCTATAATGTCTTAGCTCATACCTTCCAAATGAAGCATTTTTAGGCTTGGCTTGTGAGACACAAAGTTGTAGAGAATTCAATATTATTCAAAATGAGCTTTGGGTGGGAAATGTTTGATGAAGCATATGAAAGTTATGGTTGGTCAAAGTTCAGTTGATTTTTCCTATGAAAACCCTAATTTAGAAACTCCTGATTCTTGATGATCTGAAATCTCCTTGATGAATCATGATCAACCCTTGATAAAATGATGAATTTAATTCATATACTTGATGTTGGCAAAAAATCATGAAGTTTGACTTTGGTTTGACCACAGTTGACCTCAGTTTAACTTTTTAACTGCTTTGACTGTTTTTAGCTTATCTGATCATCTGACTGAGCAAACCTTTTGGGAAAGCCTTGAAACTTGACATAGGGATTCTTGAAGACATGTAGGATGTTATGAAGCTCACTTGAAGCCTTGGAAATCCATTTAGCTTAATGAAATTCAAAACCCTAATTTAGGATGCATTGCTTAGGAGGATGCTTTGTCTGAGGGGATTGTCAAACTTTCTGATTAATTGTGAACCTTGTAAACCTCTTAGGATACCTTGTGAACCTTGTGAACCTTTTGGGACACCTTAGTACACAATGTCTAGTCTAGGTGAGGGAAAATTTTGGGGTGCAACAATATTCCCTGAAGCTTTCTCTTGAAGACTGTGACATACCCATTAGGAGAGTCCTGTTGGGAGGCATGTCCAAGTTATATTGATACTGGCGTATGAAAGCTTCGGAAAAATCCTTCCAGTTTCTGACTGTTGCTCTGGAAAGGTGAAAATACCATTCACGGGATGCCCCGGTCATACTGTCTTCGAAGTAGAACATCCACAACTTTTCGTCCATAGTATAAGCTTTCAGTCTCCCTAGAAAGGACTGCAGGTGAGTACGTGGGCAACAGGTACCATTATATCTCTCAAAGCAGGGAGGCTTGAATTTGTGAAAAATCCTGAATCCCTCAACTAAACCCATGTCCATAACATCAAATCCCAAAGAGTTTTGGGACTCCAAAGATCTCAGCTTCTCCGCTATTTCGTCCAGACGACGATCATAGGCTTCATCCCCAACACCAATTACTGTAAACTGTTCTTCTTGAGGGTGCTCTTGCAAGGCATGGCCTCTAGTGTTTCCTTGGGTATTTCTGATAGCATTGACTTCGGGATTGAGGTGAGGCCCAAACTCTGGCGTATCTGTTCGTGGTTGTCCGTGGTCATTGTTACTAGTACCTCCTGTACCTGGATGTTTCTCTTCTGGAGTTTGCCGCTCGAATAATTCTCTTAATCTTTCTTGGCTCTGAGCCAACCCAATCATCACTGCCATGAACTGGTTCATCTGAGCCCTCATCTCAGTTCTCTCATTAGCCATCTGGGTTCTCACGTCATCCATATCTTGTTGAACTTGTTCCATCTGTAAGCTTGGAAGGTTGTTTCTTGTAGGATACCGGTGTACTCTGTTGATAGGGAAAACCCTTCTACAAGCAATGTTTCCTGAAACAACAACAAAGTGAGAAAACAACAACAAAAACACCTACAAAACAAAGAATGAGGTTAATATGCAATGCAGTATGTCTATTTGTCTTCCAAGGGTATCCGGTTTGGTTCATTAGTTTTGACCTTTCAGACCTCTAGGAATGAAGATGATGTTGAAGAGAAATGAAGCCCAAGAAAATCCATAAACCATATATTACAAATGCAAAAGATACATAGTTTATGATTACAACAAGTTCCCATGGTGGGTCAAAATACAACAAAATCATCAAAAAGTACAAACAAAAATAAAGTACAAGTACAAAGGAATCAAACATCCAGCCCAAAGTCATCCTCCTTGACTTCCTTTAGGAGAGCATCAGTCACTGGTCCATCTGGATGCTTTGTGATGGTCCTGATAAGAAGGTTCCTGGTGGAAATGGCACTTGTCAACTTCTGGTACTTGTCTTGGTCTTTTGATCTCTTCAACCCCGCCCGGAGTTTCAACTCGGAGATTTCCTTCTGTGCTGCCAACAAGGCTTCCTGACTCTTCCTCTCATTAGCTTCCAGCTGCTCTATCCTAGCCTATGTCTTCTGATCCTCTTGCACACGAGCTTCAGTGATCCTGATCCACCTGGCCTGACTCTCCTCTAGGTAATGCTCAGCTTTGGCATTCTGAATCTTAGCTTCTTTGCAAGCATTCTTCAATACTAACTCCCCTGCTCGGGCTTTTTTGATGCAATCATCTGTCTTTTCTATCTTGGTCATATGCTCGATACAGAGCTTCTCCAACCCCTCAATGTCCAGACGACTATCATTCCTCTCCCAGAGGGTCTTCTTTAGGGCTTCAGAAAGGTGAGAATTCCTCTCTTTCAGCTTCTCAAACTCATCTAAATTGACTGTAGCTACATGCTTTACGGCTGATGGCCCTGGCACATCCTCCAAGGTGAATGGCATACGAGTGATTTGTCCTATGATGCGAGACCAATCAATGTACTGAGATGAAACTATGTTGTTGCACTTGCCAAGAATAGCAGTCCCTTTTGTCTGTATGTTATCCCAAGCCTAGGCTGCTTGTCGGATGATGGCATGATTATTTTGAACATCATATTAAAGGGTCTCTGCTAAATCCTTCTCTCTCGGTGGATGTACTAAAGCATACCTTAGCTCCCTTTTGAAAAGCAAAGGATTGTAGTTGATGCAACCCTTCACTCCAATAAGAGGTACATTGGGATATTGCCCATAACTTGTAATCATGTCCCTGCCCTTGGTGCTCTGAATACACCACCTGATGTCTTCTGAAGTGAGAGCAATCATTCTCTTAGCCCAATTTCTTGACTGATGAGGATTCAGGAAAGCTTATGTCTTTGTCAGGTGTCTCAATAACCAACAGTAGAAGAGAGGTGCACAACATCTGACTAGTCTTCCCATCTACTTCTCATTTCTCTGATGCACTGAGTAGTAGAAATCCCCTAGCAAGGTAGGAACTGGATTCTTCAGCAGGAAGAGGTGGATAGCATTCTTGCTTACAAACTTAGGCTCGTCTGCAAACAAGATGATCCCATATATACCTAGAGCCAGGAGAGCACAAACAATTTCCCATTTCCCAACTGCAGCATGACTGGTGGCCTAAGTGATCAAGAAGTCCAAATGAAGGCTTGGGATTCCAGCCTTGGTGGTCATATGCTGATCAATGATGGTGCTTTCCAAATGCAAAAATTTAGCTATGTCATCATTCCTATGAGCAGTCATCTCAGGGTTGAAAGGAATTCCTCTTCTGATAGGGAGACCTAACAACATGGAAAACTCTTCCAACAAAGGACCTATATGAAAGTCTGGGAAAGTGAAACATCTGAGAGGAGGGTCATAAAACTGAAGGCAAGTGTGAATCATGCTCCTCTGTGATGCATCCAAGTCCATGATCATGTCCATAATACCACCATAATGTCCCCTAAATAAAGGGACATGACCAGGAGTGATAAGTGTCTGAATCTGCTTGATGCCTGCTAGAGAGGGCTCAAAGAAATGGTATGTGATGTTGCTCTTCCTAGATGAGTCCATACTGACAATGGATGCTGATGAAGATAACTGAAGGAAATAACTGATGAAGACAACTGGAGGAGATATCAGCTGAAGAAGATCTCTGATGAAGATAACTGATGAAGATGGCTGAGTAGAAGAACAGTCAAAACCAAACCAAAGATGATGTGGATACCCTGTAAAACAAATAGACAAAATGTTAAAATGATGCAAAATGATGTATGCAGAATGATATGCAAGGGTTTGTGATAAGGTGCTGGATTTTTCATTTGCTTTGATAGGGTCCATGAGTGTCCAGAAATCCAGATGAAGGCTAGAGAACCAGTAACCAGGTGGGGGACTCAAATAAAGAGTCACAAATCCAGGGTTTCATAAGATCAGTCCAAAATAGTGTAACCTTAAAACAACATCTAGTAACAGGGTATGTTGTGGCCAAGGGTTCCTGCAAACCTGTAAACATCCCAACCCACTCATAGGTATTGTTCTAGAATAAGGATCCTCAAACTTGGATCTATTATGAGAAGTGTAAACACTTCTAACCCGGAGGTACAATGTTTACATTAATCATAAAGAATCCTCCTCTAATTCACTTCAGATGCTGAAGGTCATCTAAAAAGGTCATCCAGACTTAGCAGGCTTCCCAGATAGCCCTAGCACTACAGGAAATCCGTAGCACAGAGTTCTCAATAAGAAACCCATGTTTGAACCGTGTTTCATATTCCCGCACCAGACCGAAATGGAATGGGAAAGAATATGAAGCCACTCTAATCCTATGTGTCACTCAGGCTCCCGGTGTGGAACCTTGCTCACTGAGATATCCCTCCCACCAAGGCAAAACAACAATTCCAGCACATGATATGATGATAATAATATGAAATGCATAAAAAAAAATAGTAAATGAAAGCAATAAATAAATGCAGTAAATAAAATTGTACAGAAAGCAATAAATAAAGCAAAAATGAAAACACATACAACACATAACACCCCCATAAACACAAATCAAACAAGCGCTAGGAGAAACCCACAAAAAGAACCAGAAGCCCTGATTGCAAGATCTTTTCCCCAGCAGAGTCGCCAAGCTGTCGCTCCCCGGATTTTCATCCCGGTGCAAACGCGAACTGTCGGAGAAGAGAAAGGGTGGAATTGAATAGAGTCGCCAGCTAGGAATTTTTATCCCGAAGGAAAGGTAATGTTGCATAAACCTGGAAAGAGATGGATAAGACGGTTGCGAACCAGAAAAACTGAGAAATGGGGTTGGTTACGACCTGGGAAGGTATTAGCACCCAGATCGTCTGTTGTACTCGACGGGATCCACGCTTACAAGATTGTGTTTAAAGGGGTAAGTGTATGTGCTATCTGTGTGCAAAAGCTAAGGAAATAAAATACAGGTGTCAGTACAAAAGGTGTGAATTACTCAAGAACTGAGGCTTAAAAAAGAATGCTGAAAGAGGGGGATGACAAAGAGACTTTTGTTCGATAACTGTTAAGTTGTTCCTACGTATCCTCTCGTGCAATGAGGAAGTCAGAACACCGTAGTTCGACTCAAAGAGACTGAAAAAAGAATTGACTGTGAACTTCTTACTTATCTATGCCCAAGTGTATGACTCTTCTGGCTCGAGAGCTAACTGTCTTGCATTAGACGGGAAAAGCGAGTTCTCGTTTGTGAATGAGTGTGATGAGAAAAGAATCCCGGAGGAAACGATTATTGTTTGTTTTTGTGTTTTCAGTTTTTTATTGTTTTTGGTGTTTTGCATAGGATTATGAGCTTAAGCCTAAATCAAGGGTTGTAAACTCATTATATCCTCCCTGATTAGGGATAATGAGCATACTTAAGTATGATATAAGAATCTCAACTTTATTACCATGATAATGTAGGATTAAGATCATTAACCTAATTGTGATTATTTAGATGTTTTTGGGTTTTTGTTTAGTCTTAAGTAATGAGTTTAATCTCTAATCACAGATTAGTGAACTCATTACACCATCCTAATAGAAGGATGATAGATGAGAACACTTAAGCTGAGGAAGATACCTCAACTTAATCCATGGTTAGGGATTAAATTCATTATATAACAAGCATTTATTAAATGGATTTTAATTAAAGGATGAGATTAAGAAGTGGATTTTATGGTTTGTAAGACAACTTAAGAGGGACTTGTCCATTAAACACTAGGGTTAGTCCCTCTTAACAATAAGGAAGAGATAGAACCCTAATGTATGGCCCAAGTTACAAGATGAAGTCTTAGTGATTATTAATGTGTTTTGATTAAGAGGTGTAAACAAATTAAAGATTTAACACTAAGGATTAAAGTTATACACTCCATCCTAAGATAAGGATGCAGGCATAACCCTAATTCCAAGGTCCTAAAGCTTTAAGAGTTTAGCCTCTGATTAAGAGATGAGAAGAGAGACTCAAGGAGACTCAAAGGTAAAAAGCTAGGGGGACTATATACAACCCTAAAAGTTATCATGCTTGGATATCCTATGGTTTGTGAGGCTTAGGAGAAAAGATCTTCAAGAAGGCCACCATGGAATAAGCAGATGAAAAGAGAAGGAGGAGGAAGAATAAGTTACTTACTTCCTGAAGAAGATAAGTAACTTAGGAGAAAAGAAATTAGCAAGAGAAGCATAATTGAACAAGTTCACTTCAAATGCAAGTAAGAATGCAAATGCAAAGGAAAGAAAAGGTGGGAGGTGAAGGCAAATCCACCTCCTAGATAACTTACCAAAAGTACCTGAAATGTTCATATGAATGCATAAGGAATGAAATGAAAAGAAATAAGACAAATGAAGGTGAAAAGACCAAATTCATAAGTGAATATGCAATTTAAATGGCATATGAGATGATTCAAAGTCATACAAGATGCATATGAATGATCATACAAGGATGAGATGCAATGGAAGCATGTTTAGAAGCATGAAAACACATGGATGTTCATGAAATGTAATGGATGAAAAGCATAGAAAATGAATGAATAAATGATCAAGCAATGTTTTAAACATGTCCTAAGATGTCTAAGATGACATACAAAAGAATGGAATGGCATGGCAAGCTCATAAGTTCATGATATGCAAAGAAGAATGCAAATGAAGATGCAAAATTAGGGTTTAAAGACAACATGAGATGCATATGACCAAAACAGAAGCATTCACCATGATAAAAAAATTGAAATTGATCACAAACAAACCCTAGTCCCATACAATATCACACCCCAAAGGAGAAGGTCAGAAGCCAATCCTAGTGAAAGTTATGAAATTTCTAAGTTAACTAGGGTTTTTGGGTGCATCTAAAGGGAAAATACAAATCAAATTGAAAATGCAAGATAAAATCATGAGATAAATAACCTAGAAACTATATGCAATATGTGAAACAATGCAAGAATAACTAAGTTCAAACTTATCATGGTTAGGCAGAAATGAATTTTTCAAGTTAGGGTTAAAAAATGTGAAATTTAAGAACCCTAATTCAAAGAAAATTGTGAAAGTATGATCAAACCTAAAACTAAATTTGTATGGTGAGTTTGAAAATGTTTCTAAATGTTTAATAATGCTTCATGAATTTTTTGGTGATTTTTAGAAACATAAATGCATATTTAATTAATTAAAATCAATTAATTAATTAAATAAAACATTTAAATATTTTAAAAATACTTTTTTAATGCAAAAAATAAAATAAATTTTTTTTAGGTTAAGAAAAATATTTAAAACAGAAATGCAGAAAATGGGATTTTTTGAATGATTTTTGCTATTTTTAATAAAATGAACAAAGAAATGAAAATAAAATGAAATAAAAATGGAAATAAATGAAAGTATGATGATCTGATGACCATGATTTGAACTGGGGAAAGATGTGTTGACTGCGCGCGCAATCCTATGGTCAGGATTCAAACTGAGTTAATTTTTTAATTAAATTAATTAATTATGGATTAACACTAACGAACTAATTTGGTCCATCCAAAAACGTGCTAACCCTAAGATCTAATGGCCTACATTCAAACTGGAAAGACTAGCCTTAATTAAACCCTAATTATTCAGGTGATCGGAGCAAGCTCCGGTCATCTTCTCCGGCGAGCACCTCATTCTAACTTCTTCCCTAGGCTACCCCAGACCCCCAAATTCTGCAGAAACAATCCCAAACCATTCTAAACAAGAATCAGGCCATGAAAATCATTTATCATGCATCAAAGTGGTGAATCGAAGAAAAACATTTTTAGGTCAAAAGTTTCAGAGCAAGCATACACACTCATTTCTCAATCATTTTCAAAAGTAAAGACATCAGCATGATCAGTGAAGCATGTAAAATCATTTAAGAACTTAAAAGAAAGGTTCTGGAAAAATTATTCTTGATGGTTACCTGAGATGAAGCTTTCTCAATCTGAGCTTTCTGGACCTCTCCTTGATGCTAATCCACCCCCAATGAACTCCCTGAAGCTTCTGAAAGGCTTAGAACAAGTTTGTGGTGGTTGGTTTATGAGTTTCAGTTCTGAATATGTAGAAATCGTGTTTGTGTTTAGGCTTGTTTCAGGCCATGGCAATGGGTGGGAAATGATCCTTAGGTTATGTGGAGTTGAATGGTGAAAGAAATTTGGAGTTTGAGTGGCTGAGGAGTGAGTTTCGAAAGCTTGAAGGTTTTGGGGATTTTTGAGCAATCTGACTTGTGGGATGATTCGAGCTCCAAACTTATGTGAAATGAGCTCCTTGATGTCCACATAAGTCATGTTGATTGGCCAGAGAGTGGTTGTGGCACAAGCTGATTGGTATGGCTTGTTTTGCAGAAAGTCAAAAGTTGTGGTACCATAAGTATGGGCTGAGTCAGAGCTGGTTTTGAGGGGTGTCCTGCCTCAGCTAGCTTCAAGGAAGACCATGGGATGGTTTGGGATGATCTGCTGCCTTTGATTCAAGTGTTTGCAAGGTTTATGCATAATTGCCATTTTGAGATTTCTTGTGAATCAAGCCATGAAATCCATGCATTCTTGGGCCAATTCTGATGTTTTGAAGTTGCTTTGACATGTTATGGTACATAGAAGTTGACTAGAGGTCATGAAATGGCTTGAAACTTGATTTTGCAAAAATCCCTCTTTGGCATGAACTTGAAAATTATAGGATTTTTGCCAACTTTGAAAGGCCATATCTTGAGTTCTAGGATGAATCAAGACATGTTCTTGTACTTTTTGAAAATGGGAAGACATAATCTACAACTTTCATGCCCAATAATATTTCATTTGAAGCATTTTTGGTCATGAAAGAATAGGTTGAATATCTTTCCCAAAATGGAAAGTTTCCATTACAAGTAATTTCCAAAAATAGCAAGTTTGCATTTGGCTTGAAATTCTTTAACTTTGTGAACTTCTAACCACTTCTAAGATCAAATAAAGATCATAGAACCTCAAAATGATGATGATGACCCTTTGGTACCCTTGATGGGGGCCTCAGATGCCCTGATTTTAACTTTACTTGCTCAAGAAGTTACCCAATGATCAGATGACTTCCACAATGAATTTCTTCATCAAATTTGGTACACATGATCCTTATAACATATTGAGACCATTAGAAACAATAATGACCAAAAAATTTTGGATTAAGGCCTCTGAAACCAAAACCCTAATTTTAGGTCATCTGTGCAGGAAATCTTCAGTCTGCCTCTATGCCTTTGCCATTCTTTGTGATCCCTTGACTTTTATGAACTTTGGGGAGCATATTATGATCATGGAACACACATGGACCCTCTTGGAAAGATTCAAGACCATTGGGATGACTCAGATCACTTCTTGGATTGCTCAGATCACAAACCCTAGATGCAGATGAAATGAACTATGCAGTGTGATGGTATGCTTATGCTAATGCGAAAAATGAAAGATCACAAGCCATGGTGTGAGAAAAAGTGAGGGAAAATTTTGGGTGTTTACAACAAGCTTATACTATCCCAAGATGGGAAGACTACAAGTGCCCCATGGAATAAGTCCATACACACAAGACTGCTTCAATCCTTATTAAGGTGTTTTAGCTTTTTCTTTGAAGATGAGAAAGAAAGCAAAGTGGACCAAAGGTAAAAGTCTAAAGGGGACTAGTAATCCTAAGTGTTGTCATGCATGGATGAACCTAATTTGGTGTGGTTTTCTAATCCTAATGAGAAAAGGAAAAAAAAGACTAGAAAGCAACTTACTTCCTAATGAAGGTAAGTTGTTTCTAAAGGGGATTAGCATGAAGTTATGTAAGAAACACACAAAAATGCTAAATCAAATATACTTAGAAAGCGTACAAATTTAAAAGGAATAAGTTGCGTAAACTTACCTTCACCTCCCTACAAAATCAAGGTTATTAGGATAAAGCATAAAAAGTGGAATGGGGTAAACAAATACCAAACAAATCCTAATATATTTAGGACTTAAACTAGACTCAATCCTAAGTCTAAAGGACCTAAAAACTAGGCAAAACTAAAATACAACAACTACTACAGCTCCTAAAGCACACACAACTACTAAATGTCATGCAAAATGCAAACAACCTATTACAGCTAACAAACAGCATGCGAAACAGGTGTAAAAAGTATGAATACACAACAAACAACACACATTTAACAACCACTGCTTCAAAATACAACTATGGAAACAAGGCAGATTTGAATGATATTTATTTATGCACAAAAGTGACAAATAGTGGACAAACATCATGACATGATTAAAGAGAATTAGCATGGAGGCATAGCATGGATATGAACATGTGCAATGATTTGTTTATCAATGAAAGCATATAACAACAAAAGCAACAAGTATGCATTTTCAAGTTTTGAGCAAATAAGCACATAAGCAGGAAATGTGAACATGTACATATTGCAAACAAGCCAAAAGATAAACATGCATTTTGATGTATAAAAAAATCAAACATGTTAAAGTTCAACAAGTAAGAAAGCAAGAATGAACATACATGTGAATTACTCATTTTTAAGAAAAATGCAAAATGCGATTACGCATTTAAGTTGTCGAAACATGCATGGACCATGAAAGTGAAGCAAAATAGAACCTAAAACAATTATAGGCATGCTATCAAAAGAGTTCATACACGAGAACAACATCACAATTCATTATGAGCCTAAGTTCATCATTTAAGCACAAAAATGAAATTAACAAGCGAGTATGTCGAAAGACCTCAAGAATACAGAATATTGCGCCTAAATTAGTCTTAAAAATTTTATAAAATCATGAGCTAACAATCCATGAAGATTAAAGAAATAAAGAAGAACTAACATGCAATGAAACAAGTCATTTTCCCAAAACTGTACATCGTTAACCGGTTAATGCTGGGGGTTCACCGGTTAACAGGCCCCAAACTCAATCAAATAGAAAAGCAAAAACATGTGTTAACCGGTTAACCCCTGACGTTAACCGGTTAACACTGAATAGAAGCCAAGAATAGTCAATGAAATAAGCACTTCTAGCCATTAACCTACTTCCAAAAGCTCCTAATACAACAATGAACATGCTAGCACGAAATTTCCACTCAAGCCTAGTCTTCTAACACCTATTAGCACCAAGAACTAGCTACAATTCTAGCTATCAACAATCAAAATGAGCAAAACGCAAGCAAACCGTAAAAACAATCAAAACGCAAGCAAACGATAAAGCAATCAAAGAATGTCATATGACGAGATGAAGTGAATAAATTAAAAGCGAGGAAATGATCTCGGGTTCACCAACCTACAAAGCGGAGGATTGCTTTGGTGTTTGTTGTGAGTTGATCGATTCACAAATGAAGAGAATATCAGAAATTCCTAGCTTCGATCCGCGAGAATGAAAAATAAATGCAAGTGATGAAGATCTTGACGAACAATCTACAAAAGCACTTCCAAGAAGCTAAAATCAATCCAAAACAGCAGCAACTTATCCAATAAGCCAAAGAATCAATGTACGTGAAGGCTTAGCTTCAAGTTCTTCAAGCTTCAATGCAAAACTTGAAGAACTTTGATGAAGAAGCTCTGGTGAAAGGTTGAAAAAAAAGGGAGAAATGTTGAGAGAGAGAAATGAGAGAGATGAAGTGAAATTTGGAAAATGATGTTGAGGTCCTTTGGTTTGGAATGAAGTGAACTTATATAGAGGCTAGTTTTGGAGTGAGCTTTGGGTTTGGAATTAGCTTGGGCTTTAGGTTTGGAAAATATGGTTAGGACTTAGGCTTGGAGTTAGTTATAGTTGGTTAGGGTTTCTAGAATATTCCTTGGAATATTCCTAGGAATATTCATTTGAATAGTGCTAGAAGAGTCTAGAAAGTGGTGGAAAATCCTAGAATGTGGTAGAAACACAAAACAAAGGGAAAGTGCAAAAGAGGAGGGAAGCAACAACTAAATTTTGAAATATTTTTCAAAATTTCGTATGTGTTAACCGGTTAACGCCCTGGGTTAACCAGTTAAAGGATGAAAAACTTGAATTTTTTTCCTTTTTGGATGGGAAACTTCAGGAATACATCTGCACCGTCCATTTTGAGTTGATCTTGATTTTAAACCTTTCTAGGGCTTTGTGGATGGCATTGAGCTTCTTGTAAAATCATTTGGCTCTTCGCTTGATGATAAGTGCCCATTAGAGTTGTTATGTAGTGTAGTTTTTGGCCCTTTTCAAGGATTTATTTGGATCTCTAATGCTTTTTCCCTTTGTTTCTGTTATATATTCGTAGTTTAGTTTACGCGTTTTAGAAGTATCATTTATTTAACTTTTGTTTTTATGATTGAAGGTTTCACCTTTGGAATAAGGATAGGATTGCATGGAGACTCTCTTTTTGAACTTTTTGAAGAATCTGAAAAACTCTTGCTCGCTTCAAGCTCGCTGAGCGAGCTCCCAGCGACAAATTCAGGAAGTTTTTCGCTCAGAAAGGCTTTAGCTCGCTGAGCGAGAAAAGGCGGTTTAACTTTTTAATGATAGCCCGCTCAGCGAGCAACTGCTTGCTCAACGAGTACTGTGAAATTCAGCTTCTATTTAAACATTTGTTACTCATTTTTTGAGAATGTAACTTGATATTTGAGACCTAAATACACCATTATTCATTATTTCTCCTTGTTTTCAAAGAATTGGCACATCAATAGTCGAGAGATCGTCATTGATGTTCCTTCTTCTTCATTTATTTTTTTAATGGAAGCTTCCATGGAAGGTAGATAGGTCTTTCCTTTGTATGTGTAGACTTTGATCATTGTGTAAGAACTCTTGATGATGAATATATGGTGAAAACTTTGTGTTTATGAAATATATGTTGTGTTGCTTCATGATTGAGAAATATGTTCAACATTTGACCTAGGTTTTCATCCACCAAAGAACATAAGTTAGAGATAATTATGGGACTTGGTGTTCACTTTGTATTGAACTATAATGTTATCATTTTGATAGATTGAGTGAGAAATCATCAATGGATCAAAATAGTAAAACTCACATTATATGTTAGAAATAAACATTTTGAGAGGATATTGTTATTATGATTATCATTCTAAAGAGTTTGTCACTTGATCAAAACTATAGATGCAAATGGACCTATCAAACCCTAACTTTGGCATGTGCTTTTTATAATCTTTTAACAACCAACACTTTTAGCTTGTAGTTTTCATTTGAATGCAAAAGTTTAACTTTTCGTTACTTAAACCAAAAACCCCCTTTGTTACTTTGAGTTTTGAACTAGCACAACTCTAGAACGGCTTTGATATCACAAAACAATCTATGTGGATCGATAAAAACCCTTATTCTATTTATACTCCAACACTTGACTTCGAGGATCAAATTGCTTGATGACTGATCATATGCCCTATGCTAGTGAACATGGATGTTATGCCTCACTTTCCTATGCAATAATGTTTGAACATGTATGCAATATGTTATGCTATATGATATGCAAAATGACATAAAAAGAGAGGGCAAATTTTGGGGTGTTACACCTGCCCCTATTCAAACATCTGTTAATCTGAAAAGGACGAGAGCAACGACTGTCGGCCGTTCGAGATGAACAATGGTTGAATACCAAAAAAACCCTGAAATTTGCACTCGGCTGGAGAAAGAATAGGGAAATAAACCCAACCAAAGGAAACAACTGCATGATGATACAAGTAACCAAAAGTAACGCTTGTAAGCGAGAAAATGTCTTTTGTAGGACGTCAGGAGACTACTGGCTTGCCACAGCGACGATGGACTTGGTACACTCCAGTCTGTGGGATAGACATGTACAAGCTCAAGATCCGTATTAACAAATACGTTGTCTTGATCTTGATTAGAATCTGCATCTAGGCATGCACTGTCTTGATTCTCTTTGTATAACATAAAGTCAGGTATACGATAAAAATATACAATTACAAAAATCCACGTAACAACATGCTGTCTTGATTTTCTGCATTGTTTTGACAATATAACCCACTATCAGGATCTGCAACCAGACATGCACTGTCTTGACCCTTTTTTCAGTATCCGTGTAACTACATGTTGTCTTGATTCTAATCTTCAAAATCCGTATAACCATACGCTGTCTTGATTTTGATCTTCAAAATCCGTATAACCATACGCTGTCTTGATTTTGAACATGAAATAACCATTCTAACAAGTAGATATGTATTTCAAATAAAAGATCCACTGGGCTGAATCGCTATTAGAGTCCGTATATCAATACATTGTCTTGACTCTGAGCTGGGAATCTGCATCTAGGCACGCACTGTCTTGATTCGAAACTTAAACTTCAATAGTAAAACTTAACACCAAGATCTCGCCTTTTGTGCTGCCTTGATCCTCTCCTAGAACCTGTACGTTGTCTTGACTCCGACTTGGAATCCGTACCTCTTCAAAGATCTATCCACTGGGCTGGACATAGATATATTCTTGCGGGGGAAATTCTTACTAGAACTCCGCTGGGGACGAAAATGTCTTGGACGACATTGTGCTAAGGAAATGAGATCACATCTTCTGTCAATAACCACCTCTTGTTGGGGAATAAAAACGAACACTAAATCAATCTCGAAAACCCTGGCTGGAGATAACCATCTGCTGGGGAGAGATAAGAACAAAACTGCATTTGGGCATGCGCTGTTTTGATCTGTCATGTCTGCCAAAAATAAATTGGCGACCTCTTGGGGAATCTTTCAATCATTGGGCTGAATCAAAACCTACATAGTTTGCAAAGAACAAAAGGCTATGCTATTGACATGCAAAAGAAAGGCCAATTAAACAAAAATACCAGAACTATGCAAGGAAAAACCAATTGAAAAAGAACGGCACTGTGTGTATTGTAACCTTTTGGTAACCAAACATGTCATAAGACAATGTTTTGTAAATTACACAAAATTATTCACACAAAAGTGTTGAATTAACAATTGGATATAATTAAGAAAAAAATGAAACTGAAGAAAAGAACCACATCAACAAAATCGTATCTCATAATCATATTAAATTATAATCATATATTAACAATAAATAACTGAGTCCTAAATCATATAAATAGACTCTGATACCAAATGTAAGCAGAAATATTCAATGATCGACTATATGAAATTAGAACATCAATACTTACTTGTTGAAGTCATGATTCGAAATCTCGAAAAGATGAATGACCGGATCTTCCTCTATATCCCACTCTCTCGTTCATAAATCTCAATGGGAAAAGTTGTGGAACCGTCAATTATGTTTCTGATTCTAGTTGTGATTATATAGGGAGACCTAGCCATATATATATATATATATATATATATATATATATATATATATATATATATATATATATATCTATATATATATATATATGTATATATATAGATATGTATATATACATATATATATATATATATATATATGTATATATATATATATATATACATATATATATATATATATATATATACATATATATATATATATATATATATATATATATATATATATATATATATATATATATATAACCCTTGTCTCTACCTATTATGGACCAAGGGTTAAGAGACAAAGCTTAAAGCCTAAATTTTTTCCACATCAATTAAGTTTCAGATACTAAATCTTTAATTAAAAAATCAATTAACCAATAAAATGGCTTATTTATGCACCCTCATGAGAATCACAATTAACCAATTTTTCACAAACTAAACAACAATTGATTTGATTGTAGCCCACAAAAAGCAAGATAAATCTAACACAAACTATATAAGAATTGAATATGCATACACATTAATATTAATGTAGATATATCATACACACATATATGATTATTTTAAAAAGCACTCACTACCTAATATAACATTTCTCATAGGGACTATGGCCGCTTAGATATTATAAAAATGTCTTCTGATTAATCGAACTTTTGGTATGCTGCAGATGATTGTTCTGCATGCTAATTATTTTTACTTAACAATGCACGATTTGTCGTTTCGTTGGTCTCTTTAATCCGAGAACAACAAGGATCAATCCAAGATAATCATAATTGTAAGAGACTTCAAGTAGTTGAAACTTGTTTGATGTCCATGGTG
Organism: Lathyrus aphaca; assembly: GCA_963966055.1. Lineage (NCBI taxonomy): Eukaryota > Viridiplantae > Streptophyta > Magnoliopsida > Fabales > Fabaceae > Lathyrus > Lathyrus aphaca. Next base: position 293,060,480 of record OZ014521.1, on the reverse strand, counting down.
GATATCTATACCAAAAATCAGTTAACAAACTTCTTCTAAGAATAGCTTTCTGGTGACTGAATGTGTCAAAGGAGAATTTTCCATGGTACATTCCAAACCCACTCGCACCTACTCCTCCAAATGGTAAAGTATCTGCTGCATACTGCACACGACAAATTATGTATTCGAATCGAACATTAATATAAAGTGGTAAATTTGAAAAAACAAAGCTTGCTCGGTATAGAGTATTATTACTTGTAGAATTGCATCATTGAAAACAACACTGCCAGATGATGTTTCGGAAATCATTCTTTTCTGTAGTGTTTGGTTTTTGGTGAAAACATAAAGAGCAAGAGGCTTAGGCCTAGAGCTTATGAATTCAATACTTTCCTCAATCTTCTCCACCTACAAAGAAGTTTAATTTAGAGAGAAAAATATCTATATGTGGTAGAACCCATGAAGCACAGACTCCAACACAGACACTAAGACACAACCCAGACATTTCGATACTGATAATCTCAAAAACATAAGTCTCCGACAAATGTTGTCTGAGTGTCACGTGCGTGTCGGACACCGATTAAAAAAGTGTCTAAGTAAAAAAAAAATTGTGACACTTAGTTGACTTTTCCGACATTTATCTAACTTTTTCAACACGTACCGTACAAGTGTCGTACAAGTATCGGAAACTAACACGCGTCGGACACCACGAACAGATCTGCTCTAAGAGTGTATGTACTTCGTAGAACTATAGGTTATACTTTTGCCTGAAATGAAAGTAAACTTACAGTAATAATTGGAAGTAATGGGCCAAAGACTTCATCTACCATTATTTCTGCATCAAGCGGTGGATTCACCAAGATTGTTGGTTCAATAAATCTGCGCATATTTGAGTACGTTATATATATTTCCTTGTTATCCACTTCTATCACTATCGACATGACACTGACACATTTGATTCATTTGATTATGCTGTTTATTGTTTAATAATTATTAGTATCAATGAGTCAGCCTCGTATCAGATGATTATGCAAATAATATAATATGTGAAAAGGAGGGTGTTAATTACAAGTTTTCTTCATCCACTGAGCCTCCATACACCACAGATTCTTTAACTTTTGGATCAGAGATTAGTTTCTTCAATCTAAATAAGTGTTGTCTATTAACTATCCTTGCTATAGTATTGGAATCTTTTGGGTTATCTCCAAACATTTTCTTGATCCACACCTTCATTAATTCCACCTTATAAAAATAAGTAAAACAAGATTAAGCATGAATTAAATATATAACACTCAAAAACCCTAGAAACTTGAATTTAAGAGATGTACCAGTTTTGAACAATAACTCTTTTCCACAATGACATAATCAATTGCTATGCATGCTTGACCAGCACATGCCCCATATTTTCCCACAATAATCCTCTTCACAGTAGCCTTATAAGTTATAATCACTAGAAAGTGTTAACCGCATTACTAATTAGATTAATAAAATGTAATATGAATTAACCAACTCACCTCTAAATCCCAAGAAGATGATAGTGAGTCCACAACTGCAGGACATTTTCCACCTAACTCCAGTGTAACTGGAGTCAGGTGGGTCGCAGCCGCATACATCACGGCGCGCCCCACGCGTGCACTACCTGATATAAGTATTTAAATTTTTAAAAAATTCTTCATCAAATTTTTCAATATATAAATAAAAAAAGCTATACGATTGTGACAGCAATGTAAAATTATGCTCAAAATCTGAAAGTAGGGAAGATATTGACCTGTAAAGAAGATTTTGTCCCATTTCTGTTGTAATAACTGCTCGGATTCTTCAGGTCCCCCTTCAATAACTTTAATGGCTTTATTATCTAAGTAAGTAGCAATACCAGAAGCAAGTAAAGAAGAACATGCAGCAGACAAATCTGAAGGTTTCAACACTGCTGTGTTTCCAGCAGCTATAGCTCCTATCAATGGCTCCAATGACAATCCTGTATTGCGTGTACACGTACGAATTCAGTTCAGTGGTAAAAGTTTGACTTTGTAACGTAATGCTAAGAGTTTTATATAATGATATCTTACCAAAGGGGAAATTCCAGGAAGAAATAATGAGGACAAGACCAAGAGGCTCATGAACAATTTCTGCACTTGTTAGAAATGCTAATGATGCTATTGGTAGGTTAGCCTATGAGAAAGTAAATTAATTTGTTATTAGTGACTTCATATGGTTATGTTTTTATTTTCTCCTTCACATTATTGGTTTTCCATGATTGAAATTATTATGACAAATATGTAGCAACAGAACAAAGATCTTACCTTCTTGCTTGACATCCAATCTTTGAGACACTTTATGGCTATATTTAAAGTCTTCACCAACGTTCCTATCTGTGAATAGATTTAATAATTGGAAATTATATCATGTGAATACAAACATTGATAATTTTTATAAAAAAATAAAATAAATTTACTCTTAAAGTAATATATATATAAGAGTTTAGATATACCTCATCTCTAAAAGCTTCAACTTTATGTTTCCCTAAATCATGCATGAGAGCTTTGAAGATATCATTCTCTTTTTCCATGAGAAAACGACGCAACCCTTTTAGTTGTGATTCTCTCCAAGATGCTTCCTTTGTTATTCCACTCCTAAAATATTCTCTCATGTTTTTCAAATCTCTTTCTACACTTCCCATCTTTGGAACAATATTGGTTATGCCCACAACACAAACTCTATCTTACCATCATAATATATGTACATATCTTACCTAACTAAATGTGTTACTAAATGTGTTGCATGGGCCGGTTTCATAAAAGTGAGAGGGACCTACCTAATCTATTTTCTTGTCCTCATGTATTTAACTATTATATGTATCTTGTTGTGTTAATTTACAACTCACTTACAAGTAACGTTATATACCAAACTAGAACGACCCACCTTCTGTTCTTTATTTATGCCATTCTGTACCTTTGGTTAGAAATTTTTCACTCCAACAATATTTATATATGAAGTCATTCATGCTTTCATACATAGGGAGATGAGTATACAACTTGCCATTCTTAAAAAGTTAAAATATGGGAGAGGTTTATAGAAAATTTCCACTTTTCATCAAAATTACGTCTACAAATCACGTGTCTACATTGAAGCTACAATGGATAGCTTCTCTAATTAAAGGCCTCCAAACGTTAGAGCCAAGAAAATATGCGGAAAAAAAAAATACATAGTCCATTTTAATAATATAATAAAATATCTTTTAATGGATATATCACGATTGAGGGCAGGAAGATTTATACAAATTCTCTGAGATTTGAAAGGAGTGAGAGGTACGGTAGAAAGTTAAAGAAAGGTTGTAGCTTTCCGAATCAATAAGTTCACCCTGCTAATCGTTTTCAGGGTCGTGGAGATTTCACGATGCCCTCAAACTTTATAGCAAGACGTTCGTGGAATTGGTTGGGAACAAGAGTTACGTATTTAATTAATTAATTTAATTAAATGTTATCGCATATTTTTCCCGATTAATTATTATTAGGTGTTGTTTTGTCGAGTATATCGTTAAGTTGTTTAAATTGGTATTAAGTTGATGGTTAAGTCGTGTTTGGGTTGATCGAGTTAATTAAGTCGAAGTAATAGAATTATTAACGAAATAATATTAGTAAGTGGGCTTGGTTGTGGTATGAGAGTAGTAAAGGTGAGAGTGTTATTTTAGGCCCATTAGTAATTTGGTTGATTAATGAAATTATTGTATTATTAAGTTGAAAACCTAATTAGAAGGATTAATCAGAATTTGGTGAAAGAACAAGTCTTGAGAAAGAACATAGAGACTAGGATTGCATTTTCGTAGAGAATTTTTGCTGTGAATTCGAGCTGCCTTCAATCCAAGGTAAGGGTGGAGTTTGAATTCTATAACCGGGATTAGGATAATTCGTATGTAGGCTGTGTATTTCGTATGATTGTTGTTGTGATCTTGTATGATATGTTGTTGTTGATTTCGTATGGATCTGTCATGAAGAATATGATGTGATTTGTTATGTTGTTGTTGCTGGACTGGTTTTGCTGTAGGAAATTTTTGTATAGATGAAATTTAGGACTCGTAATCGAATGTAGTGTGTTTTGAGTTTTTATCAAACACTTGGTGTGCACACACACAAAGTGTGTTTTCACAATTAGTGTAGAGCAGAATTTTTTCTCAAGTTGCTATCCAAATGTGATTGCAACAATTTCACAAACACTTGGTAGACACACACCAATACAAAACAGAATTTTCAAGAAACACTACTTCAACTTGTGCAGAAAAATTAACAAATGAAAAATACGAAGAACACACGAGATTTGTTTAGGCAGTTCCTCCATCGTCCTCGCTAAGGGTACTTTGCCCCCAATTCACAAACCGAATTGGGATCTTTTATTAAAATTGCAATGTTTATACAAGGAGAAAATAGGAATGACAAACCAATCCTAATTGTAGTTGTTGTTATAACTCTCCTTGCCCCTTGATTTGAGATGAACCAAGTCATTCACGTGCGTCGAACGAACCTCCGATTAATTGCTCCCTTCTTGCAAGAACTAACAATTCTCCAAATTTTGAGCACGGCCGCTTTGATTCGATACTTGTGAACCCACACTGTTCTTCGCAATCCTCCCGTTACCGTGATATGAATGAACGATCTCCTTGATCTTCAAACCTCTTCACTCGGCTGAATCTACGAACGAATGGTGCGTGCAAAACCCCTAAATCACAATGAACTTGGAGGACAAACCCTTAAGGTATATTCAAGAAAAACCCATAAATCTCTCAACCCAAACTGAAATCGCAATTTCACCGTTTGAACGTTATCACCTTGAATCTTGCACTTTGATCAACAAAATTATTGTGTGTAGTTGTTGATGAATGCTAGAGAAGAAGAAGATGAAGATAACACTTATGTATCTATTTCACTTTTCTTGTTAAATTCCACAAAATAATATCACAGCTATTTATATATGTTAGTAAAAGAAAGAGGAAAAATAAAACAAAAAGAAGAGAGAGAGAGAGAGAGAGAGAGAGAGAGAGAGAGAGAGAGAGAGAGAGAACGTGGGAGGTGACCCACAAACAGTAATGAGTCAACCTACTTAAACCTTTGAGTTGACCTGTTTAGAGTTACATGTCAAATTTCTTTAGAAGTTCTTTAGCATACTTGCTTTGATGTATGTAGGTTCCTTTTGATGTTTGATTGATTATGATTCCCATAAAGAACTTGAGTTCGCCCATTAAGCTCATTTCAAATTCTGCCTGCATAGTCTTAGCAAATTCTTTGCTCAGAGATCTTTTAGTAGATCCAAATATTATATCATCTACGTATATTTGACAGATCAGAATATTGTTTTTAAATGTTTTACAAAATAAAGTTGTGTCCACCTTCCCTCTGGTAAAATTATTTTCTAATAGAAAGTTACTTAGTCTTCCATACCAAGCTCTGAGAGCTTATTTCGGACCATATAACGATTTCTTAAGTTTAGAAACATATTCTGGATATTGTGTTTTCAAAGCCAGAGGGTTAATGCACATAAACTTCTTCATCAATGTAACCATTTAAAAAGGCACTTTTGACATCCATCTGATAAAGAGTGATGTCATTATTTACAGTAAATGAAATTAAAAGTCTGATAGATTCTAATATTGTGACTGATGCAAAGGTTTCAATATAGTTTATCCTTTCTTGTTGACTATAACCTTGTGCAACCAGCCGTGCTTTATTTCTGAAAACTTCTCCTTGCTTGTTCAAGTTGTTTCTGAAAACCCATTTGGTTCCAATTATGTTGAAGCCTTTGGGTTTAGGAACTAGATCTCATACGTCATTTCTGGTAAACTGATTTAATTCTTCTTGAATTGCAAGTATCCAATCATTCTCTGAGAGTGCTTCGTCAATAGACGTGGGTTCAATCAGAGACACTAATCCCATGAGAGATTCTTCAGAGTTTTGAAATAAAGATCTTGTTCTGATTGGGTCATCTTTCTCTCCCATTATTTTATCTTTTGGATGAGCTAGTATGCTTTTGGGTTGTCTCTTCTAAGTATGTTCTTCAGAAGTTGTTGTGACATTTGTGTTTTCTTTATCTGTAGTTGGTTGTTCTCCTGATGTCCTGATTTCAGTACCTGTAGTTTTAACTTCTATATCATCAAGAGATTCATTATGCTTTGGCTTATGATGGCCAAGCTTATCATCAAATCTGACACAATTAGATTCTACCACAATTCATGTTTCTATATTGTATACTCTGTATCCTTTCGAACGTTCAGAGTAACCTAACATAAAAAAATTTGTGTCTTAGAATCAAACTTGTTCAGAGGATCATTAGTATTCAAAATAAGTAGATCCAAAAGGATGGAAGTAAGAAATGTTGGACTTTCTCTCCTTCCGTAATTCATATGGAGTTCTCCAGAATAGGTCTTATAGAGATTCTATTCTGAATATAGCACACTATATTAACTGCTTATGCCCAAACGGGTTTAGCCATGTTAGTTTTATTAATCACGGTTCTAGCCATCTCTTGTAAAGTTTTGTTCTTTCGTTCTAGAACTCCATTTTATTGTGGAGTTCTAGGACAAGAGAAATCATGAGACATGCCATTTTCATTAAAAAATGTTCCAATTTTTTGTTATCAAATTCTCCACCATGATCACTTCTGACTTTTAAAATTATAAACTATTTTTCATTTTGAACTTGGTTGCAGAAGGTAGAGAATACAGAGATTCACTCGTCCTTGTGTCTAAGGAACTTTACCCATGTCCATATGCTATAGTGATCTATGATTAATCATCCATACTTCTTACCACTGATGGGTGCAGTTTTCACTAGTCCAAACAGATCTATATGTAGAAGTTCTAATGTTCTAGAGGTAGAAATAACATTTTTTGATTTAAAAGTAGGTTTAGCAAACTTTCCTTTCTGACATGCTTCACATAGAGCATTTGAGCTGAACTTTAGGTTAGGAAGTCCTCTGACCAGATTGAGTTTGTTAATATGAGATATTATTCTCATACTAACATGCCTCAATCTTATGTGCCATACCCATTGCTCGTCGTTAACATACATAAGGCATTTTACATTTCTACTTTTTAGTTCATAAATTTTTATTTTATAAATGTTGTTCTTTCTCTTTCCATTAAATAGAATAGTTTCATCTTTCTGACTAACTACTTTGCAGAACTTTTGATTGAAGATTATCTTATAACCGTTATCACTTAATTAACTATCTGATAACAGGTTATGCATTAATCCATCTACTAACAGAACATTAGAAATATAGAGAAGAGTACTGTTACCAATGGTTCCAGAGCCAATAATCTTTCCTTTTTTATTACCTCCAAAACATACGTAACCTCCAGCTTTAAGTTCTAGACTTTGGAACATATGCTTTCTTCCCATCATGTGTCGCGAGCATCCAAAGTCCAGGTACCAATATTGGTGTTTCAATCTTGTTGTTAAAGACATTTGCGACATAGAAAATTGTATCTTTGGGTACCCATATCTTTCTGGGTCCTTGTTTGTTAGAGTTTACATAATTCTGATTGAATTTAGGTTTCTTAATATAATTTGTAGAGTAAGATGATTCACTGGTGTATTTTAATTCATGTTTGTGTCCATAAGTGAAGTGAGAGTTTAAAGGTGTGTATTTTATGACCATATCATCAACTGGCTTTGATTGATGTAGTGCTTCTCCTTTTGGTTTGACATATCATATTCCTCTTCTACCGTATCTGCTAACTCCATAGATTATTGAAGCCATTTTGCTCTTGTCTATATTTTTAGCTAGAAAATTTTGAAAACTGTGATCATAATGTTTTATGATACTATCAGAACTAGTTAGAGCTTCTGAGTCAGGTTCTTTCTGAGCTTTATGTTTTTCAAAAGTATTTTCAAGTTTTGAAATAGTTTCTTTTAGCTTAGAATATTATGCTTTCAGTTTTCTAGTTTTTTCAGACTCATATACAAGACCATGTTTCAGGTTTTTGTATTTGAGTTGAAGTTACTGATATTTTTCTAGAATTTCTGATAGACTATCTTCTAATTGAGATCTAGACAATTTAGAAAATACCTCTTCTATTTCTGAGTCTGATCCAGAATCTGATGAGTTTGTATCATCTGATATCTTGGCCATTAAAGTAATGTTGGCATGTTCATTTTCTGATTCAGATTCAGCTTCATAAGTTTTTGAGTCATCCCAAGTAGCCATAAGACTTTTCTTCTTTTCTCTATTAAATTTCTTCTTTGGATTTTCTTTCTACAGTTTAGTGTCGCTCCCCGGACTTTCGTCCATGTGCAAACACGAACTATTGGCGAGAGCGGTCGGATGGTGAAGGTTGAGGTTGAATAGAGTCGCCAGCTAGGCATTTTTATCCCGAAGGAAAGGTAATGTTGCATAAACCTAGAAAGATATGGATAAGATGGTTGCGAACCAAAGAGACTTGGAAAGGGGGTTGGTTACGACCTGGGAAGGTATTAGCACCCAGATCGTCCGTCGTACTCTATGGGATCCACGCTTACCTGATTGTGTTGAAGAGGGATAGTGTATGTGCTAACTTTGTTATAAAAGAAATGCGAGTACAAGGTGTGGGTGTACAAAGAATGGGAGCTCAAAACTGGGGCTAAGAAAAGAAAGGTAGAAAGAGGATAGGGGGGGAGACCTGGTGACTTTTGTTCGATAACCGTTAAGTTATGTGTAACACCCCCTTTCTATACCCCCAAATAATCAATTAAATCATTTAGGCACATGTTAAAAATTTCATCAGAGTATAATTAAACATGGTATAAAAGAGCAATGCCACATTATACTTGAAATCAAACCACATTACACCTGCTCATAATAGATATGCAACAATAGGGTAATTTTCGACACGATAACTAATTATACAGCGGAAACATTTCAATAACATCAAACATATATATATTTCCATTCATATATATATATATATATATATATATATATATATATATATATATATATATATATATCAACAAGTTTGATGCCAACAACAAATATTCATGTCTATACAAAACATCCATCAAAAAGATACATGTACATAATGCATCACAAAAATAGCACTAAGCCAACCTAACTACCCGGTGCTACATATCAGAGCCGACCGACCAAAAAATGAAGACGAGCTTCACAAAAATATGCCATCCAGCAACCTACTCTGCAATGCCTCGTAGAGCATCATAAAACAGTATAAGGGTGAGAAACATTATCATAATAACATTGCATATAATTATATATCTCAACATATAAAATGCACATAAAGCGTATTCTCACCACAATTCATACCTCATCACCTATACACATCGCAACGTGTACTTACACAAAATCAAGCATATTCATCATGCGCCAATTCACTAATTCACATAAACTTACTTTATTTATGTTTATTCCTCAATTATATTCATTCCGCATAAACATACGTCTAGCTATGTTTAATCACACATATACATTACAAATGTATAAATCACATACATATACATATATCAAACATGCATATATACAATCAAGTATGTTTCATCACACATAATATCATCTCCATAATACTCCAAATAAATATATGCACATTCATGTTTATTTATGCATATCATAATTAAAATGATAAAATGCAACTCATAGAGACCAACACACGACTCTATGCAGATGCAATGCGGTACCGAATCAACATTTCATCAGGTTCACTCAGGAACCAAATGGAATCATCGCTTGTTACCTAAAGTAACTCCCCGTTGGGCACACGATGTTCCCCATTGCTCACACCCCACATGGACACACAATGTTTATGGATTGCTCACACCCCACACGGGCACATAATCTGATTGCTCACACCCCACACGGGCACACAATCAATGTGAATAAATCACCCATCGCTCACACCTCACACGGGTACACGATGTTTCTGGATGGCTCACACCCCACACGGGCACACAATCTGATCGCTCACACCTCACATGGGCACACGATCTTGTTGTAGTCATCGCTCACACTCCACATGAGCACACAATGCTACAACGGATTCACAAAGAATCCCACAGCACAAGAATGCATACATTATGCTTTACATGCAAAATGACACACAACATTCTTAAAAATGCATACATATTCACAATATAGTTAAGCATTCATCTCATACAATTAACATACATTCGCATTTAATTCAAGCAATGTATCTACTTGCCAAACGGCCACAACACAACAATCAAACCCACAATTTCATAATTAACATAATTACGTTTTATCGGAAAAGTCGGGTAAAAGTCGGCTAAAAATTACATATTTTAGCATCATTAGTTTCTACACGTTTCTAGCTTCGAATCGATATAAGGATCACTAAAAACGGATACCCGAAACTAAAGCTACGGATTAAAACACATAACCCCTCAAAACCTACAGGCTCGCTGAGCGCCCTCTCGCTCGCTGAGCGAGAATCACCCTGGAACTTTCGCTGAGCGAGGGGTAGCTCGCTGAGCAACCGCTGCGATTTCCAGAATTTCTCAGCTGCGAACAGACCTACCAAAACCTTCCCAATCTCCACAATACTTCCATAAACATGATCTAAAGCATATATCTAACATCATACTTCGATTATAACGATTTCTAACCGATTAATCTACCAATTTCTCACATTTTCTCTCAAATCCTAACTATTCATCTTCTCTAAACTTCCATCAAAACCAAAACTCAACCAATCAAACACATACATAATCATACACAATATTAAGATAACAATGCTTATCACCCTTACCCGATTATTTCGTCTACGCGGAGTAATCTTGATCAAAACTTAGCTTTTCCTCTTTTTCTCTTCTCTTCCTTTCTTTCTTCTCTTTTTTTTTCTATTTCCTTTTCTTTCTCTTTCTCCTAACTTATACCCTTTTCTCTCTATTTCTATTCTTACTAACTATTCTTATTCTTTCCTTCCTATTTCTACACTTAACTCTATTCTTTCTATTTCTTTCCAACCAAATATCATTCTCTCACAAAAATTCCAATTCTACTAATTTCTAACTTATCACTAATTAACAAATACCTATAATACCCTGCAAACCAATTTTACCCGAAAATTCACAAAACAGTAAAATCACATATTGCACTAACATAATCCATTATCATGATAATTTCACCAATAAAAAATTATTACCCAAATAAAATAAAAGACTCCACAAAATTTGGGAAAATCGAATCGGGGCGTTACAACTCTCCCCCACTTTAGAAATTTTTTTCCTAAAAAATATTACCTGATCCAAACAACTCCGGATACGACTCGCGCATCCTAGTCTCCAATTCCCAAGTCATATTGCCTTCCGCAGCGCCTTCCCACACCACTTTCACAAGCGCAATATCCTTGCCTTTTAGCTTCTTAATTTTACGATCCAAAATCATAAGCGGCAAAGCTTCCACCGTAAGGTTGTCTCTTACTTCAACTTCGTCCATATGAATAACATGCGACGGATCCGAAACATACTTCCGAAGTTGCGAAACATGGAACACATCATGGAAATTCGAAAGATTCGGAGGCAATGCCACACGGTAAGCCACAACACCCACTCGTGCAGTAATCTGATACGGCCCAATAAAACGAGAAGTCAACTTCTTCGACTTCAAAGCACGACCCACACCCGTAACCGGTGTAACTCTCAAGAATACATGGTCGCCTTCCTGAATTTCAAGATCCTTCCTTCTCTTGTCATGATAACTCTTTTGTCTACTCTGAGAAGCTCTCATCTTCTCCCGAATAAACTTTACTTTTTCCGTCGTTTGTTGTACCATCTCCGGTCCAACTACCGTTCTCTCTCCGGTTTCATGCCAACACAAAGGTGTTCAACATCTCCGACCATACAAATCCTCAAATGGTGCCATACCAATACTCGAATGAAAACTGTTATTATAGGTGAACTCAATCAACGCTAAATAACTATCCCAAACACCACCTTATTCTAGCACACAAGCACGCAATAAATCCTCTAATTATTAGATTGTCCTCTAGGTTTGAACGTTCGTTTGCGGATGGTAAGTCGAACTCAATCTTAGCTTAGAACCCAAAGCCTTTTGCAAACTTTCCCAAAACCTCAATGTAAATCTAGGATCTCTATCCGATACAATACTCTTAGGAACTCCATGCAACTTCACAACCACGGAAACATAAATCTCGGCTAGCTCCTCCAAAGAATAACTAATATCAATCGGAATAAAGTGAGCAGATTTAGTAAGTCTATTGACAATCACCAAAATATCATTATGACCTCTTTGCGTATTCGGAAATCCCGTAAAAAAATCCATCGATATACTATCCCATTTCCATTCTGGAATATCCAACGGTTGCATCAAACCACTAGGCTTCTGATGTTCCACCTTAGACTTCTGACAAGTCAAACACGCATACACAAAATGAGCTACATCTCTCTTCAATCCGGACCACCAAAAGATCTTCTTCAAATCTTGATACATCTTATTTGCTCCCGGATGTATACTTAAATTACTTCGGTGTCCCTCTTCCAATATCATCTTTTTCAACTCCTCATCATCGGGAATACAAATACAACCACGGAATCTCAAAACACCAAAATTATCAACCTTGAAATCCTCATTCTCATTCATCATCAAATCAACAAATTTCAAATCCAACTTTTGATTTTCACTAACGGTCGCAAGAAAGTCATTCGTAACGCATAGCATACCAAGTCTCACGCTTCTCGGCGTCATCTCGCACACCAAACTCAAGTCTCAAAAATTCTCCAAAAGTTCCCATTCCCTTATAATCAATACGGACATATGTAACAACTTACGACTCAAGGCATCGGCCACCACATTCGCCTTACCCGGATGGTAATTCAAACCAAAACCATAATCCTTCAGAAGTTATAACCATCTCCTTTGTCTCGTGTTCAATTCCTTTTGATCGAAAAAATACTTCAAACTTTTGTGATCACTAAAAACTTCGAACCTTGCACCTTAAAGATAATGCCTCCAAATTTTTAGAGCAAAAACCATGGCCTCTAATTCCAATTGTCTCGAAGCATAAGCTACAACTTTTCCATCTTGCATCAAAACACCGCCTAACCCAAACAATGAAGCATCACAAAACACCACAAATGGTTCCGTCGAGTTCGGAAAAATCAAGATCGGAGCCGTTGTTAACATTCTCTTAAGTTCCATAAAACTTTCTTCGCAATGAATATCCCAAATGAAAGCCTTTCCTTTACAAGTCAACTGCGTTAACGGAAGTGCCAACTTTAAAAATCCTTCAATAAACCTCCGATAATAACCCGCCAAGCCTAAAAAGCTTTGAATCTCCGTAACTGATCTAAGAACTACCTATTGCATTACCGCATCAATCTTGGATGGATCAACACTAATACCACCATCGAAAATAACATGCCCAAGAAAACATACCTTCGACAACCAAAACTCGCACTTTGACAACTTAGCATACAATTGTTTCTCTTTCAAAATTTGTAACACAATCCTTAAATGCTCTTCATGCTCTTCTTGAGACTTAGAATAAATCAAAATGTCGTCGATGAAAACAACCACAAAACGATCCAACTGTTCATGAAAAATACGATTCATGTATTCCATAAACACACCCGGCGCATTAGAAACCCCGAATGGCATCACAGAATATTCGTAATGACCATACCGTGTCCTAAAAGCCGTCTTTTGAATATCCTCCTCTTTCACACGAATCTGGTGATATCCTGATCTCAAATCAATCTTACTAAAAACACGCGCGCCAACCAAATGGTCCATCAAATCATCGATCCTCGGAAGCGGACACTTGTTCTTAATTGTCGCCTTGTTCAACTGTCGATAATCAATACATAACCGCATACTTCCATCCTTCTTCTTTACTATCAATACCGGCGCACCCCAAGGAGAAACACTCGGCCTAACAAACCTCTTATCCAACAAGTCATTCAACTGTTTCTTCAATTCTATCAACTCTGAAGCTGACATACGATACGGTGCCATCGAATCGGTCTAGTACCCAGAACTAGATCAATAGAAAACTCAACTTCTCTTTCCGGCGGTACATCCTTAATATCATCCGGAAACACTTCTGGAAAATCACACACCACTGGAAACCTACTTATCTCCACTTTGCTTTCCACTGACAACGATGCAAACAAACTAAACAATTGAGCTTCGTCCACTAAGAGTTTCTTCAACTCTTCCGTGGATAGGAAACTCTCTTCTTCATCATCCAAAGAAGGAAACCTTACTAACTTATGATAACAATCTATATGAACTCGATTAAATTGTAACCAGTTCATGCCTAAGATCATGTCCAAACCTTCCAACGGCAAACAAACTAAATCCATAACAAAATCTTTACCATACATGTTCAAAGAACAACTTACGCACACCCAAGAAGTAGTTACCAACCCTGAAGCAGGAGTCTCAATAACCATCTCACCACCCCAAGAAGACATAAACAAATTCAAACGCTTAGCGCACTCAAGAGAAATGAACGAATGAGTCACTCCCGTATCAATAATAGTAACTAAAGGCGTACTATTAATAAAGCATGTACCTTTAATCAAACGGTCTGCACTATTAGTATCCTTCCCTGCTAATGCAAACACCTTTCCGCCCGCCTGAGCTTGCTTTGGCTTAGTACACTTAGTACTAATGTGACCAACTTCCCCACAATTGAAGCACTTCACAACATTTCTCCTACACTCGGTAGTAGCATGTCCAAGACCTCCACAGTTTGAACATTTCACAATATTCTTCCCACACTCAAAAGACTTATGGCCTAAATCGCCACACTTGTAACACTTAACAGGACTAGAACTCCCTCCACCAGATCTCCTATCAAAGTTTCCCCTATGTTTGCCCTTATCAGCGGGTGTCACATACGGTCTACTTCTAGCTTGTTGCTTCCCTTTCCTCTCATTCACACTCTTGTAATGTGTAGAACGAGCTTTCCTATCTTCTTCAAAGATTCTACAACATTCAGTCAAATCTGAAAACCTTCTAGTTCTCTGATATCCCACAATTTGCTTAATCTCAGGACGCAAGCCATTCTCATACTTAATGCACTTAGAAAACTCAGCAGTAGCAGCAGCATAATGAGAATGAAACTGAACCAATTCCATAAACTTAGCAGTATAGTCAACCACTGACATACTACCTTGCTTCAGCTCAAGGAATTCCATCTCTTTCTTTCCCTTCACACTCTCAGGGTAGTACTTCCCTAAGAACTCAGTACGAAAAACTTCCCAAGTTATGTCTTCATCATGCTCCTCAAGAGCTTGACTTCTACCGACCCACCAATCATCAACTTCTTCCTTCAGCATGTGAGAACTAAGCCTCACCTTACTCTCTTCAGCACAGTCCATGACTCTGAAGATTCTTTCAATCTCCTTCAACCAATTATGAGCACCATCAGGATAAAATGTTCCTTTGAAGACCGGCGGTTGGTTCTTTCTGAACTCATCATTCACATTCACATTCGGCGCTCCCGGCACCGCCCTAGCCATTGCTTCAAAAGCAGCATCCATAACATTGTCGTTTCTACCAGCCATATTCTGATTATTACCAAAGACAACAACAAGATTAAACAAAAGTTCAATAATAACAACATCAAGACAGACACAACTGACTCGAACACTGGCTATGATACCACTTAATGTAACACCCCCTTTCTATACCCCCAAATAATCAATTAAATCATTTAGGCACATGTTAAAAATTTCATCAGAGTATAATTAAACATGGTATAAAAGAGCAATGCCACATTATACTTGAAATCAAACCACATTACACCTGCTCATAATAGATATGCAACAATAGGGTAATTTTCGACACGATAACTAATTATACAACGGAAACATTTCAACAACATCAAACATATATATATTTCCATTCATATATATATATATATATATATATATATATATATATATATATATATATCAACAAGTTTGATGCCAATAACAAATATTCATGTCTATACAAAGCATCCATCCAAAAGATACATGTACACAATGCATCACAAAAATGGCACTAAGCCAACCTAACTACCCGGTGCTACATATCAGAGCCGACCGACCAAAAACTGAAGACGAGCTTCACAAAAATATGCCATCCAGCAACCTACTCTGCAATGCCTCGTAGAGCATCATAAAACAGCAGAAGGGTGAGAAACGTTATCATAATAACATTGCATATAATTATATATCTCAACATATAAAATGAAAATAAAATGTATTCTCACCACAATTCATACCTCATCACCTATACACATTGCAACGTGAACTTACACAAAATCAAGCATATTCATCATGCGCCAATTCACTAATTCACATAAACTTACTTTATTTATGTTTATTCCTCAATTCTATTCATTCTGCATAAACATACGTCTAGTTATGTTTAATCACACATATACATTACAAATGTATAAATCACATACATATACATATATCAAACATGCATATATACAATCAAGTATGTTTCATCACACATACTATCATCTCCATAATACTCCAAATAAACATATGCACATTCATGTTTATTTCTGCATATCATAATTAAAATGATAAAATGCAACTCATAGAGACCGACACACGACTCTATGCAGATGCAATGCGGTACCAACTCAACATTTCAGCAGGTTCACTCAGGAACCAAATGGAATCATTGCTTGTTACTTAAAGTAACTCCCCGTCAGGCACACGATGTTCCCCATTGCTCACACCCCACATGGGCACACAATGTTTATGGATTACTCACACCCCACACGGGAACACAATCTGATTGCTCACACCCACACGGGTACACAATCAATGTGAATAAATCACCCATCGCTCACACCCCACACGGGCACACGATGTTTCTGGATTGCTCACACCCCACATGGACACACAATCCGATCGCTCACACCTCACATGGACAGACGATCTTGTTGTAGTCATCGCTCACTGTCGCTCCCGGGAATTTCATCCTGGTACAAACGCGAAAGTGGCGAGGAAAAGGTAGAGTTGCCAGCCAGACATTTTTATCCCGAAATAATGGGAAAGGTAATGTTGCACAAACCTGAGGAAGAAGGAAAGGACAAGATCCTGCGAACCAAAGATCTGGGTTCGGGAGTCGGTTACGACCTGGGAAGGTATTAGCACCCTAGACCGTCCGCCGTACCCGACGGGATCCACGCTTGCTTGTTTGTTTCAAAGGGTGAGAAAAATATAACTGTTGCTGAACAACTGAACTGCTAACTGGAAATGGGATTGAAAATGAGAAAGGAATAAGAAAATAAAAATGGAAAGAATGGGGAAAATGTAGGGAAAATAAAGAATGTGCTCGAACGGGCCCTACCCCGCTGCCTACGTACCTCATCAAAAAATGAGGATCAGAGTCGACGTAGTTCACCTAACCAAGGCGGGAACTATTTATTTGTGTTTCTTATAGATGGAACTGCGTATGTCTATGCTCAGGTATTGCAGGCTCGTCTGGTACGAGTGCATTTACCGTCTTGCATGCGAGACAAGTCGTCGCAAGTTCGCGTTGTGAGTGAATGAGATGAGAAAAGAAGTTCCCGCAGGATAGTCACTTGTTATTTGTTTTTGTCTTTTATGAGAAGTGTTTTGAATTTGTTTGTGAACATTCTCATACTAAGACCTATCCATCGCGGGAAGCACTTACACCTCGCCCCGAAACAGGACGCGTATAGGCACTCCGCAACAAAGTCTCGTGTCGTACAAGAATGTTCGATTTTCATTAAATGTTTTATTATTTTCTTTGTGAGGAGAGAACGAATGACTCAAATTGCCAAAGGCAAAAATCTAAGGGGACTAAGACTCAATCCTAATTGTTGTTTGTTTATTTGCAAGTGAGGTCCTATGGTTAATGAGGTTTCTAAACTTAATGGAGGAAGGACTTAGAACTACTAGAGTGCAACTTACTTCCTAAGGAAGATAAGTTAATTCTAAAGCCAAAGGAGAACCTATACAAGTGAAATATCAATCAATATAACAAAGCAACAAAAATTGACATAAGAATAACATTCCAAACAAAACATTTAAGGTGTAAACCTAAAAATCAAAACCTAAGTTTATTCTACGTCTAATTAATATGAATCCTAAGCCTAAGTCCTAAAACTAAGGGCATTACCTAGTATTTTCATTCAAAAAAATCAGAAACTAAACTAGTCTACATCCATATTAAACCCTAAGATTAAATCTAATTAAAACTAATTTTTATGAACTCCTAATATTCTAGCCTAAACTAATGGGAATTTACATGTAACAAAGCCTAAATATTAATACCCTAAAAATAGTAAAGGTTCTGGAAAAATTATGAGATTAATTCTATAGGGTCCTAAAACTACCTATAATATTGTGTTAAAAAATATCCTAAAAAATCAGAATTTTTCTATGCCTAAAAAATCAATTAATTCTACCTAAGGATTAACCATTATTTTCTAAGGATTAAGCTACTAAAACATAGGATTAAATGACCTAAAAAAATATGCTAAATTTATACTAAGTACTATTATGAGTCCTCTAACTATGGCAAAAAGAGTGGACCAAAAATGTTACTGGAAGGTTAAAAAATAAAATCAACAAATTTATGTACAGTTGAGGGAAATTCACTAAAAACTACTTACATGAAAAAATCAGAATTAATTCAAAAATAATGCAAATTCAGAAAAATAAAATGCCAAACATCTCTAAATTGAAATAATAGCCTACTTGATTTTTTTGGGAATTTTCCTAAGCATTTTCCTATTTTTTATTGATTATTTTCTAACTATAGCTACCTAAAGAAATATAATCTAAAGGAAATAAAGAGGGGGGTTCAGAAAGCATTATTCTTAGTTGTTTTTCGCGTTGGGCTTAAAACAGGGAGGTGAGAATAGCATAGGGAAACAGGCCCATGCGCAGGATTAGCCTAGGGGTGCAGGAAGCATTTTTTTCCAGTTCATTTTGTTAGTGGGCTTCACAAGAGGGGTGGAAATAGAAAAATGTCGGGCCCAGTTTCGCAGGACTTAAGGGAGGTGTAGGCAATGCTTTTTCATAGTTATTTCTTGATGGGCTTAGGAATGGGGTGGTCCGAATAGCAAAACAGGAAAAGCCTACCGGACGGTGACAAGTGTCACCGTCGGTATGGCTGGGGATCCTAAAGGCTGTCAACGTTTCATCTTCTCATTCCTTTGAAATTTGCAACGGTTAATATGGTGGTTTACACATAAAATATCTCAAATCAAATAATTAAAAGGGAATAATTCGTTTTCAATGTGGATTAATTGCAGCATTAATGTTACAATCGCTCTTAATACTCCATTATGACTAACAAAATCAAAACTTATAAACAAAACCCTAAATACTGAAGGAGTACCAAAACCTAATTCCTTTCCCTTTTCTTCTTCGCCGCGACACCCTTCTTCCCCGACCTCTTCTTTCTTCTTCTTCTTTCCTCATCACCCCTGCCCCTGTTCAATTTTCTGAAACCTGAGGGGTTAGATTGGTATATGTGCCAGTCGTGACCTGGAAGGTTGAAGGGGATTGAACACAAAAGCCCAAAAATTTGCACTCACCGGTGCGTAGAGGGATACTGATGACTAGTTGTATATGCTTGAGTGGGCTTAAAGATGCCACTTGGAGAAAAGTTCTTCAAATATGTCTCTTGGAGGATAAAGCAGTCCAAAATATGAAGATATAACTTTTTGGGAAGATAAACAACGTCCCAACATAGTGAGATAACCTTTGGGAAGATAAACAACGACCCAAGGTAAAGGTATAACCTTCAAGAGGATAAACAACGTCTTGAGGTATAAGTATAAATTTTGGGAGGATAAACAACGGCCCAATAGTAATGATAGCTTTCAGGAGGATAAACAACGTCCTGAGGTATAAGAAGCTTTCAGGAGGATAAACAACGTCCTGAGGTATAAGAAGCTTTCAGGAGGATAAACAACGTCCTGAGGTATAAGAAGCTTTCAGGAGGATAAACAACGTCCTGAGGTATAAGTATAACTTTTGGGAGGATAAACAACGGCCCAAAGAAATGATAGCTTTCAGGAGGATAAACAACGTCCTGAGGTATAAGTATAACTTTTGGGAGGATAAACAACGACCCAATAGTAATGATAGCTTTCAGGAGGATAAACAACGTCCTGAGGTATAAGAAGCTTTCAGGAGGATAAACAACGTCCTGAGGTATAAGAAGCTTTCAGGAGGATAAACAACGTCCTGAGGTATAAGTATAACTTTTGGGAGGATAAACAATGGCCCAAAGAAATGATAGCTTTCAGGAGGATAAACAACGTCCTGAGGTATAAGTATAACTTTCGGGAGGATAAACAACGGCCCAAAGTCATGATATGCTTTCAGGAGGATAAACAACGTCCTGAGGAAATGGTAGCTCTCAGGAGGATAAACAACGTCCTGAGGAAATGGAGTAACCTTTGGGAAGATAAACAACGGCCCAAGGTCACAAGTTGTTGATGAAGTTTGTCTGCTGGAGAATTAATCTAAAAAACAAGATTATAACATTCTGTATGATAATATTAGTTTATGCATTATGTATGCATGTATAATATGATGCACTTAAGTAATGTATTATGTAGTTATAGATATGTATGATATGATGTAAATGATGTATGTATGTATCATGCAGCCTGAAGCGTCTGGATATCTTCGTATAACAACTGCTGGCCAGGGAAAATAAATCCCGATTTGTTACTGAAGAATATGAGGAATTTGTTCCCGTCTTGTTTGATAATATAGTATATATAACCTCCCGTCTTCGTTTGATAGTAAGGTATCCATAACCTCCCGTCTTCGTTTGATAGTAAGGTATACATAACCTCCCGTCTTCGTTCGTCGTACTCCTATTGAAAGAGTAAATTCCCGACTATCCGTCTGAGGATAAAAGAGATGGATATAAATTCCAGGGGATATGTGACTCGAAGTATTTATGAAGATGGATTTGCCTTACTGGGGGACTTGTAGCTGTCTTGTGGGAATGAACCGGCGAAGCTTCGTTGAAATCCTTCCCTCGTTCGTCCTTAGTAAATACTATTACTTCATTTTCATTCATTTCTGGTAAACATCAATCATATTAAGCATTTATGCATTTCTGGTAAACATCAATCATATTCAAAAGCATACATACATTCAAACACAACCAATGGACGTTTCGCTTATGTAAATAGGGTAAAAGTAAATCTGGATTCAAAGATGGAATTTTATTTATATCAAAGAGTGACCCGTACATGGGTAAGTTTGTACAAGGAGACAGAAATCCTAGTAAGAGGAATTTGTCATAAAGTTTTTTTTTTTTAAAACAAAGAAAATCAGCTATGTGGGAAATAATCCTATTGAGTTTCAATTCTACTATTGCCATTATCTTCAAGTATCTCATCTTCTGCTGTCGAGACGGAAACAATTGGATAGAGCTTTATCTGTTCGAGCTTGATTAAGTAGCACAACTGGTTGTAGTTACATGGGTGATCCAAACGAGACATAGTCATACGCTTTAATCCCTAACTTTTGCCT
The DNA here is from genome assembly GCA_963966055.1 of Lathyrus aphaca. NCBI lineage: Eukaryota > Viridiplantae > Streptophyta > Magnoliopsida > Fabales > Fabaceae > Lathyrus > Lathyrus aphaca. The sequence goes on along the minus strand of OZ014521.1, from coordinate 293,038,998 downwards.
GGATTGCCTTTTCAGGTTTTCAACCCACCGGTATACCCTTTTTTGCCCAAGCCGCCTTTTCAGGTTTTCGACTTGCCGGGTGTACATCTTTTTTATATATATATATCCCTAATTTTTACCCTAACCCTTTTGGTTCGCCGGGATGCCCTTATTTTTGCCTAGGCCAGTCAACCTAGCGGGTCTCTTTTTATGCGTAATATTTTTTAACTATGTCTGCGTTTACAGGCTGCGGAAAGTCTTCACCATCCATAGTAGTAAGTATCATGGCGCCTCCTGAGAATATTGTTTTGACTACAAATGGTCCTTCATATGTAGTAGTCCACTTACCCCTAGGATCACCCTGTGGTAATATGATACGCTTGATTACCAAATCACCAGCCTGATATACCTTTGGCTTAACCTTCTTGTTAAAAGCTTTGATCATTCGTTTCTGGTATATCTGGCCATGACAAACTGCTTCTAGTCTCTTCTCATCAATCAAATTTATCTGGTCAAGTCGAGTCTGAATCCACTCGTCTTCATCCAAGCTTGCATCCTTCATAATTCTCAAGGAGGGAATCTGAACTTCAAAGGGTAGAACTGCTTCCATACCATAAACTAAAGAGAATGGAGTTGCCCCTGTTGAAGTACGTATTGTAGTACGATAACCATGAAGAGCAAATGGTAACATCTCATGCCAATCCTTGTAAGTAACAGTCATCTTTTGTACAATCTTCTTAATGTTCTTATTAGCAGCTTCAACTGCCCCATTCATCTTCGGACGATACGGAGAAGAGTTGTGATGCTTAATCTTGAACTGCGTGCAGAGATCAGTAATCATAGTGTTGTTCATATTAGAGCCATTGTCAGTAATAATCCTTTCAGGGATGCCATACCTATATATGAGATTATTCTTAATGAATCGAGCCACCACATTCTTAGTAACAGATGCAAATGAAGCTGCCTCTACCCATTTCGTAAAGTAATCAATAGCAACCAGGATGAAACGATGCCCATTAAAAGCAGTAGGTTTGATCTCACCAATCATATCAATGCCCCACATCGCAAAAGGCCAAGGAGCAGTCAACACATTCAATTGTGATGGAGGTATATGGACTTTATCAGCATAAATTTGACACTTGTGACATGTTCTGGAGTGTTGATAACAATCAGCTTCCATGGTGGACCAATAGTAACCTGCCCTCAAAATCTTCTTTGCCATAGTATGACCACTAGAATGAGTGCCAAAGATCCCATCATGCATATCTTCCATAATCTCAGTTGCTTCCTTCTTATCCACACACCGAAGCAAAGTTGAATCATGATTGCGTTTGTACAAAATCCCATTACTCAAAAAGAACTTAGCAGAAAACCTCCTCAGAAACTTCCTATCTTTGACAGATGCCCCTTCAGGGAATTCCTGAGCTTCAAGATATCTTTTCACCTCATAGAACCAAGGCTTTTCTTCTGCTTCTTCAGTGCCAATTTCATTGCAGTATGCAGGCTTCTCAAATCTATCAATGGTAATCTTGGGAGCTTCATCATCCCAGCTGATCTCAAACATGGATGCCATGGTGGCTAAGGCATCTGCCAACTGATTCTCTCTCCGTGGAATATGCCCAAAGGTAATCTCTTTGAAATGTGGGATCAAAGACAACACATGCTCTCTGTATGGAATGAGATTATCATGCTTGGTATCCCAATCTCCTTTAATCTGACTTACTACCAGGGCTGAATCTCCATACACATCAAGGAACTGAATTTTCATATCAATAGCAGTTTTAATACCCAGGATACATGCCTCATACTCAGCCATGTTATTGGTACAATAGAAATAAAGTCTGACAGTAATCGGGATATGACAACCTTCAGGGGAACTAATTACAACACCAACACCATTACCAAGTGCATTAGCAGCTCCATCAAAAACCATGGTCCATCGGGATCCTTGTTCAGGTCCGTCATATTGTCCAGGTTCTTTGGTAATAATCATAATGTCTTCATCAGGGAACTCAAAACTCATTGACTGGTAATCATCCACTGCTTGATGAGCCAAATGATCAGCCACAACACTTCCTTTAATGGCCTTCTGAGTAGTATACTGTATGTCATATTCTGTTAAGATCATTTGCCATCTTGCAATTCTTCAAACCAAATGGCATCACTTTATAACAAAAAGTGCCCCACTGTGTAACAAATGTTGTCTTCTCCATATCTTCAGGTGCCATTTTGATCTGATTATAACCAGAGAAACCATCCATAAAAGAGAATACCTTATGCTGAGCAGTGTTGTCTACCAGAACGTCAATATGAGGAAGTGGAAAGTCATCTTTGGGGATGGACTTGTTCAAATCTCTGTAGTCCACACACATACGTACCTTACCATCTTTCTTAGGTACCGGTACCACATTTGCAACCCACTGAGGATAAGAAGTCACAGCTAAGAACCCTGCATCAAACTGTTTCATTACCTCTGCCTTAATCTTCTCTGACATTTCAGGACGCATTCGACGAACCTTCTGCTTCTTTGGACGACAATCTTCTTTTACCGGTAAACGGTGAACCACAATGTCTGTATCTAACCCTGGCATATCTCCATAGGACCAAGCAAAGATTTCCACATAATCACGTAGCATCTGAATCAATCTGCTCTTGACACTATCCTCTAATTCAGCCCCTATCTTGACCTCTTTCTTGTTTTCTTCAGTTCCCAGATTCACAACTTCGATCGGCTCTTCATGTGGCTGTATGGCTTTCTCTTCTTGTTGTAACAACCTAGAAAGCTCTACAGGTACTTCACAATCGTCCTCATTTCTGTCTTCAGCTTGATAGATCGGATTCTCGAAATTATAATTGGCAATAGTAGAACTGTTATCAACAGGATCCAGAGTGGACGAGGATCTGCATTTTAGTGACGTGGGTGTGTGTAAGAACACATAGCTGATAAATAAAAATAAAAGAAAAGAAAGACAAGGAACACAATATTTACGAAAACGAAACGTCCACTGATTTTTATTGAATGAAGTATGCAAATGAAATGACATCCCGTAACAAGCACACCGTTGTGCCCCGGGTAAGGCACAAGGCTTAAGAGTTCAATTGTTCAAGAAATTACAAACTTAAAAAGTAACAACACAGTAATAGTATTTACTCCTGACTAAAGGAGATAGGAATAACATCTTCAGCCTTCCAGTTATTGAGCCCAACACCCACAGTAGGAAAAATCCAAGCATCCAAGTTGTAGTCTTCATCATAGTCACTCACAGCATTAATCTGATCTTTCATAATCCCCTGATTGGTGATATGCACAGCACGAGCACGACGAACAACCTTCTGGGACTCTGCAGTGAAACCCAAACCAAATTTGTCAGACTTGTATGGAATATCAAGAAGCTGACCCCAAATAGTACAACCACCTTCATCCACCACAGCTCTAGCATCTTTAAGGGAGGCCATTGTAGGAGGTACTCTGGTGACCACAGGAACTTTCTTAACAACAGGAGGAGCTTCATAATCATTAACAATCCAAGGAACCACTTCAAATGTCTGACACGGAGTTTCAACATATTCACCTTCCACTTCAAGATATTTAAAGGTGTTCACATGGCTAATCATATACCCTTCCTCTCCGTAAACAGTAACAACCTTCCCTTCTACTGGATACCTCAGCTTTTGATGTAATGTAGAGGTTACAGCACCTGCCCCATGGATCCAGGGACGCCCAAGCAAACACGAATACGACGGACGAATATCCATTATATAAAAGGTAACATTAAAAACTTGAGAACCAACTTTGATTGGGAGATCAATTTCTCCATGCACCACTCTTCTCGAGCCATCAAAAGCCTTCACCACTATATTACTGGGCTTCAACACAGCATCTTCAGGACTAAGCTTATTCAGGACTTCTTTGGGCAACACATTCAGAGAGGAACCATTGTCTATTAGTACATGTGACAGGGTGGTGCCCTTGCATTCAATAGAGATATGTAGAGCCCTGTTATGATCCCTCTTAGCAGGAGTCAAATCAGCATCGGAGAAACCTAACCCATTATCATAGGTCAAGTGTGTCTCTCCCGATAAATGGGAATGGCCCAAATAAAGGTACAGACGCGAACAGTCGGCGAAAGGGGGATGTGAGGACACACATGAGTGAACTCACGGGGAATGAAAAGAGTCGCCAGCTGGGCATTTTTATCCCGGAGGAAAGGCAATGCTGCATAGACCTAGAAAAGATATGGATAAGACGGTTGCGAACCAGAGAGACTGAGAAAGGGGGTTGGTTACAACCTGGGAAGGTATTAGCACCCAGATTGTCCGTCGTACTCGACGGGATCCACGCTTGAAAAATTTGTGTTTTAAAGGGGTAGTGTCAATGCAATTTGTGTATAAAATAGCTGGAAAAGGATATGTGCAGGTAAAGGAAGTGAAAGTGTATAAATGATGTGTCAGTGTAGGAATGAGAATGAATTGCTCAAGATCATGAGGCTAAAGAATAAGGCTAGAAGGAGGGGGAATATACAGATACTTTTGTTCGATAACTGTTAAGTTATGCCTACGTATCCTCTCGTGCAATGAGGAAGTCAGAACACCGTAGTTCGACCTAAAGAGACTGAAAGATGAATTGACTTGTGAACTGCTTACTTGTCTATGCTCAAGTGTATGACCTGTCTGGCTCAGGTGCAAACTGTCTTGCATTAGACGGAAGAAGCAAGTTCTCGTTTGTGAGTGAATGAGATGAGAAAAGAATCCCGAAGGAGACGATTATTGTTTGTTTTTGTGCTTTCAGTCTTTTATTGCTTTTTGAATTTTGTCATAAGTTAATGAGCTTAAGCCTAAACCAATGGGTTTAGTAAACTCATCACATCTTCCCTCTGATTAGGGGTAATGAGAATACCTTAAGTGTGAAGTCAGCTTCTCACACTTAATCACCATTGATGCAGGATTAAGATCATTAACCTACTTGTGATTATTTAGATGTTTTTGGTGTTTTTGTTTAGTGTTAAGTAATGAGATTAAGCCATAATCAAGGATTGAACAGACTCATTACACCATCCTAATAGAAGGATAATAGATGAGAATGTTTAAGCTGAGGAAAACACCTCAACTTAATCCATGATTAGGGATTAAACTCATGACAAAACAAAGCCTTTATGAGATGGATTTTAGTTAATGGTAAGATGATGAAGTGAATTTTAGGATTTGTAAGATAACTTGAGGGGGACTTGTCCATTAACACTAGGGTTAGTCCTTCTTAACCAATTAAGGAAGAATTAGAACCCTAATGCAAGGCCCAAGTTACAAGCTTGATGTCTTGATGATTATTAAGTGAATTGATTAAAAGGAGTTAAACACATTAAGGGTTTAACACTTAGGATTAAAGTTATACACTCCATCCTAATAGAAGGATGCAGGCATAAGCTTAATCACAAAGCCTTAAAGCCTTTAGGGTTTAGTCCCTGATTATGAGGTGAGAAGAGAAGACTCAATGAGACACAAAGGCAAAACTAAGTGGGGGACTAATCAAAACCCTAATCATTGTCATGCATGGTTGTTCCTAAGGTTTGTGAGGTTTACAAGAGAAGTCTTCAATGGAACCACCAGGAAGCAGATGAAAGGATCAGGAGAAGCAAAGTAACTTGCTTCATTTAAGAAGACAAGTCACTTGAAGAAAGAAGGTGAGATGAAGAAGAATGAGCAAGCTCAAACTCAAACACAAAGTAAAATGCATCAAGGATGCATGGAAGAGATGAAAAGAAAATATGAGAAGTGAAGGCAAATTCACTTCTCAAAGTTACTTACCACCTGAAAAGTTAGAAAAGAAATGCAATGCAATGCAAAATGAAATGAAATGGCATGATGTAAATCAAAACCAGAAGCATATATGAGATGATAATGATGCTATGACATGGTGCAAACATGAATCAAGGCATGTGGATAATCATACAAACTTATGGATGTAAATGGAGCAGGTTTAGAACCATGAACATGCATGAAAAGTCATGATATGCAAATGTCATACAACATGGCAAATATATGATGCAATGATCAAACATGCTTTCAATAAGTCTTAAGATGCCTAATGAATCAAAAGAATGCATAAAATGCTATGGCAAGTCAAGGTATGAATGCAAATGCAAGATGGTTGCATATGGAAGCCCAAATTAGGGTTTATGATCAATGCATCAAACACAAACCAAAATCAGAAGCAAACATCAATATAAAAAATTGAAAATGCACTCAAAGGATCCCTAATCCTATACTAACTCATTTCCCAAAGGAGAAGTTCCAACTCTTAACCTAGTTCAAGTTATGATTTTCCTAAGTTTTCTAGGGTTTTAGGGTTCCTTAACAAGAAAAATGCCAAACAAATGGAAAATGAGAAATCAAATCATGACCATTTAATATCACAAACTACATGCTAAACACAATGCAATGCAAAAAGAATCAAAGTCCAACTCTCAATGGTTAGGCAGAAATGATTTTTGGAAGTTTGGATCAAAATAATGCCTAAAAATGATTTTAATTCCATGAAAAATTCTCAAAATGCATCAAGATCAAAAAAGAAATTTGGTTTGAGGGTTGGACAATGTTTCTAAATGTTTTTAAATGTTTCATGAATTTTTTGGTGATTTTTAAATACCTAAAAGTATTTTTAATTAATTAATTCTCATTAATTAATTAAAAATAAACTTTTAAATGATTTAAAAATAATTTTTAATGCAAAAAATAAAAATAAAAATGTTTTTGGTTTCTGAAATTAAATAAAAGTTTGTACAAAAAATTTCAGAATTTTTGAATAAGTTTTACTATTTTTAATAAATTGTACAAATCAAATGAGAAAAATTGAAATAAAATTAATAAAAATGAGAAGTAATCACATCCAACGCATCAGATTCAAAGTTGGGGGTCAGCTGTTGACTTGGCGCGTTTTTTAATGGCCAGGATGGACTCTGATTTAATTAAACTAATTAAACTTAATTAATTTAATAAACAAGGATTAGGGCTAAGTGAATCAATCTGGGCCGTGCATGACTTAACCTAATCACCATCCAAGGGCTGTGAATCAAACTGGGAAATTAATTAGGGATTAGGGTTAATAACTTTCAGGTGACCGGAGGGAAGCTCCGGTCATCTTCTCCGGCGGGTTGAAAACCCTAGATCATGATTCAGGCCACCATTCACCAAATTGAAAGCAGGGAAATGATCCTCTACCCAAACCCCACTCAAATCACCCCTCAAACAAAATTTATCATTCATAATCAGTGAGAATCGAAGCCAACAAGATTCACGGGTGAAATTTCAGAGTGCAACAAAATACTCATTTCTTCACTATTTTCAATTCTAAAGGCATCATCATGATCGGCAAGACATACACTATCAATTTATAACATAAAATGCAAGCTCTGTGAGAAAAAGTTCATGGCCATACCTGAGCTGGAAAGCTTCAATGGTGAGCTTCCAGAGTCTCCCACTTGTGCAAATGAACTTCTTTGACCCTCTTGAACTCAATGAGATGCTTCAAAGTTCTTGTGGATGGCTGATTTGAGAAGAAGTGTTCTGGTGCAGCAAATTCCACAGTCAGGATTTGTGAGGTTTCAAGCTACTTCAATGGTGGATTTTGGTTCTCTTGAGTGTGTATGATTCATTGGTGAATAGAAATTGGGTGTTTGATGGCTGGAGAGGGAGATTCGAAGAAGAGAAGTTCTTTGACAGTTTTTGTGAAGGCTGTGTTCTGGCTTGTTTCAATGGCCAATCTCTTGCTATAACACTCCCACAATGTATGAATAGCCTGTGGAGCAGGTCAGTAGAGGTGGCTGCTTACTGTTCCAAGATTATGGGGGTTTTGGCCAAAAAGTCAATGTGATTGGTACTTGCAGCATGGGCTATGGCAGCAGCTGTCTAAGGGCTTGTCTTGCCTCAGCTTGAGTCAAGGATGACCCTCAGATTGCTTGTGAATGTCTGCAACATGTGGATCATAAGCTATGCTAGATCTTGCAACTTGCCCACTTGTGTTTTCTTGTGATTTTGTGCCATGTACATGAGACAACTCTTGCTTAATTTTGGTGCATGGAACTTCATTTAGTCATGGCAATGCATAGAAATCAACTAGTGATCACATAATTCCTTGGAGGGTGATTTTGCCAAAAATCCCTCTTTGCATCTTTATGAAAAATGACTTATGAACAAATGAAAATCAAGGCACAAAAATGAGATACTCGTTGGGCCAATTCTGTTTTTAGGTCATGTGTGATGTTTGTGTAAAGGTTTGACATCAATTAGAAGTCACAAATTGCCTTGGTGCAAGAATTTGCAAGTTTTCCATTTGGTGCATGACTTGAAATTTCGTGATTTTTGCCAACTTTGATGAGCCATAACTTTTGATCCAAAATGAATTAGGTCATGTTCTTGTACTTTTTAAAAAGGGAAAGATCTATTCTACAACTTTCATGACCAAAGTTTTTCCATTTGAAGCATTTTTGGATCAAAAAGTAAGGGTTGAAAAGTTGCCTAAAATGACAAATTCATTAAAAGTCAAACTTGCCCAAAAAGTCAACTTTGCAAATTCTTGAAATTCTTCAATTTTGTGAACTTCCAACTTCTTCCTTGATCAAATAAAGATCATATACATTCAAAATGATGAAGAACACCCTTTGGTTGGGTCATTGGGGGCCTCAGATGCCCTGATTTTGCACTGACTTGCTTGAAAAGTCAACTCTTGATCAGATGACTTCCCCATAGAATTTCTTCATGAAAATTGATATGCATACTCCCTATACCATATAGAGACCAATAGAAACAAGAATGACAAAAAAAAACTGGAGTTATGGCCTTTGAAACCAAAACCCTAATTTCAAGTCATCTGTGCAGTCAAACCTGGTTCTGCATCCATGCCATTTCCAGTTCTTGTGATTCTTTGACATTCTTGACTTTGAGAGGACATAATATGATACTTGAACATACATAGACCCCTTTGAAGTGATTGATGACCTTTGGAGTGGCTCAAGAAGCTCTTGGGTTGCTCAGATCACAAACCCAAGATGCAGATGACTTGGAACCTATGCAGTGAATCAAAATTGTGATATGAGATGCTATGATTGAGTTTATGCATATGAAATGATCACAAGCCATGGTGTGAATGGGTGAGGGAAAATTTGGGGTGTTTACAGCTGCCCCTATTCAAACATGAGTTAGCTGTGCAGGATGTAAGCGACGGCTTATCAGGCAAACAAGATAACTTGTGGTTGAATACCAAAGACAGTCCAAAATTTGCACTCACAGAATGAAGAAGAAAAGGGATATAGATTGTAAAAGAAAATAAAGTATATTGTAAAGTGTGGGCGACGGAGGACGACCGTCGAGCAGAGGACGACTGCTGGGTAAAGAGCAATGACGGGGACGGCCGACATGCTGGAAGGGTGTGGGAAATAAAGCAATGACGGGGACGGCCGACATGCTGGGGATAAACAGAATTATGATGGGGACGACCATCAAGTAAAGCTACACAATCTCTGGGGATTAATGAAACATGACGGGGACGGCCATCAAGTTCATAAAGCAAAGTAACCAATGATGGGGACGGCCATCGGGCTAAAACTGATGAAGGACGATCATCAGGAAAAGGAAAAGGGACCACGACGGGGACGACCATCGGGTTAAAAAATAAATGAAATAAACAGATGATGAGGTACGGTAATCAAAGGTGAAGGACGATCACCTAGCAGGGGACGGCTGCTCTGTTGGGGATATGATGAGGGACGGTCATCTAAGGTGGAGGACGACCACCTGGCAGGGTACGGCTGCCGAAAATATCGTGACATAGGACGAATGCCGGATAAAAGGTCAACGATGGGGACGGCCATCGGATGAGCATGATGGAGGACGACCATCAAGAGGTGGAGGACGACCACCTAGCAGGGGACGGCTGCTCTCAAGGTTTATCATGACATAGGACGAATACCAGATAACCAAAACCAACAATGGGGACGGCCATTGGATGAAATGATGAAGGACGATCATCAAAAGGTGGAGGACGACCACCTAGCAGGGGACGGCTGCCAAATATCACGACATAGGGCAAATGTCGGATAGAAAATCAACGATGGGGACGGCCATCGGATGAGCATGATGGAGGACGACCATCAAGAGGTGGAGGACGACCACCTAGCAGGGGACGGCTGCTCTCAGGGTTTATCATGACACAGGACGAATGTCAGATAAAAAGAAAATTTGCTTTGGTAACGATCTACTGGGGAATAGTAAACACGGACGAGTGTTTACATCCAAGAAACAAAAGGTATAAGTGTTTAGATATTTGTGTATAGATTAAAGATGCGGACGGGCATCCTTAAGACTACGATACAGACGAGTATCGGGTAGAAACAAATACTGACACGTGTTCAAAGATACGGACGAGTATCAACTGGTTAACAGAGAACACAGACGAGTGTTGAATCTGAGGGGACTCTTCTGGGGAATAGTAGACACAGACGAGTGTCTACATTCAAGAAGACGAAGGTGTTCGACACAGTGTATGGATTAAAGACGCGGACGAGCATCCTTAAGACTATGATACGGACGAGTATCAGGTAGAAACAAACGCTTGACGCATGCTCTGAGATGATGATACGGACGAGTATCAACTGGTTAACAAAGAGCAAGGACTAGTGCCGAATCTGTGGAGATTTAAGTGGTGTATACAAGATACGAACGAGTATCTGTATAAGTATGAGTATGAATGGTGTATTGTTGAGTATTTAACTGTTGGGGAGAGTGACACGGACGAGTGTCAAAAGGAGGAGAGTACAGTATAAACAGGTATCTGATACACGAAGTGTTTAGGTTACTGTACTAGGGAAAATGACACGGACGGATGTCAAGAAAGTTATATATATACAAGTATCTGTGAGTGCAAAGGGGATGTCTTTGGCTTTCTGTTGGGGATATGACACAGACAGGTGTCAAAAAGTATCCGTAATACGAGTGGTACTGTTTGCACAGAGTGTTCAGGCGACTTTACTGGGTAGTAATGACACGGACGGGTGCTAAAGAGAGTATATACTGGTGTTTGTGAATGTTAGGCAACTGTTTTTTTGCTGGGGGAATCTCCGTTGGGGATTTTGTGGGAGTTTTATGTTGATGGATTGTTATTATCCACAAGTGTTTGATTCAGAACATGGCTTATGATTATGCTATATGTTTGATTTTTTCCGTAATGCTCCGTACTAGACGGAAATGCTACGCTTTGTGGGTGAATATGATGCGAATGCCATGATTACGCAAAGATACCAAACCGGGATTTGGATCCCGTTGCTGTGAAGATCTTTGGTCGATCTGCTTGAAAGTGGACATCCCAGCTGGGGATGAGGTCATTTGATAGATCTGATGAGATGCTATCTGCTTGGGGATACAGGTCACTGACAGGCCCACCCTTGGTAATGAGGGGACCCAGCTGGGGTTTGTAGAAGCTTTCGTCACTCTGTTGTGATTCCTTCATGCGCTGCTCTTCCGGATAGAGGCTGAAGCTCTGTGGGGAGATGGTCCCCTGACTTTTGTACTTGGTCGAGGATGAGATGGCAACTTGGCTGGGGAGAAAGCACTTTGGGTGCTAAGAATGAGTGTTGATTTGTCAGCTTGTTGGAGCGAAGCTTTCATGCCCCAAGTTGCATTCTGGATACCTGCAATCCTGCAAAGATAGGGAAACGCACAAATAATCCCGAGGTATCCCTTACCGGATTCCGCCATAGGAGTTAGATGCTCCCGAGAGTATTATATTCCCTGCAAGCATATGTTTTTATTTTTTTTGAAAATAAGCATCTGTATTCATGCAATCAAACCTTTGGAGACATCAGACATTTTGCAAATAAAAAAATGTACAAGACGAAACATGACCGGAAATCTGATTTTATTAATTCGTGCGCCCTGAATTGGCAACATACAGTCAAAGAAACAAATCTCCTAAAATGAGGAGATTGTTACAAATTGAGAAACAAAATGTGTTTGGCAATGTTGACGACGCTTTAAGGAGCTTCCCCTTGCTATGACTCGTATGACATTCGACGTTCTTCTCGTCTTGCTTTCTGAAGAAGGTTGATTCTGAAAGGAGCTTGATCCATCCGAAGCTTACCAAGTTGTGAGTGATGCAGACGAATTCAGAGTGCAGTTGTTCGCTTGTTCCCTTGTTTTGCATGGATCGCCCTTTCGGGTTTTCAATCCATCGGGATACCCATTTTTGCCTGAGCTGTCCAATGCGGCTTTTCAACTCAGCGGGTGTACATTTTTTGTTTATTTTCCCTTATTTTTGCCCGAGTCTCTTATTCTGTTTCTGACTCGCCGGGATGCCCTATTTTTGCCTGGACTTACATTCTGTTTTTATGTCCAGCAGGTCATTTTTATGCGAAGTATTTTTTAACTGCATCTGAATTCACAGGAGACGGGAAATCTTCACCGTCCATAGTGCTGAGCATCAGTGCTCCACCAGAAAAAACTTTCTTTACTACAAATGGTCCTTCATAGTTCGGAGTCCATTTTCCCCTGTGGTCTGTATGAGGAGGGAGGATTCTTTTCAGCACAAGATCTCCTACTTGGTACTCTCGGTGCCTGACTTTCTGATCGAAGGCTCTCTTCATTCTTTTTTGATACAACTGCCCATGACAGATTGCAGCCAATCTTTTCTCTTCAATCAGACTCAGTTGTTCGTATTGGGCCCGAACCCATTCTGCTTCACTCAGTTTAACATCCATTAGTACCCGCAGAGAGGGTAATTCAACTTCAACAGGTAGGACTGCTTCCATACCATACACAAGCTGATATGGTGTTGCCCCAGTGGATGTTCTGATTGACGTGCGGTATCCATGCAAGGCAAATGGTAGCATCTCATGCCAGTCCTTATAGGTGACTACCATCTTCTGCACAATCTTCTTGATATTCTTATTAGCTACCTCAACAGCGCCATTCATCTTTGGCCTGTAAGGAGAAGAATTGTGGTGTTGGATCTTGAAGTCCCGACATAGTTCTGCCATCATTTTATTGTTTAAGTTGGAACCATTATCAGTAATGATTCGCTCGGGAACTCCGTATCGACAGATGATATCTCTCTTCAGAAATCTGGCTACCACTTGCCTGGTAACATTTGCATAGGATGCTGCTTCGACCCACTTGGTGAAATAGTCAATGGCAACCAGGATGAATCTGTGGCCATTCAAAGCAGTTGGCTCAATCTTGCCAATCATATCAATGCCCCACATGGCAAAGGGCCAAGGTGAAGACATCACGTTCAAAGGATTGGGAGGCACATGCACCTTATCCGCATAAATTTGGCATTTATGGCATTTTCTGGCGTAGGCACAACAGTCAGCATCCATTGTGATCCAGTAATAACCCGATCTTAGCAACTTTTTAGCCATGGCATGCCCTCCAGCATGGGTACCAAAGGATCCTTCGTGCACTTCATGCATTAACAAATCTGCTTCTGTCCTGTCAACGCATCTGAGGAGTACCATATCAAAGTTTCTCTTGTATAGGGAATCATCAGTGTTCAGGAAGAAACTACCAGCAAGCCTTCTTAAAGTCTTCTTATTATTGGAAGATGCTCCAGGTGGGTATGTTTGATCCTTCAAGAAGCATTTAATGTCATGGAACCAAGGCTTATCATCCTTGACAACATCTTCTGCGAACACATATGCTGGTCTGTCAAGTCTGGACACTGAAATTTGAGGTACAAAGTTGGCAGCTTGAACTTTGATCATGGATGAAATGGTAGCCAGAGCATCTGCAAACTGATTCTCGTCTCGAGGGATATACTCAAGCTTGACCGTTGTAAAGAAAGTCAATAACCTCCTTGTATAATCCCTGTAAGGTATCAGATGCTCCTGGTGGGTGTACCATTTGCCGTTGGTTTGATTAACTACCAGAGCTGAATCTCCGAATACAGTCAAAGTCTTGATCCTGAGGTCAATGGCTTCCTCAAGACCCAAAATGCAAGCTTCGTATTCAGCTTCGTTGTTAGTGCAGTTGAAAGTGAGTTTTGCCGAGAAAGGCATGTGAACTCCTTTAGGTGTAATGAGTACTGCACCAATACCACGACCATTCATATTAACAGCCCCATCAAACATCATAATCCATTCTTCTTCCGGGTCAGGCCCTTCAGTGTGAACAGGCTCTTCATGATCTTTTGCTTTTATGAACATGATGTCTTCATCAGGGAAGTCAAATCTCATAGGCTGGTAATCATCAATAGGTTGCTCAGCAAGATATTCAAACAATACACTGCCTTTGATGGCTTTCTGAGAAGTGTATTGGATGTCATATTCTGTAAGAATCATTTGCCATCTTGCAACCCGTTCGGTAAGCGCTGGCTTCTCGAATATATACTTAACTGGGTCCATTTTGGAGATCAATAAAGTAGTGTGGGTCAACATATACTGTCTCAGTCGGCGAGCAGCCCACGCTAAAGCACAACAAGTTTTCTCGAGCAGTGAATAACGTTGTTCACAGTCGGTAAACTTTTTGCTTAGGTAGTATATTGCATACTCTTTTCGACCAGACTCGTCATGCTGGCCCAGCACACACCCCATTGACTCTTCTAATACTGTCAAGTACATTATCAGAGGTCTTCCTTCAACTGGAGGCATAAGGATTGGAGGCTCTTGTAAGTATTCCTTGATCTTGTCAAAAGCCTTCTGACAGTCTTCGTTCCACCTGACCGTCTGTTCTTTTCTCAGCAGTTTGAACAAGGGCTCACAGGTTGCCGTAAGGTGAGATATGAACCGTGAAATGTAGTTCAATCGTCCCAAGAACCCTCGAACTTCCTTTTCTGTCTTCGGTGCAGGCATTTCTTGAATAGCTTTGACTTTATTAGGGTCAACTTCAATCCCTTTCTCGCTCACAATAAAACCTAGCAGCTTACCGGATCGCACCCCAAATGTGCACTTATTGGGGTTCAACTTCAATTGGTACTTCCTCAGACGCTTGAATAGCTTCAGCAGATTTACCAGATGGTCTTCTTCAGTGAGGGACTGGGCAATCATGTCATCCACATAACATTCTATTTCTTTATGGATCATATCGTGGAATAATGTCACCATAGCCCGTTGATATGTTGCACCAGCATTCTTCAGTCCAAATGGCATTACCTTGTAACAGAACGTGCCCCAAGGTGTGATGAAGGTTGTCTTCTCCATGTCTTCAGGTGACATTTTAATCTGATTGTATCCTGAAAATCCGTCCAAGAAGGAGAATACCGAGAACTGAGTCGTATTATCCACCAATACATCAATGTGAGGTAATGGGAAGTCATCTTTCGGGCTGGCTCTGTTCAGATCTCGGTAGTCAACACACATCCTTACTTTGCCGTCTTTCTTAGGCACATGCACAATATTAGCAACCCATGGTGGATAACTAGTTACAGCAAGGAACCCGGCGTCCCATTGCTTTTGTACCTCTTCTTTGATCTTCATTGCCATATCTGGGCGAGTACAACGCAATTTCTGTTTAACCGGCGGGCATTCCTCTCTTAAAGGCAGCTTGTGCACAACAATGTCGGTGTCCAACCCTGGCATATCTTGATAAGACCAAGCAAACACATCCACATATTCTTGAAGTAGGTCAATCAGTTGTCTCTTCACTGAGTCTTGTAAGCAGGCCCCGATTTTAACTTCTTTCACATTCTCATTTGTACCAAGATTAATCGTCTCTACTTCCTCCTGGTGAGGAGTGATAACCTTTTCCTCTTGTCTCAACAATCTGGATAGCTCTTCAGGAAGCTCGTAATATTCTTCCACCCCTTCATCAGCTTGATTGATTGGATTGTCAAAGTCATACGAAGTCATAGCCGTGCTGTTGTCGGTGTTGTCTGGAAGGCACACTCTGCAAGGGTTCAGTTTGTTCATTTTAGTGATTTGATTTTAATCTTGTTTAGAAAAAAGTGAAATGAAGTTATCATTTTGAAAACATTGCCATTTATTTTTTGTACAAAAAGAAAAATGGAAAAACAGTGAACGGAAAAGAAAAAAGACTCATTTGCAAAAGATGTCTGATATTTCATTGATTAATCTTGTTGCACAAAAATTACTGATGGCCCGATTACAAAATGAGCCTTGTCATCTTGGGCAAGATGCAAGACTTGATGCATGCTTAAAATATACAGGAAATAATAATTACTCTGCAGGAGTAACTCTTATAATTTCCTGGGAAGACCAGTTTGAGATACTGCTCCCCGGGATCTTTGGACGTATCCAACTCTCCAGGTTGCGGTCGCTTTCATCCTCGTCTTCCAAATTGTTGACAGCATCAGGGGTGAGCATCCCCCCACTAAAAAAAATTGGGCTTCTCAGCAGCCTCTGCTTGATCTTGTTGAGTTGGTTTGTAACCCAACCCAAATCTATCCTCCTTCTTCTCTACGGGCAGCAACTTGCCCCAGCCTTGGGCAGTTCCTTCTTCAACAACCTTCCGGGCTTGTTGGTATGATGTCATTGAGGTTCCAGGTACAACAGATGTTTCACTTATGTTCAAGGCCTCAAACCCTTGACTCATCGTTTCATGGATCTCCCCATCCATCTCAATATATTTGTAGGTAGCCAGGTGGCTAACAAAAATATCCTCCTCTCCACAGATAGTAACGACTTGACCCTCCCACTCGAATTTTAACTTCTGGTGAAGGGTTGAGGTCACGGCGCCAGCGGCGTGAATCCATGGCCTACCCAATAGACAGCTGTAGGCAGGCTGTATATCCATCACGTAGAAGGTCGTTTTGAAAGTTTGTGGGCCAATCGTTATAGGCAACTCAATTTCCCCCAGAACTGATCTCTTAGAACCATCAAAGGCTCTTACTACTAAGTTACTGGGGCGTAATGTCAATCCTTCATACTCTAGCTTCACAAGGGCTTTTTTAGGTAAGACATTGAGGGATGACCCTGTGTCTACCAGCACATGGGAAAGAACTGCACCTTTACATTCCATGGTAATGTGCAAAGCCTTGTTATGATTGCGGCCTTCCGTAGTCAAATCAGTGTTGGTGAACCCTAGTCCATGACTAGCATTAACATTTCCAACCACAGCTTCCAACTGATTGACGGTGATCTCTTCTGGCACATAAGCTGCGTGCAAGACTTTTAGCAGTGCGTTCCGATGAGCCTCGGAGCACATAAGCAATGATAGAATAGAGATCTTGGAAGGCGTCTGGTGAAGCTGGTCCACTATCCTGTAATCACTTTTCTTGATGATTCTCATGAATTCATCAACTTCTCGATCAAAAGGTGTTTTTAAAGCTTCTTTAACAATCTGCTCTTCTTGCACCAAGCTCTTCCCTTTTGCCTTGGCAGCAGCTTCTGCTTCGGCAGTGGGTCTTTGAATTTGTGGAGCAAAGAGACGTCCGCTTCGAGTGAAGCCTCCGCCTCCCCCCACGTTGTCTATTTGTGGTGCAGGGGTTGATGATTCAAGAGTGATTTTCTGTCCTTCGCAGTATAGATCAGAGCCGTAATGCCAGGGGATGGCATTACTGCTTTCATAAGGTACTGGCCCAGGCACTGTGATAGTGACTGGACTGATTGCAGCTGCAGAAGGGACCATGATAGTCTGTGGATCATAGTATATTGTGATTGGTGCTCTGATAGGAGTGGCATTTTGTGAGTTGTAGGCAGAATCATTTTCAGGATCATAATAAATTGTAACCGTTGAGACATTTGCTGCTGAAGTTGTAGGAGACGTTGTTGGATGGATGGGTGTTGTTGTTGTAGGAGACTCTGAATGAAGGGGTGCTGAAGTTGTAGAAGGGATGTTTGCTGATATCTGGTCCGTTGAAGTAACAGATGAAGCATTTGTTGACGAGATTGAAGAGTTGCTTGGAACAATGGTTGTTGTATTTGTAGAAGACTCGGGGATCGTTGTTAAGGAGATTGCTGGATTGGTAGGAATTGATGTTGTGATTTGAAGCAGACCACTCTGGATGAAACCATCTATGCCATCTCTCAAGTTATCACAACCATTCACTGAAATGTTGCAATAAGCACACCCTAGCTCACATCCCGGGAACATTTGACATTCGAGGAGTTGAGCTTTAATCTCTACCAACGGTGTCCGAATCTGACCCACATTAGTTATCAAGTAAGATGGCTTGTCTTCTTCAATAGCATTGATTCTGGGGCCACCATGGTTTGGCATAGGGTTCTTGTTAACATTTGGTGGTGGTGCAAAATTCAGAGCCTTAGAATCTACCAAGTCCTGTACCTTCATGTGCAAAGCTCTGCACTTCTCTGTACTATGGCCAGGTGCATTCGAATGAAAAGCACATCTGGCGCTGGCGTCGTAGTTTCTGGGTAGACTGGTGGGATCCAGAGGTGCCAACGTCCTTAGCTCAACCAGGTTGAGTTTCAGGAGTTGTGGCAGTAATGTGGCATATGGCATAGGGATCGGATCGATCACCCTATTGGCCTGAGAAGGTCTCTGTTGGAACGGTCTTTGTTGATTGTTGTTGTTGGTGTTGTTATAGTTTCTCTGAGGAGGATACTGATTTTGTTGCTGATAATTTTGTTGCTGTGGTTGATAAGCTGGTTATGGATGAACTGGAGTGGGAATGGTGACTGCTGCCACAGACCTATGAACATATTGGGGTCTGCCCCTGTTGGTATGGATAGCATTGGTCTCGCCAGTTCTTCTTGGGCCTGCAGAAGGCTTCCTTGTGTTGCTGGATGAGCTGGCACCGTTGTCAGGAATTTTGCCCATCTTTAACAGGCTCTCAATTCTCTCTCCAGCTATAACGACATCTGCAAAGCTGGTAGAAGAGAAAGCAGCCAGCCTGTCAATGTATGTCCCTTGGAGGGTGTTCATAAACATATCTTCCATTTCCCTCTCTGGCATAGGTGGTTGGACAGCAGCAGCAAGCTGTCTCCATCTCTGGGCGTACTCGCGGAAGCTTTCCCTGGATGACTGTGACATCCCCATCAGGAGGGTCCTGTTGGGTGCCATATCCAAATTATACTGGTATTGTCTGATGAAGGCCTCTGCCAAGTCCTTCCAACACCTGATGGTTGCTCTAGTCAGATGGGAGTACCATT
Source organism: Lathyrus aphaca (assembly GCA_963966055.1). Taxonomy (NCBI): domain Eukaryota; kingdom Viridiplantae; phylum Streptophyta; class Magnoliopsida; order Fabales; family Fabaceae; genus Lathyrus; species Lathyrus aphaca. The sequence continues at coordinate 293,019,967 of OZ014521.1, read as the reverse complement.
CCCTTGAAGCTCCCGTTAAGCTATCCTCAAAGTAAAACATCCATAGCTTTTCGTCCATAGTATATGCCTTCAGCCTCCCCAGAAAGGATTGCAAGTGGGTCCGTGGGCAGGAAGTCCCGTTGTATTTTTCAAAACAAGGAGGCTTAAACTTATGGGGAATCCTGACCCCGTCCACTAAGCCCATGTCCATAACATCAAAACCCAAAGAGTTTTGGGACTCCAAGGATCTTAATTTTTCAGCAATTTCGTCCATCCTTCTGTCATAGGCTTCCTCCCCGGCTCCCATCACTGTGAACTGATCCTCCTGGGGGTCTTCTTGCAGCACTCTGCCTGCAGTGGCAGTCCCTTGCACATTAGCAGGAATGTTGATCTCTGGATGAAGGTGGGGTCCAAATACAGGGGGGTTGACATGAGGTTGGACCCTCTCATTGTTGCTTGTCCCAGCAGTCCCTAGATGGGGGTCTTCCTGATTCTGCCTCTCTACCATTGCTCTTAATCTCTCTTGGCTCTGAGCCATATTGTTCATCACCTCCATAAATTGTGTCATCTGAGCCCTCATTTCCAATCTTTCATTGGCCATTTGGTTCCTGACCTCTGTAAGGTCCTGCTGTACCTGGTCCATCTGTATGCCCGGAAGATTGTTACGGGTTGGATATCTGTGTGGACGGTTGAGTGGGAACACCCGTCGGCGAGCAATAGTTCCTGAAATCACAACAGAGTTAGCAACAATCAAAACAAACCTACAAAACAAACAAAGGTTAGCATGCAATGCAATATGCTTATTTGTTTCCAAGGTATCCGGCTTGGCACTTGGTTTTGACCCTTCCAGACCCTTGAAGATGCTGTTGATGTTGCTTGAAAGAAACTCAGATGGAACAAACTGATACATATATTACAAAAAAGCAAATGATACATAGTTTGTTCTTTACAATACATGCCCTCTGAGGGGTCAAGATACATCATAAGAAAATAAAAGTACACGAAATGAAAGCAACAACAAGCAAAAGTCAGACACCAAGACCAAACTCATCCTCCTGAACTTCCTTGAGAAGTGCTTCAGTCACAGGATCAGCTGGACGCTCTACGAGGTTCCTGATAAGGAGATTCCTGGTAGTAACTGCTGCAGTTAGCTTCTTGTGTTGACTCTGGTCCTTTGACCTCTTCACTCTAGCTCTAATCTTCAACTCTGAGATCTCCCTCTGGGCTGCTGCCAGGGCTTCCTCTTGCTCTTTTGCACTAGCTTCCAGCTGCTCAATCTTGTCCTGAGTCCTCTTATCTTCCAGAGTACGAGCTTCGGTGATCCTGACCCACCTAGCTTGACTCTCTTTCAGATACAAATCAGTCCTGGCTTTCTGGAACTGGGCTTCCTTGCAGGCATTCTTCAAGATCTGCTCTCCAGCCCTAGACTTCTTGATATAATCCTCTGACTTCTCAATTTTATCCAGATGCTCCACTTTCAACTTCTCTAACCTTTCAATATCCAACCTACCATCACTCCTCTCCCAGAGGGTCTTCTGTAGAGCCTGAGTCAACTTCTCATTTCTCTCTTTCAACTTCTCAAACTCCTCCAAACTGACAGTGACAGAAGGTGGTGCTGAGGATGGTCCAGGCATTTCCTCCATGGTGAAGGGCATCCCAGAAAATTGGGCCTTGGCATGGGACCACTCATAGTACTATGCTGATGCCACATTGTTGCACTTCCCCAGAATGGTTACTCCTTTAGTTTGAACATTGTCCCAAGCCCAGGATGCTTGCCTGACAATAGCCAGATTAGGCTTGTTCTCACAGTAAAGAGTCTCATCCAGATCTTGTACCTTAGGAGTGTGGACCAGTGCATAGCCCAGTTGTCTTTTGAATAGCAAAGGGTTGTAGTTGATGCAACCTTTAACTCCTATCAGGGGTACATTGGGAAACTGCCCACAACTGGTAATGATGTCCCTGCCCTTTGTGCTTTGAGTGCACCACCTGATATCAGTTGAGGTCAAAGCAGTGAGTCTTCTAGCCCATTTTCTTTGCTGGTGAGGGTTCAAGAATGCATCAGTCTTTGGCAAATGCTTGAGCAGCCAAGTATGGAACAGGGGAGCACAACATCTCACTAATCTTCCCCTCTGCTTTTCATTCCTCTGGTGAACTGAGTAGTAGAGATCTCCCAGTAAGGTGGGCACTGGGTTCCTCAGGATGAAGAGATGGATTGCATTCTTGCTAACAAACTTAGGTTCATCTGCAAATAAAATAATCCCATATATGCTCAGGGCCAACAAAGCACAGACTGCTTTCCATTCTCCTGAAGAAGCCTTTAAAGTAGCCTGAGATATTAAGAAATCCAGATGTAGACCAGAGACTCCAGCCTTGGTGGTTATATTCTGCCCAATTAGAACTGGTTCCAGATGCAATGCCTTGGCTACTTCTTCATTACTAGGAAAGACCATTTCAGGGTTGAAGGGGACTCCACCCCTGATAGGTATACCAACCAATGATGAATACTCCTCTAATAAAGGGCCCAACTGAAAATCCTGAAAAGTGAAACACCTCAGAGGGGGATCATAGAACTGCAGGCAAGTATGAATCAGGCTCCTCTGCGAAGGGTCCAAATCCATAACCACATCAAGTATGCCTCCATAGTGTTCTCTGAACAGTGGTATATGGTCTGGAGTAATCAGGGTCTGAATCCTCCTGATGTCAGCTAGCTCAGGCTGAAAGAAATGATAGGAGATGTTACTCTTTTTAGGTGCCATGTTGTTGAAGAAGGATTGAGACAGGTGCTGATGATAACACTGAAAATGGGCCACTGACTGGCTGGTGCAGGTGACTGAAGCAGGTAGCTGACAGCTGAAGTAGATGCTGATGAAAATAGGTCTATGCTGATGATGGGGTCAAAACCAAGCCAAAATAAAGTATGGATACCCTGAAAAACAGATAAGCAAATGTTAAAATGATGCAATGATGATGTATGCAAATGATATGCAAGGGTTTGTGACTGAGCTGGATCTGATCAAGTGCTCTGATATAAGTCCAGGTATATTCAAGAAATCCAGATGGAGGTTCATAAGTCCAGTAACCAAGGTGGGGGGCTCAAATAAAGAGTCACATGTCCAGGGTTTAGAATCACAAGAACTGTTCCAACATGGAGTATTCTTAATCAAATCAAAGTAACAGGGTATGCTGAGGTCAAGGGTACCTGCAAATCTGTAAACAGCCCAACCCCCTCACAGGTGGTGTTCTAAAACAAGGATCCTCAGACTCGGATCAGTTATGAGAAGTGTAAACACTTCCAACCCGGAGGTACAGTGTTTACAATAACCATAAAAGATCCTCATCTAATTCACCTCAGTTTCTGAAGGTCAATACTAAAGGTCATCCAGACTTAGCAGGCTTCCCAGATAGCCCTAGCACTACAGGAAATCTGCAGCACAGAGTTCTCAAGGAGAAACCCATATCTGAACCGTGTTTCATATTCCCGCACCAGACCGAAATGGAATGGGAAAGAACATGAACCACTCTAGCCTAGGTGTCACTCAGGTCCCAGGTATAGGACCTCAACTCTCAATAGAACACCCACCCACCAAAGCAACAAAACAGATCCAGCCAGCACAGTATGACAGTATGATATATGTAAAGCTATAAAGAAAGCAGTAAACAAACTGTACATAAAGCAAAAAATGAAATACACAAACACAAATAGCACATAACACCCCAGTAAACACAAATCAAACAAGCGCTAGGAGGAACCCACAAAAAGAACCAGAAGCCCTGGTTGCAATATAAGTTTCCCCAACAGAGTCGCCAAGCTGTCGCTCCCGATAAATGGGAATGGCCCAAATAAAGGTACAGACGCGAACGGTCGGCGAAAGGGGGATGTGAGGACACACAGGAGTGAACTCACGGGGAATGAAAAGAGTCGCCAGCTGGGCATTTTTATCCCGGAGGAAAGGCAATGCTGCATAGACCTAGAAAAGATATGGATAAGACGGTTGCGAACCAGAGAGACTGAGAAAGGGGGTTGGTTACAACCTGGGAAGGTATTAGCACCCAGATTGTCCGTCGTACTCGACGGGATCCACGCTTGAAAAATTTGTGTTTTAAAGGGGTAGTGTCAATGCAATTTGTGTATAAAATAGTTGGAAAAGGATATGTGCAGGTAAAGGAAGTGAAAGTGTATAAATGATGTGTCAGTGTAGGAATGAGAATGAATTGCTCAAGATCATGAGGCTAAAGAATAAGGCTAGAAGGAGGGGGAATATACAGAGACTTTTGTTCGATAACTGTTAAGTTATGCCTACGTATCCTCTCGTGCAATGAGGAAGTCAGAACACCGTAGTTCGACCTAAAGAGACTGAAAGATGAATTGACTTATGAACTGCTTACTTGTCTATGCTCAAGTGTATGACCTGTCTGGCTCAGGTGCAAACTGTCTTGCATTAGACGGAAGAAGCAAGTTCTCGTTTGTGAGTGAATGAGATGAGAAAAGAATCCCGAAGGAGACGATTATTGTTTGTTTTTGTGCTTTCAGTCTTTTATTGCTTTTTGAATTTTGTCATAAGTTAGTGAGCTTAAGCCTAAACCAATGGGTTTAGTAAACTCATCACATATTCCCTCTGATTAGGGGTAATGAGAATACCTTAAGTGTGAAGTCAGCTTCTCACACTTAATCACCATTGATGCAGGATTAAGATCATTAACCTACTTGTGATTATTTAGATGTTTTTGGTGTTTTTGTTTAGTGTTAAGTAATGAGATTAAGCCATAATCAAGGATTGAACAGACTCATTACACCATCCTAATAGAAGGATAATAGATGAGAATGTTTAAGCTGAGGAAAGCACCTCAACTTAATCCATGATTAGGGATTAAACTCATGACAAAACAAAGCCTTTATGAGATGGATTTTAGTTAATGGTAAGATGATGAAGTGAATTTTAGGATTTGTAAGACAACTTGAGGGGGACTTGTCCATTAACACTAGGGTTAGTCCTTCTTAACCAATTAAGGAAGAATTAGAACCCTAATGCAAGGCCCAAGTTACAAGCTTGATGTCTTGATGATTATTAAGTGAATTGATTAAAAGGAGTTAAACACATTAAGGGTTTAACACTTAGGATTAAAGTTATACACTCCATCCTAATAGAAGGATGCAGGCATAAGCTTAATCACAAAGCCTTAAAGCCTTTAGGGTTTAGTCCCTGATTATGAGGTGAGAAGAGAAGACTCAATGAGACACAAAGGCAAAACTAAGTGGGGGACTAATCAAAACCCTAATCATTGTCATGCATGGTTGTTCCTAAGGTTTGTGAGGTTTACAAGAGAAGTCTTCAATGGAACCACCAGGAAGCAGATGAAAGGATCAGGAGAAGCAAAGTAACTTGCTTCATTTAAGAAGACAAGTCACTTGAAGAATGAAGGTGAGATGAAGAAGAATGAGCAAGCTCAAACTCAAACACAAAGTAAAATGCAGCAAGGATGCATGGAAGAGATGAAAAGAAAATATGAGAAGTGAAGGCAAATTCACTTCTCAAAGTTACTTACCACCTGAAAAGTTAGAAAAGAAATGCAATGCAATGCAAAATGAAATGAAATGGCATGATGTAAATCAAAACCAGAAGCATATATGAGATGATAATGATGCTATGACATGGTGCAAACATGAATCAAGGCATGTGGATAATCATACAAACTTATGGATGCAAATGGAGCAGGTTTAGAACCATGAACATGCATGAAAAGTCATGATATGCAAATGTCATACAACATGGCAAATATATGATGCAATGATCAAACATGCTTTCAATAAGTCTTAAGATGCCTAATGAATCAAAAGAATGCATAAAATGCTATGGCAAGTCAAGGTATGAATGCAAATGCAAGATGGTTGCATATGGAAGCCCAAATTAGGGTTTATGATCAATGCATCAAACACAAACCAAAATCAGAAGCAAACATCAATATAAAAAATTGAAAATGCACTCAAAGGATCCCTAATCCTATACTAACTCATTTCCCAAAGGAGAAGTTCCAACTCTTAACCTAGTTCAAGTTATGATTTTCCTAAGTTTTCTAGGGTTTTAGGGTTCCTTAACAAGAAAAATGCCAAACAAATGGAAAATGAGAAATCAAATCATGACCATTTAATATCACAAACTACATGCTAAACACAATGCAATGCAAAAAGAATCAAAGTCCAACTCTCAATGGTTAGGCAGAAATGATTTTTGGAAGTTTGGATCAAAATAATGCCTAAAAATGATTTTAATTCCATGAAAAATTCTCAAAATGCATCAAGATCAAAAAAGAAATTTGGTTTGAGGGTTGGACAATGTTTCTAAATGTTTTTAAATGTTTCATGAATTTTTTGGTGATTTTTAAATACCTAAAAGTATTTTTAATTAATTAATTCTCATTAATTAATTAAAAATAAACTTTTAAATAATTTAAAAATAATTTGTAATGCAAAAAATAAAAATAAAAATGTTTTTGGTTTCTGAAATTAAATAAAAGTTTGTACAAAAAATTTCAGAATTTTTGAATAAGTTTTACTATTTTTAATAAATTGTACAAATCAAATGAGAAAAATTGAAATAAAAATGAGAAGTAATCACATCCAACGCATCAGATTCAAAGTTGGGGGTCAGCTGTTGACTTGGCGCGTCTTTTAATGGCCAGGATGGACTCTGATTTAATTAAACTAATTAAACTTAATTAATTTAATAAACAAGGATTAGGGCTAAGTGAATCAATCTGGGCCGTGCATGACTTAACCTAATCACCATCCAAGGGCTGTGAATCAAACTGGGAAATTAATTAGGGATTAGGGTTAATAACTTTCAGGTGACCGGAGGGAAGCTCCGGTCATCTTCTCCGGCGGGTTGAAAACCCTAGATCATGATTCAGGCCACCATTCACCAAATTGAAAGCAGGGAAATGATCCTCTACCCAAACCCCACTCAAATCACCCCTCAAACAAAATTTATCATTCATAATCAGTGAAAATCGAAGCCAACAAGATTCACGGGTGAAATTTCAGAGTGCAACAAAATACTCATTTCTTCACTATTTTCAATTCTAAAGGCATCATCATGATCGGCAAGACATACACTATCAATTTATAACATAAAATGCAAGCTCTGTGAGAAAAAGTTCATGGCCATACCTGAGCTGGAAAGCTTCAATGGTGAGCTTCCAAAGTCTCCCACTTGTGCAAATGAACTTCTTTGACCCTCTTGAACTCAATGAGATGCTTCAAAGTTCTTGTGGATGGCTGATTTGAGAAGAAGTGTTCTGGTGCAGCAGATTCCACAGTCAGGATTTGTGAGGTTTCAAGCTACTTCAATGGTGGATTTTGGTTCTCTTGAGTGTGTATGATTCATTGGTGAAGAGAAATTGGGTGTTTGATGGCTGGGGAGGGAGATTCGAAGAAGAGAAGTTCTTTGACAGTTTTTGTGAAGGCTGTGTTCTGGCTTGTTTCAATGGCCAATCTCTTGCTATAACACTCCCACAATGTATGAATAGCCTGTGGAGCAGGTCAGTAGAGGTGGCTGCTTACTGTTCCAAGAGTATGGGGGTTTTGGCCAAAAAGTCAATGTGATTGGTACTTGGAGCATGGGCTATGGCAGCAGCTGTCTAAGGGCTTGTCTTGCCTCAGTTTGAGTCAAGGATGACCCTCAGATTGCTTGTGAATGTCTGCAACATGTGGATCATAAGCTATGCTAGATCTTGCAACTTGCCCACTTGTGTTTTCTTGTGATTTTGTGCCATGTCCATGAGACAACTCTTGCTGAATTTTGGTGCATGGAACTTCATTTAGTCATAGCAATGCATAGAAATCAACTAGTGATCACATAATTCCTTGGAGGGTGATTTTGCCAAAAATCCCTCTTTGCATCTTTATGAAAAATGACTTATGAACAAATGAAAATCAAGGAACAAAAATGAGATACTCCTTGGGCCAATTCTGTTTTTAGGTCATGTGTGATGTTTGTGTAAAGGTTTGACATCAATTAGAAGTCACAAATTGCCTTGGTGCAAGAATTTGCAAGTTTTCCATTTGGTGCATGACTTGAAATTTGGTGATTTTTGCCAACTTTGATGAGCCATAACTTTTGATCCAAAATGAATTAGGTCATGTTCTTGTACTTTTTAAAAAGGGAAAGATCTATTCTACAACTTTCATGACCAAAGTTTTTCCATTTGAAGCATTTTTGGATCAAAAAGTAAGGGTTGAAAAGTTGCCTAAAATGACAAATTCATTAAAAGTCAAACTTGCCCAAAAAGTCAACTTTGCAAATTCTTGAAATTCTTCAATTTTGTGAACTTCCAACTTCTTCCTTGATCAAATAAAGATCATATACATTCAAAATGATGAAGAACACCCTTTGGTTGGGTCATTGGGGGCCTCAGATGCCCTGATTTTGCACTGACTTGCTTGAAAAGTCAACTCTTGATCAGATGACTTCCCCATAGAATTTCTTCATGAAAATTGATATGCATACTCCCTATACCATATAGAGACCAATAGAAACAAGAATGACCAAAAAAACTGGAGTTATGGCCTTTGAAACCAAAACCCTAATTTCAAGTCATCTGTGCAGTCAAACCTGGCTCCGCATCCATGCCATTTCCAGTTCTTGTGATTCTTTGACATTCTTGACTTTGAGAGGACATAATATGATACTTGAACACACATAGACCCCTTTGAAGTGATTGATGACCTTTGGAGTGGCTCAAGAAGCTCTTGGGTTGCTCAGATCACAAACCCAAGATGCAGATGACTTGGAACCTATGCAGTGAATCAAAATTGTGATATGAGATGCTATGATTGAGTTTATGCATATGAAATGATCACAAGCCATGGTGTGAATGGGTGAGGGCAAATTTGGGGTGTTTACAAAGTGTGCACACAATTTTCAAACTGATCAACTGAAATTTCATTTGGTACATGAGCAGTTTTCAGAAATTTAATCAGGGCCTTGGCATGAGCCTCAGAGCATAACAATAAAGACAGCATAGAAATCTTGGAGGGAGTATGCCCCAATTGATTAACAATGTCATAATCACTCTTGCGAATGATCTTCAATACTTCTTCCATCTGCTTGGAGAGATCATCAGCAGCTGGCACATCAGTTGGTATAGGTTCAATAACAGGACCTTTTCCCCGAGCATCAGTGGTAGAGGTAGCAGTTGGAGTAACTGTATTCTTGGAAACAGCCGGAGGAGAGAAAAATCTTCCGCTTCGTGTGATCTTACTAGATCCAGCAATATTATCAACATCAACAGGCATATCAGCTAAGGGTTCCTGCTTAACACCATGGATATAAACATCAGACCTATAATGCCAAGGCACAGCTTTATCAGAAGTATACGTAATAGGACCAAGAGTAGTAATGATCATAGGAGCCACTCTAGCTTCAGCAACAATCTTTACAGGGCCTTCAGCAGTAATCTTAATTGGACCCTTATGAGCGATTTTGACAGGACCCTTGGAAGTAATCCTCACCGGCACTTTATCAACCATATCCACCTCTTCAAACTTCGCACGCTTAGTTATAAGATCCACCATACTCTCCACAAAAGTTGGTGTCCTCTCAAACACTATGGTGTAATTATTCATGAGGCGTTGAATTCCGTCCTTCAACCTCCAGCAACTATCCGGCTTATAAGCACAATAGACACAATCTTCACGACAACCTGGAAAGAACCCAGCTTGTACTAACTTCATTTTGATAACAGACAATGGCGTAGTCAAATCTGCAACTGAAGAAATATGTGAATCTTCATCAATGGCATTGACAGTCTTCTCATGATTTGGCATAGGAGCAGTAATCACATTTGGAGTACCCGGAGGGTCAAACTCAATCTCTCCAGCATCAATCATATCTTGAATTTTGTTCTTCAATACCCAGCAACTATTGGTATCATGTCCCTGACAATTCGAATGATATGCACATCGTGCATTAGGATTGTACCTGGGAGAGGTAACATTAGGATTCTGAGGAGGATCTTTCAGAGCGATAAGTTCAGCCTTCAACAAGTGTTGCAAGGCTTGGACCATTGACATGTTGATCTTGGTGAACTGTCTTCTAGCCCTCTGTTGATTTCCCTGTGGTGGCTCTGGTGTTGCAGGAGTTGGATTGGAGATATGAACTGCACTCACAGACTGATGCCTTCTATTACGATCAGGTTGACCATAAACAACATTTGACTCTTTCTTCCCACTGGGAGGCTTCTTTGCAGCACCTGATGAAGAAGCACCCACTTGAATCTTGCCACTCCTTATACCACTTTCTACGCGCTCTCCAGTCATTATCAACTCAGTGAAGCCAGATGATGAGCTTCCAATGAGATGACTGTAAAAAGGACCATTCAACGTACACATGAACATATCAACTAACTCCCTGTCAGTTAGAGGTGGTTGCACTCTTCCAGCCAAAGCTCTCCATTTCTGAGCATACTCCTTGAAGCTCTCTTTAGCACCCATAGACATGCTTTGTAGTTGCATGCGAGTAGGGGCTAAATCAGCATTGTATTGATATTGCTTATAGAAGGCTTCAGAAAGATCATTCCAATCACGGATGTTGACACTCTCCAACTGATAGTACCATTCCAATTGAGCTCCAGATAAGCTCTCTTGGAAGAAATGGATCCACAACTTCTTATCAGCAGTATGGGGTTGGATTCTCCGGACATAAGACCTCAGAGGCAGCTTGGGACAAGAGACACCATCATAAACAACGAAAGTAGGAACCTTGAAACCAATGGGTATAACCACCCCAGATATCAAACTCAGATCTTCAAAATCCAGCCCAGAAGACTTTTGCAATTCCATAACATCCATTCTATCCACCAGCATCTTGAAGTTATCTTCATTGGGCTCATGATAGTAGTTAGCTTCAGAATCAGAGTCCCCCATTGTATTATGGAGACTGCCTCCCTCTTTCTCAGACTCTTCAGACTCATAATCTTCAACCTGTTCCTTGGTCTTGACAGGACCTCTGAACCTTCTTCCCATGTTGATCAGGCCTCCTGACCTTCTAGTCTTCTTAGTCTTCTTGGCCAGCAGTGTCTTCAATTCATCCTGCCCTTTGGACAAGTTCAGGATCAGCTCTTGGAACTGTGCATTTTGTGCCTGGAGATCCTTAACTGTTTGTTCAAGAGCCATTGCTGAAATAAACAGCGAGAAGATGAGAAACATGTGCACAATAAACCTGTGATGCAATGATATGATGTATTAATGCGTATGCAATGTTTTCAAGGACCGCAGGATTTAAATTTGCTTAAACAAACAAGAAGGTAAACTTTTATTAGTAATAAATTTGTTTTGCCTCTTGGGCTTACAAAATGAAATGAAATAAATACAAAAGATGGGGTTTTAAGTCTCCCATGGACGTTTCCTCTTTGTGTTGAGGTATGAGTTGAGATTCCGTTCCTCGTGAAGTTGTTTTGTTAGTTCCAAGATTCTTTCTTGGCTTGCTTTGTAATGAGCCTCGAAGGTATCCCTTTGCTCCATCAACTGGATCCAGGACCTCTGTAAATCTTCCATATCAGTAGGCATGTCTGGGTGAAGGATGGTATAAGAAGTATCTCCTTCCGCAACAGGTTCCATGGTAACTGGCAGGATAGCAGGATATGGCATCATGAGAGTCTGAGCACGAGATCGCACCCATCTGAGGTAAGCTTCCATAGGAATAGTGTACTTGGGCTCAAGAGTCTTGCTGTCAACCTTGTTCACTTTTCCCCATGCTCGTATGAACCTCTGACGGTAACCTTGTAGATCGTTGTCGTAATCAAACACGATACCCTGAATCAACATGTCATGTGGACCATCACTCCGAGCGTAACCAAACTGTCGTAGAGCTAAAGAAGGGTTGTAAGTAATGCCTCCTCTTATGCCTAGAAGTGGCACATTAGGAAACTCCCCGCAACGGTCAATGATAGTGACATTCTCCATAGATCTGGAGCACCAATGGTTATCTGAATGAGAGAGTGACATGATCCTTTTAGACCACCTGAACCCTTGTTCATTCTTCATTACTGAGCGAGGAAGGTGAGAAATAAACCACCTAGAGAGCAAAGGTATGCAGCACATCAAAGTTCCTCGTGCCTTTGTAGTACGGGTATGAAGAGAATGTAGGATGTCTCCAAGCAATGTAGGCACTGGATTGTGACTCAGAAATATGTTGATGGTGTAACACGGTGGGAGAACTGACTTTAGTTAAATGTTGCAGATAGCAAGAGTCGCCACCGACTTTTATTTTATCCAAAGGAAAGGCATAAAAGAACAGGAAAGACCTTTTAAAAGATTTTTGGGTCCGGGGGTAGGTTATGTAAAGGGAAGGTGTTAGCACCCTTTACATCCATGGTTGTCCATGGGCTCTTAGTTACTTAGCTCACTTTAAAATATTTTTGAAATGTGAAGTGTGTGAATAGAAATTTTCTTAAATGTTTATAATGATCCATGTACGGATGCGTATAAACCTTTGTTTTGAAAATTTTGTTTGAAATTGTGAAGTGTTTGAAATTGTTTTGAAGAGTGAGCAAGTATCTAAGAGGAACCTACCCTAAGTTTAAGTCTTTTCTGTTCTTGAATCCTTTAAATGGTAAGACTATCCCTATTATTAAGGAATAGGTAGTCATTACCTTGGATGTGAGGGACAAGTGAAGGGACATCTGTTATTTAGGCAACTGTGGGGTGTATAAGCAATTCGAAGGGACTATCATCTTTATTCGAAAGGGACAAGATCATTACGAAGGCAACATTCGAAAGGGACTTGATCTTTTATTTGTTAAGGGACTAGATGATGTGAATTTGAGGGACTTTTGCTTTTATACACCCTACTTGACCTTTTGATTAGGCAACATGAGAGGTATCCCTAAGGAAGTGAGATGGCGATCAAAGATCGACTTACGTGTGTGAGTGTACAATTTTAAATATTTTATCTTTTAAATTAGTGATCTAAATTGATTTTACATTACAAACATGTTTACACTCCCTATTTACTAACCATAACATAAAATATAAATAATAAACATTATTACTAAAATATTACATCCAGGAACAATTACATAATAATAATAAAAACAAATTAAATAAATAAGCAAAATATTAAATAATAATAATAATTGGGTTAGTGAAATAATAATAAAAAATAATACAAAGTTAAATGGGGTTAGTAATAAATAAATATCATAAGAAAATAAACATAATAGATAATATAAACAAAAATATTAAAATATTTAAAAGATCAAATTTTTATATATACAATTATTTAAGATTAATAAGAAAATATGATCAATTATATTAATTATTATAAAGTTTTAAGTTATATGCAAATTATAAAAAATTAAGTTAATTATGAACATATTATGAAAATAAAATTATAATTACAAAATTAAATTAACTATTTTTAACTATTTTTAAACATATAGTAGAAATTATTTTCATACAAAATTAAATTATAAACAATTTATAGAATATTTACATATTATAAAAATAGGGTTAATTATAATTATATTTACAAAATTTAATTATTTTAAACATATTTAGATGCAAGAATTAAAGTATAAACAAATTATAGAATATATATACATGATTAAATGATAAATTAAAAATTAAAAATTATAATAGAATTAAATGTCAAATAGAAGAAAATTAGGTTTTTGTGAAAATTATTAGGATTTATAAACCAATTAAAATATAAACAAGAATTAGAATAAACAAATAAATGATATTTACAATTAATAGAAAATTAGGATTTATGAAAATATTTTTAGGGTTTATTAAATTAAGGTTTTAATTAAAATTAATAATATTAATAAACAAACAAAACAAATAATGAAGAAAAAAAGAAAAAAAGAACTTACCTTGGCTGGGAATTGAACCCAGCCCCTTTTGCTTTTATGAACTCCAAGTCAGCAACATCAACCACTGGGCCAGCGCGCGCAGGTGCTAAGAGCAAGGATTCAATTGATTTTGTTGTGTATCCTGAAAAAAATCATGAAAAATAAACAAAACAAAAGGCCTGGGGGGGGATCGAACCCAGGACCTTCACATTGCACATAAACACACTTACCATTCCAGCCGGGAGGGCGCTTCTTTTAATATAATAGCTTTAATTCATTATATATTAAACCTAATAGTTAAACAGAAAAATAAGAAAAAAATTGTGGAAGCCAGGATTCGATCCCTGGACATAGGCATCACACGCGCGTCCTTTGGCCAACTGAGCTACCACTACAACTGTAACACAAAACCATAAACAATTCTAAAAATAATATGGATAATTTTTGAATTCTGAAATACGCGCGCAGGCTTCTTCTTCTTCCTTGGTTCCTACATAATTTCCTGCGAAATTATCCATAAACTTTCCTGCGAAATTTCAAATACAGAAACCCTACGAATTTGAAACATCATCAAAACTATACAATTTCTTAAAATTAATTGATGTTTCTGGATCCCCAGAGTTCACTTGATTATTCTATGTTCTTGGAATTTGTTTATATTAGGTCTAAAGCAAAGCCCTAAGTTCATGGCCGAAACCCTAGCCATGGTGATTCTTTGATCCTGCATCAAAAATCGAATTGAATTGCCCAGAAACAATGTATGGAACACAACAAACATCATACAATCAACAAAATCCAATGAAAGGTCAGAAATCTATGAGTTCGAAAAAATCAAAAACACACAACAAACATGATTCGGTTCATGTATATGGGTCTGTTTCTGATGGTGATAATGATTGGGATGCATTCAGTGATGATCAAGGAAACGATTGAAGCACTTATTTCACCTGAAAAGTCACAAAATATCAAAATCCGAATTTGAAAAATATTGATGAATTTGAAAATTTGAGAGTTGTCTTTGAGGCAGAAAAATCGTGTCCAATGAATGGGGTTGTGTTCTATACTTATAGTGCAATGGATTAGGTCAAAAAATATTGATTGTTGTGTGAAGAAATTGATTGAAAAAGATTGAAAAAGATCAAGCTTTAAACTTCAAATATTTGAGAATTAAGCCTTTCTATTTCAAGCCAATCACCATGATTCTCATACCAATTTGATCCAAATCACTTTTATGAATTTCTAGAAACAAAATCCCATTTAAATATTTGACTTTTCTATTTTATTTTAATTTAAAATGATTTTAAATGAATAAAATCAAAATAAATAAAATAAAATAATAAAAAAATCTGAATATTTGATGGTTGGGTCGTGCATGAGGTATTGGTATGGATTGGGTCATCATATGGCAAGCCCATTTAGAAAAAATTGGTTTTAAACCTCCATTTTCTTCATAAACCAACCAAAAATTTCCCAACTTTGCAAGGGCAAAAATCCTTCAATTTTAATGATATGAGGGTGTTCTTAGACATTTTGGAAAGCTTAAAGAGTCCTCTAACCAACCCCACTGGTTTCATGTCCATATCATTTACCATTCTCAAGTTATGCCCTTTTGAAGTTGTTGACTTTTTGTTGACTTTCAAAAGGACCTATAATGTCTTAGCTCATACCTTCCAAATGAAGCATTTTTGGGCTTGGCTTGTGAGACACAAAGTTGTAGAGAATTCAATTTCCTTCAAAATGAGCTTTGTATGGAAAATTGGTGATGAAGCATGTGAAAGTTATGGCTGGTCAAAGTTCAGTTGACTTTTCCTGTGAAAACCCTAATTTAGAAACTCCTGATTCTTGATGATCTGAAACTTCCTTGATGAATCATGATCAACCCTTGATCAAATGATGAATTTTACTTCATATACTTGATGTTGGCAAAAAATCATGAAGTTTGACTTTGGTTTGACCACAATTGACCTCAGTTTGACTTTTTAACTACTTTGACTGATTTTGACTTATCTGATCATCTGACTGAGCAAACCTTTGCGAAAAGTATTGAGACTTGTCATGGGGGTTCTTAGACACATATAAGATGTTATGAAGCTCACTTGAAGTCTTGGAAATCCATTTAGCCTGATTAAAGTCAAAACCCTTGTTTTGGATGCACTGCTTAGGAGAATGCCTTACTTGAGGGATTTGTAAAATCTTCTGACCAATTGTGAACTTTGTGAACCTCATAGAGTGTCTTATAGACTGCATGAACCTCATGAAAGGTCTTGTAAGTATTGTGAACCTCATAAAGTGTCTTGTAAACTTCATGAACCTCATGAAAGGTCTTGTAAGTATTGTGAACCTTGTGAACCTCATAAAGTGTCTTGTAAACTTCATGAACCTCATGAAAGGTCTTGTAAGTATTGTGAACCTTGTGAACCTCATAAAGTGTCTTGTAAACTTCATGAACCTCATGAAAGGTCTTGTAAGTATTTTGAACCTTGTGAACCTCATAAAGTGTCTTGTAAACTTCATGAACCTCATGAAAGGTCTTGTGAACCTTGTGAACCTCATAAAGTGTCTTGTAAACTTCATGAACCTCATGAAAGGTCTTGTGAACCTTGTGAACCTTCTTGGCACACAAAGTTTTGTTTTGTGAGGGAAAATTTTGGGGTGCAACAGCTGCCCCTATTCAATTTTCTGAAACCTGAGGGGTTAGATTGGTATATGTGCCAGTCGTGACCTGGAAGGTTGAAGGGGATTGAACACAAAAGCCCAAAAATTTGCACTCACCGGTGCGTAGAGTGATACTGATGACTAGTTGAATATGCTTGAGTGGGCTTAAAGATGCCACTTGGAGAAAAGTTCTTCAGATACATTTCTTGGAGGATAAAGCAGTCCAAAATATGAAGATATAATGATAGCTTTCAGGAAGATAAACAACGTCCTGAGGTAGTGGTGATAGCTTTCAGGAAGATAAACAACGTCCCGAGGAAATGATATGCTTTCAGGAGGATAAACAACGTCCTGAGGAAATAATTTGCTTTCAGGAGGATAAACAACGTCCTGAGGAAATAATATGCTTTCAGGAGGATAAACAACGTCCTGAGGTGATGATATGCTTTCAGGAGGATAAACAACATCCTGAGGAAATAATATGCTTTCAGGAGGATAAACAACGTCCTGAGGTAATGATATGCTTTCAGGAGGATAAACAACGTCCTGAGGAAATAATATGCTTTCAGGAGGATAAACAACGTCCTGAGGAAATGGTGTGACCTTTGGGAAGATAAACAACGGCCCAAGGTAATAATATGCTTTCAGGAAAACAACGTCCCAAGGTATAACTTTTGGGAGGATAAACAACGGCCCAATAGTCATGATATGCTTTCAGGAGGATAAACAACGTCCTGAGGTATAAGAAGCTTTCAGGAGGATAAACAAAGTCCTGAGGAAATGATAACTTTTGGGAAGATAAACAACGGCCCAATAGTCACAATTTGTTGATGAAATTTGTTTGCTGAAGAATTAATCCTGAAAAACAAGATTATAACATTCTGCAAGATAATATTAGTTTATGCATTATGTATGCATGTGTAATATGATGCACTTAAGTAATGTATTATGTATCTATGTATATGTATGATATGATATAAATGATGTATGTATGCATCATGCAGCCTGAAGCGTCTGGATATCTTCGTATAACAACTGCTGGCCAGGGAAAATAAATCCCGATTTGTTGCTGAAGAATATGAGGAACTCATCCCCGTCTTGTCTGATAATATAGTATATACAACCTCCCGTCTTCGTTCGATAGTAAGGTATACATAACCTCCCGTCTTCGTTCGATAGTAAGGTATACATAACCTCCCGTCTGCTGGGGATAGTAAGGTACACATAACCTTCCGTCTTCGTTCGTCGTAAGGTATACATAACCTCCCGTCTGCTGGGGATAGTAAGGTATACATAACCTTCCGTCTTTGTTCGTCGTACTCCTATTGGAAAATAAATTCCCGAATATCCGTATGAGGATAAAAGAGATGGATATAAATTCCCGGGGAGATGTGACTTGAAGTACTTCATGAAGATGGATTTGCCCTACTGGGGATTTGTAACTGTCTTGTAGGGATGAACCGGTGAAGCTTCGTTGAAATCCTTCCCTTGTTCGTCCTTAGTAAATACTATTACTGCATTTTCATGCATTTCTGGTAAACATCAATCATATTAAGCATTTATGCATTTCTGGTAAACATCAATCATATTCAAAAGCATACATACATTCAAACACAACCAATGGATGTTTCGCTTATGTAAATAGGGTAAAAGTAAATCTGGATTCAAAGATGGAATTTTATTCATATCAAAAAGTGACCCATACATGGGTAAGTTTGTACAAGGAGACATAAATCCTAGTAAGAGGACTTTGTCATAAAGTTTTTACAAAACAAGGAGAATCAGCTATGTGGGAAATAATCCTATTGAGTTTCAATTCTACTATTGCCATTATCTTCAAGTATTTCATCCTCTGCTGTTGAGACGGAAACGATTGGATTGAGCTTTATCTATTCGAACTTGAGTAAGTAGTATAACTGGTTGCAGTTTCATGGGTGATCCAAACGAGACATAGTCGTACGCTTTAATCCCTAACTTTTGCCTGGATTGCCCTTTCAGGTTTTCAATCCACCGGGATACCCTTTTTTGCCCAAGCCGCCTTTTCAGGTTTTCGACTTGCCGGGTGTACATTTTTTTTCCATATATCCCTAATTTTTGCCCAAACCCTTTTGGTTTGCCGGGATGCCCTTATTTTTGCCTAGGCCAGTTAACCTAGCGAGTCTCTTTTTATGCGTAGTATTTTTTAACTATGTATGCGTTTACAGGCTGCGGGAAGTCTTCACCATCCATAATAGTAAGTATCATGGCACCTCTTGAGAATACTGTCTTGACTAAAAATGGTCCTTCATATGTAGGAGTCCATTTTCCCCTAGGATCACCCTGTGGTAGTATGATACGCTTGATTACCAAGTCACCAGCCTGATATACCTTTGGCTTAACCTTCTTGTTAAAAGCTTTGATCATTCGTTTCTGGTACATCTGGCCATGACAAACTGCTGCTAACCTCTTCTCATCAATCAAGTTTATCTGGTCAAGTCGAGTCTGAATCCACTCATCTTCATCCAAGCCTGCATCCTTCATAATTCTTAAGGAGGGAATCTGAACTTCAATGGGCAGAACTGCTTCCATACCATAAACCAAGGAGAATGGAGTTGCCCCTGTTGAAGTACGTATTGTAGTACGATAACCATGAAGAGCAAATGGTAACATCTCATGCCAATCCTTGTAAGTAACAGTCATCTTCTGTACAATCTTCTTAATGTTCTTATTAGCAGCTTCAACTGCCCTATTCATCTTCGGGCGATACGGAGAAGAGTTGTGATGCTTAATCTTGAACTGCGTGCAGAGGTCAGTAATCATAGTGTTGTTCAGATTAGATCCATTGTCAGTAATAATCCTTTCAGGGATGCCATACCTACATATGAGATTATTCTTAATAAACCGAGCCACAACATTCTTGGTAACAGATGCAAATGAAGCTGCCTCCACCCATTTTGTAAAATAATCAATAGCAACTAGGATGAAACGATGTCCATTAGAAGCAGTAGGCTTGATCTCACCAATCATATCAATGCCCCACATGGCAAAGGGCCAAGGAGCAGTCAACACATTCAATGGTGATGGAGGTATATGTACTTTATCAGCATAAATTTGACACTTGTGACATGTTCTGGAGTGTTGGTAGCAATCAGCTTCCATAGTAGACCAATAGTAACCTGCCCTCAATATCTTCTTTGCCATGGTATGACCACTAGAATGAGTGCCAAAGATCCCATCATGCATATCTTCCATAATCTCTGTTGCTTCTTTTTTATCCACACAACGAAGCATAGTTGAATCATGATTGCGCTTGTACAGAATGCCATTACTCAAAAAGAACTTAGCAGAAAATCTCCTCAGAAACTTCCTATCTTTGACAGATGCCCCTTCAGGGAATTCCTGAGCTTCAAGATATCTTTTCACTTCATAGAACCAAGGCTTCTCCTCTGCCCCTTCAGTGTCAATCTCATTGCAGTATGCAGGCTTTTCAAATCTATCAATAGTAATCTTGGGAGCTTCATCATCCCAGCTAATCTCAAACATGGATGCCATGGTGGCTAATGCATCTGCCAACTGATTCTCTCTTCGTGGAATATGTCCAAAGGTAATCTCTTTAAAATGTGGAATCAAAGACAACACATGCTCTCTGTAAGGGATAAGATTATCATGCTTGGTATCCCAATCTCCTTTAATCTGACTTACTACCAGGGCTCAATCTCCGTACACATCAAGGAACTGAATCTTCATATCAATGGCAGCTTTCATACCCAGGATACATGCCTCATACTCAGCCATGTTATTGGTACAATAGAAACAAAGTCTGGCAGTAATCGGGGTATGACAACCTTCAGGGGAACTAATCACAACACTAACACCATTACCAAGTGCATTAGAGGCACCATCAAAAACCATAGTCCATCGGGATCCTTGTTCAGGTCCGTCATATTGTCCAGGTTCTTTGGTAATAATCATAATGTCTTCATCAGGGAACTCAAAACTCATTGACTGGTAATCATCCACTGCTTGATGAGCCAAATGATCAGCTACAACACTTCCTTTAATGGCCTTCTAAGTAGTATACTGTATGTCATATTCTGTCAATATCATTTGCCATCTTGCAATTCTTCCGGAGAGAGCAGGTTTCTCAAATATGTACTTGATTGGATCCATCTTCGAAATCAATAAGGTAGTATGGGTCAACATATACTGTCTTAGTCGGCGAGCAGCCCGTGCCAAAGCGCAGCAAGTTTTCTCGAGCAGTGAGTATCTTGTTTCACAGTCGGTAAACTTTTTGCTAAGGTAGTATATTGCCTGCTCTTTTCGACCAGACTCGTCATGTTGCCCCAATACACACCCCATTGAGTTGTCTAATACTGTTAAGTACATAATCAAGGGTCTTCCATCAACTGGTGGCATCAAAATTGGAGGTTCTAGCAGATATCTCTTGATTTCATCAAAGGCAGTCTGGCACTCATCATTCCATTCCATTACCTGATCTTTCTTCAATAACTTGAAGATTGGCTCACAGGTAGCTGTTAATTGGGAAATAAATCTTGCAATGTAATTCAGTCGTCCCAAGAAACCTCTAACCTCCTTCTCAGTACGGGGAGCTGGCATCTCTCGTATAGCTTTCACTTTTGCAGGATCGACTTCAATGCCTTTTCCACTGACAATGAAACCCAGGAGTTTACCAGATCTAACTCCAAAAGTACACTTGTTTGGGTTCAATCTTAACTTGTATTTCTTCAACCTCTCAAACAATTTATGCAGATGATCAAGGTGTTGCTCTTCATTCTGGGACCTGGCTATCATATCATCCACATATACCTCTATCTCATGATGTATCATATCATGAAACAAAGCCACCATATCACGCTGATATGTTGCCCCTGCATTCTTCAAACCAAATGGCATCACCTTATAGCAAAAGGTGCCCCACTGTGTAACAAATGTTGTCTTCTCCATATCTTCAGGAGCCATCTTGATTTGATTATAACCAGAGAAACCATCCATAAAAGAGAATACCTTGTGTTGAGCAGTGTTGTCTACCAGAACGTCAATATGAGGAAGTGGAAAGTCATCTTTGGGGCTAGCCTTGTTCAAATCTCTGTAGTCTACACACATACGTACCTTACCATCTTTCTTAGGAACCGGTACCACATTTGCAACCCATTGAGGATAAGAAGTCACTGCTAAGAAACCCGCATCAAACTGTTTCATTACCTCTGCCTTGATCTTCTCTGACATTTCAGGACGCATGCGACGAACCTTCTGCTTCTTTGGACGACAATCTTCTTTTACTGGTAAGCGGTGAACCACAATGTCTGTATCCAACCCTGGCATATCTTCATAGGACCAAGCAAAGATCTCCACATAGTCACGTAGCATCTGAATCAATCTGCTCTTGACGCTGTCCTCTAATTCAGCCCCTATCTTGACTTCTTTTCTGTTTTCTTCAGTTCCCAGATTCACAACTTCGACTGGCTCTTCATGTGGCTGTA
The DNA here is from genome assembly GCA_963966055.1 of Lathyrus aphaca. NCBI lineage: Eukaryota > Viridiplantae > Streptophyta > Magnoliopsida > Fabales > Fabaceae > Lathyrus > Lathyrus aphaca. Next base: position 292,998,002 of record OZ014521.1, on the reverse strand, counting down.
TAGCTTTCTCTTCTTGTTGTAACAACCTAGCAAGCTCTACAGGTACTTCACAATCGTCCTCATTTCCGTCTTCAGCTTGATAGATCGGATTCTCGAAATTATAATTGGCAATAGTAGAACTGTTATCAACAGGATCCAAAGTGGATGAGGATCTGCATTTTAGTGATGTGGGTGTGTGTAAGAACACATAGCTGATAAAACAAAAATAAAAGAAAAGAAAGACAAGGAACACAATATTTACGAAAACGAAACGTCCACTGATTTTTATTGAATGAAGTATGCAAATGAAATGACAGCCCGTAACAAGCACACCATTGTGCCCCGGGTAAGGAACAAGGCTTAAGAGTTTTAATTGTTCAAGAAATTACAAACTTAAAAGCAACAACACAGTAATAGTATTTACTCCTGACTAAAGGAGATAGGAATAACATCTTCAGTTTTCCAGTTGTTGAGCCCAACACCCACAGTAGGAAAAATCCAAGCATCCAAGTTGTAGTCTTCATCATAGCCACCCACAGCATTGATTTGGTCTTTCATAACCCCCTGATTGGTGATACGAACAGCACGAGCACGACGAACAGCCTTCTGGGACTCTGCAGTGAAACCCAAACCAAATTTGTCAGACTTGTACGGAATATCAGGAAGCTGACCCCAAATAGTGCAACCACCTTCATCCACCACAGCTCTAGCATCTTTAAGGGAGGCCATTGTTGGAGGTACTCTTGTGACCACAGGGACTTTCTTGACAGCAGGAGGAGCTTCATAATCCTTAACAATCCAAGGAACCACTTCAAATGTCTGACACGGAGTTTCAACATATTCACCTTCCACTTCCAGATATTTAAAAGTGTTCACATGGCTAATCATATACCCTTCCTCTCCGTAGACAGTAACAACTTTCCCTTCTACCGGATATCTTAGCTTCTGATGTAATGTAGATGTTACAGCACCTGCCCCATGGATCCAGGGACGACCAAGCAAACAAGAATACGACGAACGAATATCCATGACAAAAAAGGTAGCATTAAAAACCTGAGAACCAACTTTGATTGGGAGATCAATTTCTCCATGCACCACTTTTCTCGAACCATCAAAAGCCTTCACCACTATGTTACTAGGTTTCAACACAGCATCTTCTGGACTAAGCTTATTCAGGACTTCTTTGGGCAACACATTCAGAGAGGAACCATTGTCTATCAATACATGTGACAGGGTAGTGCCCCTGCATTCAATTGAGATATACAGAGCCCTGTTATGATCCCTCTTGGCAGGAGTCAAATCAGCATCAGTGAAACCTAACCCATTATCATAGGTCAAGTGGGCAACACAATTTTCAAACTGGTCAACAGAAATCTCATTGGGTACATGAGCAGTCTTCAGAAACTTAATCAAAGCTTTGGCATGAGCCTCAGAGCACAACAACAAAGACATCATAGAAATCTTGGAGGGAGTATGCCCCAACTGATCAACAATGTCATAATCACTCTTGCGAATGATTTTCAATACTTCTTCCATCTGCTTAGAGAGATCATCAGCAGCTGGCACATCAGTAGGTATAGGTTCAATAACAGGACCTTTGCCCCGAGCACCAGTGGTGGAGGTAGCAACTGGAGTAACTGCATTCTTGGAAGTAACTGGAGGAGAGAAAACTTTTCCGCTTCGTGTGATCTTACTAGATCCAGCAATATTATCAACATCAACAGGCATATCAGCTAAGGGTTCCTGCTTAACACCATGGATATAAACATCAGACCCATAATGCCAAGGCACAGCTTTATCGGAAGTATACGGAATAGGACCAGGAGTGGTAATGACCATAGGAGCCACTCTAGCTTCAGCAACAATCTTCACAGGGCCTTCAGCAGTAATCTTGACTGGACCCTTATGCATGATTTTAACAGGACCTTTGGAAGTGATCCTCACCGGCACTTTATCAACCATATCCACCTCTTCAATCTTCGCACGCTAGGTTATATGATCAACCATACTCTCTACGGAAGGTGGAGTCCTCTCAAACACTATGGTATATTTATCCATGAGTCGTTGAATTCCATCTCTCAATCTCCAGCAGCTATCTGGCTTATAGGTACAATACAAACAATCTTCACGACAACCTGGAAAGAACCCAGCTTGTACTAGCTTCTTCTTAATGACAGACAATGGTGTGGTCAACTCTGCAACTGAATAGATATGTGAATCTTCATCAATGGCATTGACAGTCTTCTCATGATTTGGCATAGGAGCAGTAATCATATTTGGAGTACCCGGAGGGTCAAACTCAATTTCTCCTTCCTCAATCATATCTTGAATTTTGTTCTTCAAGAACCAGCAACTATTAGTATCATGTCCCTGACAATTTGAATGATATGCATACCGTGCATTGGGATTGTACCTGGGAGAGGTAACATTGGGATTCTGAGGAGCCTCCTTCAGAGTGATAAGCTCAGCCTTCAACAAGTGTTGCAATGCCTGAGCCATTGACATGTTGATCTTAGTGAAATGCCTTCTAGCCCTCTGTTGGTTTCCTTGTGGCTGCTCTGGTGTTGTAGGAGTTGGATTGGAGATATGGACTGCACTCACAGACTGATGCCTTCTGTTACGATCAGGTTGACCATAAACGGCATTTGACTCTTTCTTTCCATTGGGAGGCTTCTTTGCAGCACCTGATGAAGAAGTACCCACTTGAATCTTGCCACTCTTTATACCATTTTCCACGCGCTCTCCTGTCATTATCAACTCAGTGAAGCCAGATGATGAGCTTCCAATGAGATGACTGTAAAAAGGACCATTCAACGTACACATGAACATATCAACCAACTCTCTGTCAGTTAAAGGGGGTTGTACTCTTCCAGCTAAATCTCTCCACTTATGAGCATACTCCTTGAAGCTTTCTTTAGCACCCATAGACATGCTTTGCAGCTGCATGCGAGTGGGAGCTAAATCAGCATTGTATTGATACTTCTTGTAGAATGCTTCAGCAAGATCATTCCAATCCCGAATGTTGACACTCTCCAACTGATAGTACCATTCCAATTGAGCTCCAGATAAGCTCTCTTGGAAAAAATGGATCCACAACTTCTTATCAACAGTATGAGGTTGGATTCTCCTGACATAAGACCTCAGATGCAGTTTGGGACAAGAGACCCCATCATACACAACAAAAGTAGGAACCTTGAAACCAATGGGTATGACTACCCCAGATATCAGACTCAAATCTTTAAAATCCAGCCCAGAAGACTTCTGCAACTCCATAGCATCCATTCTATCCACCAGCATTTTGAACTTATCTTCATTAGGCTCATGATAGTAGTTGGCTTCAGAATCAGAGTCCCCCATAGTGTGGTGGAGACTGCCTCCCTCTTTCTCAGACTCTTCAGACTCATAATCTTCAACTGGTTCTTTGGTCTTGGCAAGACCTTTGAACCTTCTTCCCATGTTGATCAGGCCACCTGACCTTCTAGTCTTCTTAGTCTTCTTGGCCAGCAGTGTCTTCAATTCATCCTGCCCCTTGGACAAGTTCAGGATCAGCTCTTGGAATTGTGCATTTTGTGCCTGGAGATCCTTAACTGTTTGTTCAAGAGCCATTGCTGAAATAAACAGCGAGAAGATGAGAAACCTGTGCACAATAAACCTGTGATGCAGTGATATGATATGTGAATGCATATGCAATGTTTTCAAGGACCGCAGGATTTAAATTTGCTTAAACAAACAAGAAGGTAAATTTTGATTAGTAATAAATTTGTTTTGCCTCTTGGGCTTATAGAAAATGAAATGAAATAAATACAAGAGATGGGGTTTTAAGTCTCCCATGGACGTTTCCTCTTTGTGTTGAGGTATGAGTTGAGATTCCGCTCCTCGTGAAGTTGCTTTGTTAGTTCTAGGATTCTTTCTTGGCTTGCTTTGTAATGAGCCTCGAAAGTATCCCTTTGCTCCTTAAACTGGATCCAGGATCTCTGTAAATCTTCTATGTCAGTAGGCATGTCTGGGTGAAGGATGGTATAAGCAGTATCTCCTTCAGCAACAGGTTCCATGGTAACTGGCAGAATAGCAGGATAAGGCATCATGAGAGTCTGAGCACGAGATCGCACCCATCTGAGATAAGCCTCCATAGGAATAGTGTACTTAGGCTCCAGAGTCTTGATGTCAACCTTGTTCACTTTCCCCCATGCTCGTATGAATCTATGACGGTAACCTTGAAGATCGTTGTCGTAGTCGAACACAATGCCCTGAATCAACATGTCATGTGGGCCATCACTCCGAGCATAACCAAACTGTCGTAAAGCTAGAGAGGGGTTGTAGGTAATGCCTCCTCATGCCTATAAGTGGCACATTAGGAAACTCCCCACAACGGTCAATGATAGTAACGTTCTCCATAGATCTGGAGCACCAATGGATGTCTGAATGAGAGAGTGACATAATCCTCTTGGACCACCTGAACCCTTGCTCATTCTTCATTACTGAGCGAGGAAGGTGAGAAATAAACCACCTAGAAAGCAAAGGTATGCAGCACATCAAAGTTCCTCTTGCCCTTGTAGTACGGGTATGAAGAGAATGTAGGATGTCTCCAAGCAATGTAGGCACTGGATTGTGACTCAAGAATATGTTGATGGCATGAATGTCTATGAACTGATCTGGATTGGGGAACAACACTAAGCCATAAATCAGTAAGGCTAAGATCTCCTCAAAAGCATCATAGCTCATAGCCTTCAAGAACACTTGAGCTTTATCCATTAGTACCTTAGCAAGAATACCCTTAACTCCGCTTCTCGTTTCTAGAACAATGTCAGACTTCTTCAGATGTAGGGCTGCATCAATAACTTCTGGTTTAAGTTCTTTCTCCAAGCCTGTGAAGGGCCTTTGATCAAGAACAGGTATACCCAGAAGTTTAGAGAACTCTTCCATTGTAGGAACCAGCTGATAGTCGGGGAATGTGAAGCAATGGTGCTTAGGGTCAAAGAACTGAAACAAAACACTCATCATGTCTTCATTGAATCCTGAGGTGACTAGATCCAATAGGTGACCATGTCTCTTGATAAACTAGGAATGATCAGACACTTGAGAAACCAACTCTTTAAGCTTGGCAGGTATGCCTACAAAGTTGATCCTGATAGTGTTCCTACGAGCAGAAGCCATGACCTGCAACAAAGAACAAAGATAAATCCTTTGGTCCTTGAAATGGTTAGTGAAAATGCTATGCTTATGATGCATGATGATGTCATGATGTTATGTTCAATCACAAACATGTGGCACACACAAACAAGTCACACAACAGTCCTAGGTTTAGAGGCTTGCATAAGGTTCCAAGGTAAGTACCCTCCCCTGAAGTTAGTTGGTTCATCCTGTCCTATAAAGTAACCAGGTTCTAAGGGATCTCAATATCATTGATCCTTCACAAGGGTGGTTGTTCAGTAGGCAACTTACTTGCCAACCAAAACCCTCCAAGTTTAGGATCTCAATGAGTGTAGCATCGAGTATCAACCAACTTCAGTCTTCACCAAAGCCGACTATCTCACTAATTTCTAAAGGCCAAGATGGGATGACTAGGGTTCTAAAAGTCAGTTAGTGTATTGAAAACATATGGCAGCCTCATATTATCCTCAACTTGACTTAAGGAACATAAGCACCAACCAAGAAGTCACACTAACTATGGCCACCAGATCAACCATATCGGTATACGCCGTACAGTTTCCTTGGTCTATTGCCATTTACCTAAGGTACACTAGATCCGGGTTAGGATCTTTCACACATAAGAGCACCCAACAAGTAAAATAAAGCAAACAAAGCAAGCAAGTTTAAAGTGATCTAATTCCTAAGGGTACCCCTCTTTTATTAAGTCCCCAGCAGAGTCGCCAGTTCTGTAACACGGTGGGAGAACTGACTTTAGTTAAATGTTGCGGATAGCAAGAGTCGCCACCGACTTTTATTTTATCCAAAGGAAAGGCATAAAAGAACAGGAAAGACCTTTTAAAAGATTTTTGGGTCCGGGGGGTAGGTTATGTAAAGGGAAGGTGTTAGCACCCTTTACATCCATGGTTATCCATGGGCTCTTAGTTACTTAGCTCACTTTAAAATATTTTTGAAATGTGAAGTGTGTGAATAGAAATTTTCTTAAATGTTTATAATGATCCATGTACGGATGCGTATAAACCTTTGTTTTGAAAATTTTGTTTGAAATTGTGAAGTGTTTGAAATTGTTTTGAAGAGTGAGCAAGTATCTAAGAGGAACCTACCCTAAGTTTAAGTCTTTTCTGTTCTTGAATCCTTTAAATGGTAAGACTATCCCTATTATTAAGGAATAGGTAGTCATTACCTTGGATGTGAGGGACAAGTGAAGGGACATCTGTTATTTAGGCAACTGTGGGGTGTATAAGCAATTTGAAGGGACTATCATCTTTATTCGAAAGGGACAAGATCATTACGAAGGCAACATTCGAAAGGGACTTGATCTTTTATCTGTTAAGGGACTAGATGATGTGAATTTGAGGGACTTTTGCTTTTATACACCCTACTTGACCTTTTGATTAGGCAACATGAGAGGTATCCCTAAGGAAGTGAGATGGCGATCAAAGATCGACTTACGTGTGTGAGTGTACAATTTTAAATATTTTATCTTTTAAATTAGTGATCTAAATTGATTTTACATTACAAACATGTTTACACTCCCTATTTACTAACCATAGCATAAAATATAAATAATAAACATTATTACTAAAATATTACATCCAGGAACAATTACATAATAATAATAAAAACAAATTAAATAAATAAGCAAAATATTAAATAATAATAATAATTGGGTTAGTGAAATAATAATAAAAAATAATACAAAGTTAAATGGGGTTAGTAATAAATAAATATCATAAGAAAATAAACATAATAGATAATATAAACAAAAATATTAAAATATTTAAAAGATCAAATTTTTATATATACAATTATTTAAGATTAATAAGAAAATATGATCAATTATATTAATTATTATAACGTTTTAAGTTATATGCAAATTATAAAAAATTAAGTTAATTATGAACATATTATGAAAATAAAATTATAATTACAAAATTAAATTAACTATTTTTAACTATTTTTAAACATATAATAGAAATTATTTTCATACAAAATTAAATTATAAACAATTTATAGAATATTTACATATTATAAAAATAGGGTTAATTATAATTATATTTACAAAATTTAATTATTTTAAACATATTTAGATGCAAGAATTAAAGTATAAACAAATTATAGAATATATATACATGATTAAATGATAAATTAAAAATTAAAAATTATAATAGAATTAAATGTCAAATAGAAGAAAATTAGGTTTTTGTGAAAATTATTAGGATTTATAAACCAATTAAAATATAAACAAGAATTAGAATAAACAAATAAATGATATTTACAATTAATAGAAAATTAGGATTTATGAAAATATTTTTAGGGTTTATTAAATTAAGGTTTTAATTAAAATTAATAATATTAATAAACAAACAAAACAAATAATGAAGAAAAAAAGAAAAAAAGAACTTACCTTGGCTGGGAATTGAACCCAGCCCCTTTTGCTTTTATGAACTCCAAGCCAGCAACATCAACCACTGGGCCAGCGCGCGCAGGTGCTAAGAGCAAGGATTCAATTGGTTTTGTTGTGTATCCTGAAAAAAATCATGAAAAATAAACAAAACAAAAGGCCTGGGGGGGATCGAACCCAGGACCTTCACATTGCACACAAACACACTTACCATTCCAGCCGGGAGGGCGCTTCTGTTAATATAATAGCTTTAATTCATTATATATTAAACCTAATAGTTAAACAGAAAAATAAGAAAAAAATTGTGGAAGCCAGGATTCGATCCCTGGACAAAGGCATCACACGCGCGTCCTTTGGCCAACTGAGCTACCACTACAACTGTAACACAAAACCATAAACAATTCTAAAAATAATATGGATAATTTTTGAATTCTGAAATACGCGCGCAGGCTTCTTCTTCTTCCTTGGTTCCTACAAAATTTCCTGCGAAATTATCCATAAACTTTCCTGCGAAATTTCAAATACAGAAACCCTACGAATTTGAAACATCATCAAAACTGTACAATTTCTTAAAATTAATTGATGTTTCTGGATCCCCAGAGTTCACTTGATTATTCTATGTTCTTGGAATTTGTTTATATTAGGTCTAAAGCAAAGCCCTAAGTTCATGGCCGAAACCCTAGCCATGGTGATTCTTTGATCCTGCATCAAAAATCGAATTGAATTGCCCAGAAACAATGTATGGAACACAACAAACATCATACAATCAACAAAATCCAATGAAAGGTCAGAAATCTATGAGTTCGAAAAAATCAAAAACACACAACAAACATGATTCGGTTCATGTATATGGGTCTGTTTCTGATGGTGATAATGATTGGGATGCATTCAGTGATGATCAAGGAAACGATTGAAGCACTTATTTCACCTGAAAAGTCACAAAATATCAAAATCCGAATTTGAAAAATATTGATGAATTTGAAAATTTGAGAGTTGTCTTTGAGGCAGAAAAATTGTGTCCAATGAATGGGGTTGTGTTCTATACTTATAGTGCAATGGATTAGGTCAAAAAATATTAATTGTTGTGTGAAGAAATTGATTGAAAAAGATTGAAAAAGATCAAGCTTTAAACTTCAAATATTTGAGAATTAAGCCTTTCTATTTCAAGCAAATCACCATGATTCTCATACCAATTTGATCCAAATCACTTTTATGAATTTCTAGAAACAAAATCCCATTTAAATATTTGACTTTTCTATTTTATTTTAATTTAAAATGATTTTAAATGAATAAAATCAAAATAAATAAAATAAAATAATAAAAAAATCTGAATATTTGATGGTTGGGTCGTGCATGAGGTATTGGTATGGATTGGGTCATCATATGGCAAGCCCATTTAGAAAAAATTGGTTTTAAACCTCCATTTTCTTCATAAACCAACCAAAAATTTCCCAACTTTGCAAGGGCACAAATCCTTCAATTTTAATGCTATGAGGGTGTTCTTAGACATTTTGGAAATCTTAAAGAGTCTTCTAACCAACCCCACTGGTTTCATGTCCATATCATTTACCATTCTCAAGTTATGCCCTTTTGAAGTTGTTGACTTTTTGTTGACTTTCAAAAGGACCTATAATGTCTTAGCTCATACCTTCCAAATGAAGCATTTTTGGGCTTGGCTTGTGAGACACAAAGTTGTAGAGAATTCAATTTCATTCAAAATGATCTTTGGATGGAAAATTGGTGATGAAGCATGTGAAATTTATGGCTGGTCAAAGTTCAGTTGACTTTTCCTATGAAAACCCTAATTTAGAAACTCCTGATTCTTGATGATCTGAAACTTCCTTGATGAATCATGATCAACCCTTGATCAAATGATGAATTTTACTTCATATACTTGATGTTGGCAAAAAATCATGAAGTTTGACCACAATTGACCTCAGTTTGACTTTTTAACTGCTTTGACTGATTTTGACTTATCTGATCATCTGACTGAGCAAACCTTTGAGAAAAGTCTTGAAACTTGTAATGGGGGTTCTTAGACACATATAAGATGTTATGAAGCTCACTTGAAGTCTTGGAAATCCATTTAGCCTGATTAAAGTCAAAACCCTAGTTTTGGATGCACTGCTTAGGAGAATGCCTTACTTGAGGGATTTGTCAAATCTTCTGACTAATTGTGAACTTTGTGAACCTCATAGAGTGTCTTATAGACTGCATGAACCTCATGAAAGGTCTTGTAAGTATTGTGAACCTTGTGAACCTCATAAAGTGTCTTGTAAACTTCATGAACCTCATGAAAGGTCTTGTAAGTATTGTGAACCTTGTGAACCTCATAAAGTGTCTTGTAAACTTCATGAACCTCATGAAAGTTCTTGTAAGTATTGTGAACCTTGTGAACCTCATAAAGTGTCTTGTAAACTTCATGAACCTCATGAAAGGTCTTGTAAGTATTGTGAACCTTGTGAACCTCATAAAATGTCTTGTAAACTTCATGAACCTCATGAAAGGTCTTGTGAACCTTGTGAACCTCATAAAGTGTCTTGTAAACTTCATGAACCTCATGAAAGGTCTTGTGAACCTTGTGAACTTCATAAAGTGTCTTGTAAACTTCATGAACCTCATGAAAGGTCTTGTGAACCTTGTGAACCTTCTTGGCACACAAAGTTTTGTTTTGTGAGGGCAAATTTTGGGGTGCAACAGATGGCATGCACGTCTATGAACTGATCAGGATTGGGGGAACAACACTAAGCCATAAATCAACAAGGCTAAGATCTTCTCAAAAGCATCATAGCTCATAGCCTTTAAGAACACTTGAGCCTTCTCTATCAACACCTTAGCAAGAATACCCTTAACTCCGCTTCTTGTTTCTAGAACAATGTCAGACTTCTTCAGATGTAGAGCTGCAGCAATAACCTCAGGTTTAGGCTCTTTTTCCAAGCCTGTGAATGGTTTCTGATCAAGTACAGGTATACCCAGAAGTTTAGAGAACTCTTCCACTGTAGGAACCAGCTGATAATCAGGGAATGTGAAGCAATGGTGTTTAGGATCAAAGAACTTAAATAGGACACTCATCATGTCTTCATTGAACCCTGAGGTGACTAGATCCAATAGGTGACCATGTCTCTTGATGAACTGGGAGTTTTCAGACACTTGAGAAACCAACTCCTTAAGCTTAGGAGGTATGCCTACAAAGTTGATCCTGATAGTGTTCCTACGAGCAGAAGCCATGACCTGCGACAAAGAACAAAGATAAATCCTTTGGTCCTTGAAATGGTTAGTGAAAATGCTATGCTTATGATGCATGATGATGTCATGATGTTATGCTCAATCACAAACATGTGGCACACACAAACAAGTCACGCCATAGCCCTAGGTTTAAAGGCTTGCATGAGGTTCAAAGGTAAGTACCCTCCCCTGAAGTTAGTTGGTTCATCCTGTCCTACAAAAGTAACCATGTTCTAAGGGATCTCAATATCATCGATCCTTCACAAGGGTGGTTGTTCAGTAGGCAACTTACTTGCCAACCAAAACCCTCCAAGTTTAGGATCTCAATGAGTGTAGTATCGAGTATCAACCAACTTCAATCTGCACCAAAGCCGGTTATCTCACTACTTTTCTAAAGGCCAAGATGGGATGACTAGGGTTCTAAAAGTTAGTTAGTGCATTGACAACGTATGGCAGCCTCATATTATCCTCAACTTAACTTAAGGAACATAAGCACCAACCAAGAAGTCACACTAACTATGGCCACCATATCAACCGTATCGGTATACGCCGTACAGTTTTCCTTGGTCTATTGCCATTTACCTAAGTTACACTAGATCCGGGTTAGGATCTTTCACACATAAGAGCCCAACAGATAAGTATAAAGCAAACAAGGCAAACAATTTTAAAGTGATCTAATTCCTAAGGGTACCCCTCTTTAATATTAAATCCCCAGCCGAGTCGCCAGTTCTGTAACACGGTGGGAGAACTGACTTTAGTTAAATGTTGCGGATAGCAAGAGTCGCCACCGACTTTTATTTTATCTAAAGGAAAGGAATAAAAGAACAGGAAAGACCTTTTAAAAGATTTTTGGGTCCGGGGGGTAGGTTATGTAAAGGGAAGGTGTTAGCACCCTTTACATCCATGGTTATCCATGGGCTCTTAGTTACTTAGCTCACTTTAAAATGTTTTTGAAATGTGAAGTGTGTGAATAGAAATTTTCTTAAGTGTTTTATAATGATCCATGTACTGATATATATAAAGCCTTTGTTTTGAAAATTGCTTGAAAAATGTGAAGTGTTTTTGAAATGTTTTGAAAAGGTGAGCAAGTACATAAGAGGAACCTACCCTAAGTTAAGTCTTTTATGTTCTTAAATATCCTTTAAGTGGTAAGACTATCCCTATTATTAAGGAATAGGTAGTCATTACCTTGGATGTTAGGGACAAGTGAAGGGACATCTGTTTATTTAGGCAACTGTGGGGTGTATAAGCAATTCGAATTTACTTATCATCTTTATTCGAAAGGGACAAGATCATTACGAAGGCAACATTCGAAGGGACTTGATCTTTTTATCTGTTAAGGGACTAGATGATGTGAGATGAGGGACTTTGCTTTATACACCCTACTTGACCTTTTGTTTAGGCAACATGAGAGGTAACCCTAGAAAGTGAGATGGCGATCAAAGATCGACTTACGTGTGTGAGTGTACAATTTTAAATATTTATCTTTTAAATTAATGATCTAAATTAATTTTAAATACAAATATGGTTCACTCCCTATTTTACTAACCATAGCATTTAAAAATAAATATTAAACATTATTACTAAAATATTACATAAATGAGACAATTACATAATAATAATAATTAAAGCAAATTAAATAAATAGGCAAAATAAATAATAATAAATAATTGGGTTAGTAACAATAATAATAAATAAATCACAATATATATATATGGGGTTAGTAATAATAAAAATAAATATCATATGAAAATAAATAGAATTAATAATAAAATAAACAAGAATATTAGCATAGTAATTAAAAGTTCAATCTTTTTTTATAAACAATTATTTTTTAAGATTAAGAAGAAATCATAAACAATTCATATTATATGCTAATTATTATAAAGTTTTAAATTATATACATGTTATAAAAATTAGGTTAATTATAAACATATTATGAAAATAAATTATATTTACAAAATTAAATTAGCAAATTTTAATTATTTTTAAGCATATACTAAAAATTATTTACATATAAGAATTAAATTAAATAATAATTACAAACAAATTATAAAATAAAAAGTTATAATTAACAAATAAATTAATATTTATAATTAGGGTTTATAAAAATAATTAGGTTTTAAAAAATATTTTAGGGTTTTAGAAAATTAGGGTTTATATGTTTTTTAGAAAAATAAATTAGGATTAATTAATAACTATACAATATTAATAATTTACAAAAAATAAATATTTTTCTAATAAGATTTAATTTAAAAAGATGAGTTCTAAATTGTAATAAGAAAATAATAATATAAACATTCTACTTTTTCTATTATTTAAATTTAGTTAACTATAATATAAATTAATTAAATAAGAAAAAACAGAAAAAAGAATGAAAAACAAAACTTACCTGGGCTGGGATTTGAACCCAGTCCCTAAGCTTTCAACCCTCAAGACCAACACACCAACCACTGGACCATGCGCGCACAGGTGTTAGCAATGCACTCCATGAGGTTTTGTTGTTAATCTGGAAAAAAAACATGACAAAACAAAAGAAATAGCACAAAAGGCCTGGGGAGGGATTCGAACCCAGGACCTTCTCTCAACACGCAAGCACACTTACCATCCAGCCGGGAGGGCACAACTGATTGTATAACCAATACAATCAATAATATATTAAGTCATATGATTAAATGAAAAATAAGAAAAAAATTGCTACGCCCAGGATTCGAACTAAAGCCTTCAAGCATAACATGCGCACCCGTCACCACTGGGCCAACACTGCAGTTGTGAAATAATATCAACAATAAACAAACAAATATTATATCAGATATTTGAATGAAGATCTTGGCGCCAAAGGCCTTCGTCTTCAACCTTCTTCCTGCGAAAATACCTGCAAAATCAGCTACGAAAATTCCTGCGAATTTTTCAAAACCCTAAACCTATGTTTTTCGAAATCTTATGCAAACCATTGTATCAACCAAAATTAGTAACCCAGATCAATTGTACAAGGTCCATACATCACATCCATGGTTTTAGAATTGATTTTAAGGTCTTAAATGTATGGTTCCCGTTTTGAAACTCCAAACCCTAACAATGGCAATCTTCAACACAGTCCACAATAATTCAATTAATCTATGCAAAAAGCTTCTAAACATCACAACAAACACAAATATATGATTAGTTTTCAATATTAATACATGAATCAATCAAACCGAAAAATTTCAAAATGTGAAAGGGATGCATTCGGTTTGTGCGATTTAGGTCATGAAGATGCAATGTTATGATCCAGAATTGATCTATGAACTCCAAGAAACAAGTTGCAACCTTTGGTTTGTCTTGAAAGAGCCTGAATTGTGAAATCCGAATTTGAGTTTTGGTGAGTTTTTTGAATGTGCAAACTTACTCTTGAGGCTGTAAAATCGTGGCCTATGCATTGTGATAACTTGTATACTTATATTAGAGTGAAGCTAGGTCAAAAGATTGGATCCTTGTATGGACTTTTTGATTTTTGGAGATTGAAAAAGATTAGAACTTAAATTTCATATATTTTGGAATGAGACCTTTCTATTTCAAGACAATCATCATCAATTGTGTATCAATTCAATCCAATTCATGTTAATGACCTTCTAGAACCAAAATATATTTTAAATTTTCATATTTGATATTTTATTTAAATTTAAAATGATTTTTAATATAAAAAATCATAATAAATAAAATAAAATTATGAAAATATCAAATAAATTTCGTGCATGATGTCATGGAATACTTTGGGTCACAAAAAGTTCAGCCCATTTAGAAAATTTTGGTTTTAAGACCCTATTTTCTTCATAAACCACCCAAAAATTTCCCAACTTTGCAAGGACACATATCCTTCAATTTTAATGATATGAGGGTGTTCTTGGAAATTTTGGAAAGCTTGAAGAGTCCTCTAACCAACCCCATTGGTTTCATGTCCATATCATTTACCATTCTCAAGTTATGCCCTTTTGAAGTTGTTGACTTTTTGTTGACTTTCAAAAGGACCTATAATGTCTTAGCTCATACCTTCCAAATGAAGCATTTTTGGGCTTAGCTTGTGATACACAAAGTTGTAGAGAATTCAATTTCCTTAAAAATGAGATTTGGATGGGAAAAATGTGATGAAACATGTGAAAGTTATGGCTGGTCAAAGTTCAGTTGACTTTTTCTAAGGAAACCCTAATTTAGAAACCTCTGATTCTTGATGATCTGAAATATCCTTGATGAATCATGATCAACCCTTGATCAAATGATGAATTTTACTTTATATACTTGATGTTGGCAAAAAATCATGAAGTTTGACTTTGGTTTGACCACAGTTGACCTCAGTTTGACTTTTTAACTGCTTTGACTGATTTTGACTTATCTGATCATTTGACTGAGCAAACCTTTGAGAAAAGTTCTGAAATTTGTCATGGGGATTCTTAAATACATATAAGATGTTATGAAGCTCACTTGAAGTCTTGGAAGTCCATTTAGCCTGATTAAAGTCAAAACCCTAGTTTAGGATGCATTGCTTAGGAGGATGCATTGTCTGAGGGAAATGTCAAATCTTCTGACTAATTGTGAACTTTGTGAACCTTGTGAACCTCATAAGATGTCTTGTGAACCTTGTGAACCTCATAAGATGTCTTGTAAACTTCATGAGCCTCATGAGAGGTCTTGTGAATCTTGTGATCCTCTTAGCACACAAAGTCTTGTATTGTGAGGGCAAATTTTGGGGTGCAACAACCCCCATCTTCTTCGTTCTATGAAACAACAAAACCTTAAACCTAACCCTATCCCCAATTGAAAAAAACCAAATCACAAAATCAATCTTCTCCCTCATCAGAAAGCATTATTCTTAGTTGTTTTTCGCATTGGGCTTAAAACAAGGAGGTGAGAATAGCAGAGGGAAACAGGCCCATGCGCAGGATTAGCCTAGGGGTGCAGGAAGCATTTTTTTCAGTTCATTTTGTTAGTGGGCTTCACAAGAGGGGTGGAAATAGCAAAATGCTGGGCCCAGTTTCGCAGGACTTAAGGGAGGTGTAGGCAATGATTTTTCATAGCTATTTCTTGATGGGCTTAAGAATGGGGTGGTCCGAATAGCAAAACAGGAAGAGCCTACCGGACGGTGACAAGTGTCACCGTCAGTATGGTTGGGGATCCTAAAGGCTGTCAACGTTTCATCTTCTCATTCCTTTGAAATTTGCAACGATTAATATGGTGGTTTACACATAAAATATCTCAAATCAAATAATTAAAAGGGAATAATTCGTTTTCAATGTGGATTAATTGCAGCTTTAATGTTACAATCACTCTTAATACTCCATTATGACTAACAAAATCAAAACTTATAAACAAAACCCTAAATACTGAAGGAGTACTAAAACCTAATTCCTTTCCCTTTTCTTCTTCGCCGCGACACCCTTCTTCCCCGACCTCTTCTTTCTTCTTCTTCTTTCCTCATCACCCCCATCTTCTTCGTTCTCTGAAACAACAAAACCTTAAACCTAACCCTATCCCCAATTGAAAAAAACCAAATCACAAAATCAATCTGCTCCCTCATCCGAAACAACGTCCATGGAAACGAATAGGCTATCACCTTAACATCAACGACAACGAGACCAAAGACTCAACAACCAACACCGATCAACTACATCCAAAAGGCGTTCAAATTCGTACCTGGAACGGAGCACTTCGACGGTGGTTTTGAACGATCGAGGGCTTCGCTTGAAGGGACGACGATGACAGATACTCAAACGGATGAAGTTCAAGAAGACTGTCGTTCGATGAAGATGATGACGAACTCTTCACCGAGGCTCACGTTCGATGTTCAGGTATGGTACAATCAGACTCCTCTCCCTTTTGAGGCACACTCTCCTGTTCTGATTCGAATCCACTCTTTGCTGAATTCGATTCACAAATATTGTGCTGATTGTTGATTTTTCCAGAATTTGTTGAAGAAGAGTGAAAACCTGATGGAGTTGGACAATGAAGTATGAGGGAAGAAGAATGTTGAGGGGTTCGAAAAATGGAGAATGGAAAGGAGTTATAGGATTGTGATGAAGAACTGAAGATGAAGATGGAGATTGAAGAAGAAATGGATCAGGAGAAAGGTTCGGGAATGGAAGGGGAGCAGAGAAAAATGGTTGAAGAAGAAGGTTAAAGGAGAAGAAGAAGAATGGTGTGAGGTTGTCCAACCCTGGGTTGAAGAACTGATTCGAATTTATAGATAGGGATCAAAGATGGTTCTAGAATTTCCTCAAGTAAGTTCAGTTATGATTATGTTAGAATCAGTTGAAAGTTTGTTATTTTTCTGTTATGATTTCGATTTCTGAGTCAGTTTTGACTCTGTTAGCAGCTTTTTCCTCCTCCTCTAACTGAAACCGACCCTGGACAATCCTGTTATGAGTTCTGTTTTCTAATTATGAAGTTTTTTTTGGGTAATGCAGGTTGTTGTTATGATTTCACAGGAGAATTATTGAAGGTTGAGTTTTTGGTTAAGATTGAAATTGCAGATTGGAGAAATTGAAGGGTGAAGAAGAAGTTTTTTATTGATTGAAGAGTTAGAGGGAGAGTTTTTTGAGAGGATTGTTGAGAGGTGACAGTTGAAGAAAATTGCATAGGGATTTTTCTATTGAGCTCTCTTCTGCATAATTTTTTTTCTGTTTTTGTTATCAGTTAGATAACTTCTCTTTCTGCACATTTTTCTTTCAGTTCGCCTACTGTCACTGATTTCTTTTGTAGTGAAATCTTCTGTGAACTTTTATCCATAATCGGTCCTTCTTTATTGTAATTTTCCTGCTATGGGCTTTTTTCTGCTACATGTATTAGAACTTGTGTTGGATGGATATTGAATTTACCGCTTGGAAACTATTTTGATGCAACTCCTGTGATCGATGCTTTGAAACCATCTTATATTGCATTTCCTCATTTCCTTTTTTATTGTTGAATTTTATGTTGTAATCAATAGACAATAAAATTTCCATGATGCCATCCATCACAAACTTCCTATATGTTATGCCATTCAGACATTGGACACTTATCTTTTGAAATGGATTTTAGGTATGGACATGGGCTTAGTTTGAAAACTGAATTTGAAATATAACTTAGTAAGATGGATACTAACAATGAGTATGGACCAAAATTATAATGGGCTTTGTGATATGGTTTAAGAAAGATAATGACAAATGGACTTGAGAAATTCCCTTCAAGACTTTGCAATAGACTCATAGTTGTAAAAATGAGCAAATAGATGGGTTTAAAAAACAAATGGAATGGATTTGTGGCAACTATGATAGTCATGAATATTGACAAAAAATGGAATTTATAAAAGAGGGTTATATGGGTAATTGGATATGGACAAGAATAAATGGAACGATGAATAAAAGAAAAATTAAAAAATGGATTAGTGAAAACATAGAAAAAAAATGAAAGTGGAATGGAATAATCGGGAATGGTTTATAACAAGGAGAACAAAGCAATGAATGGATATGAAGTCTCGATTTTAGCCCAAAGCCTATTTTGAATTCTCTCCACAAGCCCATGAACACGACCCCTCCTGAACCACTGCATAATTTTCCAGATAAATCACACCCCTTTCGAATCGTCTGAAACATGCTATGACCATTCAACCAGATGAATCACCGATAAACAGAAGACTCCAACCAAACTTCACACAAAACACTGCTCGATAACCTGATGAATCTCAACACACGGCAGCCTGAACTTTGAATATGCATCATTTAAGAAACAGTCCAGTGGCCCAAAATAATCTTGCAGTTGCAATAATCCTCTGATAGTTTGACCAAAATTAGGTCAAACTCCCATCTGAATCGAAACACAACTGAACAACCGCATTTGAAGTGGGATCATTGTCCAGTGCCTATTCTCCATCATTTCAATCCCTGACAGGTACGGATAAGGTACGAAACCCTAATTTCCCAGGGCCCTGATCACATGCCCTATGAATCCATGAAATGCACTATTATGATATTAATGACCTAGTGAGAAATGCAGATGAATGCGAAGCGATAAGCTAGTTAAGGTAAAAACGAATGAGGGCAAATTTTGAGGTATTACACTCACACTCCACATGAGCACACGATGCTACTATGGATTCACAAAGAATCCCACAGCACAAGAATGCATACATTATGCTTTACATGCAAAATGACACACAACATTCTTGAAAATGAATACATATTCACAATATAGTTATGCATTCATCTCATACAATTAGCATACATTCGCATTTAATTCAAGCAATGTATCTACATACCAAACGGCCACAACACAACAAAAAAACCCATAATTCCATAATTAACATAATTACGTTTTATCAGAAAAGTCGGGTAAAAGTCGGCTAAAAATTACATATTTTAGCATCATTAGTTTCTACGCATTTCTAGCTTCGAATCGATATAAGGATCACTAAAAACGGATACCCGAAACTAAAGCTACGGATTAAAACACATAACCCCTCAAAACCTACAAGCTCGCTGAGCGAGAATCACCCTGGAACTTTCGCTGAGCGAGGGGTAGCTCGCTGAGCGACCGCTGCGATTTCCAAAATTTCTCAGCTGCAAACAGACCTACAAAAACCTTCCCAATCTCCACAATACTTCCATAAACAAGATCTAAAGCATATATCTAACATCATACTTCGATTATAACGATTTATAACCAATTAATCTACCAATTTCTCACGTTTTCTCTCAAATCCTAACTATTCATCTTTTCTAAACTTCCATCAAAATCAAAACTCAACCAATCAAACACATACATAATCATACACAATATTAAGATAACAATGCTTATCACCCTTACCCGATTATTTCGTCTACGCGGAGCAATCTTGATAAAAACCTAGTTTTTCCTCTTTTTCTCTTCTCTTTTATCTTCTCTTCTCTTCCTTTCTTTCTTCTCTTTTTCTTTTTATTTCCTTTTCTTTCTCTTTCTCCTAACTTATACTCTTTTCTCTCTATTTCTATTCTTACTAACTATTCTTATTCTCTCCTTCTTATTTCTACATTTAACTATATTATTTCTCTTTATTTCCAACCAAATATCATTCTATCACAAAAATACCAATTCTACTAATTTCTAACTTATCACTAATTAATAAATACCTAAAATACCCTCCAAACCGATTTTACCCGAAAATTCACAAAACGGTAAAATCACATATCACACCAACATATCACATTATCATGATAATCTTACCGATAAAACAATTATTACCCAAATAAAATAAAAGACTCCACAAAATTTGGGAAAATCGAATCGGGGCGTTATATTATGCCTACGTATCCTCTCGTGCAATGAGGAAGTCAGAACACCGTAGTTCGACTCAAAGAGACTTAAATGTTTTAGTGTGAACTGCTTGCTTGTCTATGCTCAAGTGTATGACTTGTCTGGATCGAGTGCTAACTGTCTTGCATTAGAAGGGAGAAGCAAGTTCTCGTTTTCAGAGTGAGTGTGATGAGAAAAGAATCCCGGAGGAGACGTTTATTGTTTGTTTTTGTGTTTTCAGTTTTTTATTGTTTTTGGTGTTTTGCATAGGATAATGAGCTTAAGCCTTAATCAAGGGTCGTAAACTCATTATATCACCCCTGATTAGGGATAATGAGTCTACTTAAGTGTGAGATGAATATCCCAACTTAATTATCCTAATGATACAGGATTAAGATCATTAACTACTTGTAATTATCAAGTGTTTTTTGATTTTTGTTTTGTGTTAAGTAATGAGTTTAATCTCTAATCAGGGATTAGTGAACTCATTACACCATCCTAAGAGAAGGATGATAGATGAAGACACTTAAGATGAGGAAGATACCTCAACTTAATCCATGGTCAAGGATTAAAATCATTATATAACAAACCTTTATTAAAGTGGATTTTAATTAGAGATAAGATTAAGAAGTGAATTTTATGTTTGTAAGACTAAACCCGAGGGGGACTTGTCCATTAAACACTAGGGTTAGTCCTTCTGACCCAGAGGCAGAGATGTAACCCTAATATAAGGCCCAAGTTACAAGCTTAAGTCTTTATAATCATTAGGTGTTTTGATTAGAAGGTGAAAACAACTTAAAGGTTTAACACTAAGTATTACAATTATACACTTCATCCTAAGATAAAGATACATGCATAACCCTAATACAGAGCCCCAAAACTTTAACTGTTTAGCCTTTGTTATTGAGATGAGAAGCAGAGACTCAAGGAGACTCAAAAGGTAAAAAAACTAAGGGGGACTATTTACAACCCTAAAGTTATCATGCTTGGATGTTCCTATGGTTTGTGAGTCTTAAAGAGAAATCTTCAGATGGCCACCAAGGAAGAAGCAGATGAAAAAGAGAAAGAGAGAGAAAGATAGGTTACTTACTTCCTGAAGAAGTTAAGTAACCTAGGAGTGGGAGAGAAACAAACACAAGTGAATCAAATTCACTTCAAACACAAATAAATAAGAGGGTGAGAAGATATTGGATGTGGATGCACATCCACATCCTAATTAACTTACCATATGCACCTGAAAAGTTAGTATGTACATACACAAAGTCCATGATCAAAATCAGAAGCAAATCACATGATAAAAAATTGTAATTGCATCCAAACAAACCCTAAACCTACATGAGAACACCCTCCAAAGGTGGAGGTCTAAAGCTAAGCCAAAGTTAAGTTATGGTTTTCCTAAGTTTGGCTAGGGTTTTGGACACTTTGCAAAAAAAAGTCAAAACAAATTGAAAATGCAATGCAAAAATATGATTTAAATGTCCTAGATACTAGATACAACATGTAAAAGAATGCAAAAGAACCAAATAAAACTCATTTTGGTTAGGCAGAAATGAATTTTTGAATTAGGGTTATGAAAAAGGGGATTTTCAAAACCCTAATTCAAGTTTAATTGTCAAAACATGATCAAACCCTAAAATAAATTTGTGAAATGAGTTTGTAAATTGATCTTAATGTTCAAAGAGGTTCTCTGATTATTTGGTGATTTTTAAATACCTAAGAGTATTTTTAACTATGGCCCAAAACCTTTTCGGTTCTTTAATAGTTGGATTCTTCATAAGGATTTCTTTGTGTTTGTTAAAGAATCGTGGATCTCCTTTTCGATCGAAGGCTCCCCTACATTTGTTCTGAAAGAGAAACTATTTGCTCTTAAACTTTGCTTAAAGTGGTAGAATGTGAATATTTTTGGTCGGGTTGATCTCGATGTTGATAATTTTGTTGCTTCCATTAATGACTTGGATGATATTTTGGAGGATATTGTGAAGATAGGGGAAGCTCAAGAAGCTTTATGGAGTAAGCTACGTATTAAGGAAAGCGTGATTTATGAGAAGTCTAGAGCAAAATGGCTGAAAGAGGGGGATATTAATAGCATGTATTTGAATGCTTCTCTCAAGTGTAGAAATCGTCATAATTTTATTTCGGCTGTGGGGTCTGGTGACTCTCCTATTGTTGATCCTGTTCTCATTAAGGAGGAAGCTTTCAAGTTTTCTGCCGCAAAATATTCTATAGAGGAAGCATATAGAACTATGTTGAATTTGGATGATGTTTGGAAGCTTAGTTCTGAGGATAGTCAGAAGTTGGATGAAGCATTCAATTTTGATGATATTTATGCTACTGTACTGGAGTGTGATGGTAACAAATCCCTGGGTCCAAATGGTTTTTTCTTCAAGTTCATTAAGGATTGTTGGGATGTTATTGGAAATGACTTTGTGGACTGTATTATTCATTTCTCTATTATTGGTGTGCTTCCTAAAATTTTTTCCTTCTCCTTTGTGACTCTCATTCCTAAAGTTGATTGTCCTAAAGGTTTCGGGGACTTTAGGCCTATTACTCTTATAGAATGCGTTTCAAAAGTGATCTCCAAACTTCTTTCCTAAAGACTCGCCACTATCATTGATAAGCTTGTTTCCGGGTGCAGACAACTTTCATTCTGGGGAGAAACCTCTTGGATAGGGTGTTGTTAGCTAATGAGACTATTGATTCGGTGAGACGGTATAAGAAGAATTGCCTTCTCTTTAAGGTTGACTTCTCGCAGGCCTATGACTGTGTCGATTGGAACTTCTTGATGCATGTTCTTCGGTCAGTGAGTTTCAGACCTAAGTGGCTGAAGTGGATTCAAGGGGCTGTTTGCTCTAGCTACATTTCGGTTCTTACTAATGGAAGCCCGTCCAAGGATTTTCGAGCTTCAAGAGGCCTTAACCAAGGTGATCCAATAGCTCCGTTTCTATTCACGTTGGTGACAGAATGTTTAGCAGTCTTGGTGAATCGTGCGAAAGCTGCTTTTTTGTTTGAAGGTTTTAAATTCAACTTTGATGAGTCAATTGATCTTCTGCAATTTGCGGATGATACATTGTTCTTTTGTGAAGGAAGCTTTAATAATTTGTGGGCTCTGAAGATTATACTTACAGGATTTGAAATGGTATCAAGCCTTAAAGTTAATTTCTCTAAGAGTAGCATTTTTTGTATTAGTCTAGACCCTATTTTTATGAAGGCTGCTAAAATATTCCTTTATTGTAAATCTTATTGCCTTCCATTTGCCTTCTTTGGAGTCTATATTGGAGGAAATCATCGGAGAATCTCGTTTTGGAATCCCGCCATTTCCAACTTGAAGGCTAGACTCAGTTCTTGGGCAGGTAGGAATTTGTAGATAGGTGGAAGGGTTTCTTTGATAAATGATGTGCTAGTTAGTATGCATATCTATTATTTGTCATTTTATAAGGCGCCCTCAAAAGTCATTAAATCTTTTATCTCTATCCAAAGAAATTTTTTATGGTCGGGATCGAAATCAAGTCGGTGCATTGCGTGGGTGAAATGGTGTAATGTTTGTAAACCGAAAGAAGATGGAGGCTTAGGTATTCGACACATAGGTCTATTTAATAAAGCGCTTTTGTTTAAGTGGCTTTGGAAGTTTCTGTTGGGTGGTGAAAATATTTGGAGAATCTTTTTGACGCATCGGTACGACAATTTAGCTTATTGGGCCCAGGAATCGAGTTTCGCGTCTCTCCCTCTTTCTGCATCGCTACGGATGAAAGATTTAATCAACCTTAACACTCAGGAGGATCGCTTTTGGTTTCGGCGTGTTATTTCTCCCATTTTGGGTTCTGGTTCTTGCATACCTTTCTGGAACTCTAGTTGGTGCAGTAACGTAATTCTTAAAGAAGCTTTCCCTTTGTTATTTGCTGCTTCTATTTGTAAATCTGCTAGTATTAATGATGGCGGGTTTCTGGATTCATGATAGTTGGGTTTGAGACGTTAGCAGGTTGTGGGAAACGAATTCGCAGATGGATCAGGCCTCCGTCCAGGCTCTACGGGCCTTGCTGATAACACAGAACCCGTCTCCTGCTTCTCTTGACAAGTGGGAATGGTCCTTGGAAATTTAGAAGGATTTCTCAGTCAAATCGGCGTATAATTTTTTGTCTTCTGTTTTGCCTGCCTTTAACTTTTCTGAATCGGAAAAGCTATTCTTATTGGTTACTTGGAAAACTTGTATTCTGTTGATGATCAAGGTGTTCAGTTGGAGGTTAATTTGTGATAGATTTCCGATGCGGGATAACCTCGTTTCTAAAGGAATCCTTCCTTCTCCTCGTGATAAAGTTTGCGTGTTATGTTTTCAAGAGGATGAGGACACTTTGGACCTCTTTTTGAATTGTCGTAAAGTCAAGCTTATTTGGAACAAAGTATCGGCTTGTTTTGGGATTAATCTGGTTAGTGCCAATTCTATTAGTAACCATGCCCTTCTTTGGTTTTTGGCTTTATTTGATAGAGGTAGGGAGGATATGAGTTGTTACATTTGGTTTATTACGGTTTGGTGTATATGGATATATAGGAACAAAATCATATTCAAAGGTGCTATAGGTATAGTCGATGATATGTTTTATTGTATTGTCTTTACCTCTTGGAGATGGTTAGTTATAGGTCGATCGAGATGTAATTTTTATGATTGGTTGAACTATCCTCTAGATTTTTTGTAATCTGTAGGTCTTCTCCCTAATTTTTGTTTTTGATTGGTTTTTTGTATCGGGTCGGAAATCCCATTTTTCTCCTCTTTAATACAAATTGCTTATATATATATATATTAATTGTTATGTACGTGTACAAAATTTTACACTATCAATTCATCACAACCATTCATAATTATTACTTTAAATATAATTAAAATAAAACTCAAATATAAATTTCGATCTGACGGTTACCATTCACTGACAGTGTAAAACTGTTTTATATTGTGAGTGCATTATATATATATATATATATATATATATATATATATATATATATATATATATATATATATATATATATATATATATATATATATATATATATATATATATATATATATATATATATATATATATATATATATATATATATAAAACTTAAATTATAGATTTAGATTTTCAGTAAATTGTTAACCAAATTTATATTATTGAATAAATGTAACTGACTCGTAATTGATTTTAGCTAATCATAATATAGAAACGTTCTGGATAAGAGTATTCTTTATCATAACATTGAATAACTGTAGCAACTAGTGTAAGAATAACATTTTTTTATGTTAATTGTTCAAAAAAAAAAAAGTTTTGGTGTTTAGTATTAACTGCCGTTGTCCTCTCCTTATCGTGTAACAGTGACAGTGATCTGTCATTTGTGAAATGAATGGATGGTGTCAGTGTTTCACTACTTACTTGTTTTGGTGTCATTTGTGAAATGAGTGAATCTGGTTCATGTAATGTAACAGTAAAAATTTATATGGCTGAAAAACAAGAACTCTTATTAATTCCATTCAATTTTACCAGGAAAAATATTAACTCTTTCCAACTACTTTCGAAGAGAGTTATAATTTCTCCTTTTAGGTTTGATGTAATAAATGTATTAAGTAACAATTTTTTTGCCTACGAAATGGTAATATAACTAAGAAAACTCACACACAATACAATGGTGAGGTTCTGCAATTTATCTTACATAATAAAGTTTTCTCAGTGAAAAGTAGTACACCTTTAAATACCATACCAAGGTGTATTATTTTAATATTAATGAATGACAACAACTCACAACAACCAATCTAGAAAATTCATGAACCAAGGTGTCCGAAGGCTTTAGAAGTTAGGAAGCAAATCAAGTTCATGTACCATATTGTAAACAATTGAATGGTTGTTCTCAGGACGGATCCAAAAGACCATAACTATTAAATAGTGGGGGCAAACTCAAAATTTATGATATTTAAAAATATAATATCATTTTTAAATTACAAATATTTTTAATGATAAATTTTTCTTCATCTTTATGAAATTAATATTTTATTGACATTGATTTTTTACATATAAGCAATTTATAAATTATTTAAGGCTTAAATAGTCTTTTAGTCCCTGTAAGTTAGCAAGTTTTGGTTTTCGTCCCTGAAAGTTTTTTTTTTCGGTTTAAGTCCCCACATTTCCAAAACGCTTTGGTTTTAGTCCCTACTGTGAGTTAGACGTTAAAAAAAAGGGATGTGGCAGACGGTGCTTATGTGGCAGGTCGTTTGGCATTTCTCAATAATCCAAGTGGCATTCTCATTTACACATGTGGATTTGTCATTTTCCTACCACAAAATGGAACATGAAAGGTTATTTTAGCATTCTCACTATCGTCCCTACAAAGTTAGGTTTTCAGCCATTGAAGAGTTTTCAAGGAAATTGTCAAGTAAACTTCATACATTGAAGACGACGGGACTGACCTGCAGCAAAGGCCATCGGGACTGATCAACTTCAGGTATGACATTTATACTGAACATTCATTATGGGGGAAGGATGGTTTGGGATAGTGTGGTGTATTACTTAGGTGGGGTTAAACATGAAGTAGAGATAGACCCTGATAGGTGGAGCTATTTTGAAGCAACTGGTATTGTGAAAGATATTTGCAACCTTGAGGCCACTGATTATTCTCTATGGTGGTATAACAATGTATCGGGTAAACATGCAAGGCTAATTAGTGATAGGGATGCAGCTAATATTTATGAACATGCTATTGAAACTTGTTGTAGTGTGGATTTATTTGTTGAGCATAAAGTTAATGATAATGCTGGAAATGTGAATGATAATGCTGGAAAAGTCAATGATAATGCTGGAAATGCTGATGAAACTGTCAATGATAATGCTGCTGCCAATGCCAATGGTGCTGAAAGTGAAGGAAATGCTGATGAAACTGCCAAGGTTGATGTTAATGCTGATAATCTTGATGACAATGATGACAGTGATGATAGTGATTTTAATTGTTTATCATTTGAGGACAGTGAGGAAGATAGGGCCCTTGGCAAGGATGATGGCTTTTTCTTTGCAGAGAAACCATCAAGAAGGATTAAACAGATTGCAAGGAAACATAGGGCTACTCCAAAAAAGATAAGAAATGTTGGTGTTACTAGGGGTTCATCAAGTGGAGTTAGTGTTGATAATGACTTGGTTGACACTAATTATTTAAGTGAAGATCTAGGCAGTAGTGATCCTGATGCATCAGATAAAGAGGTTAGACCAAATTATCCTAGGTTTAAGATGGAGGAATTGCACAAGGATTACAAGTTCAAAGTTGGTTTGGAGTTTGTTTCCTTGCATGAATTTAAGGATGCAATAACTGAATGGTCAGTATTAAATGGAAGAGAGATAAAGTATGTGAAAAATGACAAGGTTAGAGTGAGAGTAGTTTGCAAGGGCAATTGTGGGTTTTTGGCTCTTGTTAGTAAAGTGGGGAATAAGCACACATATAGAATGAAAAAATGGTATGGTGCTCACACGTGTGGTAGGGTTTTGAACAACACCACTGCTAACTCCAAGTGGATTGCAAATACTGTGGCGGCTAGGATGGCTTCATCTGATGGAATTAAGATTCGTGATATTGTCTCTGATATTAGGAATACATACTCTGTAGGTATAAGTATGAACAGGGCATGGAGGGCAAGGCAAATTGCAAAAGGTTTGGTTGAAGGTGATGCAACAAAGCAATATACTCTGTTGTGGAGGTATTCTGCAGAATTAAGGAGGGTCAATGCAGGGAATACCTGCAAAATTAATGTCACCAGAGTTGGTCCCACAATTCAACCTAGATTTGGCAGCTTTTATTTTTGCTTTGATGGAGTAAAGAAGGGATTCACTACTGCTTGCAGGCCATTCATTGGTGTTGATGGATGTCACCTCAAGAACAAATATGGAGGCACTTTGCTTGTTGCTGTTGGAAGGGACCCTAACGACCAATATTACCCCTTGGCTTTTGGTGTATGTGAGACTGAGACAAAGGAGTCATGGAGGTGGTTCCTGACATTGCTTTTGGAAGACATTGGACAAGACAAAAGATGGGTATTCATTTCAGACCAGCAAAAGGTACCTTATCAATTCCTTTTTTTGTTAACTTCATCCCTAAGTAATGTTTGTTTTTTTAAATTCATCCCTAAGTCATGTAATTGTGTTTTGATTTAGTCCCTTATTATTTTTCTTGTAATGATTTCAAGGGCTTAATTCCAGTATTTGAAGAGATGTTTGAGAGGGTTGAGCATAGGCTTTGTCTTAGGCATTTATATGCCAATTTCAAAAAGAAGTTTGGTGGTGGCACACAAATAAGGGATTTTATGATGGCTGCAGCAAAGGCCACATACATTCAAGCATGGGAAGCAAAAATGAAAGAGTTGAAGGTATTACATCCTAAGGCTTGGGAGTGGTTGATCAAAATACCTACAAAATCATGGTGTAAGCATGCTTTCTCATTCTATCCCAAATGTGATGTGCTAATGAATAATGTATCTAAAGCATTTAATAGCACAATACTAGTTGCTAGGGATAAACCAATCTTAACCATGTGTGAATGGATAAGAAACTACCTTATGACTAGAAACTCTAACTTAAGAGAAAAATTTGATAGGTGGGAACATAGGATAATGCCAAGACCTAGATTTAGGTTAGATAAAGAGGTAGAAAATGCTGGTAATTGGCTTCCAAACTGGTCTGGGGATACTATTTGGCAAGTTGAACATATCCATAGCAAACATAGTTTCATAGTTGACACTTCTAAAAGAACTTGTACATGTAACTTTTGGGAATTGGTAGGCATACCATGTAGACATGCAGTTGCTGCCTTAGGCTATAGAAACCAACCACCAGAAGACTATGTAGATGACTGTCATTCTAAAGAAACATATGTGGCATGCTATGATTTCAATGTTAGCCCAATTAATGGCCAAGACATGTGGCATGAGGTTGAAACTGAGGAAATGTTGCCTCCATCCTACAAAAGAGGCCCTGGTAGGCCAAAGAAATTAAGGAGGAGGGAACCTGATGAAGACCCAAACAAGGTAAGGACACACACATCTTATTGTTGTACCAACTGTGGTGGAAATGGCCACAATGCAAGAAGCTGTTCAGTTCAGGTGCAAGACCCTGAAGCTCAAAAAAGAAAGGTACCAACTTTGGTCCCTCTATTTTAATTTTATTTTTAATTTTGGTCCCCCAATTTTAGTTTTAATTGTGCTACTCTGTTTGCAGAAAAAACCAAAGAAAGGTCCACAGCCTCAGGATGAACCTCCAACTCAGCAACAGCCACAGCCTCCAAGTTCAGTTCAGGTGCCTGACCCTCAAGCTAAAAAAAGAAAGGTATGTATTCATGCTACAGACATGAATCATGTATTCTTACTATATGTATTGATTGTGGTACTCTGTTTGCAGAAAAAACCAAAGAAAGGTCCACAGCCTCAGGATGAACCTCCAACTCAGCAACAACCACAGCCTCAAGATGTACCTCCAAGTGAACAACAACAACAGCCTCAAGATGAACCTCCTTCAGAACAACAACAACAGCAAGATACACAATGTGATATGGACCAAGACTTTGAAATGCTTGCAGCAGATCTTTGTGCAGCTTTTGATACAACACAACCTCAACCCAATCTCAATGATCTCAGTTCCAAAATTCCATCTCCACCTCAAGTTGCTAGTGACCAGCCTCCAACTGTTGAGGTTCCACCTGTAATGGCTTCACAAGGAGTTAGTGACTCACAACCAAACTACATTCTCTCTGCACCTGTTCAAGAGGTTGTTCCTACACCTAAAGAACATGTTAATGCACTTCCTAAACAAAAGGTGAGTCTGTTATTAATGTTATTAATGTGTCTGTTTTCTGTTTTGTAAATTGGCATCTATGTATTTTCTTTGGCCTAATGTATTCTGTTTCTATTGTGTTTATTGTGTCTTTCTAGGCAAAACAACCCAAACAACCCAAACAAAAGGTTGCAAGGAAGTTAGAGTTGAGGAGAAGTGATAGAACAAGGGTACTCAGGTGCAAGAAACTCAAGGGAGAAGGAAGTAGCCCTGCACAACCATGGAAACTGTAGACATATGTTTTGACTGATACAATGGACTTGTTGTTTTGTATTATGTAATTTGATTACAGTTGAACCATTATGTTTTGATTACAAATGTTGTTTTGTATTATGTTTTGATTACAAATGGTGTGCTTTATGATACAATGTTACACATTAATGTGTATTTTGATTACAAATGGTGTATTTTGATTACAGTATTTTGCACACATATATATGTACAAGGACCAAACTCAAAAAATACTTTATTATTACAAGGACTAAAAACAAAAACAAAAAACATAATGACAATGGGTGTATTTTGAGTTAAAGCATTGTTGTGATAAGTAAATGGTGTACTTTATGCACAATTCAAAAGAGGAGTAAGATAATTGCATACATAAACTAGCCAAAACCATAACATCTATTTCATTAATCATTTGGTACATGAACAAATGTCAAAATACATTAATTTTACAGGGACTAAAAACCAAAAACAAAAATACAGACACAAACAAATGGGATTCAGCACCATTTGTGATAAGCAAGGAAGAACCCCCATGACCCAAACAACAAAAACTTCAACAATGTCACTTTTCTTTTTTCCTTCTCCAACTTAATCTTCACTTTTTCCTTTTTTTTAACCTCAATATCCTTAACAAACTCCTTCAACATTTCAGAACACTCACAACCACTTGAAATTTTAAGATCACTGGCTGGATTTCGTTTTATTTCATCATCCCAAATGAACAACTTGCATCCAGACATTAACCCTGAGTTTTGACACTTCCAAAATCTTCTATTAGGGTTTTCAACAGTGTTTGACATAAACAATTTCATTCTTCTGTTGCAACCACAAACTGGTGCTTGAACGTGATGAGATTGTGCAGAAGAAGAAGATGCCATTGGAGACGATAGGGAAGAAAGAAGAAAGCTTGAAGAAGAAAGACCACACTGTGATTCTATATTTTGGATTTGGTCCCTCTAGAATAAATAGGAAAATGACAAATCCACATGTGTAAATGAGAATGCCACTTGGATTATTGAGAAATGCCAAACGACCTGCCACATAAGCACCGTCTGCCACATCCCTTTTTTTTTTAATGTCTAACTCACAGTAGGGACTAAAACCAAAGCGTTTTGGAAATGTGGGGACTTAAACCGAAAAAAAAAACTTTCAGGGACGAAAATCAAAAACTTGCTAACTTACAGGGACTAAAAGACTATTTAAGCCATTATTTAATGTAATATATTTGATTGTTGTAAATATTTATAGCAAAAATATCAAATTTTTTTATAAGCAACCGTTTAATTATATGACCATACTAGCATGATAGAGAGTGAATTATATTATTTAAATTAATTTAGAATTTTTATTGATATTTTTATGTATTGTTATTCACGGGACTCTCATTAATATTTGAGTCTTTTAGCTTATTATTTATTAGATGTATTATATATTATAGTCTCGTTGAGACATTAGGGTATCAATCAAATAAAAATGTTATCTTTATATTGTCATTTATCTTTATAGTTTTATTAGTTTTTCTCTAGTTTTGTTAGGATTTATTAGCTTCCTAACATTGGTGCTTTCATTCTTGAACATCAACACCACTTATGACATACTCATCGCCCTCATTTCCATCTTTTTCATGGGAAATTTTTACAACTTATTATACCAACACTGCATCTTCATCACCAATTTTGTATCTAAATCATAGATATTCACCACCTACACTTAACAAATATTCATCATCCATAAACTCATACCCTCCATGTTACTATTCATTCTCAAACCCTCTATTTCCAGCCTTCACTCCACACCAACAACAACATCTAATCTCTGCTCCAAATCAACAAAAATCGTTTCCACCACCTAAGCCTCGGGATTTGCAAACCATCACGAATAACAACAACAACAACAACAACACTTTTCTTAATTTAGTACATATCGATAGGTTTTCAGAGCAGAAGGTGCTTCCACGAAGATTGCCTCTTTTGGCTGAGGTTTCGCCAAAATCTATGTCCTTTGAGCCTACTAGAACATGGAAAGGAACTTCGTCTTTTCTACAAGATCTGATGTATGATGTAGACACATTGAAGGGAAACAGTGATAATATCCCTAATATTGTTCAAGAAGACCCAAAAGAACCATTGGATATGTATAAATCACAACCAGAGCCACCAATATCAACAACTATTGAGAACCTGTCATACCCTAAATTTGTCCTACCTCTATTTTGAATATATTTTTTTTATTATTATACATTTTTAAATCCACTTTTATCACCCATAAACCATTTTCTTCTTCTACATTAAAAATTCAATTAGTCTGCATTTCCATTATTATTATTTACTATTTATCATTATTAGTTTTTATTATTATTTTATTATCTTTATTTTACTATTGTTATTTCTATTATTTTTATTATTGTTGATTTCCATTACTATTATTTTGAGTCCCATTCTAAAATTCAGCCCAAGTCTTTTATAATACAAACATTAAAAAAGAAAAGAAAAGAAGTAAAAACATAAAAAAAAGGTATAGTTAGAAACAATATCAAACCAATTCTAATACTACAAGTGGTCCTACAACACATGATACAATCTCACAAATACCGCAGTAACAACTTTTCCTTGACCCCACCACCTTTCCAATTTCTTACAACCAATTCCACTCACAAGATTCCCTCAGCCATTCATACATAATTCGTAATGCAATCACGTTACAGAATCCATCCAAAACGACCTGCAATTCATCCAAAACGGCAACTTCAATCTTTTCTATAAAAGCAAGGCTGAGATCTCATTCACATTAGGGGAGGAACTCAAAACAAAAAAGAGAACACTCTGCAAAATAAAAAAAAAAATGCCTTTTGATTTCCATCTTTCGTTTTTTCATTTTCACCCACAAATCACCTCCATTTTTCATAACCATATTCATAACTTCAACCTTCACTCTCCTCCAAAGCTTCAACTTAACTTTTTCAATAATCAGAACCGTGAAACTCACCATTTAAATCCTCACCTTTAACCATTAAAACAACCACCAATACAAACCTAAAACCAAAACTCCTCCATTCATAACTCCTTCAAAACCTGCAAACATTTTAACTCAAAAAAACAGAAACTGAAGCAAATCAAATCGGCGTGAATGAAGGCAAGCCGTGAGCGAGACTGGGAGGAGAGCGAGATTCCGAGAGAGAAGACCATGAAACCTTGAGAGATCGGAGAACCAAACCAAACGCTAACTGCGATTCGCAGCAAACCGTACCACCGCGTGAAATCGAAACCTTGAGCATACACCGCTGTGTGAGATCGAAACAGAATCGCGAGATTCACCGGAACCGATTTGAGGTCATCGCGCGAGAAACAGAGTTGGGTCGGAGAGAGAGTGAGCGACGAACCAAAACCGTGAGCTGAGAAAGCGGGTTTGCTTTTGGCAGAGAGAATGCATTTTTGTTTTTATCGTGAAGGAAAAAAGGAAAAGCAGGGTAAATTCTTGTGTATATTATTGTTACTTTTATTTATTTATTTATTATTATTTTAAATTTGTTTGTGAATTTTATTACTGATGAAATTGGGCCTTGTCTGGGTCATGTTGTTTCCTATTTACACCCAATATTTGCTCATTCCCCCTTTTCTTTATTTTTGTTCTTAAATTCTTTTTATTTTGTTTAGATTTTCTTACTTCATTTCTTTGATTTTCTATTAGTGAGGTCTATGATATAACCGTGTTTCCTTGATATTCGGTATTTACCGACGTTATCGGAATCGTTATGAGACCATTTTGTTTATATTAATTCATAAGTATTTTTATACTCATTTTATTATTTATATTATTTATTAGGGCCAATGATATAGTTATAACTTTTTCGATATTCGATTTTAAATCGACGTTATCAAAGTTGTTATGAGGCCACTTTTATTTTTCGCTATTATTTAATCGATTCTTCGATTTATTCGGTTAATGATAAAATGTGATATTCGATTATTTAATCGATGTTATCCATTAAATTGAGACCGATTTTATTATTTTCTCATTATTTTATATTTATTATATGGGCCTATGATAAAAATATGGTTTATTGACATTCCACTTAGCGACGTTGTCTAAACCAATTTGAGGCCGACTTTTTCTTCATTTATTATTTTATCGATTTATTGGTTTATTTATATTTATTATTTGGTCTATGATATTATTATCCAGTTTGTGACATTCCACTTTGCGACGTTGTCCAAATTGATATGAGACCGTTTTCTATTATTTCTTATGGTTTCTAATTAATTTTAGATCCATTATTATTTATCGACTTTATTATTTAATCGGCCAATGATAAATGGTGATATTCGATTTCCAATAAATCGACATTATCCCCTAATTTGAGGCCACACGTTTTTTTTCCTTATTATTTCTCATTATCTCAATTTATTTTATTTTGGCCGATGAATAAATATTTAAATATTCGATTTCAAATAAATCGACGTTATTTAAATTAAATATGAGGCCAAACTCTTATTTTTATTATTATTTCGACTTTATTTTATTTTTATGGTCAATGATATAACAAACGATCTAAATGTTCGATTTCGACAAATCGGTGTCATTTAGATCAATATGAGACCAATTGTATTTTTTATCGCATTTCTTTTATTTAAATAATTATTTGATTATAAAGTAACGTTCGACTTCTCATAGAATGATTCTAACTTTGAATCAATTCTAAGATAGTTAAAGAGTTATATTTTGACGCTTTCGGTTTAATTCGAGCTCCAACGGCTCCGCTTTAGCTTAGGACTAGGAATCGATCTCGCGTAACCATCTAACCCTTAACCTCCATTTTGCACTCACCCTTCGCGATCGCTTTATGCCTCGCAATCGACCTACCAAGATGATTCTTTTAAATCCGAACCCTTGATCCAACGTCAAGTGGTCTTAGGTAATAAAATACTTTAATAATATGAGAAAATTGTACGCCACGAGCCTTAAGTGGTAGAAAGGAGGATTACGAGCTCTCGTTATTCGCTCCAATTATTCTGTCGGAAGACGCTTGGCTTGTTGGTTCGGAATAAACTACCCATAGTCTTTAGTACGATTCGACTCCTAAATCCTTTCGTTAAAGAAAGATAATAAAATTTAAACCCTTTCCCCAGGTTTTATCTATATTTTCCCTTTCCCTCTTTGGGAATAAATCAAAATTAGGTGGCGACTCTCAAGTCAGCCCAGCCGCGACCGCATTCGCGAGGATCGTATTTTCTGAGGTACGACAGAACCCACAAAAACTTCTTCTTTGGAATTTAAACCTGAATGAAGGGTCATTTTACCCTTACCAAATGATGAAGAGGATTTCAAAAACAACCAATCGATTTACCTCGCCGTAATCACCGACGTCGAAGATGCTCCCGACGAAGCTTCCTCTATTGACAAAGTTATCGCTCTCAAACGCAAAGAGTTCGTTAAACAAGGTCTTCTCATACATAATCCTACCAAAAAAAGGTATTGAAAAAATCGTTTGTGAAGAGGTTCAACCGGATGAAGTCGATGATGTCGAAGAAATCGAGAGACTCAAGGGACTTGTAGTGATTTTTGATGAAACTTCAGGAGATTTCACCGAAGATGGTGATTTAGGTTCTAAATATGATTCTTTGTTTGATTTAGATTTTGATAGTTTAGGGAAGAGTAATAAAGCTAGATTAGTTGAACCTGAGTTTAAGATGAGTTTGGTTGAGCTTTTAGATGAGAGTAAAGTGGTTCCTGTTTTGGTTTACGAAAATTTAGAAGTTGAAATTAGTAGAATTCAACACGATTCTAGGCTTGTAACTTTTGGTAATTTGTTTGTATGTTGTGTTGGAAGTAAAAACGACATACACATGTTCTTGAGGGAGGCTATTGAAAGAGGAGTTATTGATGTTATGGAGATTGAATTGGAGATACTTTGGGTTGTAAGGCTTTGGTTATTGTGGGAGATCGATACTAATGATGTTCTTGCTACATTGGTTGCTTCGTTTTATAAGTATCATTCCAAACACATGGCTATTATTGATATAATCGGGACTTATGGTAAAACAACAATTATGTATTTGATTAAAAGTTTGTATGATGCGATGGGTTTATGCACTGAGATGTTTAACTTTATTTCTTGTTATGCTCATGGGGATAAACGGTTGGATTTTCCTTATGTGATTCTGGATGTTGTTTTGGTTAAGAATTTGATGGCTAAGATGCTTCGTAATGGAACTGAATCTGTAGTTCTTTAGGCTTTTTCTCGTGGGTTAGCACAAGGGAAATATGATGAGGTTGATTTTGATGTTGCTATTTTTACGAATTTGATGGCTGGTGATGACGAGGAAGAGGATGGAGATTTGAATGTTAAGCTATCTTTGAGGATGGTGGATCCTGAGCGACATAGGAAAGTTGTTAACATAGATTATCTAAATGCTCATTCGTTCGTTTCATTAGGGGATCCTAAAGGTCTTGTTATGACATTTGATTTAAAGAAAAAAAATGCAGATGTTCATCCCTTGAAATTTGAACTCTCCATGTTTGATACTCAGGTGTTGGTTAGTACACTAGTTAGAATACTAGAGATTTTGTCCGGTTTACTAGGAAGGCACAATGTTTACAACATTCCCATTGTTGTGGCGGTTGGCATTGTTGTTGGGGCACCCTTGGAGGACATTATGGAGAGTGTGAGATTGAAGCAAGTATAGGCATCATTGATAGCAGAAGAGGCTTGATTGTGTTTGTGTTCTTCAAGTCGCGTTACGTTGCTGCAACTGTTTTCCATTTACAACCATCAATCAATCCAACCCATTGGATAATTGATCCAGCTCTGCAACCTCAAGATGTTTATTGGAAATTCTTTTCTAAAAGTAGTGGATGTTATGAAGGAAATTCAATACAGTGTGTTTCTACATCTTCATCCAGTCAGAAGTTGGATTCCAAGATATCATTCATGACAGGTCACTGTTTATTGCAGCGGTACATGACCGACAAAAATTTGTTTGGGTGTCATGCATTATAGTTGACGAGGCTCATGAAAGGAGCTTAAATACGGATTTATTGCTAGCATTGATAAAGAATTTACTTTGTCGCGAGTTTGCTTCCAAGGTGATATACATGTTTGGTCATGTTAGCATGAAGATCAAGCTTGTCCTTGGAGATTCTGATGCACGATAACTATATTTTATATGAACTCGGACACTAACTCGGTTCGTGATGAGTTGGATTTTGAGTTCTTGGGGAACCGAACTGGACAACTTTACACAGTTCAAACAAACATCTATGCTCATGGAAAAGGTAATAGAGAGCAGAGGGTGGACCTTTGGTTTGATCCAACTGTTGATTTCTATACTTACTCAATCTTATGGAACCATCACCATATTGTGTTTTACATTGAGGAAGTTCCAATAAGAGTGTACAAGAACAATGAAGCAAAGGATATACCGTATGTAACACGGTGGGAGAACTGACTTTCTATAAATGTTGCGGATAGCAAGAGTCGCCACCGACTTTTATTTTATCCAAAAGGAAAGGACATAAAAGAACAGGAAAGACCTTAAAAAGATTTAGAGTTTGGGGGGTAGGTTATACAAAGGGAAGGTGTTAGCACCCTTTATATCCATGGTTATCCATGGGCTCTTAGTTACTTAGCTCACTTTGAATTGTTTTGGAAAAATGTAGTGTGTGATTAGAAACTTTCTAAGTACTTTATAATGATCCTCGTATGGATGTATATAAAGACTTGTTTTCGAAAATTTGTTTGAAAAGTGTGATGTAAAGAGTATTTTGAAATGTGAGCAAGCAACTTAAGAGAAACCTACCCTAGATTAAGTCTTCACTGTTCTTACGTTCTTTCAATGGTAAGACTATCCCTATTATTAAGGAATAGGTAGTCACTACCTTGGATGTAATAAGGGACATGTGTAGGGACATTTGAATATAGGCAACTGCAAGGTGTCTTTAGCAATTCGTAGGGACTTATCATCTTTTATTCGAAGGGACAAGATCATTTATCGTAGGCAACCTCGAAGGGACTTGATCTTTAAAACTGTAGGGACGTGATGATATTTGTGAAGGAACTTTGCTTAAGACACCTTACTTGACCTTTTAAGATAGGCAACATGAGAGGTAACCTTAGAAAGTGCAAGATGGCGATCAAAGATCGACTTACGTGTGTGAGTGTGTATATTCAAATATTTATCTTTTAAAGTTAATTATTCTAAGTTAATTTTAATCACAAGTATGTTATTCAGACCCTAGAATTACTAACCATACAATAAATATATTCATAATAAAAATAAAGCAAAAATATAAACTAAACTATTACAAAGCTTCGGGACAATTACAAGATAATCGAGAAATATGATAACGATAAATAATAATAAATAAGCAATAATAATCAATAATAATAACAATTAAGTTAAAAGGTTAAAAAAAAGAGAAAATAAGAAATTAGCAAAATAGTTTAATATTAGAAAAGATTTTAAATATTTAATAAAGAAAATAGGTTTTAATAATAATAAATAAATACTAAATTATTCACATATATTTAACAAATGAGAACTAATTAATTATAATTTATAAAAATATTAGGTTAAATTTTAAAAGCTAAGAAAAATTAGGATTAGGGTTAGAATTATAAAAATTAGGGTTTATGCCTTATTAAAAAGAAATTAGGGTTTTTAATTATTAATTTAAACATAATTAATTTATATACCAAATATATACAATAATAATATAAATATAATAAAATAAATATAAATAATTTGATTTTTTAAGAAAATAAATTATGAATTTAAAAAAATAAGATTTTTATATAAGAAAATAATATATATATATTTGTTTTAGGAATTATTATTTAGAAATTAATTAAGTTAAATAAATTTAATATAAAACAAAATAACAAAAAAAAATTGAAAAAAAGACATACCTGGGGCTGGGATTCGAACCCAGGCCCTAGGCTTCAATCACTCTGGACCAACAACATCACCACCAGGCCAAGCGCGCGCTGGTGTTAGCATCAGGGGTACAATTCCTTTTGTTGTAATCCTGCAAAAAAATAAAAAAATATAGCAAAACAAAATGGCCTAGGGGGGAATCGAACCCAGGTCCATCACATTCACAACCAAACACACAAACCAGCTGAGCCACATGGGGCGCGTTCAACATACATTCAGCAAACAAACATTATATTTTAAGAATAGTTTTTGAATTGGATTTTTGGCGCCACTGAACTTCATCTTCTTCCTTGGTTGCTACGAAATTTCCTACGATTTTAACTGCAAATTTACCTGCGAGTTCTTCCATGTTCATGACCTGTGAAACTCAAACAGCAATCAAATGGTACAATTTCATCAAATTGATTATGCCAATGAATTCCTTAGGATTCATACAATCTATCCATGTTCTTTGAATCCATTTATATTTGGTTTTTTAGGAAACCTTAATTTGATACCCAAAACCCTAACAATGGCAAGTCAGGTTCTAGGCTATGCTTCTTCAAGAAAATGTTCAGAAATCATCTATAGGTCATGACTAACACAAATCAAACAACAAAATCAGTTTATGTTAGCTAAATAAATGGAATCGAAAATTTCAAATTCAAGAGCAAAAGTGATTCGGTTGATGCATTCAGGGATGATTTTGATGATGCCGAGCATTGAGATCGTATCAATGATGTTCAAGGATCATGTTTATGTCCTTAGATTACCTTAATTCAACCTGCAAATAAGAATCCAAAAATTGAAATTTCAATGAATTTTTTGAATGTCAAAAGTGTTCTTGGAGGCTGCCAAAATTCGTCCTCTTGCTTGTGATCACTTCTATGTATATATTGGAATCAAATTAGGTCAAAAAGTCATCAGTTTTTGGGCCTTGTAAAGATTACTTGATCATGAAGATACCACTTGCTATTTTAGTAAAAAAATCACACAAATCTTTTCCTCTTTGGTCTAGCACGAATTTCAATCTTCCAATCAACTTTAAATCATGTTTATGAATTTCTAGAATGAAAATCAAATCAAATATTGAGTTTTTCATATTTTATTTTGATTTAAAATGATTTTAAATGAATAAAATCAAAATAAATAAAATAAAATAAATAAAAATCTGAATAAATGATTTTTGGTTCGTGCATGATGTCATGGTAGTGATTGGGTCATAAAAATGCAAGCCCATGTGGAAAGAATTGGTTCTAAGATCCCATTTGCTCAATAAACCCTTCAAAAATTTTCCAACTTTGCAAAGACACAAATCCCTCAATTTTAAGGCTATGAAGGTGTTCTTGGACATTTTGGAAAGATTAAAGAGTCCTCCAACAAACCTCTTTGGTTTCATGTCCATATCCTTTACCATTCTCAAGTTATGCCCTTTGGAAGATGTTGACTTTTTGTTGACTTTTAAAATGACCTATAATGTCTTAGCTCATACCTTCCAAATGAAGCATTTTTAGGTTTGGCCTGTGAGACACAAAGTTGTAGAGAATTCAATTTCATTCAAAATGAGCTTTGGATGGAAAATTCTTGATGAAGCATGTGAAAGTTATGACTGGTCAAAGTTCAGTTGACTTTTCCTATGAAAACCTAATTTAGAAACTCCTGATTCTTGATGATCTGAAATCTCCTTGATGAATCATGATCAACCCTTGATCAAATGATTATTTT
Organism: Lathyrus aphaca; assembly: GCA_963966055.1. Classification (NCBI taxonomy): domain Eukaryota; kingdom Viridiplantae; phylum Streptophyta; class Magnoliopsida; order Fabales; family Fabaceae; genus Lathyrus; species Lathyrus aphaca. The sequence goes on along the minus strand of OZ014521.1, from coordinate 292,957,269 downwards.
TACTTCATATACTTGATGTTGGAAAAAAATCATGAATTTTGACTTTGGTTTGACCATAGTTGACCTCAGTTTGACTTTTTAACTGCTTTGACTGATTTTAGCCTATCTGATCATCTGACTGAGCAAACCTTTTGGGAAAGCATTGAAACTTGACATAGGGATTCTTGAAGACATATAGGATGCTATGAAGCTCACTTGAGGCCTTGAAAGTCCATTTAGCCTGATGAAATCCAAAACCCTAGTTTAGGGTGCATTACTTAGGAGGATGTTATGTCTGAGGGAACTTCCAAGCTTTCTGACTAATTATGAACCTTGTGAACATTGTGAACCTCTTGGGACACCTTGGTACACAATGCCTTGACTAGAGGAGGTAAAATTTTGGGGTGCAACAGCTGCCCCTGTTCAATTTTCTAAAACCTGAGGAGTTAGATTGGCTTGTGTGCCATTCGTGACTTGGAAGGTTGAAGGGGATTGAACACAAAAGCCCAAATATTTGCACTCGCCGGTGCGTAAAGTAACACTCCTGATTGGTTTATCTGCTTGAGTGGGCTTGAAGATGCCACTTAGAGGAACCGGAGATGGGCTTATAGATGCCATCCATAATATCAGAAGGTGATAGTATCTTTATGTTTTCACTGGATATCAGTACTATGTCTTCGTATAGGTCGTCTCTGAATTATTTCTGTAACATGGTTTGAGTTGAATGCCAGCACTAGATCTTCGTATAGATCGTCTCTGCATTATCTCTGGGGGAAATGAATATCCTTCATTAGGTGTCAGTATTTAGATCTTCGTATAGATCGGCTCTGAACCATCTTTAGGAACATACTTTAATTTAAGCATCAGAATCAAATCTTCGTGGCGATCTTTTCTGAATTGCTTTTGGTAATATCTTGGGCTAAGTACAAGATCTTCGTATCGATCATTATGTACCATCCAAAGATAAACTGTTGAATAGACCATTAGAAATAAATCTTCGTAGCAATTATCTCTTCTGGAAATATCCTGGATTAGGTAATAGATCTTCGTATAGACCATTTACCTACCATCCCAAGGATAGAAAGAATATCAGGATTAAATCTTCGTGACGATTATATCCTTTGGAAATATCCTGGATTAAGCACTAGATCTCTGTATAGATCATTTACGTACCCCTCCAAGGACAACTTGAGTATTGATCATCAGAAATGAATCTTCGTAGCGATTATCTCTGAATTAAGTATCAGCACTAGACCTTCGTATAGATCGTCTCTGAACTATTTTGAGTTATTGATAGTGTTTATCCTGAAAGGAAAATGTTAGTTCATGCAATATGTATGCATGTATGGCATGATGTACCTAAGTAAATGTATTATGCATTTATGGATATGCTATGGTATGATGTAAATGATGTATGTATGAATTAGGCAGCCTGAAGTGTCTGAATATCTCTGTATACCAACTGCTGGCTAGGGAAAATAAATCTCGGTTCATTGCTGAGGAATATGAGGACCTCGTTCCTGTCTTGCTTGATAGTATGGTACTTATAACCTCCCATCTTCATTCGTCGTTACTTCTTATTGAAGGAATAAGTTCCTGAGTATCCCGACTGAGGATAAAAGAGATGGACATAAGTCAAAGGGGAGATGTTACTCGAAATATCTATATAGATAGATTTGCTCTGCTGGGGATTTGTGGTTGTCTTGTGGGGATGAACCAGTGAAGCTTCGTTGAACTCCTACCCTCGTTCGTCCTTAGTAAATACTATTACTTCATTTTATGCATTTCTGGTAAACATCAATCATATTCAAAAGCATACATGCATTCAAACATAACCAATGGACGTTTTCGTTTAGGTAAACAGGGTAAAAGTAAATCTGGATTCAAAGACGAGATTTTATTTATATTAGAAAGTGGCCTATACACAGGCAAGTTTGTACAAGGAGACAGAAATCCTAGTAAGAGGAATTCGTCGTAAAAAAAAATTTACAAAACAAAGAAAACAGCTATGTGAGAAATAATCCTATTGAGTTTCAATTCCACTATTGCCATTATCTTCAATTATCTCATCCTTTGCTGTTGAGATGGAAGCGATTGGATTGAACTTTATTTGTTTGCACTTGATTTAAGTAGCACCAACAGTTGGAGTTACATGGGTGATCCAACGATACATAGTCATACGCTTTAATCCCTAACTTTTTCCTGGATTGCCTTTTCAGGTTTTCAATCCACCGGGATACCCTTTCTTGCCCAAGCCGCCCTTTCAGGTTTTCGACTTGCCGGGTGTACATTTTTTTATATATATCCCTAATTTTTGCCCGAACCCTTTTGGTTCGCCGGGATGCCCTTAGTTTTGCCTAGGCTAGTCAACCTAGCGGGTCTCTTTTTATGCGTAGTATTTTTTAACTATGTCTACGTTCACGGGTTGTGGGAAATCTTCACCATCCATAGTAGTAAGCATCATGGCACCTCCTGAGAATACTCTCTTGACTACAAACGGCCCTTCATATGTAGGAGTCCACTTGCCCCTAGGATCACCCTGTGGTAGTATGATACGCTTGATTACCAAATCACCAGCCTGATATACCTTTTGCTTAACCTTCTTATTAAAAGCTTTGATCATCCGTTTCTGGTACATCTGACCGTGACACACAGCTGCCAGCCTATTCTCATCAATCAAATTTATCTGGTCAAGTCGAGTCTAAATCCACTCATCTTCATCCAAGCCTGCATCCTTCATGATTCTTAAGGAGGGGATCTGAACCTCAATAGGTAGAACTTCTTCCATACCATAGACTAGGGAGAATGGGGTTGCCCCTGTTGAAGTATGTATTGTAGTACGATAACCATGAAGAGCAAATGGTAACATCTCATGCCAATCCTTATACGTAACAGTCATCTTCTGTAGAATCTTCTTGATGTTCTTATTAGCAGCTTCTACTGCCCCATTCATCTTTGGGCGATATGGAGAAGAATTGTGATGCTTAATCTTGAACTGCGTGCAGAGATCAGTAATCATGGTGTTATTCAGATTAGAGCCATTGTCTGTGATAATCCTTTCAGGGATGCCATACCTGCATATGAGATTATTCTTAATGAATCAGGCCACAACATTCTTGGTAACAGATGCAAATGAGGCTGCCTCCACCTACTTTGTAAAGTAATTGATGGCAACCAGGATGAAACGATGCCCATTAGACGCAGTAGGCTTGATCTCACCAATCATATCTATGCCCCACATGGAAAAAGGCCAAGGAGCAGTCAACACATTCAGTGGAGCTGGAGGTATATGCACTTTGTCAGCATAAATCTGACATTTGTGACATGTTTTAGCATGTTGATAGCAGTCAGCTTCCATGGTAGACCAATAGTAACCTGCTCTCAATATCTTCTTTGCCATGGTATGACCACTAGAATGAGTGCCGAAGATCCCATCATGCATGTCTTCCATAATCTCTGTTTCTTCCTTCTTATCCACACAATGAAGCAAAGTCGAATCATGATTGCGCTTGTACCAAATTCCATTACTCAAGAAGAATTTAGCAGAAAACCTCCTCAGAAACTTCTTATCTTTGACAGATGCCCCTTCAGGGAACTCCTGAGTTTCAAGATATCTTCTCACTTCATAGAACCAAGGCTTTCCTTCTATTTCTTCAGTGTCAATCTCATTGCAGTATGCAGGCTTCTCAAATCTATCAATAGTGATCTTGGGAGCTTCATCATCCCAGCTAATCTCAAACATGGATACCATGGTGGCTAATGCATCTGCCAATTGATTCTCTCCTCCTGGAATATGTCCAAAGGTGACCTCTTCGAAATATGGGATCAAGGACAACACATGCTCTCTGTAAGGAATAAGATTTTCATGCTTGGTATCCCAATCTCCTTTAATCTGACTCACTACCAGGGCTGAATCTCCATATACATACAGGAACTGAATTTTCATATCAATGACAACTTTGATACCCATGATACATGCCTTATATTCATCCATGTTATTAGTACAATAGAAACAAAGTCTTGCAGTGATTGGGGTATGACAACCTTCAGGGGAAATGATCACAACACCAACACCATTACCAAGTGCATTAGAAGCTCCATCAAAAACCATAGTCCATCGGGATCCTTGTTCAGGTCCGTCATATTGTCCAGGTTCTTTGGTAATAATCATAATGTCTTCATCAGGGAACTCAAAACTCATTGACTGATAATCATCCACTGCCTGATGAGCCAAATGATCAGCTACAACACTTCCTTTAATGGCTTTCTGAGTAGTGTACTGTATATCATATTCTGTTAAGATCATTTGCCATCTCGCTATTCGTCTGGAGAGAGCAGGTTTCTCAAATATGTACTTGATTGGGTCCATCTTTGAAATCAACAAGGTAGTATGAGTCAACATATACTGTCTTAGTCGGCGAGCAGCCCATGCCAAAGCGCAGCAAGTTTTCTCGAGCAGTGAGTATCTTGTTTCACATTCGGTAAACTTTTTGCTAAGGTAGTATATTGCCTTCTCTTTTCGACCAGACTCGTCATGTTGCCCCAATACACACCCCATTGAGTTGTCTAATACTGTTAAGTAAATAATCAAAGGTCTTCCATCAACTGGTGGCATCAAAATTGGAGGTTCTGGGAGATATCTCTTGATTTCATCAAAGGTTGTCTGGCACTCGTCATTCCATTCCATTACCTGGTCTTTCTTCAACAACTTGAAGATTGGCTCACAAATAGCAGTTAGCTGGGATATAAACCTTGCAATGTAATTCAGTCATCCCAAGAAACCTCTAACCTCCTTTTCAGTACGGGGAGCTGGCATCTCTTGTATAGCTTTCACTTTTGCAGGATCCACTTCAATACCTTTTCCACTGACAATGAAACCCAGGAGTTTACCAGACCTAACTCCAAAAGTACACTTGTTTGGATTCAATCTCAGTTTATACTTCTTCAACCTCTCAAACAACTTATGTATATGGTCAAGGTGTTGCTCTTCATTCTGGGACCTGGCTATCATATCGTCCACATATACCTCTATCTCATGATGAATCATATCGTGAAACAAAGCCACCATTGCACACTGATATGTTGCCCCGGCGTTCTTCAAACCAAATGGCATCACTTTATAACAAAAGGTGCCCCACTGTGTAACAAATGTAGTCTTCTCCATATCTTCAGGTGCCGTCTTGATTTGATTGTAACCAGAGAAACCATCCATGAAAGAGAATACCTTATGCTGAGCAGTGTTGTCTACCAGAACATCAATATGAGGAAGTGGAAAGTCATCTTTAGGGCTGGCCTTATTCAAATCTCTGTAATCCACACACATACGTACCTTACCATATTTCTTGGGTACCGGTACCAATTTGCAACCCATTGAGGATAGGAAGTCACAGCTAAGAACCCTGCATCAAATTGTTTCATCACCTCTGCTTTAATCTTTTCTGACATCTCAGGACGCATGTGACGAACCTTCTGTTTCTTTGGACGACAATCTTCTTTTACCGGTAAACGGTGAACCACAATGTTAGTATCCAATCCTGGCATATCTTCATAAGACCAAGCAAAGATCTCCACATAATCACGTAACATCTGGATCAATCTGCTCTTAACATCATCTTCTAGTTCAGCCCCTATCTTGACCTCCTTCCTGGTTTCTTTAGTTCCTAGATTCACAACTTCGATTGGCTCTTCATGTGGCTGTATAGCTTTCTCTTCCTGTTGTAACAACCTAGCAAGCTCTACATGTACTTCCCAATCTTCCTCCTTTCCATCTTCAGCTTGATAGATTGGATTCTCGAAATTATAATTGGCAATAGTATAACTGTTATCAACAGGATCCAGGGTGGATGAGGATCTGCATTTTAGTGATGTGGGTGTGTGTAAGAACACATAGCTGGTAAAACAAAAATAAAAAATAGAAGAAATACAAGTATCACAATATTTACGAAAACGAAACGTCCATTGATTTTTATTGAATGAAGTATGCAAATAAAATGACATCCCGAAATAAGCATACCATTGTGCCCCGGGTAAGACACAAGGCTTAAAAGTTTAATTGTTCGAAATTACAAACTTAAAATAAAAACACAGTAATAGTATTTACTCCTGACTAAAGGAGATAGGAATAACGTCTTCGGTCTTCCAATTGTTGAGCCCATCACCCATGGTAGGAAAGATCCAATCATCCAGGTTGTAGTCTTCACTATAGTCACCCACATCATTGATTTGATCTGTCATGACCCCTTGACTGGTGATACGAATAGCGCGAGCACGACGAACAACCTTCTGATATTCTGCAGTGAAACCCAACCCAAACTTGTCAGACTTGTAAGGGATGTTGGGAAGCTGACCCCACATAGCAGAACCACCTTTTGCAACCACAGCCTTAGCATCCTTGAGGGAGGCCATTGCAGGAGGTATATTAGTAACCATAGGAACTCTTTCAGAAGCAGGAACAGACTGGGGAACAGGATCAGAGTAGGGAACAACTTCAAATGTTTGACACGGAGTTTCAACCATTTCACCCTCCATTTCTACATACTTGAAAGTATTCACGTGGCTAACCATGTACTCCTCTTCACCATAAACAGTGATGATTTTGTTCTTCACCGGGTATTTCAACTTCTGATGTAAAGTGGAAGTCACAGCACCTGCCCCATGGATCTAGGGGCGCCCAAGCAAACAAGAATACGTAGGACGAATATCCATCACATAGAAAGTAGAGTTGAATACTTGAGAACCTACTTTGATCGGGAGGTCTACTTCTCCATGTACCACTCTTCTTGAGCCATCAAAGGCCCTCACCACTACATCACTTGGTCTTAACACAACATCTTCAGGACTGAGCTTGTCCAGAACCTCTTTAGGGAGCACATTTAATGATGAACCATTGTCCACCAGTACATGAGACAAGGTAGTGCATTTACATTCAATGGAGATATGCAGAGCTCTGTTATGATTCCTCTTGGCAGTAGTTAGATCAGCATCAGAAAAGCCCAACCCATTATCACAAGTCAGATGTGCAACACAATTCTCAAATTGATCCACAAAAATCTCATTTGGCACGTGAGCATTCTTCAGGAACTTGATTAAGGCTTTAGCATGAGCCTCAGAACACAATAGTAAAGATAACATGTAAATTTTGGAGGGAGTATGCCCCAATTGGTCAACAATATCATAATCACTCTTGCGAATGATCTTCAGCACTTCTTCCAACTGTTTAGAAAGATTTTCAGCAGTCAGCGCCTCAGCTTGCACAGGTTCAACCACAAGACCTTTGCCCCGAGCATCAGTATTTGGCTAAGAGGTGGAGGTAGTAGTTGGAGTAACTGCACTTTTGGAGGTAGCTTGAGGAGAGAAGATTCTTCCACTTCTGGTGATCTTACTAGATCCAGCAATATTATCAACATCAAGATTAACATTAATAGTGGGTGCATCATTCATAGGTTCTTTTTTGACACCATGAATATAAACATCCGATCCATAATTCCAGGGTATAGCTTTATCAGAAGTATAAGGAACAAGGCCAGGAGTGGTAATGATTATGGGAGCCACCCTAACTTCAGCAACAGTCTTCACAAGGCCTTCAGCAGTAATCCTGACAGGACCTTTAGGAGTGATCTTCACTGGTACTCTATCAACCATGGCTACATCTTCGAGCTTCGTACTTCGAGTCAAATGTTCACACATACTTTCAACAGAAGGAGTCTTCTCAAACAATATAGTGTAATTTTCCATGAGGCGTTGAATGCCATCCTTCAACTTCCAACAACTATCGGGTTTATAGGCACAGTAAAAACAGTCTTCATTGCAACCTGGAAAGAACCCAGCCTGCACCAACTTCTTCTTGATAATGGATAATGGAGTAGTCACATATGCTATTGAGGAAGCATAGGAAACCTAATCAATAGCATTAACAGTCTTCTCATGGTTGGGCATGGGAGTAGTGATCACATTTGGGGTCCCAGGAGGGTCAAATTCAATCTCCCCAACTTCAATCATGTCTTGAATCTTATTTTTCAACACCCAACAGTTGTTGGTGTCATGTCCCAGACTATTAGAATGATAGGCACATCTTGCATTAGGATTGTATCGAGGAGAGGAAGTATTAGGATTATGAGAAGGATCCCTCAAAGAAATGAGTTCCCCTTTCAACATGTGTTGCAAGGCTTAGGCCAGTGACATGTTGATCTTGGTGAACTGTCTTCTAGGTTTCTGTTGATTGTTTTGTTGTGGCTCTGGTGCTGCAGGAGTAGGATTAGAGATGTGAACTGCTCCCACAGATTGGTGACTCCTGTTACGACTATGTTGACCATACACAACATTGGACTCCTTCTTCCCACTAGGGGGCTTCTTTGCAGTGCTTGATGAAGAGGCACCAATTTGTATCTTACCATTTCTTATACCACTTTCCACGCGTTCTCCATTCATTATCAGCTCAGCGAAACTAGATGATGAGCTTCCAATAAGGTGACTATAAAAAGGACCATTCAGAGTACTCATAAACATATCCACCAGCTCCCTGTCAGTCAGAGGAGGCTGAACTCTGCCAGCCAGGTCTCTCCATTTTTGGGCATACTCCTTGAAACTCTCTTTAGCACCCATAGACATGCTTTGGAGCTGCATGCGAGTTGGTGCTAAATCAGCATTATATTGGTATTGCCTATAGAAGTCCTCAGCAAGATCATTCCAATCACGAATATTAATACTTTCCAGTTGATAATACCATTCCAATTGAGCTCCAGACAAGCTTGCTTGGAAGAAATGAATCCACGGTTTCTTATCAGCAGTATGTGGTTGAATCCTCCGGACATAGGACCTTAAATGCAGCTTGGGACATGAGACACCATCATATACTACAAAAACAAGAACCTTGAAACCAATAGGTATAACCACTCCAGAAACTAAACTCAGATCTTCAAAATCAAGCCCAGAAGATTTTTGCAATTCCATGGCATTCATTCTGTCCACCAGCATCTTGAACTTCTCCTCACTAGCAGGATCATGATAATAATTTGCCTCAGAATCAGAATCTCCTACAGTATCATGGAGACTACCTCCCTCTTTCTCAGAATTTTCAGACTCAGAATCCTTAATTTGTTCCTTTGTCTTGATAGGACCTCTGAACCTTCTTCCCAGATTAATAAGGCCTCCTGATTTCCTGGTCTTCTTCTTCTTCTTCTTAGCCAGTAGTGTCTTTAGCTCATCTTGTCCTTTAGACAAGTTCAGAATCAACTCTTGGAATTGTGCATTCTGAGCCTGGAGATCCTTGACAGTCTGTTCAAGAGCCATTTCTGCTTAAATAAACAGCGAGAAGATAAGATACCTGTTCATAAGAAAAACCTGTGATGGAATGATATGGTATGTATATGTTTATGCAATGTTTTTCAAGGACCGCAAGATCTAAATATTTTTAGACAACCATAAAGTAAACTCTTATTAGTAATCAATAAACTTGTTTGCCTCTTGGGCTTACAACAAAAATGAAATGAATACAAAAATGGGGTTTTAAGTCTCCCATGGACGCTTCCTCTTTGTGTTGAGGTATGGGTTGAGATTCTGCTCCTCGTGAAGTTGTCTTGTCAGTTCTAGGATTCTTTCTTGACTAGCTTTGAAATGAGTCTCAAAAGTATCCCTTTGCTCCTTCAACTGGATCCAGGACCTCTGTAACTCCTCCATGTCAGTGGGCATGTCTGGATGAAGAATAATATATGAAGTATCTCCTTCAGCCACAGGCTCCATGGTAACTGGCAGGATGGCAGGATATGGCATCATAAGAGTTTGAGCACGTGCTCGTACCCATCTGAGATAAGGTTCCATAGGAATAGTGTACTTTGGTTCCAGAGTCTTGCTGTCAACCTTGTTCACTTTACCCCAAGCTCGTATAAACCTTTGCCGGTAACCTTGCAGATCGTTGTTGTAGTCGAACACAATACCCTGAATAAGCATGTCATGAGGACCTTCACTTCGAGCATAACCAAACTGACGTAGAGCTAAGGAAGGGTTGTAGGTAATGCCCCCTCTTATGCCTAGAAGTGGCACATTAGGGAATTCCCCACAACGGTCAATGATAGTAACATTCTCTATAGATCTAGAACACCAATGAATGTCTGAATGAGAAAGTGACATGATCCTTTTAGACCACCTGAACCCTTGTTCATTCTTCATCACTGATCGAGGAAGGTGAGAAATAAACCACCTGGACAATAGAGGTATGCAGCACATCAGAGTTCCTCGTGCCTTCATAGTGCGGGTATGGAGAGAATGCAAGATGTCTCCAAGTAATGTAGGCACTGGATTGCGAGTCAGAAATATGTTGATGGCATGTACGTCTATGAACTGGTCTAGATTAGGGAACAACACTAAACCATAAATCAATAGGGCTAAGATCTCCTCAAAAGCATCATAACTCATAGCCTTCAGGAACACTTGAGCTTTCTCCATCAAAACCTTAGCAAGAATACCCTTAACTCCACTTCTTGTTTCTAGAACAATGTCTGATTTCTTCAAATGTAAGGCTGCTGCAATGACTTCAGGTTTAGGCTCTTTTTCCAAGCCTGTAAAGGGTCTCTGGTTAAGAATAGGTATACCCAGTAGCTTGGAGAACTCTTCTATTGTAGGAACCAGCTGATAGTCGGGGAATGTGAAGCAATGATGTTTAGGGTCAAAGAACTGAAATAGAACACTCATCATGTCTTCATTGAACCCTGAAGTGACTAGATCCAGTAGGTGACCATGCCTCTTGATGAACTGGGAGTTTTCAGAAACTTGAGAGACCAATTCCTTAAGCTTAGGAGGTATCCCTACAAAGTTGATCCGGATAGTATTCTTACGAGCAGAAGCCATGACCTGCAACAAAGAACAAAGATAAATCCTTTGGTCCTTGAAATGGTTAGTGAAAATGCTATGCTTATGATGCATGATGATGTCATGATGTTATGCTCAATCACAAACATGTGGCACACACAAACAAGTCACACAATAGCCCTAGGTTTGAAGGCCTGCATGAGATTTAAAGGTAAGTACCCTCCCCTGAAGTTTAGTTGGTTCATCCTGTCCTACAAAAGTAACCAGGTTCTAAGGGATCTCAATATCACTGATCCTTCACAAGGGTGGTTGTTCAGTAGGCAACTTACTTGCCAACCAAAACCCTCCAAGTTTAGGATCTCAATGAGCGTAGCATCGAGTATCAACCAACTTTAGTCTTCACCAAAGCCGGCTACCTCACTACTTTCTAAAGGCCAATATGGGATGACTAGGGTTCTAAAAGTCAGTTAGTGTATTGACAGCATATGGTAGCCTCATATTATCCTCAACTTGCTTAAGGAACATAAGCACCAACCAAGAAGTCACACTAACTATGGCCACCAGATCAACCATATCGTTATACGCCGTACAGTTTCCTTGGTCTATTGCCATTTACCTAAGGTACACTAGATCCGGGTTATGATCTTTCACACATAAAGCCCAACAAGTAATATAAAGAAAACAAGGCAAACAATTTAAGTGATCTAATTCCTAAGGGTACCCCTCTTTTATTATTTCCCCAGAAGAGTCGCCAGTTCTGTAACACGGTGGGAGAACTGACTTTCTATAAATGTTGCGGATAACAAGAGTCGCCACCGACTTTTATTTTATCCAAAAGGAAAGGACATAAAAGAACAGGAAAGACCTTAAAAAGATTTTGAGTTCGGGGGGTAGGTTATACAAAGGGAAGGTGTTAGCACCCTTTATATCCATGGTTATCCATGGGCTCTTAGTTACTTAGCTCACTTTGAATTGTTTTGAAAAAAATGTAGTGTGTGATTAGAAACTTTCTAAGTACTTTATAATGATCCTCGTATGGATGTATATAAAGACTTGTTTTCGAAAATTTGTTTGAAAAGTGTGATGTAAAGAGTATTTTGAAATGTGAGCAAGCAACTTAAGAGAAACCTACCCTAGATTAAGTCTTCACTGTTCTTACGTTCTTTCAATGGTAAGACTATCCCTATTATTAAGGAATAGGTAGTCACTACCTTGGATGTAATAAGGGACATGTGTAGGGACATCTGAATATAGGCAACTGCAAGGTGTCTTTAGCAATTCGTAGGGACTTATCATCTTTTATTCGAAGGGACAAGATCATTTATCGTAGGCAACCTCGAAGGGACTTGATCTTTAAAAATGTAGGGACTTGATGATATTTGTGAAGGGACTTTGCTTAAGACACCTTACTTGACCTTTTAAGATAGGCAACATAAGAGGTAATCTTAGAAAGTGCAAGATGGCGATCAAAGATCGACTTACGTGTGTGAGTGTGTATATTCAAATATTTATCTTTTAAAGTTAATTATTCTAAGTTAATTTTAATCACAAGTATGTTATTCACACCCTAGAATTACTAACCATACAATAAATATATTCATAATAAAAATAAAGCAAAAATATAAACTAAACTATTACAAAGCTTCGGGACAATTACAAGATAATCGAGAAATATGATAACGATAAATAATAATAAATAAGCAATAATAATCAATAATAATAACAATTAAGTTAAAAGGTTAGAAAAAAAACAGAAAATAAGAAATTAGCAAAATAGTTTAATATTAGAAAAGATTTTAAATATTTAATAAAGAAAATAGGTTTTAATAATAATAAATAAATACTAAATTATTCACATATATTTAACAAATGAGAACTAATTAATTATAATTTATAAAAATATTAGGTTAAATTTTAAAAGCTAAGAAAAATTAGGATTAGGGTTAGAATTATAAAAATTAGGGTTTATGCCTTATTAAAAAGAAATTAGGGTTTTTAATTATTAATTTAAACATAATTAATTTATTTACCAAATATATACAATAATAATATAAATATAATAAAATAAATATAAATAATTTGATTTTTTAAGAAAATAAATTATGAATTTAAAAAAATAAGATTTTTATATAAGAAAATAATATATATATATATATATATTTGTTTTAGGAATTATTATTTAGAAATTAATTAAGTTAAATAAATATAATATAAAATAAAATAACAAAAAAAATTGAAAAAACGACATACCTGGGGATGGGATTCGAACCCAGGCCCTAGGCTTCGATCACTCTGGACCAACAACATCACCACCAGGCCAAGCGCGCGCTGGTGTTAGCATCAGGGGTACAATTCCTTTTGTTGTAATCCTGCAAAAAAATCAAAAAATATAGCAAAACAAAATGGTCTGGGGGGGAATCGAACCCAGGTCCATCACATTCACAACCAAACACACAAACCAGCTGAGCCACATGGGGCGTGTTCAACATACATTCAGCAAACAAACATTATATTTTAAGAATAGTTTTTGAATTGGATTTTTGGCGCCACTGAACTTCATCTTCTTCCTTGATTGCTACGAAATTTCCTACGATTTTAACTGCGAGTTCTTCCATGTTAATGACCTGCGAAACTCAAACAACAATCAAATGGTACAATTTCATCAAATTGATTATGCCAATGAAATCCTTAGGATTCATACAATCTATCCATGTTCTTTGAATCCATTTATATTTGGTTTTTTAGGAAACCCTAATTTGATACCCAAAACCCTAACAATGGCAAGTCAGGTTCTAGGCTATGCTTTTTCAAGAAAATGTCCAAAAATCATCTATAGGTCATGACTAACACAAATCAAACAACAAAATCAGTTTATGTTAGCTAAATAAATGGAATCAAAAATTTCAAATTCAAGAGCAAAAGTGATTCGGTTGATGCATTCAGGGATGATTTTGATGATGCCGAGCATTGAGATCGTATCAATGATGTTCAAGGATCATGTCTATGTCCTTAGATTACCTTAATTCAACCTGCAAATAAGAATCCGAAAATTGAAATTTCAATGAATTTTTTGAATGTCAAAAGTGTTCTTGGAGGCTGCCAAAATTCGTCCTCTTGCTTGTGATCACTTCTATGTATATATTGGAATCAAATTAGGTCAAAAAGTCATCAGTTTTTGGGCCTTGTAAAGATTACTTGATCATGAAGATACCACTTGCTATTTTAGTCAAAAAATCACACAAATCTTTTCCTCTTTAGTCTAGCACGAATTTCAATCTTCCAATCAACTTTAAATCATGTTTATGAATTTCTAGAATGAAAATCAAATCAAATATTGAGTTTTTCATATTTTATTTTGATTTAAAATGATTTTAAATGAATAAAATAAAAATAAATAAAATAAAATTAATAAAAATCTGAATAAATGATTTTTGGTTCGTGCATGATGTCATGGTAGTGATTGGGTCATAAAATGCAAGCCCATGTGGAAAGAATTGGTTCTAAGATCCCATTTGCTCAATAAACCCTTCAAAAATTTCCCACCTTTGCAAAGACACAAATCCCTCAATTATAAGGCTATGAAGGTGTTCTTGGACATTTTGGAAAGATTAAAGAGTCCTCCAACAAACCTCTTTGGTTTCATGTCCATATCCTTTACCATTCTCAAGTTATGCCCTTTGGAAGATGTTGACTTTTTGTTGACTTTTAAAATGACCTATAATGTCTTAGCTCATACCTTCAAAATGAAGCATTTTTAGGCTTGGCTTGTGAGACAAAAATTGTAGAGAATTCAATTTCCTTCAAAATGAGCTTTGGATGGAAAATTCTTGATGAAGCATGTGAAAGTTATGACTGGTCAAAGTTCAGTTGACTTTTCCTATGAAAACCCTAATTTAGAAACTCCTGATTCTTGATGATCTGAAATCTCCTTGATGAATCATGATAAACCCTTGATCAAATGATGAATTTTACGTCATATACTTGATGTTGGCAAAAAATCATGAATTTTGACTTTGGTTTGACCACAGTTGACCTCAGTTTGACTTTTTAATTGCTTTGACTGATTTTAGCCTATCTGATCATCTAACTGAGCAAACCTTTTGGGAAAGCATTGAAACTTGACATAGGGATTCTTGAAGACATACAGGATGCTATGAATCTCACTTGAGGCCTTGAAAGTCCATTTAGCCTGATGAAATCCAAAACCCTAGTTTAGGGTGCATTGCTTAGGAGGATGTTATGTCTGAGGGAACTTCCAAGCTTTCTGACTAATTGTGAACCTTGTGAACATTGTGAACCTCTTGGGACACCTTGGTACATAATGCCTTGACTATGGTAGGGAAAATTTTGGGGTGCAACAGCTGCCCCTGTTCAATTTTCTGAAACCTAAGGAGTTAGATTGGCCTGTGTGCCATTCGTGACTTGGAAGGTTGAAGGGGATTGAACACAAAAGCCCAAACATTTGCACTCGCCGGTGCGTACAGTAACACTACTGATTGGTTGTATCTGCTTGAGTGGGCTTGAAGATTCCACTTAGAGGAACCGGAGATGGCCTTATAGATGCCATCCATAATATCAGAAGGTGATAGTATCTTTATGTTGTCACTAGATATCAGTACTAGGTCTTCGTATAGGCCGTCTCTGAATTATTTCTGTAACATGGTTTGAGTTGAATGCCAACACTAGATCTTCGTATAGATCGTCTCTGCATTATCTATGGGGGAAATGAATATCCTTCATTAGGTGTCAGTATTTAGATCTTCGTATAGATCGGCTCTGAACCATCTTTAGGAACACACTTTAATTTAAGCATCAGAATCAAATCTTCGTGGCGATCTTTTCTGAATTGGTTTTGGTATTATCTTGGGCTAAGTACAAGATCTTCGTATCGATCATTATGTACCATCCAAAGATAAACTATTGAATAGACCATTAGAAATAAATCTTCGTAGCAATTATCTCTTCTGGAAATATCCTGGATTAGGTAATAGATCTTCGTATAGACCATTTACCTATCATCCCAAGGATAGAAAGAATATCAGGATTAAATCTTCGTGACGATTATATCCTTTGGAAATATCCTGGATTAATCACTAGATCTCCGTATAGATCATTTACGTACCCCATCCAAGGACAACTTAAGTATTTATCATCAGAAATGAATCTTCGTAGCGATTATCTCTGAATTAAGTATCACACTAGACCTTTATATAAATTGTCTCTAAACTACTTTGAGTTATTGATAGTGTTTATCCTGAAAAGAAAATGTTAGTTCATGCAATATGTATGCATGTATGGCATGATGTACCTAAGTAAATGTATTATGCATTTGTGGATATGCTATGGTATGATGTAAATGATGTATGTATGAATCAGGCAGCCTGAAGTGTCTGAATATCTCTGTATACCAACTGCTGGCTAGGGAAAATAAATCTCAGTTCGTTGTTGAGGAATATGAGGACCTCGTTCCTGTCTTGCTTGATAGTATGGTACTTATAACCTCCCGTCTTCGTTCGTCGTTACTTCTTATTGAAGGAATAAGTTCCTGAGTATCCCGACTGAGGATAAAAGAGATGGACATAAGTCAAAGGGGAGATATTACTCGAAATATCTATAAATATAGATTTGCTCTGCTGGGGATTTGTGGTTGTCTTGTGGGGATGAACCGGTGAAGCTTCGTTGAACTCCTACCCTCGTTCGTCCTTAGTAAATACTATTACTGCATTTTATGCATTTCTGGTAAACATCAATCATATTCAAAGCATACATACATTCAAACATAACCAATGGACGTTTTCGTTTAGGTAAACAGGGTAAAAGTAAATATGAATTCAAAGACGAGATTTTATTTATATTAGAAAGTGGCCTATACACAAGCAAGTTTGTACAAGGAGACAGAAATCCTAGTAAGAGGAATTCGTCGTAAAATAAAATTTACAAAAAAAAGAAAACAGCTATGTGAGAAATAATCCTATTGAGTTTCAATTCCACTATTGCCATTATCTTCAATTATCTCATCCTTTGCTGTTGAGATGGAAGTGATTGGATTGAACTTTATCTGTTTGCACTTGATTTAAGTAGCACCAACAGTTGGAGTTACATGGGTGATCCAACGAGACATAGTCATACGCTTTAATCCCTAACTTTTGCCTGGATTGCCTTTTCAGGTTTTCAATCCACCGGGATACCCTTTCTTGCCCAAGCCGCCCTTTCAGATTTTCGACTTGCTGGGTGTACATTTATTTTATATATATCCCTAATTTTTGCCCGAACCCTTTTGGTTCGCCGGGATGCCCTTAATTTTTCCTAGGCCAGTCAACCTAGCGGGTCTCTTTTTATGCGTAGTAGTTTTTAACTATGTCTGCCTTCACGGGTTGTGGGAAATCTTCACCATCCATAGTAGTAAGCATCATGGCACCTCTTGAGAATACTCTCTTGACTACAAACGGCCCTTCATATGTAGGAGTCCACTTGCCCCTAGGATCACCCTGTGGTAGTATGATACGCTTGATTACCAAATCACCAGCCTGATATACCTTTTGCTTAACCTTCTTATTAAAAGCTTTGATCATCCGTTTCTGGTACATCTGACCGTGACACACAGTTTCCAGCCTTTTCTCATCAATCAAATTTATCTGGTCAAGTCGAGTCTGAATCCACTCATCTTTATCCAAGCCTGCATCCTTCATGATTCTTAAGGAGGGGATCTGAACTTTAATAGGTAGAACTGCTTCCATACCATAGACTAGGGAGAATGGGGTTGCCCCTGTTGAAGTACGTATTGTAGTACGGTAACCATGAAGAGCAAATGGTAACATCTCATGCCAATCCTTATACGTAACAGTCATCTTCTGTAGAATCTTCTTGATGTTCTTATTAGCAGCTTCTACTGCCCCATTCATCTTTGGGCGATATGGAGAAGAATTATGATGCTTAATCTTGAACTGCGTGCAGAGATCAGTAATCATGGTGTTATTCAGATTAGAGCCATTGTCTGTGATAATCCTTTCAGGGATGCCATACCTGCATATGAGATTATTCTTAATGAATCGGGCCACAACATTCTTGGTAACAGATGTAAATGAGGCTGCCTCCACCCACTTTGTAAAGTAATCGATGGCAACCAGGATGAAACGATGCCCATTAGACGCAGTAGGCTTGATCTCACCAATCATATCTATGCCCCACATGGAAAAAGGCCAAGGAACAGTCAACACATTCAATGGAGCTGGAGGTATATGCACTTTATCAGCATAAATCTGACATTTGTGACATGTTTTAGCATGTTGATAGCAGTCAGCTTCCATGGTAGACCAATAGTAACCTGCTCTCAATATCTTCTTTGCCATGGTATGACCACTAGAATGAGTGTCGAAGATCCCATCATGCATGTCTTCTATAATCTCTGTTGCTTCCTTCTTATCCACACAATGAAGCAAAGTCGAATCATGATTGCGCTTGTACAAAATTTCATTACTCAAGAAGAATTTAGCAGAAAACCTCCTCAGAAACTTTTTATCTTTGACAGATGCCCCTTCAGGTAACTCCTGAGATTCAAGATATCTTCTCACTTCATAGAACCAAGGATTTCCTTCTATTTCTTCAGTGTCAATCTCATTGCAGTATGCAGGCTTCTCAAATCTATCAATAGTGATCTTGGGAGCTTCGTCATCCCAGCTAATCTCAAACATGGATGCCATGGTGGCTAATGCATCTGCCAATTGATTCTCTCCTCGTGGAATATGTTCAAAGGTGACCTCTTTGAAATATGGGATCAAGGACAACACATGCTCTCTGTAAGGAATAAGATTTTCATGCTTGGTATCCCAATCTCCTTTAATCTGACTCACTACCAGGGCTGAATCTCCATATACATCCAGGAACTGAATTTTCATCTCAATGACAGCTTTGATACCCATGATACATTCCTACTATTCAGCCATGTTATTAGTACAATAGAAACAAAGTCTTGCAGTGATTGGGGTATGACAACCTTCAGGGGAAATGATCACAACACCAACACCATTACCAAGTGCATTAGAAGCTCCATCAAAAACCATAGTCCATCGGGATCCTTGTTCAGGTCTGTCATATTGTCCAGGTTCTTTGGTAATAATTATAATGTCTTCATCAGGGAACTCAAAACTCATTGTCTGATAATCATCCACTGCCTGATGAGCCAAATGATCAGCTACAACACTTCCTTTAATGGCCTTCTGAGTAGTGTACTGTATATAATATTCTGTTAAGATCATTTGCCATCTCTCTATTCATCCGGAGAGAGCAGGTTTCTTGAATATGTACTTGATTGGGTCCATCTTTGAAATCAACAAGGTAGTATGAGTCAACATATACTGTCTTAGTCGGCGAGCAGCCCATGCCAAAGCGCAGCAAGTTTTCTCGAGCAGTGAGTATCTTGTTTCACATTCGATAAACTTTTTGCTAAGGTAGTATATTGCCTGCTCTTTTCGACTAGACTCGTCATGTTGCCCCAATACACACCCCATTGAGTTGTCTAATACTGTTAAGTACATAATCAAAGGTCTTCCATCAACTGGTGGCATCAAAATTGGAGGTTCTGGGAGATATCTCTTGATTTCATCAAAGGCTGTCTGGCACTCGTCATTCCATTCCATTACCTGGTCTTTCTTCAACAACTTGAAGATTGGCTCACAAATAGAAGTTAGCTGGGATATAAACCTTGCAATGTAATTTAGTCATCCCAAGAAACCTCTAACCTCCTTTTCAGTACAGGGAGCTGGCATCTCTTGTATATCTTTCACTTTTGAAGGATCCACTTCAATACCTTTTCCACTGACAATGAAACCCAGGAGTTTACCAGACCTAACTCCAAAAGTACACTTGTTTGGATTCAATCTCAGTTTATACTTCTTCAACCTCTCAAACAACTTATGTAGATGGTGAAGGTGTTGCTCTTCATACTGGGACCTGGCTATCATATCGTCCACATATACCTCTATCTCA
Organism: Lathyrus aphaca; assembly: GCA_963966055.1. Lineage (NCBI taxonomy): Eukaryota > Viridiplantae > Streptophyta > Magnoliopsida > Fabales > Fabaceae > Lathyrus > Lathyrus aphaca. The sequence continues at coordinate 292,937,502 of OZ014521.1, read as the reverse complement.
TGATGAATCATATCGTGAAACAAAGCCACCATTGCACGTTGATATGTTGCCCCGACGTTCTTCAAACCAAATGGCATTTATAACAAAAGGTGCCCCACTGTGTAAGAAACGTAGTCTTCTCCATATCTTCAGGTGCCATCTTGATTTGATTGTAACCAGAGAAACCATCCAGGAAAGAGAATACCTTATGCTGAGCAGTGTTGTCTACCAGAACATCAATATGAGGAACTGGAAAGTCATATTTAGGGTTGGCCTTATTCAAATCTCTGTAATCCACACACCTACGTACCTTACCATCTTTCTTGGGTACCGGTACCACATTTGCAACCCATTGAGGATAGGAAGTCACAGCTAAGAACCCTACATCAAATTGTTTCATCACCTCTGCTTTAATCTTTTCTGACATCTCAGTACGCATGCGACGAACCTTCTGTTTCTTCGGACGACAATCTTCTTTTACCGGTAAACGGTGAACCACAATGTCAGTATCCAATCCTGGCATATCTTCATAATACCAAGCAAAGATCTCCACATAATCACGTAACATCTGGATCAATCTTCTCTTAACATCATCTTCTATTTCAGCTCCTATCTTGACCTCCTTCATGTTTTCTTCAGTTCCTAGATTCACAACTTCGATTGGCTCTTTATGTGGCTGTATAGCTTTCTCTTCCTATTGTAACAACCTAGCAAGCTCTACAGGTACTTCACAATCTTCCTCCTTTCCATCTTCAGCTTGATAGATTGGATTCTCGAAATTATAATTGGCAATAGTAGAACTGTTATCAACAGGATCCAGGGTTGATGAGGATCTGCATTTTAGTGATGTGGGTGTGTGTAAGAACACATAGCTGGTAAAACAAAAATAAAAAATAGAAGAAAGATAAGGAGCACAATATTTACGAAAACGAAACGTCCAATCGGAGTCCAAGCCTATTATTTCTCAACAAACCCTAGTCTACTTAGTCATTGTAACTCAGTCTCAAGCCCAATCGAAGTCCAAGCCTATTATTTCTCAACAAACCCTACCACACTGCTTATAAATAGAGCTCTCTCATTTGCAAAAGAGAGCTTCATTTTGACGTCTAATTGCTGCCATTTTTATTCCATCAAAGTTCACTTTTATTTTCAGTATTGCATCTGTTTTATTTTCCTTTATCAAACCTTAGTGATAGTTTCTTCCATTAGGAAACTATCACCATGTTTATTGTTTCTATCCACTACTTTATTGTTTTCGTTTCAAGTTTCAAAGTTTGGTTGATCAAGGATATTGCAACCCGGTTTCTGATTTTAATGTTTATTTATTTATTTATTATCGTATTAATTTATATTATGTATTTCTCCTCCTTCTATCTTTCTTTATTTAATATGTCTAGCTAAACCGTTAATCGGTATGTAATTATGTAACCCAGAACGAATTCGATAGGATTAGGCTAAAACCTTAAATTAAGTTATAATCTGGTTTCGATTTTTTATTTAAATTAACTTTCGTTACGAGAGTAAGAGAGTAAAAAAGATTAGGATTAAGACCATGGGAGTGTGAGATTCTAATTAGATAGTTGAAATCAAGCATTAGTTTTAAACACGGCGGAAGCGCTTTAAAACCAATTAGAACCTTTAGATTTCCAAAAAGTATTTCTAAATTGAATTGACACAGTGAGAGCACTCAATTGAACTTAGGAGTTTAGTAATAGGCAAGACTACGAGAGTGTGATTCGAAGACTTTTAAACCGAGAGTTTATACAGAGAGATAACTTAATAAACCTTAATAAGTCGACCCTCTATTGAATTCGCGAAGACGAAATCAATTACGTACCGATAATTTATATCATTAATTTAATTTTATTAATTCTTAACCTTTTAAAACAAAAAACATCGCTCGCCTTAGCTAAACATAACAATACCCGACAACACTAGGTTGATTATCGAGTCTCTGTGGGATCGATATCTTTTATTACTACATGATAGACTGTGCACTTGCAGTTAGTAACCGTTAGACTCAGAAAGTCTACCACCAAATTTTTGGCGCCGTTGTGGGGGACTTAGATTTAGTCAATAATGCATTAAGTTGTTGCGCTGTCTAGGCTAAGGCAACAAATTTACCTATCCTTTGTCGATTGTATGCCTAGTACTTGCTCCCGAGGTGAAAACTTACAACCCCGGATCGACGAAATAGAACGTTTCTTAAGTTCGAGACGCCGAACCGAACCCAACAAAACCCTTATTCCTAAATTATTATACCAGAACCAGTTGAAGAACCAACCATGGCCGAAGAAAATGGAGGACCACCTCGTTCACTCAAGTCCTATGCGACTCCAAGACAACAAGAACTGCACAATAGTATTTCCGCACTGTCGCTCCCCCGAAAAGACACCGGGTCAAATAGGGTACAGATGCAAACGGTCGGCGAAAAGAGAAATGAAATGAAGATGAATAGAGTCTCCAGCTAGGCATTTTTATCCCGAAGGAAAGGTAATGCTGCATAAACCTAGAAAAAGAAGGATAAGACGGTTGCGAACCAGAGAAACTAAGAAAGGGGGTTGGTTACAACCTGGGAAGGTATTAGCACCCAGATTGTCCGTCGTACTCGACGGGATCCACGCTTACAAGATTGTGTTTAAAAGGGGTAGGTGTATGTGCTATCTGTGTGCAAAAGCTGGAAAAGAATATACAAGTGTCAGTGCAAATAAGTGAAATGCTCGGGAACTGAAGTTTAAAAGAGAATGCTGAAAAAGAGTGGGAAGACACAAAGACTTTTGTTCGATACCTGTTAAGTTATGCCTACGTATCCTCTCGGGAAATGAGGAAGTCAGAACACCGTAGTTCGACTCAGAGAGACTAAAAGATAAATTGATTGTGAACTGCTTGCTTGTCTATGCTTAAGTGTATGACTCGTCTGGCTCGAGTGCTAACTTTCTTGCATTAGATGGAAGAAGCAAGTTTTCGTTTGTGAATGAGTGTGATGAGAAAAGAATCCCGAAGGAGACGATTATTGTTTGTTTTTTTGTGTTTTCAGTTTGGTTATTGTTTTTTGTGTTTTGCATAAGTTAATGAGCTTAAGCCTGAATCAAGGGCTTGTAAACTCATTATATCCTCCCTGATTAGGGATAATGATCCTACTTAAGTATGAGATAAGCATATTAACTTAATTACCATGATGATGTAGGATTAAGATCATTAACCTACTTGTGATTATTCAGATGTTTTTGGATTTTTGTTTAGTGTTAAGTAATGAGTTTAATCTCTAATCACAGATTAGTGGGCTCATTACACCATCCTAATAGAAGGATAATAGATGAGAACACTTAAGCTGAGGAAGACACCTCAACTTAATCTATGGTTAGGGATTAAATTCATTATATAACAAAGCCTTTATTAAGTGGATTTTAATTAAGGGATGAGATTAAGAAATGGATTTTAAGTTTGTAAGACAACTTGAGGAGGACTTGTCCATTAAACACTAGGGTTAGTCCTTCTTAACCATAAAGGAAGAATTAGAACCCTAATGTAAGGCCCAAGTTGCAAGATGGAGTCTTGATGTTTATTAAGTGATTTGATTAAGAGGTTTAAACAAATTAAAGGCTTAACACTTAGGATTAAAGTTATACACTCCATCCTAATAGAAGGATACAAGCATAACCCTAATTCCAAAGTCCTAAAACTTTAAGAGTTTAGTCTCTGATTATTGAGATGAGGGGGAGACTCAAGGAGACTCAAAGGTAAAAGCTAAGGGGGACTAATCACAACCCTTATTATTATCATGCTTGGATGTCCTATGGTTTTTAAGGCTTGAGAAAGATCTTCAAGGAAGCCACCAATGGAAGAAGCAGAAGAAAGGAGGAAGAAGCAGAAGAATAAGTTACTTACTTCATTGAAGAAGATAAGTAAATTAAAGAAAGAAAGTGAGAAATGGAACACAAGTTAACAAGTTCACTTCAAAGACATATTGAAATTCAAATGAAAGAGATAAGAAGAAGTGAGAGGTGGAGGCAAATCCACCTCCCAAAATGACTTACCACCTGAAAAGGTTAGCATGAATACATAAAGTACAAAGGATAAAGAAATGAAATGAAATGAGATGAAATGAGAAAAGTTAAAAGTGTTTATGCAATGCTAATGTCATGTAAGATGATGCAAAGACATACAAAGTGCATATGTATGATCATACAAGAATGAGATGTCATGTAAGCATGCTTTGAAGTTTGAAAACACATGAAAGTTAATGAAATGAAATGAATGCAAATCATGGAAAATGAATAAAGAAATGATCAATCATGGTTCTAACATGTCCTAAGATGTCTAATATGACATATGAATGCAAGAAATGTCATGGCAAGTTCATGTGTTGATGCATATGCAAGGTAAATGCAAGTGAACATGAGAAATTAGGGTTATATGGAAGTATGAGATGCAAATGAGAAAAACAGAAGCATATGACATGATAAAAATTTAAAACCAAGCTCAAACAAACCCTAATCACATACTAGGCCACATCCCAAAGAAGAAGGTCAGAAGCCTAACCAATCAAAAGTTATGATTTTTCTAAGTTTCCTAGGGTTTTTGGGTGGTTCAAAGGGAAAAATGCAAATCAATTTGAAAATGCAAGATAAATTCATGAGGAAAATGTACTATAAACTACATGCAATATGTCACACAATGCAAAAAGAATCATCTTCAAACTCTTCTTGGTTAGGCAGAAATGATTTTTCAAAGTTAGGGTTTAAAAATATGATTTTTATGACCCTTTATTCAAAGAAAATTGGCAAACTATGATCAAACCTAAAAAGAAATTTGTGTGAAGAGTTTGAAAATGTTACTAAATGCATTGGGATGTTTCATGATTTTTTTGGTGATTTTTAGAAACCTAAATGTATTTTTAATTAATTAAAAGACTTTAATTAATTAAAAATAACATTTAAATATTTTAAAAATTCTTTTTTAATGCAAAAAATAAAATAAAAATCATTTTTGGAATGCGAAAAATATTTAAAGTCAAAATGCAAAAGAAAATATTTTTGTGATGCTTTTTGCTATTTTAAATTAATTATGCAAGAAAATGCAATTAAAATGAAATAAAAATGATTTAAAATGGATTAAATGGAAAAGTATGCAGATCTGATGGCCCAGATTCAAATGGAAAAGGAGGGAATTGAATGGCGCGCAATCCAGTGGCCAGAATTCAAACTTCTATTTAATATTTAATTAATCTGGATTAAACTTAATGGGCTAATCTGAACCACACGCTCACTAACCCTAATCACCATCTAAAGGCTACAAATGCATCTGGGCAAATAATCAGGATTTAGCCATAATTACTTTCAGGTGGCCGGAGAAGACCTCCGATCATCTTCTCCGACCAACCCTCACCTGAACTTCCTCAAATCACCACCCTAAGCCCCCAAAACCTCAAGAATTAATCAACTAACTACCCTAAACAATAATCCAACCTCAAAAATCATTTATCATTCATCATCAACAAGATTCGAATGAAAACATCAAAATGGCAAAAATTTCAGAATATCATGAAATGCTTAAAACTCGATCATTTTCAAAAGTAAAGACATCAGTATGATCAGTGAAGCATGAGGAATCATTCCATAACATGAAAACACATTTCTGGGAAAAAAGTTCTTGATGACTACCTGAGTTGGAGCTTTGCAATCTGGACTTTTAGAGCTCTCCCTTTGTGCAATCCACTCCCCTTTGACCTCCTGAAGCTATTGGCAAGCTTGAATGAAGCTTAGAGTGGTTATTTTGAGTGCTTTGTTTCTGAAGTTGCAGAAATCGTATTTGTGTTTGGAGGTGTTTTAAGCTATGGTGATGGGTGTGAAATGATCCTGGGGTGATGCTGAGTTGATTGGTGGAAGAGTTTGTGATTTTTGTTGGTTGTGTTATAAAATTCGAAGAAGGGAAGGTTTCTTGAGGTTTTTGTGATTTTGATGCTATGGATGGATTCAGGCTTCAATGTGTTATGAAAAGGTCTCCTTAGGGTTTGCATAAGAGGTTGTGATTGGTCAGAGAGTGGGTGGTGGCTCAGTTTGATTGGTATGAGAGGAAATGCAACAATGTCAACTTATGTGTACTTGAGGTATGGGCTGGGACAGGAGTGACTTCTGAGCATAGATTGCCTCAGCATGGATCATGGATGACCCTTAGATCAATAAAATGCAGCTGTAATGCCTTGATCAAGAGTTTGCAATGTTTATGCATAAATGTCATTTTGTGAACTTTGTGACTTTTGGTCATGAAAGTGTCTTGTTCAATGCAGAATTTTGGTCATGGCATGTTGCATAATGTTGTTATGGTGCATTGAGATAAGTTAGAGGTCATACAAAGCCTTAAAAATCACTCTTGCAAAAAATCCCTCTTTTGAGAATTTTGTGAAAAATGGCTTATGGAGACTTGTGATCCAAGGCAAGATTTTAGTCTTGTAATGTTGCACCATGTTTGATTGATGTCTAGAAGTCAATTAGAGGTCACTTGAATGCTTGAAACTTGATTTTGCAAAAAAAATCCTCTTTGGCATGAACTTGAAAATTATGTGATTTTTGCCAACTTTGAAAGGCCATATCTTGAGTTCTATGATGAATCAAGACATGTTCTTGTGCTTTTTGAAAAGGGAAATACCCAATCTACAACTTTCATGACCAATAATTTTTCATTTGAAAAACTTTCCCAAAATGGAAAGTTTGCATTTCAAGTCATTTCCATTTTTGGAAAGTTTGCAATTGAATCAAAATTCTTCAATCTTGTGAACTTACAACCACTTCTAAGATCAAATAAAGATCATAGAACTTCAATTTGGTGAAAATGACCCTTTGGTTCCATTGTTGGGGGCCTCAGATGCCCTGATTTTGACTTAACTTGCTCAGGAAGTTACCCAGTGAACATATGACTTCCACAATGAGTTTATTCATCAAACTTGGTACACATGATCCTTATGACATATTAAGATCATTAGAGACAAGAATGGCCCAAAAATTTGGAGTTAAGGCCTCTGAAACAAAAACCCTAATTTTGGTCATCTGTGTAGTGAAACCCTAGCTCTGCTTCCATGCCTTTGCCAGTTCTTGTGATTCCTTGACTTCCATGAGCATAATATGATGATAGAACATACATGAACCCTCTTGGAAAGCTTTGAGGCCTTTGAGATGGCTCAGATGGATTCTTGGATTGCTCAGATCACAAACCCTAGATGCAGATGAACTTGAACTCATGCAGTGAAACAAAAATGTAATATGAGGTGGTATGCTTATGCTAATGCAAAAATGAAAGATCACAAGCCATGGTGTGATATCAGTGAGGGAAAATTTGGGGTGTTTACAGCTGCCCGTATTCAAGCATGAGTTAGTTGTGCAGGATGTAAGCGCCTGGCTTAACAGACAAACAAGATAACTTGTGGTTGAATACCAAAGACAATCCAAAATTTGCACTCGCTGGATAGAAGGAGAAAAGGGATATAAATTGTAAAAAGGTAGTATAGTATGATTATCAAATGAAGGCGATGGAGGACGACTGCTGGGGATAAATTGGTAAGTAAAGCAATGACGGGGACGACCGACAAACTGGGTAAATAAAGAGACCATGACGGGGACGGCCATCAAGTAAGGAGATGAGATTCTCTGGAGATCAAAGGAAAGGCAATGATGGGGACGGCCATCAGGCTCAGAAAGTAAAGTAAACAACGACGGAGACGACCATAGGTTTAAAGAATAAATAAAACAATGATGAGGGACGGTCATCAAAGGTGAAGGACGATCACCTAGCAGGGGACGGCTGCTCTTTATCACGACATAGGACGAATGTCAGATAGAAAAGGTCAACGATGGGGACGGCCATTGGATAAGCATGATGAAGGACGATCATCAAGAGGTGAAGGACGATCACCTAACAGGGTACGGCTGCTCTCGAGGTTTATCACGACATTGGACGAATGTCAGATAACAAGATCAACGATGGGGATGACCATCGAATGAAATGATGAGGGACATTCATCAAAAGGTGAAGGACGATCACCTAGCAGGGGACGACTGCTCTTTATCACGACATAGGACGAATGCCAGATAGAAGGGTTCCAATAATGGAGACTCCACTGGGGAAAGGATGAGGGACGGTCATCCAAAGGTGAAGGACGATCACCTGGCAGGGGACGGCTGCCGAAAGTATCACGACATAGGACGAATGTTGGATAGATGAAAAGTTGTTATGTTGGTGACTTGCTGAGGATTGGTAAACACAGACGTGTGCTTACGCTTAAGAAAATAAAAGGTATAAGTGTTTGACGCTGTGTATAGATTAAAGATGCGGACGAGCATCCTTATGACCACGATACGGACGAGTATCAGTAGAAACAAATGCTGACGCGTGTTCAGAGATGATGATATGGATGAGTACCAACTAGTTAACAAAGAACACGAACGAGTGTCGAATCTGTTGAGGAGAGATGTACATACAAGATACGAACGAGTATCAGAGATTTCTGTATAAGTATGAGTGAGTATTGGTTTTATTGGTGAAGTATGAGCAAGACACGGACGAGTGTTCAACTTGTTGGGGAATGTATGACGGACGAGCTGTCAGATATGTACTATATAGACAGGCATCAATTTCGGTAACACAAAGGATATGCTTTGGCTTTCTTTGGGGATAGGGTGACACAGATGGGTGTCGAAAAGAGTGTGTTATAAATAAGTACTCGGTTTGCAGAAAGTGTTTTGGCAACCATGCCGGGGAAGTATGATACGGACGATTGTCAAAAAGGGCATGTAGGTATTTGTATTTAAGAGTGTAAAGGGGACGCTTTGGTTTATATCTGCAGGGGATATGAGTTTTTATATACATTGCTGATGAAATACTGATGGTAATTGTAGGTGATTGGCTCGAACCTGGCTTGTGATCATGCAAATGTTTGATTTTTTCCGTAATGCTCCGTATTAGACGGAATTCTACGCTTATTTGGTGAATATGATGCAAATGTTATGATTATGCAAAGAGAAACCGATCCGAGATTCGGATCTCGCTGGGGATAAAGATCTCTGGCTGATCTACTTGGAAGAATAACCCGGCTGGGGAAGAGGTCATTGGACCTGTCAGGAGATACAGCTCTGCTTGGGGAAATAGATCATTGGTCGACCTATCCATGAGGAGAGCTCAGCCGGGGAGAAGGAAACTTTCGTCGCTTTGTTGGGTAATAGTTTCAGGCATTGCTATTCTGGGGAGAGGATGGAAACTATGTGGGGAGACAGTTCTTTTAACCTGCTGAGGATGAGAGATCCAGCACTCTGGTGGGGATGTCGGCCGGGGAAGCTCCTATTGAGTAGACTTGTGCTGGGGATGAGGAGGCTTTGGCAACTTCGCTGGGGGAAAAGCAGTTCAGATATTTCTCGGGAGATCCCGCTTAGGGAAGTAGCATGTTGGGGATTCGGTGCTTGGCATGCCCCATGTTGCGTATTGAATACCTACAACCTGTTAAAGACAAAAGAAACACACAAGTATTCTGAGATATCCTTTACCGGATTCCGGCATAGGAGTTAGGCTTTCCTGAAAGTAAATTTATTTCCTGCAAGCATTTATTAAAGACGACTCTTTTTTTATGCAAGTATTGTATCATGAATATTGGACATTTTGCAAACGAAACACAAATGTACAAAAATGAGGTGTGACTGAAAACTCTGATTTTATTAATCTGGGTGCCCTGAATTTGGCAAATACAGTCGAAGAAACAAATCCCCTGGAATGAGGAGATTTCTATAAATTGAGAAAAGTAAAAGTGTTGGCAATGTTGATAACGCTCCAGTGAACTTCCCTTGCTATGACCTGTATGACCTTGACGTTCTTCTCATCTTGCTTTCCGAAGAAGGTTGATTCTGACTGATGCTTTATCCTTTCGAAGCTTGTCGTGTTGTGAAGAATACATACAAATTTAGAATGCAGTTGTTCCCTTATTCCCTGATTTTGCGTGGATCGCCCTTTCGGGTTTTCAATCCACCGGGATACCCATTTTTTCCTAAGCTGTCCAATGCGGCTTTTCAACTCAGCGGGTGTACATTTTTTAATTTTCCCTTATTTTTGCCCGAGTCTTTTATTCTGTTTTTGACTCGCCGAGATGCCCTATTTTTGCCTAGACTTACATTCTGTTTTTATGTCCAGTGGGTCATTTTATTCGAAGTATTTTTTAACTGCATCTGAATTCACAGGGGATAAGAAATCTTCACCATCCATAGTAGTGAGCATCAGTGTTGCTACGGAGAAAACCTTCTTTACTATTGTAAACACCCCAAATTTTCCCTCACTCATTTCACCATGGCTTGTGATCTTTTCATGTGCATAGGTTCAATCATATCATCTCATATTGCATTTTTTGCTTCATTTGCATTGGTTCAAGGTCATCTGCATCTAGGGTTTGTGATCTGAGCAATCCCTGAGCCATCTGAGCAACTCCAATGGCTTCAATCATTTCAAAGGGGCCCATGTATGTTCAATCATCATATTACATCCTCCCAAGATCAAGAAAGTCAAAAATCACAAGAACTGAGGAAGGCATGGAAGCAGAGCCAAGCTTAACTGCACATATGACCTAAAATTAGGGTTTTGGTTTCAGAGGCCATTACTCCAAATATTTGGTCATTCTTGTTTCTATTGGTCTCTATATATTATAAGGATCATGCATACCAATTTTCATGAAGAAATTCAATGGGGAAGGCATCTGACCAAGAGATGACTTCTTGAGCAAGTCAGTGCAAAATCAGGGCATCTAAGGCCCCCAATCATCCAACCAAAGGGTTTCCTCCATCATTTTGAATGTGTATGATCTTTATTTTATCTTAGAAGAAGTTAGAAGTTCACCAAATTGAAGAATTTCAAGCCATTTGCAAAGTTGCCATTTTGGGAAAGTGACTTGTAATGTAAACTTGCCATTTTGGGAAAGTTTTTCAACCTCCTCTTTTTGATTCAAAAATGCTTCAAATGAAAAATTCTTGGTCATGAAAGTTGTAGATTAGATCCTCCCATTTTCAAAAAGTACAAGAACTTGATCTAATTCATTATAGAACTCAAGTTATGGCTTGTCAAAGTTGGGAAAAATCACAAAAATTCACTTATGTGCCAAAGAGGGAAACTTGCAAATTCTTGTACCAAGGCAATTTGTGACTTCTAATTGATGTCTAAGCTTTACACAAACATCATATATGACTTAAATTTCAGATTGGCCCAAAAATTTCTCAAGTTCCATACCTTAAACTTCAAGAATTTTAAAAGGGACCAAAGTTGGACAAAATTGCAAAATGCTCCATAACTCTTCATCCACTTGAGCCAGCTCACTAAATCAGTTTCCATGGACCTCCCTAAAGCCAGCTGACTCGAGCCATGCCCCTAAACCAGCCTGCCACTTGCCCATACCTCCAAGTACAACTTTCTTGACTTTTTGAAACATGAGCCATACCAATCACACTGCTCCACAACAACTCTCTGCCCAATTAGAACATGTTATGTGGACCTCAAGCAAGCCATAACACACAACAAGCAAGCCTGAAACTCCAAGAACTCAGCACACTCAAAAATCCCCAAATTTGCAAAAGCCTTTGAATCTCTTGATCCAACCATCAAACCTTCAAGCTTCTTTCACCATTCAACTCACCATGATCCACTGATCATTTCCCACCTTTCATTTGGCCCTAAAACCTTCACAATCAAAAATACGATTTTCACATTCCACAAACTGAACTTCTGCCATTTTCATTTTGGGACCATATAAACTCCAGCTAAGCATCACAAACACTTGAGGAGGATCATTGGAGCTGGTTTTAAGCAAGGAATTGGCCAGAAAGCACCATTTTCGAAAGCTTCAGTTCAGGTATCATCAAGAACTTTTTTCCAGAAACTTGATTTTAAGTTCTTAGATTGTTCTCCATGCTTCACTGATCACACTGCACCTTTTGGTTTTGAAAATGATTGAATATTAAGCATGTATGAAGCTTCTGAAATTTCTGAATAATTTTCCGTTTTGCTTCGAATCTTGATGTTCATGTGAAATAAATGATTTTTGTTGGCTGAATCTTGTTTAAAGTGAGTTAGGGATCATTTCTGGAGAGTTAGAGAGCTTAGGGTTGCAAATTGAGTAAGATTGTAGAAATGGATGGCCGGAGAAGATGACCGGAACACTGTTCCGGTCACCTGAAAGTAATTAGGGTAGCAGATTAGGGTTTAATCATAATTAGCGTAGTTTGAATTCTAGCCCTTGGATGACGCGCGAAGTCAATTCCCTCCATCCTGAGTTTGAACCTGGGCCCTTGGATTGGCTGACTTTCTCATTTTCTCATTTAATTTAATATTTATTTCATTTGTTTTGCATTTAATTTCTACGAATTTTAAAAATAGTAAAATACATCAAAAAATTCTAAAAATTTTTATTAAATCTTTTAATAATTTTCAGAACCCAAAAATATTTTTATTTTTATTTTTTGCATTAAAAATTATTTTTAAATCATTTAAATGATTATTTTTAATTAGTTAATGAGAATTAATTAATTAAAAATACATTTATGTATTTAAAAATTCCAAAAAAATTCACATTGCATTTTGATACATTTAGAAACATTATCAAACTCTTCAAACAAATTTCTTTTTGGTTCTTGACATATTTTGACATTTTTCTTTGGAATTAAAGTTCTTAAAAGTCAATATTTTTGCCCTAACTTAGGAAAATCCATTCTGCCTAACCTTGAAAAGTTTGATGATGGTTCTTTTTGCATTGCATTCTTCATATCATGTAGTTTCTAGGGAAAAATTGGTTTGAATTTATCTTTCATTTTCAATTTATTTGGCATTTTTCCTTTTGAAGTGCCTTAAAACCCTAGCCAACTTGCGAAAATCATAACTCCCATTAGGTTAAGAGTTGGGTCCCCTCCTTTGGGCAGTGAACTTATGTAGGGTTAGGGTTCCTTTGATCCCATTTTCAATTTTTTTATCTTGTCATTTGCTTCTGATTTTGAATTTTGCTTTGTGTCTTGTGCATAAACCCTAATTTTTGCCTTCATTTACATCCATCTTCCATATGCTTGCATACATGAACTTGCCATGACATTTTATGCATTCACATGACTTCTAAGACATCTTAGGACACATTAGAATCATGTTTGATCATTGCATTATTCATTTGCCATGTTATGCATTCATTCCATTTCATAAACTTTCATGAACTTTCATGGTTCAAAACATGCTTCATTTGCATCCTCATCCTTGTGTGATCATCCACAACTCTTGACATGTGTTTGATTTACCTCTTAGCATCATTTACATCATGTTTATGCTTCTGGTTTTGGTTTGCATCATTGCATACTTTTCATTTTTATTTCATTTTCATTTCCTTTTACTAACTTTTCAGGTGGTAAGTTACTTTGAGAAGTGAATTTGCCTTCACTTCTCACATTTTCTTCTCATCTCTCTTATGCATCTTTGCTGAATTTTGTATGTGTATTAGAGTGAGCTTGCTCATTAATGCTTCTTCTCCTCTTTCTTTCTTCAAGCAACTTATCTTCTTAAGTGAAGTAAGTTGACTTGCTTCTTTCTGCTTCTCTTCCTTTCATCTGCTCCTTCCTTGGTGGCTTCTCTGAAGATCTTCTTGCAAGCCTCATTAACCCTAGGAACACCCAAGCATGTTAACAATTAGGGTTTGATTAGTCCCCCATTAGTTTTACCTTTGTGTCATCTTTGTGTCTTCTCTTCTCACCTCTTAATCAAGGACTAAACCTTAAAGGTTTTAAGGCTTTGTGATTAGGGTTATGCCTGTATCCTTATATTAGGATGGAGTGTATAACTTTAATCCTAAGTGTTAAACCCTTAATGCGTTTAATTCCTTTAATCAATTCACCTAATAATCACTAAGACATCAAGCTTGTAACTTGGGCCTTGCATTAGGGTTCTAATTCTTCCTTAATTGGTTAAGAAGGACTAACCCTAGTGTTAATGGACAAGTGATGGGCTAAAGACGTACTCTAATTATGTGCTAGCGGTATCTTAACTGCAAGTGCACAGCCTATCGAAGTAATATTTAAGATTATCGATCCACAGAGACTTTATGATTACTTAGTGCTAGAGGATTTACTAGTTTAGCTAAGGTGAATGGTTGTCACGATTTTTTTGGGTTGATTTTAAAGATTAAAGGCGAGAATTAAATTTAAGTTTAATAAAATAATACTAAGGCGGTCGGTATGTAATTATGTTAACTTAGGCGGGTCAATCTAACCTAGGCTTATGAAGATGATTCACTTAATCTATTCTGTAGAGGTTACCAGTTTAAATATCTTTAACTCACACTCTCGTGGTCTTATCTCAGATCTTACCCCTAAAGCCCTATGCCTGCTCTCGCTAGCCCATAAGTGTTTAGAAATAATTTTTGGAAACTTAGTAATTCTAATTCATTTTAAAGCGCTCTCGCTGTGTTTAAATTGAATGCCTAACTTTATCTATCTGGTTAAAATCTCACACTCTCGTGGTCTTGACCTAACCTATTACACTTTCCTTACTCTCGTAACAAAAAGGTTGATTTTATAATAAAAAGTCACAGCCAGAATTTTAAGCTCTTAATTATTTTAAGCCTAGAATTGATTTTACCGATTTAGTTGATTTTAATTACATACCGCCCTAAGGTGTTTAGCTACTCATGATTGTTGTACCAGACAGAGACAGAAACAGAGAAATACAAAATAAAATATGCATAATAGAAAAATAAATGCTTAACATTAATATAAATGCAATTTAAATAAAAAAACCTGAATAACAATTAAAATGTTAGACTCCTTCTTCCACAGTCTGGCAAGCTCGGAGTATGAACCGAAATCGGAAATAAAAATTACTAAAAGAATTCTGAAGGCTTTGAAAGAAATTAAATTATAACAATTTCCTAATGTTGGAAATTGTTATATGGTTGGTTGGGATATATAAACTAAAACAAGAACAAATAAATGCTGGAAAAATAAATGAACAGGGTGCAATGAAAAATACGGCAGAGCTTCCGCAAGAAAATTAAAATCAAAACTCTGTAAATTGTTCTTTGAAACTAAGATATTTATAGGAAGCAATTCGGGCTTGGCAGTTAGAAATGATGCATGGGCCTCGTAGATGCTGAGAAAATCCAGGGAATAGTTGAAATACTTGGTCTGCGGGAAAATAGGCAAGTTGACTTCACGTAGCACTCACGTACATGACCAAATCTCAGCATAATACCCTAAATTTCCCTTGTCACGTTCGTGACAAGGGTGTCACGTTCGTCTCCCGTGTCTTATGCGCGTCACGGTCGTGAGGGACTGGTGACGACCGTGACTGCTCCTTTTAGCGTGTCACGGTCGTGAGTCCTAGGTGACGATCGTGACTGTTGCAAAAAGTGCAGATTATGCAGAAGTCCTCTTTTCTTCTTCTTTTCATGGTTGTTTTTGTTCATTTCACTTGTGGCTCATGATTTAGCTCTGTAATTGATATACCTGCAAAATGACAAAGAAAACTCGAGGAATCGGGTGTTAAAACGACATTGAAACATAGCAATAAAAACGATACTTTTTCTCGTTATCAAAATTCCCCAAACTTAAACCTTTGCTTGTCCTCAAGCAAATAGTCGGTTGAAAATTGTCGGACAGGCTTTCATCGACGCACACACATAACAAACCGTACGAAGGATCGTTTTGTCAGATAAACCGGTACTAGAATAAAACACTAACGATACACTAATGACACAAGCAACAAGCTAAGTCGTCGACTTCTTGTTAAACGAAACATTTGGTAATTGCGTTACGATTCCATCTAGAGTCTTTCGATCTTATTTCGCCCAGTTTCATTCTAGCGCAATCACATTAAGCCCTTTGCCTTAGCACGCACGTAGTGGAGTAGCCGGTTAGTGACTTTGAACCTTTATAAGCACGGGGTCTGGTACACGAATGTGGTAACCCTATATACATTATCCGATTTGGAGGTTGTGGGGGATCGAGCCGTAGCACGCCCTACCAAGTTCAGAACCAGTACCTCTGAACCAACCCGCAATGGACTCCTTCTCATATTTCTCGTTTATTATATGCGACCGTGTACTTTGGTGCAATTTCTTTTCATTTGCATCGAGATATGAAGGATCATTATAGATTAGGCATCAAACACTTATATTCATCGGCTCCCCACGTGGTTTGTGTTCAGACGGTGCTGACTGCTAGTATAAACTACTAGGGGTTACTTTTGAACTGGAACTTAAGGTGTAGTCGTAACAATTATCGGAACGGAATGCTTAAGTGGGAAGTCTAAGGTGTCAAGACTGTATTGATCTTGTTGAATCGTTCTCAGCTTCCTAACTATGATTTCGTAGGTAAGTCGGGTAATGCGAAGAATAAATTAAAGATTTTTTTCCGGTATGGCTAAATAAATGGGGAAAATTCGAAACTAAAGAAATAGCACAAATATTACTCTGCTTCATTAAAATACGAAAAGGAAATACAACGGAATGGAAAGTGCGGTAAGGGAAAATGCGAAAAAATGAAAGGTACCTCTCCCACACTATATCAGACATTGTCCTTAATGTTGTGATATAATAGCGGGTAAAGTACAATACAAACAACGTGTAGATGTTTAAGAATTGGCAGAATTTTTGACCAAACAAGAAATGTTAAATTCAGTTCAGAATGTCCTATCAGATGTTGGGACATTATCAAACAGAGTATGTGAATTTATTTCAGGATGTCTCATCAGATGTTGGGACATTGTGTGAATAAATTAAGTTCAGTTTTTCAGGATGTCCCAACAGATGTTGAGACATCTCAGACCTGCTATCAGAATTAATTAATGATTAACTGATCAGAGATATTTAAGGAGAAGTATCTGGAATTAATTAATGATGGATAAAAACAGAACAAGGCGCATCTGTAGGGTGTTTTATATTGAAGATTCAGATTAAAACAGAAGACCTAAATCACCTAGAATATAGGAGGTAACAAACCCTAAATTCAAGGTGACAGTTGCTGCACATTAGGGCTGGATCATTCTACAGAAAGCCCAAAATTCAGATACCTATTTAAGCAACAGAAACTCATAGAATTGAGTACGAATTTCAGAAGACCAAATAGGGTGTCTAGTGTTTTAATAGTAGGTTGTTTTTATGTACCACTTTATGAGCTTTTAAGCAAAAGTGCATTTGTGACTTGATTGAAACTGTTAAGTAAGATCAAGCTGTTTTGTTTGAAGGATGTCTTCAATTTCAGTAAACTTGTAATCTTGATCACTGGGTGATTGAGGGGGAGTGAGTAGGGTACTCTTATCTAAGTGAGTCTTAGGTAGAAATTGCATTGGGTAAGTATTAAGTGATAGATTAAACAGGGTGGTTTAAGTCTAGAATTAATATTACTAATAGTGGATTTCCTCCTGGCTTGGTAGCCTCCAGATGTAGGTGTGGTTATACACTGAACTGGGTTAACAAACTTCTGTGTTGTTTACTTTTCCTGCTGTTTAAGTTTTGGTTAAATTTGTCAAATGTCCTATTAAGTGTTGGGACATCTCTTAGGACATCTCATACCTGATCACAGAATTTCAATTGGCATCAGAGCAGGCACCCTGCCTGTTTATACTGGGTGAGATCTAGGGAATACAAATTCTGTAACATGGACAGAGATTTAGGGTCAGTAAATAGACCACCTATACTGGATGGATCTAATTATGACTACTGGAAGCCAAGAATGATTGCATTCTTAAGGTCACTTGACAATAGGGCATGGAGAGCAGTCAATGTTGGATGGGATCATCCTGTCCAAGACACCAAAGATGGATCAAAAGTGCTGAAACCTGAAGAAGAATGGAGTAAGGAGGAAGAAGACTCAGCACTAGGCAACTCAAAAGCCTTAAATGCTTTATTTAATGGCATTGATAGGAACATTTTCAGACTTGTGCATCATTGTGAGCTGGCCAAAGATGTTTGGGACACTCTCAAAACAACTCATGAAGGAACATCAAAAGTAAAAATGTCAAGACTTCAACTTCTCACCACCAAGTTTGAAAACTTGAGAATGAAGGAAGATGAATCAATTCATGAGTTCTATATGAACATCTTGGATATAGCCAATACTTCTGGAGCTTTGGGAGAAAAGATGACTGATGAGAAGCTTGTAAGAAAGATTCTCAGATCTTTGCCAAAAAGATTTGACATGAAAGTCACTGCAATAGAAGAAGCTCAAGACATATGCTCCATGAAAATTGAAGAACTCATTGGTTCCCTTCAAACTTTTGAGATGGGAATGAATGACACAAATGCCAAAAAGAACAAAAGCATAGCTTTGGTGTCAAATACAGATGAAGAAGAAGATGATGAATCAGCAAATGATAAAAGCTTATCAGAAAACCTTGCCTTACTTGGAAGACAAGTCAAACAAATTCTCAGAGGAATGGAAGGCAAATCCAAACCTAGTGGAAGAAACACAAGCTCTGAGAACAGAAGACCTTATGATGCTAACAAAAGATTAAAGTATGCTGAAAAGATCAGTCAAGATAAAGGAGTCAAATGCCATGAATGTGAAGGATATGGACATATCAAGTTTGAATGTCCTACCTACTTAAAGAGGCAAAAGAAAGGACTCTCTGTGACCTGGTCTGATGAAGACTCAGGAGAGTCAGAAGAAGAATCAGCTAAGCATTTTACTGCTCTAGCTGGACTGTGTGAATATGATAGTGATTCCAGTTGTGGAGAGCTTACTTATGAAGAACTTGAGCAAGCATTCAAAGATCTATACAAAAGAAGCTCTGAAATATGCAGTGAGGTTATAAAGCTAAAGAAGCAGAATGAGGTATTAGAAGATGAAAAAGCAAGTGATCAAGTAATCATTGATACCTTGAAAAGTGAAGTAACTCTTCTCAACTCTAAGTTGGAACATATGTCAAAATCTGTTAAAATGTTGAACAGTAGCTCAAATACACTGGATGTTATTCTCAGCAATAATAAACATTCAGGGGACAAAAGTGGACTGGGATATAACAGAGATGAAGCCAGCTCTAGCAAAGCTACTGCAAAAACTACACAGTCAAACAAGATGTCCCAACAGATGCTTCAACATCAGAACACAAAGGCAAACATAATGTTCCAACAGATGTCTAAACATTCTGGAAAGAACAAAATGAAGAAGAAGTATCAAAGATGGAGATGCCATCACTGTGGAAGATTTGGGCATATCAAACCTCACTGTTATAAGCTACATGGATATCCAAATCAGATGTATCAGCAATCTTCCAAGCAGAAAGTAGAAGGTACCAAGAAAGTGCTGCATAGACATCAGCAACCTCCTAAGCAGAAGACAGAGGTCATCAAGAAGGTTTGGAGACCAAAAGCTGACATTCAGACTGATCAAAGCCACATACCTAAGAACCAGATCAACAATCAAGCTTGGAGATCAGCTGAACAACACACAGGGCAGAGGCATCAAAAGAAATCTCAACTTATCTGGTCAAAGAAAAGTACTGCATACATAGCACATACATCTCTGAGAGTATCAGCTAAAGAAGACTGGTACTTTGACAGTGGATGCTCAAGACACATGACTGGATTGAAGAATTTACTAGTAAACTTAAAATCACATTCATCCAGGTATGTTACCTTTGGAGATGGAGCTAAAGGAGAAATCAAGGGAGTTGGAACCTTGGATTGTCAAGATGTTCCAAGACTAGATGATGTGCTGCTAGTTAAAGGTTTAACTGCTAACCTGATCAGCATAAGTCAACTATGTGATCAAGGATACAGTGTAAACTTTACCAAATCTGAATGTATAGTGACTAACAAAGAACAAGAGGTTGTCATGAAAGGAGCCAGGTCTAAAGACAACTGTTACATGTGGGAGCCACTAGACTTCAGTCTCACTTCAACTTGCTCTCTAGCTAAAGAAGAAGAAGTGAAACTATGGCACCAAAGACTAGGCCATCTTCATTTCAGAGGCATAAAGAAGATCATATCTATGGATGATGTAAGAGGTATTCCTAAACTGAAGATTGATGATGGTAAAATATGTGGTGAATGTCAAATAGGCAAGCAAACCAAGATGTCCCATCCAAAGCTCCAACATCTGTCAACTTCCAAAGTTTTGGAACTTTTACATATGGATCTTATGGGACCTATGCAGGTTGAAAGTCTTGGTGGTAAGAGGTATGCTTATGTGGTGGTTGATGACTTTTCAAGATATACATGGATAAATTTCATCAAAGAAAAGTCTGATGTATTTGATGTATTCAAAGAATTATGCCAAAGATTACAAAGAGAAAAATCCAGCTGTGTAATCAGAATAAGAAGTGATCATGGAAAGGAATTTGAGAATCAAAAGTTCTTAGATTTCTGCTCTTCAGAGGGAATCAATCATGAATATTCTTCACCAATCACTCCTCAACAGAATGGGATTGTTGAGAGGAAGAATAGAACTATCCAAGAATCTGCAAGAGCTATGATCCATGCCAAAAAGTTACCTCTGTATTTCTGGGCTGAAGCTATGAACACTGCCTGCTACATCCATAACAGAGTTACCTTGAGAAAAGGAACTTTGTCCACAATATATGAAGTCTGGAAGGGCAGAAAACCCACTGTTAAGTACTTTCATGTTTTTGGAAGTATCTGTTATATTCTGGCAGATAGGGAGCAAAGAAGAAAAATGGATCCTAAAAGTGATGAAGGGATTTTCTTTGGATACTCCATAAACAGCAGAGCATATAGAGTATTTAATTCTAGAACCAAGGTTATCATGGAATCCATAAATGTGATAATTGATGATGCTCCTACAGATGTCCCAGAAGATGTTGGAACATCTGCTGATATCAAGATTGAAGCTGAAGAAAAGAATGATCAATATAACTTCACTCAAACTGATACAAGGACAGTAGAATCAAGCAAACCTCATTCCATCAGAATACAAAAGGATCATCCCAAAGATTTAATAATTGGTGATCCCAACAGAGGTGTAAGCACTAGATCAAGAGAAGTGATTTCAGGTTCTTGTTTTGTTTCCAAAATAGAACCTAAAAATGTCAAGGAAGCTCTCACTGATGAATACTGGATTTGTGCTATGCAAGAGGAATTAGGTCAATTCACAAGGAATGAAGTGTGGAATCTTGTACCTAGACCTGATGACATAAATGTGATTGGTACAAAATGGGTGTATAAGAACAAGTCAAATGAACAAGGAATTGTTACAAAGAACAAAGCTAGACTTGTGGCTCAAGGATACACTCAAATTGATGGAGTAGACTTTGATGAAACCTTTGCACCAGTAGCAAGGCTTGAATCAATAAGACTACTGTTGGGAATTGCTTGCATCTTGAAGTTCAAGCTATTTCAAATGGATGTGAAAAGTGCCTTTCTTAATGGTTATCTCAATGAAGAGGTATATGTAGAACAGCCTAAAGGATTTGTTGATCCAAGCTGTCCAAATCATGTACACAAATTAAAGAAAGCACTGTATGGTTTGAAGCAAGCTCCAAGGGCATGGTATGAAAGACTGACCACATTTCTTATCAAGCAAGGATATAGAAAAGGTGGAATTGACAAAACATTGTTTGTTAAAGATGAAGAAGGAAATGTCATGATTGCACAAATATATGTTGATGACATTGTCTTTGGTGGGATGTCTGACAGGATGGTCAAACATTTTGTCAAGCAGATGGAATCTGAATTTGAAATGAGCCTAGTAGGAGAATTAACCTACTTTCTTGGTCTGCAAGTAAAGCAAATGGAAGACTCAATGTTCATCTCACAAAGCAAGTATTCCAAGAACATAATCAAGAAATTTGGAATGGAAAATGCTGCTCACAAGAGAACTCCTGCCCCCACACATTTAAAGCTGACTAAAGATGAAAAGGGTGAGAATGTAGATCAAAACTTATACAGAAGCATGATTGGAAGCTTGTTATACTTGACTGCTAGCAGACCAGACATTGCTTTTGCAGTAGGAGTTTGTGCAAGATATCAAGCTGATCCAAAAGTCAGTCATCTCAATCAAGTCAAGAGAATCCTTAAATATGTTAATGGTACTTGTGACTATGGCATAATGTACTTTCATGGTTGCAAACCAATTCTCACTGGCTTCTGTGATGCTGATTGGGCAGGAAGTGCTGATGACAGAAAAAGCACTTCAGGAGGATGCTTCTTTCTAGGAAACAATCTGATTTCTTGGTTCAGTAAGAAACAGAATTGTGTATCCTTATCTACAGCTGAAGCTGAGTATATAGCAGCAGGTAGCAGTTGTTCTCAGTTGGTTTGGATGAAGCAGATGCTCACTGAATACAATGTCCCACAGGATGTCATGACATTGTACTGTGACAACTTAAGTGCAATCAACATATCAAAGAATCCTATCCAACATAGCAGGACAAAGCATATTGATATCAGACATCATTTCATCAGAGATCTTGTAGAAGAAAAGGTGATTTCATTGGAGCATGTAGCTACAGATCTGCAGTTAGCTGATATCTTTACCAAAGCATTGGATGCTACACAATTTGAGAACTTAAGGGGCAAACTTGGAATCTGTTTATGTGATATTTAGCAGTTAATGAGATGTGCCAACATGTCATATGACATTGCATGGCATAAGGTCCAGATGGCAAAACCAGTCTGGACAAGATCCTTGGGAATTCCATCCCTAATCATTTGCACTGTAACGGTTACTTATTTAGTAACTACTTATAAGCAGCTATCAAGATTCCCATCATACTATCACAAGCGAATCACATTAAACAGCTATTCTCCAGAAATTAAAAACCCTAAAGCTTTCTATCCATCTTCCTCAACAATGTCTCAAAACCCTAACTCAACTGAAGAAGTTCTCAATCAAGAAGATGTAGTTCATGCCACTCCCATTTCTGTAGTACCAATGCAATCAACCCCATTGGACGAACTCAGGGGAAGCGTTTCTCACACTAAAAAGGCAAGAACTCCAAAGAGAGGTAAAGATCAAGTCAGAAGCAAAGCTAAAGGCACTCCCTCTCCAGCTAACATGCCCCCTAAATCTTCACAATATGTGGATGATTCAATCAAGGAGATTGTCACTCAAATTCTGTTTGAACAAAGAAAGGTGAGTGGAATCTCTGTGCCTCTGAACACAATGCCTGCACCTCAAGAAGAACAAGCTCAAGCTGCAGAAGAACAAGATGTCCCAACAGATGTTGGAACATCTGAAGATAAGAGAAAGAACTCATCTGATGTTGAGTTGGAACAAACTGAGGACCAGAATAAGGTCTCAAATGAAAATGATGAAGAAATCTCTGAGGATCAGACCAAAGTCTCAAATGAAGGTCAAATCCCTGCTGATCAACAAGCTGAAGAGGAGACTGCTCAATCTCCTCCAGTGGTAAACCTGGAGCAGGATTCTGATGCAGAGATCATAGCCTCTGTTAAACCTAGCATAGCCAAAAGGCTAAGATCCAGGAAAGGCAAGATGCAAGCTGAAGCAGCAATCCCTGAGAAGAAGAAGGCTAGTCCAAAGAAAGGCAAGGCTAAAGCTACCTTTGGTCCAACAAAACCATGGAGCAAAGTTCAAACCCAGAAGAGAAAAGCTGCCACACCATCAGATTCAGATGTTGGATCAGATGTCCCAACATCTCCTCCCAAGAAGAGACCAGCACCTTCAAGAGCTTCAACTGCTGTTCCAGAAGCTCCTTTGGACAACATATCATTCCATCATGTCTCCAGTGTCAACAGGTGGAAATATGTGTATCAAAGAAGGGTTGCCCTGGAAAGAGAACTGAGCAGCAATGCACTTGAGTGCACAGAACTGATAGACCTCATCTCTGCTGCAGGACTGTTCAAGACAGTCTCAGACCTCTCTCCCTGCTATGAACTTCTTGTCAAAGAGTTCATTGTGAATCTTCAGGAAGATTGTTCACATGGTAAGTCCTCTGAATTCCAAAAAGTTTTTGTTAGAGGTAAATGTGTACAGTTTTCCCCTCAAATCATCAATCAGTACCTAGGAAGAGAAACAGATGAACCAAATGAGCTAGGTAAGACAGATAATCAAGTCTGTAAGGTGATCACTGCAAACCAGGTCAAGGCATGGCCTGTGAAGGGAAAGCTCTCAGTGAGCATGCTTACCAGAAAGTATGCCATGCTGAACAGGATTGGAACTGCTAACTGGGTGCCTACCAACCACACTTCTTCAATCTCAACTGGTCTGGCCAGATTCATCTATGCTGTGGGAACTCAAACCAAGATGGATTATGGAGCTTATATTTTTGATCAGACTATGAAGCATGCCATCTCTTCGGCAACAAAGCTGCCAATAGCTTTTCCATCTTTGCTGTGTGGTATTGTGCTCAATCAATACCCTGGAATTCTCACTGACAAGGATACAGCCTGCAAAAGAGAAAGCCCCTTGGCTTTTCACTACAAGTTATTCCTCAGTCATCATGCAGCAGATGTTGAAGCACCTTCTGGGACATCTGCTGGTCCATCCACTGCTAAGAATCCAATCTCCAGGAAGACTTTAATTGCTGAACTCAAAAGCACCTGCAAAGAGCTTGAAGCTAGAAAGCAGAAGCTTGAGGAAATCATCAAAAGGTTGGAAAGTGAAGAAGATCAGAATGCTGCATCTGGTGAAGACAGTGAGGCTGATGAAGAAAGTGAAGCTGATAAAGATGAAGACACTGAGGTGGAGGAAGCAACTGAGAGTGATGAATCTGAGTGATCCATGTATGTGAGGCAAATGTAATGACAGCAATGTAATGACAGTAATAGTGTCTTTGGCCCCTAATTTTGTGTCTACCAAGGGGGAGAACAACAACAAATTTGTACTGCTGTTTAATTTTTGAATGAAATCTGTTTGTTTCTGTCTGAACTGAATCAGTGTGTATTTCTGTTGCAACAAGACTGGACACATATTTGTTTGAGGGGGAGTAATCTCAAATAAGAATCAACAGAAAGGTAATGCTATACTCTGATAAAAAGAACTTCTGCTGCACTCTGAAATCCAGAAAAGATGTTAGCCAAAAATTAGCCAAAGGGGGAGTTTGTAGATGTTTAAGAATTGGCAGAATTTTTGACCAAACAAGAAATGTTAAATTCAGTTCAGAATGTCCTATCAGATGTTGGGACATTATCAAACAGAGTATGTGAATTTATTTCAGGATGTCTCATCAGATGTTGGGACATTGTGTGAATAAATTAAGTTCAGTTTTTCAGGATGTCCCAACAGATGTTGAGACATCTCAGACCTGCTATCAGAATTAATTAATGATTAACTGATCAGAGATATTTAAGGAGAAGTATCTGGAATTAATTAATGATGGATAAAAACAGAACAAGGCGCATCTGTAGGGTGTTTTATATTGAAGATTCAGATTAAAACAGAAGACCTAAATCACCTAGAATATAGGAGGTAACAAACCCTAAATTCAAGGTGACAGTTGCTGCACATTAGGGCTGGATCATTCTACAGAAAGCCCAAAATTCAGATACCTATTTAAGCAACAGAAACTCATAGAATTGAGTACGAATTTCAGAAGACCAAATAGGGTGTCTAGTGTTTTAATAGTAGGTTGTTTTTATGTACCACTTTATGAGCTTTTAAGCAAAAGTGCATTTGTGACTTGATTGAAACTGTTAAGTAAGATCAAGCTGTTTTGTTTGAAGGATGTCTTCAATTTCAGTAAACTTGTAATCTTGATCACTGGGTGATTGAGGGGGAGTGAGTAGGGTACTCTTATCTAAGTGAGTCTTAGGTAGAAATTGCATTGGGTAAGTATTAAGTGATAGATTAAACAGGGTGGTTTAAGTCTAGAATTAATATTACTAATAGTGGATTTCCTCCTGGCTTGGTAGCCTCCAGATGTAGGTGTGGTTATACACTGAACTGGGTTAACAAACTTCTGTGTTGTTTACTTTTCCTGCTGTTTAAGTTTTGGTTAAATTTGTCAAATGTCCTATTAAGTGTTGGGACATCTCTTAGGACATCTCATACCTGATCACAGAATTTCACAACGGAAATGGAAAAACATAAACAAAAACTAAAACTAAGGCTGCTGGTGACCACGGCCTCGGCTTCTGGTGCGGGAGCGTCTGGTCGGAGTCGCTTCAGGATCAGAACCGGTGCCGGTGAGAGCAGTGATATCAATACGCAAAGACTCTAGCTCGCTAAAGATCTCTCCGAGCTTCTCATCAGTCGTCCTCTGGTTGGTGGCAACAGCTAGGAGTAATGCATCATGTTGATCTTTTTGCCTTCGCTCCAGTGCGACATTCATCTGGTTCTGCTGATGAATCGCACGGAGGACGTCCTCAAGTGTGAATTCCTGTGCAGGAGGCTGTCGGGTGGATGACTCAGGAATGTCCTGTACAGGCTCAGCTGCATCCATGGTGTCTTGCATCTCGTCCACTGGTGGATCGGCCTGCTCATCAATAATGGGGGCGTGGCCGACAGCATCTGGTAAAGCAAATAGCCAGTTGGCTCGGTTGGACGGATCGATGCGGTCACGGCACGACAAGATGATGTGGTGATAAACAGTGCCTTGGATAACAGGGTTGTACCTGCCATCCTCTCTCTGAGCAATCAAGTGGGCGGACCTGCAATAATTCTTCGTTAGGAACTCTGCGGCTATGCGAGGCAAATTGATAACCAAGTCACCAAGCTCCAGCTGAATGGCGAGGGTAGTGACAATGCCGCCTATGTAGAAGGGGGTTGCGCCTCTTTGCGCGATGGACTGGATATGGTACAACATGAACGGGGCAGCATTGATGCGCTCCTCATTTAAGGCGCAGTGCAAGAACAAGAGCTCCTTGGAGTTAAGCTTGTGATTGCTCTCTCTTGACAAAATGGTGTTGCAGATGATGCGATGAAAGTATCTGATCGCCGGGTTATGGATATGTGTAGCATTCAGGCTCTGAAAGGCAGTGGCACGGGTGTTGGTGATGTCGTGCCATAAGGTGAAAGCGGTTTCACTGAAGTTGTCCGGCACGCGGAGATGAGCATCGTCGCCGTGATCGAAGCCTAGCAGTTCAGCGATCCTTGTTTGTGTAACTTCGAACTCCCGGCCGAGCATTCTGAACTTAGCAGCGCCGGTGAGTTGACTTTGTGAACCGGGAGGAGTGATATATTGAAACGAGCTCAGAAATTCCAATGTCAGGAGCTCGAATGTAGGCTGGGGTTGACTGCACAAGTGCCACAAACCAACCTTCCGAAGCAGGTTCTTCACACTGTTGAGCATTCCCAACTCCCTCAAACATTCAGTGTCGACATATCGAGTGGGTTGAACACCACAGTTCTGGAACCTGATGAACTTCTGTCTCTGATTTTCTCCATGCTCACCATCTCTAAACTGAATTTCTTCCATTGCATGCAAGTACGGGAATGGGAGATGAGAGGTTTTTGAGTTTTGTGAGAAAAGTGTAAAATGTGAAGAAATTGGTTCTGAATATAGTGCAAGATGTGAATGTGATAGGTTTGGAGTAAATGGAGAGGTTAATGGAGTTTAATTAGGGTAATGGGAGGTTACGGGATTTGGAAGAGATAATGGGGGGTTTCTAAACTTTGTGGAAGTTGAAAAAGAGGAGGTTTCGAAGAAGAACAATTCTGTTTCTCAGAATTCCTATAACAGGGGTCGTCACGATCGTGATGAGGGAATGACGGTCGTGACGCGCTAATTAGCTTGTCACGATCCTTAGAAGGTGATGACGACCGTGAGGGATTAAAACTTAGAATATTTTCTTCCAGAATGCATTATCTCTCACACGTTCAATACAATTTTTCTATTTCTTTTATGATCACTTCTCAATTAATTGTAACACAAACAATATATAATATTTTTAGATCAACATAAATTAGTAAATTTCATCACACGAGAAATTATATAAAACATTAATCAATTTAAACATAACAGTAAATGAATTTAAAGCATAGAAATTGATTAAATTGGAAAAATTTGTAAAACTAGAAGTGCTTTGCTTTTGATATAATTGAAGGGAAATTACATTAATAAAAATAAAGTACGAAAATGTTTGCGAAATGTTAAACTAACTAGAAACGAAAACAATAGATAAAATAAGTTAGATCACTACAGCATTTTCAAAAGTGCTTCTTCAAATCTTCAATTGCAGAGTTCAGGTGGTAGAATTGCTCACATGTTATGTCAGTTAAACCTATAACGTCCAATCGCATGCTTTTAATCTCATCCTTAACAGTATTTATATCGGCTTGATAAACTTCAAGAGTATTCATGATTTTCTTTAAGTTGTCAGCATATTCTACTTGATTCACTTCAGGGGTTTCAATCACTTCATCAGTGTGGTCAATTTCATGGTAACCAGGAGGTGTCTCAGGGTCACTTTCTACATCGGTCATTATATCATCCCTTATCTTGTAAGATTGAGGTGTTTCAGGAGTGGATGGATAGTCAGGAGGGGTAAGCTCATAAAGCCAATTATCTTTATTGTGAACACTTACTCTAGCATGGTTTGGTAGTGTGAACAGAGTTACTACTTTATTCCTGATTAGGTACTCGAAAGGTGGTTGTCCTAAATTCCTTATGATATGGTAGTTAAAGCAAAATTTAAGATTCATAGGACGGATGGTACCTAAGCGGTTACACCTGTGTAATTGGTATCTAAGTCCTAAGGCATCAACAATCATGGTTACAAGACCTCCTACTAATATGGGTAGATCAGGTTCTTCTTGGATTCGGGTGAAGGTTTGCATCATGAAAGGCACACCATTGACTGGCTGTCCATTAGTCAGACATGACATAATGAATATCTCATCTTTAGATACTCCAGTAAGGTTCTCTTCTTTTCCAAAGAAGGTGTGGGCTAGGATCTTATGGAAATAGCGGATAGCAGGGTTATGTATCTCATCATTGTTCATGTTATTTGGTTCAGGATGGTAGCTTCCTATTAAGGTTCCCCAAAAGAAGTCCAGCTCAATGTCCATCAATTCTACCTGTGTGGTAGTAAAAGCAAAGGGTCCAATAGGGAATCCTAATAAGTCAGCTAGTTCTCTATGGTTAAAGTCATATTCTATTCCAAATAGGCGGAAACTGATAAATCCTTTCCTGAATCCAAAACCGCGCTCGGGTAAGTAAACTAAGGAGCTGAGGAACTCAAGGGTGAGCTCGCGGTAAGTCACAAACTTTTGTTTAATCAGTGCATTCTCCCATCCAAGTCGGTTAAACAAGTATAGGATGCTATCATGTATACCTAAGGTTTCCATAGTCAGATCATCCGGGTACAGAGTCAAATCCATTGGTCTCTGTGATAACTCTTCAAATTTCATTCTTTGGTTCCTACCTCTAAATTTGGTTTCCATAAGGTTTATCGGTTGGTTAACCATAGTTAGTGTAAATACGGAGGAAACAAATCAGGGGGAGAAGGAAAGTGGAAAAGACTTTAGAAAATCTGTAAAAGTAATTTAAAAATTAAAATAAGGAAAATAAGAAAATAAATGCATAAATAAAAGCAATAATAGTAATAATGAAATAAAACTAAAAAACAATAAAATGATAAAAAAAAAAAAAAATAATAAAGACAAAATAATAAAATGATCATAATGATTAAATGGTTAAATGATTAAATGGGCTGCCTCCCACTAAGCGCTGTTTTTATCGTCAAAAGCCTGACGTAATGCTTAGGTGTAGATTAATCAGGGAAATTAGTGGACAGCTCTAAAAGCCTTAGACTATTTGCATAATCTCTATTTTCAACTTTATGGTAATGTTTTAAACGTTGTCCGTTTACTGTGAACGGTTCACTATTCCTACCCTTAATTTCTATTGCTCCGCTCGGGAACACTCTAGTTATTTCAAAGGGTCCTGACCATCTAGATTTTAGTTTTCCAGGAAAGAGTCTAAGTCTTGAATTAAAGAGGAGTACAACGTCTCCCACTAAATTCTTTCCTAGATAGACGTTTATCGTGCCATCGCTTAGTTCTTTCTTTATATATCTTAGCATTCTCATAAGCATCTAACCTTAACTCTTCTAATTCGTTAATATCAAGGATTCGCTTTTCTCCTGCAGCATTATAGTTTATATTGAGAGTTTTGATCGCCCAATATGCTTTGTGTTCTAGTTCTACCGGGAGATGACAAGACTTTCCATATACTAATTTGAAAGGTGTAGTTCCTATGGGTGTCTTGTAAGCTGTCCTATAAGCCCATAAAGCTTCATTAAGTTTAGATGACCAATCTTTCCGAGATATGGCGACAATCTTTTCTAAGATTTGTTTAATTTCTCTATTTGAGACTTCGACTTGTCCACTTGTTTGTGGATGATATGGTGTTGCCACACGGTGTCTGACTCCATACTTAGATAGTAATTTGTCAAAGATTTTTGAAATGATGTGCGAGCCACCGTCACTTATGACGAGTCTAGGCACACCAAATCTGGGAAAGATTATATTTTTGAAAAGCTTTATTACTACTCGTGTGTCATTTGTAGGAGAAGCTATAGCCTCAATCCATTTTGAAACGTAATCGACAGCTACGAGTATGTAATTATTACCGAAAGATGATGGGAATGGTCCCATGAAATCTATTCCCCAGACGTCAAAGACTTCTACTTCAAATATTCCTTTTTGAGGCATTTCATCTCTTCTTGAAATATTACCGGTGCGTTGACACCGATCGCAATTTATAACAGCGATGTGGGCATCTTTCCATAAATTAGGCCAGAATAGGCCGGCTTGTTAGATTTTTGCACAAGTCTTGGAAGTGCTTGCATGTCCACCATAAGGAGATGAATGGCAATGAGCAATGACATCTTCTATTTCTTCTTCGGGAATACATCGACGAAAGATTCCATCGGGTCCTCTTTTGAACAATAATGGTTCATCCCAATAGTAATGTTTGAGATTGTGAAAGAATTTCTTTTTCTGCTGATAGGTTAAGTCAGGTGGAAGAGCTCCTGCAGCTAGATAGTTGACAATGTCAGTGTACCATGGCATTCCTACAGTTGTTTGGATTGTTTCCAAGGGTTCTGGTTCATCTATGTCTAACTGAACTGGTTTAATACCTTCTATTCTAGATAAATGGTCCGCTACGACGTTTTCAGTACCTTTCTTATCTTTTATTTCGAGATCAAACTCTTGTAAGAGTAAAATCCATCTCAAGAGTCTTGGTTTAGCATCTTTCTTAGTCAATAGATATCTGATAGCAGCGTGGTCTGTGTAAACGATTATTTTCGCTCCCACTAGGTAAGAACGGAATTTGTCAAGCGCAAAGACAACTGCTAATAATTCTTTTTCAGTAGTGGCGTAGTTCATCTGAGCAGAATCTAAGGTTCTACTGGCATAGTAAATCGCATGAAGTTTCTTTTCCTTCCTCTGGCCTAGAACTGCGCCTACAGCATAGTCACTCGCATCGCACATGATTTCGAAAGGTAATCTCCAGTCAGGGGGTTGCATGATTGGTGCGGTGATGAGGGCTGTTTTTAGAGTTTCGAATGCTTTAAGACAATCTTCATTGAATATGAACTCAGCGTCTTTCATTAATAAACCGGTAAGAGGTTTAGTGATCTTCGAGAAATCTTTGATGAATCGTCGGTAGAAACCGGCGTGTCCTAAAAAACTTCATATTTCTCGAACGGTTTTAGGGGGTTGAAGATCTTTTATGACTTCTATCTTAGCTTTATCAACTTCAATTCCCTTGTCGGATATAACGTGTCCTAGTACGATTCCTTCTCTGACCATAAAATGACATTTCTCCCAGTTAAGCACGAGGTTTACTTTTACACATCTTTCTAATACCATTTCTAAATTTGATAGACATCCTTCAAAACTTTTCCCGCATACAGAGAAGTCGTCCATGAACACTTCCATGATGTTGTCTATAAAATCTGCAAAGATTGACATCATACATCTTTGAAAGGTTGCAGGAGCGTTGCATAATCCAAAGGGCATTCGTCTATAAGCGAACGTTCTATAAGGGCATGTGAATGTAGTCTTCTCTTGATCATCTGGGTGGATAGGGATTTGGAAAAATCCTGAGTAACCATCAAGATAACAGAAATATGAATGCTTGGCTAATCGTTCTAACATTTGATCTATAAAAGGTAGTGGGAAATGATCTTTTCGAGTGGCTTTGTTTAGTTTACGATAATCGATGCACACTCTATGTCCTGTCACTACTCTTTGTGATATCGATTCGCCTTTAGCGTTTTTCACAACAGTGATACCTCCTTTCTTTGGTACTACATGTACTGGACTAACCCATTTACTATCAGAGATTGGATATATTATTCCGGCATCTAGTAGTTTCTTAACTTCTTCCTTTACTACAATGCTAAGGATTGGGTTAATTCTTCTTTGAGATTCTCTAGAGGTTTTGCAATCTTCTTCTAGCAGAATACGATGATACAGATTGAAGGGCATATTCCTTTGAGATCAGATATGTTATATCCTAATGCAGTTGGATATTTCTTTAAAACATCTAAAAGTTTCTTTGTTTCGATTGTTCCTAAACTGGAATTTATTATAACTGGTCTTGTACATTCAATGTCTAAGAATTCGTATCTTAGGTTCTTAGGTAAAGTTTTTAACCCTAATGTAGGTTTATTCTTACTTGGCATGGGATCCGGGGTAAGTGCTAAACTTTCGCTTAGACTATCATCCTGATATGGTTCACGCCAATTATCATCTTCGAAAATCGGAGGGATTTGAATCTTCATAATTTCATAATAGGTAGTTTCTTTCATTTCCATTTCCCTTACGCATTCGTCAATTACGTCCAATAGATAGCATGTATCCTCTATAGCTGGTGATTGTAAGAATTGTGTTAAAATAAATTCAACTTTCTCTTCACCTACTTCAAAGGTTAGCTTTCCTTTCTTTACGTCTATTATAGCTCCGGCGGTAGCTAAGAATGGTCTTCCTAGTATGATAGGTGTAGTGGAGTCTTCAGAGATGTCCATGATTATGAAATCAGTAGGGATGTAGAATTGTCCTATACGTACTGGGACGTTTTCTAGTATGCCTACAGGATATTTAACAGAGCGATCGGCTAGTTGAACGGACATTTTAGTTGGTCTTAGGTCTCCCATGTCTAGCCTTTTGTAAATCGTTAAGGGCATAACACTGATACTGGCTCCTAAATCGCATAGAGCTTTGTCAATGACGAATTTTCCTATTACACAGGGTATAGAGAAACTTCCTGGATCTAATAACTTAGGAGGCATATTATTCTGAATTATGGCGCTACACTCAGCAGTAAGTGTAACGGTTCCGTTATCCTCTATCTTTTTCTTATTGGATAAGATTTCTTTTAAAAACTTAGCATACGAGGGAATTTGAGTGATAGCTTCTGTAAATGGAATAGTAATATTCAACTGTTTCAGAAGTTCGACAAATTTCTTAAACTGGCCCATCGTCTTGGAATTGATTAATCTCTGAGGGTACGAAATTGGTGGTTTATAGGGTGGTGGAGGCACATAAGGCTTTTCTTTCTCTACTGCCTCTTGATTATCATCTTCCTTTTCTTCTGGTTCATTCACCATTTCAGTCGGTTTATCCGGTTTTTGGTACATGGCTGGATTGTCAAGTCTTGGATCGGTAGGTCCGTCAAGTTCCTTGCCACTTCTTAATATCACAACATTGGCCTGTCCTTTCGGATTAGGTTGAGGTTGTCCAGGAAATACTCCAGCTGGTGCAGCGGTAGGTGCTTGTTGTTGAGCTACTTGTGAAATCTGAGTTTCAAGCATTTTGTTATGTGTAGCTAATGCATCTACTTTGCTCACTAATTGCTTAATCTGCTCACTAGTGTGTATGTTTTGGTTTAAGAAGTCGTTGTTTGTTTGAGATTGGTTAGCTATAAAGTTCTCCATCATCAACTCAAGGTTCGATTTTCTAGGGACATTAGGAGCAGTCTTTTGATATCCTGGTGGTGTAGCTGGTGCTTGACCTGGTGCGTATAAAGCATTGTTGTTCTTATAGGAGAAGTTCGGATGATTCTTCCAACCTGGGTTGTATGTGTTTGAGTACGGGTTTCCTTGAGCATAATTCACTTGATCTGTGGGAATTCCTGTTAATAGTTGACAATCAGGAACATCGTGTCCTGGAACTCCACATAACTCACAGTTAGGTGTTACTGCAGCCACGGTGGCTGTTGGTGTTATGGCCAAGTTGTCGATCTTTTGGTTTAATTGGTCAAACTTTGCATTGACTTGGTCCATACTACTCACTTCGTACATACCTCTTTTTGTTGGTTTCTCAGTTGCGACTCTCTCGCTTCCCCATTGGTAATGGTTTTGAGCCATACTTTCGATAAGTGCATAAGCATCGTTATATTCTTTGTCCATTAGTGCACCGCCTGTGGCAGCGTCAATTGTCATTCTTGTATTGTACAAGAGTCCATTGTAGAAGGTATGGATGACCATCCATTCTACTAATCCGTGATGTGGACAAAGTCTCAGCATATCCTTATAGCGTTCCCAAGCTTCGAATAGTGATTCGTTTTCCTTTTGCTTAAATCCGTTGATCTGAGCTCTTAGCATAGCTGTCTTGCTAGGTGGGAAATATCTGGTCAAGAAAACTCTCTTTAGTTCCTCCCACGTAGTCACTGAATTCGAAGGTAGAGATTGAAGCCAGCCTCTCGCTCTGTCTCGAAGTGAAAAAGGAAAAAGACGTAGTCTAATAGCTTCTTGGGTAACTCCATTGGCTTTTACGGTATCTGCGTACTGCACAAATATCGAAAGATGAAGGTTCGGATCCTCGGTAGGATTTCCGGCGAATTGATTTTGTTGTACGGCTGATATCAGCGAAGGTTTCAGTTCGAAATCGTTTCGGTTGATAGCCGGTGCGGCAATGCTGGAATGCGGTTCAGCTTGCGAAGGACTAGCGTAATATTTGAGTGGGTGATTTTGTTCTTCAGCCATCTCTGCGTCCCTTGATGTTACGACTGGTTTAGGTGGATCTATTTGAAGATCTGGAATGTTGTAATTTTGTTCGTAATCGAATATCCGTCTTCTTACGTGTAAGAAGCGTTCCGATTCTGGGATTAGAGGTTGCAAGTCTTCGCCTTGAGAGCGAGTACTTGGCATACACTCGGGAATTTAGATTAAGAAAAGAAGATAGTTGTTACCTTAGTCTAGACAATGCTACTCTAAAGTGCACTAGTAACTAAATTAAGTTCCCCGGCAACGGTGCCAAAAACATGATGGGCTAAAGACGTACTCTAATTATGTGTCTAGCGGTATCTTAACTGCAAGTGCATAGCCTATCGAAGTAATATTTAAGATTATCGATCCACAGGGACTTTATGATTACTTAGTGCTAGAGGATTTACTAGTTTAGCTAAGGTGAATGGTTGTCACGATTTTTTTTGGTTGTTTTTAAAGATTGAAGGCGAGGATTAAATTTAAGTTTAATAAAATAATACTAAGGCGGTCGGTATGTAATTATGTTAACTTAGGCGGGTCAATCTAACCTAGGCTTATGAAGATGATTCACTTAATCTATTCTGTAGAGGTTACTAGTTTAAATATCTTTAACTCACACTCCCGTGGTCTTATCTCAGATCTTACCCCTAAAGCCCTATGCCTGCTCTCGCTAGCCCATAAGTGTTTAGAAATAATTTTTGGAAACTTAGTAATTCTAATTCATTTTAAAGCGCTCTCGCTGTGTTTAAATTGAATGCCTAACTTTAGCTATCTGGTTAAAATCTCACACTCTCGTGGTCTTGACCTAACCTATTACACTTTCCTTACTCTCGTAACAAAAAGGTTGATTTTATAATAAAAAGTCACAGCCAGAATTTTAAGCTCTTAATTATTTTAAGCCTAGAATTGATTTTACCGATTTAGTTGATTTTAATTATATACCGCCCTAAGGTGTTTAGCTACTCATGATTGTTGTACCAGACAGAGACAGAAACAGAGAAATACAAAATAAAATATGCATAACAGAAAAATAAATGCTTAACATTAATATAAATGCAATTTAAATAAAAAAACCTGAATAACAATTAAAATGTTAGACTCCTTCTTCCACAGTCTGGCAAGCTCGGAGTACGAACCGGAATCGGAAATAAAAATTACTAAAAGAATTCTGAAGGCTTTGAAAGAAATTAAATTATAACAATTTCCTAATGTTGGTTGGTTGGGATATATAAACTAAAACAAGAACAAATAAATGCTGGAAAAATAAATGAACAGGGTGCAATGAAAAATACGGCAGAGCTTCCGCAAGAAAATTAAAATCAAAACTCTATAAATTGTTCTTTGAAACTAAGCTATTTATAGGAAGAAATTCGGGCTTGGCAGTTGGAAATGATGCATGGGCCTCGTAGATGCTGAGAAAATCCAGGGAATAGTTGAAATACTTAGTCTGCGGGAAAATAGGCAAGTTGACTTCACGTAGCACTCACGTACATGACCAAATCTCAGCATAATACCCTAAATTTCCCGTGACAAGGGTGTCACGTTCGTCTCCCGTGTCTTATGCGCGTCAAGGTCGTGAGGGACTGGTGACGACTGTGACTGCTCCTTTTAGCGTGTCACGGTCGTGAGTCCTAGGTGACGATCGTGACTATTGCAAAAAGTGCAGATTATGCAGAAGTCCTCTTTTCTTCTTCTTTTCATGGTTGTTTTTGTTCATTTCACTTGTGGCTCATGATTTAGCTCTGTAATTGATATACCTGCAAAATGACAAAGAAAACTCGAGGAATCGGGTGTTAAAACGACAAATATGCGATAAAAAGGCATTGAAACATAGCAATAAAAACGATACTTTTTCTCGTTATCAACAAGTCCCCCTCAAGTTGTCTTACAAACCATAAAATTCACTTCTTAATCTTACCATTAACTAAAATCCATTTAATAAAGGCTTTCTTTTGTCATGAGGTTAATCCCTAATCATGGATTAAGTTGAGGAGCCTTCCTCAGCTTAAATGTTCCCATCTATTATCCTTCTATTAGGATGGTGTAATGGGTCCATTAAATCTTTGATTATGGCTTAAACTCATTACTTAACACCAAACAAAAACTCCAAAAACATCTAAATAATTGCAAGTAGGATAATGATCTTAATCCTACATCATGGTGATTAAGTGTGAGGTGCTTACTTCATGCTTAAGGTATTCTCATTACCCCTATTCAGAGGGAGGATGTGATGAGTTTACTAACCCTTGGTTTAGGCTTAAGCTCATTTTCTTATGACAAACCTCAAAAAGAAATAAAAGATTGAAAACACAAAAAACAAACAATAATCGTCTCCTCCGGGATTCTTTTCTCATCTCACTCACTCACAAACGAGAACTTGCTTCTTCCGTCTAATGCAAGACAGTTTGCACCTGAGCCAGACAGGTCATACACTTGAGCATGGGCAAGTAAGCAGTTCATCAGTCAATTTATCTTTCAGTCTCTTTGAGTCGAACTACGGTGTTCTAACTTCCTCATTGCACGAGAGGATACGTAGGTATAACTTAACGGTTATCAAACAAAAGTCTCTGTCTATTCCCCCATCTTCCAGCATTATTCTTTTAAGCCTCATAGTCTTGAGCTTCATATTCTTTTCTTACACTGACACTCTTTCATCCCACTTCACATTTCTTTTACACTGACACTTGCATTCTTCTCCAGCTTTTGCACACAAATAGCACTGACACTACCCCTTTAAAACACAAATCTTTCAAGCGTGGATCCCGTCGAGTACGACAGACAATCTGGGTGCTAATACCTTCCCAGGTTGTAACCAACCCCCTTTCTCAGTTTCTCTGGTTCGCGACCGTCTTATCCATCATTTCTCAAGTTTATGCAGCATTACCTTTCCTTCGGGATAAAAATGCCTAGCTGGCGACTCTTTTCATTTCCTTCCCTTTCACCGACCGTTCGCGTTTGTACCCCTTCTGACCTGGTGTCATTTGGTGGGAGCGACAACTATGAATGGACCATCATAGTTTGGAGTCCACTTTCCCCTGTGGTTTGTATGAAGAGGAAGGAGTCTTTTCAGCACAAGATCTCCCACTTGGTATTCCCAAAGCCTGACTTTCTGATCGAAGGCTCTCTTCATCCTTTTCTGATATAACTGCCCATGACATATTACAGCTAATCTCTTTTCTTCGATCAGATTCAGTTGATTGTACCGAGACCGGACCCATTCTGCTTCATCTAGCTTCACATCCATCATTACTCGTAAGGAGGGTAGCTCAACTTCAATAGGTAGGACAGCTTCCATACCGTATACAAGCTGATAAGGCGTTGCCCCAATAGACATTTTGATTGAGGTTCGGTACCCATGCAAAGCAAACGGTAGAATTTCGTGCCAGTCTTTGTAAGTGACTACCATCTTCTGCACAATCTTCTTGATGTTTTTGTTAGCTGCCTCAACAACACCATTCATCTTTGGTCTGTAAGGAGAAGAGTTGTGATGTTGGATTTTGAAGTCTCGGCACAGTTCTGCCATCATTTTTTTGTTCAAATTGGAACCATTGTCAGTAATGATTTGTTCGGGAACTCCATATCGACAGATGATGTCTCTTTTCAGGAATCTGGCTACCACTTGTCTGGTGACGTTTGCATACGAAGCTGCTTCAACCCATTTGGTGAAGTAATCAATGGCTACCAGGATGAATCTGTGGCCATTTGAAGCAGTTGGTTTGATTTTTCCAATCATGTCAATGCCCCACATGGCAAAGGGCCAAGGTGAAGACATCACGTTCAGAGGATTTGGAGGCACATGCACTTTGTCTGCGTAGATCTGGCATTTGTGGCATTTTATGGCATAGGCACAACAGTCTGCATCCATTGTGATCTAGTAGTAACCTGATCTTAATAATTCCTTTTCCATTGCATGTCCTCCAGCATGGGTACCGAAAGATCCTTCATGCACCTTGCGCATCAGCAAGTCTGCTTCTTTCTTATCAACATATCTGAGCAGAACAATGTCAAAGTTTCGCTTGTATAATGAACCATCGTCATTGAGGAAGAAACTGCCATCCAGCCTTCTTAGTGTCTTCTTATCATTGGATGATGCCCCAGGTGGGTATGTTTGATCCTCTAAGAAACATTTGATGTCATGGAACCAAGGTTTGTCATCTTCAGCAATGTCCACAGAGAAAATGTATGTTGGTCGGTCCAATCTAGATACCAAAATTCGAGGCACATAATTTGCAGTTTGAACCCTGATCATGGAGGAAATGGTAGCTAAAGCATCTGCGAACTGATTCTCGTCTCGAGGGATATACTCAAGTTTGACTGTTGTGAAGAAAGTCAATAATCTCCTCGTATAGTCACGATATGGGATCAGATGCTCTTGGTGAGTGTACTATTTGTCATTGGTTTGATTGATTACCAAAGCTGAATCACCGAATACATTCAATGTTTTGATCCTGAGGTCAATGGCTTCCTTAAGTCCCATGATACATGCTTCGTATTCTGCTTTGTTGTTAGTGCATGCAAAGGTGAGTTTTGCCGAGAAATACATATGAACTCCTTTAGGTGTAATGAGAACTGCACCAATACCACGACCATTCATATTGACAGCCCCGTCAAACATCCTAGTCCATTCTTCTTCCGGATCGGGTCCTTCAGTGTGAGCTGGCTCTTCACAATCTTTTGCTTTTAAGAACATGATGTCTTCATCAGGGAAGTCAAATCTCATTGGCTGATAATCATCAATGGGTTGCTCAGCTAGATAGTTAGACAATACACTGCCTTTGATGGCCTTTTGAGATGTGTACTGAATGTCATACCCATCCTATCCTCCTGGGATGCAGCAAATACTTCAGTCGTCGCCTCATTGACGTTCAGAGATTCGAACCCTTGGCTCATAGTTTCATGGATTTCACCATCCATTTCAATGTATTTGTACGTAGCCAGATGGCTAACAAAGATGTCCTCTTCACCACAGATGGTGATAATTTGTCCTTCCCACTCATATTTCAATTTTTAGTGAAGGGTCGACGTAACTGCGCCAGCGGCGTGAATCCATGGTCGACCCAACAAACAACTATAGGGCGGATGAATGTCCATCACATAGAATGTAGTCTGAAAGACCTACGGACCGATTATCACAGGCAGCTCCACCTCTCCAAGAACAGACCTCTTGGAGCCATCAAAAGCCCTGACCACCAGATTGCTTGGTCGGAGAGTTATTCCATCATATTCGAGCTTGACAAGAGCCTTCTTTGGCAAGACATTGAGTGAGGACCCAGTGTCGACAAGAACATGAGAGAGCACAGCTCCTTTACACTCCAAAGTGATGTGTAAAGCTTTGTTGTGGTGACGTCCTTCCGTTGTCAAGTCAGCATTGGTGAAACCTAGCCCATGGCTAGTATTAACATTGTATACTACTGTCTCAAGCTGATTCCCTATGATCTTCTCTGGCACGTAGGCAGCGTGTAAGACTTTAAGTATTGCATCCCGATAAGCTTCGGAACACAAA
This sequence comes from Lathyrus aphaca, assembly GCA_963966055.1. Lineage (NCBI taxonomy): Eukaryota > Viridiplantae > Streptophyta > Magnoliopsida > Fabales > Fabaceae > Lathyrus > Lathyrus aphaca. The sequence continues at coordinate 292,897,165 of OZ014521.1, read as the reverse complement.
AGCAGGGATAAGGTGGAGATCTTGGAAGGAGTCTGGTGGAGCTGATCCACAACCTTGTAGTCACTTTTTTTGATTATCCTCATAAATTCATCCACATCCTGATCAAAGGATGATTTATGAGTCTCTTTTGGCGCAGGTTCTTCAGGTGCCACACTTTTCCCTTTGGCTTTGGCAACAACCTTTTCCTCAGTACTAGTTCTTGGAGCTTGTGACGCGAAGAGGCGTCCTCTTCGGGTGAAGCCTCTGCCTCCCCCGACATTATCCACTTGGGGAGTGTGAACCGAAGAATCAAGAAGGACTCTTTCTCCATTGCAGTAAAGGTCTGCACCATAGTGCCATGGTACAAAATTATCTTTGTCATACGGAATGGGCTCTGGCACCATGATGGTGACTGGGCTCACTGCAGCAGAGGTTGGAACCATTATTGTTTGTCGATCATAGAAAATGGTGACAGGACTTCTGGAGGGTGTTGGTGGTGATTGATTGAAGCTTGATTGTTGTTACTGAGATTGTTGTTGATAATTCTTGGAATCTGGGACCGTTGCAGGGTCATAATAGATGGTAACTGTGGAGACATCGTTGTTGGTGGTTGCTGTAGTTGTAGAAGTGGATGAGATGGAACTGTTGTTTGTTTAAGTGATGGAAGAGGTGGTTACTGATTTTGTAGACGAGTGTGTGGGAACAATTGTTTTTGCAGTTGTAGGAGAAAAACTTGTTGTTGAAAAAGGAGTTGCTGGTGTTATAGAAGCTGTTGTGGTTATTTGCAGAATACCTTCTTTGATCAAGCCATTGATGCCATTCCTCAAGCTTGCACATTCTTAGAAACCTTGCAAGATTCACAACAGGCCTCACAGCCTGGAAACACTTGGCATTTCAAAAGCTGAGCTTTAACCTCTGCCAGAGGTGTCTGAATACTTGTAACATTGGGAGGTGGTGCAAAATTCAGGGCCTTTGAATCTACCAGATCCTGGACCTTCATATGCAGAGCCCTGCACTTTTCTGTGGAGTGACCAAGTGCATTAGAATGAAAAGCACACCTGGGATTGACGTCGTAATTTCTCGAAAGGTTTTGAGGATCTGGTGGAGCCAATGACCTTAACTCGACAAGATTGAGCTTTAGTAGCTGTGGCAGCAATATGGCATATGGCATTGGAATAGGGTCAATCACCCTGTTGATCTGAGATAGTCGCTGCTGAAAAGGGGGTTGTTGTTGGTTGTTGTTATTGTTGTTATAGGATCTTTGTTGAGGAAACTGTGTCTGTTGAGGAAAGTGTTGTGGTTGTTGAGTGTATTGAGGAGGTGGAGTAGGAATAATGATGACGACAACTGATCTTGGAAAATATCGGGGTCTCCCTCTTCCCACATGTACATAATTTGTTTCACCGGATCTACTGAGCCTTGCAAATAGCTTCCTTGCACTGCTTGAACTGGCGTCGTTGTCAGAAATCTTTCCCATCTTCAGTAAGCTCTTAATTCTTTCTCGGCTATAACCACATCTGCAAAGCTGGTAGAAGAAAATGCAGCCAGCCTGTCAATATAAGTACCCTGGAGAGTGTTCATGAACATATCTGCCATCTCCCTTTCTGACATCGGGAGTTGAACAACAGCGGCTAATTGCCTCCATCTTTGGGCGTACTCTCTAAAGCTTTCTCGGGAAGACTGTGACATTCCCATCAGAAGGGTTTATTTGGAGCCATGTCCAGATTATATTGATATTGACGAATGAAGGCTTAGGCCAAGTCTTTCCAATTCCTAACTGTGGCCCTGGTCAAGTGAGAGTACCATTCCTGGGATGCCCCTGTCAAGCTATCCTCAAAGTAAAACATCCACAGCTTCTCATCCATGGTGTAGGCTTTCAATCTACCTAGGAAATACTGAAGATGGGTACGTGGGCAGGATGTTCCATTGTATCTTTCAAAACAAAGAGGTTTGAACTTATGAGGAATTCTAACCCCCTCCAACAATCCCATATCCATGACATCAAAACCCAGAGAATTTTGGGATTCAAGAGACCTTAGCTTTTCTGCTATTTCATCTAATCGACGATCGTAGACTTCGTGTCCAGCTCCAACCATAGTAAACTGCTCTTCCTGAGGGTCCTCCTACAAGGCCCTTCCTCTAGTGTTACCTTGGTTGTTTCTTATAGCATTGATGTCTAGGTTCAGGTGAGGTCCAAACTCTGGGGGATCAGTACGAGGCTGTACGTGATCGTTGTTACTGGTACCCCCTGTACCTGGGTGGTTTTCCTCGGGAGTTTGCCGCTCGACTAACTCTCTCAGTCTATCCTGGCTCTGAGCCAAACCAGTCATAACTGCCATGAATTGATTAATTTGGGCCCTCATCTCTGTCCTTTCATTGGCCATTTGGGTCTTAACATCAGTCAAATCCTATTGAACCTGATCCATTTGTAATCCCAGAAGGTTGTTTCTTGTCGGATACCGGTGCACTCTATTGACGGGGAACACTCTTCTATGAGCAATGTTTCCTGAAACCACAACAAAGTGAGAAACAACCACAAAAACAAAAACCTAGAAAATAAAGAAAAGATGTTAGTATGCAATGCATGATGCCTATTTTTCTTCCAAGGGTATCCGGTTTGGTTCTTTGGTTTTGACCTTCCCAGACCTCGAGGAAATAATGATGTTGCCGAGAGATAAAACCCACAGAATAATACAAACCATATATTACAAAAATGCGAAGATACGTAGTTTGATTACAATAAAGTTCCCAAGGTGGGTTAAAATACAACAACAAAATCAAAAGTACAAACAAAGAAAGTACAAGTACAAGGAAATCAAACATCCAATCTAAAGTCATCCTCTCTGACTTCCTTCAGGAGAGCCTCAGTCACTGGACCAACTGGGTGCTCTGTGATGGTCCTGATGATGAGGTTCCTGGTAGCAATGGCACTGGTCAACTTTTTATGCTTATCCTGATCCTTTGATCTCTTCAACCCCGCCCGGAGTTTCAACTCAGAGATCTCCTTCTGTGCAGCTAACAAAGTTGCCTAATTCTTCTTCTCACTAGCCTCCAGCTGCTCTATCTTAGCTTGGGTTCTTTGATCTTCTTGTGCACGAGCCTCAGTGATCCTGATCCACCTAGCCTGACTCTCCTCTAAGTAATGCTCAACTATGGCCTTCTGAGTCTTAGCCTCCTTACAAGCATTCTTCAACACTAACTCTCCTGATCTAGCTTTTCTGAGGTAGTCATCCGTCTTCTCAATCTTGGTCAAGTGCTCAATCCGGAGCTTCTCTAACCTTTCATTATCCATACGGCTGTCATTCCTCTCCCAGAGGGTTTTCTTCAAAGCTTCAGAGAGTTGAGTATTCCTTTCCTTCAATTTCTCAAACTCCTCTAAACTGACAGTAGCTGCAGACTCCATTGCTGATGGTCCAGGTACATCCTCTAAGGTGAATGGTGTCATACCCCAAATTTGTCCTACCATTTTATTTTTTCTGTTTATCAGTATATTTCAAAAATCCAAAAATACGCACTATTTTATTTTTTGTCTGATATCTGGAAAAATAAAAAAAATATGTCATTTCCTTCTTGAGCAAAGTCGAGTCAGTTTAAATTTGTCTGTGATTGTGTGCAGTGTTATGCAGAGTCATTTTATCTGACTATCACTTCTTTTTTCTCATTAACTATTTTCTATCCAAGAAAATTCCTAAAAAATAATTAATTTCTCTTTTTATTTTTTTTATTTTTATCTCATTTATTATTAGTCATTCAAAAATACAAAAAGATTATTATTATTTGTTTCTTTTTATTGTTATTAGCGTTGTTTTTTATTTTATTTACTAACCTTTATCATTATTATTTTTAATTCTCATTTTTATTACTATTATTTTAAATTCCATTTCCATTACTAATATTTGTTATTACTATTATTATTAGTATTAATTAGTTTTATTATTATTATTTTTATTCATTGTTTTTATTGTTATATATTTTTTAATCCATTTCATTAACCAATTCATAAAATTCTGCACAACAACTTGTTGCAATTCCACTACTTCACTCCATTTTTTCAGCATCAACAACAACCAATTTACAGCTCACAAAATCTCAAAGAATCAGATTTTTTCACACAACTTTGTGCCCAAGTCTTCCCCATTTCACCCTCCAATTCACTCTATATAACAACTAGATTTTTCACTCTTTAGAAAGCTGGAGGAGCCTCTAAACACTCTGCAAAAATGCAATAAAATTTCAAGCTTCAATCACCTCCATCTTAACCTTCATTAATCATTCACCATAAAGCTTTCATAAGCAAAAAATTCTCTGCCAAATTCCTTTCTCTCCAAATTTGTTTCTCATCCTTAACCTTCCACCTAAACTTCAACTTCAATTTTTAACAAATCAGATCCAAACTCAAATAACCACAAATTATACATTTAGAAAGGAGAAAAAACTTAAAGAGGAATAGATCTAAGGTGTTCACCATTTTTAAGGTATTTAGTTTCACCGACAAATTTTCGCTCCAAAATTCATTGCGCACGAGTTCTGTCAGTTGAAATCGTTGGTATATATATGACCCTTGTTTTGTACCGATTGCAATTATGCAAAAATGGAGCTTCGTCGCTCCGATTTGACGGAGCTCCATGGTGCTAGCATATTGAGTGAACAATACTGTGTTTTTGAAGAAGAACACACTGACACTTTTTTTTTTCATTTTACGTTTTATTTGAAATGATAATGCAGCTTTGTTTTAAGAAAATGGTATTACCTTGAAGTGGCCTAGGAGACATTGGTTTTTTTATTCATATTTTTCTTACTATTATAATACTATAACGATGCATTCCTAGTTTTCTTTAAATTTTTTTCTTATTCTACTTTAAAATGTTCTTTCTTTTTTTATATAATTATTTTATTTATGGTTAGTTTTTGTAAGAAAAATGATGTTACATAAATCCTTGAAAAATTATTTAAAAAATTAATTATTGCTTGACTTTTCTTTTGGAATTTCTTTTTGAATTTTATCTTTGATTTCTTTTTTCTCTATGACTTTGACTGTTGTTTGTTTTGATCATAATTTGTTAGATCCATAGTTTTTTTAATTTTATTTGGGCCAATGAAATAATTATAGCTTTTCGATATTCGATTATAAATCGACATTATCAAAGTTGTTATGAGGCTATTGTTATTTTTCGCTATTTATTTAATCGATTATTCGATTTATTATTCGGTTAATGATAAAATGTGATATTCGATTATTTTAATCGACGTTATCCATTAAATTGAGACCGATTTCATTATTCTCTCATTATTTTATTTTATGGGCCTATGATAAAAAATACAGTTTATCGATATTCCATTATGCGACGTTATCTAAACCGATTTGAGGCCGATTTTTCTTTATTTATTATTTTATCAATTTATTGATTTATTAACATTTTGGTCTATGATATTACCATTCGATTCGCGACATTCAATTTATCGACGTTGTCCGAATCAATATGAGACCATGTCCTATTTTTATAGGGTTTCTAATTTATTATTAGATTCATTTTATTATTTACTTCATTATCAATATTTTGGCCAATGAATAAATATTTAAATATTCGATTTCGATTAAATCGACGTTATTTAAATTAAATATGAGGCCAATTCTTTTTATTATTAGTATTTCGACTTTGTTTTATTTTTACGGCCAATGATATAATAAACGATTAAATTATTTCTGATATTGTAAAATCGGGAAATTTAATCAATATGAGGCATTTTATTTAATTATTCCATTTTGACAAACAATTTAATTTAATTTATTTATTTTTATTACCTTATTTCCATTATTCAAGTACTTGATTAAATTCAATTCAATTTAATTATTTATATCTATTATTTTTATTCCAATTTAATTGTCGCGATTTAATTTAATTCTTTCCGTTATCGCTTTAATTGGATAGCGAATTAATGTAAGTCGAGCGCATTGTGCCTTGTCATCAACTTTTCCAAATTCGACCTTCAAATATTTTCATAATTAAATAACGGAATAACTGAATTCTGGAGTCTCACATTCCTCGAATTCTTGAATGAACTCTCCCGAGGCTCGCCCCGCGGGATGCGGTTCATTCGACTTTCTGTAATTAAAACTTTTAATCTACACCTCAAATAATGAAAGAACTGAATTCTGGAATCTAGCATTCCTCGAATTCTCGAATAAACTCTCCTGAGGCCCACCCCTCAGGACGCAGTTTATTTACCCTTTCATTCTAAAAAAAAACACCTAACTTATTAAACATTCTTCTTTAAAACAAACTTTATTTAAACTCTTTCTATCTCGTAAACAAGCTAGCGCTTCAGCCTCCTATCGCGAGCAAACAAGCCAACACTTAGCAGTTAGAATGCGGTTCAAACAACTGTTCATTAAAACAAACTAACCAACGAACCTTAGTACCACGAACTAAAAGGCTCTGACTTTCCCATTGCACAAGGGAATACGTAGGCACACGGATCTCAATCCCTGTCGAGCACCCTAGGAATAAAAATAACCAATTTCTCTTATTAACCCTAATTTAAAATCATTCGCATTTATTATTCGAAGAAAACAAAAAGCATAAGTTAACATTAAATTGCAAGTGAAACTAAGAGGTTCCCGTTGAGTACAATGGACGTAAGGGGTGCTAATACCTTCCCCTTACGTAACCGACTCCCGAGCTTAGAATTTGGTTTCGAGGACCTTGTTCTATCCATCTCTCTATTAGGATTTATCTATATCTTCCTATTCTTTCATTAGAATAAATAGAATTAGATGGCGACTCTGTTATTTCCATCTGTTCCGCGGTCAACGCGAGGATCGTATTTTTCGAGGTACGACAGTTGGCGACTCTGCTGGGGACTTTAGAGAGTCAAGCCTAACTTAGTTCACTTTGCAATTAATGTTTACATTGCTTGCCTGTCTTCTTCTTGCTTTTTATTTATGCTTGTTTATTCACTCTTCTTATTATGATCATTATCATACTTGCTTGTTGAATCCTGGGATGACACCTGAGTTTTTGAAAATGAAGAGGAACACCCAGTTCAGAATTGGAAGTTATTAGTGTTAGTCTCCGAGGACTCGCTCCTTGCAAGCCTAGCATGAAAGCTCCCCCTGAGAGTAGACCTATTCATAGATCTCGTCATAATACAGCTAGCCTGTTGCATGACTTGATTCGTGAAAGGGCTGTGACTCGGGGATCTCCTAGAACCAGTTTCAATATTGGTAGTTGTGTAGTGTTAGTCTCCAAGGACCCGCTCCTTGTGTGCCTAACACGAGAACACCACTCAAGGTAGACCTGATCGTCATTATCGTCAAAATACAGCTAGCCTGTGGCATGACGTTGGTTCGATTAACGTCCATGACCTTGAGTATCTTATCCATAACTGTAGAAACTATCATGTGAGAGGTTTGTATGGGTAAAGAATTTAGAACTATTCTTCTAGTGCATACCTGTAAAGTTCCTTTTATTATAGATATTGATTACTCTTTCGTTTTGGTGATTAACTTTGGAATTTGATTTATCATTTTTTTGAATTACAACTGCTCATTGCATCTTATTGCATGCATATTTGCATTGATTTTTGCATACATCATAGTCGCTCATGTTCATTCGTTATCATCTTCAGAGTTGTTGAGTACCTGTCAAGCTGATTCCTAAGCATAAATTCGGAACTGAAGCCATCATCGGAAAAAGAATGGAAAATCAGGAGCAGCACAATAGAAGGTTGAAAGGAAAGGTGAATATACTCATGGAGATGATGCAAACATTGTTGGCTAGGGAAGCTCAGTCCCAGAGGATTGCCATACCTCAAATTAATGTTACCCCTACGGGTATTGTTTCCCAAGTTGTTTATGAGAATCCTTACTTTTTGCACCATAATGCTGAGTCTTCTGGAAAGCCCTTTGAAAAGCTTCAAAAGAGGAAGGAGTTTGTGACAAAAGCCGAAGATAGGGCTCCCCCACAAAGGAGTGCTCGTCAGAATCAGACTCGTAATCCCAGGCCTAGAACTCCGATTGACCCTATTCCCATGAAATATGCTGAGCTATATCCTTACTTGGTTCTGAAAGGCCTTATCACAACTAGAGCACTTACTCCTCCGAATATTCTTCCAGATGGGTTCAGAACTGATCTTCATTGCCCATTCCATAAAGGAGTTGCAGGTCATGATATTGAAAGTTGTTATGCTTTCCAGTCTCGAGTTCAGGATTTGGTCAGAGGAGATGTGATCACCTTCACACCGAGAGGGTTTCCCCATGTTGGCAGAAATCACATGCCAGAACAAAGTGACTGAAGATTTGGTCGAAGAATCACAAGTTATTACCTAAAGCCAGTGGGTCAGACGGGAAAGTTCATCCTTGCTACTGATTAGTCGCTAGGCCTTGTTTCTTTTCAGTTTTTAATTTCCTTGTTTGTATTATGTGTACTTGTTTAAAGACTTTGTTTGCTCTCTAATGTTAGTGTTAATGAAATGAGCATCGCATGTTTTTAAATCAATTCATTCACCTTCATATTTGTGCGTATTCATGCTTTTCATTTTCAAAAATTCCAAAAATAGATATACTATTGTTTCTCTTATTCGTCTGTTGTATAAGCAATGATCAGAGGGAGGATGACGAAATACCTAAATTGTTGAATGGTATGCTTTCAAAATAAAACCTTGTTGATGATATACAGACATTGTTTCAATTCCCAAACACTGGAGGAATAAGGAAGTTAATCCCTCGGCAACCCCTTTGAGCCTAGAAGTTGGAGTTTCTTTCTACACGAAAAACCCGTAATATTAACCCGGGGCAGGGTAGTCCTCAATTAACTGGAGTATACATTCAATTTCAGAAGGATTATTCGTTACATCTTTCAATAAGGGTTTCAAGCCCAAGTTTTCCTTCGTACAATTGTCGAAGAAGTTGATGGCAGTCATTGTCCAAATCAAAAATGAAAAAAGTCGCTAAGTCAACACCCAAAAGGCGACTTAAGTGAAAATAAGAGCATCCCGGTGGACTGAAAGCGTCAAAGATACAGTCCAAGAAAAAGTCAGGGATAATAAAAAAATCCAAATCAAGAGAGGTAACTAAAATTCCTCAACAAAGACAAAGATGGGCTTACTCAAAATCCTCATCAAATAAGACAACAAAATGTTGTGAAGAAGCAATGACTGCTATCCGATAATCCTTTGGCTTCTGAGCCATCCTCATCAGTGCAATTTCAAATAATCTGAATGCATAGGTTAAGTTAATTGAGCGTAGGACTGGAGATCATCATGGAGAATGGGTTGGGTTAAAATTAAATTTTGAGCCTTATATCTTTTGTTTCATAAACCGTGAACCAGGTCGTGTTACAACCCTTTAAAGACCTAATTGAAGTTAGGTTTGTTTCGAAAGCATATCTCAACAAGGTTGCGTAAGCTGACTCCCAAGAGATTTGCCAATCATTTGCTTTGGTATCATACCTTTTGCATTATCTTTCACTTTGGGTGTCTGAATTAACATTGCATTCTTACAAGTGAGTTATTTGCTTTACTCCAAATATCATTCCAATAATGATTATGATTTCAAAAATTTGTGCTTGAGCACTGCATTAAAATTAACATTTTTGAATGAATATTTACAAGTAAGCACTCATTATCAAAGAATTCTAAACTGTTAAGAAACTTGACCAGTGATCCTATCAGGGGCATATCGCAATCAAAGATTTTGTTATTCAAAGAAAGTTTTCTTTCTGGACTCGGGCTGGGGCAAACATTTCAAGCAACCAGTCAAGCAATCGCTTCAGAATCATTCAGCATCGGGCAATCTACTTCAAGCAATCCCTAAGAAAATATTATCACTCCTTTCCAACAGGATCAACATCATGATACTTCTAACAAGTGTAATAGAAGTTGTGTTCAAGACATCTTTTGAGGGTATAGTTGGCAAAGTTCACTGTGTTGTGGAATCAGTTTCTTCAGCCACACCTCTCCAAAAGAGTCTTATTCCAGTGGTCTTAGCATTTGCATTGTAATCATTGCACCATTTGCATCATACAATTTCATATCAAGCATAGCACGAAGTTTACTTCATGCTCATTTGCATTTCCCGAGGTCTTGTTGTCTTATTTTGTGGTCAAAGTCTAATTTCTATTTGGAAACCACCAAACACCAAAGTCCAACTCACTTGGCACCTACCAAAGCAGTCGTGTCTGTCACCCTGTCTTTCATGTTTTTTTTCTTTTCCTTCAAATTTGTCTTATTGATAAATTTGGCGTGGATATTCTCTTTTCCTTCAAACTGCGTTAAGTTTGGCGTGGAACTCTTTTCCTTCAAAATGTGTTAAGTTTGGCATGGAACTCTTTTCCTTCAAATTTGTCTTATTGATAAATTTGGCGTGGATATTTTCTTTTCCTTCAAACTGTGTTAAGTTTGGCGTGGAACTTTTTTCCTTCAAACTATGTTAAGTTTGGCGTGGAACCCTTTTCCTTCAAACTGTGTTAAGTTTGGCGTGGAATCCTTTTCCTTCAAATTTGTCTTATTGATTAATTTGGCGTGGATATTTTCTTTTCCTTCAAACTGTGATAAGTTTGGCGTGGAACTTTTTTCCTTCAAACTGTGTTAAGTTTGGCGTGGAACTCTTTTCCTTCAAACTGTGTTAAGTTTGGCGTGGAACCCTTTTCCTTCAAATTTATCTTATTGATAAATTTGGTGTGGATATTTTCTTTTCCTTCAAACTGTGTTAAGTTTGGCGTGGAACTCTTTTCCTTCAAACTGTGTTAAGTTTGACATGGAACTCTTTTCCTTCAAACCGTGTTAAGTTGGCGTGAAACCCTTTTCCTTCAAACTGTGTTAAGTTTAGCGTGGAACCCTTTTCCTTCAAATTTGTCTTGTTAAGAAAATTTGGCGTGGATATTCTCCTTTTCCTTCAAACTGTGTTAAGTTTGGCGTGGAAATTTTTTCCTTCAAATTTATCTTGTTAAGAAAATTTGGCGTGGAACCCTTTTCCTTCAAACTGTGTTAAGTTTGGCGTGGAACCCTTGTCCTTCAAACTGTGTTAAGTTTGGCGTGGAACCTTTTTCCTTCAAACTGTGTTAAGTTTGGCGTGGAACCCTTTTCCTTCAAACTGTGTTAAGTTTGGCGTGGAACCCTTTTCCTTCAAATTTGTCTTTTTAAGAGAATTTGGCGTGGATATTTTCTTTTTTTCTTCAAACTGTGTGAAGTTTGACGCGAACTCTTCTTTCAAATGTCTCTTTCCGATTAATCCCATTGAGAAAGTTTGACACAAATCTTTACTTCAAGTAGCATCTCTCTGAATGTCTTGTTGAAAAGTTTGATCTTTCCCTTGGTGTACCTTCATAATTTGGTCTCATTCCACATCTAGTACTCTTCTAGATGTTTCGGGCATTGATTTCCAAATTTGGTGTTTGTGCATCCATAGATTTTTCAGGATGTACCTTTCTCATGGTTTATTTCTCTCTTTTCAAGTATTTCTGACTATTCTCTGTTACCCAGACAGATTTTCATAAATATATTGTTTTTTTCCTCAACCAATTTCTTACCTTTTCATTTTCATTGTCTTCTTCTCATTCAATTATTTCATCATATTTCATATCGCATTCAAACTGCATTCATCCCCAGCAATTGCATCCATATATGCATCCCGTATTTCACTGTCACATTGCATTTTGCATCAGACAAATTTTAAGGTATTCTTATATCTAATTTACTTTTACCCTAAGAAGACGAACAACCTATGGTAGTTCACCTTCTCGGGTTCAAGACAATTAGATAGAGGCATCTGCCATACCCCAAATTTGTCCTACCATTTTATTTTTTCTGTTTATCAGTATATTTCAAAAATCCAAAAATACGCACTATTTTATTTTTTGTCTGATATCTGGAAAAATAAAAAAAATATGTCATTTCCTTCTTGAGCAAAGTCGAGTCAGTTTAAATTTGTCTGTGATTGTGTGCAGTGTTATGCAGAGTCATTTTATCTGACTATCACTTCTTTTTTCTCATTAACTATTTTCTATCCAAAAAAATTCCTAAAAAATAATTAATTTCTCTTTTTATTTTTTTTATTTTTATCTGATTTATTATTAGTCATTCAAAAATACAAAAAGATTATTATTATTTGTTTCTTTTTATTGTTATTAGCGTTGTTTTTTATTTTATTTACTAACCTTTATCATTATTATTTTTAATTCTCATTTTTATTACTATTATTTTAAATTCCATTTCCATTACTAATATTTGTTATTACTATTATTATTAGTATTAATTAGTTTTATTATTATTATTTTTATTCATTGTTTTTATTGTTATATATTTTTTAATCCATTTCATTAACCAATTCATAAAATTCTGCACAACAACTTGTTGCAATTCCACTACTTCACTCCATTTTTTCAGCATCAACAACAACCAATTTACAGCTCACAAAATCTCAAAGAATCAGATTTTTTCACACAACTTTGTGCCCAAGTCTTCCCCATTTCACCCTCCAATTCACTCTATATAACAACTAGATTTTTCACTCTTTAGGAAGCTGGAGGAGCCTCTAAACACTCTGCAAAAATGCAATAAAATTTCAAGCTTCAATCACCTCCATCTTAACCTTCATTAATCATTCACCATAAAGCTTTCATAAGCAAAAAATTCTCTGCCAAATTCCTTTCTCTCCAAATTTGTTTCTCATCCTTAACCTTCCACCTAAACTTCAACTTCAATTTTTAACAAATCAGATCCAAACTCAAATAACCACAAATTATACATTTAGAAAGGAGAAAAAACTTAAAGAGGAATAGATCTGAGGTGTTCACCATTTTTAAGGTAGTTAGTTTCACCGACAAATTTTCGCTCCAAAATTCATTGCGCACGAGTTCTGTCAGTTGAAATCGTTGGTATATATATGACCCTTGTTTTGTACCGATTGCAATGATGCAAAAATGGAGCTTCGTCGCTCCGATTTGACGGAGCTCCATGGTGCTAGCATATTGAGTGAATAGTACCGTGTTTTTGAAGAAGAACACACTGACACTTTGTTTTTTCATTTTACGTTTTAGTTGAAATGATAATGCAGCTTTGTTTTAAGAAAATGGTATTACCTTGAAGTGGCCTAGGAGACATTGGTTTTTTTATTCATATTTTTCTTACTATTATAACACTGTAACGATGCATTCCTAGTTTTCTTTAAATTTTTTTCTTATTCTACTTTAAAATGTTCTTTCTTTTTTTATATAATTATTTTATTTATGGTTAGTTTTTGTAAGAAAAATGATGTTACATAAATCCTTGAAAAATTATTTAAAAAATTAATTATTGCTTTTCTTTTGGAATTTCTTTTTGAATTTTATCTTTGATTTCTTTTTTCTCTATGACTTTGATTGTTGTTTGTTTTGATCATAATTTGTTAGATCCATAGTTTTTTTAATTTTATTTGGGCCAATGAAATAATTATAGCTTTTCGATATTCGATTATAAATCGACATTATCAAAGTTGTTATGAGGCTATTGTTATTTTTCGCTATTTATTTAATCGATTATTCAATTTATTATTCGGTTAATGATAAAATGTGATATTCGATTATTTTAATCGACGTTATCTATTAAATTGAGACCGATTTCATTATTCTCTCATTATTTTATTTTATGGGCCTATGATAAAAAATACGGTTTATCGATATTCCATTATGCGACGTTATCTAAACCGATTTGAGGCCGATTTTTCTTTATTTATTATTTTATCAATTTATTGATTTATTAACATTTTGGTCTATGATATTACCATTCGATTCGCGACATTCAATTTATCGACATTGTCCGAATCAATATGAGACCATGTCCTATTTTTATACGGTTTCTAATTTATTATTAGATTCATTTTATTATTTACTTCATTATCAATATTTTGGCCAATGAATAAATATTTAAATATTAGATTTCGATTAAATCGACGTTATTTAAATTAAATATGAGGCCAATTCTTTTTATTATTAGTATTTCGACTTTGTTTTATTTTTACGGCCAATGATATAATAAACGATTAAATTATTTCCGATATTGTAAAATCGGGAAATTTAATCAATATGAGGCATTTTATTTAATTATTCCATTTTGACAAACAATTTAATTTAATTTATTTATTTTTATTACCTTATTTCCATTATTCAAGTGCTTGATTAAATTCAATTAAATTTAATTATTTATATCTATTATTTTTATTCCAATTTAATTGTCGCGATTTAATTTAATTCTTTCCGTTATCGCTTTAATTGGATCGCGAATTAATGTAAGTCGAGCGCATTGTGCCTTGTCATCAACTTTTCCAAATTCGACCTTCAAATATTTTCATAATTAAATAACGGAATAACTGAATTCTGGAGTCTCGCATTCCTCGAATTCTTGAATGAACTCTCCCGAGGCTCGCCCCGCGGGATGCGGTTCATTCGACTTTCCGTAATTAAAACTTTTAATCTACACCTCAAATAATGAAAGAACTGAATTCTGCAATCTAGCATTCCTCGAATTCTCGAATAAACTCTCCTGAGGCCCGCCCCTCAGGACGCAGTTTATTTACCCTTTCATTCTAAAAAAAAAACACCTAACTTATTAAACATTCTTCTTTAAAACGAACTTTATTTAAACTCTTTCTATCTCGCAAACAAGCTAGCGCTTCAGCCTCCTATCGCGAGCAAACAAGCCAACGCTTAGCAGTTAGAATGCGGTTCAAACAACTGTTCATTAAAACAAACTAACCAACGAACCTTAGTACCACGAACTACGAGGCTCTGACTTTCCCATTGCACAAGGGAATACGTAGGCACACAGATCTCAATCCCTGCCGAGCACCCTAGGAATAAAAATAACCAATTTCTCTTATTAACCCTAATTTAAAATCATTCACATTTATTATTCGAAGAAAACAAAAAGCATAAGTTAACATTAAATCGCAAGTGAAACTAAGAGGTTCCCGTTGAGTACAACAGACGTAAGGGGTGCTAATACTTCCCCTTACGTAACCGACTCCCGAGCTTAGAATTTGGTTTCGAGGACCTTGTTCTATCCATCTCTCTATTATGATTTATCTATATCTTCCTATTCTTTCATTAGAATAAATAGAATTAGATGGCGACTCTGTTATTTCCATCTGTTCTGCGGTCGGCGCGAGGATCGTATTTTTCGAGGTACGACAAATGGCATTCGGGTGATCTGTCCCCTGACACGAGACCAGTCAAGATACTGAGCTGAATCTATATTGTTGCACTTGCCAAGAATAATTGTCCCCTTAGTCTGAATGTTGTCCCAGGCCCAAGCTGACTGTCTGACAATGGCAAGATTGTGCTGGATGTCACAATAGAGGGTCTCTGTCAAATCTTGCCCTCTTGGGGGATGTACCAAATCATACCCTAATTGCCTTTTGAAAAGAAAAGGGTTGTAGTTGATGCAACCTTTTACTCCAATCAAAGGTACTTTGAGATATTGCCCACAGCTGGTAATGATATCTTTGCCCTTGGTGCTCTGAGTGCACCATCTGATGTCTTCTGATGTAAGGGCAATCATTCTTTTAGCCCAGTTCCTTGGCTGATGAGGATTCAGGAAAGTGTATTACTTTGGCAAGTGCCTTAACAACCAACAGTAGAAGAGGGGTGCACAGCTTCTGACCAATCTTCCCCTTTGCTTCTCATTCCTTTGATGCACTGAATAGTAGAAGTCTCCAAGCAAGGTAGGGACTGGATTCCTCAACAGGAAGAGGTGAATAGAACTCTTGCTTACAAACTTAGGCTCGTCTGCAAACAAGATGACTCCATATATGCTGAGGGCTAGAAGAGCACAAACAGTCTCCCACTTCCATGCTGCAGCATGCAAGGTGGCTTGAGTAACCTAGAAATCCAAGTGAAGGTCTGGGATTTCAGCCTTAGTGGTCATGCTCTGGTCAATGAGAGTAGGCTCCAGGTGCAAAGCCTTGGCTATATCTTCATTCTTGGGAGAAACCATCTTAGGGTTGAAAGGAATCCCTCTCCTGATAGGGACACCTAACAACATGGAGAACTCTTCCATCAATGGTCCCAACTGAAAATCTGGGAAAGTGAAACATCTGAGAGGAGGGTCATAGAACTATAAACAGGTGTGGATCATGCTCCTCTGGGATGCATCCAGGTCCATGATCATGTCCATAATGCCACCATAATGTTTCCTGAATAAAGGGACATGATCAGGAGTGATGAAAGACTGAATCTGTCTGATGCCTGTCAAAGTGGGCTCAAAGAAATGATAGGTGATGTTGCTCTTCCTGGAAGTGTCCATGCTGATAATAGATGCTAGTGAAGAAGACTGGGGGTAACTGCTGATAGAGGCCACTAAAGAAGATGCTGAAGAAGAGTCTCTGATGAAGACAATTGGTGAAGAGAGCTGATGCAAATAGCTGAAGGACTCTGAGCAGTAGAACAGGTCAAAACCAAACCAAAGATAAGATGTTGATACCCTGTAAAACAAATAGACAAATGTTAAATGATGCAAAATGATGTATGCAGAATGATATGCAAAGGGTTTGTGATCAAGTGTTGGATCTGTTATCTGCCTTGATAGGGTCCATGTGTGTTCATAAGTCCGGATGGAGGCTTAGAAAACCAGTAACTAGGTGGGGGACTCAAATAAAGAGTCATAAGTCCAGGGTTTCACAAGAACAGTCCAAAATGATGTAATCTTAAAACAAAACTGGTAACAGTGTATGATGAGGCCAAGGGTTCCTGCAAACCTGTAAACATCCCAACCCCCTCACATGTATTGTTCTAGAACAAGGATCCTCAGACTTGGATCAGTTATGAGAAGTGTAAACACTTCTAACCCGGAGGTACAATGTTTACAATAACCATATAGGATCCTCCTCTAATTCACCTCATATGTTGAAGGTCATAAAAGGTCATCCAGACTTAGCAGGCTTCCCATATAGCCCTAGTACTACAGGAAATCTGTAGCACAGAGTTCTCAAGAAGAAACCCATGTCTGAACCGTGTTTCATATTCCCGCACCAGACCAAAATGGAATGTAAAAGAATATGAAGCCACTCTATCCTATGTGTCACTCAAGTCCCTGGTATGGAACCTTAATCACTCAAAATCCCTTCCACCAAAGGAAACAACAGATCCAACACAGATGATGATAACGGTATGAAATGCATAAAACTGTAAATGAAAGCAATAAATAAAGCTGTACAGAAAGCAATAAATAAAGCAATAAACAATAAGCACAAATAGCACATAACACCCCCATAAACACAAATCAAACAAGCGCTAGGAGAAACCCACAAAAGAACCAGAAGCCCTGGTTGCAAGATAAGGTCCCCAGCAGAGTCGCCAAGCTGTCGCTCCCTCGAAAAGACACCGGGTCAAATAGGGTACAAATGGGAACGGTCGGCGAAAAGAGAAATGAAATGAAGATGAATAGAGTCGCCAGCTAGGCATTTTTATCCCGAAGGAAACGTAATGCTGCATAAACCTAGAAAAAGAAGGATAATACGGTTGCGAACCAGAGAAACTGAGAAAGGGGGTTGGTTACAACCTGGGAAGATATTAGCACCCAGATTGTCCGTCATACTCGACGGGATCCACGCTTACAAGATTGTGTTTAAAAGGGGTAGGTGTATGTGCTATTTATGTGCAAAAGCTGGAAAAGAATATACAAGTGTCAGTGCAAATAAGTGAAATGCTCAGGAACTGAGGCTTAAAAGAGAATGCTGAAAAAGAGTGGGAAGACACAGAGACTTTTGTTTGATAACTGTTAAGTTATGCCTACGTATCCTCTCAGGCAATGAGGAAGTCAGAACACCATAGTTCGACTCAGAGAGACTAAAAGATAAATTAATTGTGAACTGCTTGCTTGTCTTTGCTCAAGTGTATGACTCGTCTGGCTCGAGTGCTAACTGTCTTGCATTAGATGGAAGAAGCAAGTTCTCATTTGTGAATGAGTGTGATGAGAAAAGAATCCCGAAGGAGACGATTATTGTTTGTTTTTTTGTGTTTTCAGTTTTGTTATTGTTTTTGGTGTTTTGCATAAGTTAATGAGCTTAAGCCTGAATCAAGGGTTTGTAAACTCATTATATCCTCCCTGATTAGGGATAATGAGCCTACTTAAGTATGCGATAAGCATCTCAACTTAATTACCATGATGATGTGGGATTAAGATCATTAACCTACTTGTGATTATTCAGATGTTTTTGGATTTTTGTTTAGTGTTAAGTAATGAGTTTAATCTCTAATCACAGATTAGTGGGCTCATTACACCATCCTAATAGAAGGATAATAGATGAGAACACTTAAGCTGAGGAAGACACCTCAACTTAATCCATGGTTAGGGATTAAATTAATTATATAACAAAGCCTTTATTAAGTGGATTTTAATTAAGGGATGAGATTAAGAAATGGATTTTAAGTTTGTAAGACAACTTGAGGAGGACTTGTCCATTAAACACTAGGGTTAGTCCTTCTTAACCATAAAGGAAGAATTAGAACCCTAATGTAAGGCCCAAGTTGCAAGATGGAGTCTTGATGTTTATTAAGTGATTTGATTAAGAGGTTTAAACAAATTAAAGGTTTAACACTTAGGATTAAAGTTATACACTCCATCCTAATAGAAGGATACATGCATAACCCTAATTCCAAAGTCCTAAAACTTTAAGAGTTTAGTCTCTGATTATTGAGATGAGGGGGGGACTCAAGGAGACTCAAAGGTAAAAGCTAAGGGGGACTAATCACAACCTTAATTATTATCATGCTGGGATGTCCTATGGTTTGTAAGGCTTGAGAAAGATCTTCAAGGAAGCCACCAATGGAAGAAGCAGAAGAAAGGAGGAAGAAGCAGAAGAATAAGTTACTTACTTCATTGAAGAAGATAAGTAACTTAAAGAAAGAAAGTGAGAAATGGAACACAAGTGAACAAGTTCACTTCAAAGACATATTGAAATGCAAATGAAAGAGATAAGAAGAAGTGAGAGGTGGAGGAAAATCCACCTCCCAAAATGACTTACCACCTGAAAAGGTTAGCATGAATACATAAAGTACAAAGGATAAAGAAATGAAATGAAATGAGATGAAATGAGCAAAGTCAGAAGTGTTTATGCAATGCTAATGTCATGTAAGATGATGCAAAGGCATACAAAGTGCATATGTATGATCATACAAGAATGAGATGTCATGTAAGTATGCTTTGAAGTTTGAAAACACATGAAAGTTAATGAAATGAAATGAATGCAAATCATGGAAAATGAATAAAGAAATGATCAAGCATGGTTCTAACATGTCCTAATATGTCTAAGATGACATATGAATGTAAGAAATGTCATGGCAAGTTCATGTGTTGATGCATATGCAAGGTGAATGCAAGTGAACATGAGAAATTAGGGTTATATGGAAGTATGAGATGCAAATGAGCAAAACAGAAGCATATGACATGATAAAAAATTAAAACCAAGCTCAAACAAACCCTAATCCCATACTAAGCCACATCCCAAAGAAGAGGGTCAGAAGCCTAACCAATCAAAAGTTATGATTTTCCTAAGTTTCCTAGGGTTTTTGGGTGGTTCAAAGGGAAAAATGCAAATCAATTTGAAAATGCAAGATAAATTCATGAGGAAAATGTCCTATAAACTACATGCAATATGTCACACAATGCAAAAATAATCATCTTCAAACTCTTCTTGGTTAGGCATAAATGATTTTTCAAAGTTAGGGTTTAAAAATATGATTTTTATGACCCTTTATTCAAAGAAAATTGGCAAACTATGATCAAACCTAAAAAGAAATTTGTGTGAAGAGTTTGAAAATGTTTCTAAATGCATTGGGATGTTTCATGATTTTTTGGTGACTTTTAGAAACCTAAATGTATTTTTAATTAATTAAAAGACTTTAATTAATTAAAAATAACATTTAAATATTTTAAAAATTCTTTTTAAATGCAAAAAATAAAATAAAAATCATTTTTGGAATGAGAAAAATATTTAAAGTCAGAATGCAAAAGAAAATATTTTTGTGATGCTTTTTGATATTTTAAATTAATTATGCAAGAAAATGCAATTAAAATGAAATTAAAATGATTTAAAATGGATTAAATGGAAAAGTATGCAGATCTGATGGCCCAGATTCAAATGGAAAAGGAGGGAATTGACTGGCACGCAATCCAGTGGCCAGAATTCAAACTGAGTTTTAATTATATTTAATATTTAATTAATCTAGATTAAACTTAATGGGCTAATCTGAACCACACGCTCACTAACCCTAATCACCATCTAACGGCTACAAACGCATCTGGGCAAATAATCATGGTTTAGCCCTAATTACTTTCAGGTGGCTGGAGAAGACCTCCGGTCATCTTCTTCGACCAACCCTCACCTGAACTTCCTCAAATCACCACTCCAAGCCCCTAAAACCTCCAGAATTAAACAACTAACTACCCTAAACAATAATCCAGCCTCAAAAATCATTTATCATTCATCATCAACAAGATTCAAATGAAAACATCAAAACGGAAAAAATTTCAGAACATAATCAAATGCTTAAAACTCAATCATTTTCAAAAGTAAAGAAATCAGCATGATCAGTGAAGCATGAGGAATCATTCCATAACATGAAAACACATTTCTGGGAAAAACGTTCTTGATGACTACCTGAGTTGGAGCTTTGCAATCTGGACTTTCAGAGCTCTCCCTTTGTGCAATCCACTCCCATTTGACCTCCTGAAGCTATTGGCAAGCTTGAATGAAGCTTAGAGTGGTTATTTTGAGTGCTTTATTTCTGAAGTTGCAGAAATCATATTTGTGTTTGGAGGTGTTTTAAGCTATGGTGATGGGTGGTGTCGCTCCCGCCAAATGAAGCCGGGGCCAAGAGGGGTACAGACGCGAACAGTCGGCGAAAAGAGAAATGAATAGAGTCTCCAGCTAGGCATTTTTATCCCGAAGGAAAGGTAATGCTGCATAAACCTAGAAAGATATGGATAAGATGGTCGTGAACCAGAGAGACTGAGAAAGGGGGTTGGTTACAACCTGGGAAGGTATTAGCACCCAGATTGTCCGCCGTACTCGACGAGATCCACGCTTAAAAGATTTGTGTTTTAAAGGGGTAGTGTCAGTGCAATCTGTGTATCAAAGCTGGAAAGAATGCAAGTGTCAGTGTAAAAGAAATGTGAGGTGTATAAGAGGAGTGTCAGTGTAAGAACAAGAGTATGAAGCTCAAGACTATGAGGCTTAAAGAATGAAGCTGGAAGGAGGGGGAATATACAGAGACTTTTGTTCGATAACTGTTAAGCTATGCCTACGTATCCTCTCGTGCAATGAGGAAGTCAGAACACCGTAGTTCGACCCAAAGAGACTGAAAGGTGAATTGACCTGTGAACTGCTTGCTTGTCTATGCTCAAGTGTATGACCTGTCTGGCTCAGGTGCAAACAGTCTTGCATTAGACGGAAGAAGCAAGTTCTCGTTTGTGAGTGAATGAGGTGAGAAAAGAATCCCGGAGGAAACGATTATTGTTTGTTTTTGTGTTTTCAATCTTTTATTGCCTTTTGAAGTTTGTCATAAGTTAATGAGCTTGAGCCTAAACCAATGGGTTAGTAAACTCATCACATCCTCCCTCTGATTAGGGGTAATGAGAATACCTTAAGTGTGAAGTCAGCATCTCACACTTAATCATCCTGGTGTAGGATTAAGATCATTAACCTACTTGTGATTATTTAAATGTTTTTGTTGTTTTTGTTTAGTGTTAAGTAATGAGTTTAAGCCATAATCAGGGATTAAACAGACTCATTACACCATCCTAATAGAAGGATAATAGATGAGAATGTTTAAGCTGAGGAAGACTCCTCAACTTAATCCATGATTAGGGATTAACCTCATGACAAAACAAAGCCTTTATTAGATGGATTTTAGTTAATGATAAGATGAAAAAGTGAGTTTTTATAGTTTGTAAGACAACTTGAGGGGGACTTGTCCATTAACACTAGGGTTAGTCCTTCTTAACCAATTAAGGAAGAATTAGAACCCTAATGCAAGGCCCAAGTTACAAGCTTGATGTCTTGATGATTATTAAGTGAGTTGATTAAAGGATTTAAACACATTAAGGGTTTAACACTTAGGATTAAAGTTATACACTCCATCCTAATAGAAGGATGCAGGCATAAGCTTAATCACAAAGCCTTAGGGCCTTTAGGGTTTAGTCCTTGATTATGAGATGAGAAGAGAAGACTCAATGAGGACACAAAGGTAAAAGCTAAATGGGGGACTAATCAAACCCTAATTATTATCATGCTTGGTTGTTCCTAAGGTTTGTGAGGTTTACAAGAGAGATCTTCAGAGAAACCACCAGGAAGCAGATGAAATGAGCAAAGGAAAGAAAAGTAACTTGCTTCATTTAAGAAGACAAGTCACTTAAAGAAAGAAAGTAAGATGAAGAGGAATGAGCAAGCTCAATCTCAAGCACAAGACAAAATTCAGCAATGATGCATAAGAGAGATGAAAAGAGATTGTGAGAAGTGAAGGCAAATCCACTTCTCAAACAACTTACCACCTGAAAAGTTAGCAAAAGAAATGAAATGCAATGCAAAATGTGATGCAATGTCATGATGCAAACCAAAACCAGAAGCATGAGTATGATGTTAATGATGCTAAGAGATGATGCAAACACATGACATGACATGAGAATGATCATTCAAGCATAAGGATGCAAATGAAGCATGCATTGAACCATGAATATTCATGAAAAGTTATGAGATGCAATGGACATAAAACATGGCAAATGAAAGATGCAATGACCAATCATGATTCTAATATGTCTTAAGATGTATAATGAATCAAATGGATGCACAAAATGTCATGGCAAGTCATGGTATGCAAGCAAATGGGAGATGGATGCAAGGGAAGGCATAAATTAGGGTTTATGATCAACACACAAAGCAAAATCCAAAACCAGAAGCAAATGACATGATAAAAAATTGAAAATTCATTCAAAGGAACCCTAAACCTAGACAAACTCACTGCCCAAATGAGGGGATCCAACTCTTAACCTAGTGAGGGTGATGAACTTCCTAAGATTACTAGGGTTTCAAGGTACCTTGTCAAGAAAAAAAGCCAAACAAATGGGAAATGCAAGATCAATCCATGCCAATTTAATCCTATAAACTACATGTTATGCAAGATGCAATGCAAAAGGAATCATCATCCAACTCTCAATGGTTAGGCAGAAATGAATTTTTGAAGTTTGAATCAAAATAATGCCTTGAAATGAAATTAATTCCATTGAAAATGATCAAAAGGCATCAAGAACAAAAAATAAATTTTGTTTGAGAGTTGGACAATGTTTCTAAATGTTTTTAAATGTTACATGAATTTTATTGTGATTTTTAAATACCTAAAAGTATTTTTAATTAATTAATTTTCATTAACTAATTAAAAATAATCTTTTAAATGATTTAAAAATAATTTTTAATGCAAAAAATAAAAATAAAAATATTTTTGGTTTCTGGAAATTAATAAAATGCTTGATAAAAATTTTCAGAATTTTTCAAAAGTGTTTTGCTATTTTTAAATAAATGTACAAAAGAAATGAAATTAAATGAAATAAAATAGAATAAAATGAGAGGTCAACTGATCCTAAGGCTGGTATTCAAAGTTGAGACGCGGGAGTTGACTGCGCACGTGATCCAGTGGTTGAAATTCAAACTGACTAATCTTAATTAATTAATTTAAATAAATGAGATTAGGGTTAAGTGAGGAATCTGGGCCATTGAAACGCGCGGGGGATTGACTTAGTCAGCCTAATCTACGCTCCACATTCAAACTTCATTTAATGACAAAATTAGGGCTAATGACTTTCAGACGGCCGGAACAGTGGTTCCGGTCGTCTTCTCCGACGAGCCATTTTTCTAACTCTCTCCAAACTCCATAAAAATGAAATCTCTCTGCCCAGAATCAAACCCCACTCATCACTGAATCAAAACCCCCAAACAAAAACCATTTTTCATTCATCAATCATGCAAATCGAAGCAAAACAAATTTAGGGAAGAAAGTTTCAGACAACTCATACATACTCAATACTCCACCATTTTCATTTTTAAACACATCATGATGATCAGGATAACATGTAGAATCAATTTATAACAAGTAAATGAAGTTCTGGAAAAATGTTTTGGGTGGTTACCTGAGCTGGGGTTCCTCTGATTCCAAGCTTCTTGGCCTCAAGCTTTGCACAAACCTTCTCCTTTGATCCTCCTGAGGATGGAATGGAGCTTAGAATGCTTTGAAAGTGGCTGGTTTGGGAGATTGGCAGAGTTCTGTTCAAGGGGGGAAGGAAATCGTGTTTTGGTTTCGATGAGTTTTAGGTTGTTTCAATGGTTGGTTTGTGATCAATGAGTCATGTCGAGATCAATGGTGAAGTTTGTTTTGGTGTTTGTATCTTGTGTTTTTAGTTTCGAATGAAAATGCATAAGAGGTGAAAACTTGGAGCTATGGCTTGGAGGATGTTTCAGGCTTGAGTGTGTGGTCTGTTATGCTGGCTTTAGTCCACTTATCACAACTAGAGAGGTCAGAGGAGTTGGTGTGGACTGTTGTGATTGGTATGGCTCAAGTTGCAAAAAGTCAAGCAAGTTGTACTTGGAGGTATGGGCAGGTGGCAGGCTGAGATAGGGGCATGGCTTGGATCAGCTGAGTTTAGGGAGAACCACAGAATTTGATTTGAGATGATTCAGCAAGTTGCATGAAGTTTATGAGGTGTTTTGCAAATTTCCCAAAGTTTGGCCACTTTGGAAATTCATGAGATTCAAGGCATCAAAATGCAATATTCTTGGGCCAATTCTGATCTTTATAGGTCATGTGATCATGTTGTGAAGAGTTTGTGCATATTTGAAGCCTTTAGAACACTTGATCATACCATTTTGCAAAATGCCTCTTTGGTAGAAAACTTCAAATTATGTGATTTTTCCCAACTTTGACAAGCCATAACTTTTGATCCAAAATGAATTAGAACAAGTTCTTGTACTTTTTGGAAAGGGAATGATCCATTCTACAACTTTCATGACCAAAGTTTTCCCATTTGAAGCATTTTTGAATCAAAAAGCAAGGGTTGAAAAAGTTTCCCAAAATGGCAAGTTTCTATTACAAATCATTTTCCCAAAAAGTCAACTTTGCAAATGGCTTGAAATTCTTCAATTTTGTGAACTTCCAACATCTTCTATAATCAAATAAAGATCATACACAATCAAAATGATGAAGAACACCCCTTGGTTGGGTCATTGGGGGCCTCAGATGCCCTGATTTTGCACTGACTTGCTCAAAAAGTCAACTCTTGATCAGATGCCTTCCCCATGGAATTTCTTCATGAAAATTGATATGCATGATCCCTATACCATATAGAGACCAATATAAACAAGAATGACCAAAAAAATTGGAGTTATGGCCTTTGAAACCAAAACCCTAATTCTAGGTCATTTGTGCAGTCAACCCTGGCTCTGCTTCCATGCCTTTTCTCAGTTCTTGTGATTTTTGACTTTCTTGACTTTGTGGGGATATAATATGATGCTTTAACATACATGGACCCCTTTGAAGTGATTGATGACCTTTGGAGTGGCTCAAATGGCTCAGGGATGGATCAGATCACAAACCCTAGATGCAGATGACTTAGAAACAATGCAGTGAAGAAAAAATGTGGTATGACATGCTATGATTGAACTTATGCACATGAGAAGATCACAAGCCATGGTGTGAATGGGTGAGGGCAAATTTGGGGTGTTTACAGCTGCCCCTATTCAAGCATGAGTTAGCTGTGCAGGATGTAAGCAACGGCTTAACAGGCAAAAAAGATAACTTGTGGTTGAATACCAAAGACAGTCCAAAATTTGCACTCACAGAATGAAGAAGAAAAGGGATATAGATTGTAAAAGAAAATAAAACATGTATATAAAGTGCGGGCGACGGAGGACGACCGTCGAGCAGAGGACGACTGTTGGGGAAGGAGCAATGACGGGGACGGCCGACATGCTGGGAAAAATGCGGGAAATAAAGCAATGACGGGGACGGCCGACATGCTGGGAAAAATGCGGGAAATAAAGCAATGACGGGGACAACCGACATGCTGGGAAAAAAGCGGGAAATAAAGCAAAGACGGGGACGGCCGACTAGCTGGGGATATAGGAGATTATGATGGGGACGGCCAACATGTAAAGCTATAAGATTCTCTGGGGATTATAGGTAAAAATAAATGATGAGGTACGGTCATCGGGTTCATAAAGTAATGCAAACAACGATGGGGACGACCATCGGGCTAAACTGATGAAGGACAATCATCAGGAAAAGAAAAGGGGACCACGACGGGGACGGCCATCGGGTTAAAGAATAAATGAAATAATGATGAGGGACGGTCATCAAAGGTGAAGGACGATCACCTAGCAGGGGACGGCTTCTATGATGGGGACAAGATGAGGGACGGTCATCTAAGGTGAAGGATGATCACCTGGCAGGGTACGGCTGCCGAAAGTATCGCGACATAGGACGAATGCCGGATAAAAGGTCGACGATGGGGACGGCCATCGGATGAGCATGATGAAGGACGATCATCAAGAGGTGACGGACGATCACCTAGCAGGGGGCGGCTGCTCTCAAGGTTTATCATGACATAGGACGAATGTCAGATAACAAGATCAACGATGGGGACGACCATCGGATAAAATGATGAAGGACGATCATCAAAAGGTGAAGGAAGATCACCTAGCAGGGTACAGCTGCTAAAAATCACGACAAATGACGAATGCCGGATAAAAAGGGGTTCCAAAAAATGGAGACTCCGCTGGGGAAAGGATGAGGGACGGTCATCCAAAGGTGAAGGACGATCACCTGGCAGGGTACGGCTGCCGAATGTCAGATAGAAAAGGGTTGCTTTGCTGGCGACCTACTGGGGAATAGTAAACACGGACGAGTGTTTACATCCAAGAAATAAAAGGTATAAGTGTTTTGACGTTGTGTATAGATTAAAGATGCAGACGAGCATCCCTAAGACTACGATACGGACGAGTATCGGGTAAAAACAAATACTGACACTTGTTCAGGGATGATGATATGGACGAGTATCAACTGGTTAATAAGGAACACAGACGAGTGTTGATTCTGGGGGGGGGGACTCTTCTGGGGAATAGTAGACACAAACGAGTGTCTAAATTCAAGAAGACATAAGTGTTTGACACGAGTATGGATTAAAGATGCGGACGAGCATCCTTGAGACTATGATACGGACGAGTATCAGGTAGAAACAAACGCTTGACGCATGTTCTGAGATGATGATACGGACGAGTACCAACGGGTTAACAAAGAACACGGACGAGTGTTGAATCTGCAAAGGGATGAGTGGTGTATACAAGATACGGACGAGTATTTGTATGAGTGAAACAGGAGTAATAAGTATGAGTGGTGTACATATGAGTGTTTAACTTGCTGGGGAGAGTTTGACACGGACGAGTGTCGGAAAAAGTATACTATAAACAAGTATATAATTTACAAAGTGTTCAAGTAACTATGCTGGGGAAAGTGACACGGACGGGTGTCAGGGAATCTGTTATGGATTTATGTATCTGTGAGTGCAAAGAGGACGCTTTGGCTTTCTGCTGGGGATATGATACGGACGGGTGTCAAGAAGGATATGTTATTGATGATGATTCGGGCGGAAGCCTTTCTGTGCATTTTCGGGGCGCAACGACACGTGCATGGAATTCTGCAACAAAATGTTTGCATTCATCATGATACCCAATACTAGTGTTTGGCTATGTGAAAACATAACTACATATTAGAGTGCGAAATATGACCCGAATAAAATCTCCTCTTTCATTTTAGCCGGTGTTGCCACAGCAAGATAGTATCCCAAATCCTTCGTTGCCTTTTTAGCAGCAAAGTCGCTTAGAAAGTGAATCAGAATTGCCTGCTGAAACATAAGACTGCCTGGCTTCAGATTTTCTGCAGAAATGATGACATTCTGAGCAAGTTGCACTAGCCTTGGTGAAATTTACAAAGGCATATCCTTTGTTCAGCCCAGTTCGGAAATCTATCGGTAAGTAGACAAATTCAAAGGAGAAAGTGTTTTCTATTCCATTTTCTCGGTCTTTAGCGTTTTCAACCACGCAATGGTTCTCCAAGAATTTCACTATCATGTCTCGATTGTATTTGCTAGGAAATTTTTTTTTTTTTGCGACTTCACTGGGGAATCATGACACGGACGGGTGCCAAAAAAGAGTGTTCATTTGTATTTATGAGTGTAAGGCAAATGCCTTAGCTTTCTGCCGGGGAATCTTGGGGAATATTCTGTATACCGTTGATGGATTGTCGGTATTTACAAGCGTTTGGTTCAGAACATGGCTTATGATTATGCAATATGTTTGATTTTTGCCGTAATGCTCCGCTTTAGACGGAATGCTACGCTCTGTGGGGAGAGTATGATGCGAATGCTATGATTATGCAAAGATAACGATCCGGGACTCGGATCCCGTTGCCGCGAAGATCTCTGGCTGATCTGCTTGAAGTGGACATCCCAGCTGGGGATGAGATCATTGGTAGATCTATTATGCGTGACTTTTCTTGGGGAATAGGTCATTGGTGAACCTATCTTGGTAATAAGGGACCCAGCTGGGGGTTTGTAGAAGCTTTCTTCACTCTGTTGTGATTCCTTCGTGCGTTGTTCTTCTGGGTAGAGGCTGACACCATGTGGGGAGATGGTTCCCTGGCTTTCGTACTTGGCTGAGGAGGAATAAGGGATGGTGACTCGGCTGGGGAGAAAGCTCCTCCGGTGTTAAGATTGAGTAGATAATGATTTGCCAGCTTGCTGGGGCGAAGCTTTCATGCCCCAGGTCGTGTTTTGAATACCTGCAATCCTGAAAAGACATAGAGAAATGCACAAGTAATCCCGAGGTATCCCTTACCGGATTCCATCATAGGAGTTTAGACACTCCTGGGAGTAAGTATACTTCCTGCAAGCATGTGTTTTTTAGAAGAGAAACATCTGTATTTATGCAATTAGTATCTTAGAGACATCGGACATTTTGCAACTGAAAATAAAATGTACGAGACGAAACATGACTGAAAATCTGATTTTATTAATTCATGTGCCCTGAATTGGCAAGATACAGTCAAAGAAACAAATCCCCTGAAATGAGGAGATTGTTACAAATTGGGAAACAAAAGATGTTGGCAATGTTGACGACGCTCCGAGGAGCTTCCATTTGCTATGACTCGTATGACATTTGATGCTCTTCTCGTCTTGCTTTCTGAAGAAGGTTGATTCTGACCGGCGATTGATCCTTTCGAAGTTTATCAAGTTGTAAGTGATACAGATGAATTCAGAGTAAAGTTGTTCGCTTATTCCCTTATTTTGCATAGATCGCCCTTTCGGGTTTTCAATCCATTGGGATACCCATTTTTGCCTGAGTTGTCCAATGCGGCTTTTCAACTCAGCGGGTGTACATTTTTTGTTTATTTTCCCTTATTTTTGCCCGAGTCTTTTATTCTGTTTTTGACTCGCCGGGATGCCCTATTTTTGCCTGGACTTACATTCTGTTTTTATGTCCAGCGGGTCATTTTTATGCGAAGTATTTTTTAACTGCATCTGAATTCACAGGGGACGGGAAGTCTTCACCATCCATAGTGCTGAGCATGAGTGCTCCACCCGAGAAAACTTTCTTTACTACGAATGGTCCTTCATAGTTCGGAGTCCACTTGCCTCTGTGGTCTGTATGAGGAGGAAGGAGTCTTTTTAGCACAAGATCCCCTACTTGGTATTCTCGGAGCCTGACTTTCTGATCGAAGGCTTTCTTCATTCTTTTCTGATATAACTGCCCGTGACAGATTGCAGCTAACCTCTTTTCTTCAATCAGATTCAGTTGCTCGTATCGGGATCGGACCCACTCTGCTTCATTCAACTTAACGTCCATTAACACCCGTAAGGAGGGTAATTCAACTTCAATGGGTAGGACTGCCTCCATACCATACACAAGTTGATACGGTGTTGCCCCAGTGGACGTTCTGATTGACGTACGGTACCCATGCAAGGCAAATGGTAGCATTTCATGCCAGTCTTTGTAAGTGACTACCATCTTCTGCACAATCTTCTTGATATTCTTGTTAGCTGCCTCAACAGTGCCATTCATTTTTGGCCTATAAGGAGAAGAATTATGGTGTTGGATCTTGAAGTCCCGACACAGTTCTGCCATCATTTTGTTGTTCAAGTTGGAACCATTATCAGTAATGATTCGCTCGGGCACTCCATACCGACAAATGATATCTCTCTTCAGAAATCGGGCTACCACTTGCCTTGTAACATTTGCATAGGAAGCTGCTTCAACCCACTTGGTAAAGTAGTCAATGGCTACCAGGATGAATCTGTGGCCATTTGAAGCAGTCGGTTCAATCTTGCCAATCATATCAATGCCCCACATGGCAAAGGGCCAAGGTGAAGACATCACATTCAAAGGATTGGGAGACACATGCACTGTATCCGCATAAATCTGGCATTTATGACACTTTCAGGCATAAGCACAACAGTCGGCATCCATTGTGATCCAGTAATAGCCTGATCTTAGCAACTTCTTTGCCATTGCATGCCCTCCTGCATGGGTACCAAAGGATCCTTCGTGCACCTCGTGCATTAACAAGTCTGCTTCTGTTCTATCGACGCATCTCAGAAGTACCATATCAAAGTTTCTCTTATATAGGGAACCATCAGCATTCAAGAAGAAACTACCAGCAAGCCTTCTTAAAGTCTTCTTATCATTGGAAGATGCCCCAGGTGGGTATGTCTGATCCTCCAAGAAGCATTTAATGTCATGGAACCAAGGCTTATCATCTTTGGCAATGTCTGCTGCAAATACATATGTTGGTCTGTCAAGTCTGGATACTGCAATTCGAGGTACAAAGTTGGCAGCTTGAACTTTGATCATGGATGAAATGGTAGCAAGAGCATCTGCGAACTGATTCTCATCCCGAGGGATATACTCGAGCTTGACTGTTGTGAAGAAAGTCAGCAACCTTCTTGTATAGTCCCGATAAAGTATCAGATGATCTTGGTGTGTGTACCATTTGCCATTGGTTTGATTGATTACCAAAGCTGAATCTCCGAACACAGTCAAGGTTTTGATCCTGAGGTCAATGGCTTCCTCAAGACCCATAATGCAAGCTTCATATTCATCTTCGTTGTTAGTGCAGTTAAAGGTGAGTTTTGCCGAGAAAGGCATGTGAACTCCCTTAGGTGTAATGAGTACCGCACCAACACCACGACCATTCATATTAACCGCCCCATCAAACATCATAGTCCATTCTTCTTCTGGGTCAGGCCCTTCAGTCTGAACAGGCTCTTCATGATCTTTTGCTTTTATGAACATGATGTCTTCATCAGGGAAGTCAAATCTCATAGGCTGGTAATCATCAATGGGTTGCTCAGCAAGATAATCAGACAATACACTGCCCTTGATGGCTTTCTGAGATGTGTACTGAATGTCATATTCCGTGAGGATCATTTTCCATCTCGCAACCCGTCCCTTGAGTGCTGGCTTCTCAAATATGTACTTAACTGGGTCCATCTTTGAAATCAATAAAGTAGTGTGGGTCAACATATACTGTCTTAGTCGGCGAGCAGCCCACGCTAAAGCACAGCAAGTTTTCTCGAGCAGTGAATAACGTCGTTCACAGTCGGTAAACTTTTTGCTTAGGTAGTATATTGCATACTCTTTTCGACCAGACTCGTCATGCTGGCCCAGCACACACCCCATTGACTCTTCTAATACTGTCAAGTACATTATTAGAGGTCTTCCTTCAACTGGAGGCATAAGGATTGGAGGTTCTTGCAAGTACTCCTTGATCTTGTCAAAAACCTCTGGCAGTCTTCGTTCCACCTGACCGTTTGTTCTTTTCTTAACAGCTTGAACAAAGGCTCACAGGTTGCTGTAAGGTGAGATATGAACCTTTATATGTAGTTCAATCTACCTAGGAAACCTCGAACTTCTTTCTCAGTATTTGGTGCAGGCATTTCTTGAATGGCTTTAACTTTGTCAGGGTCAACTTCAATCCCTTTCTCACTTACAATAAATCCCAGCAGCTTACCGGATCGCACCCCGAATGTGCATTTGTTGGGGTTTAACTTCAGTTGTTACTTCCTCAGATGCTTGAATAACTTCAACAGATTTACCAGGTGGTCTTCTTCTGTGAGGGACTTGGCAATCATGTCATCCACATAACATTCGATTTCTTTATGGATCATGTCATGGAATAATGTTACCATAGCCCGTTGATACGTTGCACCAGCATTCTTCAGTCCGAATGGCATCACCTTGTAACAGAACGTGCCCCAGGGTGTGATGAAAGTTGTCTTCTCCATGTCTTCAGGTGACATTCTGATCTGATTGTATCCTGAAAATCCGTCCATGAAGGAGAACACCGAGAACTGAGCCGTATTATCCACCAATACATCAATGTGAGGTAAGGGGAAGTCATCTTTTGGGATGGCTCTGTTCAGGTCCCGGTAGTCCACACACATCCTCACCTTGCCATCCTTCTTAGGCACAGGTACAATATTAGCAACCTACGGCAGATAGCTAGTCACAGCAAGGAACCCGGCGTCCCACTGCTTTTGCACCTCTTCTTTAATCTTCATTGCCATATCCGGGCGAGTACGGCGCAATTTCTGTTTTACTGGCGGGCAGTCTTCTCTTAAAGGCAGCTTGTGCATGACAATATCGGTGTCCAACCCTGGCATATCCTGATAAGACCAAGCAAAGACATCCGCATATTCACGAAGCAAGTCAATCAATTGTCCCTTTACTGAATCTTGTAGGCAAGCCCCAATCTTGACTTCTTTCTCATCTTCTTCTGTACCAAGATTAACCGTTTCGACATCCTCCTGGTGAGGAGTGATAACCTTCTCCTCTTGTCTTAACAACCTGGCTAGCTCTTCCGGTAGCTCATAATCCTCTTCAACCCCTTCATCAGCTTGATTAATCGGATTGTCAAAGTCATACGAAGTCATAGCTGTGCTGTTGTCGGTGCAGTCTGACAGGCACTCTCTGCAAGGGTTTAGATTGTTCATTTTAGTGATTGATTTTAATCTTGTTTAGAAAAGTGAAATAAAGTTGTCATTTTGAAAACATTGCCATTTTATTTTTGTACAAAAAGAAAAATGAAAAACAGTGAGCGGAAAAGAAAAAGACTCATTTGCAAAAGATGTCCGATATTCATTGATTGATCCGTTTGCACAAAATCACAAGATGGCCCGATTACAAAATGAGTCTTGACATCTTGGGCAAGATGTAAGACTTGATGCATGCTTAAAATATACAGGAAATAATAATTACTCTGCAGGAGTAACCCTTATAATTTCCTGGGAAGACCAGTTTGAGATACGGCTCCCCGGGATCCTTGGACGTATCCAGCTCTCCAGGTTGCGTTCATCTTCCGACTCATCTTCCAAGTTGTTCACTGCATCCGGGGTGAGCATTCCCCCACTGACAAAATTGGGCTTCTTAGCAGCCTCCGATTGATCTTGTTGAGTTGGTTTGTAACCCAACCCAAATTTGTCCTCCTTCTTCTCCACAGGTAGCAGCTTGCCCCAGCCTTGGGCAGTACCCTCTTCAACAACCTTCCTAGCTTGCTGATAAGACGTCATGGAGGTTCCCAGTACAGCAGATGCTTCGTTAATGTTCAGGGCCTCAAACCCCTGGCTCATGGTTTCATGGATTTCTCCATCCATTTCAATGTACTTATACGTAGCCAGGTGGCTAACAAAGATGTCCTCTTCACCACAGATGGTGATGATTTGGCCTTCCCACTCGAATTTCAGCTTCTGGTGAAGGGTAGACGTAACTGCCCCAGCGGCATGGATCCAAGGTCTACCCAACAAACAGCTATAGGCCGGCTGAATGTCCATCACATAGAAGGTAATCTTGAAGGTCTGCGGGCCAATCATCACAGGCAGATCAATCTCCCCAAGCACTGATCTTTTAGAGCCATTGAATGCTCTCACCACTAAATTACTTGGACGCAGTGCCAAGCCATCATACTCCAGCTTCACTAAGGCTTTCTTTGGTAGAACATTGAGTGAAGACCCAGTGTCCACCAGTACATGAGATAAAACAGCACCCTTGCATTCTAGAGTGATGTGTAAAGCCTTGTTGTGGTTACGTCCCTCAGTAGTTAAGTCAGCATTGGTAAAGCCCAGTCCATGACTGGTGTTGACATTTGCCACCACAGTTTCTAGCTGATTAACAGTGATCTCCTCTGGCACGTGTGATGCGTGCAAGACTTTCAATAATGCATTCCTGTGAGCTTCAGAACACATCAACAGGGATAATATGGAGATCTTTGAGGGAGTTTGGTGAAGCTGATCCACCACCTTGTAATCACTTCTCTTTATGATTCTCATAAACTCGTTTACATCTTGTTCAAAAGATGTCTTCTGAGTCTCTTTGATAGCTGGCTCTTCAAGCACCACACTCTTTCCTTTTGCTTTGGCAGCAGCTTCTGCCTCAGCATTAGGCCTCTGAGTTTGTGAGGCAAAAAGGCGTCCGCTTCTGGTGAAGCCTCCGCCTCCCCCAACATTATCAATTTGTAGAGAAGAGGTTGAAGAATCCAAAGTGATTTTCTCCCCGTTGCAGTAGAGATCAGATCCATAATGCCAAGGTATGGCATTACTACTTTCATATGGAACTGGTCCAGGCACCGTAATAGTAACTGGACTTACTGCAGCAGAGGAGGGTACTGAAATGGTGTGCGGATCGTAGTAAATGGTGACTGGTGGTCCGGCAGGAGATGCCACTGCTTGTTGTTGAAAGTTGTTGTTTGGAGGAACAAATGACGGATCATAGTAGATGGTGACTGCTGAAATATCTTCATTAATTTCTGTCGGTGTTGTAGAAGATCCTGCTGAATAAATGGGTGCTGATGTTGTAGAAGAAATGGTTGTTGATATCTGATTTGCTGACGTGATGGATGGAGCCATTGTTGATGATATTGATGAATTGGTCGGAATGATTGTTGTTGCAGTTGTAGAAGAGTCAGGAATTGTTGCCAAAGGGATTGCTGGATTTGTAGGTGTTGATGTTGTGATCTGAAGTATACCACTTTTGATAAGACCATCTATGCCGCTTCTCAAGTTATCACACCCGTTGACCGAAATGTTGCAATAACCACAACCGAGCTCACACCCGGGGAACATCTGGCATTCTAGGAGCTGAGCTTTAATTTCTACCAGAGGTTTCCGAATCTGCCCAACACTGGTGATTAAGAAAGATGACTTGTCTTCCTCAATGGCATTAATTCTTGGTCCTCCATGATTGGGCATGGGATTCTTGTTGACATTTGGCGGGGGTGCAAAGTTAAGGGCTTTAGAATCTACCAAATCTTGCACTTTCATTTGTAAAGCCCTGCATTTTTCCGTATTGTGGCCAGGTGCATTAGAATGAAAAGCACACCTGGCGTTGACATCGTAATTCCTTGGAAGATTGGAAGGATCTGGAGGTGCCAATGTCCTTAACTCAACCAAGTTGAGCTTCAGGAGTTGTGGCAACAAGGCAGCATAAGGCATAGGGATAGGGATAGGGTCAATCACCCTATTTGTCTGTGATGGTCTTTGCTGAAAGGGTCTTTGCTGTTGATTGTTGTTGTTGTTGTTGTTGTAGGTTCTTTGTGGCGGATACTGAACTTGCTGTTGATAGTGTGGTTGTTGTGGTGGTTGATATGCTGGTTGCTGAGGAATTGGAGCTGGAATAGTGACAGCTGCTACTGACCTGTGGACATGCTGAGGTCTGCCCCTGTTGGCATAAATGGCATTTGTCTCACCAGTCCTTCTAGGTCCCACGAAAGGCTTCCTGGGATTGCTTGACGAACTTGCACCATTATCAGAAATCTTGCACATCTTTAGAAGGCTTTCAATTCTTTCCCCGGCTATAACTACGTCAGCGAAGCTGGTGGAAGAAAAGGTAGCTAGCCTATCAATATATGTTCCTTGCAGGGTATTCATAAACATGTCGGCCATTTCCCTTTCCGACATGGGTGGCTGGACAGCAGCAGCAAGCTGTCTCCACCTCTGGGCATATTCCCTGAAGCTTTCTCTGGAGGATTGAGACATTCCCATCAGAAAGGTTCTGTTAGGAGCCATGTCTAGATTGTATTGGTACTGTCTGATGAAAGCCTCAGCTAGGTCCTTCCAGCATCTTGTGGTAGCCATGGTCAAGTGAGAGTACCACTCTCTTGAAGCCCCAGTCAAACTATCTTCAAAGTAAAACATCCACAGTTTTTCATCCATGGTGTATGCCTTAAGTCTTCCCAGAAAAGACTGCAAGTGAGTTCGTGGACAGGAAGTTCCATTATACTTCTCAAAGCACGGGGGTTTAAACTTGTGGGGAATCCTTACCCCATCCACCAACCCCATATCCATGACATCAAAACCCAAGGAGTTTTGAGACTCCAGAGATCTCAATTTCTCAGCAATTTCATCAAACCTCCTATCATAAACTTCATCCCCGGCTCCCATCACAGTGAATTGTTCTTCTTGGGGGTCTTCCTGTAAGATCCTTCCTCCAGTAGTATTCCCTTGCACATTACCCGGGATGATGACTTCCGGATGTAGATGAGGCCCATATACTGGTGGATTAACATGAGGCTGACCCCTTTCATTGTTACTTGTTCCTCCAGTTCCCAGTGGAGGTTCTTCCGGGGTTTGTCTTTCTACCAATGCCCTCAATCTTTCCTGACTTTGAGCCAAGCCATTCATTACTTCCATGAACTGGGTCATTTGGTTTCTCATCTCCAGCCTTTCATTAGCCATCTGAGTTCTGACCTCTGTCAGATCTTGTTGTACTTGATCCATTTGGATACCAGGAAGGTTGTTACGAGTAGGATATCTGTGCGGACGGTTGAGAGGGAACACCCGACGGCGAGCAATAATTCCTGAATCACAACAGAGTTAGAAACAAACAAAGCAAAAACCTACAAAACAAAACAAAAGTTAGCATGCAATGCAGTATGCTTATTTATTTTCCAAGGTATCCGGCTTGGCACTTGGTTTTGACCTTTCCAGACCCTGAGGAAGATGCTTTGATGTTGCTTGAGAGAAAGAAAACTCAGTGAAACAAACTGACAAATACATTACAAATGGTGAATAATACATAGTCTATTTTTACAACACATGCCCCTGAAGGGTCAAAATACAACATAAAAGAAAAGTGCATGAAATGGGAATAACAACAAGCAAATAAGTCAAACATCTAAGCCAAACTCATCCTCCTTAACCTCCTTCAGAAGTTCTTCAGTTACAGGACCAGCCGGATGCTCTGTGATGTTCCTGATAAGAAGGTTTCTGGTGGAAATAGCAGTGGTTAGCTTCTTGTGCCTATCATGGTCCTTTGACCTCTTTACACCAGCCCTAAGCTTTAATTCTGAAATCTCCTTCTGGGCTGCCAGCAAAGCCTCCTGTTGCTTCTTCTCATTAGCCTCCAACTGCTCAATCCTAGTTTGAGTTCTCTTATCCTCCTGAGTGCGAGCTTCAGTGATCCTGACCCACCTAGCTTGACTTTCCTCTAGATAGAGATCAATTCTAGCCTTCTGAAACTGGGCCTCTTTACAGGCATTCTTCAATATTTGCTCTCTAGCTCTTGATTTCTTGATGTAGTCTTCTGCTTTCTCAATCTTAGCCAGATGCTCCACTCTAAGCTTCTCCAACCTCTCAATGTCTATATGACCATCACTCCTCTCCCAGAGGGTCTTCTTCAGAGCTTGAGACAGGTTCTCATTCCTTTCCTTCAGCTCCTCAAATTCTTCCAAGCTGACAGTGGCTGGAGGTGGTACTGTGGATGGTCTAGGTGCATCCTCAATGGTGAAAGGCATCCCAGAAATCTGAGCTCTAGCATGGGACCATTCATAATACTGAGCTGAGGCCATATTGTTGCATCTCCCAAGAATGGCCATCCCCTTTGTCTGGATGTTGTCCCAAGCCCAGGATGCTTGTCTGACAACAGCTAGATTAGGCTTT
This sequence comes from Lathyrus aphaca, assembly GCA_963966055.1. Taxonomy (NCBI): domain Eukaryota; kingdom Viridiplantae; phylum Streptophyta; class Magnoliopsida; order Fabales; family Fabaceae; genus Lathyrus; species Lathyrus aphaca. The sequence goes on along the minus strand of OZ014521.1, from coordinate 292,859,185 downwards.
ATCTCACAATACAGGGTTTCAGCCCAGTCTTGCACTCTAGGAGGGTGAACCAAAGCATAGCCCAATTGTCTTTTAAATAGCAAAGGATTGTAGTTGATGCAACCCTTCACTCCTATCAGAGGTACATTGGGGAACTGCCCACAGCTAGTAATTATGTCCCTGCCTTTGGTGCTCTGGGTGCACCACCTGATGTCATCTGAGGTCAGAGCAATAAGCCTTCTGGCCCAATTCTTCTGTTGGTGAGGGTTCAAGAAGGCATCAGTCTTGGGTAAGTGTTTGAGCAGCCATGTATGGAATAGAGGAGCACAACATCTCACCAATCTACCTCTCTGCTTCTCATTCCTTTGGTGAACAGAATAATAGAAATCTCCCAGCAGGGTGGGTACTGGGTTCCCTAAAAGGAAGAGATGAATAGCATTCTTGCTGATAAACTTGGGATCATCTGCAAAAAGTATAACCCCATATATACTGAGGGCTAACAATGCACAAACTGCCTTCCATTTTACCAAGGAGGCCTTCAGGAGGGCCTGAGAAGTCAAGAAATCCAAGTGTAGGCCAGGAATTCCAGCCTTTGTTGTCATGTTCTGCTCAATCAGGATAGGTTCCAAATGCAGTGCCTTTGCCACTTCTCCATTGCTGGGAGAAGTCATCTCAGGGTTGAAGGGGACACCACCCCTGACAGGTACTCCAATTAAAGATGAGAACTCCTCCAACAAAGGTCCTAGCTGAAAATTCTGGAAAGTGAAGCATCTCAAAGGAGGATCATAGAACTGTAGGCAAGTGTGAATCAAACTCCTCTGAGAAGGGTCCAAGTCCATAACCAAATCAAGAATGCCTCCATAATGCTCTCTGAATAATGGGATATGGTCTGGGGTGATAAGTTCCTGGACCTGCCTGATGCCAGCCAGCACAGGCTCAAAGAAATGATATGAAATGTTGCTCTTCTTGGGTGCCATGACTGCTGATGAAGAGCTGAAACAAGTGCTGATGATGAAGCCTGGTACTGGAGATAAGCCACTGATAGGCTGAGGATGATGATGGAGGTAGCTGAAACAAGCAACTGATGAAGAGTGTTGAAGCAGATAGCTGATGAAACAAGGGTCTATGCAGATGAAGGGGTCAAAACCAAGCCAGATGTGATATGGATACCCTGAAAAACAAATAAACAAATGTTAAATGATGCAATGATGATGTATGCAAATGATATGCAAGGGTTTGTGATCAAGCCGGATCTGATAACTGTCTTGATATAAAGGCCCATGTATGTTTAAGAAGTCCAGATGAAGGTCCAGAAGTCCAGTAACCAAGGTGGGGGACTCAAATGAAGAGTCACATGTCCAGGGTTAAATCACAAGAACTATCCAAGGTGAGGTACTCTTAAACAAAACAAGAAACAAGTAATGATGTGGTTAAGGGTTCCTGCAAACCTGTAAACAGCCCAACCCTCTCACAGGCAGTGTTCTAAAACAAGGATCCTCAGACTTGGATCAGTTATGAGAAGTGTAAACACTTCCAACCCAGAGGTACAGTGTTTACAATAACCATAAAAGATCCTCCTCTAATTCACCTCAGTTTCTGAAGGTCAATAATAAAGGTCATCCAGACTTAGCAGGCTTCCCAAATAGCCCTAGCACTACAGGAAATCTGTAGCACAGAGTTCTCAAGAAGAAACCCACATCTGAACCGTGTTTCATATTCCCGCACCAGACCGAAATGGAATGGGAAAGAACATGAACCACTCTAGCCTAGGTGTCACTCAGGTCCCAGGTATAAGACCTTAAACTCTCAATGGAACCCCACCCACCAAGACAAAAACCAGATCCAGCCAGATAACAGTATGACAGTATGATATATAAAGCTGTAAAGAAAGCAATAAATAACCGTACATAAAGCAGTAAAATAAACACATATAGCACATAACACCCCAGTAAACACAAATCAAACAAGCGCTAGGAGGAACCCACAAAAAGAACCAGAAGCCCTGGTTACAGTATAAGGGTCCCCAGCAGAGTCGCCAAGTTGTCGCTCCTGCCAAATGAAGTCGGGGCCAAGAGGGGTACAGACGCGAACGGTCGGCGAAAAGAGAAATGAATAGATTCGCCAGCTAGGCATTTTTATCCCGAAGGAAAGGTAATGTTGCATAAACCTAGAAAGATATGGATAAGACGGTCGCGAACCAGAGAGACTGAGAAAGGGGGTTGGTTACAACCTGGGAAGGTATTAGCACCCAGATTGTCCGCCGTACTCGACGGGATCCACGCTTAAAAGATTTGTGTTTTAAAGGGGTAGTGTCAGTGCAATCTGTGTATCAAAGCTGGAAAGAATGCAAGTGTCAGTGTAAAAGAAATGTGAGGTGTATAAGAGGAGTGTCAGTGTAAGAACAAGAGTATGAAGCTCAAGACTATGAGGTTTAAAGAATGAAGCTGGAAGGAGGGGGAATATACAGAGACTTTTGTTCGATAACTGTTAAGTTATGCCTACGTATCCTCTCATGCAATGAGGAAGTCAGAACACCGTAGTTCGACCCAAAGAGACTGAAAGGTGAATTGACCTGTGAACTGCTTGCTTGTCTATGCTCAAGTGTATGACCTGTCTGGCTCAGGTGCAAACTGTCTTGCATTAGACGGAAGAAGCAAGTTCTCGTTTGTGAGTGAATGAGGTGAGAAAAGAATCCCGGAGGAAACGATTATTGTTTGTTTTTGTGTTTTCAATCTTTTATTGCCTTTTTAAGTTTGTCATAAGTTAATGAGCTTGAGCCTAAACCAATGGGTTAGTAAACTCATCACATCCTCCCTCTGATTAGGGGTAATGAGAATACCTTAAGTGTGAAGTCAGCATCTCACACTTAATCATCCTGGTGTAGGATTAAGATCATTAACCTACTTGTGATTATTTAAATGTTTTTGTTGTTTTTGTTTAGTGTTAAGTAATGAGTTTAAGCCATAATCAGGGATTAAACAGACTCATTACACCATCCTAATAGAAGGATAATAGATGAGAATGTTTAAGCTGAGGAAGACTCCTCAACTTAATCCATGATTAGGGATTAACCTCATGACAAAACAAAGCCTTTATTAGATGGATTTTAGTTAATGATAAGATGAAGAAGTGAGTTTTTATAGTTTGTAAGACAACTTGAGGGGGACTTGTCCATTAACACTAGGGTTAGTCCTTCTTAACCAATTAAGGAAGAATTAGAACCCTAATGCAAGGCCCAAGTTACAAGCTTGATGTCTTGATGATTATTAAGTGAGTTGATTAAAGGATTTAAACACATTAAGGGTTTAACACTTAGGATTAAAGTTATACACTCCATCCTAATAGAAGGATGCAGGCATAAGCTTAATCACAAAGCCTTAGGACCTTTAGGGTTTAGTCCTTGATTATGAGATGAGAAGAGAAGACTCAATGAGGACACAAAGGTAAAAGCTAAATGGGGAACTAATCAAACCCTAATTATTATCATGCTTGGTTGTTCCTAAGGTTTGTGAGGTTTACAAGAGAGATCTTCAGAGAAACCACCAGGAAGCAGATGAAAGGAGCAAAGGAAACCAAAGTAACTTGCTTCATTTAAGAAGACAAGTCACTTAAAGAAAGAAAGTAAGATGAAGAGGAATGAGAAAGCTCAATCTCAAGCACAAGACAAAATGCAGCAATGATGCATAAGAGAGATGAAAAGAGATTGTGAGAAGTGAAGGCAAATCCACTTCTCAAACAACTTACCACCTGAAAAGTTAGCAAAAGAAATGAAATGCAATGCAAAATGTGATGCAATGTCATGATGCAAACCAAAACCAGAAGCATGAGTATGATGTTAATGATGCTAAGATATAATGCAAACACATGACATGAGATGAGAATGATCATTCAAGCATAAGGATGCAAATGAAGCATGCATTGAACCATGAATGTTCATGAAAAGTTATGAGATGCAATGGACATAAAACATGGCAAATGAAAGATGCAATGACCAATCATGATTCTAATATGTCTTAAGATGTATAATGAATCAAATGGATGCACAAAATGTCATGGCAAGTCATGGTATGCAAGCAAATGGGAGATGGATGCAAGGGAAGGCATAAATTAGGGTTTATGATCAACACACAAAGCAAAATCCAAAACCAGAAGCAAATGACATGATAAAAATTTGAAAATGCATTCAAAGGAACCCTAAACCTAGACAAACTCACTGCCCAAAGGAGGGGATCCAACTCTTAACCTAGTGAGGGTTATGAACTTCCTAAGATTGCTAGGGTTTCAAGGTACCTTGTCAAGAAAAAAAGCCAAACAAATGGGAAATGCAAGATCAATTCATGCCAATTTAATCCTATAAACTACATGTTATGCAAGATGCAATGCAAAAGGAATCATCATCCAACTCTCAATGGTTAGGCAGAAATGAATTTTTGAAGTTTGAATCAAAATAATGCCTTGAAATGAAATTAATTCCATTGAAAATGATCAAAAGGCATCAAGAACAAAAAATAAATTTTGTTTGAGAGTTGGACAATGTTTCTAAATGTTTTTAAATGTTACATGAATTTTTTTGTGATTTTTAAATACCTAAAAGTATTTTTAATTAATTAATTTTCATTAACTAATTAAAAATAATCTTTTAAATGATTTAAAAATAATTTTTAATGCAAAAAATAAAAATAAAAATATTTTTGGTTTCTGGAAATTAATAAAATGCTTGATAAAAATTTTCAGAATTTTTCAAAAGTGTTTTGCTATTTTTAAATAAATGTACAAAAGAAATGAAATTAAATGAAATAAAATAAAATAGAATAAAATGAGAGGTCAACTGATCCTAAGGCTGGTATTCAAAGTTGAGACGCGGGAGTTGACTGCGCGCGTGATCCAGTGGTTGAAATTCAAACTGACTAATCTTAATTAATTAATTTAAATAAATGAGATTAGGGTTAAGTGAGGAATCTGGGCCATTGAAACGCGCGGGGGATTGACTTAGTCAGCCTAATCTACGCTCCACATTCAAACTTCATTTAATGACAAAATTAGGGCTAATGACTTTCAGACGGCCGGAACAGTGGTTCCGGTCGTCTTCTCCGACGAGCCATTTTTCTAACTCTCTCCAAACTCCATAAAAATGAAATCTCTCTGCCCAGAATCAAACCCCACTCATCACTGAATCAAAACCCCCAAACAAAAACCATTTTTCATTAATCAATCATGCAAATCGAAGCAAAACAAATTTAGGGCAGAAAGTTTCAGACAACTCATACATACTCAATACTCCACCATTTTCATTTTTAAACACATCATGATGATCAGGATAACATGTAGAATCAATTTATAACAAGTAAATGAAGTTTTGGAAAAATGTTTTGGGTGGTTACCTGAGCTGGGGTTCCTCTGATTCCAAGCTTCCTGGCCTCAAGATTTGCACAAACCTTCTCCTTTGATCCTCTTGAGGATGGAATGGAGCTTAGAATGCTTTGAAAGTGGCTGGTTTGGGAGATTGGCAGAGTTCTGTTCAAGGGGGGAAGGAAATCGTGTTTTGGTTTCAATGAGTTTCAGGTTGTTTCAATGGTTGGTTTGTGATCAGTGAGTCATGTTGAGATCAATGGTGAAGTTTGTTTTGGTGTTTGTATCTTGTGTTTTCAATTTCGAATGAAAATGCATAAGAGGTGAAAACTTGGAGCTATGGCTTGGAGGATGTTTCAGGCTTGAGTGTGTGGTCTGTTATGCTGGCTTTGGTCCACTTATCACAACTAGAGAGGTCAGAGGAGTTGGTGTGGACTGTTGTGATTGGTATGGCTCAAGTTGCAAAAAGTCAAGCAAGTTGTACTTGGAGGTATGGGCAGGTGGCAGGCTGAGATAGGGGTATGGCTTGGCTCAGCTGAGTTTAGGGAGAACCACAGAATTTGATTTGAGATGATTCAGCAAGTTGCATGAAGTTTATGAGGTGTTTTGCAAATTTCCCAATGTTTGGCCACTTTGGAAATTCATGAGATTCAAGGCATCAAAATGCAATATTCTTGGGCCAATTCTGATCTTTAGAGGTCATGTGATCATGTTGTGAAGAGTCTGTGCATATTTGAAGCCTTTAGAACACTTGATCATACCATTTTGCAAAATGCCTCTTTGGTAGAAAACTTCAAATTATGTGATTTTTCCCAACTTTGACAAGCCATAACTTTTGATCCAAAATGAATTAGAACAAGTTCTTGTACTTTTTAGAAAGGGAATGATCCATTATACAACTTTCATGACCAAAGTTTTCCCATTTGAAGCATTTTTGAATCAAAAAGCAAGGGTTGAAAAAGTTTCCCAAAATGGAAAGTTTCCATTACAAATCATTTTCCCAAAAAGTCAACTTTGCAAATGGCTTGAAATTCTTCAATTTTGTGAACTTCCAACATCTTCTATAATCAAATAAAGATCATACACAATCAAAATGATGAAGAACACCCCTTGGTTGGGTCATTGGGGGCCTCAGATGCCCTGATTTTGCACTGACTTGCTCAAAAAGTCAACTCTTGATCAGATGCCTTCCCCATGGAATTTCTTCATGAAAATTGATATGCATGATCCCTATACCATATAGAGACCAATATAAACAAGAATGACCAAAAAATTTGGAGTTATGGCCTTTGAAACCAAAACCCTAATTCTAGGTCATCTGTGCAGTCAACCCTGGCGCTGCTTCCATGCCTTTTCTCAGTTCTTGTGATTTTTGACTTTCTTGACTTTGTGGGGATATAATATGATGCTTGAACATACATGGACCCCTTTGAAGTGATTGATGACCTTTGGAGTGGCTCAAATGGCTTAGGGATGGATCAGATCACAAACCCTAGATGCAGATGACTTAGAAACAATGCAGTGAAGCAAAAATGTGGTATGAGATGCTATGATTGAACTTATGCACATGAGAAGATCACAAGCCATGGTGTGAATGGTTGAGGGCAAATTTGGGGTGTTTACAGCTGCCCCTATTCAAGCATGAGTTAGCTGTGCAGGATGTAAGCAACGGATTAACAGGCAAACAAGATAACTTGTGGTTGAATACCAAAGACAGTCCAAAATTTGCACTCACAGAATGAAGAAGAAAAGGGATATAGATTGTAAAAGAAAATAAAACATGTATATAAAGTGCGGGCGACGGAGGACGACCGTCGAGCAGAGGACGACTGCTGGGGAAGGAGCAATGACGGGGACGGCCGACATGCTGGGAAAAACGCGGGAAATAAAGCAATGATGGGGACGGCCGACATGCTGGGAAAAATGCGGGAAATAAAGCAATGACGGGGACGGCCGACATGCTGGGAAAAAAGCGGGAAATAAAGCAAAGACGGGGACGGCCGACTAGCTGGGGATATAGGAGATTATGATGGGGACGGCCAACATGTAAAGCTATAAGATTCTCTGGGGATTATAGGTAAAAATAAATGATGAGGTACGGTCATCGGGTTCATAAAGTAATGAAAACAACGATGGGGACGACCATCGGGCTAAACTGATGAAGGACAATCCTCAGGAAAAGAAAAGGGGACCACGACGGGGACGACCATCGGGTTAAAGAATAAATGAAATAATGATGAGGGACGGTCATCAAAGGTGAAGGAAGATCACCTAGCAGGGGACGGCTTCTATGATGGGGACAAGATGAGGGACGGTCATCTAAGGTGAAGGACGATCACCTGGCAGGGTACGGCTGCCGAAAGTATCGCGACATAGGACGAATGCCGGATAAAAGGTCGACGATGGGGACGGCCATCGGATGAGCATGATGAAGGACGATCATCAAGAGGTGACGGACGATCACCTAGCAGGGGGCGGCTACTCTCAAGGTTTATCATGACATAGGACGAATGTCAGATAACAAGATCAACGATGGGGACGACCATCGGATAAAATGATGAAGGACGATCATCAAAAGGTGAAGGAAGATCACCTAGCAGGGTACAACTGCTAAAAATCACGACAAATGACGAATGCCGGATAAAAAGGGGTTCCAAAAAATGGAGACTCCGCTGGGGAAAGGATGAGGGACGGTCATCCAAAGGTGAAGGACGATCACCTGGCAGGGTACGGCTGCCGAATGTCAGATAGAAAAGGGTTGCTTTGCTGGCGACCTACTGGGGAATAGTAAACACGGATGAGTGTTTACATCCAAGAAATAAAAGGTATAAGTGTTTTGACGTTGTGTATAGATTAAAGATGCAGACGAGCATCCCTAAGACTACGATACAGACGAGTATCGGGTAAAAACAAATACTGACACTTGTTCAGGGATGATGATATGGACGAGTATCAACTGGTTAATAAGGAACACAGACGAGTGTTGATTCTGGGGGGGGGGGACTCTTCTGGGGAATAGTAGACACAAACGAGTGTCTAAATTCAAGAAGACATAAGTGTTTGACACGAGTATGGATTAAAGATGCGGACGAGCATCCTTGAGACTATGATACGGACGAGTATCAGGTAGAAACAAACGCTTGACGCATGTTCTGAGATGATGATACGGACGAGTACCAACGGGTTAACAAAGAACACGGACGAGTGTTGAATCTGCAAAGGGATGAGTGGTGTATACAAGATACGGACGAGTATTTGTATGAGTGAAACAGGAGTAATAAGTATGAGTGGTGTACATATGAGTGTTTAACTTGCTGGGGAGAGTTTGACACGGACGAGTGTCGGAAAAAGTATACTATAAACAAGTATATAATTTACAAAGTGTTCAAGTAACTATGCTGGGGAAAGTGACACGGACGGGTGTCAGGGAATCTGTTATGGATTTATGTATCTGTGAGTGCAAAGAGGACGCTTTGGCTTTCTGCTGGGGATATGATACGGACGGGTGTCAAGAAGGATATGTTATTGATGATGATTCGGGCGGAAGCCTTTCTGTGCATTTTCGGGGCGCAACGACACGTGCATGGAATTCTGCAACAAAATGTCTGCATTCATCATGATACCCAATACTAGTGTTTGGCTATGTGAAAACATAACTACATATTAGAGTGCGAAATATGACCCGAATAAAATCTCCTCTTTCATTTTAGCCGGTGTTGCCACAGCAAGATAGTATCCCAAATCCTTCGTTGCCTTTTTAGCAGCAAAGCCGCTTAGAAAGTGAATCAGAATTGCCTGCTGAAACATAAGACTGCCTGGCTTCAGATTTTCTGCAGAAATGATGACATTCTGAGCAAGCTGCACTAGCCTTGGTGAAATTTACAAAGGCATATCCTTTGTTCAGCCCAGTTCGGAAATCTATCGGTAAGTAGACAAATTCAAAGGAGAAAGTGTTTTCTATTCCATTTTCTCGGTCTTTAGCGTTTTCAACCACGCAATGGTTCTCCAAGAATTTCACTATCATGTCTCGATTGTATTTGCTAGGAAATTTTTTTTTTTTTTGGCGACTTCACTGGGGAATCATGACACGGACGGGTGCCAAAAAAGAGTGTTCATTTGTATTTATGAGTGTAAGGCAAATGCCTTAGCTTTCTGCCGGGGAATCTTGGGGAATATTCTGTATACCGTTGATGGATTGTCGGTATTTACAAGCATTTGGTTCAGAACATGGCTTATGATTATGCAATATGTTTGATTTTTGCCGTAATGCTCCGCTTTAGACGGAATGCTACGCTCTGTGGGGAGAGTATGATGCGAATGCTATGATTATGCAAAGATAACGATCCGGGACTCGGATCCCGTTGCCGCGAAGATCTATGGCTGATCTGCTTGAAGTGGACATCCCAGCTGGGGATGAGATCATTGGTAGATCTATTATGCGTGACTTTTCTTGGGGAATAGGTCATTGGTGAACCTATCTTGGTAATAAGGGACCCAGCTGGGGGTTTGTAGAAGCTTTCTTCACTCTGTTGTGATTCCTTCGTGCGTTGTTCTTCTGGGTAGAGGCTGACACCATGTGGGGAGATGGTTCCCTGGCTTTCGTACTTGGCTGAGGAGGAATAAGGGATGGTGACTCGGCTGGGGAGAAAGCACCTCCGGTGTTAAGATTGAGTAGATAATGATTTGCCAGCTTGCTGGGGCGAAGCTTTCATGCCCCAGGTCGTGTTTTGAATACCTGCAATCCTAAAAAGACATAGAGAAATGCACAAGTAATCCCGAGGTATCCCTTACCGGATTCCATCATAGGAGTTTAGACACTCCTGGGAGTAAGTATACTTCCTGCAAGCACGTGTTTTTTAGAAATGAAGCATCTGTATTTATGCAATTAGTATCTTAGAGACATCGGACATTTTGCAACTGAAAATAAAATGTACGAGATGAAACATGACTGAAAATCTGGTTTTATTAATTCATGTGCCCTGAATTGGCAAGATACAGTCAAAGAAACAAATCCCCTGAAATGAGGAGATTGTTACAAATTGGGAAACAAAAGATGTTGGCAATGTTGACGACGCTCCGAGGAGCTTCCCTTTGCTATGACTCGTATGACATTTGATGCTTTTCTCGTCTTGCTTTCTGAAGAAGGTTGATTCTGACCGGCGATTGATCCTTTCGAAGTTTATCAAGTTGTAAGTGATACAGATGAATTCAGAGTAAAGTTGTTCGCTTATTCCCTTATTTTGCATAGATCTCCCTTTCGGGTTTTCAATCCATCGGGATACCCATTTTTGCCTGAGTTGTCCAATGCGGCTTTTCAACTCAGCGGGTGTACATTTTTTGTTTATTTTCCCTTATTTTTGTCCGAGTCTTTTATTCTGTTTTTGACTCGCCGGGATGCCCTATTTTTGCCTGGACTTACATTCTGTTTTTATGTCCAGCGGGTCATTTTTATGCGAAGTATTTTTTAACTGCATCTGAATTCACAGGGGACGGGAAGTCTTCACCATCCATAGTACTGAGCATGAGTGCTCCACCCGAGAAAACTTTCTTTACTACGAATGGTCCTTCATAGTTCGGAGTCCACTTGCCCTTGTGGTCTGTATGAGGAGGAAGGAGTCTTTTCAGCACAAGATCCCCTACTTGGTATTCTCGGAGCCTGACTTTCTGATCGAAGGCTTTCTTCATTCTTTTCTGATATAACTGCCCGTGATAGATTGTAGCTAACCTCTTTTCTTCAATCAGATTCAGTTGCTCGTATCGGGATCGGACCCACTCTGCTTCGTTCAACTTAACGTCCATTAACACCCGTAAGGAGGGTAATTCAACTTCAATGGGTAGGACTGCCTCCATACCATACACAAGTTGATACGGTGTTGCCCCAGTGGACGTTCTGATTGACGTACGGTACCCATGCAAGGCAAATGGTAGCATTTCATGCCAGTCTTTGTAAGTGACTACCATCTTCTGCACAATCTTCTTGATATTCTTGTTAGTTGCCTCAACAGTGCCATTCATTTTTGGCCTGTAAGGAGAAGAATTGTGGTGTTGGATCTTGAAGTCCCGGCACAGTTCTGCCATCATTTTGTTGTTCAAGTTGGAACCATTATCAGTAATGATTCGCTCGGGCACTCCATACCGACAAATGATATCTCTCTTCAGAAATCGGGCTACCACTTGCCTTGTAACATTTGCATAGGAAGCTGCTTCAACCCACTTGGTAAAGTAGTCAATGGCTACCAGGATGAATCTGTGGCCATTTGAAGCAGTCGGTTCAATCTTGCCAATCATATCAATGCCCCACATGGCAAAGGGCCAAGGTGAAGACATCACATTCAAAGGATTGGGAGGCACATGCACTTTATCCGCATAAATCTGGCATTTATGACACTTTCTGGCATAAGCACAACAGTCGGCATCCATTGTGATCCAGTAATAGCCTGATCTTAGAAACTTCTTTGCCATTGCATGCCCTCCTGCATGGGTACCAAAGGATCCTTCGTGCACCTCGTGCATTAACAAGTCTGCTTCTGTTCTATCGACGCATCTGAGAAGTACCATATCAAAGTTTCTCTTGTATAGGGAACCATCAGCATTCAAGAAGAAACTACCAGCAAGCCTTCTTAAAGTCTTCTTATCATTGGAAGATGCCCCAGGTGGGTATGTCTGATCCTCCAAGAAGCATTTAATGTCATGGAACCAAGGCTTATCATCTTTGGCAATGTCTGCTGCAAATACATATGTTGGTCTGTCAAGTCTGGATACTGCAATTCGAGGTACAAAGTTGGCAGCTTGAACTTTGATCATGGATGAAATGGTAGCAAGAGCATCTGCGAACTGATTCTCATCCCGAGGGATATACTCGAGCTTGACTGTTGTGAAGAAAGTCAGCAACCTTCTTTTATAGTCCCGATAAGGTATCAGATGATCTTGGTGTGTGTACCATTTGCCATTGGTTTGATTGATTACCAAAGCTGAATCTCCGAACACAGTCAAGGTTTTGATCCTGAGGTCAATGGCTTCCTCAAGACCCATAATGCAAGCTTCATATTCAGCTTCGTTGTTAGTGCAGTTAAAGGTGAGTTTTGCCGAGAAAGGCATGTGAACTCCCTTAGGTGTAATGAGTATCGCACCAACACCACGACCATTCATATTAACCGCCCCATCAAACATCATAGTCCATTATTCTTCTGGGTCAGGCCCTTCAGTCTGAACAGGCTCTTCATGATCTTTTGCTTTTATGAACATGATGTCTTCATCAGGGAAGTCAAATCTCATAGGCTGGTAATCATCAATGGGTTGCTCAGCAAGATAATCAGACAATACACTGCCCTTGATGGCTTTCTGAGATGTGTACTGAATGTCATATTCCGTGAGGATCATTTGCCATCTCGCAACCCGTCCGGTGAGTGCTGGCTTCTCAAATATGTACTTAACTGGGTCCATCTTTGAAATCAATAAAGTAGTGTGGGTCAACATATACTGTCTCAGTCGGCGAGCAGCCCACGCTAAAGCACAGCAAGTTTTCTCGAGTAGTGAATAACGTCGTTCACAGTCGGTAAACTTTTTGCTTAGGTAGTATATTGCATACTCTTTTCGACCAGACTCGTCATGCTGGCCCAGCACACACCCCATTGACTCTTCTAATACTGTCAAGTACATTATTAGAGGTCTTCCTTCAACTAGAGGCATAAGGATTGGAGGTTCTTGCAAGTACTCCTTGATCTTGTCAAAAGCCCTCTGGCAGTCTTCGTTCCACCTGACCGTTTGTTCTTTTCTTAACAGCTTGAACAAAGGCTCACAGGTTGCTGTAAGGTGAGATATGAACCTGGATATGTAGTTCAATCTACCTAGGAAACCTCGAACTTCTTTCTCAGTCTTTGGTGCAGGCATTTCTTGAATGGCTTTAACTTTGTCAGGGTCAACTTCAATCCTTTTCTCACTTACAATAAATCCCAGCAGCTTACCGGATCGCACCCCGAATGTGCATTTGTTGGGGTTTAACTTCAGTTGGTACTTCCTCAGACGCTTGAATAACTTCAACAGATTTACCAGGTGGTCTTCTTCTGTGAGGGACTTGGCAATCATGTCATCCACATAACATTCGATTTCTTTATGGATCATGTCATGGAATAATGTTACCATAGCCCGTTGATACGTTGCACCAGCATTCTTCATTCCGAATGGCATCACCTTGTAACAAAACGTGCCCCAGGGTGTGATGAAAGTTGTCTTCTCCATGTCTTCAGGTGACATTCTGATCTGATTGTATCCTGAAAATCCGTCCATGAAGGAGAACATCGAGAACTGAGCCGTATTATCCACCAATACATCAATGTGAGGTAAGGGGAAGTCATCTTTTGGGATGGCTCTGTTCAGGTCCCGGTAGTCCACACACATCCTCACCTTGTCATCCTTCTTAGGCACAGGTACAATATTAGCAACCCACGGCGGATAGCTAGTCACAACAAGGAACCCGGCATCCCACTGCTTTTGCACCTCTTCTTTAATCTTCATTGCCATATCCGGGCGAGTACGGCGCAATTTCTGTTTTACTGGCGGGCAGTCTTCTCTTAAAGGCAGCTTGTGCATGACAATATCGGTGTCCAACCCTGGCATATCATGATAAGACCAAGCAAAGACATCCGCATATTCACGAAGCAAGTCAATCAATTGTCCCTTTACTGAATCTTGTAGGCAAGCCCCAATCTTGACTTCTTTCTCATCTTCTTCTGTACCAAGATTAACCGTTTCGACATCCTTCTGGTGAGGAGTGATAACCTTCTCCTCTTGTCTTAACAACCTGGCTAGCTCTTCCGGTAGCTCATAATCCTCTTCAACCCCTTCATCAGCTTGATTAATCGGATTGTCAAAGTCATACGAAGTCATAGCTGTGCTGTTGTCGGTGCAGTCTGACAGGCACTCTCTGCAAGGGTTTAGATTGTTCATTTTAGTGATTGATTTTAATCTTGTTTAGAAAAGTGAAATAAAGTTGTCATTTTGAAAACATTGCCATTTTATTTTTGTACAAAAAGAAAAATGAAAAACAGTGAGCGGAAAAGAAAAAGACTCATTTGCAAAAGATGTCCGATATTCATTGATTGATCCGTTTGCACAAAATCACAAGATGGCCCGATTACAAAATGAGTCTTGACATCTTGGGCAAGATGTAAGACTTGATGCATGCTTAAAATATACAGGAAATAATAATTACTCTGCAGGAGTAACCCTTATAATTTCCTGGGAAGACCAGTTTGAGATACGGCTCCCCGGGATCCTTGGACGTATCCAGCTCTCCAGGTTGCGTTCATCTTCCGACTCATCTTCCAAGTTGTTCACTGCATCCGGGGTGAGCATTCCCCCACTGACAAAATTGGGCTTCTTAGCAGCCTCCGATTGATCTTGTTGAGTTGGTTTGTAACCCAACCCAAATTTGTCCTCCTTCTTCTCCACAGGTAGCAGCTTGCCCCAGCCTTGGGCAGTACCCTCTTCAACAACCTTCCTAGCTTGCTGATAAGACGTCATGGAGGTTCCCAGTACAGCAGATGCTTCGTTAATGTTCAGGGCCTCAAACCCCTGGCTCATGGTTTCATGGATTTCTCCATCCATTTCAATGTACTTATACGTAGCCAGGTGGCTAACAAAGATGTCCTCTTCACCACAGATGGTGATGATTTGGCCTTCCCACTCGAATTTCAGCTTCTGGTGAAGGGTAGACGTAACTGCCCCAGCGGCATGGATCCAAGGTCTACCCAACAAACAGCTATAGGCCGGCTGAATGTCCATCACATAGAAGGTAATCTTGAAGGTCTGCGGGCCAATCATCACAGGCAGATCAATCTCCCCAAGCACTGATCTTTTAGATCCATCGAATGCTCTCACCACTAAATTACTTGGACGCAGTGCCAAGCCATCATACTCCAGCTTCACTAAGGCTTTCTTTGGTAGAACATTGAGTGAAGACCCAGTGTCCACCAGTACATGAGATAAAACAGCACCCTTGCATTCTAGAGAGATGTGTAAAGCCTTGTTGTGGTTACGTCCCTCAGTAGTTAAGTCACCATTGGTAAAGCCCAGTCCATGACTGGTGTTGACATTTGCCACCACAGTTTCTAGCTGATTAACAGTGATCTCCTCTGGCACGTGTGCTGCGTGCAAGACTTTCAATAATGCATTCCTGTGAGCTTCAGAACACATCAACAGGGATAATATGGAGATCTTTGAGGGAGTTTGGTGAAGCTGATCCACCACCTTGTAATCACTTCTCTTTATGATTCTCATAAACTCGTCTACATCTTGTTCAAAAGATGTCTTCTGAGTCTCTTTGATAGCTGGCTCTTCAAGCACCACACTCTTTCCTTTTGCTTTGGCAGCAGCTTCTGCCTCAGCATTAGGCCTCTGAGTTTGTGAGGCAAAAAGGCGTCCGCTTCTGATGAAGCCTCCGCCTCCCCCGACATTATCAATTTGTGGAGAAGAGGTTGAAGAATCCAAAGTGATTTTCTCCCTGTTGCAGTAGAGATCAGAGCCATAATGCCAAGGTATGGCATTACTACTTTCATATGGAACGGGTCCAGGCACCGTAATAGTAACTGGACTTACTGCAGTAGAGGAGGGTACTGAAATGGTGTGCAGATCGTAGTAAATGGTGACTGGTGGTCCGGCAGGAGATGCCACTGCTTGTTGTTGAAAGTTGTTGTTTGGAGGAACAAATGACGGATCATAGTAGATGGTGACTGATGAAATATCTTCATTAATTTCTGTCGGCGTTGTAGAAGATCCTGCTGAATAAATGGGTGCTGATGTTGTAGAAGAAATGGTTGTTGATATCTGATTTGCTGATGTGATGGATGGAGCCATTGTTGATGATATTGATGAATTGGTCAGAATGATTGTTGTTGCAGTTGTAGAAGAGTCAGGAATTGTTGCCAAAGGGATTGCTGGATTTGTAGGTGTTGATGTTGTGATCTGAAGTATACTACTTTTGATAAGACCATCTATGCCGCTTCTCAAGTTATCACACCCGTTGACCGAAATGTTGCAATAACCACAACCGAGCTCACACCCGGGGAACATCTGGCATTCTAGGAGCTGAGCTTTAATTTCTACCAGAGGTGTCCGAATCTGCCCAACACTGGTGATTAAGAAAGATGGCTTGTCTTCCTCAATGGCATTAATTCTTGGTCCTCCATGATTGGGCATGGGATTCTTGTTGACATTTGGCGGGGGTGCAAAGTTAAGGGCTTTAGAATCTACCAAATCTTGCACTTTCATTTGTAAAGCACTGCATTTTTCTGTATTGTGGCCAGGTGCATTAGAATGAAAAGCACACCTGGCGTTGACATCGTAATTCCTTGGAAGATTGGAAGGATCTGGAGGTGCCAATGTCCTTAACTCAACCAAGTTGAGCTTCAGGAGTTGTGGCAACAATGCAGCATAAGGCATAGGGATAGGGTCAATCACCCTATTTGCCTGTGATGGTCTTTGCTGAAAGGGTCTTTGCTGTTGATTGCTGTTGTTGTTGTAGGTTCTTTGTGGCGGATACTGAACTTGCTATTGATAGTGTGGTTGTTGTGGTGGTTGATATGCTGGTTGCTGAGGAATTGGAGCTGGAATAGTGACAGCTGCTACTGACCTGTGGACATGCTGAGGTCTACCCCTGTTGGCATAAATGGCATTTGTCTCACCAGTCCTTCTAGGTCCCACGAAAGGCTTCCTGGGATTGCTTGACGAACTTGCACCATTATCAGAAATCTTGTCCATCTTTAGAAGGCTTTCAATTCTTTCCCCGGCTATAACTACGTCAGCGAAGCTAGTGGAAGAAAAGGCAGCTAGCCTATCAATATATGTTCCTTGCAGGGTATTCATAAACATGTCGGCCATTTCCCTTTCCGACATGGGTGGCTGGACAGCAGCAGCAAGCTGTCTCCACCTCTGGGCATATTCCCTGAAGCTTTCTCTGGGGGATTGAGACATTCCCATCAGAAAGGTTCTGTTAGGAGCCATGTCTAGATTGTATTGGTACTGTCTGATGAAAGCCTCAGCTAGGTCCTTCCAGCATCTGGTGGTATCCCTGGTCAAGTGAGAGTACCACTCTCTTGAAGCCCCAGTCAAACTATCTTCAAAGTAAAACATCCACAGTTTTTCATCCATGGTGTATGCCTTAAGTCTTCCCAGAAAAGACTGCAAGTGAGTTCGTGGACAGGAAGTTCCATTATACTTCTCAAAGCACGGGGGTTTAAACTTGTGGGGAATCCTTACCCCATCCACCAACCCCATATCCATGACATCAAAACCCAAGGAGTTTTGAGACTCCAGAGATCTCAATTTCTCATCAATTTCATCAAACCTCCTATCATAAACTTCATCCCCGGCTCCCATCACAGTGAATTGTTCTTCCTGGGGGTCTTCCTGTAAGATCCTTCCTCCAGTAGTATTCCCTTGCACATTACCCGGGATGATGACTTCCGGATGTAGATGAGGCCCATATACTGGTGGATTAACATGAGGCTGACCCCTTTCATTGTTACTTGTTCCTCTATTTCCCAGGGGAGGTTCTTCCGGGGTTTGTCTTTCTACCAATGCCCTCAATCTTTCCTGACTTTGAGCCAAGCCATTCATTACTTCCATGAACTGGGTCATTTGGTTTCTCATCTCCAGCCTTTCATTAGCCATCTGAGTTCTGACCTCTGTCAGATCTTGTTGTACTTGATCCATTTGGATACCAGGAAGGTTGTTACGAGTAGGATATCTGTGCGGACGGTTGAGAGGGAACACCCGACGGCGAGCAATAATTCCTGAATCACAACAGAGTTAGAAACAAACAAAGCAAAAACCTACAAAACAAAACAAAAGTTAGCATGCAATGCAGTATGCTTATTTATTTTCCAAGGTATCCGGCTTGGCACTTGGTTTTGACCTTTCCAGACCCTGAGGAAGATGCTTTGATGTTGCTTGAGAGAAAGAAAACTCAGTGAAACAAACTGACAAATACATTACAAATGGTGAATAATACATAGTCTGTTTTTACAACACATGCCCCTGAAGGGTCAAAATACAACATAAAAGAAAAGTACATGAAATGGGAATAACAACAAGCAAATAAGTCAAACATCTAAGCCAAACTCATCCTCCTTAACCTCCTTCAGAAGTGCTTCAGTTACAGGACCAGCCGGATGCTCTGTGATGTTCCTGATAAGAAGGTTTCTGGTGGAAATAGCAGTGGTTAGCTTCTTGTGCCTATCATGGTCCTTTGACCTCTTTACACCAGCCCTAAGCTTTAATTCTGAAATCTCCTTCTAGGCTGCCAGCAAAGCCTCCTGTTGCTTCTTCTCATTAGCCTCCAACTGCTCAATCCTAGTTTGAGTTCTCTTATCCTCCTGAGTGCGAGCTTCAGTGATCCTGACCCACCTAGCTTGACTTTCCTCTAGATAGAGATCAATTCTAGCCTTCTGAAACTGGGCCTCTTTACAGGCATTCTTCAATATTTGCTCTCCAGCTCTTGATTTCTTGATGTAGTCTTATGCTTTCTCAATCTTAGCCAGATGCTCCACTCTAAGCTTCTCCAACCTCTCAATGTCTATACGACCATCACTCCTCTCCCAGAGGGTCTTCTTCAGAGCTTGAGACAGGTTCTCATTCCTTTCCTTCAGCTCCTCAAATTCTTCCAAGCTGACAGTGGCTGGAGGTGGTACTGTGGATGGTCTAGGTGCATTCTCAATGGTGAAAGGCATCCCAGAAATCTGAGCTCTAGAATGGGACCATTCATAATACTGAGCTGAGGCCATATTGTTGCATCTCCCAAGAATGGCCATCCCCTTTGTCTGGATGTTGTCCCAAGCCCAGGATGTTTGTCTGACAACAGCTAGATTAGGCTTTATCTCACAATACAGGGTTTCATCCCAGTCTTGCACTCTAGGAGGGTGAACCAAAGCATAGCTCAATTGTCTTTTAAATAGAAAAGGATTGTAGTTGATGCAACCCTTCACTCCTATCAGAGGTACATTGGGGAACTGCCCACAGCTAGTAATTATGTCCCTGCCTTTGGTGCTCTGGGTGCACCACCTGATGTCATCTGAGGTCAGA
Source organism: Lathyrus aphaca (assembly GCA_963966055.1). Lineage (NCBI taxonomy): Eukaryota > Viridiplantae > Streptophyta > Magnoliopsida > Fabales > Fabaceae > Lathyrus > Lathyrus aphaca. Next base: position 292,839,778 of record OZ014521.1, on the reverse strand, counting down.
GCAATAAGCCTTCTGGCCCAATTCTTCTGTTGGTGAGGGTTCAGGAAGGCATTAGTCTTGGGTAAGTGTTTGAGCAGCCAGGTATGGAATAGAGGAGCACAGCATCTCACCAATCTCCCTCTCTGCTTCTCATTCCTTTGGTGAACAGAATAATAGAAATCTCCCAGCAGGGTGGGTACTGGGTTCCCTAAAAGGAAGAGATGAATAGCATTCTTGCTGATAAACTTGGGCTCATCTGCAAAAAGTATAACCCCATATATACTGAGGGCTAACAATGCACAAACTGCCTTCCATTCTACCAAGGAGGCCTTCAGGAGGGCCTGAGAAGTCAAGAAATCCAAGTGTAGGCCAGGAATTCCAGCCTTTGTTGTCATGTTCTGCTCAATCAGGATAGGTTCCAAATGCAGTGCCTTTGCCACTTCTCCATTGCTGGGAGAAGTCATCTCAGGGTTGAAGGGGACACCACCCCTGACAGGTACTCCAATTAAAGATGAGAACTCCTCCAACAAAGGTCCTAGCTGAAAATTCTGGAAAGTGAAGCATCTCAAAGGAGGATCATAGAACTGTAGGCAAGTGTGAATCAAACTCCTCTGAGAAGGGTCCAAGTCCATAACCAAATCAAGAATGCCTCCATAATGCTCTCTGAATAATGGGATATGGTCTGGGGTGATAAGTGTCTGGACCTGCCTGATGCCAGCCAGCACAGGCTCAAAGAAATGATATGAAATGTTGCTCTTCTTGGGTGCCATGACTGCTGATGAAGAGCTGAAACAAGTGTTGATGATGAAGCCTGGTACTGGAGATAAGCCACTGATAGGCTGAGGATGATGATGGAGGTAGCTGAAACAAGCAACTGATGAAGAGTGCTGAAGCAGATAGCTGATGAAATAAGGGTCTATGCAGATGAAGGGGTCAAAACCAAGCCAGATGTGATATGGATACCCTGAAAAACAAATAAACAAATGTTAAATGATGCAATGATGATGTATGCAAATGATATGCAAGGGTTTGTGATCAAGCCGGATCTGATAACTGTCTTGATATAAAGGCCCATGTATGTTTAAGAAGTCCAGATGAAGGTCCAGAAGTCCAGTAACCAAGGTGGGGGACTCAAATAAAGAGTCACATGTCTAGGGTTAAATCACAAGAACTGTCCAAGGTGAGGTACTCTTAAACAAAACAAGAAACAAGGTATGATGTGGTCAAGGGTTCCTGCAAACCTGTAAACAGCCCAACCCTCTCACAGGCAGTGTTCTAAAACAAGGATCCTCAGACTTGGATCAGTTATGAGAAGTGTAAACACTTCCAACCCAGAGGTACAGTGTTTACAATAACCATAAAAGATCCTCCTCTAATTCACCTCAGTTTCTGAAGGTCAATAATAAAGGTCATCCAGACTTAGCAGGCTTCCCAGATAGCCCTAGCACTACAGGAAATCTGTAGCACAGAGTTCTCAAGAAGAAACCCACATCTGAACCGTGTTTCATATTCCCGCACCAGACCGAAATGGAATGGGAAAGAACATGAACCACTCTAGCCTAGGTGTCACTCAGGTCCCAGGTATAGGACTTTAAACTCTCAATGGAACCCCACCCACCAAGACAAAAACCAGATCCAGCCAGATAACAGTATGATAGTATGATATATAAAGCTGTAAAGAAAGCAATAAATAACCGTACATAAAGCAGTAAAATAAACACATATAGCACATAACACCCCAGTAAACACAAATCAAACAAGCGCTAGGAGGAACCCACAAAAAGAACCAGAAGCCCTGGTTACAGTATAAGGGTCCCCAGCAGAGTCGCCAATTTTCGCTCCCGCCAAATGAAGCCGGGGCCAAGAGGGGTACAGACGCGAACGGTAGGCAAAAAGAGAAATGAATAGAGTCGCCAGCTAGGCATTTTTATCCCGAAGGAAAGGTAATGCTGCATAAACCTAGAAAGATATGGATAAGACGGTCGCGAACCAGAGAGACTGAGAAAGGGGGTTGGTTACAACCTGGGAAGGTATTAGCACCCAGATTGTCCGCCGTACTCGAAGGGATCCACGCTTAAAAGATTTGTGTTTTAAAGGGGTAGTGTCAGTGCAATCTGTGTATCAAAGCTGGAAAGAATGCAAGTGTCAGTGTAAAAGAAATGTGAGGTGTATAAGAGGAGTGTCAGTGTAAGAACAAGAGTATGAAGCTCAAGACTATGAGGCTTAAAGAATGAAGCTGGAAGGAGGGGGAATATACAGAGACTTTTGTTCGATAACTGTTAAGTTATGCCTACGTATCTCTCGTGCAATGAGGAAGTCAGAACACCGTAGTTCGACCCAAAGAGACTGAAAGGTGAATTGACCTGTGAACTGCTTGCTTGTCTATGCTCAAGTGTATGACCTGTCTGGCTCAGGTGCAAACTGTCTTGCATTAGACGGAAGAAGCAAGTTCTCGTTTGTGAGTGAATGAGGTGAGAAAAGAATCCCGAAGGAAATGATTATTGTTTGTTTTTGTGTTTTCAATCTTTTATTGCCTTTTGAAGTTTGTCATAAGTTAATGAGCTTGAGCCTAAACCAATGGGTTAGTAAACTCATCACATTCTCCCTCTGATTAGGGGTAATGAGAATACCTTAAGTGTGAAGTCAGCATCTCACACTTAATCATCCTGGTGTAGGATTAAGATCATTAACCTACTTGTGATTATTTAAATGTTTTTGTTGTTTTTGTTTAGTGTTAAGTAATGAGTTTAAGCCATAATCAGGGATTAAACAGACTCATTACACCATCCTAATAGAAGGATAATAGATGAGAATGTTTAAGCTGAGGAAGACTCCTCAACTTAATCCATGATTAGGGATTAACCTCATGACAAAACAAAGCCTTTATTAGATGGATTTTAGTTAATGATAAGATGAAGAAGTGAGTTTTTATAGTTTGTAAGACAACTTGAGGGGGACTTGTCCATTAACACTAGGGTTAGTCCTTCTTAACCAATTAAGGAAGAATTAGAACCCTAATGCAAGGCCCAAGTTACAAGCTTGATGTCTTGATGATTATTAAGTGAGTTGATTAAAGGATTTAAACACATTAAGGGTTTAACACTTAGGATTAAAGTTATACACTCCATCCTAATAGAAGGATGCAGGCATAAGCTTAATCACAAAGCCTTAGGACCTTTAGGGTTTAGTCCTTGATTATGATATGAGAAGAGAAGACTCAATGAGGACACAAAGGTAAAAGCTAAATGGGGAACTAATCAAACCCTAATTATTATCATGCTTGGTTGTTCCTAAGGTTTGTGAGGTTTACAAGAGAGATCTTCAGAGAAACCACCAGGAAGCAGATGAAAGGAGCAAAGGAAAGCAAAGTAACTTGCTTCATTTAAGAAGACAAGTCACTTAAAGAAAGAAAGTAAGATGAAGAGTAATGAGCAAGCTCAATCTCAAGCACAAGACAAAATGCAGCAATGATGCATAAGAGAGATGAAAAGAGATTGTGAGAAGTGAAGGCAAATCCACTTCTCAAACAACTTACCACCTGAAAAGTTAGCAAAAGAAATGAAATGCAATGCAAAATGTGATGCAATGTCATGATGCAAACCAAAACCAGAAGCATGAGTATGATGTTAATGATGCTAAGAGATGATGCAAACACATGACATGAGATGAGAATGATCATTCAAGCATAAGGATGCAAATGAAGCATGCATTGAACCATGAATGTTCATGAAAAGTTATGAGATGCAATGGACATAAAACATGGCAAATGAAAGATGCAATGACCAATCATGATTCTAATATGTCTTAAGATGTATAATGAATCAAATGGATGCACAAAATGTCATGGCAAGTCATGGTATGCAAGCAAATGGGAGATGGATGCAAGGGAAGGCATAAATTAGGGTTTATGATCAACACACAAAGCAAAATCCAAAACCAGAAGCAAATGACATGATACAAATTTGAAAATGCATTCAAAGGAACCCTAAACCTAGACAAACTCACTGCCCAAAGGAGGGGATCCAACTCTTAACCTAGTGAGGGTTATGAACCTCCTAAGATTGCTAGGGTTTCAAGGTACCTTGTCAAGAAAAAAAGCCAAACAAATGGGAAATGCAAGATCAATTCATGCCAATTTAATCCTATAAACTACATGTTATGCAAGATGCAATGCAAAAGGAATCATCATCCAACTCTCAATGGTTAGGCAGAAATGAATTTTTGAAGTTTGAATCAAAATAATGCCTTGAAATGAAATTAATTCCATTGAAAATGATCAAAAGGCATCAAGAACAAAAAATAAATTTGGTTTGAGAGTTGGACAATGTTTCTAAATGTTTTTAAATGTTACATGAATTTTTTTGTGATTTTTAAATACCTAAAAGTATTTTTAATTAATTAATTTTTATTAACTAATTAAAAATAATCTTTTAAATGATTTAAAAATAATTTTTAATGCAAAAAATAAAAATAAAAATATTTTTGGTTTCTGGAAATTAATAAAATGCTTGATAAAAATTTTCAGAATTTTTCAAAGTGTTTTGCTATTTTTAAATAAATGTACAAAAGAAATGAAATTAAATGAAATAAAATAGAATAAAATGAGAGGTCAACTGATCCTAAGGCTGGTATTCAAAGTTGAGACGCGGGAGTTGACTGCGCGCGTGATCCAGTGGTTGAAATTCAAACTGACTAATCTTAATTAATTAATTTAAATAAATGAGATTAGGGTTAAGTGAGGAATCTGGGCCATTGAAACGCGCGGGGGATTGACTTAGTCAGCCTAATCTACGCTCCACATTCAAACTTCATTTAATGACAAAATTAGGGCTAATGACTTTCAGACGGCCGGAACAGTGGTTCCGGTCGTCTTCTCCGACGAGCCATTTTTCTAACTCTCTCCAAACTCCATAAAAATGAAATCTCTCTGCCGAGAATCAAACCCCACTCATCACTGAATCAAAACCCCCAAACAAAAACCATTTTTCATTCATCAATCATGCAAATCGAAGCAAAACAAATTTAGGGCAGAAAGTTTCAGACAACTCATACATACTCAATACTCCACCATTTTCATTTTTAAACACATCATGATGATCAGGATAACATGTAGAATCAATTTATAACAAGTAAATGAAGTTCTGGAAAAATGTTTTGGGTGGTTACCTGAGCTGGGGTTCCTCTGATTCCAAGCTTCCTGGCCTCAAGATTTGCACAAACCTTCTCCTTTGATCCTCCTGAGGATGGAATGGAGCTTAGAATGCTTTGAAAGTGGCTGGTTTGGGAGATTGGCAGAGTTCTGTTCAAGGGGGGAAGGAAATCGTGTTTTGGTTTCAATGAGTTTCAGGCTGTTTCAATGGTTGGTTTGTGATCAGTGAGTCATGTAGAGATCAATGGTGAAGTTTGTTTTGGTGTTTGTATCTTGTGTTTTCAGTTTCGAATGAAAATGCATAAGAGGTGAAAACTTGGAGCTATGGCTTGGAGGATGTTTCAGGCTTGAGTGTGTGGTCTGTTATGCTGGCTTTGGTCCACTTATCACAACTAGAGAGGTCAGAGGAGTTGGTGTGGACTGTTGTGATTGGTATGGCTCAAGTTGCAAAAAGTCAAGCAAGTTGTACTTGGAAGTATGGGCAGGTGGCAGGCTGAGATAGGGGCATGGCTTGGCTCAGCTGAGTTTAGGGAGAACCACAGAATTTGATTTGAGATGATTCAGCAAGTTGCATGAAGTTTATGAGGTGTTTTGCAAATTTCCCAATGTTTGGCCACTTTGGAAATTCATGAGATTCAAGGCATCAAAATGCAATATTCTTGGGCCAATTCTGATCTTTAGAGGTCATGTGATCATGTTGTGAAGAGTTTGTGCATATTTGAAGCCTTTAGAACACTTGATCATACCATTTTGCAAAATGCCTCTTTGGTAGAAAACTTCAAATTATGTGATTTTTCCCAACTTTGACAAGCCATAACTTTTGATCCAAAATGAATTAGAACAAGTTCTTGTACTTTTTGGAAAGGGAATGATCCATTCTACAACTTTCATGACCAAAGTTTTCCCATTTGAAGCATTTTTGAATCAAAAAGCAAGGGTTGAAAAAGTTTCCCAAAATGGCAAGTTTCCATTACAAATCATTTTCCCAAAAAGTCAACTTTGCAAATGGCTTGAAATTCTTCAATTTTGTGAACTTCCAACATCTTATATAATAAAATAAAGATCATACACAATCAAAATGATGAAGAACACCCCTTGGTTGGGTCATTGGGGGCCTCAGATGCCCTGATTTTGCACTGACTTGCTCAAAAAGTCAACTCTTGATCAGATGCCTTCCCCATGGAATTTCTTCATGAAAATTGATATGCATGATCCCTATACCATATAGAGACCAATATAAACAAGAATTACCAAAAAATTTGGAGTTATGGCCTTTGAAACCAAAACCCTAATTCTAGGTCATCTGTGCAGTCAACCCTGGCTCTGCTTCCATGCCTTTTCTCAGTTCTTGTGATTTTTGACTTTCTTGACTTTGTGGGGATATAATATGATGCTTGAACATACATGGACCCCTTTTAAGTGATTGATGACCTTTGGAGTGGCTCAAATGGCTCAGGGATGGATCAGATCATAAACCCTAGATGCAGATGACTTAGAAACAATGCAGTGAAGCAAAAATGTGGTATGAGATGCTATGATTGAAATTATGCACATAAGAAGATCACAAGCCATGGTGTGAATGGGTGAGGGCAAATTTGGGGTGTTTACAGGTGGGAAATGATCCTGGGGTGATGCTGAGTTGATTGGTGGAAGAGTTTGTGATTTTTGTTGGTTGTGTTATGAAATTCGAAGAAGGGAAGGTTTCTTGAGGTTTTTGTGAATCTGATACTATGGATGGATTCAGGCTTCAATGTGTTATGAAAAGGTCTCCTTAGGGTTTGCATAAGAGGTTGTGATTGGTCAGAGAGTGGGTGGTGGCTCAGTTTGATTGGTATGGGAGGAAATGCAAAAATATCAACTTATGTGTACTTGAGGTATGGGCTGGGATAGGAGTGATTTCTGAGCATGGATTGCCTCAGCATGGATCATGGATGACCCTTAGATCAATAAAATGCAGCTGTAATGCCTTGATCAAGAGTTTTCAATGTTTATGCATAAATGTCATTTTATGAACTTTGTGACTTTTGGTCATGAAAGTGTCTTGTTCAATGCTGAATTTTGGTCATAGCATGTTGCATAATGTTGTTATGGTGCATTGAGATAAGTTAGAGGTCATACAAAGCCTTAAAAATCACTCTTGCAAAAAATCACTCTTTTGAGAATTTTGTGAAAAATGGCTTATGGAGACTTGTGATCCAAGGCAAGATTTTGGTCTTGTAATGTTGCACCATGTTTGATTGATGTCTAGAAGTCAATTAGAGGTCACTTGAATGCTTGAAACTTGATTTTGCAAAAAAAAATCCTCTTTGGCATGAACTTGAAAATTATGTGATTTTTGCCAACTTTGAATGGCCATATCTTGAGTTCTATGATGAATCAAGACATGTTCTTGTACTTTTTGAAAAGGGAAAGACCCAATCTACAACTTTCATGACCAAGAATTTTTCAATTGAAACATTTTTGGTTATGAAAGAGGAGGTTGAAAAACTTTCCCAAAATGGAAAGTTTGCATTTCAAGTCATTTCCATTTTTGGCAAGTTTGCAATTGGCTCAAAATTCTTCAATCTTGTGAATTTCCAACCACTTCTAAGATCAAATAAAGATCATAGAACTTCAATTTGGTGAAAATGACCCTTTGGTTCCATTGTTGGGGGCCTCAGATGCCTTAATTTTGACTTAACTTGCTCAGGAAGTTACCCAATGAACAGATGACTTCCACAATGAGTTTATTCATCAAACTTGGTACACATGATCCTTATGACATATTAAGATCATTAGAGACATGAATGGCCCAAAAATTTGGAGTTAAGGCCTCTGAAACTAAAACCCTAATTTTGGTCATCTGTGTAGTGAAACCCTAGCTCTGCTTCCATGCCTTTGTCAGTTCTTGTGATTCCTTGACTTCCATGAGCATACTATGATGATAGAACACACATGGACCCTCTTGGAAAGCTTTGAGGCCTTTGAGATTTCTCAGATGGATTCTTGGATTGCTCAAATCACAAACCCTAGATGCAGATGAACTTGAACTCATGCAGTGAAACAAAAATGCAATATGAGGTGGTATGCTTATGCTAATGCAAAAATGAAAGATCACAAGCCATGGTGTGATATCAGTGAGGGAAAATTTGGGGTGTTTACACGCACTAGCCATAACCCGACACGATTTTGAAATCAAACCTTCACTACTGCAAGTTGTACAACATAACCAGTTTTCTGGAAATCCGACGGACGATCCAAATGAACACCTGACGAGATTCGTACAATATGCTGATACTGTGAAAGCGAATGGTGTAACCCAAGATGCAATTAGACTAAGAATTTTTCCATTCTCTTTAAGAGATAGAGCGTGGGCCTGGGTATAATCGTTACCAGCCAACTCTGTCACAACATGGGCAGAACTGAAGAAAGTTTTCTTATCTCGTTATTTCCCGCCAAGCAAGACATCTATGCTGAGAGCCCAAATTAACGGATTTCGACAGAAAGATGCCGAATCACTTTACGAAGCGTGGGAAATATACAAGGACCTGTTAAGATTATGTTCACACCATGGGTTTGAAAATTGGGTAACCATCATAACCTTCTATAATGGACTTCTATACAACACTAAGGTGACGATAGACGTTACCGCGGGCGGCGCTCTTATGGATAAACATTACGAAAAAGCCTATAACCTCATTGAGAACATGGCTCGGAACCATTGCCAATGGAAAGGAGAAAGAACACCTGTAGAGAAGAACCATACTAAGGGAGGAATGTATGAAGTGAACAGTTTCGATCATGTAAATGCCAAGATGAATGTCGTAGTTCATAAAATAGATAGCTTTACCATAACACCACTAGCCACTATGGTTGCCGTAACTCCAAATTGCGAAATTTGTGGAATCCCCGGACACACATCGCCTGAATGTCAACTTCTTGCAGGATTAGCCACAGATCAGGTGAACTATGCTCAAGGAAACCCGTATTCTAATACTTACAACCCAAGATGGAAGAATCACCCCAATTTCTCTTATAAGAATAACAACACCTTGTATGCGCCAAATCAAGCACCAACTGCACCACCAGGATATCAGAAAGTTGTTGCATCCAATCTGAATGTTCCTAGAAAATCAAACCTCGAGCTGATGATGGAAAACTTCATTGATACCTGTTGTACCCCAAAATTTTCCCATACATATTCAAGACAATATGTCTCAAGAGGTCTCCTAATGGTCACAATATTCTCAATTTCTCAAAGGGATTCAAGGTTTCATCAGATAAAGCATCCTCCTAAGCAATGGATCTTAAATTAGGGTTTTGAGTTTATCAAAGAAATTGGACTTCCAAAAAATCAAGTGTACTTCATGATGTCACACATACTTAATAGAATCCTCATGTCAAGTTTCAAGGCTTGCCCTATAAGTTTGGTCAAGCAGATGCTCAGATAATCAAAAATCGGTTAACTTGGTCAAAAAGCCAATTGTGGTCAACATACAGTCAAATTTCAAGATTTTTGGTCAACATCAAGATTATGAAGTAAGATTCATCATTTGGTCAAGGATTGATCATGATTCATCAAGGAAACCTCAAATTCATCAAAAGTTTGAAGTTACTAAATTAGGGTTTCTTAATGGGAAATGTCAACTATTCTTTGACCATCCATAACTTTCACATGTTTCATCATAAATTTCCCATCCAAAGCTCATTTTGA